>JASDDO010000022.1:771043059-772373410 GCA_030015575.1 Agapanthus africanus
CATATTTTAATACGGACTTTAAGGGGCAAAGACCAAATCAAGATTAGGTGGGGATTTCATCACCCTTCCTAAGCCCCACAAATCACAAACTGAGCATATAGATCAACCCTTCATTAATTTAAAAAATATCTAGACCAGACTCTAAGGACTGTCGCGCTCATTAAGGACAGAGAAAGGTCGTGGGTAATCTATCGTTTATCCGCATTACTTTTGTAGTGCCTAGGCAAGTGTGTCAAAGGCTAGTGGTTTTTAATTAGGCCCACTACTGTGGTTCCTTCCCACTTACCTGGCACTTACCTGGCTACAAGGGTAGTACGGAGGCAGTAGAGGATTTATCCTGCGGCCTGTCCTTTGGAAGTCTAGGAGCGGTCTAGAGACTGGACCTAGGTGACCTTAGTTCTAGGGTTGCTTGTGCATCTTAGGGTGATTTGTCTTGAGTCCCACTTTTTCAAAACAAGCCAATTTTAAATCACACACACGCTGCCACTTGCACTAAACCCGCTTAGTGCATGCTCGGCTGGACACGGGATCCTAGTGCCCGTCTTGTCCGCGTTCCTGCTATCGACGCCGAAGTCGGTACTTCTTCATCTTCTTTTCCCCCCACCACATACCACATCGACCGTGATGGACGACACTCCATCTAATTATAACACCACGCTGCCACTGCCCGCAGGTGAGCAGAATCCACCGCGCATCTCTCTCCAAGAGAGATGCTATCCTATCCGTGGTCCCCTTCCTACTTGTCTATCTCTTCCACCACCTAACGGGGATAATTTCGAAATTAAACCCCACTACATCAATCTGCTGCCTAAATTTCACGGGCTTGAGTTGGAAGACGCGTACGTTTTCATCACCAAATTCGAAAACGTATGCGCAATGATGGGTACTTCACAATTGACTTTAGATGCTATGCGCTTACGTCTTCTCCCATTCACACTATGCGACTTGGCAGAAAAATGGCTTTATAATACTGCCGCACACTCTATCACTAGTTGGGATGAATTCGTAATAGCATTTCTTAAGAAGTTTTACCCAAACCATAAGACTGCCCGTGTTAGGAGCGAGATCAACCAGTTCACCCAGCTTCCCAATGAACCATTTTGGAAGTGCTTTGAACGTTTCAAAGATCTGCTTGTCCAATGTCCTCATCATGGAATCAATAGATGGGATTTATGTCGGATTATATATGAGGGCATTAATCCAGTGACAAAGCAGATGCTTGAAACAATGTGTCAATGCAATTTCATGTCTAAAGATGACGGTGAAGCGTGGAAATATCTGGAAGACCTTGCTGAACACACGTTGTAGTGGGAAAGCGTAAGACCACCTTCAACTAAGGGAGGTGTTCACCAGCTCGATGTTTCTATCGCAGTAAAAGCCGAAATGGCAGCGATACAGAAGAAACTCGACGCTATTGAAAACAAGTTCTCATCATTCTCCCTAAATCAGGTCACGTTTCCTAAGACCATCTGTGGTTGCTATTCGGATCCTTCACACTTAACGGAAGAATGTCCTATGAATGCATCGTTTCAAGCTAATGCTGCTTTTCAGCAGCGGCCTAGAAATGACCCTTATTCTTCCACGTACAATCAAGGATGGAGGAATCATCCTAGCTTTGCTCGGAACCAAAACCAACAAAGCAATTATCAAAGACCTCCTCCACAGCAACCACAACGACAGAATCAGCCCCCCTTTCAGTCACAGAATTTCCAAAATCCGGCCAACATTTCTACACCACAAGTGGCCGGTACTGACAACTCACTTGCACAAACTTTGGATATGTTCATGAAACAATCCATGCAAATTTCGGCTGAGATGAGGTCTTTTATTGATACCATAACGAAAAACTCCGCCTCCCATGGTGAGAGTATTAAATCATTAGAAAACCAAATCGCACAGTTAAACGCCGCAATGAGTGCGAGAGAGAAAGGGAAACTCCCATCTCAACTCATACCTAATCCTGGCCACTCACAAAGTTATAATGTGAGTGCTATTACCACGTTGAGATCGGGAAAAGTGCTGAATAACCGAGTGGGTGAGCAATGTGATGATAGTGACACCAATGATACCCCTTCTTCTTCTTCTTCCCCTAATTCGTCTAGTCTTCCACCTTCACCCAAGCCTATTCTCCGTTTTCCCCAAGGCTCGAACCCTTCGCCCATTTCGCCAAAACTATTTAAATTGATTCCCACTTCAGTTTTAGGATCGAATCCGTCCCCACAATCTTCTCCAATGTTGGACCAAACCCTTATTGATAAAGCACCTTATCCAAACAGGTTAAGGGGCAACAGACCAAGTCTACAAATGGAGAAGATTATGGAAATTTTTAAGCAAGTTAACATAAGCATTCCTCTCCTAGATGCTATTCAACAAGTTCCGTCATATGCGAAAATCCTAAAGGACTTGTGCACTAGGAAGAGAAAAGTTCAAGTACCTAAAAAAGTTTTCCTTGCGAGTAATGTGAGCACAGCTTTTACACAACAACTACCCAAGAAACGAAAGGACCCCAGAAGTCCTACAATTTCTATTTCCATTGAGGGTAAAAATATCAATCGTGCTCTACTCGTTTTAGGTGCTAGTGTTAACTTGCTTCCGTATTCTGTTTATGAGCAATTAGAGATCGGAGAGTTAAAACCTGCGCATTGCACTCTTCAGATGGACGATCGATCTATCACCCAACCTAGGGGTGAGCTAGAGGATGTGTTAATCAAAGTCGGGGAATTCATATTCCCTGTGGACTTTATCGTTATAGATACACAACCTGTGGCAAACCCACGCAATCAAATCTCGATGATACTCAGTCGACCATTTTTGGCCACTTCCAACGCAGTAATCAATTGTAGAAACGACTCTATGACCCTATCCTTTGGAAAGAAGTCAATTGAGCTTAACATTTACAAGTTGGGAAGTGAACCCTCCGAACCCTATACTCATGTGTGTTCTGTCGAATTAATGGATGTCGACAGCAGCGAATTTGATCAACCTCATGATACTGACTCTTTTCATATGTTGTTGTTTGACCCAACCATGTATTATACATACACAGACTCTTCCACCGAGTTGTCCGGGTCAACATCTAACACTGATGAGGAACTTTTTATAGAGTCGGACGATCACCCCATTTTTTCTGATGACATTATTCTTTGGGGTATCGATGAAAGCTTTGAGAAAATTTTCGCTGATGAACTCGCATTTTTACAAGACACGGGTGTTGAGATGAATCAACTCCAAGATGAAGAAATTGGACCTCCACCCCCTCTTTTGGACAATCATGATAATGAGAGTAATCCATCATTACTATCACTGTGTCGTCTCTCCAAATTGAGACGCAATCCTTTTCCACCTCCCCACTTCTTCACGTCAAAAGGTGACATGTTCTTCCAACAACCTTGGTGCTTCATCGATAAAATTTTTAAATGGTTGGTGTTGACCTTCGGTCTTTGCAAAGCTTGGCATTGACCAATAACCTTGACCCTCTCGTGTGATTTTAAAAGATTAAAATTGTTTAACTCAAGTTTGGGGGGGGTGGTATATTTCGGCTCTTGAAAGAAAATGCTTTTTACAAAATTGTGAGCCAAAAATAAGTTTGGGGGAGGATTTTCCCTCTATATATTCTTGCCCCCATTAATAATTTCCTCCCAAGTCTACAGGTTTTTGAGCTTAACGGATGACATCAGTGAGGACACTGCTGTAAACAGGTTTGGGGAAGGTTTGTGCTTATACTTTGCATTATACTATATTAATGCACAAAAAAAAAATTATACTTTGCATTATACTATATCAACGCACAAATTTTTTTTTTGATAATAAAAGAATAGAAAGTGAAAAATTACATCCAAAAGATAGGAATAGTTTAAGAAAACCAAGAAAATTAGAAGTTTTCTTAAACGGACTAGTAATAAGTAGTTATGAGCTGTTGTCCCAAGGGTTAGTAAGATGAAGGAAGTCACTAATCTGAGGATAAAAATAAGTCTGAAAAATAGTTTCTATTCTGGAAGCCAAACATTTGAATGTTGATACCCTACTATTAGCACTTACACACGTCTTGAAACTCGGGATAGTAGAGGATACCTTGAAATACTCTTGTCTAAAAGCCAAAGTATGAAGGAAATAAAAAAAATGAAGAAAATATAAAAATGGTGAAAAGAAAAAAATGAACACTGGTTTTGTATCGCCAAGGCACCAATAAAAAAAATATAGCGAGGGTGCCTCTTCACCTAGTGCCCTAAGGCCAACTGGTCTGGGAGTCACTGCTAAGCCTTAGGTGGTGCAAGACGAGGAAAATATTATCACCTAATCAGCAAACACATGAGTAATCGGTCGGTTAGTACCTCAAGAAGTATTAACGGTCGCATGAAAATGTGTGAGCAAATCTAAATATTCATCAAATTAAAAAGTACTAAGGTAGATGGACAAGAGTATGATAGCTTGAATTGAATTCTCCGAGTGTAGGGATGTCTATTACACACATGTATGGTTATATGATCGATGTTTGGACGAAAGGTAGGAACGAAAAATAAAGACGATGTTTTATTGAGGGATGATGTGATTTTTAACATCGTTTCATGACCATTAAGATAGGGCTCATGACAACTGAAAAGCTAGTGTAGTTGGAAACTCTTATTTTCAAAGTCTTTCTTTTATGGTTCTTATCTTTATATGTAAATTTCACCATCTCTATTTTGTTATTGGATTTTGTGGGTGTAATCCGCTGAAAACCCTCAGGAGACAACACTCCTCCTACTAGGGACACCTAGAGATTTAACGGCTTGTTGCACGTGCTCAGTGCAATCGTGTCTGCCTACGAAAGTGTGCTTAGTTTTCTCCTTTCTTTTTCTCCTCTTGAATAAACTAGTTTGCTCGGGACGATCAAAGATAAGTTTGGGGGTATTTGTTCAGTTGATAAAACTGCACATTTGTATTACATTTTTCCTACCATTTTCATATTAAAAAAGGACTTTATTATAATATATTATACATATGAGGGTTTATGTGTAAAAATATTATTTTCCATGTGTTAATATATTTTAATTAGCATTTGGTAGGAAAATGTATGCAAATAAATTCATTGACCAAATCCTAGTAGAACTAGGTCTACTAAATCTTATTTGAGTTGTTGTGCAGAATATTTCCAAGTTGTGCAGAATTTTCCAAGGCTAGAATCAAGCAAATCAAGTTGTTGAAGAAGACTTGCCTAATTAAGAATCAAAACTTGGAGACCAAGTCTGGCAACAACCACGAGAATATTTCAAATATCTAAAGCTTCCAGAAATTGCCAAATGTCACAAGGATCTACCCACAAAAATATGATGAAGAGATCTCTACCTTTGGCCGCGGAACCGCGGCCAAACCCCCCTGTTGGCCGCGGATCCGCGGCGGTTAAGAAGAGTTGGAAGCCGAGATTTTTCAGGGTGAATCTTTGCTAAATTTTACCAAATATTGAAGCAAATGATTCTGGCTTTTCACTATAAAAGGGCACCGAGAGCCTTTTGGAAAAATCATCAAGCCGAAGAGATCACGAAGCTCCAGACGCTCACGCATTCAGGCTGATCATCAACTGTTCGTCTACCTCCTTGGAAGAGATCGAGAAGCAAACTAGTCTTTGTAATCATTTTCTAAGGAATCAAAGTGTAGATTGTTCAAGTTGATTAATAAAGGTAGTTGTTTTATTTAATTCTTTTGCATTTTACATTATGTTTTCCCTCTCTGTCTTTTCATCTTCTTCTCCCAACATGCGCGAGTAATTCTCCGCTTGTTAGGGTTCGTAGGATTAGGGTAGGCTAATGGACGATAAAAATCCCTAAACCCTTTTTAAGTCCTATAAAGTTTATGAACTTTATCAAAAGAATTATTAACATCCTAATCGGGCGCGCTAACAATTCCTTGTTAGTTCCGACCGCGATTAGAGATTAGATTAATGATTGTTTTGGTAAAGGCTAGATATGAACGGAGTTCCGTGTCTCGATAGGGGTTAAGAGTGAGATTCCTTTTCCCTCTAGAAACCCTAATCTACACGCATCACCGTCGTTCTAGTTTTAAATCTATTAATGGATAAAAAGGGTAACTTTTAATTAATCGTCCATAACTACTAAATCCTAACGAACCCTACAAGCCCTCTTATTATATTAACTACATCCTTAAAATAATCTAGATCTATATTTTTGCATTCTTGCTTAACGTAGATCTAGAAACCATTCAACAAATTCTTTCTTCCTCCTCTCTTTTTCAACACATCTAAAGTAAGAGTAAAAAGTTCAACGTTTCCCAGAGGACGACCCGTACTCATCTCGGTCTAGCTACACGCAACACCGTTATTGATTGCGGTTAACTACAAACACACTCTTTTTCGTACCAATCAATTCCGCGGCCAAAGGTAGAGATCTCTTCATCATATTTTTGTGGGTAGATCCTTGTGACATTTGACAATTTCTGGAAGCTTTAGATATTTGAAATATTCTCGTGGTTGTTGCCAGACTTGGTCTCCAAGTTTTGATTCTTAATTAGGCAAGTCTTCTTCAACAACTTGATTTGCTTGATTCTAGCCTTGGAAAATTCTGCACAGCTTGGAAATATTCTGCACAACAACTCAAATAAGATTTAGTAGACCTAGTTCTACTAGGATTTGGTCAATGAATTTATTTGCATACATTTTCCTACCAAATGCTAATTAAAATATATTAACACATGGAAAATAATGTTTTTACACATAAACCCTCATATGTATAATATATTATAATAAAGTCCTTTTTTAATTTGAAAATGGTAGGAAAAATGTAATACAAATGTGCAGTTTTATCAACTGAACATAGACATAGTGTCAACAACGTCGTTTCTTCTCACTCCAGTAGGATGCAGACGCGATGTCAAAAAGCGACCCCAGGGTCAAAACAAAACGGAGCCATGGCAAAGTCCCTGGTTCCAAGTCTCGACGGTTCATAAAACAACCTAGAGATCACTTCGACATTCACCTCATTACAGCAGGCGCAGTGTCGACAAAGGAAGCGAAAGCCAAATTCCTAGCTTCAGGGTTTTGACGGCAACTCAAATAAAACCCGAAAGACTATCAGAGATCATCCCACACCAGTGCGGAGTGGTTATGACTCATCGGGGCTCCCAAACTAAGCCTAACCTCAAGTAGAAAGCGGCATGGCAAAATTCTTAACGCTTGCTCTTCCGACGGTCAAATTGCCTAGGAAGATTACTTGAAGACATCTTGTCCAGCCCCCGAAAAAATCAGAGACACGACATTCGCGGGGCTACTCGAACAGCAGCGTAAAGACTGCATATCGGGGAATGCATCAGCCAACGCGATGGTACGACGATCAAAACCCTAGTACCAAAAAACCTAACAGACCTTTGTCGCAAAGAGCAGGGGTTATCCATGCGTTAGGGCAAGTTTGCCTACAAGCCCAAGTGAGGTAAACTACAAGCTCCGAAATGAGTTCATAAACTAGAGACTCCGGGATGAGTGAATAAACTACCAGCTCCGAAATGAGTTCATAAACTAGAGAATCCAGGATGAGTGAATAAACTACAAACTCCGAAATGAGTCCATAAATTAGAGACTCCGGGATGAGTGAATAAACTACAAACTCCGAAATGAGTATATAAACTACTTCACATCGAAGAAAAGAGAAATGCCAGTATGAAATAAAATATGTCTTTTATTCATTTAAGTGAATACAAGATACATTTCATTCAGGAATCAAAATGAATACATGTTATTCAAGAATCAGAAGTTTACAATCAGTATAAGAAAGGGGGTACAATGACACTTATTAAGGAGGAGGCATTTTCAACAAACTGACGAACCGCTCGCGCGCTCCCTTCAACTCCTTCTCGCGTTCAACTACGGCGGCCAACTCTGCTTCGATTTGAGCCCATTGTTGTAAGCAGGATGAAAGCTTCTCATCGATTTCTTGCTTGGCAGTTTCGCAATCCTGTGTGACCCGCTCGGTGAAGTCAAACTTCTGCCTTAGCGCCAGCCAGTCCGAAATACATCGTTGGAGGTTTTCAAAAATAGCTTTCAGCTACGCAGCATTCGCTTCAACCTGTGCGCGCAATTGGACGGATTTTCCAGAGGTTGCCCCATGCTCTTTTCGCCTCAGGGTTGTCTCTTGTTCAAAATAGCGAATGGAAGAGACACTCTGCTCGACCCACGCAGCCCGTTGAGAGTTCAAAGTCAATACCTCGGGAGAGAGATGCTTAAGCTCAATCTCATGTAGGCAAGCCTCGATCTTCCTGCAATAATCAACCCAAGAATCGATGAGATCTTCATTACGGAAATTCACGAGCGTCGCCAGCATTGGATTGACTTCATCAGCAAAATCCGTAGCAGAGGTGAGGGTCTCGACGTCGAGATCTTCAATAAACTCGCTTAACGTTCGCCGGCTATTCGCTGCGCCCGTGGAGGATGAACATTTAGCGAAGGGCCCCACGGGTGTAGGAATGCAGGACTCAAAAGGAGCTGAAGCCGGTGTAATCGCTGCAAAATAAATAACGGTCATCTTTCAACTCAAAAGACAAAGAAAACACCCGAGGAAAGGAATCTACCGTACCGGTTGTTGAAGGTGGCAAAACAGGGAGCACCGGAGGCGTGGCTATTCATTCGCTTCCTCCTCCGAGCCGTGATACTGTGGTCAATATAAGAAAGGCTTAGCAACAAGAAGTGTACTCATAAAAAAAAGAAACACTAGGTGAAGAATATACTGATCAATACAAGAAGGTGGAACGACTTCCGATTGGAAGGAAAAATGCGGGTTTAGCACCTGGTATAAGTGGTCGAAAAATACTTCTGCAGAGCCGTGACAATGTATAGTCAATACAAAGAGGATTGTATCCATAGTAAAGCAGCTAAGTGAGAAACCTATACCTTCTAAAATTTGAGGAGGCACAGAAGAAATCGAAGGAACCGTGACCGTCAAAGTGGCGACCGACGATAATTCTTCAGCCGGCACAACTTCAGGATTTACCGCGCCTATGATCAAGACAAACGAAATGTCATTAGAGGGGCTTAACAGGATTAAAAACTCAAAGATAATAACCCAAGGAATACCTGGAAAGTCAGAAACCAAAACCATGCCCGAAGCATCACCAGCTGTGACGGCTTCTTCGGTTTCCATTGGGAGAGCAGATTCAACGCCCACAGCTTCATCTCTTGATGCGATAAAGGCTATCGTAACGCTTGCATCACCCGCCAATATCAAGGATCCACAGGGGAAAGAGCGGCATTTGGAACGGTCCCAGATTCCACGGAAAGATTGGACGCTTCATGCTCTTTAGTTGTCGGCGCTTCACCTGTCCCGCCGTCATCCAAATTTGGTCATGTAAATAAAAAATGCGTATGTTAAATAAATAGACAGGAAGGGAGGAGCTGTTATTAAGGACCGTGCGTTGTTCCTACTTGAAGTAGTCGTTCACTCTCTTCACGAGCTATACGCGCAACCTTTCTATGGATAGTAAACAGGGCAGAAGGAACGTCCACCGAATGAATGCCGGCAAGCGGAACATTGCTTGAGCCTGCACCCGTGACCAAGACAGCATCGCGTTCCCTCGCCGCGTGCTTCTTGCGCTTCTTCTCAGCCTGATCCGTGAGAACCGACCTCCTTAAAACTTCCGACATGGGGACGTCGTCGTCCGAACCGAGCTCTGCCTCCGGAGCCGCTATAGCATCCATCATCGGCTGCTTCAACAACGCCTCCTATGGTGGCCTTGGGAGGGCTGCTGCCATGATCGGTGGCTCTGGAAGCTTTGCTGCATCACCGGTTGGGATTGGCACCACACTTGAAACAACTTGGGTTGTGGTAGTTCCTGCTATAAGGTGAAGAAAAAGGTGAGATCATGAATAAAAAGAGTAAAGGTGTAATGAAACGAATTATACCATGGCCCAAAGAAGCGCGGAGCCTCTCTTCCTTCTCGAACGTCCTGAGGAAAGCCGTAAGAGCCTATTCGGCAGAAATACCTATTGAAGAAGAGAGAATTAATAAAAGCATAATAAAGGGAGAAGGGATAGGTGCAGAAGAATGTAAATGAAGTATACCTGACTCCGCAATAGAGATCAACGCCGCTTCCTCGCGAGCTAGTCGGTCGGAAGCTGCGAGGGCAGCCTGTAGATCAGTATCGGTTGCAGGTGTTGGAGATAGTGCCCTCAGAGTCAATTATTGGATCACAGGCACGTGATTGCAATGATTGAGGGAGGACCTATCCCAGGAGGACAGTCTTACTCGAGATGATAGTATGCTATCTGGTTTACCTTTATCATCGTGTACTGCTTTAGGTGACCTGACATGTCACTATTACACGTTGATAGAGCCCCTAGGATTCTTGCTTGACGACCAGCAGTATGATGGCGATCATATACGTGGGAGCTGGGGTCTATAAGCACATCCTTAAAAGGTCCCTAGTCGTGGGAGTTTCGAGACTGGGCATCGATACTCCATTAGTAGACTAGTGTATACAGTCGAGACCCCGACGAGGGGCGGTGGCCGGTCTCACAAGCCACTGGTGTCAGTTGGTTCACCTAAGATGTATACAGGTGCTCATTGGGTTATGAGTACACCGGACAGGACTCGCCGGGAACCTGCTAGTTGGTCTTATACCAGACGTCAGATAGCAGTTCCCAGGTGACATGTGTACAGGTTAGTTCATCGACCTGAGGATCGTCATTTGTCTCGTGTGAGTTCCCACTGTGCTTTGATTACTACCCTACCACGGCTCAAAGGAGTCGTGCAAACAGGTTTTAGTTGGGTACGGTCCCGAGCCACATGGAGGCAGTGAGCGGATCTTCAGGGGTTCGTCTCTCCCGGTATTGGGGGTGAGGTCGAGCTGTGTCTAGGAGAGCCATTACGCAAAGCCCTCGGCCGAGGCAGGAGATTTACTGGTAGGTATTCCAGTAGTATCTCAGGGCGTTCTGGGCTACGCTCCGACACGACTTGTACCGCCTTTGGGGGTCTGACTTTTACCAACCCCCTAGGCCCGCCATGCGATACTCATAGACGAACGGACCGGACTGTACGGATATTGTCACTGACAGGCTCAGTTGGGTGTCGGGGTGAGCTTCCTCATCGACGTCCCTTTTGGTCAATAGCTGGTGGCCCGTCACGTATTGGCTTATACCTCTGACGTGCCAGTGGTTAAATCCACAGCCATAGTATTGACGAGTCTTTAGAGTCCACCACACTTTCAGTTACTCAGCTTTCGGGCGAAACGCTGTAGAGGCCGTATGGAGATATGGCAGGGTCCGATCAGATACGTGCGGTATTGCACGGATCAGGATCGGACATTTTTGTACTAGTGGCCGTATTGTTATATGGCAGGGTTTGATCTGATACGTGCGGTATTGCACGGATCAGGATCGAACGGATTTTACTAGCCGGCTTTGGCTTAAGCCGGTCCTAGTCTAGTACAGTGTAGATTTTGTCTCTTTGCATTTGTATCCGGTCGGAATACAGATGTGGGTGTGTATGCACAGTGTCGGGGTTTTCCTGTAATTTATTACGGGACCAGTTTTCTGGAGTTGCCAGTTTGCATTCCGTTCCGGCCGGTTTTCCTTTGTTCTTTCCCGGCCGGACTTTTCTGGTGGAGGGGGTTATTTGCAGTTTTGCAAATAACACTTTGTGGAGGGTTTTCTTGCAAATGTATTTATTATGATAGAATCTTTAGATACCATTCTCATCACTTGCTTTTGGTTGATTAGAAGTGATGAGAAAGGATTTGATCTTTGATTAGAGTTGATGTGAGGTTGTGATAATGGTTTAGGATGTGGTCACCCTTCTTGCTCTCCTACACTCACCTCCCTCTTGTTTCATATACATACATTCCTCCACCTTATTCTTCACTTGAAGATGATAAGTTATTCATGGTTGAGAAAAAGAAGAGAGAAGAAGAAGAGAGAGCTTCATTCTTGAGAGTTTCCTTCTTGATCTTGCTTTCATGCAAGGAAAAATGAAAGCACCATATTTTCCTTGTCCTCATTCCTCCATCCAAAGGCAACAAACCCCAAAGTGAGACTATGATTCTACACTACACATTCTACAGCAAATCTTGAGCATGTCGAGTTGCCGGCTTCATGCTCGAGTTGCCTCGGTATTGAGGCGGGAGCCCGTAAAAGACGAAGGCGATGTGGTGCCCTTTCCGGCGAGGAGGCGACGATATGGAGACTACACTTTCCGCGGGAGATCGGGGCGATGATGAGAAGACCGGAGGACTCGGATCTCTTGGTATACTTCTTTTCCCATCTCTTGTTTGCTAGTTAGGTTAATGGTAAACGATCCGGGTTTTTCTTTGTCCGCGGTAGCGCCGGTTTCCGAGTAAGGAAAAATTTTGATTCCGCAATTTGGCCTCGAGTAAGACGGCCGGGGCGCTCCCGTGGCGCAACATGGTATCAGAGCCACGCCATTAACCTTACCTAGCTTGTTCTAATGCGTTTTACTTATCCGATCGACCAAAATCTCAAAAACCGTATTTTAGTTCACATCAGTTTCTGTTGAAATTTTTTGGTGTCTAAAAATTTTTCAGGTGGTCTCAGAAAGATGTGTAAGTAGTTCTAAGAACTCTGGAAAAAAACGACAAAGTGAACCCATAATCCAAGCGCGGAAGCGCGGCAATACCCACCATTCTGCCGCTCTTCCGCCGCACTATGGTGGGCCCACTTGGTAATTTTTCTCCAGTTGTCTTATGGGCTAAAAATAGGGCTTTTGGGATATTAAAATTGGGCCAGTTTTTCTGTGAGTGCTACAGTTTTCTTTTGGGGCCCGCTTGTTAATTATTTGATCGATCGGATATTTTAAACACATTATTTCACAGTATTTACATTATATCTGCGACCGTGAATGTCACTCGATCGGTAAATCCGGTCTAACTGCTATAGCCCGGTTAGACGGATTTGCGAACGTGATTTTCACGTTGATGTTCTATGTTTATGCTGTGATGTTGCGGATCGGTCGTGGGGGATAGCCTGGATGCAATGCTAGTACAGTTTTGTTGTATTATGTACTTTGGATATTGCGGGGCGAGCGTCCGACATGTGGACTGCCGTCACTGCCTGTTTGTATTATTCTTTTGGGGCACGACCTGGTTGCGGTCGATGTACCCGGTGTATGTATATTTTACTTTCTGTACTAGGGTTGCCCCGCGGTGGGGTGCACGGATAGCCGGGTTCTGGAGGGCAACGGGCCCGCATCTCAGGGCATTGAGACGGAGGGGGCTTCAGTCCAGGATTGGCGGGCTATTCGCCGCACTCGTAGGGGGTACAGGTTGACCCAGGAGGGGTGCCCAAGTTACCGGATTCCGTGAAGTGCTGGGTGGTCCATTCACGGTACTGAAGGGGGCTGCCTCGCTTCAGGTTTTGGCGGGTGACTTGCCGCGCCCGTAGGGGTCTAGGATTTCATTGCACAGGCTATCCACACGACCAGGGGAACGTCGGGTTTCAGCAGCGGCTCTGTGAAACCCGGGGTTTCCAGATATCTGTATTGTTCTGTGATGCTGTACATTTCTGTGATGTTGCATTTTATTCACGCCTTGAGCGAAATACTATATATTGGTATATATATATTAGTAGATGTTGTATATGTTTTACATCCGCGCTAGTCCAGTCCCCGCTCTGCCGTTAGTTAGCTAACCTAACGGGTGATGACGGGACCCAGTGGCGAATGCGGATGGCATATACGTACGTCAGTATATTTTCGTTCTTTGTGGTGTGATCAATTGATGGGACTGCATTGATTCGGATCAATGCAAGATAAACAAACCTAATCTGATGTTGTTGGAACACTTTTTCAAAAAGCTGTTATTGCAAGGACGTTCTCTTTTGTTTTGCATAGTGGTATTCATTTGGAATATCCTGCTCCTCAGTCGACGAGGCAAGGGCCGAGATCCCTTCACCGGGAGTGACCCCTTGGACAGAAGTTTGCGTCAGGGCATTAACTTCACTATAGCCGATTACTTTTGCTTTGCATCGTGGTATTCAGTTGGAATATCCTGCACCTCATTCTACGGGGAAAGAGCCGAGATCCCTTCACCGGGAGTGACCTCTTTAGTAAAGGTTTTCGTCACTATATTTTATAAAAGGCTATGCAGTTCCTTCAACGATATCAAGTTCATTACGTTAAAGGTTTTTCGCCAAAAACCATTCGTAGCCCTCCGTCATTTCCTACAGGTATTATTTGGTATTCGTGCTGCGTTTGTTGACCTAGTCAAGACGTAGTGTTCGGTAGCTAAGTGGTACTTGTTTGTTGCATAAGTGGGATTGGTTGAGACAGTCGTGCGGCCTTGTTGACCTAGTCAAGGGCACGTGCGGGTGGGTTTAATGCAATCCAGAATAATGACGGGTTGAACTTGACTGGCGGTTTATGGTTTGTTGACCTAGTCAAGGTCATAAACCGCTTGGGGTAAAAATCACATCGGGAGTTTCAAAAGAACTGAAACTTGCCAGGCATGCGCATACCTTCTGGAGTGTGGTGACTTGAGTGGATTCCGTCAAGTTATCATGCGATGATAGTTGGATCCCGATTCCCACTGATGACTTGGTTTACTCCTCGGGTGATCCCGACTAATTCTTCTTTCAGGTTTGGAGGAGAATTTGAGGTACAGTGGGAGGTTTCCAGATTAGACAAAGTGGTAACCATTCTGATCTAGGTTAGAGTGCACGCTGAGTGTTTCTTTTCTCTCTCTCTGGCAGCGACCATTGACCCGACCCTGGACTTTGACTCTGTGACCAAGTTGACCGAACCTTCTTAACAATGGCTTTTGGATTGTCAGAGTTGCAGACCTCATTGCCACTCCTACTTTTACCCTTTTCTCCAGGACACCCCGTATTACTACGAACGTCCACTTCCATTGGACAAAACCATCGTATGGTTATATACGAACTCGAAGGACTTCGAGGATGGTTTCTGGTTCTGGAGAAAACGGATAGGACTATTCAGTTGTCTTTTCTTTTCACCTTCTCTCGGGTTGCGAGTACTCCTTGGTTTAGGAGTAGTACACCTATTACGTAAATTGGATAGTCTTCTTCCAAACCATAGGCTGGTGCCGACCGGTAGGGAATGAAGAAAACCAGTTAACCTAGACGGTGTACAGAAGGTATTAAGTTCAGACAAAGAAAGGGATTAGTAGGAGGGCAAAGTAAATTGCGACTGATATTCACGACCAAACCAAGTATTTCTTCGCCAATCCTAAATCACCTTTGTATTTCTCCAGGACACTCCGTATCACTACGAAGATCCACAGTTTATTGGATATTCCATCGTATGGTTATATACGAACTCGAAAGGAACTTGTTCCAGTTCGGGGATGGATTCTGGTTCAGGAGAAATAGGAATAAAGTACATTCAGGTGTCTTTTATCTTCACCTTCTCTCGCATTGCGAGTGCTCCTAGGATTAGGACAGTACACCCTTTATGCTTATTGGATAGTCTTCTTCCAAACCATAGGCTGGTGCCGAACGGTAGGGAAGGAAGAAAACCAATTGGCCTAAAGGGGTGTGCGGACGGTAATGACTAAAGACATATAAAGGGATTTGGACAGATGGCAAAGAGATATACGGTTACAGTTGTGAATCTGGATAATGGAAGAGGCATTACTAGGAATACCAGGATACCCCGACGAAACATTTCAATGTTTCAGTTTCACTGTGTACTGTTAATAGAAAACTGATTTCCCGATTATACACTTACTCCAGGGTATGTATTTACCAGGTATGATTCTCACATCTGTATGGTTTTACAGATGATGAGTGGGAGTAAGTTATTGGGAATTGGGTGATCATCCTCATTATATCGGGATTCGTTGTAATCGGTGATATTTGAGGAAGTCACCTGGGTTGTTTGCCGGTCGGCAAATATTTGGTTTTGAATATCCGCTGTTGTGCACCAATTTCAAATCGATATATCTGTACGTCTATTTTCATAGAGTGAGATATACCTTTTGATATTATGTCGATGACATTTACCTATATCAGTGGATGGTTAGGTAAGGAGCATTGAACAGCGGTGTAATTCTTCTTAACCATAAGTACAGTTTTCAACCTACGACGCACAGTGAAAGAGTTGTTAGACTCAGCGGACTTATACAGAGTATTGTATGTTGTCCAGTGTCCATTAGGACAGAGGGGTTGGTGCTCGTACTATATTCGGTTTACTTATGGCTTCTCTAGATTTTAGACAGCTGTTTCGTGGAAACACAGGGTCTAAGTTTTGAGGAGTTATAGGTATTTGAATAGAGTAGAGTACCAGGTGTAGCAAGTATCGGGATTCTTCAAAGAGATTGAAGATGTAGATACTTGTGTATGATATTCAGTTGATAGTAATGATGAAGACAGATTGCTTCTCTTTCAGGTTACTCATAATTGGAAGCATTCCTAAGTTGAGTAACGCTGATCGACCTCCTTCCATTTAGTTGACATGCACTGGAGATAGTTGCATGATTTGAATCTGGTTCAATTGAATCAGTGCCTCTGGTTCTATATTGGATATAGAACAGTTCATATCTTAACGATGTTAAGGTACGGGGAGTTGTCCAGCTTATGATTAAAACCAGACACTGGACAACTCAAGGCACGTTTCTGTAATGGCTGTTTGTGGGTTGACCCAGGCGATGACTATGGTTGACTTTCTACCATCTGGATGAACAATAGCAATATTGTTCTAGACTCGCCACAGTTTTTATTAAAAATGGATTTCTTCAAAAACAGCAGTGGGAGTATGGTAGAACTGGAAGTGATTCCAGAACCGCAGACGATTACTGAAGATTTGATAAGGAACCTAAAGATTCAATCTGATTTGACATTCCATTGGCCACTCCGCAAATAAGGTGGGTAATTTCAGGCACCCGAGAGGTACTCCGGTAGCCTCAAGGACGGTGACAGGGAAGTTCTTGTTTACCCACACTAGCCATTGTTGTTGTTCCAGGCTGCGAGACCCGGCAGGAGGATGAGTATAGCGTCGTTCTAAACTAGCTTTAGAAGTGCACGTCTATATGACTCTGGCAGAGGGTTGTCGTAGTCAGTGGGAGCAGCGGAAGCATTGGTGGACTTCATGCTTATGTCTATTTATAGACTAAAGCAGATATAGCGGAGTTAGATCATCTGTTTCTGATGTGACAGTCATGGGTTTTGACGTCATCAGAATAGGGGATGGATCTGTTGAGAAGGTAGTAGGAAGTGATATTCCTATACTACGATCGGTTATACTTTGGTCGTCACACAGTGTTTTCTCCACATGGGACTTGGATATTTTATCAGACATACTGGTTACTAGATCTATGGTTTTAGATCTAAATTTGGGTGGTTTCCCAATCTGGGTACTTTGACAGCATTCTAAGAGTATTTAGAATGGACGACTCCTGGCATGGTAGTGTACCTGCAGGTAATGGAGTCACCCTCTCTAAAGGTGTCTTACAGACTAAAGGGGAGAGGGATACACATGATTGACAGATCACTTGCTTAGGCAATTGAGTCAATCATGAGATGTCAAGTACCACACCAGATGTTGTTCTTGCAGTAGGTGCAATAAGTTGATATTAATCCAATCCTGGAAAAACAGTCGGAAGCAGTTTTAGAACATAAGTGAATGTTCTAGGGATATGATAACGGCTGCCTCCTTTAGGAGACGGTTATCACTCCAGGCTTCCAAGGTGACATGGACGACAAGGAGGTTGTCAGAGTTATAGTTCTCCCTCTGACGAGGGGCAGTATTTTGGACAGGTGGTCTAAGGCAATACTGAGGGCGGCATGGCGCAGGATACTGATTAAGTTCAGTTGATGATACAATCTAAGAAGTTTGGATTTGGAGTTCATTTATGAGCTAGGTCCCATCAGACATCCAGACATTCTAAGACAGGTATTGCTCATTTCGGGAGATGGCTTTCTCCGCGAACTTGAGATATAGAGAGACATAGAAAGAAACATCACAGCGGATCCACTCACTGAGGCTATTCCTCGAACGCAATAGTTTCGCAAACGAGTTTTGTGAGACTGACTAGTAGAGGAGTTGGGTGTTCGGTATCACACGGGCTGTGAGTATGCGACATCGCAATAATTAGCCTTGAGTGCAAGTGGGAGATTGTTGGAGATAGTGCCCTCAGAGTCAATTATTGGATCACAGGCACGTGATTGCAATGATTGAGGGAGGACCTATCCCAGGAGGACAGTCTTACTCGAGATGATAGTATGCTATCTGGTTTACCTTTATCATCGTGTACTGCTTTAGGTGACCTGACATGTCACTATTACACGTTGATAGAGCCCCTAGGATTCTTGCTTGACGACCAGCAGTATGATGGCGATCATATACGTGGGAGCTGGGGTCTATAAGCACATCCTTAAAAGGTCCCTAGTCGTGGGAGTTTCGAGACTGGGCATCGATACTCCATTAGTAGACTAGTGTATACAGTCGAGACCCCGACGAGGGGCGGTGGCCGGTCTCACAAGCCACTGGTGTCAGTTGGTTCACCTAAGATGTATACAGGTGCTCATTGGGTTATGAGTACACCGGACAGGACTCGCCGGGAACCTGCTAGTTGGTCTTATACCAGACGTCAGATAGCAGTTCCCAGGTGACATGTGTACAGGTTAGTTCATCGACCTGAGGATCGTCATTTGTCTCGTGTGAGTTCCCACTGTGCTTTGATTACTACCCTACCACGGCTCAAAGGAGTCGTGCAAACAGGTTTTAGTTGGGTACGGTCCCGAGCCACATGGAGGCAGTGAGCGGATCTTCAGGGGTTCGTCTCTCCCGGTATTGGGGGTGAGGTCGCGCTGTGTCTAGGAGAGCCATTACGCAAAGCCCTCGGCCGAGGCAGGAGATTTACTGGTAGGTATTCCAGTAGTATCTCAGGGCGTTCTGGGCTACGCTCCGACACGACTTGTACCGCCTTTGGGGGTCTGACTTTTACCAACCCCCTAGGCCCGCCATGCGATACTCATAGACGAACGGACCGGACTGTACGGATATTGTCACTGACAGGCTCAGTTGGGTGTCGGGGTGAGCTTCCTCATCGACGTCCCTTTTGGTCAATAGCTGGTGGCCCGTCACGTATTGGCTTATACCTCTGACGTGCCAGTGGTTAAATCCACAGCCATAGTATTGACGAGTCTTTAGAGTCCACCACACTTTCAGTTACTCAGCTTTCGGGCGAAACGCTGTAGAGGCCGTATGGAGATATGGCAGGGTCCGATCAGATACGTGCGGTATTGCACGGATCAGGATCGGACATTTTTGTACTAGTGGCCGTATTGTTATATGGCAGGGTTTGATCTGATACGTGCGGTATTGCACGGATCAGGATCGAACGGATTTTACTAGCCGGCTTTGGCTTAAGCCGGTCCTAGTCTAGTACAGTGTAGATTTTGTCTCTTTGCATTTGTATCCGGTCGGAATACAGATGCGGGTGTGTATGCACAGTGTCGGGGTTTTCCTGTAATTTATTACGGGACCAGTTTTCTGGAGTTGCCAGTTTGCATTCCGTTCCGGCCGGTTTTCCTTTGTTCTTTCCCGGCCGGACTTTTCTGGTGGAGGGGGTTATTTGCAGTTTTGCAAATAACACTTTGTGGAGGGTTTTCTTGCAAATGTATTTATTATGATAGAATCTTTAGATACCATTCTCATCACTTGCTTTTGGTTGATTAGAAGTGATGAGAAAGGATTTGATCTTTGATTAGAGTTGATGTGAGGTTGTGATAATGGTTTAGGATGTGGTCACCCTTCTTGCTCTCCTACACTCACCTCCCTCTTGTTTCATATACATACATTCCTCCACCTTATTCTTCACTTGAAGATGATAAGTTATTCATGGTTGAGAAAAAGAAGAGAGAAGAAGAAGAGAGAGCTTCATTCTTGAGAGTTTCCTTCTTGATCTTGCTTTCATGCAAGGAAAAATGAAAGCACCATATTTTCCTTGTCCTCATTCCTCCATCCAAAGGCAACAAACCCCAAAGTGAGACTATGATTCTACACTACACATTCTACAGCAAATCTTGAGCATGTCGAGTTGCCGGCTTCATGCTCGAGTTGCCTCGGTATTGAGGCGGGAGCCCGTAAAAGACGAAGGCGATGTGGTGCCCTTTCCGGCGAGGAGGCGACGATATGGAGACTACACTTTCCGCGGGAGATCGGGGCGATGATGAGAAGACCGGAGGACTCGGATCTCTTGGTATACTTCTTTTCCCATCTCTTGTTTGCTAGTTAGGTTAATGGTAAACGATCCGGGTTTTTCTTTGTCCGCGGTAGCGCCGGTTTCCGAGTAAGGAAAAATTTTGATTCCGCAATTTGGCCTCGAGTAAGACGGCCGGGGCGCTCCCGTGGCGCAACATGGTATCAGAGCCACGCCATTAACCTTACCTAGCTTTTTCTAATGCGTTTTACTTATCCGATCGACCAAAATCTCAAAAACCGTATTTTAGTTCACATCAGTTTCTGTTGAAATTTTTTGGTGTCTAAAAATTTTTCAGGTGGTCTCAGAAAGATGTGTAAGTAGTTCTAAGAACTCTGGAAAAAAACGACAAAGTGAACCCATAATCCAAGCGCGGAAGCGCGGCAATACCCACCATTCTGCCGCTCTTCCGCCGCACTATGGTGGGCCCACTTGGTAATTTTTCTCCAGTTGTCTTATGGGCTAAAAATAGGGCTTTTGGGATATTAAAATTGGGCCAGTTTTTCTGTGAGTGCTACAGTTTTCTTTTGGGGCCCGCTTGTTAATTATTTGATCGATCGGATATTTTAAACACATTATTTCACAGTATTTACATTATATCTGCGACCGTGAATGTCACTCGATCGGTAAATCCGGTCTAACTGCTATAGCCCGGTTAGACGGATTTGCGAACGTGATTTTCACGTTGATGTTCTATGTTTATGCTGTGATGTTGCGGATCGGTCGTGGGGGATAGCCTGGATGCAATGCTAGTACAGTTTTGTTGTATTATGTACTTTTGATATTGCGGGGCGAGCGTCCGACATGTGGACTGCCGTCACTGCCTGTTTGTATTATTCTTTTGGGGCACGACCTGGTTGCGGTCGATGTACCCGGTGTATGTATATTTTACTTTCTGTACTAGGGTTGCCCCGCGGTGGGGTGCACGGATAGCCGGGTTCTGGAGGGCAACGGGCCCGCATCTCAGGGCATTGAGACGGAGGGGGCTTCAGTCCAGGATTGGCGGGCTATTCGTCGCACTCGTAGGGGGTACAGGTTGACCCAGGAGGGGTGCCCAAGTTACCGGATTCCGTGAAGTGCTGGGTGGTCCATTCACGGTACTGAAGGGGGCTGCCTCGCTTCAGGTTTTGGCGGGTGACTTGCCGCGCCCGTAGGGGTCTAGGATTTCATTGCACAGGCTATCCACACGACCAGGGGAACGTCGGGTTTCAGCAGCGGCTCTGTGAAACCCGGGGTTTCCAGATATCTGTATTGTTCTGTGATGCTGTACATTTCTGTGATGTTGCATTTTATTCACGCCTTGAGCGAAATACTATATATTGGTATATATATATTAGTAGATGTTGTATATGTTTTACATCCGCGCTAGTCCAGTCCCCGCTCTGCCGTTAGTTAGCTAACCTAACGGGTGATGACGGGACCCAGTGGCGAATGCGGATGGCATATACGTACGTCAGTATATTTTCGTTCTTTGTGGTGTGATCAATTGATGGGACTGCATTGATTCGGATCAATGCAAGATAAACAAACCTAATCTGATGTTGTTGGAACACTTTTTCAAAAAGCTGTTATTGCAAGGACGTTCTCTTTTGTTTTGCATAGTGGTATTCATTTGGAATATCCTGCTCCTCAGTCGACGAGGCAAGGGCCGAGATCCCTTCACCGGGAGTGACCCCTTGGACAGAAGTTTGCGTCAGGGCATTAACTTCACTATAGCCGATTACTTTTGCTTTGCATCGTGGTATTCAGTTGGAATATCCTGCACCTCATTCTATGGGGAAAGAGCCGAGATCCCTTCACCGGGAGTGACCTCTTTAGTAAAGGTTTTCGTCACTATATTTTATAAAAGGCTATGCAGTTCCTTCAACGATATCAAGTTCATTACGTTAAAGGTTTTTCGCCAAAAACCATTCGTAGCCCTCCGTCATTTCCTACAGGTATTATTTGGTATTCGTGCTGCGTTTGTTGACCTAGTCAAGACGTAGTGTTCGGTAGCTAAGTGGTACTTGTTTGTTGCATAAGTGGGATTGGTTGAGACAGTCGTGCGGCCTTGTTGACCTAGTCAAGGGCACGTGCGGGTGGGTTTAATGCAATCCAGAATAATGACGGGTTGAACTTGACTGGCGGTTTATGGTTTGTTGACCTAGTCAAGGTCATAAACCGCTTGGGGTAAAAATCACATCGGGAGTTTCAAAAGAACTGAAACTTGCCAGGCATGCGCATACCTTCTGGAGTGTGGTGACTTGAGTGGATTCCGTCAAGTTATCATGCGATGATAGTTGGATCCCGATTCCCACTGATGACTTGGTTTACTCCTCGGGTGATCCCGACTAATTCTTCTTTCAGGTTTGGAGGAGAATTTGAGGTACAGTGGGAGGTTTCCAGATTAGACAAAGTGGTAACCATTCTGATCTAGGTTAGAGTGCACGCTGAGTGTTTCTTTTCTCTCTCTCTGGCAGCGACCATTGACCCGACCCTGGACTTTGACTCTGTGACCAAGTTGACCGAACCTTCTTAACAATGGCTTTTGGATTGTCAGAGTTGCAGACCTCATTGCCACTCCTACTTTTACCCTTTTCTCCAGGACACCCCGTATTACTACGAACGTCCACTTCCATTGGACAAAACCATCGTATGGTTATATACGAACTCGAAGGACTTCGAGGATGGTTTCTGGTTCTGGAGAAAACGGATAGGACTATTCAGTTGTCTTTTCTTTTCACCTTCTCTCGGGTTGCGAGTACTCCTTGGTTTAGGAGTAGTACACCTATTACGTAAATTGGATAGTCTTCTTCCAAACCATAGGCTGGTGCCGACCGGTAGGGAATGAAGAAAACCAGTTAACCTAGACGGTGTACAGAAGGTATTAAGTTCAGACAAAGAAAGGGATTAGTAGGAGGGCAAAGTAAATTGCGACTGATATTCACGACCAAACCAAGTATTTCTTCGCCAATCCTAAATCACCTTTGTATTTCTCCAGGACACTCCGTATCACTACGAAGATCCACAGTTTATTGGATATTCCATCGTATGGTTATATACGAACTCGAAAGGAACTTGTTCCAGTTCGGGGATGGATTCTGGTTCAGGAGAAATAGGAATAAAGTACATTCAGGTGTCTTTTATCTTCACCTTCTCTCGCATTGCGAGTGCTCCTAGGATTAGGACAGTACACCCTTTATGCTTATTGGATAGTCTTCTTCCAAACCATAGGCTGGTGCCGAACGGTAGGGAAGGAAGAAAACCAATTGGCCTAAAGGGGTGTGCGGACGGTAATGACTAAAGACATATAAAGGGATTTGGACAGATGGCAAAGAGATATACGGTTACAGTTGTGAATCTGGATAATGGAAGAGGCATTACTAGGAATACCAGGATACCCCGACGAAACATTTCAATGTTTCAGTTTCACTGTGTACTGTTAATAGAAAACTGATTTCCCGATTATACACTTACTCCAGGGTATGTATTTACCAGGTATGATTCTCACATCTGTATGGTTTTACAGATGATGAGTGGGAGTAAGTTATTGGGAATTGGGTGATCATCCTCATTATATCGGGATTCGTTGTAATCGGTGATATTTGAGGAAGCCACCTGGGTTGTTTGCCGGTCGGCAAATATTTGGTTTTGAATATCCGCTGTTGTGCACCAATTTCAAATCGATATATCTGTACGTCTATTTTCATAGAGTGAGATATACCTTTTGATATTATGTCGATGACATTTACCTATATCAGTGGATGGTTAGGTAAGGAGCATTGAACAGCGGTGTAATTCTTCTTAACCATAAGTACAGTTTTCAACCTACGACGCACAGTGAAAGAGTTGTTAGACTCAGCGGACTTATACAGAGTATTGTATGTTGTCCAGTGTCCATTAGGACAGAGGGGTTGGTGCTCGTACTATATTCGGTTTACTTATGGCTTCTCTAGATTTTAGACAGCTGTTTCGTGGAAACACAGGGTCTAAGTTTTGAGGAGTTATAGGTATTTGAATAGAGTAGAGTACCAGGTGTAGCAAGTATCGGGATTCTTCAAAGAGATTGAAGATGTAGATACTTGTGTATGATATTCAGTTGATAGTAATGATGAAGACAGATTGCTTCTCTTTCAGGTTACTCATAATTGGAAGCATTCCTAAGTTGAGTAACGCTGATCGACCTCCTTCCATTTAGTTGACATGCACTGGAGATAGTTGCATGATTTGAATCTGGTTCAATTGAATCAGTGCCTCTGGTTCTATATTGGATATAGAACAGTTCATATCTTAACGATGTTAAGGTACGGGGAGTTGTCCAGCTTATGATTAAAACCAGACACTGGACAACTCAAGGCACGTTTCTGTAATGGCTGTTTGTGGGTTGACCCAGGCGATGACTATGGTTGACTTTCTACCATCTGGATGAACAATAGCAATATTGTTCTAGACTCGCCACAGTTTTTATTAAAAATGGATTTCTTCAAAAACAGCAGTGGGAGTATGGTAGAACTGGAAGTGATTCCAGAACCGCAGACGATTACTGAAGATTTGATAAGGAACCTAAAGATTCAATCTGATTTGACATTCCATTGGCCACTCCGCAAATAAGGTGGGTAATTTCAGGCACCCGAGAGGTACTCCGGTAGCCTCAAGGACGGTGACAGGGAAGTTCTTGTTTACCCACACTAGCCATTGTTGTTGTTCCAGGCTGCGAGACCCGGCAGGAGGATGAGTATAGCGTCGTTCTAAACTAGCTTTAGAAGTGCACGTCTATATGACTCTGGCAGAGGGTTGTCGTAGTCAGTGGGAGCAGCGGAAGCATTGGTGGACTTCATGCTTATGTCTATTTATAGACTAAAGCAGATATAGCGGAGTTAGATCATCTGTTTCTGATGTGACAGTCATGGGTTTTGACGTCATCAGAATAGGGGATGGATCTGTTGAGAAGGTAGTAGGAAGTGATATTCCTATACTACGATCGGTTATACTTTGGTCGTCACACAGTGTTTTCTCCACATGGGACTTGGATATTTTATCAGACATACTGGTTACTAGATCTATGGTTTTAGATCTAAATTTGGGTGGTTTCCCAATCTGGGTACTTTGACAGCATTCTAAGAGTATTTAGAATGGACGACTCCTGGCATGGTAGTGTACCTGCAGGTAATGGAGTCACCCTCTCTAAAAGTGTCTTACAGACTAAAGGGGAGAGGGATACGCATGATTGACAGATCACTTGCTTAGGCAATTGAGTCAATCATGAGATGTCAAGTACCACACCAGATGTTGTTCTTGCAGTAGGTGCAATAAGTTGATATTAATCCAATCCTGGAAAAACAGTCGGAAGCAGTTTTAGAACATAAGTGAATGTTCTAGGGATATGATAACGGCTGCCTCCTTTAGGAGACGGTTATCACTCCAGGCTTCCAAGGTGACATGGACGACAAGGAGGTTGTCAGAGTTATAGTTCTCCCTCTGACGAGGGGCAGTATTTTGGACAGGTGGTCTAAGGCAATACTGAGGGCGGCATGGCGCAGGATACTGATTAAGTTCAGTTGATGATACAGTCTAAGAAGTTTGGATTTGGAGTTCATTTATGAGCTAGGTCCCATCAGACATCCAGACATTCTAAGACAGGTATTGCTCATTTCGGGAGATGGCTTTCTCCGCGAACTTGAGATATAGAGAGACATAGAAAGAAACATCACAGCGGATCCACTCACTGAGGCTATTCCTCGAACGCAATAGTTTCGCAAACGAGTTTTGTGAGACTGACTAGTAGAGGAGTTGGGTGTTCGGTATCACACGGGCTGTGAGTATGCGACATCGCAATAATTAGCCTTGAGTGCAAGTGGGAGATTGTTGGAGATAGTGCCCTCAGAGTCAATTATTGGATCACAGGCACGTGATTGCAATGATTGAGGGAGGACCTATCCCAGGAGGACAGTCTTACTCGAGATGATAGTATGCTATCTGGTTTACCTTTATCATCGTGTACTGCTTTAGGTGACCTGACATGTCACTATTACACGTTGATAGAGCCCCTAGGATTCTTGCTTGACGACCAGCAGTATGATGGCGATCATATACGTGGGAGCTGGGGTCTATAAGCACATCCTTAAAAGGTCCCTAGTCGTGGGAGTTTCGAGACTGGGCATCGATACTCCATTAGTAGACTAGTGTATACAGTCGAGACCCCGACGAGGGGCGGTGGCCGGTCTCACAAGCCACTGGTGTCAGTTGGTTCACCTAAGATGTATACAGGTGCTCATTGGGTTATGAGTACACCGGACAGGACTCGCCGGGAACCTGCTAGTTGGTCTTATACCAGACGTCAGATAGCAGTTCCCAGGTGACATGTGTACAGGTTAGTTCATCGACCTGAGGATCGTCATTTGTCTCGTGTGAGTTCCCACTGTGCTTTGATTACTACCCTACCACGGCTCAAAGGAGTCGTGCAAACAGGTTTTAGTTGGGTACGGTCCCGAGCCACATGGAGGCAGTGAGCGGATCTTCAGGGGTTCGTCTCTCCCGGTATTGGGGGTGAGGTCGCGCTGTGTCTAGGAGAGCCATTACGCAAAGCCCTCGGCCGAGGCAGGAGATTTACTGGTAGGTATTCCAGTAGTATCTCAGGGCGTTCTGGGCTACGCTCCGACACGACTTGTACCGCCTTTGGGGGTCTGACTTTTACCAACCCCCTAGGCCCGCCATGCGATACTCATAGACGAACGGACCGGACTGTACGGATATTGTCACTGACAGGCTCAGTTGGGTGTCGGGGTGAGCTTCCTCATCGACGTCCCTTTTGGTCAATAGCTGGTGGCCCGTCACGTATTGGCTTATACCTCTGACGTGCCAGTGGTTAAATCCACAGCCATAGTATTGACGAGTCTTTAGAGTCCACCACACTTTCAGTTACTCAGCTTTCGGGCGAAACGCTGTAGAGGCCGTATGGAGATATGGCAGGGTCCGATCAGATACGTGCGGTATTGCACGGATCAGGATCGGACATTTTTGTACTAGTGGCCGTATTGTTATATGGCAGGGTTTGATCTGATACGTGCGGTATTGCACGGATCAGGATCGAACGGATTTTACTAGCCGGCTTTGGCTTAAGCCGGTCCTAGTCTAGTACAGTGTAGATTTTGTCTCTTTGCATTTGTATCCGGTCGGAATACAGATGCGGGTGTGTATGCACAGTGTCGGGGTTTTCCTGTAATTTATTACGGGACCAGTTTTCTGGAGTTGCCAGTTTGCATTCCGTTCCGGCCGGTTTTCCTTTGTTCTTTCCCGGCCGGACTTTTCTGGTGGAGGGGGTTATTTGCAGTTTTGCAAATAACACTTTGTGGAGGGTTTTCTTGCAAATGTATTTATTATGATAGAATCTTTAGATACCATTCTCATCACTTGCTTTTGGTTGATTAGAAGTGATGAGAAAGGATTTGATCTTTGATTAGAGTTGATGTGAGGTTGTGATAATGGTTTAGGATGTGGTCACCCTTCTTGCTCTCCTACACTCACCTCCCTCTTGTTTCATATACATACATTCCTCCACCTTATTCTTCACTTGAAGATGATAAGTTATTCATGGTTGAGAAAAAGAAGAGAGAAGAAGAAGAGAGAGCTTCATTCTTGAGAGTTTCCTTCTTGATCTTGCTTTCATGCAAGGAAAAATGAAAGCACCATATTTTCCTTGTCCTCATTCCTCCATCCAAAGGCAACAAACCCCAAAGTGAGACTATGATTCTACACTACACATTCTACAGCAAATCTTGAGCATGTCGAGTTGCCGGCTTCATGCTCGAGTTGCCTCGGTATTGAGGCGGGAGCCCGTAAAAGACGAAGGCGATGTGGTGCCCTTTCCGGCGAGGAGGCGACGATATGGAGACTACACTTTCCGCGGGAGATCGGGGCGATGATGAGAAGACCGGAGGACTCGGATCTCTTGGTATACTTCTTTTCCCATCTCTTGTTTGCTAGTTAGGTTAATGGTAAACGATCCGGGTTTTTCTTTGTCCGCGGTAGCGCCGGTTTCCGAGTAAGGAAAAATTTTGATTCCGCAATTTGGCCTCGAGTAAGACGGCCGGGGCGCTCCCGTGGCGCAACAGCAGGCTGTTCATATCAGATTTTTGCATTTTTATACCGCCCAATTTTTATCACATTGCGTATCGGTAGGTACTCTTGAGCCGTGTTTGCTAGTTAATTGCAGGATACAGGTTCTCAGCTCTAAACAGTGAAATTCATGGAAAAGCACGACAAATTCCGGATTACTGCCAACCATAGATAAAACACGGGTCTCCGCTCTCTATCCGTATGTTGCCGCACACCAGTTTAAAGGACAAAATGGCAAATCGATATCATTTTCATGCACAAAGCACAATGTCAACACAAGATCCAACATGTCTACGCGGAGCTCAAGAAAAATCATGGCAAAAGATCCACATCACATCATCTTTTGATCTGCTGAAATTCTGGAAAAATTGTGAAGAGCTAATGAGAAACAACATATACCACACTGAAGAGTACAGAAAACCAGGGAAAACCACAAAATTTGAAGACCTAATTCCCCTAAATGGCCGCGGATCCGCGGCCAACATGGCGTCTAGGCCGCGGATCCGCGGCCTATATAGCTCGACAGTGGATTATTTTTCAGGGGTAGTTTGGTACATTCATATTGGTCGTGAATGTTGCCCTAGGTTCTCTGTTTCCTGCCTATAAATAGCCCAGAACATGCCAAGCCAAAGGGTGCAAAATTCTTGTATTAGGTTTAGGATATATTTTGTTGTTCTTCTTCCTCTTTTCATCTTTTCTCCATTAAAATCTTGTAGTGAGGTTTCATGAGTGAAGTGATGAATAAAAGAGTTCTTTTTGTTATCATGCTTGTCTTGTTATGTTGTTAATTATAATTGCTTGTATTTTTCATTTGCTAATCTAGTTGTTGTTATTTTTTTTTTGTTTCTTGTTCTCTTTTTCTTTATCCTTAACAACAATGATGCTTAAGCTTGATCGTTGCCAAGGTGAGGTCTCAAATAGCTAGTTGTAATCTTCTAAACTCTTTCTTTCTATCTTCCTCCTTTTGTTGTATTTTCTTTTTCTTGTAATGGGTGAGTAGTTTTCTTACTTGTTAGGGTAGGATAAGGAAAGTTTGAGAGAAGGAAATCTCTCTCACTCTTTCCTTGCCCAACACCTTAATTCGAACTCCCGTTAATTGAACCACAATCCGCTCCCTACGGCACCCTATCCTACATGATAGCGGTGATTCCTTAGTGAGACCGGTTGTGGTTGAATTAACCGGAGGTTAAGGCTAAAAGCCAAGAACGGACGGACAAGCACCAAAAGGAAGAACTTAAGCGTTGGAAAGCCTAGCTTATACTCGCAAGTTCCTTCCTAGTCGTGCTAATCCCCGTTGTTGCTGATTACCGTAACACCGATATTAAGAGTGGCAACGAAAGAAGTGAGCGACCCCTAACTCAAACTAACCTAATCCTAACCCTAACCCTAACAATCTCTCTTTATATAACATTTTAGCACATAGTTAATCTCAAACAAATCTGGACATTTGGACTTAACTCGTTAAAGAAAATAGAAAAAGATTCCCATCTCCCTGTGGACGACCCGTGCTCAACCGGCTAGCTACAAGCGAAACCGTCTTGATTGCGGTAATTAACTTGAACACGCAAAAATTTTAACAATCAAATGGCGCCGTTGCCGGGGAGTCGGTAGTTTATTTCTTTGTGTAATTTCGGGTTAATTTGTGAATATAACCGAAAAAAAAAAATATATTGTAAAAATCATCTTGTTATTTTTGATTAGTTTTTGTGCAAGTGTGCTGGATAAAAAGAAGGCCGAGTTCCGTGCCAAAGACGTGGGAAGTTAGACCCATATCTCGCGGCTACCCCGCGACGGATCAAGACAAGAGCCAACGGTCTACTGTATAATTCTGGAGCAAACCCAGTAAGTAAATCAAGATTCAGGGGCTCCAAACAAGAAGAGGACACCCAAAGAAACACAGGCAAGAAAACTGAAGGTCCAAGTCCACATTATAGCCGCGGAACCGCGGCCATAGTGCTTGTTTGGCCGCGGAACCGCGGTTCTTTGATGACATCAGGGTTTCAAAATTTTTGAGAGTCTTTCTGCCTTCTTCCCCACTCCTCTGAACTCCACTGAACTGTGTTTTCTGCAGCATTCTTTGCGCAAACTCTCTTCCCCCTTCCAATAAATTGTTTTTGTGCAGGATTCTTTGCGCCGCGCTAAAAAATAAAAAAAAATTGATTGCAGTTGATTGTTACTGCTTTGCATATTTTAATCGGACTTTAAGGGGCTTGAAACCAATCCAGATTGGGTGGGGATTTCATCACCCTTCCCAGGACCCCAGAAATCACAAAAAGTATATGCATTGACCATTATTTAATTAAAAAATACTAGACTCAGCCCTAAGGACGCCGCGCTCAATAGGACAGAGGACTGGTTATAGGCATCGGCTGTTTATCCTATCCTGATTTTGTGGTGTCTAGGCAAGTGTTTCGAAGGCAAGTGGTTACTTAATTAGGACCACTACTTACGTAGTGGGGAGCCTCCCACTTACCTGGCACTTACCTGGCCGCAATTGGCGGAGAAGAGGCGGTTTGAGGTCCTATTTCTAGCCCTTTGGAACAGTTAGGAGCTGTCTAGCTGACCTAGGTGACCCTAGATCTAGGTGCGATTGCGCATATTTTTGTCTGTGATTGTTTGGAGCCGTAAGTCCGTACATATTTCTGTAAAGCTCTTTCTAAAAAAAAAACACAAAACAAAAACTTTTATAAAAACTTGCCCTTTGTCGCCAGAATCCATTTTCTTCACCCACCACCCATCGTATTTCTCCATTGACGTTTTCTTACCCTCACCTTCTCCGCTTTGACTACACTAAACTAATTTAGTGTATGTTCGGTTGGACTCGGGACACTAGCGCCCGCCTAGTCCGCGTTACGTTAGTCGCTACCGACTACGCGATCGACTCAGACGTCGAAACTCCTTCCACGCCTCTTTCACCCTTACCTTTGCCGGCCAACTCCGACGTTGACCGAAATTCTGTTCATACATCCTCACCTTCACCATCACCAACCTCTTCTTCCGCGATGTCAGGATTTAATCCAAACATCCCTTTGACTCCCCCGGGATTGATTCCACCTCCTATGGATGCGAATAACCCACCACCACAGCCTGTTGTAGCGCCACAGCGAATCGCGCTTCAGGATCGTTTCTATCCCACCCGCTCTGCACTTCCCACCCGTCTTTCCCTTCCACCGGCCAATGGGGATAATTTTGAAATTAAGCCCCACTTCATTAACATGCTTCCAAAATTTCATGGGCTTGAATCTGAAGATGCCTATATCTTCATCAACAAGTTCCAAAATGTTTGTGCCATGATGAAAACTACCCAGCTGTCAGACGATGCTATACGGCTACGGGTCATTCCGTTCACTTTGTGCGATCTTGCTGAAAAGTGGCTGTATAGCACTGCTTCCCACTCCATAACCAGTTGGGACGAGTTTGTGAAAGCGTTTCTCAAAAAATTCTATCCGAATCATAAAACCGCCAGGATCCGTAACGAAATCAACCAATTCTCCCAGCTTCCTACTGAACCCTTTTGGAAGTGCTTTGACCGGTATAAAGACCTTCTTGTTCAGTGCCCTCACTACGGTATTGAGAAATGACAACTTTGCCAAACCATATACGAGGGCCTGAACCCAGCAACCAAGCAGTTGTTGGAAACCATTTGTCAGGGCCACTTCCTATCGAAATCTGACGAGGAAGCGTGGCAATTCTTCGACGACCTTGCGGAACAAACGCTTCAATGGGAGAGCACCAGACCAACTTCTTCTTCTTCTTTCTCCACTTCTACAGGTCAGTCTAGGGTAGGCATTCACCAACTCAATGTCTCTATTGCGATGAAAGCTGAAATGGCTGCAATAACGAGAAAACTTGAAGCTATAGAGAGCAAATTTTCATCTCCTGCTCCTGCCCCTGTTCTTCCCCTTCGTACCATTTGTGCTTGTTGTTCCGATCCTTCTCACTTAACCGAAGAGTGTCCTTACAATCCACCATCTCAAGGACAGGATCAGGTTAATGCTGCATTTCAGCAAAGACAAAGAAACGATCCATACTCTTCCACCTATAATCCCGGTTGGAGGAACCACCCCAACTTCGCCTGGAATTAGAACCAGCATCAATTCCAAGGCAACAATTTCCAGAGGCCCCCTCCGCCGCAACAACAAGCTCAGCAATAAACTCAACATCAATTTTAGCAGCCCTTCTAACCCCAACCTTTTCAAAATCAGATGAACAACTTTGCACCCAACAATTCTTTTCCCCAAAACAACTTTGTTCCGTCAAACAACGATAAGGTTTCCTCGCTCGAACGAAATCTGGAGGCGTTTGTAAAGCAATCAACTCAATCCACCGCCAACATCCAGTCTTCCATTCAGTCTTTGGTGCAACACACTGCTGCACACGGGCAAAGCATCAAGACCATCGAAGCCCAGATAGCACAACTGAATGCGGCCTTAAGCGAGCGAGAGAAGGGGAAGCTTCCATCTCAACCACTCCTAAATCCCGGTCACCCACATAATGTACATGTTGCTCTTGAACAACAGAACCATAATGTGAGTGCCGTGACTACATTGAGATCTGGAAGGATGCTGCAAAACAACATTGGCACACGGATCGACGATGACACCCCGGCCGCTTCTTCTTCTTCTTCTTCTTCTCCTTCGTCTTCTGAGCCTATTCTCCATTCTTCAAAAGGCTCTTCCTCTTCTTCTGCTCTAAACGGACCCATTTCTCACTCCACGAAAACACCAGCTCTGGGATCCGTTCCAACTCCACAATATCCTCCACAAGCATTGGACTCAACCAATTTTAAAAACGTCCTATTTCCAAACCGGTTGAGGTCCAATAAACAAAATCCACAAATGGAGAAGATTCTGGAGTTGTTTAAGCAGGTTAACATCAACATTCCCCTTTTAGATGTTGTCCAACAAGTCCCTTCCTACGCGAAAATCTTAAAGGACTTGTGCACGAAAAAGAGGAAATCTCAGGTACACAAGAAAGTTTTCTTGGCTAGTGCTGTGAGTGATGCTCTGCCCAATCTTTACCTCAAAAACGGAAGGACCCTGGCTGTCCTACGATTTCTATTACCACCGGGGATAAGAACATTAATCGCGCACTTTTAGATCTTGGTGCCAGTGTTAACCTACTTCCGTACTCAGTATATGAGCAACTAGGTGTAGGAGAGCTGAAACCCACACACTGTACTCTCCAAATGGCCGACCGATCAATCACCCATCCTAGGGGTGAGCTAGAGGATGTGTTAATCAAGATTGGGGACTTCATATTCCCCGTTGACTTCATTGTTTTAAACACACAGCCTGTAGCTAACCCCCGGAATCAAATTCCGGTGATACTCGGTCGCCCATTCCTTGCAACCTCAAATACGGTGATCAATTATCGAAATGGTTCGATGAACCTATCTTTTGGAAACATGACAATTGAACTCAACATTTTTAGCTTGGGGAATCAGCCCCCCGAACTTAATGCTCATATACTAGACGTTTGCTCAATCCAGGAGATCACCCCAAAGGAGTGTGAATTCGAGGAGTTTTTGTTCGATCATGACAACCTTAACGCCATTAGTGCATTCCTCTTCGAACCTGCTGCTGTTTCTGCGCCCGACAATGAATACGAGTGTTTCACTTTCTCAAACGATCTTAGCCAGTCACCACCCGAGTTTGAATCCTTCGAATTTCCGGATGAGTTGCCTGAACCATCTAACTCGGTCGCTTACGCTAATTTTGAACATTTACTGGAATCATTTGAGTTCGAGACCTTTTCACCAATCCTGCCTTCAATCGTCTCACCTCCAACGCTCGAACTCAAGCCATTGCCGTCTCACCTTAAGTATGCTTACTTGGGTGAGAACGAGACCCTCCCTGTTATCATCTCGGCTTCTCTAGCTCCTGAGCAAGAGAGAGTCCTTCTTGCGGCCTTGCACAGCAATAGGAAAGCTTTTGGCTGGTCCATGGCGGACATCAAGGGGATTAGTCCCCTCATCGTTGAACATCACATTCATCTGATGGATGATGCCAGACCAGCCAGGGATCCACAAAGGCGACTCAACCCAGTCATGAAGGAGTGGCCATGCCGGTTTCTATAGACGGTTCATCAAGGACTTTAGCAAGATTGCTAGGCCCTTGATTCTTTTGCTGGCCAAGAACACGACATTCGACTTCAACTCGAGCTGTGTGACCGCGTTCGAGTCATTAAAAAGCTCACTCACTTCTGCTCCCGTTTCTTCTTCTCCTAACTGGACGCACCCATTTGAGATTATGTGCGATGCATTCGACTTTGCTATAGGTGCTGTCCTTGGACAACACATCAACAAGATGCCGCACGTAATCTATTATGCTAGCCGAACTCTGAACGACGCCCAACTGAATTATACAACAACTGAGAAGGAATTCTTGGCTGTTGTATTTGCCTTAGAAAAGTTCAGGCCCTACCTCATCGGCTCTCCAGTCATTGTCTACACGGACCATTCTGCTCTGCGCCATCTTTTTGCGAAGAAAGATGCAAAATCTCGGCTGATACGTTGGATCCTCTTGCTTTAAGAGTTTGACCTTGTCATCAAGGACAAAAGAGGATGTGAAAACGTAGTCGCCGACCATCTCTCACGACTTCCTTCTTTGCTGTCGCTTCAAATTCCGATCAACGACGTTTTTCCGGATGAACAGCTCTTGACAATATCTTGCGAACCCTGGTTCCCAGATATTGTGAACTATTTGGCCACAGGATTACTACCGACTGAATGGTCAAGTCAGGACAGACTTCGATTCTTATCCCAAGTAAAGCACTTTTACTGGGACGAACCCTATCTGTTCAAGTACCGTCCTGACCAGATTATTCGTCGGTGTGTCCCTGACGATGAATTCAAGAGTGTGCTGTCGTTTTGCCACGATCAAGCATGTGGCGGGCATTTTGGCCCCAGAAAGACAGCTGAGAAGATCTTGCAGTGTGGTTTCTACTGGCCACAACTCTTCAAGGACGCTCATGACTACTGCAAGACTTGCTCCCGATGCCAACACTTGGGCCGGATATCCAGGAGGAACGAGATGCCGCTCCAACCAATCTTGGTTGTGGAGATTTTCGATGTTTGGGGGATCGATTTCATGGGGCCGTTTCCCAGCTCTTTTGGAAACTTGTACATCCTTCTTGCTGTTGATTATGTCTCTAAGTGGGTCGAGGCTGTGCCCAGCCGGACTAACGACAACAAGGTTGTCGTTAGATTTCTTAAGGAAAACATTTTCTCCCGGTTTGGGCACCCCCGAGCGATCATTAGCGACAATGGAACTCATTTCTGCAATAAGACCTTCAAGGCCTTGATGCGGAAATATTCCATTAATCATAAGCTATCTACGCCCTACCACCCCAAACCTGTGAGCAAGCCGAAGTTTCAAATCGGCAAATCAAGCAGATACTGGAGAAGACGGTTTCCAAGAACCGTAAAGATTGGTCGTTAAAACTCACTGATGCCCTTTGGGCATTTCGAACGGCTTATAAGACCGATCTTGGCATGTCTCCCTATCGGCTTGTGTACGGAAAGGCTTGCCACCTTCCTGTGGAAATCGAGCATCGCACATTTTGGGCGATAAAGGAGCTAAATCTGTCTCTCGAAGATGCGGGCAGCCATCGGAAGCTGCAGTTGAACGAATTGAGCGAGCTTCGGGATGAGGCTTACGAAAACGCGGTTGTCATTAAGAACCGAACGAAGGTGTTTCACGACAAACACCTTTTGTGCAAAACTTTCGCACCTGGCCAACAGGTACTGCTTTACGACACCCGGCTACATTTCCATCCAGGTAAGCTCAGATCTCGCTGGAAAGGGCCATATTTTGTGCGGAATGTGTATCCGCATGCGCTGTGGATTTGGAGAATCCAAAGGACGGTTCATTTTTCAAAGTAAACGGACATAGACTAAAACCGTACCTTAGCGCCGAACCAACAGAGGAGCTCCTGGTCTTACAGGAGCCGGTTTACCCTGCATAATCTTCCTCTGCCTACCACCAAACTTCGGTTATCCAGCCAAAACAGTGGACACTGTTCCAAATAAGTTTGGGGGTATGTATATACCATTTTGTATATATTTATGGATATTCTTGTCCATTTTTATTAATTTTCTTTTCTTTAAAAACAAAAACAAAAAAATTGTGTATATCTAACCGACAATTTTGACCCTTCAATAATTTCTTCATGCAATGACAGTGAGGACACTGTCCAGTTTAAGTTTGGGGGTACGCTCGGTACGCATTTCTAACCTTCGCATTCATATGTATATTTTGCATCTGCATACTAAAATCCATAAAATCCATAAAAATCAGAAAATTTTCTAAAAACAAAAAATCTTTTTCGTCAAGTTAGCTAGTGGGAGAACTCAGATTCAACATTTCAACAGGTTTTGTTTGATAAGATAAGAATAACTAAATCTTATTTTTAGATTTTGAAAACCTGAAAGATAACTCTCCTTTGAAGTTAACTATAGCTGATATACGTCTTTATATCACACTACACGTGTCGTGAGTTTTGAAAATTAGATGACAAGTCTATTATGTCTAAAAACTTTTAAATGGATAAATTATTTTCTGAGGATCAAATAGGTTTGTTCTGAAATAAGTAATATCAAGAATAGTTTAGGAAGTGAAGCGAATATGAAGGAATGTTATTGATGCCTTAATTGGAACTAATTCTGAAAAATAACCCATCTGGAACTTGGTTAGAATGATTACACACCGAACCCACTAAACACGTCTTTTATCCAAAAAAATAATTGAACTGCCGGTTATATCTCCGTTCGCATTGAATCATCATGATTTTCACGCTAAATTGTCTTTTGTTTTTGGGCCTAGGTAACTTGAGTAATTAAGTCCGCTGGGGTGTCTCTACACCTAATACCCTAAAGCCAACTGGTTTGGGTGCATTGGCCCAAAGCTCGTTAAGAAACCTAGAAAGTCCAGATTAAAACAAAGTCAAGCAAGTGTTCTCTCCGAGTTAAAATTTCTAACGGTTCTTTGTGTGAGAATAATCTTGACAAAAGACAGGTTCTTATAAAAAAGTATTTCTAGCGGAGATATGAAGGTTTTATTCTATGATAAAGACTATTGCACTTTCACAGAGGTGTGTATGAAATGAAAACAAGAAAAAGGTGGAGTGAAAAATAAGACCTAGTTTCCTGTTAAGGACGATAGAAATTCTGAAATTGAAACCTTAGTGGAAAAAGAAACTTGAAAAATGCTTAACTCTTTATAAAACTTATGCGATCCTTTTAAAATTTCTACCTGGGCTTTATTTTGTGACATGATGACTTTAATCGATCCTTCTAGAACTTAACGACACTATTTGCACTGTACATAAAAACATATAAAATCTTAAGTTAAATAAGAAGCGAGGTGTGAAAAATAAAGGTTCGATAGTCTAGACTTAGGATAATAGAATTGTTATTTTCTGAAACAAAACCTTCGGGTTTGAATCATAGTTATTTTGCAAAATTATCTTGACCGGATTTTGTGGGTAGTATCCGCTGAAAACCCTCAGGAGACAACACTCCTCCTACTAGGGACACCTAAAGGTTTAACGGCTTGTTGCACATGCTCAGTGCAATCGCGTTCCCTGTGAAAGCGAGGTTAGGAATTTTTGTGAATAAATTGGCTTTGCTTGGGACGAGCAAATGATAAGTTTGGGGGTATTTGTTCATATCAGATTTTTGCATTTTTATACCGCCCAATTTTTATCACATTGCGTATCGGTAGGTACTCTTGAGCCGTGTTTGCTAGTTAATTGCAGGATACAGGTTCTCAGCTCTAAACAGTAAAATTCATGGAAAAGCACGACAAATTCCGGATTACTGCCAACCACAGATAAAACACGGGTCTCCGCTCTCTATCCGTATGTTGCCGCACACCAGTTTAAGGGACAAAATGGCAAATCGATGTCATTTTTATGCACAAAGCACAATGTCAACACAAGATCCAACATGTCTACGCGGAGCTCAAGAAAAATCATGGCAAAAGATCCACATCACATCACCTTTTGATCTGCTGAAATTCTGGAAAAATTGTGAAGAGCTAATGAGAAACAACATATACCACACTGAAGAGTACAGAAAACCAGGGAAAACCACAAAATTTGAAGACCTAATTCCCCTAAATGGCCGCGGATCAGCGGCCAACATGGCGTCTAGGCCGCGGATCCGCGGCCTATATAGCTCTACAGTGGATTATTTTTTAGGGGCAGTTTGGTGCATTTATATTGGTCCTGAATGTTGCCCTAGGTTCTCTGTTTCCTGCCTATAAATAGCCCAGAACATGCCAAGCCAAAGGGTGCAAAATTCTTGTATTAGGTTTAGGATATATTTTGTTGTTCTTCTTCCTCTTTTCATCTTTTCTCCATTAAAATCTTGTAGTGAGGTTTCATGAGTGAAGTGATGAATAAAAGAGTTCTTTTTGTTATCATGCTTGTCTTGATATGTTGTTAATTATAATTGCTTGTATTTTTCATTTGCTAATCTAGTTGTTGTTATTTGTTGTTTGTTTCTTTCTTGTTCTCTTTTTCTTTATCCTTAACAACAATGATGCTTAAGCTTGATCGTTGCCAAGGTGAGGTCTCAAATAGCTAGTTGTAATCTTCTAAACTCTTTCTTTCTATCTTCCTCCTTTTGTTGTATTTTCTTTTTCTTGTAATGGGTGAGTAGTTTTCTTACTTGTTAGGGTAGGATAAGGAAAGTTTGAGAGAAGGAAATCTCTCTCACTCTTTCCTTGCCCAACACCTTAATTCGAACTCCCGTTAATTGAACCACAATCCGCTCCCTACGGCACCCTATCCTACATGATAGCGGTGATTCCTTAGTGAGACCGGTTGTGGTTGAATTAACCGGAGGTTAAGGCTAAGAGCCAAGAACGGACGGACAAGCACCAAAAGGAAGAACTTAAGCGTTGGAAAGCCTAGCTTATACTCGCAAGTTCTTTCCTAGTCGTGCTAATCCCCGTTGTTGCCGATTACCGTAACACCGATATTAAGAGTGGCAACGAAAGAAGTGAGCGACTCCTAACTCAAACTAACATAATCCTAACCCTAACAAGCTCTCTTTATATAACATTTTAGCACATAGTTAATCTCAAACAAACCTGGACATTTGGACTTAACTCGTTAAAGCACATAGAAAAAGATTCCCATCTCCCTGCGGACGACCTGTACTCAACCGGCTAGCTACAAGCGAAACCGTCTTGATTGCGGTAATTAACTTGAACACGCAAAAACTCTATCAATCACAGGCATGTCAAACAAACCCTCATTGGTGCCATATTCGCATAAGCCCTCACTATAGGGAGCATAGGGCTTCTGGTCGAATATGACGTCGACAGAGAATAGAGATTTCTTTCTCTTCTACGACCTGACACCAACGGCCGACGATAAGAGCTTTCGCTTGACAGGCCTCTTCGAACGGCGGGTTCCGATCTCTGAACCGATGCCTGAGTCTGGAGACGCCACGGCTACCGCAGTTGCGGGAACATCCGGTTGAAGCTTCTCTGGGAAAACTCGTGGGACCACAGCCGTAGTGATTTCTCTTAAAGAAGGACGAACGGTAGTCCGTCGCTTCAAAGGGACCGTTGGATTACCGGCTGGGACGGCATCCTTATAATCGAGTAACAACCGCCATTCCTCCCTGATAACAGCACCCGTCGCATAGTGGTACCACGCCATGTAAGCGTTCGAAGCTTTCGGCACATAGCTCGGCCCGCTGACGAGAAAATAGGACTCCGTATTTAATCGTATAAAATAGTGCAGAGCGCTGCGAATACCCTCCTCCGTAGCAGGCGGCTTGACTAAGAATGCCTCGAGAGGAACACCTTGATTTTAACCCAGCTGTTGAGCCAAGCGGTGCGAGTTGTACCTCATGAACGACACCGAGGCGTTCTGTCTAAACACTAGGAAGCCCGGCCTGATGGAGTACATGTGCATAACCTCCCGGGCCCTCAATGCGGAAATCCTGTCCTTAAAGGTATCGCGCAACAGTTGAACCACTTTGGTGGATTCTTTGCCGATGGTCAAGACCTTATCCACATAGGTCATACTGTCCCCAATCATGCATGGTCGGAGGAGCAACCGCCGAGCCTCTCGTTATGACGGGTCCGGAGCGGAAGCGTCAACTAGGAACATTACCCGGGGGAAGTTGTAGCTTTCATAGAACTAGGGTTGTTTGTGAACGCCAAAGGCACCCAGCATGTGCATCTCAATCCATGATCTGAAGTAATGCAATGGGAGATACACGGGATTTACCCCCGGCTGAGTAGTGTCAGCTGCTAGACTCAGGTCGTGGTATAGATGAGCTAACCCTGCGATCCCAATGGTCACGTGCGTCCCCTCGACAATGCGATGGGCCGGATAAAAGACAGACGGCCTCATATAGCGGGGGTGCGTGGGAAGCGCGAACCAACTCAGCCACATGCCAATGAACCTCAAAAAGAATGACTCTTCGTCAACACCTGGGGCGTCGATATCCGCAAAGGGGACAACTGGAGTGTCCGGAATAAAGAAATTCTTTAGATCCGCCACTGCCGTCGGCAAGTTATCTAAACCAAACCCGAACAGGTCATCGAGTTTAGCGAATTTCGCGGCCTGCTTAGACAGAACTTCCGGACGAAGAAAACGAGCGATAAAATCCGCGAAGCTAACTCCATGCCCTCCGGACCCTAGGAATAAATTCTCGTACATATTTAACACCTTGATCAAGCTGGGGAACTGATGTTGAATGGCATTCTCCAGGGTAAGGCCCGTTACCACTGACTTAGTGGCAAAGATGTACTCATCGGGAGGAAGTATCTCCTCATAGTGCTCCCCTCTGACGGGTAAGCCGGAGATCTCCGCGAACTCTTCCAATGAAATCGAAACTTCCCGATCTGATAAGAGAAAAGTGTGGGTCGGGATGTTCCATTGTTCCAAAAAAGACTTGATCCACCACACATGGGGAGCCTGGTAATAAAAGAGAGACGCGTAGATTGCGGGGTACAACCCGATCTTCAACAGCAGCGACTTCTTGGCTGATAGGATATACCGGGCCCACTGTAGGTAGCTGGCCAAATGACGGGTCGTCAATCCTATCATATAAACTTGCCCCCAAGGGCGTGACTCTCCTTGGCATATGCGTCGCCCCAAAACGTCCAAGGCCATCGGTGGGTGTACGGGTATCGACGCCAAGAAAGGTTGAAGACGACCTTCTAAGGTCCAGTTAACCTCTTCTATGGCGTAAGTCACTTAAGAAGGATCGACATAATGAATAGCTAGGATCGGCTCTGAAGGCGCTGCACAAGAAAAACTGCGCCGACCCCGGATGATCTGACTATACCATGACTCCCACAGGTGAAGAGATTTTTTCTCTGGGTCATACTCCTTAATAAGCGCAAAGACTTTCCGATCCACGGACGCATCGACAAAAGCGCTCTCAGAACGTATGAAAGGAAAGGAGGAATCGAAAGCTATAGTACCTGCACAAAAAGAGAAGGGTTAGCAATCGACATTATATTCAGGACTCTAACACTCTTTGGTACTTAAAAAATTGTACTGCACTGCAGTTCAAAAGAAAGGGACAAGAGGCCCACAAAATTAAGGTAACGCCCCATCAATGATGGGGCAGTCACTCATAGAATCCAAAAGAATTCTTATTTAATGAGAAAACATCATTGGACTGAGTAGTTAAACTCCCTCGAGAGCTATGCTCTGCAAACAGATTTCACATCTGTTAAGAAAATTAAGAGGGGAATAAAATTCCCCAAAATTTTTTTAGAGCCATACTTTGTAGAACAATAGGATAACATCCCAGAACCCTCAAAAGCAAAGCTTTCTAACAGGGTAAAACCCCAAAGATCTTCAAGATCTGCAAGAAAAATCTGAGAACACTAAGAGATCTTTATGAAAGAAGAGCAAAGCTCTAATTAACGGGTTAAGAAACCCTAAAACATTTTTTAAGATCTACAATCTAATCACTACAAAAGAAGAGCAAAGCTCTATTAATGGGTTAAAACCCTAGAACATGAGGAGATTCCCTTAAGAGTTTGGTCATAATCCTTACAAAATTTTTTGACAGAGTTCTGACTCTAGAAGAGTTTCATTGGGCAGAGATCTAAGCTCTGAAAAGAGAATTAAATTGCCAGAAAGAAGAAGGTCGGGGAAGATGAACAGCAGTGATCTCAAGGGCAAAAAGCCCTACTTATAGGCACAGGAAGATGGTTCAACTTCCATGAAGATCCAACGGTGGAAAAGAAGCCACCACTGCACTCACGTACGAGCCAAATGAGCGCAACGGTGGGGGGCATTTGTTTCCTCTAATAAAAGTGCAAAGCTCTGTTCAAAACTCAAGAGGCGGCGCCTCACGTGCCTTCCACGAGGACGCCAACGCCAGAGTTAAAAACTCTTATATGATCAGCGCCCGTGTGCAAAGCACACAAAAATCTTAAGCAACGCCTCATATGCCTTCCACGAGAGCGCCAACGCCAGATTCATTGGTGCTGCACGTGCTCCTTATATGGGCGCCAATGTGCAAAGCACATGAAAGAATTAAAACCTTAATAAGCGCCCACATGCACAGCACATGAGCGTCGGCGCCTTGTAAAATTAAATTCTACTCTCTGTTAAACAGAGCCGTTGGATCAAAGATCCAACGGAGATGATAAATTATTAGGATGCAGAATTAAATTCTGTTGAGATGAAATATTCCTCAAATCTTTCTAAACAAGAAAGATTGCCCTCTGTAAAACAGAGTACCGTTGGATTAAAAATCCAATGGTGATTAAAAAATCACCGATCTGCAGAATAAATTCTGTATCGGTAAATATTTCCCTAATCTTGTTAAAAACAAGAAAATAATTTCTGTAAAACAGAAGTCTTTGGATCAAAGATCCAACGGTGGGTAAAATTCCCAAAATCAATTAGGATCTCTCAATGAGAAATTTCTTCAACTAATCAACAGACGAGCCTCTACTATATAAAGGACCCAAGACTTCTAGTCGAAAGAGGAGGAACCCCTCCCTAAGCTTCGAAAGTAACAAAGCAGAAAGCTTCAAAAAGAAAGAAAGAAGAAGATCTCTATTCTAAAAAAAAAGCTCTTCGTAAATAAAACATAAGAGAGATGAAAGCATCTCGTTTACCTATTGAAGGGTTTAAACCTTTTAAAAGAAGAACTTAGTTCTTTCTCTGGATCTGAGATCCACAAGATAAGTCTCCCACAAATTGAGAATTTAATTCTCATCGGGACGAAATTGTTCTTGGAGATCAAAGATTCAGAAAAGAACCAGGAAGTTGAACTCCTCAGAATAAAATATACAAGGAAAAATCACCGTCCAGCGCCTCACGTGCCCCTCACATGGGCGCCATTCAATAAGGAGTGCCTAGCACTCAGTGAGTGACGCTCGGTGCCCAGCGTCTCACATGATCCTCACGTGGATGCCTTAGAAAAATAAGGAGTGCTTAGCATTCAGTGACAGGCGCCCAGCGTCCCACGTGCCTCTCACGTAGGTGCTATAAAATAAAGGAGTGCTTAGCACTCAGTGTACGGCGCCCAGCGCCTCACGTGTCTATCACGTGGGTGGCACAGAATAAAAAGTGCTTGGCACTCACTGGGCAGCGCCTAGCGCCTCACGTGCTTCGCACGTAGGCACCATAAAGAGTGCTCAACACTCCATATAGAGACAAAAAAGAGTAAATTGTGAGCGTCAGAACTTACATAAGTGCTCAGCACTTTTTGCACAAAAAAGGGGACTGAGCCCAAACAAGTGCTTAGCACTTCTTTTCAAATAAAAAGAAAATTGAGCGGATTAAGCCCAAGTTGGCTAGGTCCCTAATCCAGATCAACCGAGCCCATGGGTTCATTATTTCCCAAACTGATCTCAGTTCCAAATACGACTATCGATCTCCCAACTGGTGATATCCCAAAACGGTATTCGTTCCACATTCCCCCGAGGAAATCTTAGTCTCAAAATACGACTGACGATTTCCGGGTTTACCATTAATCTATTTTCCCTAAAACATGGGAATTGGTTCAAGGGTACATCTCACTACACCTCTGATACATGTCGTTGTAATTCCTCAACGTCTTCAGAGAAGTGGAGGGCCCCGACAGCCAACTGCTTTTAGATGCACTTCCCAAACTGACGTGCACATCCTAGATCAAACCATATCCCAAACTGGATGTATCCCATATCATCGTTGCTTATCCCGATACGTAACAAATACACGTGCGCGCAGGATGAACAACGCACCGAAACGTCCTTAAACTACAACGGACCGAAATGTCTTCAAACTAAACGTTGCCTCCAAAATGGCGACAACGGACCGTAACATCCTTAAACTAAAATCTTACTTCAAAAATGATGATCTATAGACCGAAATGTGCTCAAACTACAACTTCACCTCCAAAATGGCGATAAGGGACCGAAACATCCTTAAACTAAAACAACAGAGCCCAAATGCTCTCTTGTTTGATCTGAAACAAAAAAATGATCCTAACACCCTGTTAAGTAGATCTTAGTCTCAAACTGGACTAACGTATCCTTAACCAAAAAAAAACCGAGCCCCTAACTGCTCGTATACATTTAAGTCGATCTTGATCTCAAAACGGATCAACAATCCTTAAATCAACCTAAACCCAAATCTAAAAATATACGGATTTGGACTAATCCACGCCCTACGAGCGACAACATAGATTAGTCTCCGTATACAATCCACGTGCAACCAAAAAAATGAAACAAACACACACGACACGAAGTGAACTTCCGGAGCAGGAGAAAGTGGTTATCGCGATGCGGTAAATTAATTAACTGCAGGGGCTTGCGCTTGCAGGGAAGAGCGTCCCCACAATCAAAAGCCCGTCGCAAAATGAGGGGGAATCTGACAAAATCTGCTACAACGGCCGTATCCGTCCAAATCTCCGATACAAGGTGCCATAAATCAACTTGGCATCTTCGGAGAGGTGGACGGATAAATCCAAATAGCATCTGCCCCTAAATTCAGGAAAGATGATCCATCCCGGTTCATGTCTGTTTTCGGCGGTGAACAGTTCTTTTTCTGGATTCGAGATCCACAAAACAAGTCTCTCACAAGTTGAGAATTTAATTCTCATCGGGAAGATTTTGTTCTTGAGAATCAAAGATTCAGGAAAGAACAAGGTTGGACATGAAGAATATGGAGTTCATAATAAACTAGGAACTTAGTTCCTTTAAATCGAGAACTTAGTTCCTCAAAAACTCAACCTAAAATCCTCAAATATAGTGATTTTAGCGAGCGTTAATGGTCAAAGAACCATTGATAGAGGTTTAACCTCTCTAAAAATATCAACATAGATTTAATCTCTAAAAAGGGAAAAAGACTATCGCCTCACGTGCTTCCCACATGGGCGCCCCTTTTAACAGTGCCCAGCGCCTCACGTGAAAGACACGTGGGCGCCTAAAATAGAAGGCCAGCGCCGCACGTGCCAATCACGTGGGCGTAGAACAAAAGTACATAGCACTCCGCAAACAGCCAAAAGGGCTGAGTGCTCAGCGCTCATTGGGTGACACCCAAGACTGAATGCTCCACATGTTATATATGTGAGCGTTAGAGGTCAAATAAGTTCTTAGCACTTCGGCATGAAAGGAAAGGGGGGTTGAACAAACAGAGCCCAAATAAGTGCTTAGCACCTTTAAAATAAAATAAAAGACTAAGCAGACCAAGCCCCAAATTGGCTAAGTCTCTGAGGTCTTTCCTGCAGCCGAGCCCAAATGCTCTGTTATTGGATCTGAAATAAAAATGATCCTTAGAATCTTGCTAAGTTGATCTTAGTCTCAAATTGGACTAACACATCCTTAGTAAAAAACAAACTGAGCCCCAAATGCTCATATATATTTAAGTTGATCTTAATCTCAAACTAAATTAACGGTCCTTAAATAAAACCAAGGCCAAATCTAAAAATATATGGATTTGGACTAATCCACACCCTACGGGTGACCACATAAACTAGTCTCCGTATACAATCCACGGGCAACCAAAATCAAAACAAAACACACACACGACACGAAGTGAATTGCAGAAGCTGGAGAAAGTGGTTATCGCAATGCAGTAACTTAATTAACTGCAGGGGCGCCTGCAGGGAAGAGCATCCCTACAATTAAAAACCCCTCATAAAACGAGAGGGAATCTGACGAAGTTCGCTACAACGGCCGCATCCGTCCAAATTTCTGATATATGATGCCATAAATCAACTTGGTATGCTCAGAGAGGTGGACGGATAAATCCAAATAGTATTTGCCCCCAAATTCAGGCAAGACGATCCATCCCAGTTTTTCTCTATTTTCGGCGCTAAACAAGGATATTATCAGATGAAGGTCAAAGAGTTCGTCATTCCGAAGACGGCGTTTAGGACTCGATATGGCCATTATGAATATCTCGTAATGCCATTTGGGGTGACCAATGCACCTTCCATTTTTATGAACCTGATGAACCAAGTTTTCCTAGAGTATTTAGACAGGTTTGTTGTTATCTTCATCGACAACATCCTGGTGTATTCAAAGAATCGGAAAGAGCACTCCAAGCACTTACGCATTGTCCTGGAGACATTACGACAACATCGGCTCTACGCCAAGTACAACAAGTGTGAATTTTAGCTAGATCAAGTCGGATTTCACGGACACATCGTTTCAGGCGAAGAAATCTCTGTAAATCCAGCCAAGGTGTCAGCTATCAGCGAATGGACGACACCAAAGTCAGTCAAAGATATAAGAAGTTTTCTGGGATTAGCAGGATATTACAGACGTTTTATCGAAGGATTTTCAAAGATCGCAGCACCCCTGACCAAGCTTGCATGTAAGGATGAAGCATTCGTGTGGTCAGAAGCACGTGAGAAGGCTTTTGTAGAACTCAAGTCGAGATTAACCTCTGCACCTATCCTCGTAATATCGGATCGATCTGGCGGATTCGATGTACATTGTGATGCGTCTGGTAAAGGATTAGGATGTGTTCTGCATCAGCATGGAAAAGTTGTGGTTTTTGCATTAAGACAGCTAAAAGTCCATAGGCGCAACTATCTAACACATGACCTGGAATTGGCAGCCGTGGTCTTTGCACTCAAGATTTGGCGTCACTACCTTTTGGGAGAACGAGTGGATATATACACCGACCACAAAAGTTTGAAATATGTATTTACTCATAAGGAACTCAACATGCGGCAAAGAAGATGGCTAGAACTCATGACGGACTTTCACATCAATCTACAGTATCATCCTGAAAAGATGAACGTAGTCCCTAATACACTTAGTCGCCAGCCTTTAGCAATGAGACTCATTGCTCAGTGGAAACTATAGCAAGAACTGTACGGAATGGAGATTGAAGTAGTTATGTTAGGTAACGCCTCATCTTTGATGAACTTAGAAGTCCAGTCTACTCTTGTCAATCAGATCAAGGCAGCTCAGGCAAATGATACCAAGCTACAAAAGATCTGAGAACAAATAGGAAGTGGTCTTCGAACTGAATTCATCATTCATAAAGATAGATCCTTACGGTATGGGAGCTGTTTATGCATGCCAGTCGGCCCTGTTCAAGAAGAGTTGATGAAAGAAACTCACAGCTCTCCTTATTCTGTACACCACGGTGGCACGAAGATGTACAAGGACCTACGGCAACACTACTGGTGGCATAGAATGAAGCGAGAAGTAGCAAGGAGCGTAGCAAAGTGTTTAGTGTTTCAGCAAGTGAAGGCTGAATATCACAGAACTGCTGGTCTACTTCAGCCGTTACCGATTCTAGAATGGAAATGGTAGCACATTACCGAGTACTTCGTGACTGCTCTCCCTCACAGCATGAAGTGTAACGACTTAATCTGGGTTATTATGGATCGACTCACCAAGTCGGCCAACTTTATCCGATTCAGAGTTGGCCAATCAACCGAGACGTTGGCAAGAAAGTACATGGAGGTGGATAGAGATTTAAACCTTCAAGATGTACCATACTTATCTTGATACCCATAAACTCATACAGGAGATCATGAGATTATATGGGGTACCTGTTTGCACCGTCTCCGATCGTGGTACCTGTTTGCACCGTCTCCGATCGTGATTTTAGATTCCGATCCCAATTTTTGCAGAGTCTTCAGGCCAGTCTGGGGACAAGTCTGAATTTTAGCACGGCGTATCATCCACAAATATATGGATAGTCCAAGCGAACAATTCAGATCTTGGAAGATATGCTGAGAGACTGTATGTTAGACTTCGGAGGTTTATGGGAAGACTATCTACACCTAGTGGAGTTTTCATATAACAACAGCTACCATGCAAGAATTGGGATAGTACCATTCACAACACTCTATGGACAGAAGTGTCGTTCTCCGCTGAGTTGGGACGACGTTGGAGATCGTGAACTTCTTGGACCAGAGATGATCGTGGCAACTGTGGATGTAGTTCGCACGATCAGGAAAAAAATACGCATAGTCTAGGACTGACAGAAGCATTAGGCAGATGCAAAACGTCGACACCCAACCCGGAGAGCATGTGTTCCTGAAGATTTCTCCGAACAGAGGGGTGATATGTTTTGGCAAGAGGGGTAAACTCAGTCCAAGATATATCGAATCGTTCGACATGCTTGAAGGAGTTGGAGAAGTGGCATATCGTTTGGCACTATCACCCTCATTAGAAGGGGTGCATATTGTGTTCCACATATCTCAGCTACGATGATATGTGAGTGACCCCGGCTACATACTTGATCACTCAGGGCCCACTATACAGACTGATCTGACTTGCGAGCAGCAGCCAGCCGAGATCTTGGATCGAAAGGTGAAGACCATAAGGAACAAGGAAGTGAACCTGGTCCGGGTGATGTGGAGAAAGGACTCGCCGGGAGAATCGACTTGGGAGAGAGAAGACGATATGCGTGCACGATACCATCATCTATTCTAAAATTAGTCCTATGTATAAATTTCGAGGACGAAATTTTTATAAGGAGGGTACAATGTAACGACTCTGAAATCCTTGTACAAATGTAACTTATTCAATGTATAAAAAGGGTATTTCGGCCTGGTTAGGAGTTATAAGTTAAATTTGTATAATAAAATAAAGAGACAACTTATAGCTCACTGGTAAAACCTCTATACTATTGTAACATAGCCTGTGTGTTCGATTCCCATTAGTTCCAATTATTTTTAATATTTTAAACTTTTCGGAAGTCCAAGAGTTACACGTGCAATACACGGAGAAACGAAAAGTTTCAGAAAAATCAAACGGGATAAATTAGTAGTCAACACTGAATAAAATACATAACACGAATCTCAAGGCAGATGGCCAAGATCCGACAGACACATGCCTCATCTGGTCGCCACCGACGGTCCAACTAGCCCCAATCGCCTCCATTCTTTGCCCGTATGTCTCTTGACTCCCCACTACTCCTCTGTATTGTTTGATTACTCTGCAATTAACCAGAGACTCCTTATTTCATGATTAATCCTATTTTAATTCATTTTAATTTCAATTCTTTAATTCACACTCTCGTCCCTATACTATAAATACACCCCATCACCTAACTCTCACCATTCTAAAAAATCTCTATCAAAATTCTCTTAAAATTCTCTAAGTACAAGGTGGAGTTAAGCAAGCCAAGTGGAGTTAACGATTAAGTTCTCTTCGTTGAAGATTGAGCTTTTTCCCGGAGGTACCACGACACCACGAAGCCTTCTCCCTCTTCCTTACTCTTTTCTCGACACTCTAAAACAGTAAGTCCCTCCCTCCCTCTTTCTTCTTGTAACATCCTAGTTCATTTATACCAGTTCTTTTGGGTATTTCTTTATTTATGGCTATTTCTTGATTTATTGCTGTTGGGTGTGAATAGTGTAATTGATATCTGTGTTTGCATTCGACCCGACCCACATGCTGGAAACTCGTCTAGATTCTTGTTTATGATTTATCCCGGCTAGTTATGAGAATCCATGCACTTTCATATTGTTTATACCGCATACTTGCATTATATCTGGCATCTGCATTTTTTTATAAAACAAATAAAGTCAAATAAAATATTTTTAAAAAATATCTAGCATGGCCTGTACCATACCCCTAACTCTGTTGTAGCATCCGTACATCGTGTTCTCATCCCGTTCAGTGAAACGGACCCGTTTGGATAGCTATGTGCACGCTACGTGCATTCGTTCTTAGGGTATGCATTTTCGTTACCCAGATGCTGTATTTTGGTTTTTGTTGACACGTATATTATTCATATTTTCTATCCGTAATTTTAAACCCGACCCGGTCGTGTTTTGGACTATTTTTGTATTATCCAGAAACTCAATTTTACCTAATATTATATTCTTTATATATATTCGATTTATTATATACGAATATAAAAGTTCTTTTAACTAAAAATATTTTATCTTAACTAATCCCCAGATCAGTCTCTCTCTCTTACTATATTCTTTTATTAATTAATTATATTCTTAATTTTTATAAACCCATACCTCACACGTCTTCTCTATCCCTCCTCGTTCTCGTTTTCCTGCCGCTCGCGAACCCTAACCCTAGCCTTCACCCTCGAACTCATCTCGCGGTCACCGCTCCACACTCGACCTCGCCTCCACCTTCTCCATCTTCTCTCCTTCCTCCTCTCTTCTTTTCCCTCTCCCCTTCTTTCCCCCGACGAACCCCGAGCCTGCAACCTTACGCCAACCTCGCCTGTGACCCGACCCTGCACACCCTCCTCACCAGAGCTCGTCTCGCCGTTGACCTCAACCCTCGCCACCACTTTCTCCCCCTCTCTCCTCTCTCCTACTTCCCAGAACCTGAGCAAGAACCCTGCACTGAGCTAATCCCCGACTTCAAGAACCCCCAGCCACCTCGCCGTGAAACCTCGCCGGAAACCCACGACCCATCGTCGACATTCCCCTAGCCCCGCCTCTATCCCCGAGCACCAAACCCCAGACCACAACACCTTCATCTTCTTCTCTTTCTTCTTCTTCTTCTTCTTATTCTTCTCTTTTCTTCTTTCTTGGTTTCTGTTTTCCCGGTGATCGCCGGAGCCGTGCCGCTGCCGCCGATCCGGGCGACCCAGCAAACGTCCCCAGCCAGCGTGGTCACATTCTTGCTTTTCCTGGTTCTGTTCCGTACGCGTGTGTGTGCATCGCGACATTTACCGACATTGGACGCGGTGTACGCAACCCGTCTCGAGATCCGATCAGGCAAGTTTATCTTGCTACATGCTATACTACTATATTTTGCATTCATGCGAATAATAGTATTACATATTGTTTAGTTATGCATCCCATGTTACCGTTTTACTGTTTTCGGATAGTCGCTCGTATCCGTACAGTTTATTACATATCTAGTCGCATGCAAGTTTATCTTGCTACATGCTATGATACTTATTTTGCATCCATATGAATAAAAATATCACATGTTTACTGCATTGTACATCCATGTTACTGTTTTACTATTTTCGGATAGCCGTTCGTATCCGTATCATTAATTACATATCTGGTTGCATGCAAGTTAGCTTGATACATGCTATATTATTATACTTGCATCTATATTAATAAAACATCACATGTTTACTGTATTATACATCCATGTTACTGTTTTACTGTTTTACAATATCCGTTCGCATCCGTATAATATATTATACATCTAGTTGTATGCTAGATCATATTATTTCATATTACTATTATATTAGCACCCCATGCTTGATACTGTGCATCTTATGTAATCATGGAGTTGTAGATGTAATCCCTGATAGATACTGTGCATCTGTGTTTCACTGTGCATCCATACTTTTATCATGATTCGATACTTGCTACATTTTACTGTTGGGCATTCATTTGATGCACTGTACACCACCTGATATGATCTGATACACCACTGCTTTACTTGATACCTAATCCTGTTACTAATGCCGACAATCCTGACTTGTTGTCCTGACGGACGTATCCTGTTGTCTGCATAGACAAATCTGTACCTGCTTGATCCTGTATTGGCATTAGCTCCAGATTTATCAATACCTGACTTGAACACATAACTTTGGGGGTAAGGGGAAATCATTGATGAAACCTGACTTGTAACTCAATAGTTCGACGCTTATACTGATCAGTTTTGGGGGCTAGGCCAGTCCCGGGATGCTGCTGCTGACATCATTCGTCTGTATATGTTTCCTGTTTTGTGCTTAGCGGCACGTCTCGGATTCAGCCCCGAGAGTCTGGACCGTGGTCCCGGGAATGCACGGGATACTATTGAGTTACATCGACGATTCATTAAATTGATTTCAAAGACTTAAGAGTAATTAACCCAGTAGCATAGATTACTCACCGCATGCACATACACTTCACTGTTCCATATTCGTGTTACTGTTATACACTCATTACTGTTCATACTCATGCCTGCATATCTTGTTACCTCCTGATTATATTTTATTGTTTGATATTATGACGCACTGACGTCTGGGTTTTGCATGGCCCAGGTCCTCTGTCTCTTTCACAGGTTGATCAGGAGTATTTCAGCCGACAGTCCGATCAATGAGGATCCTGTTAGTATCTAGTTTGGTTTAGTTTTATTTCCGTATTTTCATTTCCTGATGTGATCCCGTATTTAGGACGTACTTTCCAGATTGTTACTGTTTATTGGATTTATTGCTTCCGCACATTTATATTTCTTGACTCGTTTATTCTGGCATATGGACATGTACTAGATAGTTCATTTTTATTTTCCTGTTCTTGATATCTTATAGGCAGCCGTAATATGACTGTGGAGGGATGTTTCCTAGCCACAGGTAGCATGGTTGGCTATGTCATGTACCGATCCTAGCACACTCTGGGAAGCGCGGCGTGACAGAGTTTGTTTGGTATCAGAGCCATAGGATTTAGGTTAATCGGGTTTGATTCTTTTGTAGTTGGGTATTGGACCCAATACACGAATCAGAAAACCCGTAATTAGGAACATGTCCTGCCACATTGTTATCGTGATTCTTGAATCATATCTTTCTCTTGACCCTTGTCTTGACGATATGCAAATGACCTTGCATCTCGGCTTGAAATCCTTTTGGTTCCCTATTGTTTCTCCCGTCATATTCTTTTGATTCTGATACTAGGATTTGGGCGACTAGAACAGAGTTATGTGATTGTAACTATGAACTGCAGTATGGTTATAATGCGGTACTCTATTTAAGTAACTTGGAGTCCTAGTCTTGATTCATTTCTTTGTTTTATGATCGTTATATTACCTTACTTCTCTCGGTTTCATTGCTTACCAGTTTATGTTTACCGCAAGCTTGAATCCTGTCTACCGTGCTTATCTTCTTCAGTATCTTGGCTTCAGATGAAGTCGTTTCAGCTATCCTATTTGTTCATGATTTTCCCGCATTAGCATTAATTGATTCTGGTGCATCCCATTGTTGTATGTCGTCCAAGTTTATTGCTGCACACTCAATTTCTTGCATACCCTGTCTTGTTGTTGGGACATACACACTGGGAACGGGAAGATCATATCTAGTAGTGAGTGTAAGGATTGTTCAGTTGTTATCTGCAGACGAGAGTTATTTGCAGATTTCTTGGTGATCGATACTGGCAGTTACGACGTCGTCTTGGGAATGGATTTTCTCGTCACTTTCTACGCTCACATCGATTGTAGGGAAAAGAAAGAGATTTTCAAGATTCCCGGACATCCGGAGTTTGTTTTTGCTGGAGGTAGCAGTTATGTCGGGCCAGTCGAGTTTTGGGCTAGGCCGACAAGCACCGTTCTTGTATCGATGGAAGTTAATAAAGAGGAAGTGCCAGCTGTAGTTCAAGAGTTCATGGACGTGTTCGAAGACATTTCGGGTTTACCGCCAAAATGAGATATGGAGTTCATGATTGACCTTGTTCCTGGAGCAGCGCCAATCTCAAAGGCGTATTATCCAATGGCACCAGTGGAGTTAGAAGAAGTCAAGAAGCATGTTACCGAATTTCTAGAGAAGGGTTGGATTCGCAGCAGCAATTCACCTTGGAGGAGCTCCAGTTCTTCTAGTCAAGAAGAAAGATGGTACAAGGAGGATGTGCATCAATTATCGAGAATTAAACCGGATGACTATTAAGAACAAGTATCCGATCCCTCGCATTGACGAATTATTCGAGCAACTTAGTGGCCTGAGGGTATTCTCGAAGCTATATTTGCAATCCGGATACCATCAAGTTCGAGTTAAATCAGAGGATATTTGCAAGACTGCGTTGTTCCCAACCGAAACACAGAGACGCGACCGCGCAGGTCCGTCTTGCCTGAATTTCGGGGCAGATGCTAATTGGTGCTATCCGTCCACCTCTCCGAAGATGCCAAGTTGATTTATGGCACCATGTATCGAAGGTTTAAACGGATGCGGCCGATGAAGAAGATTTCGTCAGATTCCCCCTCGTTGATGAGAGGTTTTTGATTGTGGGGACGCTCTTCCCTGTAGGCGCAAGCCCCTGTAGTTAATTACGCTACCGCATCGCGATAACAACTTTCTCCTTCTCCAAATGGTCACTTCGTGTCGTGGGTGTTTGTTTTGTTTTTGGTTGCCCGTGGATTGTATACGGAAACTAATTTATGTTGTCGCCCGTAGGGCGTGGACTAGTCCAAATCCGTGTCTTCTTAGATTTGGGTTTGGGGGTTGGGTTTAAGGATACGTTAGCCTCATTTGAGACTAAGATCAACTTAAACGTTTGTTAAGGATACGTTAGTCTCATTTTAGACTAAGATCAACTTAACGGGGTCGTTTAGATCCAAAAAAAGAGAAATTTGACTCTATTGTTTAGTTTATGGATATTGCGGTCGATTAGTTTAAGGACATTATGGTCCGTTATTAGTTTAAAGACATATCGGTCCATTGTTAGTTTAAGGACATTACATTCCATTGTTAGTTTAAGGACATCTCGGTCCACTGTTAGTTTAAGGACATCTCGGTCCACTGTTAGTTTAAAGACATCACGGTCGAGATTAAGGACATCATAGTCCGTGAGTTTAAAGACCTCACAGTCAAGTTTAAGGACATCATAGTCCATGAAATGTGTGGTTGTCGAGACCCGTCACCTCTCTGAAGATGTTGAAGGATTACAACGACAAATATCAAAGGAGTGAAGAGATGTACCCTTGAACCAAAGTTGATTGGGGATCTGTAGTCCAATTTGGAACTAAGATCAATTAATTAGATTATGAGCACATTGGCTCAGTTAAATCTGAATTGAGAACTTATGGCCAACTTGGGCTAAGTCCCATTAAGTTTGAAATATTGGCCCTTTATTGGACCATTAGACATTTGTCTGGGTTCAGCCCCCCATCATTTAGCAATACTAAACAAGAGTTTGAGGTCTCTGATAACATTTTTGTCTTTGACTGAGCATTAAACATTGTAGTTCTGAGTTTTACTCAACTTTGAGGTTTAGTTAAAGGAGAGGTTTTTGCCTCTGGAAACTTAGCCAATTTGGCTAAGATTGGCTTAAAAATAGTGTTAAACACTAGAAGACAACAGTGTTAAACACTGTAAATGAAATGCTCAAAGTAGTGTTAAACACTAGAGGACAACAGTGTTAAACACTGGAAATAAAACGCTTAAATTAGTGTTAAACACTAGAGAGGAAGGGGTCACGTGGGGACACGTGAGGGCACCCAAAGGTGGGGCCAGATCTCCTTTACTTTGTTCTGCAAATAAGTGTTTAAACACTTTTAATCTTCTGGCCATCACGTGTTGGCACGTGATGGATATTTGTGCATTGATTATTAAAGCATTTATTAGGGGTCACGTGGTAACACGTGAGAGCGCCCAAAGCCAATACTGCATTTGCTTTTATTCCCTATATTATGAGGGTCACGTGGGGGCACGTGAGACAATGCCTCAAAGCTTTTTCCTTCTCATTTTTGGGGGATCTGTTTAGGGGTCACGTGACCTAGCTTTATTCTTTCTTTCCGATCACTGCGGATTGGGGTCGCGTGTCATCACGTGACCAATGTTCTTTACGTGCATGGAGATCTTTCAAGTCTCTTTATTTTAAGAATTAAATTCTCTGTAGGGTTAAATCCTAATTATGTTTTAGAGGAATTAAATTCCTATGCATGTGGAAGAATTAAATTCTTATGTAGGGTGAAACCCTAATTTCATTTAGGAGGAATTAAATTCCTGTGAATTTGAGAGAATTAAATTCTCAAGTAGGGTTAAACCCTAGTTTTGTCTATCTTGAAGGAATTAAATTCCTATAAATTTAGGAGAATTGAATTCTCATATAGGGTTAAACCCTGGTTTTATCTTGGTGGAATTAAATTCCTGTGAATTGGGAGAATTAAATTCTCTAAACTCAATTCTCCCTCTAAGTTTTGGATCTGCATGGCAGAATCTCCCCGATGAGAATTAAATTCTCAACCTGTGGAGAGATTTGCTTCTGCAGATCTTCAACCAGAGAAAGAACTAAGTTCTTTTGCAGAAGAGTTAAACTCTTAGATTGAGAATTAAATTCTCTTTTTTTGCTTTATGAAGTTTTGATCCCTTTTCCCCTTTCTCACCTAGGGTTTCTTTTCTTGAAAATTAAATTCTCCTTTCTTTTCTCTCTGCTATTTGCCTTCTGAAAATTTCAAGATCCAAAATTCTACCCCTTTCCCCTTCTTGGCTCCTATTTATAGGAGAAAGAAAAGAATCAATTTGTTTAATAAATCTTTCATTGAAAAATTTTGGTTGTTTTTGTAACTAACACGATCTTTTAGATCACTTAGTGAATTTTATTCACCATTGGATTTTTAATCCAGAAGATATTCTGTTTGTTATTTTTGGTGACATTTAGGGAGATCTTTCCTTGTATACAATCTTGCCATAAACTGGTGATTTATAATCACCATTGGATTTTTAATCCAACGGTGCTCCACTTTACAGAGCATAATTCTTTTTGTTTGGAAAGATTTAAAGAAATACTTTTCCAGTTAGGGTCTTTGATTTCCCTAAATTAGAATTTAATTCTATTAACTCATAAGGCTTTTAAAGCCCATCACGTATTGGCACGTGATCCCAACGTTTGACCATTGAAATAGAATTTAATTCTATCAATTATAGAGCTGAGGGACCTGTCACGTGTTGGCACGTGACCCTCTTTCATTCAGAATTTAACTCTGCCTTTCAACAGAGCTAAAGGACCATCACATGGCAGCACGTGACCCTTGGTCACGTGTGAGCTCGTGATGCCCCATTGGGGCCTTTCCTTAGTCGTTTTGTTTACACTTTTGTTTGATTTAGAATTTAATTCTATAAAGTGGAGATCACCGGAAACTATCACGTGTCAACACGTGACCTCTGGTCACGTGTGAGCACGTGATACCTCATTGAAGTTTTTCCTGAGCTGTTTTGTTACATTTTTGTTTGATTTAGGATTTTAATTCTATAAAGTGGAGGTCATAGGAAACTATCACGTGTCAACACATAACCCTTGGTCAAGTGTGAGCACGTGATACCTCATTGAGCTATTTCCTGATTTTTATTAGGGAACAAATGCCCCCTGTTCCCCTCCGAAAGACGGCGATGACGTGAAGACGTCTTGCCTGAGATTCGGGGCAGATGCTATTTGGTTTTATCCGTCCACCTCTCCGAAGATTCCAAGTTGATTTATGGCACCGTGTATCGGAGGTTTGGACGGATGCGGCCGATGTAGCAGACTTCATCAGATTCCCCCTCGCTTGAGGGGTTTTTGATTGTGGGGACGCTCTTCCCTGCAGGCGCAATCCCCTACAGTTAATTACGCTACCGCATCACGGTAACAACTTTCTCCTTCTCCAGAATTTCACTTCGTGTCGTGGGTGTTTGTTTTGTTTGTGGTTGCCCATGGATTGTATACGGAGACTAATTTATGTCGTCGCCCGTAGGACGTAGATTAGTCCAAATCCGTATTTTCTTAGATTTGGGTTTGGGGGTTTTGGTTTAAGGATGCGTTAGCCATATTTGAGGCTAAGATCAACTTAAACGCTTGTTAAGGATTCGTTAGTCCTGTTTGAGACTAAGATCAACTTAACGGAAAGAGCATTTTAGGGGCTCTATTGTTCCAGTTTAGGGACGTAGTGGTCTGTTTAATATATGGCCGTCGGGACCCGTCACCTCTCTGACGATGTTGAAAGATTAAAACGACAGGTGTCAGAGGAGTTAAGAGATGTACCCTTGAACCAAAGTTGATTAGGGAATATGTAGTCCGATTGAATGTTTAAGGATACGTTAGCCAGATTTGAGGCTAAGATCAACTTAAACGGGATCGTTTAGATCCGACAAAAGAGCGTTTGGGGCTCTAATGTTCCAGTTTAGGGACGTAGTGGTCCATAGGTAGTTTAAGGACATGGTGGTCCATTGCCGGTTTAGGGACATGGTGGTCCATGTTCCAGTTTAGGGACGTGGTGGTCCACTGCCAGTTTAGGGACGTGGTGGTCCATTGCCAGTTTAGGGACATGGTGGTCCATTGGTAGTTTAAGGACGGATAAGTCCACGAGTTTAAGGACCCCGCAGTCCATATGGGTGTGTGGTCGTCGGGACCCGTCACCTCTCTGACGTCGTTGAGGGATTACAACGATAGGGGTCAGAGGAGTTCGGAGATGTACCCTCGAACCGGACGTAAATTGATTTAGGAGAGCAGCCGTGCTCAGTCAATTTAATTTGAGGACTTACGGCCATGATTAGGCTAAGTCCAGCTAAAAAAATGTTCAACATTTTTATTTGTCTTTGGCCTATCAGGCCTGTGCTAGGGCTTTGCCCCTTTTTAATAATGCACTGCATTTTTTGTTTTGTTTGGGCTCTGCCCTTTTATAAATGATGCAGAGCATCTATTTTGTTTGGGCTCTGCCCTTTTAATGCATTGCATTTTGTTTTGTCCTGCTAGGCCTTTTTGATTTGGGCTTGGCCCTTCAGTAAACAATGCAGTGCATTTGTCAGGCGCTTTGCGCCAATCATTGAGCGCAAGCGCTTGTGGTGGTGACACGTGTCACGCAAGCACAGTGCGCTGCTGATACGTGTCGGGCTCTGATGAGCGCAAGCGCAGCAGCGCAGTGCACTGTGTCAGTGCGCCGCGCTGTTGCGCTGCTGACACGTGGCGCTCTCTGGTGGCTTGCGCCAACGCAAGAGCGCAACGGTGCAGTTTTTGCAAGTGCAGGGCACTGTTTTATCTTTGGATCAATTTTAGATCAAAGAAAACAAGTTTTTCTTGTTTTCAAAGAACCAGTGGTTCATAAAAAAGTGCAAGGCACAGTTCTTATTTCTTTGTCTTTTTTATTGAAGATCATTGATCTTGTTCTTAGATCAATGATCTGTTCATAAGAGAATCTTCTCTTTTTTTGAAGGTTTTTACCCTTTCTTTTTGTTTTTGAAGAGTTTCTCTCAAATTCTTCAGAGTTCTTTTCTTCTCGATCTTGATGATGATGATCTTTTGAGTTATGGTCTAGGGGTCTTTATATAGTGCCCATAGATTTGTTAAATTTGTTAAAGAGATCTTTCTCTGAGTGATTTGGGGAATTTTCCCCACCGTTGGATTTTTGATCCAAGGGCTTCTGTTTTACAGAAGGCAATCTTCTTGTTTTAACAAGAACAGAAAGATCTTACTGAATTTTAATTCTGTTTGGCGCAGATGCACCAGCGCTTGACACGTGTCAAGCAGCACACAGCGCAGCAAGTGCTGCGGTCGTGCAGCTGCGCTGACACGTATCGCGCAGCGCACAGCGCAGCGCGTGCTGCGCTGACACGTGTCGCGCAGCGCAGCGCTTGCGCAACTGAAGCGTTGCTTCCTTTAATTTTTGTTTTAAATAGAGCCTTGCTCTGATTGGGTGCACTGCTTTGGGCGCTGCGCTGACCTATCAGTTTCTGACACATGGCGCATTGTGCGCAGCGCATGAAATTTGAAGCGTTGCTTCATTTATTAGAATTTAAATTTTCAAAGTAGAGCTTTGCTCTGATTGGGGAATTCAGAAGCGTTGCTTCATTTTCCGTCTTGGAATCTGAACAGAGTCTTACTCTGATTGGGGTAAACAAATGCCCCCCACTGTTGCGCTTACGTGGCCCCAGAACGTGAGCGCAACGGTGACAGAACTCCAACCGTCACGGCAACTTTCGGAAGTTGAAAGGGCACTTGGTGCCTGTAAATAGGACATTTGGTCCTCAACAGATGATTATCATCTCCTCATAAGCATTTTGCCCAGAGCCCTGCTCTTGCTTAAGAACTTTTAAGAACTAAAACTCTATAAAATTTTAGGTAAAAATTAATTCGGATTAAATTAAATTAATTTTAAGAGCCTTGCTCTCCATAGATCCCTGATCTAAAGGAGATCCATTTAGGGTTTCACTTGGCAGAGCTTTGCTCTATAGGTCTGAAAGGATCTAAAGAGAACTAAAGGGAACCTATTAATTTTCTATTAGTGGAGCTTTGCTCTCTAGAAGATTTTCCTTGTATTTTCTTAATTTCTTTTAATGGAACTTTGCTCCTTCCAAATCGTATAGAAGAACTCTTAGGAATTCTTCATGGATATTGGAAACCAAAGATGGCATTTTTACATTATTATTATTATTATTATTATTATTATTATCTTCTCAGAGCAAAGCTCTTAATGTTCTTAGGGGATTTTCTTCAAATTCTCCTCATTACTGAATTTGATAGACGTCACCCCTATTCGCAGAGCATTGCTCTCGAGGAGTTTAACTTTCTGTGCTCGTTTTTACCAAGAATTCGCTTAATCAGTCTGTCCGCTAATTCTGCTAATCTTCTTTTACAGGAGCAATGGACGCCCATATGTACGATCTCGACGAGATCATCTCTTACGGGGACATCCGCCGACTCGGCCGCTCTCAAAATCGAGAATTCACGAATGCGGAGTGTGCCGAGATCATGAGCCGCTACGACGCATATAACGGTCAACTGCTTCCCCGACGTTCCTCTCTCCTGAAGCTTATCGTGGGAGCCATTTGGGAAGCACTTCCCCTATTCTGCTCCTGCGTGCCGCTTGGGGCATTGGATGCTGCTGAGGATAATGTGCACTCGGTATATCTGATGCATCTCATCTCAAAGAGACGGCGATACAATCTTATCGATCTCCTGCACCAGGCTTTCCAACAGTCCGCCATACTCGCTGCTTATTGGAGGGTGGAAGACATCAGGGGGGACCCTGACGCTTGTGCTCGCGAAAGAAAGCACACCAGGATGGTCCGCAAGGCTTGGAAAGTCATAGATAGGGTCACTTTCGAGTTCCTCAATCCATGTCCTGGGTTCGAGGTTATACCTTTGTAAACATTTTAATAATGTTATTATTTATTTCTCTATGATTGTAAGAACCCCTTTTATGATATGAATAGAAAAATTCCATTTCAGCTTGTCTTATTCCTTGTTCTGAATCTTTTGCACATGCATGGATGAGTGTGTCCCGAATGCTTGATCCAACGCCAATCAGATGTTCTTTCTGTCGCTCTCTTCTTTGCTTTTATTATCAGCATGTTGTCTTGATGAACATATTTGACAGATAATAGAGTAAGCATCTTAACTCCTTCACGAGATAACGATGGCTTAGGCCGCAGGTTCATATCTGCTGCCTAAGACTTTTCAACTCTATGAGCCGTGAGGGTCTCATAGAGACTTTTCTCCCTACGGATCGAGAGGATCTCGTAGGTGGATTTTCTCCTTAGGAATCGTGAGGATTCCTAAGTGTGTTTTCCCTTATAAGTCGTAGGGATCCTATAAGAGAATTTTCCCTCTTACGAGTCGAGAGGACTCATGAGCGGTTGTTTCCCTCCCTGTCGAGATTCGACTTTGGAGAGTGAGACCCGTGAATAGTATACAAGAGACCGTTTTAGGATGACTTGCAGGGTCCCAGTGCTTAGGACACAAGCTTTTTAATTCTTGCTGCCTAAGGCTTTATCTTGCAAGCTGAGACGAATCGGGAATTTCCCGCGGAGACATTAATTTCTCTGCGAGCCGACGCGAGTCAGGAGGCTCTCATCAAGGACGCTAGATTCCCTGAGTTGAGGAGTTTGCCAAGGACACTTGTTTCCCTGGTGTTGAAACGAATCGATGTGTTCCTGCAAAGATGCTAGTTTCTCTGCGGGTTGACGCGAATCAGGATGTTCTCGTCAAGGACACTGGTTTCCCTGAGTCAAAGGATTTTGCCGAAGACACTGGTTTCTTCGGGGTTGAAAAATTTGCCAAGGACACTGGTTTCCCTGGGGTTGAAACGAATCGATGTGTTCCTGCAAAGACGCTAGTTTCTCTGCGGGTCGACGCGAATCAGGATGTTCTCGTCAAGGACACTGGTTTCCCTGAGTCGAAGGATTTTGCCGAAGACACTGGTTTCTTCGGGGTTGAAAAATTTGCCAAGGACACTGGTTTCCCTGCGGTTGAAACGAATCGATGTGTTCCTACAAAGACGCTAGTTTCTCTGCGGGTCGACACGAATCGAGGTGTTCTCGTCAAGGACACTGGTTTCCCTGAGTCGAAGTATTTTGCCGAAGACACTAGTTTCTTCGGGGTTGAAACGAATCGGAGTATTCCTGCGGAGACACTGGTTTCTCTGCGGGCCGACGCGAATCAGGAGGCTCTCATCAGGGACGATAGTTTCCCTGAATTGAGTATTTGCCAAGGACACTGGTTTCCCTGGGGTTGAAACGAATCGATGTGTTCCTGCAAAGACGCTAGTTTCTCTGCGGGTCGACACGAATCAGGAGGCTCTCATCAGGGATGCTAGTTTCCCTGAATCAAAGTATTTTTCCGAAAACACTGGTTTCTTCGGGGTTGAAACGAATCGGAGTATTCCTGCAGAGACACTGGTTTCTTTGCGGGCCGACGTGAATCAGGAGGCTCTCATCAAGGACACTGGTTTCCCTGAGTCGAAGGATTTTGCCGAAGACACTGGTTTCTTCGGGGTTGAAACGAATCGATGTGTTCCTGTAAAGACGCTAGTTTCTCCACGGGTCGACGCGAATCAGGATGTTCTCGTCAAGGACACTGGTTTCCCTGAGTCGAAGGAGTTTTCCGAGGACGCTAGTTTCCTCGAAGTTGAAACGAATCAGAGTATTCCTGCGGAGACACTGGTTTCTCTGCGGGCCGACGCGAATCAGGAGTCTCTCATCAAGGACGTTAGTTTCCCTGAATTGAGTTTGCCAGGGACACTGGTTTCCCTGGGGTTGAAACGAATCGATGTGTTCCTGCAAAGACGCTAGTTTCTCTGCGGGTCGACGCGAATCAGGATGTTCTCGTCAAGGACACTGGTTTCCCTGAGTCGAAGGAGTTTGCCGAGGATGCTAGTTTTCTCGAAGTTGAAACGAATCGGAGTATTCCTGCGGAGACACTGGTTTCTCTGCGGGCCGACGCGAATCAGGAGTCTCTCATCAAGGACGCTAGTTTCTCTGAATTGAGTTTGCCAGGGACACTGGTTTCCCTGGGGTTGAAACGAATCGATGTGTTCCTGTAAAGACGCTAGTTTCTCTGCGGGTCGACACGAATTAGGATGTTCTCGTCAAGGACACTGGTTTCCCTGAGTCGAAGGAGTTTGCCGAGGATGCTAGTTTCCTCGAAATTGAAACGAATCGGAGTATTCCTGTGGAGACACTGGTTTCTCTGCGGGCCGACGCGAATCAGGAGTCTCTCATCAAGGATGCTAGTTTCCCTGAATTGAGGAATTTGCCAGGGACACTGGTTTCCCTGGGGTTGAGATGATCTCTGGTTATCTTTCGGGCTTTACATGAGTTGCCGTCAAGACTGTGAAGTTAGGAGTCTGATCTTCGCTTCGTTTGTTGGCACTGCGTCTGTTGTATCGAGACGAATGTCACAGTCGTCTCTAGGCTGTTGGTGAACCGTCGAGATTTGGCTTTGCTTTCTGGCGGAGCCGGCTGGGAAGATCTAGTCCCGTCTTTGTTTGTGCCCTTGTATTGTATACAGGGATCGATGTGATCTCAACTGTAGGGCAAAAGTTTCATATATATTTTTTGTTTTATTTTCGCGATACTCTATCAGTTCAGCTTTTATATCGCGAAGGTTGCGATTGCCCAATCATTTCGGCTATTTTTCGCGGTGCCTAATCATTTTGGCTGTTTATTTTATTTTTACTCGCTGCTTTTTATTGCGAGTTGCCCAATCATTTTGGTTGTTTTGTGTATATATGTTTTTACTTGCTGCTTTTTATTGCAAGTTGCCCCATCATTTCGGCTATTTCGTATGCATGTGCGGCCTACTGGGCTTTCGCCGTAAACCTGAAATTAGACACCGATTTCGGCATCAGCACCGCTACAACTGGGATATTTCAAGGAGCGAATCATCATGTGCCTCTGTCGATATCGAACGAAGGTGGCTTAGCGAACAGGGTTAAGGTCCTGTCGACTAAGGCTTTTGACTTCATGAGCCATAAGGGTCTCACAAAGGTATGTCTCCCTACAAGTCGTGAGGATCTTGTAGGTGTATTTTCTCCTTAGGAATCGTGAGGATTCCTAAGTGTATGTTCCTCTGTAAGTCGTAAGGATCCTACAAGAGGGTTTTCTCCTTGTAAGTCGAGTGGACTTACAAGGGTTGTTCATCATGCGAACATATCCCCAGTCACGGATGGGACTTGGTTAGGGAAATGTTTATTCGCGCCCGTGGATTGTATACAAGGGTTAGTATTGAGCCACTTGTAGGGCAATCTCCAAGGTTGTAGGGGGTTTGCTTAAGCACAGGTTTAGGTCTCTATAACTTAAGACTTTCAAATCTTATGAGCCGTGAGGGTCCCATAAGAGAATTCTCCTTACGAGTTGTGAGGATCTCGCAAGTGTATTTTCTCCTTAGGAATCGTGAGGATCCCTAAGTGTATTGCTCCCTTGTGAGTCGTAAGGATCTCACGCGGGTGGTTTCTCCTTACAAGGTTGAGAGGACCCTGCAAGTGTCTTTTAATGAGGTTGCGCCCTTTCGGGTTTTCACAAACACTCGCCGGTAGCCCTGCTGTTTTTATTCATGGAGCCCTTTCGGGTTTTCATCCGTGTCCATTTTGCTTATGGACATACCGTTTTTTTTTCTCTTTTTTATATATATATTTTTTTATTCTTTTTTTTTCTAACGAGGTCGTGCCCTTTCTGGTTTTCACGAACACTCGCTGGTAGCCCTGCTGTTTTTACTCACGGCGTCCTTTCAGGTTTTCATCCGTGCCCATTTTGCTTATGGATATACCGTTTTTTTATTTATATTTATTTTTTTATATTATTTTTTTTTGTCAGCCCGAGGCTGCTGCGGTAGTAGTTTAAAGACGTTTCGGTCATTAACTAGTTTTAGGACGTAGTGGTCCGTCGCTAGTTTAAGGACGTTTCGGTCCGTCGTAGTTTAAAGATGTTTCGGTCCGTTGTTAGTTTAAAGACGTTTCGGTCTGTCAGGAGAAGGCCGGCTACTGCTTATAGAGTTTGAGTTTAGGAAGATAGCGAGCGGACATAGTCGTCGTCATCTATCATTGACCTAGGCCGCGGCTCATTAAGCGTAGTATTTCTTTAGGAAGCGACCATTTACTGGCCTGAATGGTCTTTCACCATGCATATCCATGAGTAGATAGGCTCCACCTTGGTAGACCTTGTCTATGATGTACGGGCCTTCATAGTTTAGTTCGAATTTCCCCCGCTTGGCGCGATTGGGGATCATAGGCCTTTTGACCACCAGCATGAGTTCGCCTTGGCGGAATGTCCTCGGCCGGGTCAATCTTTCATATGAGCGCGTCATCTTTGCTTTATAAGCCTCCAGATTTTGTTGCGCTATGAGCTGGGTTTCATCAAGGGCATCAAGCTCCTCAAGCCGAAGGTGAGCATTTTCTTCGTCCGTCAGCTCGTAGTGGACTGCCACTCGTAGAGAGGGTAACTCTATCTCGAGGGGGAGTACTGCTTCTATACCGAAAACCAACGCGTACGGCGTTGTGTTCATGGCCGTTTTGAACGTGGTTCGATATGCCCAAAGAGATTCCTGCAGTCTCTCGTGCCAGTCCTTCTTATTTCGGGACACAGTCTTCTTCAGGATCTTTGTCAAGGTCTTATTGAAGGCCTCAGCTAGACCGTTAGCTCGCGGATTATAAACTGAGGAATATCTCCATTCTATATTATGTTGTTGCGCGAAACGGCTGATCTTGTGGCTTCTATAGGCAGGCCCGTTATCGGAGATGATCCTTCGCGGAGTTCTAAACCGATATATGACGTGCGTCTTGAAGAAATGGAGGATATTCTCCGTCTTCACTTCCCTCAGCGGTATCGCTTCCGCCCATTTGGAGAAGTAATCAGTCGTCGCCAGGATGAAACGATGTCCTTTGGACGATGCTGGTTCGATGGGGCCGACTATGTCAGTTCCCCACATTTCGAATGGCCAGCTAGCCACCATTGGATGTAGTGGGTTTGGATGCTGGTGGATGAAGTCACCGTGGATTTGGCACGAGTGGCATTGCTTCGCATATTCGAGGCAGTCCTGAATCATCGTGGGCCAATAGTAGCCCATCCGTTTTAATTTCAACTTCATCTTCGGGCCCGCTTGGTGAGAACCGCAGAGTCCATCGTGAACTTCCTGAACGACTCTTTTCGCTTCGTCAGGTCCTAGAAACCTTAACCACAGAGAATCAAACGATCTCTTGTACAGAGTGTCATTAACGAAGGAGAAAGACAGAGCTCGTTTCATAAGCTGATGTCTCGAGGACGCATCTTCGGGCATTCGATGTGACTTAAAGTAGTCTATGAAAACTTCCCTCCAATCCTCAGCCTTTTCTCGTTCTTTTATTTGCAAGGTCGTCTATTCAGTCGCTCCCTTTTCTTCGGATGATTCCGGAGATATTTCCGCTGGGGCAAGCACTCGACGGCTTTGTACTACAATTCTGACATCATCGAGATTCTTGTCAGCCAGTTCTTTAGCAAGCTTGGCTAATGCGTCCGCTTTGCTGTTTTCCGCACGCGGTATGCTTTCCAAAGTGTAGGAAGGGATTTGGGTCAACAATTGTTGCACCTTTTCGCCATACTTCACCAACTCTGGTTTGCATGTTTGGTAATCGTCGTTTACTTGACTGATGACCAGTTGGGAGTCTCCATATATGAGGAGGTTTTCAATTCCCGTGTCGATGGCGATCTCGAGGCCTGCTATCAAAGCTTCGTATTCGGCTTCATTATTCGTCCTCGGCTCTGTTAGGGAGAAAGCAAAGCGCATTATCCCTCCTTATGGAGTCACGAAGATAAGGCCTACCCCTGATTTGATTATAGGGGTACTTTGTTTGCGCTTCTTCATGGAAAATGCACCATCAAAATAAAGCTCCCATCGGGTATCGCCCCCATCGATCGCGTCAAACGCATGTTCGTCTGGCAGCTCGCAATTTAAAGGGGAATCGGCAGGTATTGGATGCTCAGGGAGGAAGTCGGAGATGGCATGGCCTTTCACTGCCTTGAGAGGCTGATACGTTATCGAGAACTCCATCAAGAGCATGACCCATTTAGCGAGTCGCCCCGTCAATATGGCTTTCGACATCAGATATTTAAGGGGGTCCACTTTCGAGATGAGACGGACTTCGTGCGCCAATGCATAGTGTCTGAGCTTTGTTATCGCGAAGATCAACGCCAGGCAGTGTTTTTCGATGGGAGAGTAGTTGCTTTCTTCCCCCGGAAGGACTCGACTTAAGTAGTAGAGTGCTCTTTCTTTCCCCTGATCATTCTCTTGCGCCCATAATGCGCCTAAAGAACCTTCGAGGGCGGTCGTATAGAGAATGATGGGCTTTCCCTTAACCGGAGCAGCCAACACTGGCGGATTTTGCAAATACTGCTTGATTTCGTCTAGCGCACCTTGGCATTTTTGATCCCAGACAAACGGGGTTCCCTTCTTCATCAGGTGGCTGTAAGGACGGCACTTGCCTGAAAGGTTGGCTATAAATCACCGTATATACGTGAGCTTCCCTTGGAGAGATCGCAGCTGTTTGAGAGTTCTTGGCGGAGGCATTTCCATGATCGCCTTAATCGTCGACGGATCTATCTCAATTCCTCGGTGTCGGACGACGAATCCCAGGAATTTGCCCGAGGAAACTCCGAATGCGCACTTGAGCGGATTCATCTTCAAGTTATATTGTCGAAGGCGTTGAAATACGGTCTTCAGATGCTCAAGATGTTCCTCATATGATTTGCTTTTAACCACGAGATCGTCGATATAGCACTCGACGATTTCGTGTATAAGGTCATCAAAGATTTTTGTCATGGCCCTCTGATAGGTAGCACCAGCGTTTTTTAGACCGAAGGGCATCACTTTATAACAGAATATTCCCAGAGGAGTCCGAAAAGCAGTGTGCTTCTGGTCTTCGGGATGCATCTTGATCTGATTATATCCTGATGAGCCGTCCATGAAGGAGAAAACCTCGTGAGTGGACGTGTTATCTATCATCAGCTCGGTGACCGGTACTGGGAAATCATCCTTCGGGCAGGCTTTATTGAGATCCCGGAAGTCCACACATATGCGCACTGTCCTATTTTTCTTCATCACCGGGACGATGTTGGCGATCCACTCGGGATATTGAACCTCCTGAATAAAGCCAGAGTCGATTAACTTCTTGACCTCGGCATTGTTGCTCATTTCAAGCTCAAGCCGCATTCTCCTCAGCGCCTGTTTGACTGGCTTGACGTCCGGGGATATCGCCAACTTATGCACAGCAATTTCTGGATCTAGTCCCGGCATTTCGGAATAGTTCCATGCGAAGCAATCTCTATGCTGTACAAGGACGTCTTTTAACGCAGCCACCCTTTCTTCAGATAGCAGCTCGCTGACAAATGTCGGTCGCGGGTCGTTCGTCGTCCCCAACTCAATTTTCTTGAGGTTATCCGCAGTGGTGTGTATTCCATCCTCCAGTTCTTTCGGTGCTGGTGGAAATTTTGAGATCACCTCATCATTGTTGTTTTCGAAGCACCAAGGAAGGTTATCCACGTTCTCGGGCTCTTCTTTTGATATTGTTATCATGTGACAAGTGCGAATCCGCTTCCAATCCCAATGTGGAGTTGGTCCTATTCTCGTGGTTTTGGGTTCGTGCTTCTGTGGCGGCGTTACCCTCCAGTTGTCAGATAGAGCGAACTTGCCGAGCTGATATTGGTCTTCGACCCAATTCTTGAAGGTGAAGCAGTCCTCGAGAGGGTGCCCTATCACTCGGTGATAAGGGCAATAGTCCGGGTGAGAGACTTCGCCTGCTTGTTCGGGGTTTTTGGACTCCGGCAGCGTAAGCATCTGATGTTTCAGAGCGAGGTCAAGTATTCTCTTCGTCTTGTCCCGAGGAAAAGAGTACGCTCGACTCATTTTCTTTACAAGAGATTGGTCGGAACCGCTCGTTTCCCATTTGCGTGGCTTCTTGGTCCTGCTTTATTGCTGTTGAGCACCTTCTTTGCCTTTCGACTTATTTCTGCCTCTGCGTTGAGCCTTTTTTATAACAGGTTGACAGGGAGCGGCATTTTCATCTTTCACAGCCTGTTGGAGGAGGCGTTGCGTTTTGGCTTTCTCATAGATTTCCATTTCGCGGTTGTGGTCGTCTCGGACTTTTTGACTGGCTTCCCTTATTAGCTTGTCCATTTGCTCTTCGACCGACGGACTGGGCACCTTTGGATCAGGAGCTTTTACTGGTCCAGGATTAGCATCCTCCCATTGAGCATCCCCTTCTTCATTGAAGTCATGCACAATGTAGCAATCGCGGAGTAGCTCTCGTTTCTTGGATCGAATGTATCCAAGCCCGATTGTCTCCATCCTCCCACTAGGCAACTTGTGCTGAGTTCCGGGGACGTTCCAGACCCTGTCATAGAATTTGTCTTTTCAAGCGGTTTGTTTAAAGGATATCCCTTGTCGCTTCAGCAACCTCTTCAAGCCTTCTGTATAATATCTAGGCAAACGAATGGGCTGAAGTCTGTCAAGCGTAGGATCCGCACCGTACCAGATTTCTTTCTCCACTTTGGTTTCTTTAGAGCGGTAGAATAGAATTGCCTTTTCACCTCTTTGCCTGGGAGGGACATAAAGCGTCCGCAGCTCCTCTACCGTGTAGGTATCGAGCGCATCCAGTTTTTTATGGTGTTTAAGCGGCACCATGGCGACTTGCAGACTTTGCTCTTCGTCAGCGGACATTTGTATTGAAGGTCAAGCAAAGAATACGGCATGGACCTCGTCTTCCGAGTCGCTACCAAAGATCAACATGGGAGCGGGCTGTCCCGGCTTGTTGCGTTGGGGCAGACCCGAATAAATCATCTCCTCTTCCTCCTCGGTATCACTGCCGAAGACAGGGACGGTGTTCTCCAGTTTGTGACACCTCTCCGTGTCTTCGAAATCCGGTAAAAAGTATTTGGCATCTTCATATTTGCGGACCTCGTTCACAGAGAATGGGCTTAGTTCTCCCGTCACGGTATACTCGAGACCATCCTTAAAATACTTCATACACTGATGTTGTGTAGAAGGAATGATATTGTACTCGTGTAACCATGGTCGGCCATGCAGAGCATTATAGCACGTCTTAGCGTCTATGACGTAGAACTTAATGTCCGTGATGAGTAGCTCAAAGCGTAGCGTCAGTATCACAGACCCAAGAGTTCTTGATGATTGGGAGTCAAACCCGGAGATGGTGATCTTGTCCCGAGCAAGGTGCTGGACGCTCATGCAGATTTCTTTTAACACCCGCACATTGAGGAGATTAACGGAGGATCCATTGTCGACCAGGATTTTACGTATCTTTATATCGTGGCAGTATCTTAAGACATAAAGGGGGCGATTATGTTCGCATGTCCCAAGGAGAAGGTCTTCGTCGCCAAAAGTGACATCGGCCGTGTGCACTTCCTCCAGTTCATCCTTCATCTTTTCTTCGGCCAGGAAAGCTTGGAATTGCTCGGGGTCCTGTAGTGCCTTGATTAACGAATCTCTCGCCTCTTTTGATAGTAAAAGGGCGTTAAGAATGCTGAGCTACGAGGGTAGCTTCCTCAGATGCGCTAGAACGTTGTAATCCACCTTACTTTTCTTCGGCGGGTCCTTGGCAGTTAGCTCTTCTATAACTTGGTCATCCAGGGTGATGTCCTCAGAGACCTTTTCTTTCCCTTTATCTTTTTTGTTTGGGGGTCTGAAATTCTTTTCGGGCAGCGTCCGATTACGCAGCCGGATATTTTCGCAAACCTTCGGCTCTTCTTCTTTTCCCGGGGTGGACTCTTTAAAGAGGGGGCTAAGAGCCATCTCTTCGTCGGAATCGCTCCCGAATGTCAGCACTTGGGATCCCCCGGCGTTAACCATGCGACAATCGCCGGTAGTTCTGTTAAGCTTCTTGGTCGTACCTTTTTGCTCCCGACGAGTTTTGCGCTTTTCCCGCTTAAAATGCTGTCGGTGAGCAACATATCCTTGCCACCATCTATCGAAAGCTTTGCACTCTTCAGTGGGGTGCGAAATCTCCCGATGATACAAGCAGTAGGAGGGGTGCATTTCCGCTTCACCAGTAATGCTTCCTTCAGAGGATGGTAGCTTCATGCCCATTAACAAGGCCTTAGCAAACCTTTTCCTCGTCTTGAATTTGCTTTTGTCCATGGTGGATGTATTTTGCTCCAGCGGAAGTATTCCAACTGTTTTGTCAAGTCGCTGGCATTTGGCCCTTTCGAATATGACCGCCTCGCGTTCCCGATCAGCTTTACTTTTTAAGAGAGCTTCATTGAGGAATGCGTCAATTACTTCATCCGATGGCCCCAAAATTTTTGGTTCAGGATCTGCCCCCAGCTTTTCAGTGCAAGGAGTCTCCTCATCGTCCGTGAATGAATGGGAGATCATATGACAGCTCGCCACGTATTCTTCGGATTCATCCGACGAACTTTCTCCCTCATCTTCCTCTTGAAATACGTGGTTGAGGAACTCTTGGAGTGTAATGGGAGTCCGTGCCTTCTGGTTGTATTCCTCCAGCCCGTCAATTTGTTTTTGTAAGTCCGTGCGCTTGTCGCCAGGCTTCATGGGCTTCTTGGATTTCTTCTTCTTCTTCTTCAAAGATTTTGATGGCTGACTGTGAGCGCTTGGGCCACCACCATCGGTCTTTAGAGTTGGACGCGGCTTCAACATCCCCTCAATGGTCTGAGGTTCCAACGGGTTCTTCCACCTAATCGCTGGGCATGTTTGAAGATCATTTAGCATCCTCTTTGTCTTGGCTGACAGTACAACCTCCCAAGGAGCTTCTTCGACGAGAGAGCATGTTGCCCCCGGCGTATTCATCCTCTTAGAGGCGTGGGGCTGCGGCGGATTCATCTTCCATCTGTCAGACAATGTGAACTTGCCCTGTTGGTACTGGTCTTCAATCCAATTTTTGAAGACGTAACAATCCTCGATCGGATGACCCAGTACCCGGTGATAGGGACAGTAGTTGGGCTCATTGACATCATTTGGTTGCGACGGACGTTTTGGATTCGGCAGATTTATGAGTCGGTTGCGCAACGCCAGCTCGAATAATCTTCTCGTTTTATCTCGGGAAAACGAGTAAGGACGTCCTAGCCTCTCCTCAAAGGGTACGTGCGGACGCATATTATTTTTACGGACAACCGACTTCGAGTTGCTCGGCTGTTGTTGAGCATTAGCGACAACGATCGCTTTCCCCTTCCCCTTTTCATTTTGGGAGTCCGGCTTTGGAAGAGGAGGTCTATGGCCCATCTGATCCATTTGCGCTAGCTTGTCGATCAGGGCCTGGAAGGTAGTCGGCTTGAAGAACATCATAAATTGCGAGATGGTTGCTTGCAGATCAAGGGTTCCCACAAACATACCCACTGCAGGAGCTTCTTCAATGCGTTGCTCGCATTTTGACCATAAGTTCCGCCACCGTATAGCATATTGGACCCATGTCTCGCCTGGCTTCACCCTGGCATTAATCAATGCCATCATCGGGGTGCGTTCGCTGGCGCTTGCAAAACGCTGGGTAAACAGCAGCTCCATCTCCGCGAAGGTCTTGATAGAGTCATTTGGGAGCTCAGAATACCACTCGAATGCTGTATCTAACAAGCTACCAATGAACTGGCGAAGCAACAGTTTGTCATCACCGCTGGTGTTGCCGCAGAGCGCCCTGAACTGGGCAACATGCTGGTGGGGATTGCCCGTCCCCTTATAGACGTGGAATTTGGGTATTGTATAGCCCGGCGGGTACTTTATCTGATTATACCAGCTCGGATATGGTCGTCCTGTTTTTACGACCTGACCGGCTGCCTCAGTCGCATGATGAACCCGTATTTGTTGGGCTATATACTCGTCCAAGTCAGTTTTGGAGATTGTATCCTCCTTGGCTGTTGACAGAGCCGGTAGAGGATTTGACGTTTCTCCCCTGTCGTCTTCAAGGACGATTGGGGGATCTTCAGCTGGAGTATCTTGTTGGATCATCATCCCCACCATGTCTTAGAACAGGAGGGCCATACGCTTTATGTTGGCTGCTTGTTCAGCAGCCTCTTTATCCTTCTTCTCCAATATCCGACGAAGGAATTCAGCGTCAGTTTCTTGCTCCTGGCGTTCATCCGAGGACGCTTCGGGGCTTTCTTTTGGCCCAGTGAGTGCGGCCATTGCGTTCATCATCTCCTGGAGCTTTTGCTGTTGCTCCTGAGCTTTGGTCACTGACCGTGTAAGCGGTCGATGACCTGTAGATGCACGGCTGTCCTCTTTACCAGACGCCATGTACACGGTATGAACCACCATGCCCCCAGACCTAGGGCGTTTGGGCTTGCTGTCCTTGGCATTTGCCGCGGGCGTGGGAATTTTCTCTGGCCTCCTTCTCTTATGGGCCGTTGAAGTTGAGGGGGCCGTTGCAGTGGGCACCCTGGCGGCAGTTGTCCTTTGCTGTTTAATAGGACGGTCCTTTTCTTCTTGCATCTTCGCCTTTTTCTGCTGACGAGAATGATCTGGGTCAATTACGGAGTCTTGAACCCTTCGCTAAACCTTGAATATTTTTTAGGACAGCCGTTGAGGGGGCTGCTCCCACTTCGTCTCCGGAACCCTCTCCGCAGGTGGAGGAGATCTTTTCAGTGTAGCAGTTGGAGAGTTCTTTCGTACCCTTCTAAGTGGTTCAAAGCTATTCCCAGTTGGAACAGCAGCATTAACTTCCACCACTGGAGCAGGTGGAGTTAGCCCTGAAGGGGAGTTGCCCCCTGTCTTCCTTACTCGTTGCCAATGACGACGTCGAGCATGACGAGCCGTTGGGATCGGCTTGGCGATAGAGACAGCTTCTTGTTGCCCCCTGTCTGGATGAGACACTGCTGGTGTTAGCCTCTTGAAGACTGAGGTTGTCCTTTGAGGGGTGGTATTCAATCTGTCAAAGACAGATCCTCGAGCGGGGGTAGGAGCCGGAATATTCAGCCTTGAAAAGACTGACTCTTTGATAGGAGAAGCCGCCTTGGCGACTTCGGGAGCAGCCATCTTCTTTGGGATGGCCTTCTCAGGTATCATGGGCTTTTCGGCGGGCCCTTTGGAGTTCAGACTCAGTCTGGTAAAGACTGAGGAGTTGGACGACCCGTTGAGAGGGGCCGTGGGAGCAGCAAGTCAATCGAAGACCGACTTCTTTGAAGCTTCCGGTACGGGTATTGGCAGGGTGAAGCTTGCAGGAGGGATCATGGTCCCGAAAAACAGGCCGGTGGTGGCTTGGGTCACCTTCTCCACAAGCATAGTAAGGACGGAGGCCGCTTGAGGCCCATATGCTACACCTTCAGGTGAGGTGGAGCGTCGGTTGCATTGGCACTTCGAGCAGTTCGAGCAGTTAGAGGCCATCGATGCTTGATTTCTGCGCCAGGCAAAAGGCCAAATCTTAGTAACTTGAAACCCAAAGGCAACCATTAACAAACCACGATTCATTCGTGAAGACGACACACGAAGTGTGGAGTGGAAAAAGGAAAAGGTCCCACCGGACGTGCCAGAATCTGTTCCCCTCCGAAAGACGGTGGCGACGTGAAGACGTCTTGCCTGAGATTCGGGGCAGATGCTAATTGGTTTTATCCGTCCACCTCTCCGAAGATGTCAAGTTGATTTATGGCACCGTGTATCGGAGGTTTGGACGGATGCGGCTGATGTAGCAGACTTTGTCAAATTCCCCCTCGCTTGAAAGGTTTTTGATTGTGGGGACGCTCTTCCCTGCAGGCGCAAGCCCCTGCAGTTAATTACGCTACCGCATCGCGGTAACAACTTTCTCCTTCTCCAGAATTTCACTTCGTGTCGTGGGTGTTTGTTTTGTTTGTGGTTGCCCATGGATTGTATACGGAGACTAATTTATATCGTCACCCGTAGGACGTGGATTAGTCCAAATCCGTATTTTCTTAGATTTGGGTTTGGGGGTTTTGGTTTAAGGATGCGTTAGCCATATTTGAGGCTAAGATCAACTTAAACGCTTGTTAAGGATACGTTAGTCCTGTTTGAGACTAAGATCAATTTAACAGAAAGAGCATTTTAGGGGCTCTATTGTTCCAGTTTAAGGACGTAGTGGTCCGTTTAATATATGGCCGTCGGGACCCGTCACCTCTCTGACGACGTTGAAAGATTACAACGACAGGTGTCAAAGGAGTTAAGAGATGTACCCTTGAACCAAAGTTGATTAGGGAATATGTAGTCCGATTGAATGTTTAAGGATACGTTAGCCAGATTTGAGGCTAAGATCAACTTAAACGGGATCGTTTAGATCCGACAAAAGAGCGTTTGGGGGCTCTAATGTTCCAGTTTAGGGACGTAGTGGTCCATAAGTAGTTTAAGGACATTACGGTCCACTGCCAGTTTAGGGACATGGTGGTCCATTGCCGGTTTAGAGACATGGTGGTCCATGTTCCAGTTTAGGGACATGGTGGTCCACTGCCAGTTTAGAGACGTGGTGGTCCATGTTCCAGTTTAGGGACGTGGTGGTCCATTGCCAGTTTAGGGACATGGTGGTCCATTGGTAGTTAAGGACGCATAAGTCCATGAGTTTAAGGACCTCGCAGTCCATATGGGTGTGTGGTCGTCGGGACCCGTCACCTCTCTGACGTCGTTGAGGGATTACAACGATAGGGGTCAGAGGAGTTCGGAGATGTACCCTCGAACCGGACGTAAATTGATTTAGGAGAGCAGCCGTACTCAGTCAATTTAATTTGAGGACTTACGGCCATGATTAGGCTAAGTCCAGTTAAAAAAATGTTCAACATTTTTATTTGTCTTTGGCTTATCAAGCCTATGCTAGGGCTTTGCCCCTTTTTAATAATGCACTGCATTTTTTGTTTTGTTTGGGCTCTGCCTTTTTATAAATGATGCAGAGCATCTATTTTGTTTGGGCTCTTCTCTTTTAATGCATTGCATTTTGTTTTGGCCTGCTAGGCCTTTTTGATTTGGGCTTGGCCCTTCAGTAAACAATGCAGTGCATTTGTCAGGCGCTTTGCGCCAATCATTGAGCGCAAGCGCTTGTGGTGGTGACACGTGTCACGCAAGCACAGTGCGCTGCGCCAATGCGCTGCGCTTGCGCTGCTGACACGTGTCGCGCTCTGATGAGCGCAAGCGCAGCAGCGCAGTGCACTGTGTCAGTGCGCCGCGCTGTTGTGCTGCTGACACGTGGCGCTCTCTGGTGGCTTGCGCCAACGCAGGAGCTCAACAGTGCAGTTTTTGCAAGTGCAGGGCACTGTTTTATCTTTGGATCAATTTTAGATCAAAGAAAACAAGTTTTTCTTGTTTTCAAAGAACCAGTGGTTCATAAAAAAGTGCAAGGCACTGTTCTTATTTCTTTGTCTTTTTTATTGAAGATCATTGATCTTGTTCTTAGATCATTGATCTTGTTCTTATATCAATGATCTGTTCATAAGAGAATCTTCTCTTTTTCTGAAGGTTTTTACCTTTTCTTTTTGTTTTTGAAGAGTTTCTTTCAAATTCTTCAGAGTTCTTTTCTTCTCGATCTTGATGATGATGATCTTTTGAGTTGGGGTCTAGGGGTCTTTATATAGTGCCCATACATTTGTTAAATTTGTTAAAGAGATCTTTCTCTGAGTGATTTGGAGAATTTTCCCCACCGTTGGATCTTTGATCCAAGGGCTTTTGTTTTACAGAAGGCAATCTTCTTGTTTTAACAAGAACAGAAAAATCTTACTGAATTTTAATTCTGTTTGGCGCAGATGCACCAGCGCTTGACACGTGTCAAGCAGCGCACAGCGCAGCGCAGCTGTGCTTGCGCAACTGTGCTGACACGTGTCGCGCAGCGCAGCGCTTGCGCATCTGCGCTGACACGTGTCACGCAGCGCAGCGCTTGCGCAACTGAAGCGTTGCTTTCTTTAATTTTTGTTTTAAATAGAGCCTTGTTCTGATTGGGCGCACTGCCTTGGGCGCTGCGCTGGCGTATCAGCTTCTGACACGTGGCGCGTTGCGCTCAGCGTATGGAATTTGAAGCGTTTCTTCATTTATTAGAATTTAAATTTTCAAAGTAGAGTTTTGCTCTGATTGGGGGAATAAGAAGCGTTGCTTCATTTCACGCCTTGGAATATGAACAGAGTCTTGCTCTGATTGGGGTAAACACCCCCACAGCGTTGTTCTCATGTGTCTGCACGTGAGTGCAACGATGTCACCTTTATGACCATTGGATCTGTCTAGGGAATAGGGGAGATGAAGCGTTTCCCATCACATCCTATAAATGCCAGCGTCCCTTCAGAAGCGCCTCCACTTTGCTCATCTTCTTCCTTACATGTTTTTCCTTTGAGAATTTAATTCTCTTTCCCAGAGCTTAGTTCTCTGTCATGTATGTGCAATGCCGCTTTATCTTCCAATCAAGGCTTGTGCTCACGTGTTGCGCATGCGGGGCTCTGCTGGATGGGGACGTTTCATTTCCCTGACCTGATTCCAATGCGTCATTGGATTTCATTTCCAACGCTCTTCCCTTTTTTCCGGGCTTTGAGAATAGTCCCACCATGCACAACATTTTTGGTGCATATCATTAAATACTCCCTTTTATAACCTGAAACCATGCATTTCTTCCTTTCCTCACAGAGAAACCCATTTATACCTTAAGGTGATCATCTTTGAGAAACCGATCAATCGCTATGGCTTGCAATCGTCCTCATGCCCGTCGGCAACCATGGGAGGTACCCGTTGAGGAGATGATTCCTCGTTTTGCTGCGCGACTGGTGGATCCCTTTCTCACCGATGCCGAATGTGACGCGGTGACGTATGAACTCCTGATCCGTAGGGGATCCCCTCTTCCAATGGGATCCATTTGGCTCCGGATGATTCTTCTTGCCGTGCTCGCTGACATCCCTCCTCACCCAGCAGAGATGACCCTGGCGGTCCTTGATGCAGCCGAAGACAAGATCGAGTGTTTTTATGAGGCGTGCCTGATTACTCAGGCTCTGAAAGACTGCTCGGTCCATCTGTTGGGCCAGATAAGAGCCCGGCGGGCTATTATGTCTGCCTTTGCGGATGGACATGGCGCTAATCGGTGGGGAGCCACTCCTCATGAAAATCGTCGTTTCGATGTGCTTGAGAAGGCAGAGAGGGAGTTAGAAAATTTTGCATTTTGTTTTGTTAACCTTTGTGCCACCGATCCTTTGTTTGGTGACCTTTTCCCGGTAGCGTAGTATGTTTAAATCAATGTACTCTTTTTATCATTGGCTGTTGCATGCTTTCTGTTGAATTTTCATGTTTGTCGGATACTCGTACGTGCGTCTTGCTCGCGTAAATGAGCTTCATATTTTTCCTATGGGAATTTTCTTTAATTGCGAGCACCATCATTATGTTGCATGCACATCAGTGCTTTGGGTATCATTTCCTTTTAAACATTCGTATAGTTGCAAATGATTGCTTGATATGATATCGATCAGAGACTTTCCTTGTTACTTCCCATATCGGGTAGTTTGTGCTTGTTTTGGATCGAGCATTGTCGTTGAAGGGAGGCTTGTTTATATATTCTTGAGTGTACGCGCCTTCCTTCAGAGGTTGTGGCTGCAAAGGCGAGCTTACAGGGGGGCTGATTGAGTGGTGCGCTGCGAACATGATATCATGCGAGAATAGGCTCAGTCGCAAGTTTTCGGAGAGGGAGCTGGCTTCCAAAGTGCTGAGGGAGCTTCAAGCCAACCTTACGGCCAAGACCACTAGGGCATATGAGCTTTGGCGGGTGCTTCAAAACACTATCAAGGAGGTGGTAGCCATTGGTAAGGTCGCCGTTTTTACTCGTGAAATGGTCGAAGCCTATAAGGTTACTGAAAAAGAGCATGAAGGCCGGCTTGCCTCATACCAGGCCCAACAGGCTCAAGCGGAGGTCCTTCTTTTGATGATACTGAATCATGAAGGCGAGGCTCAGCGAAAAGGGGATGAACTGGCAAATCTACTAAATCGCCCGCCGACTTGAAGAATTGCATATACACATTTTTTATTCTTCTTTTGTACATACTCCTGAATGAGAGTATATTTTTTTCTTTCATGAATTGTACTTTGTATTCATTTTGATTCATGAATAAAAGATATATTTTTTCCCTTCATGATGGTGTGTCCCTTTTAGCAAGTGTATTATGCAGATAGTCTATTTCGATTTCTTTGCAGGACAATGATGGCTTAGGATTCAGGGTTACGATCTGCCTCCTAAGACTTTTCAATTTTATGAGCCGCGAGGGTCTCATAAAGAATTTTCTTCCTACAGGTCGAGAGGATCCCGTAGGTGTAATTTCTCCTTAAGAATCGTGAGGATTCCTAAGTGCGTTTTCTCTTGAAAGTCGTAAGGATCTGACAAGAGAGTTTGCTCCCTTAAGAGTCGTGAGGACCCGTAAGTGATGGGTGGGGTTACCATTATCCGCATTTCGCGGAGTCAGGGGTTGCTCTGGATGCTTCCCACGGGGTCATAGCCGTGTTCTGCGAGGACCAGGCTTTGCTCTGGACATTTCCCACGGGGTCAGGATTGACATAAGCCGCGTTCCACGTGACCATGAATTTTGCTCTGGACGCTTCCCACGGGGTCATAGCCGTGTTCTGCGAGGACCAGGCTCCGCTCTGGATGCTTCACACGGGGTCATTGTCGTGCTCTGCGAGGACCAGGATCCGCTCTGGACGTTTCCCACGGGGTCAGGATTGACATAAGCCGCGTTCCATGTAACCAGGAATTTTTCTCTGGATGCTTCCCACGGGGTCGTTGCCATGTTCTGCGAGGACCAGGCTCCGCTCTGGATGTTTTCTATAGGGTCAAGATTGACATAAGCCGCGTTCCACGTAACCAGGAATTTTGCTCTGGATGCTTCCCACGTGGTCATTGCCGTGTTCTGCGAGGACCAGACTTCGCTCTGGATGCTTCACACGGGGTTATTGCCGTGCTCTGCGAGGACCAGGATCCGCTCTGGACGTTTCCTACGGGGTCAGGATTGACATAAGCCGCGTTCCACGTGACCAGGAATTTTGCTCTGGATGCTTCCCACGGGGTCATTGCCGTATTCTGCGAGGACCAGGCTCCGCTCTGGATGCTTCACACGGGGTCATTGCCGTGCTCTGCGAGGACCAGGATCCGCTCTGGACGTTTTCCACGGGGTCAGGATTGACATAAGCCGCGTTCCATATAACCAGGAATTTGCTCTGGATGCTTCCCACGAAGTCATTGCCGTGTTCTGCGAGGACCAGGCTTTGCTCTGGATGCTTCACACGGGGTCATTGCCGTGCTCTGCGAGGACCTGGATCCGCTCTGGACATTTCCCACGGGGTCAGGATTGACATAAGCCGCGTTCCACGTAACCAGGAATTTGCTCTGGATGCTTCCCACGGGGTCATTGCCGTGTTCTGCGAGGACCAGGCTCCGCTCTGGATGCTTCACATGGGGTCATTGCCGTGCTCTGCGAGGACCAGGATCCGCACTGGACGTTTCCCACGGGGTCAGGATTGACATAAGCCGCGTTCCACGTAAGCAGGAATTTTCTCTGGATGCTTCCCACGGGGTCATTGCAGTGTTCTGCGAGGACCAGGCTCCGCTCTGGACGTTTCCCACGGGGTCAGGATTGACATAAGCCGCGTTCCACGTAATCAGGAATTTGCTATGGATGCTTCCCACGGGGTCATTGCCGTGTTCTGCGAAGACCAGGCTCCGCTCTGGATGCTTCACACGGGGTCATTGCCGTGCTCTGCGAGGACCAGGATTCGCTCTGGACGTTTCCCACGGGGTCTGGATTGACATAAGCCGCGTTCCACGTAACCAGGAATTTGCTCTGGATGCTTCCTACGGGGTCATTGCCGTGTTCTGCGAGGACCAGGCTCCGCTCTGGATGCTTCACACGGAGTCATTGCCGTGCTCTGTGAGGACCAGGATCCGCTCTGGACATTTCCCACGGGGTCAAGATTGACATAAGCCGCGTTTCACGTAACCAGAAATTTGCTCTGGATGCTTCCCACGGGGTCATTGCCGTGTTCTGCAAGGTTTAGGCTCCACTCTGGATGCTTCACACGGGGTCATTGCCGTGCTCTACGAGGACTAGGATCCGCTCTGGACGTTTTCCACGGGGTCAGGATTGACATAAGCCGCGTTCCATGTAACCAGGAATTTGCTCTGGATGCTTCCCACGAGGTCATTGCCGTGTTCTGCGAGGACCAGGCTCCGCTGTGGGTGCTTCACACGGGGTCATTGCCGTGCTCTGCGAGGACCAGGATCCACTCTGGACATTTCCCACGGGGTCAGGATTGACATAAACCGCGTTCCACGTAACCAGGAATTTGCTCTGGATGCTTCCCACGGGGTCATTGTCGTGTTCTGCGAGGACTAGGCTCCGCTCTGGATGCTTCACACGGGGTCATTGCCGTGCTCTGCTAGGACCAGGATCCGCTCTGGACATTTCCCACGGGGTCAGGATTGACATAAGCCGCGTTCCACGTAACCAGGAATTTGCTCTGGATGCTTCCCACGGGGTCATTGCCGTGTTCTGGGAGGACCAGGCTCCGCTCTGGACGTTTCCCACGGGGTCAGGATTGACATAAGCCGCGTTCCACGTAACCAGGAATTTGCTCTGGATGCTTCCCACGGGGTCATTGCCGTGTTCTGCGAGGACCAGGCTCCACTCTGGATGCTTCACACGGGGTCATTACCGTGCTCTGCGAGGACCAGGATCCGCTCTGGACGTTTCCCACGGGGTCAGGATTGACATATTCCGCGTTCCACGTAACAAGGAATTTACTCTGGATGTTTCCCACGAGGTCATTGCCGTGTTTTACGAGGACCAGGATCCACTCTGGATGCTTCACACGGGGTTATTGTCGTGCTCTGCGAGGACCAGGATCCGCTCTGGATGCTTCACATGGGGTCATTGCTGTGTTCCACGTGACCCGGAATTTTTTTGACTCTCGGTTGTTTGTGCATCGTCGAGTCATGGAACTGGGAATTTTTTGCTGCAGCTCCGCTTTGTTGATGTCATGTCTGTTAAATGAGACGAATGTTGAGATGATCTCCAGGCTATCTGTGAACCGTTGAGATTTGTCTTCTTCTTCTGATGAAGCCTGGGAAGAAAAGGTGTGATTCCCTCTTTGTTTGCGCCCCTGGATTGTATATAGGGATTGATGTGATATCACCTGTAGGGCAAAAATTTCATTTCATTATTTTATTTCTTTCCGTGATGCTCTATCATTTTAGCTTTTATATCGCGAAGGTCGCGATCGCCCAATCATTTCGGCTATTTTTCGCAGTGCCCAATCATTTCGGCTATTTGTTTTATTCTTACTCGCTGGTTTTTATTGCGAGTTGCCCAATCATTTCGGCTATTTTGCATGCATATATTTTTACTTGCTGACTTTGTTGCAAGTTTCCCCATCATTTCGGCTATTTCGTATGCATGTGTGGCTTGCTAGCATTTTTGCTGAAAGCTTGGAATTAGACACTGATTTCGGCGTCAGCACCGCTACAACTGGAATATTGCCAGGAGCAAATCATTATTTGCCTATGTCGATGTCGAACAAAGGTGGCTTAGCAAACAGGGTTAAGATCCTGTCGACTAAGGATTTTGACTTCATGAGCCGTAAGGGTCTCATAAAGGTATTTCTCCCTACAAGTTGTGAGGATCTCGTAGGTGCATTTTCTCCCTAGGAATCGTGAGGATTCCTAAGTGTATGGTTTCTCGTAAGTCGTAAGGATCTTATAAGAGTATTTTCTCCTTCTAAGTCGAGAGGACTTACAAGGGTTGTTCACCGTGTAGACATATCCCTAGTCACGGATGGGACTTTGTTAGAGAAATGTTTATTCGCGCCCGTGGATTGTATACAAGGGTCAGCATTGAGCCGCTCGTAGGGCAAAATTGGAGATTGTGGTGGCCGCTTAAGAACAGGTTCAGATCCCTGTAGCTAAAGACTTTTGAATCTTATGGGCCGTGAGGGTCCCACCAGAGGGTTCTCCTTACGAGTCGTGAGGATCTCGCAAGTGTAATTTCTCCTTAGGAATCGTGGGAATCCCTAAGTGTGTTGCTCCCTTGTGAGTCATAAGGATCTCACGCAGGTGGATTCTCCTCACAAGATCGAGAGGACCTTGCAAGTGTCTTTTAACGAGATTGCGCCCTTTCGGGTTTTCACAAAACTCGCCGGTAGCCATGCTGTTTTTACTCATGGAGCCCTTTTGGGTTTTCATCCGTGCCCATTTCGCTTATGGACATACCATTTTTCTTTCTTTTTCTTTCTTTTTTTATTCTTTTATTCTTTTATTCTTCTTTTTTTGTGTCAGCCTTGGGGTGCTGCAATCCACAGTAGTTTATCGACGTCTCGATCAACGGCTAGTTTTAGGACATAATGGTCCGTTGTTAGTTTAAGGACGTTTCGGTCCATCGTTAGTTTAAGGACGTTTCGGTCCTTGATTAGTTTAAGGACGTTTCGGTCCATGCTCAGTTACAACTTATAGAGTTTGGGCTTAGGAAGATAGCGAGCGGACATAGACGTCGTCATCTATCGTTGACCTAGGCCGTGACTCGTCAGGCATAGTATTTCTTTAGGAATCGACCGTTTATTGGCCGGAAAGGTCTTTCACTATGCATGTCCATGAGTAGATAGGCTCCACCCTAGTAGACTTTGTCTATGATATACGGGCCTTCATAATTTGGCTCGAATTTTCCTCGCTTGGCACGGTTGGGGATCATAGGTCTTTTGACCACTAGCACGAGTTCGCCTTGGCGGAATGTCCTCGGTCTAGTCAATCTTTCATATGAGTGCGTCATCTTTGCTTTATAAACCTCCAGATTTTGTTGCGCCATGAGCCGGGTTTCATCGAGGGCGTCGAGCTCCTCAAGCCGAAGGTGAGTATTCTCTTCGTCCATTAGCTCGTAATGAACTGCCACTCGTAGAGAGGGTAACTCTATCTCGAGGGGGAGTACCGCTTCTGTACCGAATACCAATGCGTACGGCGTTGTGTTCGTGGCCGTTTTGAACGTAGTTCGATACGCCCAGCGAGCTTCATGTAGTCTCTCGTGCCAGTCCTTTTTATTTCGTGACACCGTCTTTTTTACGATCTTCGTCAAGGTCTTGTTAAAAGCCTCAGCTAGACCACTAGCTCGGGGATTATAGACTGATGAATATCTCCAGTCTATGTTATGTTGTTGTGCGAAGCGGCTGATCTTGTGGCTTCTGTAGGCTGGCCCGTTATTGGAGATGATCCGTCTCGGAGTTCCAAACCGATAAATGACGTGTGTCTTGAAGAAATGGAGGATATTCTCCGTCTTCACTTCCTTCAGCGGTACTGCTTCTGCCCATTTGGAGAAGTAATCAGTTGTCGCCAAAATGAATCGATGTCCTCTGGACGATGCTGGCTCAATGGGGCCGATTATATCAGTTCCACACATTTCAAACGGCCAGCTAGCCACTGTTGGATGTAGTGGATTTGGATGCTGATGAATAAAGTCCCCGTGAGTCTGGCACGAGTGGCATTGCTTCGCATACTCGAGGCAATCCTGGATCATCGTGGGCCAATAGTAGCCCATCCTTTTGATTTTCAGCTTCATCTTCGGGCCGGCTTGGTGAGAACCGCAGAGTCCGTCGTGAGTCTCTTGGACGACTCTCTTTGCCTCTTCAGGTCCCAGGCATCTTAGCCATAGAGAATCAAATGATCTCTTATAGAGAGTATTATTAACAAAGGCGAAGGATAGAGCTCGTTTTATGAGCTGATGCCTTGAGGATGCATCTTCGGGTGTTCGACGGGATTTGAAGTAGTCTATAAAGACTTCCCTCCAATCCTTAGCCTTTTCCTAGTTTTTTTATTTATAGGGCTGTCTGCTCGCTCGCTCCCCTTTCCTCGGACGACTCCGGAGATATTTCTGCTGGTGCAAGAACCCGACGGCTTTGCACAATGATCCTCACGTCATCGAGGTTCTCGTCAGCCAGTTCTTTAGTGAGCTTGGCTAATGCATTCGCCTTGCTATTTTCCGCACGTGGTATAATTTTCAAGGTGTAGGAAGGAATTTGAATTAGCAGTCGCTGTACTCTCTCGCCGTACTTCACCAACTCTGGTTTGCACGTTTGGTAGTCGCCATTTACTTGACTAACGACCAGTTGGGAGTCTCCGTATATAAGGAGGTTTTCAATTCCCATGTCGATGGCGATCTCGAGACCAGCTATCAAAGCTTCATATTCGGCTTCATTGTTCGTCTTCGGCTCTGTTAAGGAGAAGGCAAAGCGCATTATCCCTCCTTGTGGAGTCACGAAGATGAGGCCTACCCCTGATTTGATTATAGGGTTGCTTTGTTTACGCTTCTTCATGGAAGAGGCTCCATCAAAATAGAGTTCCTATCGGGTATCATTCCCGTTGATTGTGTCAAACGCATGTTCGTCTGGCAATTCGCAGTTCAAAGGAGAATCGGCGGGTATCGGGTGCTCGACGAGGAAGTCGGCGATAGCCTGGCCTTTCACTGCATTAAGAGGCCTATAAGTTATCGAGAATTCCATCAAGAGTAGCGCCCATTTAGCGAGATGCCCCGTTAATATGTCTTTTGACATTAAGTACTTGAGAGGATCCACCTTCAATATGAGACTGACTTCATGCGCCAACGCATAGTGCCTGAGCTTTGTTATTGCGAAGATCAATGCCAGGTAGTGTTTTTCGATGGGAGAATAATTGCTTTCTGCCCCCAGTAGAACTCGACTCAGATAGTAGAGGGCTCTCTCCTTCCCTTGGTCGTTCTCTTGTGCCTATAATGTGCCTAAGGAACCTTCAAGGGCAGTTGTATACAGAATAAGAGGTTTTCCTTTAACCGGAGCGGATAGCACTGGAGGATTCTATAGGTATTGTTTGATTTCGCCCAGTGCGCTTTGGCATTTGTGATCCCAGACGAATGGGGTTCCCTTTTTCATCAAGTGACTGTAGGGGCGACACTTGCCTGAGAGATTGGTTATAAATCGCCGGATATACGCGAGCTTCCCTTGGAGAAATCGCAATTGCTTGAGAGTCCTTGGAGGGGGTATTTCCATAATCGCCTTGATCTTTGACGGATCTATCTCGATGCCTCGGTGTCGGACAATGAATCCTAGGAATTTGCCTGAGAAAACTCCGAACGCACATTTGAGAGGGTTCATCTTCAAGTTGTATTGTCGAATGCGTTGAAATACGATCTTCAGATGCTCTAAATGTTCCTCGTATGATTTGCTTTTAACTACGAGGTCTTCGATATAACATTCAATGATTTCATGTATGAGGTCATCGAAAATCTTCGTCATGGCCCTCTGATAGGTGGCACCGGCGTTCTTTAGACCGAAGGGCATCACCTTGTAGCAGAATTTGCCCAAAGGGGTCCGAAAAGCAGTATGCTTCTGGTCCTCGGGATGCATTTTTATCTGATTATATCCTGACGATTCGTCCATGAAGGAGAAGACTTTGTGAGTGGAAGTGTTATCTATCATTAGCTCAGTGACTGGTACTGGTGATCCCGAAAGTCCACGCATATGCGCACTGTCCCATTTTTCTTCATCACCGGGATGATGTTGGCGATCCAGTCAGGATACTGAACCTCTTGGATGAAACCAGAGTCGATTAGCTTCTTGACCTCGGCGTTGATGCTCATCTCAAGCTCGAGCCGCATTCTTCTCGGTGCCTGTTTGATCGGCTTGACTTCTGGGGATATCGCTAATTTTTGCACAGCAATCTCTGGATCTAGTCCTGGCATCTCGGAATAGTTCCATGCAAAGCAATCTTTATGCTGCATAAGCACGTCCTTCAGCGTAGCCACCCTTTCTTCAGACAACAGCTCACTGACGAACGTCGGTCGCGGGTTACTTGCAGTCCCCAAATCAATTTTCCTGAAGTTATCTGCAGTAGTATGTATTCCATCTTCCAGCTCTTTCGGCGCCGGTGGAAACTCTGAGATCACCTCGTCATCATTGTTTTCGAAGCACCAGGGGAGGTCATCCATATTCTTGGACTCTCCTTTTGACTGCGTTATCGCGTGACAGGTACGAGATCATTTCCAAGATCGATGTTGATCCGGTTCTACTCTCGCTAAACGCGTGGCTTTCGGTTCATGCTTCTGTGGTGGACTTACCTTCCAGCTGCTGGATAGAGCGCACCTGCCTTGTTGATATTGGTCTTCGACCCAGTTCTTGAAGGTGAAGCAGTCTTCGAGAGGATGTGCTATTGCTCGGTGATATGAGCAATAGTCTGGGTGGGAGATCTCGTTCGCTTGCTCGAGGTGCTTGGACTCTGGCAGTGTCATTATCTGATGCTTTATGGCAACATTAAGTATCTTCCGCGATTTGTTCTGGGGAAAAGAGTATGCTCGACCCATCTTCTTTATAAGAGACGAATCCGGATTGCTCAATTCCTGATCGCGTGGCTTCTTGGACCCGCTTTGTTGCTGTCGAACGCCTTTCCCGTTCTTTGGTTTATTTTTGCCTCTGCGTCGGGCTTTTTGTATGACGGGTTGATAATGAAGAGCATTGTCATTCTCCGTGGCCTGTTGAAGGAGGCGCTGCGTCCTGACTTTTTCGTAAATGGCCATCTCACGGTTATGGTCATCCCGGACCCTTCGACCCACATCCCTTACTAGCTTGTCTATCCGTTCTTCAAACGACGGACTCGGCGTTTTGATGACAGGACCTTGTTTTGGTTCAGGGTCAGCGCTTTCTAACAGAGCGTCTTCTTCTTCATCGAAGTCATGTATGACGTAGCTACCATGGACCCGCTCTCGTTTTTTGGATTGAACATATCCAAGCCCGATCGTCTCCATCCTCCCTTTGGGCAATTTGCGCTGAGTTCCGGGGACATCCCAAATCCTGTTGTAGAATCGAGCTTGTCAAGTAGTCTGTCTGAAAGGTACCCCTTGACGCTTCAATAGCCTTTTCAAGCCTTCCGTGTAATATCTAGGCAAACGAATGGGTTGGAGCCTGTCGAGTGTAGAATCGGCGTCATGCCAAATTTCTTTTTCCACTTTGGTTTCCTCGGATCGGTAGAATATGATCGCCTTTTCACCTTTTCGCCTAGGAGGGACGTAGAATGTCTGCAGTTCTTGCACACTATAAGTTTTAAGTGCATCGAGCTCTTTGTAATGCTCTTGTGGAACCATGGTAATTTGCAAACTCTGATTATCACCAGCGAAGGCTTGTATTGATGGCCGAGCGGAAAATATAGCGTTAACCTCGTCTTCTGAGTCGCTGCCGAAGATCAACATAGGGACGGACGGTCCCGGGTTGTTGCGTTGGGGCGGCCCTGAATAAACTATCTCTTCTTCCCCCTCGGTATCACTCCCGAAGACCGGAATCGTGGTGATAGCTTTGTTCTTCGGTTTGTGACATCTTTCCGTGTCCTCAAAATCTGGTAAGAAGTATTTTGCATCTTCGTCGGACTTCGTTCACGGAGAATGGGTTCAACTCCCCCGTCACAGTATACTCGAGACCATCCTTGAAATACTTCATACACTGATGTTGTGTAGAAGGGATAATGTTGTACTCGTGTAACCAAGGCCTGCCGAGCAAAGCATTGTAGCATTTCTTGGCATCAATGACGTGAAATTTAATATCCGTGACAAGTAGCCCGAAGCGCAGCGTCAGTATCACAGACTCGAGAGTTCGTGATGACCGGGAGTCGAAACCGGAGATGGTGATTTTATCATGAGCGAGGTGTTGAACGCTCATGCAGATTTCCTTCAACACTCGCACGTTGAGGAGATTGACAGAAGACCCATTGTCAATCAGGATTTTGCCTATCTTGATATCGTGACAGTATCCGGCGATATAAATGGGACGGTTGTGTTCGCACGTCCCAAGGAGGAGATCTTTATCGCCGAAGGTGATATCGGCTGTGTGTACTTCTTCCAGCTCGTTTTTCATCCTTTCTTCGGCGAGGAAACCTTGGAATTGCTCTGGATCTTGTAGTGCCTTGATCAATGAATCTCTCGCTTCTTTGGATAGCATAAGGGTGTCGAGAATGCTGAGCTGCGAGGGTAGCTTTCTCAAGTGTGCCAGAACGTTGTAGTCCATCTTACTTTTCTTTGGCGGGTCCTTGGCGGTCAGCTCTTTGATGACTTGGTCATCTAGGGCGATATCCTCAGAGACTTTTTCTTTTCCCTTATCTTTTCTATTCGTGGGTCTGAGATTCTTTTCGGGCAGCGTACGATTGTGCAGCTGAATATTTTCACAGGTGAGAACTTGTGATCCTCCGGCGTTAACCATGCGACAGTTGCCGGTAGTTCTTCTAAGCTCCTCGGTCATACTTCTTTGCTCCCGACGAGTTTTGCGTTTCATCCGCTTAAAACATTGCCGGTGAGCAACATATCCCTGCCACCATCTTTTAAAAGCGTTGCACTCTTCGGTAGGGTGTGCAATCGTTCGATGATATGAGCAGTAGCTAGGATGTGTTTCCACTTCACCAAGAATATTTCCTTCGGAGGGTGGCAGCTTCATTCTCATTGATATGGCTTTAGCTAACCTTTTCCTCGTCTTGAACCTGCTTTTATTCACGGCGGATGTACTTTGATTTGGCGGGAGCGTTTCAACCCTTTCGTCCAGTCGCCGGCGCTTGGCTTTTTCAAATATGGCCATCTCAAGCTCTCGAGCAGTTTTTCTTTTAAGAAGCGCTTCATTCAGGAACGCATCAATCATTTCGTCTGATGGCCCTAGAAGTTCCGGCTTAGGACCTGCCCCCAGTTTCTCTATGTAAGGAACTTCTTCATCGTTTATCGATGAGTGAGAGATCATATGGCAACTTGCTATGTAATCCTCAGATTCATCCGACGAGTCTTCTCCATCATCTCCGTCTTCAAGGACGTGACTGAGGAATTCTTGGAGTGTGATTGGAGTCCGCGCCTTCTGGTTATACTCTTCCAGCGTATCAATCTGCTTTTGCAGGTCCGTGCGCTTGTCACCACGCTTCATGGGCTTTTTGGTCTTCTTTTTCTTCCTTGAAGACTTTGACGGCTGGGTATAAGTGTTTTGAATATCGCCACCAATTTTTGGAGTTGGGCGCGGTTTCAGCATTCCTTTGATAATCTCGGGTTCCAGCGGATTCTTCCACCTGATCGCCGGGCATGTCTGGAGATCGTTCAACATTCTTTTAGTTTTGGCTGAAAGAGCGACCTCCCAGGAGCCTCTTCAACAAAAAGAGCACGATGCCCCCGGTGTGTCTGTCTTCTTAGGAGTGTGCGGTTGTGGTGGACTTACTTTCCATTTCTCAGACAGCGCAAACTTGCCTTGTTGGTATTGGTCCTCGATCCATCCCTTAAAGACGAAGCAATCTTCAATTGGATGGCTTACCATTTGGTGGTAAGGGCAATAATTGGGACTATTAGTCTCGCCGGGTTGCAACGATCGTTTCAGATTCGGCAGATTGATGAGCCTGTTACGCACCGCCGGTTCGAACAGTCTATTCGTTTTGTCCCGAGGGAACGAATAAGGAAGCTTTATTTTCTCATTGTAGTATCGACGTCTCTCTTCCAGTTGATCCGTTAGTTTTGGGGCACTGGGTTGCTGTTGAGTATTCGCAACGAATGTCGCCTTCCCTTTACCCTTTTCGTTCCGCGGCTCCGGCTTCGGAGGAGACGGTCTATGACCCATCTGGTCCATCTGGGCCAGCTTGTCGATCAAGGCTTAGAATGTGGTCGGCTTGAAGAACATCATGAATTGGGAAATGGTTGCATGAGGGTCCAGAGTGCCCACGAATATGCCCACCGCCGGCGCTTCTTCGATGTTCTGTTCGCATTTCGACCACAGATTCCGATGTAGGGTGTTTTCGTCACCCCATTGAGATGGGAATACGCGCGCGCTTGCCAGGCGTACTACAGATTCTCCCTGCCTAGGGTAGGAGGGGGTTTATTGATTGTGGGGATCCGAATCTCCGGCAGCCGCGGACTAAGCTGCCGTTAATTATCCCTCGCCTTTGGGGCTAGGGAACCTCTGATTAACGGGTTAAACTGGTCATGCAAACTCAATGTGCAGTGTACGTGTGTTTTGTTTTGGAGGGGGGGTTTGGATACTATTCTCTTTCCCCCTAATCCTGAACTTCAACGCTTAACAGTGGAAACACGGTTTCACTTAAGTTTGGGGGGGACCCATTTTGTGTATATATATATTTTTTTATATAATTTGTTTTAGGGAGAGCGCCGACAATTTTGACCCTCTTGGTGTAGCCTGACAGTGAGGGCCCTGTCCAGTTTAAGTTTGGGGGTACGCTCGTTACGCATTTCTAACCTTCGCATTCATATGTATATTTTGCATCTGCATACTAAAATCCATAAAATCCATAAAAATCAGAAAATTTTCTAAAAACATAAAAACTTTTTTGTCAAGTTAGCTAATGGGAGAACTCAGATTCAACATTTCGACGGTTTTGTCTGATAAGATAAGAATAACTAAATCTTATTTTTAGATTTTGAAAACCTGAAAGATAACTCTCCTTTGAAGTTAACTATAGCTGATATACATCTTTACATCACACTACACGTGTCATGAGTTTTAGAAATTAGATGACAAGTCTTTTATGTCTAAAAACTTTTAAATGGATAAATGATTTTCTGAGGATCAAATAGGTTTGTTCTGAAATAAGTAATATCAAGAACAGTTTATGAAGTGAAGTGAATATGAAGGAATGTTATTGATGCCTTAATTGGAACTAAGTCTGAAAAATAACCCATCTGGAACTTGATTGGAATGATTACACACCGAACCCACTAAACACGTCTTTTATCCAAAAAAATAACTGAACTGCCGGTTATATCTCCGTTCGCATTGAATCATCATGATTTTCACGCTAAATTGTCTTTTGTTTTTGGGCTTAGGTAACTTGAGTAATTAAGTCCGCTGGGGTGTCTCTACACCTAATGCCCTAAAGCCAACTGGTTTGGGTGCATTGGCCCAAAGCTCGTTAAGAAGCCTAGAAAGTCCAGATTAAAACAAAGTCAAGCAAGTGTTCTCTCCGAGTTAAAATTCCTAACGGTTCTTTGTGTGAGAATAATCTTGACAAAAGACAGGTTTTTATAAAAAATATTTCTAGCGGAGATATGAAGGTTTTATTCTATGATAAAGACTATTGCACGTTCACAGAGATGTGTATGAAATGAAAACAAGAAAAAGGCGGAGTGAAAAATAAGACCTAGTTTCCTGTTAGGGAAGATAGAAATTCTGAAGTTGAAACTTTACTGGGAAACGAAGCTTGAAAAATGCTTAACTCTTTATAAAACTTATGTGATCCTTTTAAAATTTTTATCTGGGCTTTATTGTGTGACATGATGACTTTAATCGATCCTTTTGGAACTTAACGACACTATTTGCACTGCACGTAAAGACATATAAAATCTTATGTTAAATAAGAAGCGAGGTGTGAAAAATAAGGGTTCGATAGTCTAGACTTAGGATCATAGAATTGTTATTTTCTGAAACAAAACTTTAGGGTTTGAATCATACTTATTTCGCAAAACTAGCTTGACCGGATTTTATGGGTAGCATCCGCTGAAAACCCTCAGGAGACAACACTCCTACTACTAGGGACACCTAGAGGTTTAACGGCTTGTTGCACATGCTCAGTGTGATCGCGTTCCCTGCGAAAGTGAGGTTAGGATTCTTTTTTGTGAATGATTGGTTTTGCTCGGGACGAGCAAAAGTTAAGTTTGGGGGTATTTGTTCATACCAGAATATTGTATTTTATACCGCCCATTCTTACGCTCGTTTGTTTATCGGTAGGTACTCTTGAGCCGTGTTTGCTAGTTAATTGCAGGATACTGGTTCTCAGCTCTAAACAGTGAAATTCATGGAAAAGTACGACAAATTCCGGATTACTGCCAACAACAGATAAAACACGGGTCTCCGCTCTCTATCCGTGTGTTGCCACACACCAGTTTAAGGGACAAAATGGCAAATCGATGTCATTTTCATGCACAAAGCTCAATGTCAACACAAGATCCAACATATCTACGCGGAGCTCGAGGAAATCATGGCAAAAGATCCACATCACATCACCTTTTGATCTACTAAAATTCTGGAAGAATTGTGAAGAGATTCTGAGAAAAGTACTATACCACACTGAAGAGGACCACAAACCAGGGGATACGACAAAAGATGAAGGCACAAGCCTTCTAAAGGGCCGCGGAACCGCGGCATAAGTATGCTTAGGCCGCGGATCCGCGGCCATGTGGGCCCCGCAATTGATTATTTTTCAGGGGTAGTTTGGGAACTTCATCTTGGGTCATAATTTGGCCCTAGGGTTTCAGAACGCTGCCTATAAATATCCCAGAACTTGCCAAGACAAAGGGTGTTCTTTTTCATGCCCACTTTTTGTTAGTTTTTAGTTTATCTTCTTCTTCTTCTTCATCTTTCCTCCATTAAATTGTTGTGAGAGCTTTTGAGTGGATGTTAAATGAAGATGGGGGTTATTTTGTATCATTCTTTTGCTTAGTTTCCCCCTTGAGCTCTCTACCTTAACTTGATCTTGCAACCTCTTAAGTGAGCTTGCAAGTTTAAGTTTTGGTCATTGATCTCACGGGGTTGTATCATTTTGGAATCAATAATGTTCTCTCTTTTGTGCTTCATTCTCCATGAGTTCTTTGCCTTTTCTTGATCTTGCAACCTCTTAATTGAGCTTGCAAGTTTAAGATTTGGTTATTGAACCCATGTCTTGTTTTGGGTTCTATGGTTCCTAGTTTCATTTCTTGCTCATTTACTTTCTTGCACTTTAATATTTGCTTTACTTTCGAGCACTTAAATTCCATGCACTTTTAATTACTTGCTTGTAATCTTTTCTTTTCTTTGTTTATCTTTTCTTTTGCTCTTTTTGGTTCGTTTTGTGAATGGTTGTAATATGTTTTTATTAAGAATAAATACAATATTGTAAGTTAAGGTTTCATTCCTCATTTCCTTTTCCCGTTATTTTCCTTTGAACTCCGCCCAAACGTTACGCAAGCGCTCCGTTAGGCATCCTATCCTACCAAGGTAACGGTGATTCCTAACTGCGACCGGTTGCGTTCGGTTTGGCCGGAGGCGAAAGCAAGAGACAAGAACGGACGGACAAGGGTCGATAAGCCAGATTCCACGAATACCGTGCTTAAGTACCCTAATCCACGTTGTTGCCGATTGCTCTAGCTTCAATTGGTCAAGACTCGGCTCAAAGGTTTTGAGTGCGGATTTCTTTAGCTTACACTTTCGTATCTTTTTCTTAATAACTTTATACTTGCATATAAAACACATAGGTTAGATTTGAACAAACATATACTCATTCTTTATTGACTCTTCTAAGACAAGAACGGACATACAACCATCTCCCTGTGGATCGACCCGTGCTCAACCGGCTAGCTGCATAGCGACACCGTCCTGATCGCGGTTATAACTTTAGAACTTTGAACATCCGACACGCCAAAAGCGTGCGATCAGCAAGCGCGCCACGTGTCGGCACGTGGGCGCTTAAGCGCAGGGCGCTTGAGCGCAAGCGCGCCACGTGTCGGCACGTGGGCGCTTTGCGCTTGAGCGCAAGCGCGCCACGTGTCGGCATGTGGGCGCTTTGCGCTTGCGCTGGGCGCTTGAGCGCAAGCGCACCATGTGTCGGCACGTGGGCGCTTTGCGCTTGAGCATAGGGTGCTGGAGCGCAAGCGCGCCACGTGTCGGTATGTGGGTGCTTGAGCGCAAGCACACCACGTGTTGGCACGTGGGAGCTTTGCGCTCGAGCGCTAGCGCGCCACGCGTCGGCACGTGAGCGCTTGGGCGCCGGCGAGAAAAAGAAGCTTTTAGCCACAGAAATTCTTGAAAGAGAAATCAGAGTGGAGTTAAACTCCTAAGATATTTTGGGGTTGATGAATGGGATTCTTCTGCTTTCTCCTCTGGCTGCTGGATCTTGAAGATCATGAGATATGAGATTTTAAAAATCTCTTCTTTTTGAGATCTAATGGAAGATCTGTGTGCCCCTTTATGGGTTTTGTGGTGAAAAACTATTTAGTTTTATAAAATGAAGAGTAAAACTCTTGATTTAATTCAAAAGAAAAAAGAAGGTTTTGGAACCTTGAGAAAGGAGAAAAGATCTCAGATCTAAATTTTTTTTTTGGAGAGAGAAAAAAGTTGTTGAGATATTTCATTATCTTTGCCTTTATAGGCTATACACTTTACACATAGCCCCTTGGGCTTCACAAAATGGCATTTTGCCTATCCCATGGCTCATGTGCCATTTCTTTTTGCACATAAGCCATGGGCTTTACAAAAATTTGTCTTTATTCCTATTTTTCTTACATTTATCCATAAAATAAAATAAAAGAAATACAATAAAATTATTTATTACAAAAATTTTATCTTGGCATGGGGGGAGGCCGGCCGCTTCATGTTCGGGCTCGACCCGGGCATGGGCCTACTGGATCTGGGCTTGGGCCCACTTGGCTTGGGGTTGACTTTGATTTTGACTTGGTCAACCGGGGTGTGAATTTTTACCACAACATCCGCCATCGTATTGCATATTGAACCCACGTCTCGCCTGGCTTTACCCCGGCGTTAATCAATGCTGTAATTGGGGTGCGCTCGCTAACGCTTGCAAATCTTTGTGTGAATAATAGCTCCATTTCTGCGAAAGTCTTGACGGAGTCATTTGGAAGTTCAGAGTACCATTCAAACGCTGTTTCTGACAACCTGCCAACAAACTGACGGAGCAAAAGTTTATCATCACCCCCGGTGTTGCCGCAAAGAGCCCTGAACTGAGCGATATGTTGGTGGGGACTACCTGTCCCCTTGTACACATGGAATTTGGGGATCGTGTATCCCAGCGGGTACTTTATTTGGTCATACCAGCCTGGATACGGTCGCCGAGTTTTAACAACTTGGCCGGCTGCTTCATTCGCCTGGTGAGCTCGTATTTGCTGAGCAATATAGTCATCCAGAGCGGCCTTGAAGATGGTTTCCTCTTTGGCTGCTGAGAGAGCCGGAGGAGGGTTCGATGTCTCCCCTTTATCGTCTTCAATGATGATAGGAGGGTCTTCAGCTGGAGGTTCTAGTTGTAACATGATCCCAACCATGTCTTGGAAGAGAAGCGTCATTCGTTTTATATTAGCCGCTTGTTCTGCTACTTCTCTGTCCTTCTTTTCGAGGACTCTGCGGAGGAAGTCAGCATCGGTTTCTTGTTCATGACGCTGCTCTGATGACGCCTCCGGGCTTTCTTTTGGCCCGGTGAGTGCGGCCATTTGCGTTAGCATTTCCTGAAGCTTCTGTTGCTGCTGCTTCTGGGCTTTTGTCACGGATCGGGTGAGCGGTCGGTGACCCGTCGATGCGCGGCTTTCCTCTTTTCCGGAAGCCATGTAAACAGTATGCACCATTATGCTCCCAGACTTGGGGCGTTTGGGCTCAGCGTCTTTGTGGTCTGCCGTAGTCACAGGGGCTTTCCCTGGCCTCCTTCTCTTTTGAGCAGTTGACGTTGAGGGGGCCGTTGCAGCGGGCACCCAGGTAGTTGCCGTCCTTTGTGGCTTGACAGGACGGTTCTCTTCCTGTTGAACTTTCACTTTCTTTTGTCGGCGAGGGTAATCTTGATCGATTACTGAGTCCTGAACCCGTCGCCAGACTTTGTAGATTTTGGAGGATAGCCGCTGAGGGGGCTGTTCCGGCTTTGCCTTCGGTGCATTCTCCATGGGTGGAGGAGATCTTTTCAGTACGGCGGTAGGAGAGTTCCTGCGCACCTTGTTCAGCAATTCAAAGCTGTTCCCGGTTGGAACAGCAGCATTGACTTCCACCGTTGGGGCTGTTGGAGTTAGCCCAGAGGGGGAGTTGCCCCCAGCTTCCCTTACCCGGCGCCAGTGGCGACGTCGAGCGTGTCGAGCCGCTGGGATTGTTTCAGCTTGAGGGGTGACTTCGTCATGCCCCCTGTTCTGGTGAGGCGCTGCTGGTACCAGCCTTTTGAAGACCGACGTCCGTCGAGCAGCAGTGTCTAACCTGTCAAAGACAGACCTCTGGACGGGGGAAGTAGCTTAGAGGACTTTGACTAGAGCGGGAGCCGGAGCATCCAGTCTTGTGAAGACCGACCCTTTGGCAGGAGAAGCCGCCTTGACGACTTCGGGAGCAGGGATGGCTATCCTCTTCGGAATAACCTTTTTTGGAATTACAGGCTTCATCACGGGCCCACTGAGGCGCCGGAGCTGGACGACCCGTTGAGAGGGGTCGCAGTAGTGGTAAGTCGATCGAAGACCGACTTCTTTGGGGCCTCTTGCGGCAATATCGGGGCATTGAAGCTCATGGGTGGGATCATAGTCCCATAGAACAGCCCAGTGGTGGCCTGAGTTACTTGGTCCACCGGCATCATGAACAGGGAGGCCGCTTGAGGCCCGTAAGCTATGCCTCCAGATGAGGCGGAACGTGAGTTGCAGTTGCAGCTGGAACGCTTCGTGCAAGTGGACGCCATTGATTCTTCGCTTTCTGCACCAAGCAAGACGCCAAATCTTAGAACCTCGAACCCAAGGGCAACCATTAGCAAACCGCGATTCGTTCGCGAACACGACACACGAAGTGTGGAGTGGAAAGAGGAAAAGGTCCCACCGGGCGTGCCAGAATCTGTTCCCTGCCGAAACACAGAGACGCGACCGCGTAGGTCCGTCTTGCCTGAATTTCGGGGCAGATGCTAATTGGTGCTATCCGTCCACCTCTCCGAAGATGCCAAGTTGATTTATGGCACCATGTATCGAAGGTTTAAACGGATGTGGCCGATATAGCAAATTTCGTCAGATTCCCCCTCGTTGATGAAGGGTTTTTGATTGTGGGAACGCTCTTCCCTGCAGGTACAAGCCCCTGCAGTTAATTACGCTACCGCATCGCGGTAAAAACTTTCTCCTTCTCCAGATGGTCACTTTGTGTCTTGGGTGTTTGTTTTGTTTTTGGTTGCCTGTGTATTGTATACGGAGACTAATTTATGTTGTCGCCCGTAGGACGTGGACTAGTCCAAATCCGTATCTTCTTAGATTTAGGTTTGGGGGTTGGGTTTAAGGATAAGTTAGCCTCATTTGAGACTAAGATCAACTTAAACGTTTGTTAAGGATACGCAGTCTCATTTGAGACTAAGATCAACTTAACGGGGTTGTTTAGATCCAACAAAAGAGAAATTGGACTCTATTGTTTAGTTTAGGGACATTGCGGTCGATTAGTTTAAGGACATTACGGTCCGTTATTAGTTTAAGGACATTACGGTCCATTGTTAGTTTAAGGACATCTCGGTCCACTGTTAGTTTAAAGATATCACGGTTGTGGTTAAGGACATCATAGTCCGTGAGTTTAAAGACCTCACAGTCAAGTTTAAGGACATCATAGTTCGTGAAATGTGTGGTTGTCGGGACCCGTCACCTCTCTGAAGACATTGAAGGATTACAACGACAAATATCAAAGGAGTGAAGAGATGTATCCTTGAACCAAAGTTGATTAGGGATCTGTAGTCCAATTTGGAACTAAGATCAATTAATTAGATTATGAGCACATTGGCTCAGTTAAATCTGAATTGAGGACTTATGGTCAACTTGGGCTAAGTCCCATTAAATTTGAAATATTGGCCCTTTATTAGACCATTTGACATTTGTCTGGGGTCAGCCCCCCATCATTTAGCAATGCTTAACAAGAGTTTGAGGTCTCTGATAACATTTTTGTTTTTGACTGAGCATTAAACATTGTAGTTCTGAGTTTTACTCAACTTTGAGGTTTAGTTAAAGGAGAGGTTTTTGCCTCTGGAAACTTAGCCAATTTGGCTAAGATTGGCTTTAAAATAGTGTTAAACACTAGAGGACAACAGTGTTAAACACTGGAAATGAAATGCTCAAAGTAGTGTTAAACACTAGAGGACAATAGTGTTAAACACTGGAAATAAAACGCTCAAATTAGTGTTAAACACTGGAGAGGAAGGAGTCACGTGGGGACACGTGAGGGCACCCAAAGGTGGGGCCAGATCTCCTTTACTTTGTTCTGCAAATAAGTGTTTAAATACTTTTAATCTTCTGGCTGTCACATGTTGGCACGTGATGGATATTTGTGCATTGATTATTAAAGCATTTATTAGGGGTCACGTGGTAACACGTGAGAGCGCCCAAAGCCAATACTGCATTTGCTTTTATTCCCTATATTATGAGGGTCACGTAGGGGCACGTGTGGCATTGCCTCAAAGCTTTTTCCTTCTCATTTTTGGGGGATCTGTTTAGGGGTCACGTGCTTAGCTTTATTCTTTCTTTCCGATCACTGCGGATTGGGGTCACGTGTCATCACGTGACCAATGTTCTTTACGTGCATGAAGATCTTTCAAGTCTCTTTATTTTAAGAATTAAATTCTTTGTAGGGTTAAACCCTAATTATGTTTTAGAGGAATTAAATTCCTATGCATGTGGAAGAATTAAATTCTTATGTAGGGTGAAACCCTAATTTCATTTAGGAGGAATTAAATTCCTGTGAATTTGAGAGAATTAAATTCTCAAGTAGGGTTAAACCCTAGTTTTGTCTATCTTGAAGGAATTAAATTCTTATAAATTTAGGAGAATTGAATTCTCATATAGGGTTAAACCATGGTTTTATCTTGGAGGAATTAAATTCCTGTGAATTGGGAGAATTAAATTCTCTAAACTCAATTCTCCCTCTAAGTTTTGGATCTGCATGGCAGAATCTCCTCGATGAGAATTAAATTCAACCTGTGGGGAGATTTGCTTCTGCAGATCTTCAACCAGAGGAAGAATTAAGTTCTTTTGCAGAAGAGTTAAACTCTTAGATTGAGAATTAAATTCTCTTTTTTGCTTTATGAAGTTTTGATCCCTTTTCCCCTTTCTCACCTAGGGTTTCTTTTCTTGAGAATTAAATTCTCCTTTCTTTTCTCTCTGCTATTTGTCTTCTGAAAATTTCAAGATCCAAAATTATATCCCTTTCCTCTTCTTGGCTCCTATTTATAGGAGAAAGAAAAGAATCAATTTGTTTAGTAAATCTTTCATTGAAAGATTTTGGTTGTTTTTGTAACTAACATGATCTTTTAGATCACTTAGTGAATTTTATTCACCATTGGATTTTTAATCCAGAAGATATTCTGTTTGTTATTTTTGGTGACATTTAAGGAGATCTTTCCTTGTATACAATCTTTCCATAAACTGGTGATTTTTAATCACCATTGGATTTTTAATCCAACGGTGCTCCACTTTACAGACCATAATCCTTTTTGTTTGGAAATATTTAAAGAAATACTTTCCCAGTTAGGGTCTTTGATTTCCCTAAATTAAAATTTAATTCTATTAACTCATAAGGCTTTTAAAGCCCATCACGTGTTGGCACGTGATCTCAACGTTTGACCATTGAAATAGAATTTAATTATATCAATTAAAGAGCTGAGGGACCTGTCACGTGTTGGCACGTGACCCTCTTTCATTCAGAATTTAACTCTGCCTTTTAACAGAGCTAAAAGACCATCACGTGTCAGCACGTGGCCCTTGGCACGTGTGAGCACGTGATGCCCCATTGGGGTCTTTCCTTAGCCGTTTTGTTTACACTTTTGTTTGATTTAGAATTTAATTATATAAAGTGGAAATCACAGGAAACTATCACGTGTCAACACGTGACCCCTGGTCACATGTGAGCACGTGATACCTCATTGAGGTTTTTCCTGAGCTGTTTTGTTACATTTTTGTTTGATTTAGGATTTTAATTCTATAAAGTGGAGATCATAGGAAACTATCACATGTCAACACGTGACCCTTGGTCATGTGTGAGCACGTGATACCTCATTGAGGTATTTCCTGATTTTTATCAGGGAACATGCGTTCCAAACTCGATATGGACATTACGAGTATTTAGTGATGCCATTGGGAGTCACGAATGCACCGACGATATTTATGGACTTGATGAACCGAATCTTTTCACCGTTGTTGGACCGGTTTATAGTGGTGTTCATCGATGATATTCTGGTCTACTCGAGGAGTCTAGAAGAGCATGCAGAACACTTGAAGATCGCACTACAGATGTTGAGGCAAGAAAGATTATATGCGAAGATGAGCAAATGCGAGTTTTGGCTTGAAGAAGTGAAGTTTTTGGGGCATGTCGTATCCGGAGATAGAATCGCCGTTGATCCCGAGAAGATTGCAGTAGTTCAAGATTGGCCGATTCCGAAGAACGTAGCAGAGATCAGAAGATTTCTTGTACTTGTCGAATATTACAGAAGGTTCGTGGAGAATTTTGCTCGCTTAGCTGAGCCTTTGACCAAACTTACGCGAAAGGAGGTACCGTTCGTATGGACTGATAGTTGTGCGTCAGCTTTTGAGGCGTTGAAGCAAAGATTGACAACCGCTCCTATTTTGACCGTACCAGACAGTTCCGGAGGATTGGTGATTCACAGCGACGCATCTGGGAAAGGTTTGGGGTGTGTTTTGATGCAGCATTGGAAGGTTATAGCCTACGCATCGAGACAGTTGAAGACCCATGAGAAGAATTACCCAACTCATGATTTGGAGCTTGCAGTAGTGATTTTCGCTTTGAAGATTTGGAGAAACTACTTATTGGGCGAAAGGGTCGAAATGTTCACCGATCACAAAAGCCTAAAGTACGTGTTCATACAGAAAGAGCTCAACATGAAGGCAGCACAGGATCCGCAGAAGAGTTGGGCCGATACATCGAGAAGACCTCTAGAGTTCGCTGTTGGTGATCTTGTATTCTTGAAAATATCACCGACTAGAGGAGTGATTCGTTTTGGGAGTCGAGGCAAGCTTAGTCCTCGATTCGTGGGGCCTTTCGAGATTATGGAGCGTGTTGGAGAAGTGGCTTATTGATTGGCGTTACCATCGGCTTTGGTGAGTGTTCATGACGTGTTTCATGTATCTCAACTCCGTAAGTATGTTCGAGATGAAACGCACGTGCTAGATCATTCGGAGCTGACTGTAAGGGAGGATTTGACCTATGAAGAACGACCGATATCGATTGTTGATCGAAGAGAAAAGGTCCTTAAGAACAAGGTTATCCCTCTTATACTTGTTTCATGGGGGAATCGCTCGCACGGAGAATCGACTTGGGAACGAGAAGACGAGATTCGACAGAAGTTTCCACACCTCTTTTCCTAGGTTCATGCTTGTTTTTCTTTTCTTGTTCCGGGAATTTCGGTGACGAAATTCTTTTTTAGTTGGGTATAATGTAACACCCAAGTTCATTTATACCAGTTCTTTTGGGTATTTCTTTATTTATGGTTATTTCTTGATTTATTGTTGTTGGGTGTGAATAGTGTAATTGATATCTGTGTTTGCATTCGACCCGACCCGCATGCAGGAAACCCGTCTAGATTCCTGTTTATAATTTATCCCGGCTAGTTGTGAGAATCCGTGCACTTTCATATTGTTTATACTGCATACTTGCATTATATCTGGCATCTGCATTTTTTATAAAACAAATAAAGTCAAATAAAATATTTTAAAAAAATATCTAGCATGGCCTGTACCATACTCCTAACCCTGTTGTAGCATTCGTATATCGTGTTCTCATCCCGTTCTGTGAAACGGACCCGTTTAGATAGTTATGTGCACGCTACGTGCATTCATTCTTGGGGGTATGCATTTTCGTTACCCGGATGTCGTATTTTGGTTTTGGTTGACACGTATATTATCCGTATTTTCAAACCGTAATTTTAGACCCGACCCGGTGATGTTTTGGACTATTTTTGTATTATCCAGAAAACTCAATTTTACCTAATATTATATTCTTTATATATATTCGGTTTATTATATACGGATATAAAAGTTCTTTTAACTAAAAATATTTTATCTTAACTAACCCCCAGATCAGTCTCTCTCTCTTACTATATTCTTTTATTAATTAATTATATTCTTAATTTTTATAAACCCATACCTCACACGTCTTCTCTCTCCTTCCTCGTTCTCGTTTTCCCGCCGCTCGCGAACCCTAACCCTAGCCTTCACCCTCGAACTCGCCTCGCGGTTGCCGCTCCACACCCGACCTCGCCTCCACCTTCTCCATCTTCTCTCCTTCCTCCTATCTCTTCTTTTCCCTCTCCCCTTCTTTCCCCTGACGAACCCCGAGCCTGCAACCGCATGCCAACCTCGCTGCGACCCGACACTGCACACCCTCCTCACCGGAGCTCGTCTCGCCGTCGACCTCAACCCTCGCCACCACTTTCTCCCCCTCTCTCATCTCTCCTACTTCCCAGAACCTGAGCAAGAACCCTGCACTGAGCCAATCCCCGACTTCAAGAACCCGCAGCCACCTCGCCGTGAAACCTCGCCGGAAACCCACGACCCATCGTCGACATTCCCCTAGCCTCGCCTCTGTCCCCGAGCACCAAACCCCAGACCACAACACCTTCATCTTCTTCTCTTTCTTCTTATTCTTCTTCTTCTTCTCTTTTCTTCTTTCTTGATTTCTGTTTTCCCGGTGATCGCCGGAGCCATGCCATCGCCGCTGATCCGGACGACCCAGCAGACGTCCCCAGCCAGCATGGTCACGTTCTTGCTTTGCCTGGTTCTGTTCCGTACGCACGCGTGTGCATCGCGACATTTACCGACATTGGACGCGGTGTACGCACCCCGTCTTGAGATCCGATCAGGCAAGTTTACCTTGCTACATGCTATACTACTATATTTTGCATTCATGCGAATAATAGTATTACATATTGTTTAGTTATGCATCCCATGTTACCGTTTTACTATTTTCGGATAGTCGCTCGTATCCATACAGTTTATTACATATCTAGTCGAATGCAAGTTTATCTTGCTACATGCTATGATACTTATTTTGCATCCATATGAATAAAAATATCGAATGTTTACTGCATTGTACATCCATATTACTATTTTACTATTTTCGGATAGTCGTTCGTATCCGTATCATTAATTACATATCTGGTTGCATGCAAGTTAGCTTGAAACATGCTATATTATTAAACTTGCATCTATATTAATAAAACATCACATGTTTACTGTATTATACATCCATGTTACTGTTTTACTGTTTTACAATATCCGTTCGCATCCGTACAATATATTATACATCTAGTTGTATGCTAGATCATATTATTTCATATTACTGTTATATTAGCACCCCATGCTTGATACTGTGCATCTTATGTAATCATGGAGTTGTAGATGTAATCCCTGATAGATACTGTGCATCTGTGTTTCACTGTGCATCCATACTTTTATCATGATTCGATACTTGCTACATTTTACTGTTGGGCATTCATTTGATGCACTGTACATCACCTGATATGACCTGATACACCACTGCTTGACTTGATACCTGATCCTGTTACTAATGCCGGCAATCCTGACGGATGTATCCTGTTGTCTGCATAGACAAACCTGTACCTGCTTGATCCTGTGTTGGCATTTGCTCCAGATTTATCAATACTTGACTTGAACACATGACCTTGGGGGTAAGGGGAAATCAATGATGAAACCTGACTTATAACTCAACAGTTCGACGCTTATACTGATCAGTTTTGGGGGCTAGGCTAGTCCCGGGATGCTGCTGCTGACATCATTCGTCTGTACATGTTTCCTGTTTTGTGCTTAGCGGTACGTCTCGGATTCAGCCCCGAGAGTCTGGACCGTGGTCCCGGGCATGCACGGGATACTATTGAGTTGCATCGACGATTCATTAAATTGATTTCAAAGACTTGAGAGTAATTAACCCAGTAGCATAGATTACTCACCGCATGCACATACATTTCACTGTTCCATATTCGTGTTACTGTTATACACTCATTACTGTTCATACTCATGTCTGCATATCTTGTTACCTCCTGATTATATTTTATTGTTTGATATTATAACGCACTGACGTTTGGGTTTTGCATGGCCCAGATCCTCTGTCTCTTTCGCAGGCTGATCAGGAGTATTTCAGCCGACAGTCCGAGCAGTGAGGATCATGTTAGTATCTAGTTTGGTTTAGTTTTATTTCCGTATTTTCATTTCCTGATGTGAGCCCGTATTTGGGACGTATTTTCCAGATTGTTACTGTTTATTGGATTTATTGCTTCCGCACATTTATATTTCTTGACTCGTTTATTCTGGCATATGGACATGTACTAGATAGTTCATTTTTATTTTCCTGTTCTTGATATCTTATAGACGGCCGTAATGTGACTGTGGAGGGATGTTTCCTAGCCACAGGTTGCATGGTTGGCTCTGTCACGTGCCGATCTTACCGCACTCTGGGAAGCGGGGCATGACACTTCTCATCTCAAACCAATCTCTAAAACGATGTCGACAAATAGTGGAGTTAACTCCGATAATATTTATTTTCAATATTTTAATTTACTTTTTAAGTCACGCCAATACCTAATATAACTTTAAAATATTATTCTCTTTGTTTACTTTTTTATGCAATTAAAATTTCATGTGAAATGATCATATAACAAACATTTCACATAAATACCATGAACTTAACTATAACCCTTTATCGATAATTAGTCATACATATTTCTAGAACATTCACAGGGTAACGACTTACCCCATACGCACACTTTTGATTTATAGCAAGATATTTTGGTTAGAATTTTTCATCCAAATGAAACAAGTTTCAATAAAATACCATCGCTTTATAAAAGTATGTTTTTAATCGTTATTTTTATATTCTTTTGCAATTGCGGCTCTACAACCCTTTTAGGGGAATTCATCTACAAATGGTGTGGATTATCGCGCATCCTTAGGATAGTAGAGTGAGATACAGAACTCCTCACGGAGTATTCGGTCTCGAAAGGAATAAAAAATACGATCCAAAAAAATACGACTTTTCTTAAATAAAATTTAAAACTTTGGAAAATTATATAAAATTATGAAACCGTATTTTCAATAAAAAAACAAACTGTGAAAATTATCTTTTAAAATAAAAGATTGGAATTTTAATAAAATACCACCAATTTTCAAAATAGGGAGTTTTCATAAAAATACCATAAACTTTTAAAAACTAGGTTTTATCACTAAAATACCACTAAAATTAAAATATATGTTCATAAAAACTCTAAATAATATAATTACCTTCAAGAATTATTTTTAAACAATATTAAAGTATTTTTTATTAAAAAAAACCTCGAGAAATGCAAATAATATAAATATAATATAAATAACAATATTAAATATTAAGGACTATAGATAATTAATATAAGTTTAAGCGGTATCATTTCTCTTGAGTCTCAGGGAGCCTGAGAAAGTGAGTGCTTGCCTAATCAGGTTAGACAAATTAACAGAGTTATCAAATGACAATTGTCTTGGAAAAAAACACAAATCTTGCCGTCCATATGTAGCAGTTGTCCGATTACTCCCAAACTTAAGAATTCAAGTGCTAAATCCTTTCATAAGATACTGACTCCAATCTGAATCCAAACTCAAACCAGAATCCAAAATTAAACACAAACTTGAATACTTGTTCATGAACCTGAACACTCGAATTCAAATATCAAACTTGAATTTGAACACTTGATTCGACTTGACCGAACCATGGATATAACTTGACATGAATACCTGAATACATGATTACATATTGAACATGGATCTGTATATTTTTATATTCATAGATTCGGCCAAGACCTCTTAACTTGAACTATACACCATAATACGTGGGGATAAAGGGGTAGGTTAGTACGGAATGTATATCGTGGCACGAGAGGTCACTTAAAAGACACCTATATGAATTTACGTTCCGTTGTCCCGTGGGTTATGACGGGGCCTTGTACTACATGTTACCATAGTCCACGAGGTAAAATGGACTCCTCTCGTATACATGAATAGCTTCTTTATCAAATTACAAATAACCACGTTAGAATGACTATCTTATACCGGTAAATAAACCTACTTAGATATTTTCTTATATAATCTTGCATGTTCACTTTTACTTGGTTTTTCTTCACTTTATATACTATCTTCTTTAACTTCTTTGAGGAGTTACCGAGCGCTAGTTTGCTGACGACATTCCTCTATATTTGTTGGTTTGGAATGTACGTCAGGAGGACCGGATTCTGAGGAGATAGAGCCGAGCCCGGATGACTCGGACAGTTTGCTTCTCAGCCTGTGTCACGCTCCTCTTCCTAAGTTACCTAACTACGACACGTGACAGAGCCAACCATACTACATGTGGTTAGGAATTATCCCTCCATAGTCACATTACAGCTGTCTATCGGATATCAAGAACAATAAAATATATAATCTAGCTAACACATGTCTATCTACCACAATAAATAGAATCAAGAAAATGCATAAAACGGAAATGAATTAAGATCCAATAAAACAATAACATCTGAATCACGTCCCAATATGGGCTCACATAAATATAAATAAAGCTGCTGAAATAAATAAACTAAGAATTTCTAAACTAAATAGCTAGCTCCTCATTGCTCGGCTTGATTGCTGAAGTACTCTTGATCAGCCTGCGATAAAGGTAGAGAAACCGGGCCATGCAAAACCCAGACGTCAGTGCATCATAATATCAAAAAATAATAATAACCAGGACAGGATGATATGATTAAACATGTATGTAAATAAATAACACAGGTATAAACAATGAGGTACATGTATGTGAAGTGTATCCTAGAGTCTATGATAAAGGCTATCTATTATACAAGTCTTTGAAATCAATTAAATGGAATTGTCGATATAACTCAATAGTATCCCGTGCGTACCCGAGACCACGGTCAAGACTCTCGGGCTGAATCGGAGACGTGCCGCTAAGCAGTAAACATGTATCATGTACAGACGAATGATGTCAGCAGCATCATTCCGGAGCCGGCCGAGCTCGTAAAGACTGATCAGTATAAGTATCGAACTGTTGAGTTACAAGTCAGGTTTCATTATTGATTTCCCCTTACTCCCAAGGTTTTGTGTTCAAGTCAGGTATTGATGATGTAAATCTAATGCCAACACAGGATCAAGCAGATACAGATTTTGTCTATGCAGACAACAAGTCACGTCCGTCAGGATGACAATCAGGATTGTTGGCATTAGTAACAAGATCCAAGTAACAAGTCTGGTAATGTGTTGTGAACATGTCATGTAATTTATATTACCCAAAATAGATGCCAATGTGAAACTATAATCAATATCGAAATACTATTAATGCCAGGATGTATATATATCTATCTGTAATAACCATTACACGTCTATTACCATATATATTGCAAACTAGACGATATATATCAGAAGTGTGAAGAGATGTTCCCTTAAACCAAATCCCGTATTTGAGGGAAAGGGGATGATGGACCTAAGAATCGTTAGTCAAATCTGAGACTAAGATTATCTTAGGAGATATGGGATGAATATCATTTTGGATATCATCAATGAGAGATCATTAGTCATGTTTGAGACTAAAATCAGTTTGGATATCAGTTTGGATATCATGAATATAAGCTTAGCCAATTTGGGCTAAAATTGGGTTTCTGCAACACCCAGCAGTGCTAAGCACTCAGCTGCATATAGCGCTCGCGTGTATATCACGTGAGGCGCTCCAATAGTGCTAAGCATTAACTTTTGTGGCGCTCACGTGTTTTTCACGAGAGGCGCTCCAATAGTACTAAGCACTGATTTTTCCTGGCACTCACGTGTGTTTCACGTGAAGCACTATATAATTTGGCCTTGAGCGCTCACGTGCTTTTCACGTGAGGCACTGAGTTTTTTTGGAGATTTAATCTCTGTTGATATTTTTAGAGAACTTAAATCTCTGTTAATGGTATTTTGACCATTAACGATCAGCAAGATCATTATTTTGAGGATTTGGGATCATATTCTTTAAGAACTAAGTTCTTGATTTGAAGGAACTAAGTTCCTGGAGTATTATGAACTCCATATTTTCCATGTTCATATTTTCAGAGAGGTTAAATCTCTTTTAATGGTGTCTTGACCATTAAGGATCACCAAGATCACTATTTTGAGGATTTTGGATCGGGTTTCTTAAAGAAATAAGTTCTTGATTTGGAGGAACTAAGTTCCTGATGTATTATGGACTCCATTTTCTCCACGTTTTTGTATCCATGTTCCCTTCTGAATCTTTGATTCTCAAGAACAAGATCTTCCTGATAAGAATTAAATTCTCAACTTGTGGAAAACTTATCTTGTGAATCTCAGATCTAGAGAAAGAACTAGGTTCTTTTAAAAGGGTAAAACCCTTAGATATGGTATGTTAGGTAAAGGAGATATTTGATCTCTTCTTTTTTCTTTATCTAGGAATTTTAGGAGGGAGATCTTCTTCTTTAAGAGAATTAAACTCTGTAACAACTCCAATTTTGTATACCAAAATTGCTTTAAATATGATGTATATGTGGAGTATTGATGTTGCTGGAAACAATTTAAGTATCTATTTCCTTACAATAATTACAAGAAAGAGCATGCAGCTCATTGGTAATACCTTGCATTGCTAAACCAAGTCAGCAGAGTTCAAATCCTATGCCCCACATAATTTTTATATCATTTTGTTTTAATTTTTTTGGGAAGTCAAACGGTCAAACAGCCATAACTCACAATTTATTACAATATATAAAAAATAAACTATACCAAAATTCCCCCCAGGCAAAACCACACCCAACGAGACCCGACTCGGCCCCGACTCGGCCAAGTCGGCCGGCGACTCGACCGAATCGACCGGCGCCGCCGGCCGGACTCGGCCGGTCGGCCGAGTCGTCAACACGAAAAATCTTCGTGTTGACTTGGTCAATCCCCCTGCATGGTCCATTTTCCCAGTACTGTTACCAATTTTTCATTAAATCTCTTGTAAGCCCAAATTTAATGAAATTTTAATGAATTTTATATTTTTTTAAATATTTTTTTATCCTAACCCTAACCCTAGCCTAGCCCTATATAAAGACCCCTACCCTCTACTATTTCACCTCACCACTCTAAGTCCACTCTCCCAAATTCTCGAGAACTCGGTACAAAGAGCGAGAAGCGAAGCGCTGCCGAAACCGACGACGGATTCCGGCGATCGGACTAGAACCTTCACGACGTTTTCGACGCATCGACAACCACCACTTCCCTTAGCCTCCTTAGCTTGTCCAAATCCGTAAGTCCCATCTCTTCTATCTCTCTTTTCTTTAATATAAAAATACGATTTTTTGGAACCCGACGGAAATCGGAACAAAACGATTTCCGATTCGGTTTTTCTATAAATTTCCACTTGTCACCTAATACATAATACCTAAACTTATGTATGATGACTATTAATCACCTAGAAACCAATTTAAATAAAGTTTCTCACATTAAATGATAGCTTCTTTACAATATCGTATTCTTTTCATAAAAATACCATGAAGTTTATTTTTCTTTGTTTAATCAATTCCCTCACTCCTAAATATGTTTATCTTGATCACTAAACTTGTAAAAATCAATTTGAATGAAATTTCACACATGAAATGATAACGTTTTCAAATACCGTATTCTTGCGCTTTAATACCCTCAAGTTTAATACATCATATTTAACCTCTAAAATTTATCTAAACCTTAAAATAAGTCACGAGGTAATGACCTACCTCTACACACACACAAATATAACCTTAATTAATAAACGTCAAAACATAGAATACGAAAATACAAGACTTTTCACTAAAATACCCTTTTCTTTATAAACCTTTTCTAAAAGTTCTAAGCGGTTTACAATTTTAAAACAATATCTTTTAATAGGAAAATACGATATGTCATGGACATCGATCGTTTATCTAAACTGACTTTGTGGTGTCTAGGCTAGGCAAGTGAGCTTGAGTAACTTTAAAAGGCCCGTCTCACGATTCGTGAGCGGATCCCTCCCTCCTCACTTGTACTTACCTGGCCACAATTGGCAGTGAAAAGGCGATTTGAGGCTTCTAATGACTTGTTGTTTAGACCTTTAGAAATAGGCTAGTTGGCTTAGGAAACCCTAGAAACTAAAATACAGAAAACTATACTCTTTTACAAATAAATACCTTTTATTTATAAAACCGTTTTTCTAAATGAATAGTATTTGTTAAACCTAAGCAAAGTGCCACTACAACCCACTTTTAGGGAACCCGTTAGGGATAGTACGGTTCATCATGCACCCGCGGGCTAGTAGTGCGAGATTCAGACCTCCGCAAAGAGCATTCGGTCTCGAAAGGTTTAAAATACGACATTTAAGAAAATGAGATTTTTGAAAATAAAACATTTATTTAAAATTATTCATGTGGTAATGTATATATAATTATCATTTAAATACCTATTTTATCATAAGATAAAGTTTCCACTTTTTCTAAAATTAAAAGATTGAAAGTTACATTAAAATACCATGAATTTCAGATAAATCAATTAATACTTTTATTAGGATATATTCGCTAGAATAACACAAATAAAATTGACACTCATTATAACAATAAAGACGATTATTAAATACTTAAGGTGTATTTTGAAAACTATACAAAAGTACTTTCTACATAAAACCCCCTCAAGTTTCACAAATTACAATAAGGCCCCTAACTAATATTGAACTTCAAATTATCTTTCTTTTAGTCTGACTCGGGTTAGAGTCTGACTATTTCTGACTTGAATATGATTCAAGTCAATCTATATTCTTTTATATTCCAATACAATTTGAATACATGAATCCCTGAATCCAGTTAACAATATATTCATTTGACTGAATCAAACCATGGATATTCATCCATTATCCTGATATTCCATTTACCTGATTATACAGTTACATCATGTTTACTGATATCATGGTTTTGGTCAGTCATCCATCTTACATATTCCAATACAACAATACTGTTAAAACATTATGGGGTTTAAGGGGTGGATTGGTACGGAAGGTGTTAAAGGTGGCACGAGGTGGTCAGATTAAGACACCTAACCTGAATCCTATTGCTGTTGTATCGTGGCATAACGGTTCCTTGTACTTTCCTTTTGCCCTGATCTCTAGCATATAGAGATCCCTCTCGTATACACTGGCATCCTTTTGTACCAAACTACAAACAACAGCGTTAACTCAATATTCCATAATATTCAACAATGTAATACTTTAGAAAATAATTTTACACTGTCTTCCTAATTCTTCTTTATCTTGGGACTTACCGAGCGATCTGTTCGCTGACGACATTCCATTTCTTTCTTCTTTGAATGTCGTCGGGTGCGTTGGACCAAGCTGAGATTGAGCCCACCGGTGAAGATTTGGAGCAGTTCCACGAAGATCCCGAGCTTTAGATATTGTACCTTGTTCTTTCCAGTATTTCCATTTATTGTTATGCCACTGTTTAGGCATTGCTTTTCATTTCAGATGTATTTTCTTTTTCATGCATTGTACAAAGAATGTTATTAATAAAAGTTGGTGTTATTTCTATATCATTCGTCTCTTGTGTTTTACTTTATATTGCTTAGCTACGCTTAGCGTGTGTACTTCTGAGTATATACGTAGCGGGCCTTGTCGCGTCCACTTCGCCGTATACTGGGAAGCGGGGCGTGATAGGTTTTTTTGGTGGCCCATGCAGGTATGAATCCCTGTCATACAGTTCTGGTCTGCGTGAACAACCTAAACAATATAACACAAGAACCAGTAACTAAAACATTCTTTACAATTCATGTTCTTTGAATCTTGCAAATCTCTATTCCTTGAATCTTATCATTTCATGTATTTGAATCTGTCCTAATTCAAATTTTTCTTCAGGGATATGGATTCCTCGAACAACACCAGCACTAACGTCAACAACACCCCTCCAGCACTACCTCTCACACCAGCTGTTTCTGCACCACCCACTAAGCAAACGATGCTATTTGATGCGATCCGCAGTCTTCTCGAGGGACAGCAACAACTTTTGAGCCGTCCTGAGACAGATGCACCGGGAATAAAGCAAGTCAGAGCTTTGCACCCAAAGCAGTTCTCTGGTAAAGGAAGCCCTCTTGAAGCGGAAGAATGGGCACAAAGTATCGAGGACGATCTGGCATCAGCTCAAGTGCCAGACCACGCTTGGGTCCGTGTAGCGAAGCTACAGCTCACGGATAATGCTCGCAACTGGTGAAAGGCGGAAGAAACCCGTCTGGTACAGCCGATTGAATGGAAGACATTTCGCGAGAAGTTCGACACGAAATATTTCCCTGTGACTGCCAGGTTCGCTATGGAGCAGCAGTTTATTCATCCACAGCAAGGATCAATGTGGGACAAATCGGTAGATGAATACGATGCTGAGTTCACTATGTTGAGCCATTAAGATATGTCACAATAGTTCAATTTTTAAAAAAAAAAATCACATACTACACAGCTAACACAATCTTTAAATAGATTCGCGGCACACCTGATACCGACGGACGAGATCAGAGCCCGTCGTTTTCAACAAGGATTGGACACAGAGATTAAGGCTGCTCTAGCCACAGGAAAGTTTTTGACTCATGAGGAAGCCCTAGAAGCTGCCCGCAGTTATGAGGCAGTGATTAAAGAGAGGGGCAGACCTCAGTCTGCAGGAGTCAAGCGACCTGCCAACCAGATGGCAGGTGGAGCCACGTCCAGACCACCCTTCGTGCCAAGGCGACCCGGAGTACCAACCCATCGTCCTAGCCCAGCCTTTTGCACCTACTGCAAGAGAACTGGACATATGATGAAGGACTGCCGTCGAGCCAACCGCCTTTGCTTAATCTGCGGTTCAGCCACTCACGGTATTGGATCTTGTCTCTAAAGACAGAACCCAGTTGCTGCACCCAGGCCAGCAAATAGCTATCAGCAGCGACCAGCTCTTCAGGCACCTCCTCCCAGACTTGCACTGCCTGCACCACCCAGGGGACCACAAGCTGCACCACCTCCTCGACAGTTCCATCAAGCTCAAAGGAACGTTCCGAGGAATGCTCCTCAGGCCAGGAGGAATGTGCCGAAGCGCCAGGCTTTCATAATGTCTGTTGAAGAAGCTGAGGCCACTGGCCAAGTCATTACTGGTAAATTCCTTCTCAAACTTATCTTTTAGTTTTGTTTACCTACACACTTTACTTATACCTAAAACCTATCCCATATAGCTTAGGTACAATCCTAGTCGCTTCACTACCTGCACTTGCACTGTTTGATACTGGAGCATCCCACTGCTTTATGTCGCAACGGTTTGACCGAACCCATGCGATTCCAGTCTCACCGCTTGTATCCAGCTGGAACGTCAGTTCCGGAAATGGTGTTCTAAAGGTAACTATGGGATACAGCATGTGTCCAGTCGTCGTCTGCAGTCGAGAGTTTTATGCTGACTTCAAGGTACTGGATATACCAAACTTCGATGTGGTTCTAGGAATGGACTGGCTTGGAACCTTTTATGCTACCATCGACTGTCGTCAAAGGAGGGTAGTATTTGAGATTCCAGATCATCCGGTCTTCTATTTCAAGAGTGGAGATCGTACACTGGAACCAAGTACCTACAAAGCGAAGCCAAGGGAAGCAGTAGTTGCAGCAGCTCAGGCAGAGGAACAATCAAGACCGGAGGTAGTTCGAGAGTTCGACGATGTATTCCCTGACGATATATCAGATTTGCCTCCCGATCGAGCTCTTGAATTCAGTATTGACTTAGTACTAGGAGCACAACCAGTGATCAAAGCACCGTATAGACTAAGTTCGGAAGGATTGATGGAAGTTCGAACACAGTTGGACGAATTACTGGCGAAAGGATGGATTCGTCCCAGCACTTCAAGTTGAGGAGCACCTGTACTATTGGTGAAGAAGAAGGAAGGTTCATACAGAATGTGCATCGATTATAGGGCCTTGAACGAAGTTACTATAAAGAACAAGTATCCACTCCCGCGCATCGATGATTTATTCGATCAGCTAAGTGGATCTTGCGTCTTCTCTAAACTAGATCTTCGTTCAGGTTATCATCAAGTGAAGGTCAAGGAAGCTGATATTCACAAAACAGCTTTCAGAACTCGCTATGGACATTACGAATTTCTAGTAATGCCATTTGGAGTGACCAATGCACCAGCAATCTTCATGAATCTTATGAACCAAGTCTTCCAGGAGTATTTAGACAGGTTCGTTGTCATCTTCATCGACGACATCCTGGTATATTCTAAGAATCGGAAAGAGCATGCGGAGCACTTACGAATTGTCCTGGAAACTCTTCGACAACATAAGCTTTATGCCAAATACAGCAAGTGCGAGTTTTGGCTAAAACAAGTTGGCTTTCTTGGACATATCGTATCAGGAGAAGGGATTTCTGTGGACCCAGCAAAAGTTTCAGCAGTCAGCGAATGGCCTACACCAAAATCAGTGAAGGATATTCGGAGTTTCTTGGGCTTAGCTGGATATTACAGAAGATTCATTGAAGGCTTTTCGAAGATAGCAACACCCCTGACCAAGCTCACACGAAAAGATGAAGAATTTGTGTGGTCAGAAGCATGCGAGCAAGTTTTCGTAGAACTCAAGTCAAGACTGACATCTGCACCTATTCTCGTCATACCGGATCAATCTGGAGGATTCGAAGTGCATTGTGATGCATCCGGTAAGGGATTAGGATGTGTTCTACATCAGCACGGTAAGGTTGTGGCTTATGCTTCAAGACAACTGAAGACTCATGAGCGCAATTATCCGACGCATGATCTGGAGTTGGCAGCCGTCATTTTTGCTCTTAAGATTTGGCGCCACTACTTACTTGGTGAACGAGTGAACATCTACACAGATCATAAAAGTCTGAAGTATGTGTTTACTCAGAAGGAGTTGAATATGCGGCAGAGAAGATGGTTAGAACTCATGGCGGACTTTGACATCAATTTGCAATATCATCCAGGAAAGGTGAACGTAGTACATGATGCTCTTAGTCGCCAACCATTATCAATGAATCTTACCGTCCAGTGGAAGCTTCAGCAAGACCTACATCGGATGGAGATCGAACTAGTCATGCCAGGTGATGTTTCAAATTTGATGAATCTGCAAGTTCAATCAACTATTGTCAATCAGATCAAAGCAGCTCAAGCCAGCGATGCTAAGTTGCAAAAGATCAGAGAACAAGTGGAGAATGGACTCAGAACATATTTCATCATCCATGAAGACGGATCTTTGAGATACGGCAGCAGATTGTGTGTACCAAAGGGTCCTGTTCGGGAAGAGTTAATGAAAGAAGCTCACAGCTCTCCCTATTCAGTACATCCTGGAGGTACCAAAATGTATAAGAATCTACGTCAGAATTATTGGTGGCATGGAATGAAGCGTGAAGTAGCCAGAAGTGTCGCAAAATGTTTGGTGTGTCAGCAGGTAAAGGCTGAAAATCACAGAACAGCTGGACTACTTCAACCGTTACCAATCCCAGAATGGAAGTGGCAGCACATCACGATGGACTTTGTAACTGCTCTTCCTCACAGCACAAAGGGTAACGATGTGATATGGGTCATTGTGGATCGACTTACAAAGTCGGCTCACTTCATTCCATTTCGAGTTGGCCAATCAACTGAGACACTAGCGAAGAAGTACATGGAGGTAATAATCTAAATTAGATTTAAAAACTCTTCATAAAGTACTATCTCTAATACCCATGAACTCATACAGAAAATTGTGAGACTTCATGGAGTACCGGTCTACATTGTCTCCAATCGTGACACCAGGTTCCGATCGCAATTTTGGCAAAGTCTGCAAGCAAGCTTGGGAACAAGTCTGAACTTCAGCACTGCTTATCATCCACAAACAGATGGTAAGTCGGAACGAACTATTCAGATTTTGGAGGATATGCTCAGAGCATGTATGCTCGACTTCAAAGGATCCTGGGAAGATCACCTGCATCTTGTGGAGTTTGCGTACAACAACAGCTACCAAGCAAGCATAGGAATGGCACCTTTTGCAGCATTGTATGGAAGGAAGTGTCGATCGCCATTAAGTTGGGACGACATCGGAGATAGAGAACTCCTTAGACCAGAGATGATAGTAGCGACCGTTGATGTGGTTCGTACTATCAGGGAAAGAATGCGCATAGCCCAAGATAGACAGAACACTGGGCTGATGCGAAGAGACGACACTTGGAGTTCCAGCCAGGAGATCATGTATTCCTGAAAATCTCTCCGAACCGCGGAGTGATCAGATTTGGAAGACGGGGAAAGTTGAGTCCGAGATACATTGGACCGTTCGATATACTCGAACGAGTCGGTGAAGTGGCATACCGATTAGCGCTTCCACCCTCATTGGAAGGAGTGCATAACGTGTTCCACATATCTCAACTCAGAAGGTATGTGAGTGACCCCAGCCGCGTACTTGATCATTCCGAGCTCACGATACAGCCCGATTTGTCTTGTGAGCAACAACCTGTGGAGATCCTGGACAGGAAAGTGAAGACACTTCGGAACAAAGAAGTTAATTTGGTCCGGGTAATGTGGAGGAAAGACACTCCAGGAGGATCCACGTGGGAAAGGGAGGATGAGATGCGTGCAAGATATCCGCACCTTTTTGTAAACTAGTCCTTAAATAAAAGTTGTAAATTTCGAGGACGAAATTTTTGTAAGGAGGGTAGATTGTAACAACTCCAATTTTGTATACCAAAATTGCTTTAAATATGATGTATACATGGAGTATTGATGTTGCTGGAAACAATTTAAGTATCTATTTCCTTACAATAATTACAAGAAAGAGCATGCAGCTCATTGGTAATACCTTGCATTGCTAAACCAAGTCAGCAGAGTTCAAATCCTATGCCCCACATAATTTTTATATCATTTTGTTTTAATTTTTTTGGGAAGTCAAACGGTCAAACAGGCATAACTCATAATTTATTACAATATATAAAAAATAAAGTATACCAAAATTCCCCCCAGGCAAAACCACACCCAACGAGACCCGACTCGGCCAAGTCGGCCGGCGCCGCCGGCCGGACTCGGCCGGTCGGCCGAGTCGTTAACACGAAAAATCTTCGTGTTGACTTGGTCAATCCCCCTGCATGGTCCATTTTCCCAGTACTGTTACCAATTTTTCATTAAACCTCTTTTAAGACAAAATTTAATGAAATTTTAATGAATTTTATATTTTTTAAATATTTTTTTATCCTAACCCTAACCCTAACCTAGCCCTATATAAAGACCCCTACCCTCTACTATTTCACCTCACCACTCTAAGTCCACTCTCCCAAATTCTCGAGAACTCGGTACAAAGAGCGAGAAGCGAAGCGCTGCCGAAACCGACGACGGATTCCGGCGATCGGACAAGAACCTTCGCGACGTTTTCGACGCATCGACAACCACCACTTCCCTTAGCCTCCTTAGCTTGTCCAAACCCGTAAGTCGCATCTTTTCTATCTCTCTTTTCTTTAATATAAAAATACGACTTTTTGGAACCCGACGGAAATCGGAACAAAACGATTTCCGATTCGGTTTTTCTATAAATTTCCACTTGTCGCCTAATACATAATACCTAAACTTATGTATGATGACTATTAATCACCTAGAAACCAATTTAAATAAAGTTTCTCACATGAAATGATAGCTTCTTTACAATATCGTATTCTTTTCATAAAAATACCATGAAGTTTATTTTTTTTTGTTTAATCAATTCCCTCACTCCTAAATATGTTTATCTTGATCACTAAACTTGTAGAAATCAATTTGAATAAAATTTCACACATGAAATGATAACGTCTTCAAATACCGTATTCTTGTGCTTTAATACCTTCAAGTTTAATACATCATATTTAACCTCTAAAACTTATCTAAACCTTAAAATAAGTCACGAGGTAATGACCTACCTCTACACACACACAAATATAACCTTAATTAATAAACGTCAAAACATAGAATACGAAAATACAAGACTTTTCACTAAAATACCATTTTCTTTATAAACCTTTTCTAAAAGTTCTAAGCGGTTTACAATTTTAAAACAATATCTTTTAATAGGAAAATACGATATGTCATGGACATCGATCGTTTATCTAAACTGACTTTGTGGTGTCTAGGCTAGACAAGTGAGCTTGAGTAACTTTAAAAGGCCCGTCTCACGATTCGTGAGCGGATTCCTCCCTCCTCACTTGTACTTACCTGGCCACAATTGGCGGTGAAGAGGCGATTTGAGCCTTCTAATGACTTGTCGTTTAGACCCTTAGAAATAGGCTAGTTGGCTTAGGAAACCCTAGAAACTAAAATACAGAAAACTGTACTCTTTTATAAATAAATACCTTTTATTTATAAAACCGTTTTCCTAAATGAATAGTATTTGTTAAACCGAAGCAAAGTGCCACTACAACCCACTTTTGGGGAACCCGTTAGGGATAGTACGGTTCATCGTGCACCCGCGGGCTAGTAGTGCGAGATTCAGACCTCCGCAAGGAGCATTCGGTCTCGAAAGGTTTAAAATACGACATTTAAGAAAATGAGATTTTTGAAAATAAAACATTTATTTAAAATTATTCATGTGGTAATGTATATATAATTATCATTTAAACACCTATTTTATCATAAGATAAATTTTCCACTTTTTCTAAAATTAAAAGATTAAAAGTTACATTAAAATACCATGAATTTCAGATAAATCAATTAATACTTTTATTAGGATATATTCACTAGAATAACACAAATAAAATTGACACTCATTATAACAATAAAGACGATTATTAAATACTTGAGGTGTATTTTGAAAACTATACAAAAGTACTTTTTACATAAAACCCCCTCAAGTTTCACAAATTACAATAAGGCCCCTAACTAATATTGAACTTCAAATTATCTTTCTTTTAGTCTGACTCGGGTTAGAGTCTGATTATTTCTGACTTGAATATGATTCAAGTCAATCTATATTCTTTTATATTCCAATACAATTTGAATACATGAATCCCTGAATCCAGTTAACAATATATTCATTTTGACTGAATCAAACCATGGATATTCATCCATTATCCTGATATTCCATTTATCTGATTATACAGTTACATCATGTTTACTGATATCATGGTTTTGGTCAGTCATCCATCTTACATATTCCAATACAACAACACTGTTAAAATATTACGGGGTTTAAGGGGTGGATTGGTACGAAAGGTGTTAAAGGTGGCACGAGGTGGTCAGATTAAGACACCTAAACTGAATCCTATTGCTGTTGTACCGTGGCATAACGGTTTCTTGTACTTTCCTTTTGCCCTGATCTCTAGCATATAGAGATCCCCCTCGTATACACTGGCATCCTTCTGTACCAAGCTACAAACAACAGCGTTAACTCAATATTCCATAATATTCAACAATGCAATACTTTAGAAAATAATTTTACACTGTCTTCCTAATTCTTCTTTATCTTGAGACTTACCAAGCGATCTGTTCGCTGACGACATTCTATTTCTTTCTTCTTTGAATGTCGTCAGGTGCGTTGGACCAAGCTGAGATCGAGCCCACCGGTGAAGATTTGGAGCAGTTCCACGAAGATCCCGAGCTTTAGATATTGTACCTTGTTCTTCCCAGTATTTCCATTTATTGTTATGCCACTGTTTAGGCATTGCTTTTCATTTCAGATGTATTTTCTTTTTCATGCATTGTACAAAGAATGTTATTAATAAAAGTTGCTGTTATTTCTATATCATTTGTCTCTTGTGTTTTACTTTATATTGCTTAGCTACGCTTAGCGTATGTACTTCTGAGTATATACGTAGCGGGCCTTGTCGCGTCCACTTCGCCGTATACTGGGAAGTGGGGCGTGACAAACTCTCTATTGTTTTTTGAGCCTTCTGTATTTTTACAGAAGCTTATGAGGGGTCTCCTTTCCTTTTTTTCTCCCTTCTTTTCTCTTTCTTTCCCCCTTTTCTCTTCCACTCCCGTTTTGATTAATCTCTTTGCTCCTATTTATAGGAGAAGAGAAAAATCAATTTGTTGAGAAAATCTCTCATTTAGAGATCGTGATTGATTTAATAATCAACCAAATGATCTTTTAGATCAATCGGTGAATTTTATTCACCGTTAGATTTTTAATCCAAAAGCTCTCTGTTTAACAGAGACGATTTTTTGTTTATTTAACAAGATTAGGAAATATTTTCCTAAGATAGAATTTTATTCTATCATATGAATATCTTGCTAGTTTAACAAGATTAGAAATATATTTTCCTAACACGGAATTTTATTTTATCAGATGATCGATGGGTGATTTTATAATCACCGTTGAATTTTTTATCCAAGGTTTCTCTGTTTAACAGAGAACATTTTTCTAGTTTGCGAAAGATCGGGAAAATATTTTCCACATAGAATTTAATTTTATCAGATGGTTTAATTGATGATATTTTATCACCATTGTATTTTAAATCCAAGATTCTCTGTTGGAGAAAGATCTTTCCATATTAGAAAGATCATGGAAAATATTTCTCAAATAGAATTTAATTCTATTATATAGAATTTAATTCTATCATATGGGAGCATTTTAAATTGGGGCGCTCACGTGTCTTGCATGTGAGCGCTACCAAAGAACGTGGCAAGAGAACTCACATATTTAACACGCGACCCCTAATGTGGATTTTAGCCTGTTTACTTTCAGCGCTCATATGCTTTACATATGAGCGCTCACGTGTTTAACACGTGAGGCATGTTTGGCCTTTGATTATTTATGTTCAGCGTTCATATGCTTTGTATATGAGCGCTCACATGTTTAACACGTGAGGTATGTTTGGCCTTTTTGTTATTTACTTTCAGCGCTCATAATTTTTGCATATGAGCGCTCACGTGTTTAACACGTGAGGCCAGTTTGACCCTTAGTTATTTGTTTTCAGTGCTTATATACTTTACATATAAGCGCTCACGTGTTTAACACGTGAGGCCAGTTTGGCCCTTAGTTATTTATTTTCAGTGCTTAAGCGCCCACGAGTTTAACACATGATGCCAAACTATGCGAATTCTTTTCCTCTTTCTTTTCTCTCCCCCTTTTTTATAAGGGAACAAATAGCTCTTAGCCAAAAATTTTGGCGGGAACACCAGGATATATATGTATCTATCTGTAATAACCATTACACGTCTATTACCATATATATTGCAAACTAGACGATATATTGAACTAATATTGTAGTATGTTAATATCGTGATATTCCAACATGCAACCAGATAAATTATTATCAGTACGGATACGCACGGTTACTGTAAAACTGTAAATCGGTAATATTTGTTGAATATTAAAACACTTGCACTATTATTGATTAAATAAATATTGATGTAATAACATAGCATGTTGCAAGTTTAGAACTTGGCTGATCGGATCTCACGTCAAAATACGGATGTCATATCCGATGTCAAAATAACGTCGCGATGCAAACTTACGTGAGCAAGACTGGACCTGGCTGAGTAGTGACGTGACGTAGTGACTGGGCTGGACGACGACGGTGGCTAGGTCGTCTGGATCGTCGGCGATGCGCGTAACTCCGGCGAGCCGATCGGAGAATCAAGAAAAGAAAAGAAGGAAAGAAAGAAGAAGAAGAGAGGTTGCTGGGGTGGCGAGGATAGAGGAATGGTGACGGGGGTTGACGACAACAAGGTGCTGAGTCGACGAGGTGGTTGTGAGTTTGGTGATCGGGTAATAAGGTGCAGGGGGTCATTGGGTTTTTGTTTTGAGTCGTCGGGGAGAGGAGAGGGAGGTGAAAAGGAGGAGATGGTGGGGGTGAAGGTGATGACGGGGGGCGAGGTCGACAGTGACGAGGGTTGCCGACGGGTTAGGGTGTTGGGTTTCTTAGTATTGGGGAAATGCAGGGTGGTGCTCGGGAAAATGGAGAAGAGGAGAGGAGGAGGTCTCGGAGGTGGTGGTGACGACGACGAGGGTGATGATAGTGAGGACGAGATCGGGAGTGAACGGCGGCGACGAGCGAGCGAGCGTGGGTTCTGCAGCGGGAGAAAGAAGAGAGGAGGAGAGAGAGAGAGGTTTATGTTTAATAAATAGCTTTTATAAATTATTATATAATATATATATATATATATATATATATATAATTATTTAGAGAAAGAGACAGAGGGGAGAGAGAGACGTGAGAAAAAGTTAGAGTGAGAGAGAAAAGTTAGACAGAGAGAGAAAATTTTAGTTTTATATATATATATATATATATATATATATATATATATATTAACAGTATTATATTATTATTTATATATTATTATTATTATTATTATTATTATATATATATATATATATTATAGAATTTTACTGCTAATACCAGATTACTCCGAATATTATCCGTAACTATCCAAAAATCTAGTTATTAAATATGGAGAATATACATAAAAGTTTAAATCATAATGCATTGTCCAGTCAATAAAAATGTATACCCCTAAGTACGGATCTACGTAAATATACGTAGCGATCAATAATGAGTCTGTTTTAGCAATTGGGGTGTGAACATGATATGTGGGTGCAACCACATGATATGGGGTGTGATGACATGCAAGGCTAGATATGAAAATATGCCATTTGATTTTTATTTTGTATTATTAAACGATATGTGGAATATATTATATGTGTATCATATCTAGATTTGCATGGATACTCTATACTAGCAAATATTTGATATAATCTTGAACCATGATGGGTTTCAAATATGCGGGTCGGATCGGATAATAATCACAGCTGCTAAACACACTATCCGCAACCCAAAAACAATAATAATCAAGAATTTTGCCGCAAGATTTGAAATACCCCAAAATAACTATAGTATAAATGTACTAGGGTGTTACAGCCTGATTTTTAGATCCCGCTTGTATTTACTTCCAGTATGCCATTGTTTAGATATTTGCTTTATCGTCGTATCTTTTTATTACAAGTTATGTAAATTTGAATGTAAATAAAGTTATTGTTTCATTTTATTACTCTTGTTATTTTTGCACATTATTATATTGCTTAATTACACTTAACGTATTTTCATAGTAAATACATTGCGGGCTTGCCATGTCACCGTTTCCGTCTATTGGGAAGCGGGGTGTGACAGTCCAGCACCGACACATGTTCTAAAAGCGCAGTTTGTGAAATTTTCTATCGGTTTTCAGGGCTCGAGCTAAAGTAGGAAAATATAAGTATTTCGGTCTAGTTATCTAAACAACTTGAGTTTGCATGATTTGGATCTCTGCATCTCAAGTTTTGATTATTTTAATATAGGCGTTTGAAATCGTTTTTATTTTTCTGGACAGTAAGGATAGGGTAACTTGCGGAGCATATATCGTATTGATATACACATTTCCAAGTATCGGTTTATATAGAAAAGTTGTAGGGCTGTAAATTTGGCATCCATACATCTATGATATGTCGAAACCTGGGTTTTGTTGTTCGGGATATGACGGTTTTTAAAACATTGGACAGTTCGGGACAGAATCTGTCCATTCGAGTCGTGACTCAAACACAGCGGGAATGGTCACAGAATTTTATTTTGTATGCAAGACTCAGAGAACTTTCTAATGCAAAAGATGAATCAGTAAAATATTTAACGACGAATAAACTAAAAATCAAACATGGTTCAGCCAACAATTATTTTTTTCAGATACAAAAAATTCTACAGTAGCAATTGTTTTAATCGAAACGACCCGTTTTTAGTTTGTTTCATGAGACATTAAAAATCGAAAAGTGTAGAACTCTTTGTGCACGTATAATTAAAAAAATACAATATTTAAAGTTATATGGGAGAAATATGTCCATTTTACTACCGGTTGTCCAGAATTCCAACACTATATAATTTCTTTTTTAAAATGCCAGCTAACAAAGGGTTCATATTTGTATTCAAAGCGATTATTGTGTAAGCTTAAGGTATGCAATCATGCGAGTACATGATATCGACATTGTGGAATTTCTATCGAAATAGGAATATTATAGATTAGTTGATCTAACCATTGTGAAGGCAAAATGAACACAATATTATAAAAATATCATTTTAACATCGATTGTTAATGCCTACCCTAAAGGTTTTGATATAATATGAGATTCTTTGTTTAAAAACATTACAGGACTTATGTTAGCATGGCAATAGAAAGTTGATGGAGAGAGGAAGAAGGAACCACGGGACTTACTAGTTTTTGCAATACAATATAACAATCGTTTTGCCGATACGATAAAAGCCTTAATCGAAAGGCTCTTGATATGAGGACATTCGACAGTGTCGAGATTTCTAGAAGTTTTAGGAACAAGACGGCTAGAATTTGAGGAGGAAGAAGAAATGAAGAAGAGGATCATATAAAGAGTGGTTATGATCCTATTAAATCTTCATAACCATTCTAATTTATTGTGAGAAATTGAAAGGTCATTTTTGGGTTATGAAAGAGTTTTAAAAAATCGATAAAAAATAATTATAAGATACGGGGTTCAATCCAGCGACCTCTAAAAAGCACTTTAATGTCTTGACTAATAAGATACTTATGCAACTCATACAAGTTTGTAGAGACGATCAAACATAAATAGCTTAAAGGATAAACGAAATAAATCATTTCCTTAAACTAATATTTTTTTAAATAAAACAAATTATCTTTTCAATACAAAATCAAATAAATTATTTTTATTCAAAAACAAAATATAAATCTTTTAAAATGACCTTTCAATTCTTTTTTACAAAAAGATTTGTATTTATTTAAAAATCTGTATAGTAAAAACATGGCCGTTGCAGTTATGAGAGTGTTCAAAAAAATATTTGATAAAATTAAATGCACGATCCAAGGTTCAAACATATAGCCTATGAAACAACAGTACAGTGACTTAACCAATAGAATACAAGCTTGTTTTGCATATATTCAACATGAATTATATACACTGATGGGAATGGAAAACAATCTTTTATTAAAAAAGAAAATACAAAGGTATAGAGATTTTAGGGTTGTTATAGTTAAGGTTGTTATAGACGTCGTTGAAGGGTTAAGGTTATTATAATTGGATCGATCTGGTTTTTAACGGTAACAAAATAAGAAATGTTTTGTTGGTGTTGGTGTTTATTGAGGGTAGGCACTTAGAAGTTGGAGGGGTGTGAGAGCGGTAGAGTTGAGACGGCGGCGGCGGCGGCCGGCATGGGCATTTGACTGCCGGGTCGATGAACAAGTGTATGTCATGAAATGACTAGCTTCGTTTGTTATTTTGCTGATTTGTAGAGGGCTTAGTTCTTACGGAATTGGAAAAGGCAAGAACGCGCGGTGGTTGAGGAGATAAATTAAACTCATATATTAATACTAATTTTGACAAATGGTTTGTCACTTTCTGCTCAATCAAATTTTCATTTGTCTTCCCTTTTGCAAACGGCTAAAAGATAAAAATCTATTCTAACTTATTCTTCTTAATCTTGATAGAGTTGTGATATTATGTCTACTGTTATATTTTTCAGCAATTGTTCCTGATCAACTAAAACAATTGAATTTGGTTAATATTATGTATATCCATTGAAAACTCAAATATCACTTTGCTTGTTTGTTGTACATGATAATAATCACTAGTGGAGCGTTGCTCTTGGTTTAACGAACTGTTATATTATTAGGGATAAAGCTCACTGGGTATTTTTCTCTTCTTTTTGTTCGATCTCTTGTACTGCATTGACGGTGTGTGATGGAGGGAAGTCGGAATCTCCCTCAGTTGCCGTCCTTCGTTGATTTTGCTGCCAGCAGGGCTGAACGGTTAAGATTCGGTATGAGGATTGAGTATGTGGGTCTCAATGGGTTGTTAGTTGTTGCCGACACCGAGCTACCTGTAAGGGAAGTCTCGGGATGAGAAACCAACGTAGTACCCTCCAACGATTAGGTAAGTACCGAGAAATATTTGGGCAGAGTAGCGGTGTCTTGGAAATGAGTTCCACGTACCCGAGCCGTCTGGAGAATGGGTTTATATAGGGGTTGCCTTGGAGCGAGCCGATGCAAGATTCTCGCCGTCTGTTACGCCCCTACATCACGTTCGCGTTGTGATGATGCTCAATAACGGTAATTCCTTAGATCATGGCACGTGGCGGATGATGGGTCATATGCGTATGCCAGTTAGGCTCCTGAGGGCCACGGAGGGAAAACCGGTGCGCTACAGTGGGGGCTTCTCTCGAACCTCGTCTCCGAGGTTGCACCCCACTCCTCGCCCCCGAGCACTTCAGCAGCCATGCCAATTGTCCCTTTGCTCTACTCCGAGCCTCCCTTCGGGCTGAGCTTCCTCACCCTCCCGGCTCGCCTCTGAGCCATCCTCCGGTCCGAGGAGTCTCCCGACCTTCGGTGGCCTTCCAGACCACCCACAGCTCACCTCCGGGCTGCCATAGAATTGGCCTCCTCGGCCCTCCCAGCTCGTCTCCGAGCTACCGTAGAACCGAGATACCTCAGCTATCCCGCTCATCCGCGAGCTCTCCCGCCAAGGTCATCTTCCTCGGTCTTATCGACCGATCAACAGCACCGCTCACAGGCGCAACCGCCATCCCGCGAATCTCGTCATGCGCGAGATATCCGCCGGCCACATCCCGCGTTCCACGCCATCACGATCCCCATTAACGAGCCTGTCTCGCCATTAATGGAAGATCCCGCCCATCACGCGGGCGTGACATCGGGAGCGTAACGGCCGGTGTGATTCTCGCGTCTACCCTGCCTGCTGCCACCGCTATATAAACCCCTTCTTCAGACGGTTCAAGTAAGCCATTTTTACTCCACTAAGCCATTACTCTGCTCAGATTTCCTCTCTAACTAGACCGTCGGAGGGTCCTCGGTGGTACAACCACCCCGGGACTTCCTTGCAAGTAGCTCGGCAACAACAACCTCAAACCCATTGAGATCCACACGCTTCAGGAGCCTACCTCCAGATCCAATCTCAGCCGTCCATCGCCGCCGTCAGCAGATCAACGGAAGGTAACATCTTGGCGTGATCCAGGTCACGTCAGCTGGCGCCGCCTGTGGGAACACCTTGATTCCACAAAAACAAAAGTTCATCTTCCGATCTCAACTCAATGGCGAGCGGTCACCACAACGATCCGACTACTAGCCGCCGCTTCCCCCACAATGGAGGCGCGGACGAATCTCCTCCCCCGAACGCCATCAACGCTCCTTCCGCTTTATAGCCTGCTGGCGCCCTTAAGAATCCAACAATCGCCCGTTTCACCCACAACTATGCCGCCACGCGACAAACCTCGAGCCTTTCTTGGCGAAATCGAAACGACGCGGCTCCGACGCTTTACCTCCTCCACGCGTTCGATACACGTGTTGCCCATGACTGTCCCTATTCCCCATACTTACATCGGGAAGGTCGGACAGAACCTCGTGAGGAGGCAGCCGAGCAGCTACCCTGCTCGGTCATCCCTGGCTGGTAGCTCCTTACGCTCAACGCTAGGGATCAAAGCCCTCATCAAGAGGCGGCCGAGCGGCTACCCTGCTCGGTCATCCCTGGCTGGTAGCTCCTTACCCGCAACGCCAGGGATCAAAGCCCTCATCAAGAGGCAACCGAGCGGCTACCCTGCTCGGTCATCCCTGAATGGTAGCCCCTTACCTGCAATGCCAGAGATCAAAGCCTTCACCAAGAGGCGGCCGATCGGCTACCCTGCTCGGCCATCCCTGGCGGGTAACTCCTTACCCTCAACGCCAAGGATTAAAGCCCTCGTCAAGAGGCGACCGAGCGGCTACCCTGCTCGGTCATCCCTAGTTGGTAACTCTATACCCGAAACGCCAGGGATCAAAGCCCTCATCAAGAGGCAACCGATCGGCTACCCTGCTCGGTCATCCCTGGCTGGTAACTCCTTACCCGCAACACCAGGGATCAAAGCCCTCATCAAGAGGCGGCCGAGCGGCTACCCGGCTCGGCCATCCCTGACTGGTAACTTCACCCGCAACGCCAGGGATCAAAGCCCTCATCAGGAGGCGGCAGAGAAGCTACCCTGCTCAGCCATCCCTGGCGGGTAACTCCTTACCCTCAACGCCAGGAATCAAAGCCCTCGTCAAGAGGCGACCGAGCGGCTACCCTGCTCGGTCATCCCTGGCTGGTAACTCCTTACCCGCAACTCCAGAGATCAAAGCCCTTATCAGGAGGTGGCCGAGCAGCTACCCTGCTCGGCTATCCCTGGCTGGTAACTCCTTACCCGCAGCGCCATGGATCAAAACCCTCACCAAGAGGTAGTCAAGCGGCTACCATGCTCGGCTATCCCTGGCTGGTAGTTCCTTACCCCACAGCTCCAGGGATCGAAGCCCTCACGAGGAGGCAGCCGAGCGGCTACCCTGCTCGGTCATCCCTGGCTGGTAACTCCTTATTCACAACGCCAGGGATCAAAGCCCTCATCAGGAGATGGCCGAGCAGCTACCCTGCTTGGTCATCCTTGGCTGGTAGCTCCTTATCCTCAACGCCAGGGATCAAAGCCCTCATCAAGAGGCGACTGAGCGGCTACCATGCTCGGTTATCCCTGGCCGGTAGCTCCTTACCCGCAATGCCAGGGATCAAAGCCCTCATCAAGAGGCGACCGAGCGGCTACCCTGCTCGGTTATCCCTAGCTGGTAGCTCCTTACCCGCAGCGCCAGGGATCAAAGCCCTCATTAAGAGGCGGCTGAGCAGCTACCCTGCTCGGTCATCCCTGGCTGGTAGCTCCTTACCCTCAGCGTCAGGGATCAAAGCCTTTATCAAGAGGCGACCGAGCGACTACCCTGCTCGGTCATCCCTAGCCGGTAGCTCCTTACCCGCAGCGCCAGGGATAGAAGCCCTAATCAAGAGGCAGCCGAGCGGCTACCCTGCTCGGCTATCCCTGGCAGGTAGTTCCCTACTCCACGACGCCAGGGATCAAAAGCCCTCGCCAAGAGGCACCGGGCAGTAACCCTGCTCGGCCCGTCCTTAAGGATTAAAGCCCTCGCCAAGAGGCACTAGGCAGTAACCCTGCTCGGCCCGTCCTCAGTAGGCCTCTTACGGCCCCTCCCGCGCTAAGGATCAAAAGCACTCGCAAGAGGCAACCGGGCCCGCCCTTGCTCGGTTATCCCTGGATGGTAGCTCCCTGCCCCCAAAACGCCAGGGATCAAAGCCCTCGCCAAGAGGCACCGGGCAGTAACCCTGCTCGGCCCGTCCTTAAGGATCAAATCCCTCGCCAAGAGGCAGTAGGCAGTAACCCTGCTCGGCCCGTCCTTAGTAGGCCTCTTACGGCCCCTCCCGCACTAAGGATCAAAAGCCCTAATCAAGAGGCAACCGGGCCCTCCCTTGCTCGGTTATCCCTGGCTGGTAGCACTCTACCCCACGACGCCTGGGATCGAAGCCATCACCGAGAGGCAGCCGAACGGCTACCCAGCTCGGCTATCCCTGGCCGGTAGTTCCCTACCCCACAAAGCCGGGATCAAAAGACCTCGCCAAGAGGAAGCCAGGCCCGCCCTTGCTCGGTTATCCCTAGCTGGTAGTTTCCTACCCCACAACGCCAGGGATCTAAGCGCTCGCTAAGAGGCAACTGAGCAGTTTCACTGCTCAGTTCATCCTTGGCATGCCTCTTACGGCCCCTCTAGCGCTAAGGATCGAAGCCCTCGCCAAGGGGCAATCGAGCAGCTACCCTGCTCGGTCATCCATGGCTGGTAGTTCACTGCCCACCAATGCCAAGGATCAAAGCCCTCGCCAAAAGGCCACTGAGCAGCTACCCTGCTCGGTGCATCCCCAGCGGGCAGCCTCCTGCCCATCAGACGCTGAGGATCCGAAGCCCTCTTCGCGAGGCCGCCGAGTTTCTTCCTGCTCGGCGCATCCCCAACGGGTAGCCTCCTGCCCATCAGATGCTGAGAATCTGAAGCCCTTTTCGCGAGGCCACCGAGTTCCTTCCAGCTTGGCGCATCCCCAGCGGACAGCCTCTTGCCCATCAGACGCCGAGGATCCGAAGCCCTCTTTGCGAGGCCTACGAGTTTCTTCCTACTCGGCGGATCCCCAGCGGGCGGCCTCCTACCCATCAGACGCTGAGGATCCGAAGCCCTCTTCATGAGGCCGCCGAGTTTCTTCCTGCTCGGCGCATCCCCAACGGGCAGCCTCCTGCCCATCAGACGCTGAGGATCTGAAGCTCTCTTCGAGAGGCGGCCGGGTTCCTTCCTGCTCGGCGCATCCCCAGCGGGTAGCCTTCTGCCCATCAGACGCTGAGAATCTGAAGCCCTCTTCCCAAGGCCTCCGAATTCCTTCCTGCTCGGCGCATCCCCAGCGGGTAGCCTCCTGCCCATCAGATGCTGAGGATCTGAAGCCCTCTTCGTGAGGCCGCCAAGTTCCTTCCTGCTCGGCGCATCCCCACCGGGCAGCCTCCTGCCCATCAAACGCTGAGGATACGAAGCCCTCTTCACGAGCCCTCGAAGTTTCTTCCTGCACGGCGCATCCCCAGCGGGCAGCCTTCTGCCAATCAGACGCTGAGGATCCGAAGCCCTCTTCGTGAGGCCGCCGAGTTTCTTCCTGCTCAGCGCATCCCAGCGGGCAGCCTCCTGCCCATCAGACGCTGAGGATCTGAAGCCCTCTTCTCGAGGCCACCGAGTTCCTTCCTGCTCGGCACATCCCCAGCAGGTAGCTTCCAACCCTACAAAGACACGGATCTAAGACCCGCCAAATAAACTCACACTCAACGCGCGATCAGTGCCTCAACTCCGACAAAGGGAGGATACCGACCTTCCCACACTCGTCCTTCATTCGACTCATATTCGATGCGCGACAACAAGAACACTGTGTCATCCCTGAACAATCCACCACGAGGAATTACCAGTGCCAAGCCGCACAGAAAGAACTAAGGAGTCCACTCTCGACCCGACCCACAAATAGATCGGGACGAGAGTGGGGGCTAATGATGATGCTCAATAACGGTAATTCCTTAGATCATGATACGTGGCGGATGACATGTCACACACGTATGCCGGTTAGGCCCCTGAGGGCCACGGAGGGGGAACCAGTGTGCTACAGTGGGGGCTTTCCTCGAACCTCGTCTCCGAGGTTGCACCCCACTCCTCGCCCCCTAGCACTTCAGCAGCCACGCTAACTGTCCCTTTGCTCTACTCTGAGCCTCCCTTTGGGCTGAGCTTCATCGCCCTCCCGGCTCGCCTTCGAGCCATTCTCCGGCCCGAGGAGTCTCCCGACCTTCGGTGGCCTTCCAGACCATCCACAGCTCACCTCCGGGCTGCCACAGAATTGGCCTTCCCGGCCCTCCCAGCTCGTCTCCGGGCTACTGCAGAACCGAGATACCTCGGCTCTCCCGCTCGTCCGTGAGCTCTCCCGCCGAGGTCATCTTCCTCGGTTTTATCGACTGATCAACAACACCGCTCACAGGCGCAACCGCCATCCCGCGAATCTCGCCATGCGCGAGATATCCGCAAGCCACATCCCACGTTCCACGCCATCACGATCCCCATTAACGAGCCTGTCTCGCCATTAATGGGAGATCCTCTCATCACGCGGGTGTGATGTCGGAAGCATAACGGCCGACGTGATTCTCACGCCTGCCCTGCCTGCTGCCACCGCTATATAAACCCCTTCGTAAGATGGTTCAAGTAAGCCATTTTTACTCCACTAAACCGTTACTCTGCTCGGATTTCCTCTCTAACTTGACTGTCGGAGGGTCCTTGGTGGTACAACAACCCCGGGACTTCCTTGCAGGTAGCTCGGCAACAATAACCTCAAACCCATTGAGATCCACACGCTTCAGGAGCCTGCCTTCAGATCCAATCTCAGCCGTCCATCGCCGCCGTCAGCAGATCAACGGAAGGTAACATCTTGGCGTGATCCAGGTCGCGTCACGTTGATAACGAGATACGTCCATTAATGGCAAGATAAGCTAGCGTGGGATGCGGAACGTGGAGCAGCGGAGATCTCGTCGTGGTGAGATACACGGAGCTGTTACGGGGGCGATTGGGCTTCGTGCTCTCGGCTAGACAGGGAAGCAGAGGAAGCTCGACTCAGCGGATAGCTCAGTGACGAGCGAGGGGCTAAGGAAACTCAGCTTTGCAATAGCTCGGTGACGAGTAAGGAGGCCGGGGTAGCTCGTAGGCGAGCTGCAGGCTGGTTGCTAGGCGAATAGGGAAGCTACTTCGGGGAGGTCTCCAAAAGGTCGGATGCATCCTCGAGAAGAGGCATCGAGAAATGTCCCCAATGCATTGTACTTGCTCCATCTGCACAGCCCCAGAAATCTGGTGGGCTTACGTGGATGACACGTCACCTGCTGTTTGTCGTAATCTGGGGAATTCCTATTTACGATCATCCTTGGTGTGATTTAAATATATCGATTGGTTGTGATTGTATGGGAAAAAATTTTGATGCTCGATTTTGTTGCCTACTTGATTTTACGTGAATCTTAAGGCTGGTGTTATGGAATGCTTTAGTTTGCTTTGCCACTGGCTTGTGATGGAGTACCAGTTGCTTGATCAATCTCATTCGTACGTCATTTCGAAGCGTAGCTTGTTTTTCTTAATTTGAGGATGATGTGCATCATTTTGAAAAAATGTAGAGAGTTTTTGTGAGTCTTTAGTGAAGTTTATGCAGGAGTGTCTTGAAATTCATGGTAGCTTAATGGAATCACCCAATAATTTTAACATATAGTTTAAATTTTTTTACAAGAAAGAAAATAATGTGCACTTGATAAATGGTTGATCCGATTTTGTTAATTAATTTTTAGGGTTGTAAGTTACTGATGGAGGTCCTTATCAGGTCTCCGTCAGATGTTGTCTTCCGTTGATCTCCCGGTGGATATTGGTGGTGATCTTCTGTTGGTGTGTGGGCCTCAGTGGGTTTTGGTGAGATTGGTGATTTGAAGAGTTTAGCGCCGAGTACCAGCAAAGAAGTCCCAGAGTGGTTTGGTACCACTGAGGACCCTCTGACGATCAAGTTAGTACTAGATCCGAGCAGAGTAACGGCTAAGTGGAGTAAAAAATGGCTTACTTGACCCCTCTGTGATGGGGGTTTATATAGCGGTGATGACACGCAGCAGCAGGTGCGAGAATCTCGCCAGCAGTTACGCTCCCGACGTCACGCCCGCATAGAGAGCGGATCGCCCATTAATGGGGATCGCGGAGGCGTGGAACGTGGGATGTTGCTGGCAGAAAATCCGCGCATCGCGAGATTCGCGGAGCGGTGGTTATGCCTGTGAACGGTGGAGCTGGTCGGAGAGGCCGAAAAAGACGGCCTCGGCTGGTGAGCTCAGGACCGAGCAAGAGGGTTGAGGAATCTTGGTCCTGTGGCAGCCCGGGCGAGCTGAGGGGCCGAGGAGGTAAATTTGCGGGGGCCTCGAGGAAAGCCAACTTGTGCTTGCAGGTCGGGTTAAGGGTAGCCTGGTCAGCTTCTGTGGGCCCTTCTTTCTTGGGTAATGGGACATGTCATCCGCCACGTGTCCTGATCTCGTATCGTCAATTATTGAGCATCATCATTAGCCCCCCACTCTTGTCCCAACCAGCTAGCGGGTCGGGTCAGGAGTGGACTGTCGGTCCGCCCGGGGTAAGCTCCCTCCTAAGGTTTCGTTGGGACGCGTCCCCGGGCTGTCAGATGTCTTCTCTGCTAGCGAATTAGGGCGATATCTCCGCATTTAAGGTAGGTGCGCCGGTTCGTGCATCCTGCCACTGAAGCGATGGTCCACGTGTCAAGCGTCGGTTGGCCGACGCGATGTGTGCAGACCTGTGGCGTTTGATGGGGCGCGGTCCAGTGTGAGAACGACAAGTGGAGCAATCGGTCATCGAATTGACTTCGATCACCTGCCAAGTGTGCCAAGCGCTGCTGAGAAGGAGGCATCTCCATGGCCCCGAAGTCGAGGGGGGATTATTCAGACTTGGATAGACCTGATGTCTTTTGTTGGGGCTTCGGGTCCGCTGCATGTGATGGGTTTAGTGGCCTCGTTATGAGGGCTACAAACCTGCAGCGTCTGTTGGGCAGGAGTATGCCTGCTGGGGATGACCGAGCAGGGAAACTGCTCGATTGATCTTGGCGAGGGCCTTGATCCCTGGCGTTGCGAGTAGGGAAGCTACCGGTCAGGGATAGCCTAGCAAGGAAGCCGCTCGGCTGCCTCTGGGAGGACTTTGATCCTTAGCGTTGGAGGGGTTGTAAGAAGCCTGCTAAGGATAACCGGGCAGTGAAGCTGTGCGGTTGCCTCTTGGCGAGGGCTTTGATCTCTGGCGTCGTGGGTAGGCAACCGCCAACCTGGGATGACCGAGCGGGGTAGCCGCTCAGATGCCTCTTGTGAGGGGTTTGATCCCTGGCCTTGCGGGTAGGGAAGCTACCGGCCAGGGATAGCCGAACAGGGAAGCCGCTCGGCTGCCTCTAAAGAGGACTTTGATCCTTGTCTTTGTTGGGTAGGAAGCTACCCGCTGGGATGCGCCAAGCAGAAAGGGGTTCGGCGGCCTCGCGAAGAGGGCTTCAGATCCTCAGCGTCTGATGGACAGGAGGATGCCCGCTAGGGATGCGCCGAGCAAGAAGGATCTCGGCAGCCTCGCGATGAAGGCTTTAGACCCTCAGCATCTGATGGGCAGGTGGATGCTCGCTGAGGATGCGCCGAGCAGAAAGAACTCGGCGGCCTCACGATGAGGGCTTGAGATCCTCAGCGTTTGATAGGCAGGAGGACGCCTGCCGGGGTTGCGCCGAGCAGAAGGAACTCAGCGGCCTCGTGGTGAGGGCTTGAGATCCTCGGCGTCTGATGGGCAGGAGGACGCCCGCCGGGGATGCGCCGAGAAGAAAGAACTCGGCGGTCTCGCGGTGAGGGCTTGAGATCCTCAGTGTTTGATAGGCAGGAGGACGCCCGCCGGGGATGCACCGAGCAGAAGGAACTCGGCGGCCTCACGGTGAAGGCTTGAATCTATGGCGTCGTGGGTAGGGACCTACCAGCCGGGGATGACCGAGCAGGGTAGCTGCTCGGTGCCTCATGGTGAGGGCTTTGATCCTTAGCGTTGGAGGGGCTATAAGAAGCCCACTAGGGATGACCGGGCAGTGAAGCTGCGCGGTTGCCTCTTGACGAGGGCTTTGATCTCTGGCATCGTGGATAGACAACTACCGGCCTGGGATGACCGAGCGGGGTAGCCGCCCGGATGCCTCTTGCAAGGGCTTCGATCCCTAGCGTCATGGGTAGGGAGCTACCAGCCAGGGATAGCCGAGCAGGGAAGCCGCTCGGCTGCCTCTAAGGAGAACTTTGATCCTTGTCTTTGTTGGGTAGGAAGCTACCCGCTGGGATGCGACGAGCAGAAAGGTGCTCGGCGGCCTCGCGAAGAGGGCTTCAGATCCTCAGCGTCTGATGGGCAGGAGGATGCCCGCTGGGGATGCGCCGAGCAAGAAGGATCCCGGCGGCCTCGCGATGAGGGCTTCAGACCCTTGTTTCCCCCAATCAGAGCAAAGCTCTGTTTTGAAATTCAAAATTCAAAAGTTGAAGTAACGCTTCAGATGCAGCGCTAGGTGCGCTGCGCGCCACGTGTCAAACACGGATACACTAGCGCCAGGTGCGCTGCGCCCTAGGCAGCGCACCCCCTAATCAGAGCAAAGCTCTGTTTTAAAATTCAAAATTCAAAAAAATTGAAGTAACGCTTCAGATCCAGCGCTCTGCGCTGCGCACCACGTGTCAAACATAGATGCGCTAGCGCAGGCTGCGTTGCGCGCCACGTGTCAAACGTAGGTGCGTTGCGCTGTGCGCTGCGCGCCACGTGTCAAACGTAGGTGCGCTAGCGCAAGGTGCGCTAGCGCTGGAATTAAGAATTCTCTACCGTTAGATCAAAAGATCTAATAATGATAAATCATTAATCAGAATTAAAATTCTGTTATGGAAAGATCTTTTCAATCTTGTTAAAAACAAGAAGATTACCTTCTGTAAAACAGAAGCCCTAAGATCAAAGATCCAATGGTGGGGAAATATCCCCAAATCAATCAGAGAAGGATCTCTTTAACTGATTTAACAAATCAATTTGCCCTATATAAAGGCTCCAAGACCTAAAGTCTAAAAACAAAACCTCCCTACAAACTTTGAGAAAACTCAAAGAAAGAAAAGTAAGCTTTTAGCAAAAGAAGATCACTTCTTCAAGGTAAAGAACATGATTCTTGAACACAGAGATGAAATCATCTCATGAAAAGAAGAACTATCTTCTAAAAAAGATCATAGATCTACAAAAGACCAAGGTCTTTAATAGAAAAGAGATCAAAAGATCTCATCATAAAAACAAAAGAAGTATTTACTTCATTCATAGATCATTGATCTACGAAGGCAGCACCCTTTTATAAATAAGAACTTTTGTTCTTGAATCTTGAGGCGAAGCCTCCTTTAAAAAAGAACACAAATTTGTTCACGGATCATAAATTTGATTAAATGCGCTTTGCGCTATTGAAAAGTGCCTTGCACTCATGAACTGCGCTTTTGCGCTCCTTAGACCGGCACTCAGCGCCAAAACATGCCACGTGTCAACCACAGACACAACTTGCGTTTTGCGCTTCTGAAATAGTACACTGCGCTCATGGGCTGGCACTCAGCGCCAAGCGCGCCACGTGCCATTCATTGGTGCGCCACTAAACTAGCACAACGCGCTCATAAACTGGCGCTTAGCGCTAAGCGCGACACGTGTCCTTTTCGTATGTGCTACTTGGCAGAAGCGCAATGCGCTCTTTAATTGGCGCAAAGCGCCTGGCGCGCCATATAGCGCACTGTCAGAACACACATTGTTCTAATGAATGCTATGCATTCAATACAAGACAAAGAATGTCAGGACCTAATGCTCAGCATTATTAAAAGGGGGCCAAGCCCAAGTGAAGGCTCAACAACCCAAAACAATAAAATGTTAAACATTTTAATCTTATTGGACTTAGCCCAATTCTGGCCATAAGTCCTCAACTTATATTTAATTGAGCCCATCTGCTCACGAGTATTCAACAGATCTAAGTCCCAAACTGGACTACAGATCCTTCAACCAACTCACACGGGTTCGAGGGTACATCTCTTTACTCCTCTGATATCTGTCGTTGTAATCCTTCAACGTCTTCAGAGAGGTGACGGGTCCCGACAACCACACATTTTACGAACTGTGGGGTCCTTAAACTCATGGACTGCGATGTCCTTAAACTTCATAGACTACGATGTCTTTAAACTACGGACTGTAGGGTCCTTAAACTCATGGACTACGATGTCCTTAAACCTCATAGACTATGATGTCTTTAAACTACGGACTGTGGGGTCCTTAAACTCATGGACTGCGATGTCCTTAAACCTCATAGACTACGATGTCTTTAAACTATGAACTGTGGGGTCCTTAAACTCACGGACTACGATGTCCTTAACCTGGACCGAGATGTCCTTAAACTAACATTGGACCGAGATGTTCTTAAACTAACATTGGACCGTAATGTCCTTAAACTAACATTCGACCGCAATGTCCCTAAACTAAACATTAGAGTCCAATTGCTCTTTTGTTGGATTTAAACGATCCCGTTAAGTTGATCTTAGTCTAAAAATTAGACTAACGTATCCTTAACTAACGTTTAAGTTGATCTTAGTCCCAAAATGAGACTAACGTATCCTTAAAACCAACCCCAAACCCAAATCTGAGAAGATACGGATTTGGACTAATCCACGCCCTACGGACGACAACATACATTAGTCTCCGTATATAATCCACGGGCAACCACAAACTGTTGGTGATAGTGCCCTTATAGTCAATTATTGGATTGCAGGTACGTGATTGCAATGATTGCGGAGGACCTATACCGGTAGGACAGTCTTACTCGAGATGATAGTATGCTATCTGGTTTGTCTTTATCAGTCGTGTACATGTTCAGGTGACTGATTACATGTTACACTTTGATAGAGCCCTTAGGATCTTGCTTTACTACCAACAGTATGATGGCGATCATATACGTGAGAGTTGGGTAATTTATCAGCATATCCTTAATTGTGACCCCTAGTCGTGGGAGTTTCGAGACAGGGCATTGATACTCCGGAGTAGACTAGTGTATACAGTCGAGACTCCGACGAAGGGTGGTGGCCGGTCTCACAAGCCACTGGTGTCAGTTGGATCACCTAAGATGTATACATGTGCTCATTGGGTTATGAGTACACCGGACAGGACTCGCCGGGAACCTGCTAGTTGGTATTATACATATCGTCAGATAGCAGTTCCCTGGTGACATGTGTACAGGTTAGTTCATCGACCTGAGGTCATCATTTGTCTCGTGTGAGTTCCCACTGTGCTTTGATTTCTACCCTACCACGGCTTAAAGGAGTCGTGCAAACAGGTAGTTTTTGGGTACAGTCCCGAACCACATGGAGGCACGTGAGCGGATCGGCAGGGGATTCGTCTCTCCCGGTATTGGGGGCGAGATCGTGCTGTGTATAGGAGAGCCATTACACATAGCCCACGGCCGTGGCATGAGATTTACTGGTAGGTACTCCAGTAGTATCTCAGGGTGTTATTGGGCTACACTCCGACACGACTTATACTGTTATTGGGGGTCTGACGTTACTAGCCCCCTAGGAAGATATGCGATACTCATAGACGAACGGACCGGACTGTATATACATTGTCACTGTTAGGCTCAGTAGGGTTTCCGGATGAGTTCGCTCATTGGCATCCCTTAAGGTCGGTCCATGGGCAGCCGTTACGCATTGCTAGTGCCGCTGACGGTTTGTGGTTAAACCCACTGCCAGGGTACTGACGAGTCATTAGAGTCCCCCATAGACAGTTTCCCAAGTTCGGGCGAAACGTTGTAGAGGCCGTATGGTTTTATGGCAGGGTTCGAAAAATGCACGTGCGTTTACGCACGTGTTATTTTTCGGGCAGATGATACTGGTCGGCTTTGGTTTAAGCCGGATCTGAGTATTATATTGAGTAGATATAATATCTTTGTCTCAGTTGCATTTGTATTCGGTCGTAATACAAATGCGGGTATATTTATACAGTTTCGGGGTTATCCTGAAAGTCGTTTCGGGATCACTTTTGGAAGTTGCCAGTTTCCAGTTTTCTATCAGCCGTCTTTTAACATTCGGTTAAAGACGGATTTATCTTTTTTTGGATGAGGTGAGTCATGCTTCTAGAAGGTTCTAGAGAGGGTGACTTGGCATGGTGAGTCATTAGTGCTTTAATGGAGCCATTAATGCAATGGTGACTAGGTTAATGAATCACCATTTGCATTAATGAGGTTTTGTTTGCATGAAGGATATTTGTGGTTGATCTTTTCTCTTGTGGTCACTCTCCCCTCTCCTACACTCACCTCCCTCCATCTATAAGTGGCCGTCCCCCATCTCCTCCTCCACTTCTTGATGAGAAAAAATTATGGTTGTTAAAAGAAAAGACTAAAGTTTTGGATACATGGAAATTTCATAGTTCATTTCTTATTCCATTTCATTTCCATCGGCAACTTCATCAACCGATCGTCCACGGATTTGGACGAAGTGAGACAAAGTCATCTACTCATTCTCTACATCAATCTTGGTCGTCTCTTTTAGCAAACTTGACGACCGAGTTGCCTCGAGTCAGAAGCGGGAGCCCGTTTAAAGAATCGTTGACGTGGTGCCACCTGGACGAGCAGATTGGAGATCGACGAGATCGGAGCAGCCGCAACGGAGCGTGGGATGATGGTTGAAGAACGAAGGACTCGGATCGTTCGGTATAACCTTTCTACACTCTTTACAGTTTGTTAGTTTAGCAATAATGGCAGATCCGGGTTAAAGTATACGATAGCGCCAGTTAAAAAGTTTTTGTTCCGCATTTGGCGTCTGTAGACGGCCGGGGCGCTACCGTAGACTAACAGTGGTATCAGAGCCTCACCATTTTGCTTTACTAACTTGTGCTAACGCGTTTAAAATATCGATCGAACCGGATATCGAAAACTGCAAAATCTCCATTCACAGTTTCTGTCGATTTTAAATGATGTCCTAAAATTATTCCACATATCACAGAAAGTTGTGCAGGGTTTCAGAAGTACACCGACCAAATTTGAGCACGTGATCCCACCAAACCGCCGCGGAGTCGCGGCCAAACCCATGGTTTGGCCGCGCATCCGCGGCCATTCTATGGGATCAGTGCACCAAATTTGGTCTGTGTCTTCTCTGTTGGAATTTGGGGTTTTTGGTATATATCTTTTGGGCCCAGATTTTGTTACTGTTCACCAGTTGTTCGTGGGGCCCACTTTGTGATATTTAGTCGATCGAAATTTAAACATGTTAGTTTACAGTGCTTACATTATATCTCCGACCGGGAATGTCATTTGATCGGTAAACCGCGTCTGATTGCTATAGTTCTTTTAGACGGGTTTGCGAACGTGATATTCGCGTTGATGTTCTGTGTTGTGCTGTGATGTTGCGGATTTGTCGTGGTGGATAGCAGTGTGCAATGGTAGTACAGTTTGAGTTTATTTGTACATTTGATATTGCAGGGCGAGCGTCCAACTTGTGGACTGCCGTCACTGCCTGTTGTATAATATTCTTTTGGGGCACGACCAGGTTGCGGTCGATGTACCTGTTGTACTATTTTTCATTATTATAGTAGGTTTTGCCCCGCGACGGAGTTCACGGATAGCCGGGTTCTGGAGGGCAACAGGTCCGCATCTCATGGCTTTGAGAGGCAGAGGGGCCTCACTCTAAAATTGGCAGACTATTCGCCGCACTCGTAGGGGGTACAAGTTGACCCAAGGAGGGGTGCCCAAGTTTACCGGATTCCGTGAAGTGCAGGGTGGTCCATTCACTTTAATGTAGGGGGCTGCCTCGCTTCAGGTTTTGGTGGGTAACTTGCCGCACCCGTAGGGGTCTAGGTTTCATTGCACAGGCTATCCACACGACAGGGGAACGTCGGGTTTCAGCAGCGGCTCTGTGAAATCCGGGGATCCCAGATTATCTGTATTGTTCTGTGATGCTTATTACTTTTCTGTAATGTTGCATATTATCACGCCTGGAGCGATTATTGTATATTGGTTTATATACTATTAGATGTTGTATATATTTTACACCCGCGCTAGTCCAGTCCCCACTCTGTCGTTAGTTAAGTAACCTAACGGGTGATGACGAGACCCAGTGACGAATGCGGATGGTATATACGTACATTTTATTTTCGTTCTTTTCTGGTGTGATTGATTGATAGGACTGCGTTGATTCTGATCAATGCAAAGTAAAACAAACCTGTTTGCAGTTGTTGGAACAAATTTAAAAAGTGTTATTACAAAGACGTTTCCTTTTGTTTTGCATAGCGGTATTCAGTGGAATATCCTGCACCTCATTCGACGGGGCAAGGGCCGATATCCCTTCACCGGGACTAACCCCTTGGGCAGAAGTTTGCGTCAGGGTAATTACTTCACTATAGTCGATTACAAGTTGCTTTGCATCGCGGTATTCAGTGGAATATCCTGCACCTCATTCTACGAGGAAAGAGCCGAGATCCCTTCACCGGGAATGACCTCTTTAGCAAAAGGTTTTCGCCACTATATTTTAAAAAAAGCTATCAGGTTCTTTCAGCGATATCAAGTTCACTACGTTAAAGGTTTTTCGCCAAAAACCAGCCGTAGCCCTCCGTCACTTCTTTTGGGTATTCAGTAGTATTCAAGCTATGTATTTTGACCTAACGCCAAGGCATAGTGTTTGGTAGCTGCTGGGTATTTAATTGTTGCATAGATAGATGAGTTGGTTTGGGACAGCTGTTCTGCCATTTTGACCTAACGCCAAGGGCATGTGCGGGTGGGTTCAAATTAACAAGATAGTGACGGGTAGAACTTGGCATGTGACTTATGACATTTTGACCTAACGCCAAGGTTATAAGAGCATGGGGCAAAAATCATATCGGGAGTTTCTAAAGAAACTGAAACTTGCCAAGTATACGCATACCTTCTGGAGTATGAGTAACGTGGATGCATTCCATCACGTTATCATGCGATGAGAGTTGGATCCCGATTCCCACTGATGAGTTGGTTTACTCTTCGGGTGATCCCGATTGATTCTTCTTTCAGGTTTGGAGGAGAATTTGACAGGACAGTGGGAGGTTTCCAGATTAGAAAAAGTGATAACCATTCTGATCTAGGTTAGAGTGCACGCAGAGTGTTTCTTTTCTCTCTCTCTTTGGCAGCGACCTTTGACCGACCCTAGACTATGACTCAGTGACCAAGTTGACCGAACCTTCTTAAAATACTGACTTTTGGATTGTCTATGTTGCATAAGTCATTGCCACTCCTTCTTCTACCCTTTGCATTTCTCAGAACACCCGTTTTACTACGGACATCCACTTCCATTGGATAGATCCATCGTATGGTTATATATGAACTCGGAGGGATTTCTTCGAGGATGGATCAAGGTTCAGGAGAAATAGAATTGGTTTATTCAGTTGTCTTTTATTATCACCTTCTCTCAGGTTGCGAGGGCTCCTTGGTTTAGGAGAGTACACCTATTACGCTTATTGGATAGTCTTATTCCAAACCATAGGCAGGTGCCGAAAGGTAGGGAATGAAGAAAACCAATTAGCCTAAGTAGGGTGTGCAGAAGGTAATATGTAAAGACAAAATAAAGGGATTAGAAAGAGGGCAAAGTAAATTGCAACTGATATCATTCACGACCAAACCGCGTACTTCATCGCCACTCCTATTTCACCTTTAAAAGAATAAGGTATTATTCAATTGTCTTTTATCATCACCTTCTCTCAAGATGCGAGTACTCCTTGGTTTAGGAGGGTACACCTATTATGCTTACTGGATAGTCTTCTTCCAAACCATAGGCTGGTGCCGAACTGTAGGGAAGGAAGAAAACCATTTAGCCTAACGATGGTGTACAGAAGGTAACGACTGAAGACAAATAAAGGGATTTGGAGAGCTGGCAATAAAATATACGGTTGAAGTCATGAATTGGATTATGGAAGAGGCATTGCTATGAATACCAGGATACCCCTAGGAAACATTTTCATGTTTCAGTGCATTGTTAATGGAAAACTGTTTTCCCGATTACATACTTACTCCAGGGTGTGTATTCACCAGGTTTCATTCTCATATCTGTATGGTTTTACAGATGATGAGTGGGAGGAAGTTATTGGGAATTAGGTAACTATCCTCATTATATCGGAATTCGTTGTAATTAGTGATATTTGAGGAAATCGCCAGGGTACAGTTTTCAACCTACAACGCACAGGTTTTGAGTTGCTTAAACTCAGCGGACTTATACAGAGTATTGTATGTTGTCCAGTGTCCATCAGGACAAAGGGGTAGGTCCTCGTACTATGTTCTGTTTACTTATAACTTCTCTAGTATTTAGACAAGTGTTTCGTAGAAATACAAGGTCTAAGTTTTGAGAAGTTATGGGTATAAGAATAAAGTAGAGAACCAGGTATCATAAGTATCGGGATTCTTCAAAGAGATCGTAGATGTAGATTCTTTTGATTGGTATTCAGATGATAGTAATGGTTTTTGAGAAACATATTTCTTTTTCAGGTTACTCATAATTGGATGGATTCTTAAGTTGAGTAATGCTGATTAGCCTCTTTCCATTAAGTTGATATGCACTGGAGACAGCTGCATGATTGAATCTAGTTCCAAATAAATAAGTGCCAAAGTTTCTATATTGGATATAGAATGGTTCATACCTTAAAAGATGTTAAGGTACGGGGAGTTATCCAGCTTATGCTTAAAACCAGACACTGGATAACTCAGGGCACGTTTCTGTAATGGCTGTTTGTGGGTTGACCCTGGCTATGACGAGGGTTGATATTCAACCATTGGGAAGATCAATAGTGATATTGTTCTTGACTCGCCACAGTTTTAGTAAAATGGATTTTTTCAGAAAACAGTAGTGGGAGTATGGTAGAACTGGAAGTGATTCCAGAACCGCAAACGATTACGGAAAATTTAATAGGACCTATATATTCAATCAGGTTTGACATTCCATTAGCCACTCCGCAGATACGGTGGGTAACCTCAGACACCCGAGAGGTACTTCGGTAGCCTCAAGGACGGTGACAGGGAGGTTCTTATCTACCCAGACTTGACACTACCGTTGTTCCAGGCTATGAGACCCGGTAGGAGGGTTGTTGTGGTCAGTGGGAGTAGCGGAAGCATAGTGGACAAGTAGCTTATGTCTATTTATAGACTAGAGCAGTTATAGCGGAGATAGATCATCTAATTTTGATATGACAGTCATGGGTTTGACTTCATCAGAATAGGGGATGAATCTGTTAAGAAGGTAGTAGGGTGTGATGTCATGGTATCTGGATGACATACACAGAGTAGGAAGTAAAATTCCTATACTACGATCGGTTGTACTGTGGTCGTCACACAGTTGTTTCTCCAGACAGGATATGGATATAATATTTGACATTCTGGTTTCTGGATCTATGGTTTTTAGATCTAGATTTGGGTAGTTTCCCAATGTGGGTACTTTGACAGATATTCTAATGGTTTTTAGAATAGTTGACTCCTAGCATGGTGGTGTACCTGCAGGTGATGGAGTCACCCTCTCTAAAGGTGTCGTATAGACTAAAGCGGAAAGGGCTGTGCATGATTGGCAGATCACTTGCTTAGGCAATTGAGTCAATCGTGAGGTGTCAAGTACCACACCAGATGTTGTTTTTGCACTAGATGCAATAAGTTTGTATTAATCCAATCCTGGAGAGACATAAGGAAGCAGTTTTAGAACATAAGTACATGTTCTGCAGATTTGATGACGGCAGCCTCCTTCGGGAGACGATTATCATTCCAGGCTTCAAAGGTGACATGGTTGACAGAGAGATTGTCAGAGTTATAGTTTTCCCTCTGATGAGGGACAGTATTATGGACAGGTGGTCCAAGAGGATACTGTGGGAGGCATGGTGCCGGATACTGATTAGGTTCAGTGATCGATACAGTCTAAGAAGTTTGGATTTGGAGTTCATTTATGAACTAGGTCCCATCAGACATCCAGACATATTCTAAGACAGGTATTACTCAATTCGGGAGATGGCTTTCTCCACGAACTTGAGATTAAGAGAGATATAAAAAGAAACATCTAGGCGGATCCACTCACTGAGGCTATTTCTCGAACACAATAGTTTTACAAACGGGCTTTGTGAAACTGATTAGTAGAGGAGTTGGATGTTCGGTTTCACATGGGCTGTGAGTAGTCGACATCGCAATAATTAGCCTTGAGTGCAAGTGGGAGATTGTTGGTGATAGTGCCCTCATAGTCAATTATTGGATTGCAGGTACGTGATTGCAATGATTGCGGAGGACCTATACCGGTAGGACAGTCTTACTCGAGATGATAGTATGCTATCTGGTTTGTCTTTATCAGTCGTGTACATGTTCAGGTGACTGATTACATGTTACACCTTGATAGAGCCCTTAGGATCTTGCTTTACTACCAACAGTATGATGGCGATCATATACGTGAGAGTTGGGTAGTTTATCAGCATATCCTTAATTGTGATCCCTAGTCGTGGGAGTTTCGAGACAGGGCATCGATACTCCGGAGTAGACTAGTGTATACAATCGAGACCCCGACGAGGGGCGGTGGCCGGTCTCACAAGCCACTGGTGTCAGTTGGATCACCTAAGATGTATACATGTGCTCATTGGGTTATGAGTACACCGGACAGGACTCGCCGGGAACCTGCTAGTTGGTATTATACATATCGTCATATAGCAGTTCCCTGGTGACATGTGTACAGGTTAGTTCATCGACCTGAGGTCGTCATTTGTCTCGTGTGAGTTCCCACTGTGCTTTGATTTCTACCCTACCACGGCTTAAAGGAGTCGTGCAAACAGGTAGTTTTTGGGTACAGTCCCGAACCACATGGAGGCACGTGAGCGGATCGGCAGGGGATTTGTCTCTCCCGGTATTGGGGGCGAGATCGTGCTGTGTATAGGAGAGCCATTACACATAGCCCACGGCCGTGGCAGGAGATTTACTGGTAGGTACTCCAGTAGTATCTCAGGGTGTTATTGGGCTACACTCCGACACGACTTATACTGTTATTGGGGGTCTGACGTTACTAGCCCCCTAGACAGATATGCGATACTCATAGACGAACGGACCGGACTGTATATACATTGTCACTATTAGGCTCAGTAGGGTTTCCGGATGAGTTCGCTCATCGGCATCCCTTGAGGTCGGTCCATGGGCAGCCGTTACGCATTGCTAGTGCCGCTGACGGTTTGTGGTTAAACTCACTGCCAGGGTACTGACGAGTCATTAGAGTCCCCCACAGACAGTTTCCCAAGTTCGGGCGAAACGTTGTAGAGGCCGTATGGTTTTATGGCAGGGTTCGAAAAATGCACGTGCGTTTACGCACGTGTTATTTTTCGGGCAGATGATACTGGTCGGCTTTGGTTTAAGCCGGATCTGAGTATTATATTGAGTAGATATAATATCTTTGTCTCAGTTGCATTTGTATTCGGTCGTAATACAAATGCGGGTATATTTATACAGTTTCGGGGTTATCCTGAAAGTCGTTTCGGGATCACTTTTGGAAGTTGCCAGTTTCCAGTTTTCTATCAGCCGTCTTTTAACATTCGGTTAAAGACGGATTTATCTTTTCTTGGATAAGGTGAGTCATGCTTCTAGAAGGTACTAGAGAGGGTGACTTGGCATGGTGAGTCATTAGTGCTTTAATGGAGCCATTAATGCAATGGTGACTAGGTTAATGAATCACCATTTGCATTAATGAGGTTTTGTTTGCATGAAGGATATTTGTGGTTGATCTTTTCTCTTGTGGTCACTCTCCCCTCTCCTACACTCACCTCCCTCCATCTATAAGTGGCCGGCCCCCATCTCCTCCTCCACTTCTAGATGAGAGAAAATTATGGTTGTTAAAAGAAAAGACTAAAGTTTTGGATACATGGAAATTTCATAGTTCATTTCTTGTTCCATTTCATTTCCATCGGCAACTTCATCAACCGATCGTCCATGGATTTGGACGAAGTGAGACAAAGTCATCTACTCATTCTCTACATCAATCTTGGTCGTCTCTTTTAGCAAACTTGACGACCGAGTTGCCTCGAGTCAGAGGCGGGAGCCCGTTTAAAGAATCGTTGACGTGGTGCCACCTGGACGAGCAGATTGGAGATCGACGAGATCGGAGCAGTCGCAACGGAGCGTGGGATGATGGTTGAAGAACGAAGGACTCGGATCGTTCGGTATAACCTTTCTACACTCTTTACAGTTTGTTAGTTTAGCAATAATGGCAGATCCGGGTTAAAGTATACGATAGCGCCAGTTAAAAAGTTTTTGTTCCGCATTTGGCATCTGTAGACGGCCGGGGCGCTACCGTAGACTAACACAAACAAAACAAGCACCCACGACACGAAGTGATCATCTGGAGAAGGAGAAAGTTGTTACCGCGGTGCGGTAGCGTAATTAACTGCAGGGGCTTGCGTCTACAGGGAAGAGCGTCCCCACAATCAAAAAACCCCTCATCAACGAGGGGGAATCTGACGAAGTCTGCTACATCGGCCGCATCCGTTTAAACCTTCGATACATGGTGCCATAAATCAACTTGGCATCTTCGGAGAGGTGGACGGATAGCACCAATTAGCATCTGCCTCGAAATTCAGGCGAGACGTTCACCGCGTCTTCACGCGTCTTTCGGCGGGGAACAGATTCCGGCACGCCCGGTAGGACCTTTTCCTCTTTCCACTCCACACTTCGTGTATCGTGTTCGCGAACGAATCGCGGTTTGATATGGTTGCCCTTGGGTTCGAGGTACTAAGATTTGGTTTCTTGCTTGGCGCAGAAAGCGAAACATCAATGGCATCTACTTGCGTGAAGTATTCCAACTGCAATTGCAACTCGCGCTCGGCCTCATCTGGAAGCATAGCTTACGGGCCTGAAGCGGCCTCCTTGTTCACGATGCCGGTGGACCAGATAACTCAGGCCACCACTGGATTGTTTTTTGGGACTATGCTCCCATCGATGAGCTTCAGCACCCCTGTACCATCGCAAGAAGCTCCCAAAAAGTCGGTCTTTGATCGGCTTGCAACTACAGCGGCCCCCCTCAACGGGTCGTCCAGCTCCAGCACCTCAGTCTTCGCCAGATTGGGCCAAAGTTCATGTGGATCCATCATGAAGCCTGTAATTCAAGAAAAGGCTATTCCGAAAAGGGTAGTCATCCCTGCTTTCGAAGTCGTCAAGGTGACTTCTCCTGCCAAAGGGTCGGACTTCACAAGACTGACCGTTCCGGCTCCCACTCCGGCTCCCGTACCTGCTCAAAAGTCTGTCTTTGACAGGTTAGACGTTGCTGCTCAACGAACGTCGGTCTTCAAGAGGCTGGTACCGGCAGCGCCTCACCTGAATAGGGGGCAAGACGAAGTCACCCCTCAAGCTAAAACAGTCCCAACAGCTCGACACGCTCGACGTCGCCACTGGCGCCGAGTAAGGAAGGCTATGGGAAACTCCCCTTCTGGGCTAACTCCACCAGCCCCAACGGTGGAAGTCAATGTTGTTGTTCCAATTGGGAACAGCTTTGAAATGCTGAACAAGGTGCGCAGGAACTCTCCTACCGCCGTACTGAAAAGGTCTCCTCCACCGGTGAAGAATGTTACAGAAATAAAGCCGGAGCAGCCCCCTCAGCGGCTATCCTCCAAAATCTACAAAGTCTGGCAACAGGTCCAGGTGTCGGTGATTGATCAAGATCACTCTCGCCGACAGAAAGGACGACAACCACCTGGGTGCCCGCTGCAACGGCCCCCTCAACGTTAATTGCTCAAAAGAGAAGGAGGCCAAAGAAAGCCCCTGTAACTACGGCAGACCACAGAGACGCTGAGCCCAAACGCCCCAAGTCTGGGGGCATAAAGGTGCATACTGTTTACATGGCTTCCGGAAAAGAGGAAAGCCGCGCTTCGACGGGTCACCGACCGCTCACCCGATCTGTGACAAAAGCCCAGGAGCAGCAACAGAAGCTCCAAGAAATGCTGTCGCAAATGGCCCCACTCACCGGGCCAAAAGAAAGCCTGGAGGCGTCATCGGAGCAGCGTCATGAACAAGAAACCGATGATGACTTCCTCCGCAGAGTCCTCGAAAAGAAGGATAGAGAAGCAGCAGAACAAGCGGCTAATATAAAACGAATGGCGCTCCTCTTCCAAGACATGGTCGGGATGATGTTGCAACCGGAACCTCCAGCTGAAGACTGATTATTAGAGGTTTTGATGCGTGAGTGCACTTTTAAAAGATGAATCAAAGAATATTAACAGCAATCAAGAACGGCGTCGCTTGGTAGCTAGCCGGTGAGTACGGGTCAGTCCATAGGGATGTTGTGTATTTCCTAATTGTTCTAACGAGTTAATTCCAAACGGTGTTGGTTGATTATCACTAAAAACTAAAGTTGATTTAGACTAGGATTAGAATCTTGCTAGGGTTAGGTTTAGGTTAAGTTTGGAAATTAAAGATTTCCCACCACTTTCAAAGCCCTAATTTAGATCTATTTAGGTGTTATGGTAATAATTAATAAAGTGGATTATTACCATCGGGGAGAAACAATATTTCTTCCTCTAGGTCCTTGTCCTTCCTTTCTCAATTCTTACCCTAACCTCCATGGAAAACATATACAACCGGTCTTTTAAACTACGGTATCACCGCTACCTCGTGGGGTAGGGTGCCGTAGGGAGCGGTGTGTGTATGTATGCATGGAGTCCTATAAAAAGATTATGTGATGGGCAAGAAAGGGGTGAGAGATTTTCATCTCTCAAATCTTCCCTATTCCTAACCCTAACAAGTGAGGATCTACTTACTCATTAGGGAATTGATAAACATGTTCTAATTAATTAACTAGGGCAGATAATAAAATTATACTAAGGCAGAAATAAAATTAACTAGGGCAATGAGATAAAAGTCTTACTTTATTTGATGGCTCTCTCCAAACATTTACACCGAATTGAAATTCTGAATAGATGAAATAAAAAGAGACATACCTCAAAAAGAGGTTTAGGGTTTCTATTTATAGATCATAGAAACCCTAGGGTTACATTCGATACATATCTGCATTTACAAATTTGCCCCTAAGAAGCCTAGTCAATGCACCGCCGCACCGACATGAAATTGTACCGACACGTGCTCTATATGGCCGCGGAACCGTGGCCAAAAGCCCTGTTTGGCCGTGGATCCGCGGCCATGTAGTGGGTTCAATGAGTGCAATTTTCTGGTCTTGGTCTGGTTGCATTTGGGTACTTGTTTCTTCATATGGTTTCTCAAATTGTCTTCTAGTTTTCTTCCAGATTTCCACAGTGCATAATGTCGTGGACTTTTACCGTTTGCTTCATGTCGAAGTCTTGAATCTTTCACTGCCTTTGTACTTTGTGAAATTGTCCATTGATCTTAGTTTATTCTTCAAACTGTAGGCATGATCAAGATTCTTCCATTTGTTGGTCGTAGTCTCACTTTTGTATCGTCTTTCATCTTTTTCACTGTTTTTGTTCCGAGAACCTGTAACCTGCAACTATATAGCAGGCATGGATCAAACGCACCTGTTTATTTGTAAAATGAATAAGAATGGGGAATATAATAATGCAAAATTATGATCTGAACAAATACCCCCAAACTTATCTTTTGCTCGTCCTCGAGCAAACCTAGTTTTATTCTTGAAAAAGACCTAGCCTCACTTTCGTGGGGAAACGCGATTGCACTGAGCTCGTGAAACAGGCCGTTAAACTTCTAGGTGTCCCTAGTAGGAGGAGTGTTGTCTCCTGAGGGTTTTCAGCGGATACTACCCACAAAATCCTATCAATTCGGCCTATTGACTTTTATTCTCCAATTAGGTTTTCTAGCAAGAAATTCTATTATCTTCGACTCATAAATTATCCACCCGTATTTCTCACGCTTCCTTATTATTTAACTTAAGATTATATATGTTTTGTAGACTTACTTAGCTTTTAGCATCTTTTATGTTTTCCTTCTAGGGTTCTATCTCAACTTAGGAATTTTTATCATCTCTACTAAAAATATAAGTCCTATTTTTCATTCCTATCTCTCATCCAAACCCCAATCATATATCCCTACGTGTGTGTATGTATCACCCCTACACTTGGAAATTCAATTCAAGCTCTTATACTCTTGTCCATCGTCCAAAGTACTTTTAGCTGGTGAATTTTTAGATGAAATTGCTCACACATCCTTCATGCGATCGTTAATATTTCTTGAGGTACTAACGACCGATTACAAAATGTGTTCGCATATTAAGGCGTAATTCCTAGTCTTGTAACACCTAAGGCTTTAGCAGTGACTCCCAAACCAGTTGGTCTAAGGTACTTGGTGATAAAACACCCTCGCTATATTTTTTTTATTTTACGCCTTAAGTAATTACAAAACCAGTGTTCATTTTTTTTATCCCTTTATTCACACTTGTATTTTTATTTTATTTTCCTTCATACTAAGGACTTTAGACAAGAGCATTTCAAGGTCTCCTCTACTATTCTAAGTTTCAAGATTCGTGTTTGTGCAAGTTGTAGGGTATATATTTTCAGAATTTAGACTTAAGCTTCGGAATTATTTTTCAGACTTATACTTTAATAAAAATATCAATACTCTTCCCTTATTTTGACTTAGCCCAAAAAGTGAACTCAAAATTTGCCTATTTCTAAGTAAATTATAAAGACATATATTTTCTACCGTTAAATTTTAAGAAAGGTTATTTTTAGGGTTTTTAATTTACTAAGTCTAGGTTCTAGTTTTTCCTAGCTAGTTAACCTTCTTGTCAAACACAAGTCAATTATGGCCAAAATTGAATTTTTCAATTTTATAATTTTTAAAAATTTTCAATTTTTATGGGTTTCAAAATAAGTATGCAAATGCAAAAATGTACATATGAATGCGAAGGAAGAAAGCTTACCGAGCACACCCCCAAACTTAATCTTGACAGTGTCCTCACTGTCATGCTACACCAAGAGGGTCAAAATGACTGGTATTCCCCTGTTTATTTTATATTTTTTTTATTGTTGAAAGAAAAACAAATCATATATACAAAAAGGTCCCCCCCCCAAACTTAAGTGAGACAGTGTTTCCACTGTTTTAAGCGTTAAAGTTCAGAGTTAGGGAGGAGAAAAATCAAACTATACAAGGCCTTACACAGGCCAAAGGTTAGCACCAACCATTCAAAAATTTTATCGTGATAATGGTAGGGTTGGTGAAAGAATGGAGTGTAGAGAAAATAAATGAGAAGCACACAAGACCGTGTGGAGATAGAAGAGGTATACGGTCTCGATGAAGGAGGAGAATGGCGGAAGAGAGAAAGAAGTGTAGTACGAACTTGAGGGTGTAAATTGAGTAAATAAATTAGCACAAATTATGATGACCGATGTGTTAAAAGCGATTGTGCTAATTTATCAACCCGTCGAGAAATGGGGTCAAATCCCTCAAGATTCGTAAGAAAACATGAGTACGTCGAACTTGCTAAACCATCCATTGAATATGGAAGCGTGACGGATTCTTACACAGTCGAAATGATGGAAACGACGAAGGGGTGTGATTTAGAAGGAGTCTCATTCTCACCTAAGTAAGCGTGTTTAGGGTGAGATGGCAAAAGCTTGAATTTGAGTTTTGGAGGTGAAACAATTGAAGGTGAAATTGGTGAAACTGTCTCGAACTCGAAGGATTCCATCAATGGTTCGAAATCACTGTAAGCAACCGATTCGGATGGTTCAACTGATTCATTCGAAAATTCAAAGGACTCAAACTTGGGTAACGAGTTTTCAAAATCGTTCGAAAAAGTGAAACACTCGTAATCATTATCGGTTGTGCAACTTGTGTCGGATTCAAGGAGGAACGCACTAGTGGCGTCAAAACTGCGGTGATCGAACAGAAATTTTTCAAGCTCACAGTCCTCCTGCGTGATTTCTTGCGTGGTCGGAACGATGGAACGGATGAAGGGGTGATTTAGGAAGTATAACAGTTAAAGGTTCAGGAGGATGAATTGAAAAATCCGACTCATCAAACAAAACTGGTTCATCCTCAATACTATCCTCAATACTCTTCTCAATACTATCCTCATAATTCTCTTCAAAAGTTATCTCATCCATGCAATTATCATCAAAATCAAGATGCATATGAAGTTCGGGAGAAGCATTTAATGATTCGGGATGATGAATTGGAGAGAAAACTTCAGTCAAATCTGCGGGTTCATCATCTAAATTATTCCCTGCGTCAATATCCTCAATCAAGTGAAAATCATTTTTTTCGGACACCTCATCAAAAGCATGGATATTTATCAATTCAGGTTCTAGATTGGAGGTGTAGAGGTCGAATGGATTGGTGATCGTTTCACTCAAAAGGGACCCTTCACAATCTGGTAAATCAAGCACTACAAAGTCGCACAACTCATTAAACGTTTTATTTTCAACTGGTGAATCATTTGGGATACTTGATAGACATTCAAAACTGTAGTTGTGGGATTCAATTGGGGATGGGTAGGTTTGATTTGAAAGGGTGCACAGCTCACTCTCTCCACTCGAATTCTCAATCTGTCCAACCGCCTCATCATACATTGGAATTTTTGGAACTAGTTGGAAACTAGCTACCGGGTCACTAGGTTGCATAAGGGCGGCAATAGACGCGTCCAAATTCCTCATCTGTTGGTTTGTCGCTACAATATAAGCTTCCAACGACTGTTCCAGACTAGACATGTATTGTGAAGGGGTTTCAGTAAAATATTCAAAATTGTTTGGATTCTGGAAACTCCCAAATGGCTGTGTAGAAGCAATGTCTAAGGAAGGTGCGAAAGTCGGGTAGGACTGGTAGGAATTGAATGGTTGGACAGGAGTAGGATCAACATTTGGATAAAAAGGTGAATGGACTTGTTGATCCCAAGAATTGGAAGTGTTGAAAGGAATGAAAGATCGGTTACAAGATTGTTCAATATGTTCAGCAATAGACATGGGTTTCGGAGTTACAACAGAACTCGAAAAAGTAGTATCAACGTAAGAAGGTGGTGAAGGTTGAAATGGTTGATACAAAGTGGATTGCGGAGTCGAACTGTTTCTCCTAGACGCTTCTATTCGATCTTTCAAAGAAATTTTGGGTATGGAGGGGTCGTCCGTAACTCGACCAAAACAATTCGCGTAGGAAGCAATGTTTGGATGAGGGTACCAAAGTTCGGTAAGAGTTTTGTGAGGTGGGGTACCCATGATGTAAGAAGGAGAAGAAAAAGAATGTGGGTGCAATGGATTTCTTAGCGACAAGTGGCAAGTTTTGTGGAAAAAAATTTCCGTTTTGTGTTTTTTTATTTTTTATAATTAGCTTTTTGCAAAAAGATTTTCGATAAAAGGCTTAGACACACGTTCAATCAATCACAAATGCACAATCAATCCTAGATCTAGGGTCACCTAGGTCAGCTAGACAGCTCCTTACTGTTCCAAAGGGCAAGATGTAAGGACCTCAAACCGCCTCTTCACCGCCAATTGTGGCCAGGTAAGCACAAGTAGAGAAATGAGAGATCCGCTCACGAATCACCATGAGACGGGCCTTTTAAAGTTACTTTTCCCTAACTGTCTAGCCTAGGCACCACAAAGTCAGGTTAGGATCAACGGTCGATACCTATAACTATTCCTTTGTTCTATTGAGCGCGAAGTCCTTAAGGCTGAGTCTAATCTTTTTTTAATTACTTGAGGGTCAATGCAATATGCTTTATATGATTTTTGGGGTCCTGGGAAGGGTGATGAAATCCCCACCCAATCTGGATTGGTGTTCAAGCCCCTTAAAGTCAATTTAGATATGCAAAGCATTAAACACAATCACTTGCAAACAAAAAAATTTTTAGCGCGGCGCAAAGAATCCTGCACAAGATCAATTATTGGAGAAGGGGACAAATTTTTTGGCGCAAAGAATCCTGCAGGAAATTTTTACAGAGGATAATGGGGTTAAGAAGAAGAAGAGGGAACTTACAGAGGAGTTTTTTCTTGCTGACGTCAGTAAGGCGGCGCGGTTCCACGGTCAACTCATTGGTTCAGATCCCCAAATCTTTTCTGTTTTCTGTTCTGATTATCCTCTGCTTGTTCAGATCTTCTGTTTTCTGTTTCGCTCTTTGGAATTTTCCAGATCTGAATTCGTTCTTCGATCCTGCACAATTCAAAAGAAAACCCTTCAAAGAATAACAAGATGATAAAAAAAAATTATTTTTATATTTTTCAGTTTTTATGATGTTTTTTAATTTTATATTAACCCGAAATTGCAAAAAGAAAATACTATGCCATCCCCGGCAACGGCGCCATTTGATTGTTAGAGGTTTTGATGCGTGAATGCGCTTTTAAAAGATGAATCAAAGAATATTAACCGCAATCAAGAACGGCGTCGCTTGGTAGCTAGCCGGTGAGTACGGGTCGGTCCACAGGGATGTTGTGTATTTCTTAATTGTTCCAACGAGTTAATTCCAAACGGTGTTGGTTGATTATCACTAAAAACAAAAGTTGATTTAGACTAGGATTAGAATCTTGCTAGGGTTAGGTTTAGGTTAAGTTTGGAAATTAAAGATTTCCCACCGCTTTCAATACCCTAATTTAGATCTATTTAGATGTTATGGTAATAATTAATAAAGTGGATTATTACCATCAGGGAGAAACGATGTTTCTTCCTCTAGGTTCTTGTCCTTCCTTTCTCAATTCTTACCCTAACCTCCATGGAAAACATATACAACCGGTCTTTTAAACTACGGTATCACCGCTACCTCATGGGGTAGGGTGTCGTAGGGAGCGGTTTGTTTATGTATGCATGGAGTCCTATAAAAATATTATGTGATGGGCAAGAAAGGGGTGAGAGATTTTCATCTCTCAAACCATCCCTATTCCTAACCCTAACAAGTGAGGATCTACTCACTCATTAGGGAATTGATAAACATGTTCTAATTAATTAACTAGGGCAGATAATAAAATTATACTAAGGTAGAAACAAAATTAACTAGGGCAATGAAATAAAAGTCTTACTTTATTTGATGGCTCTCTCCAAACATTTACACCGAATTGAAATTCTGAATAGATGAAATAAAAAGAGGCATACCTCAAAAAGAGGTTTAGGGTTTCTATTTATAGATCATAGAAACCCTATGGTTACATTCGATACATATCTGCATTTACAAATTTGCCCCTAAGAAGCCTAGTCAACGCACCGCCGCACCGACATGAAATTGCACCGACACGTGCTCTATATGGCCGCGGAACCGCGGCCAAAAGCGCTGTTTGGCCATGGATCCGCGGCCATGTGGTGGGTTCAATGAGTGCAATTTTCTGGTCTTGGTCTGGTTGCATTTGGGTACTTGTTTCTTCACTTGGTTTCTCAGATTGTCTTCTAGTTTTCTTCCAGATTTCCACAGTGCATAATGTCATGGACTTTTACCGTTTGCTTCGTGTCGAAGTCTTGAACCTTTCACTACCTTTGTACTTTGTGAAATTGTCCATTGATCTTCGTTTATTTTTCAAACTGTATGCATGATCAAGATTCTTCCATTTGTTGGTCGTAGTCTCACTTTTGTATCGTCTTTTCATCTTTTTCACTGTTTTTGTTCCGAGAACCTGTAACCTGCAACTATATAGCAGACATGGATCAAACGCACCTGTTTATTTGTAAAATGAATAAGAATGGGGAATATAATAATGCAAAATTATGATCTGCACAAAGACCCTCCAATTATCATTGAAGACGACAGGGGGAGACATCGAACCCTCCTCCAGCTCTTTCAGCAGCCAAAGAGGAAACCATTTCCAAGGCCGCTCTGGATGACTATATTGCTCAGCAAATACGAGCTCACCAGGCGAATGAAGCGGCCGATCAAGTCGTTAAAACTGGGCGACCATATCCAGACTGGTATGACCAGATAAAGTATCCACCGGGATATACGATCCCTAAATTTCATGTATACAAAGGGCATGCAATCCCCACCAGCATGTCGCCCAGTTCAGGGCTCTTTATGGCAACACCGTGGGTGATGATAAACTTTTGCTCCGTCAGTTTTTTAGCAGCTTGTCGGAGACAGCGTTCGAATGGTATTCTGAACTCCTAAATGACTCTGTCAAGACATTTGCGGAAATAGAGCTATTATTCACCCAGCGATTCGCGAGTGCTAGTGAACGCACCCCAATAACGGCATTGATCAATGCCAGGGTGAAACATGGAGAGACATGGGTTCAATACGCAATACGATGGCGGAATCTGTGGTCGAAATGCGAACAGCACATCGAAGAGGTGCCGGCGGTGGGCATGTTCGTAGGCATTCTGGACCCTCATGCAACCATTTCCCAATTCATGATGTTCTTCAAACCGACCACGTTCCAATCCTTGATCGACAAACTGGACCAAATGGACCAGATGGGTCATAGACCGTCTCCTCCAAAGCCGGACTCTCGAAATGAGAAGGGAAAGGGGAAAGCGATCGTCGTAGCCAATGCTCAACAGCAGCCCGGTGGCCCGAGACCAATTGATCGCCAAAATAACAGAACTCGATCTCTCGAAGATAAAATGAGACGCCCTTACTCGTTCCCTCGAGACAAGACGAAAAGGTTATTCGAGCTTGCACTGCGCAACAGGCTCATCAATCTGCCGGAGCCAAGACGCCCAGCGCAACCCGGCGACATTAGCAATCCTAACTATTGCCCTTATCACCGAATGTTGGGCCATCCGATCGAGGATTGTTACATCTTCAAAAGCTGGATAGAAGATCAATACCAGCAGGGCAAATTCGTATTATCTGAGAATTGGAAGGTGAACCCGCCTCGGCCACACACTCCCAAGAAGACGGATACACCGGGGGCATCATGCTCTTTTGTAGAAGAAGCTCCATGGGAGGTTGCTCTTTCAGCCAAGACGAAAAGAATGCTGAAGGATCTACACACATGTCCGGCAATTAGGTGGAAGAATCCACTGGAACCTGAGATCATCGAGGGGATGCTGAAGCCGCGCCTAACTCCAAAGATTGGTGGTGATAGCCAAAGCACTCACACCCAGCCGTCAAAATCTTCGAAGAAGAAGAATAAATCCAAGAAGCCCGTGAAGCCTGGTGACAAGCGCACGAACCTGCAAAAGCACATCGACGCGCTGGAAGAATATAACCAGAAGGTGCGGACCCCGATCACACTCCAAGAATTTCTCAGCCACGTCCCTGAGGACGGAGATGATGACAATGGAGAAGACTCGTTGGATGAATCTGAAAGTTATGTAGCAAGATGCCATGTGATCTCTCACTCATCGATAGACGATGAAGAAGCTCCTTACACAAAGAAACTGGGGGCAAATCCTGAACTGGAACTTCTAGGGCCATCAGACGGAACAATCGATGCATTCCTGAACGAAGCTCTTCTTAAAAGCAAAGCTGCTCGAGAGCGTGAAATGGCCATATTTGAAAAAGCCTAACGCCGGCAACTGGACGAAAGGGTTGGAACACTCCCGCCAGATCAAAGTGCATCCGTTGCAAATAAAAACAGCTTCAAGACGAGAAAGAGGTTCGCCAAAGCCATATCAATGGGAATGAAGCCGCCACCCTCCGAAGAAAATATTCTTGGTGAATCAGAAACGCATCCTAGCTACTGCTTATATCATCGAAAGATCACGCACCCCACCGAAGAGCGCAACGCTCTTAAAAGATGGTGGCAGGGATATGTTGCTCACCGGCAGCATTTCAAGCGGATGAAACGCAAAACCCGTCGAGAGCAAAGAAGTACGACTGAGGAGCGTAAAAGAACCACCGGCAACTGTCACATGGTCAACGCCGGGGGATCGCAAATTCTCACCTTCGGGAGCGACTCTGACGAAGAATGACTCTTGGCCCTCTCTTTAAAGAGTCCACCTTGGGAAAAGAGGAAGAACCGAAGACCTATGAAAATATTCAGCTGCGCAATCGTATGCTGCCCGAAAAGAATCTTGGGCCCTCGAACAGTGGGTCAAGTAGAAAAGATAAGGGAAAAGAAAAGGTCCCTGAGAATATCGTCCTTGATGACCAAGCCGTCAAAAAGCTAACAGCCTGATTGACACGAAAAAGTGTGTTTTTGTAGTTTAACCGCAATCAGAACGGTATCGCGTATAGCTAGACCGAGATGAGTACGGGTCGTCCTCTGGGAAACGTGGAACCTTTTACTCTTACTTTAGATGTGTTGAAAAAGAGAGGAGGAAGAAAGAATTTTATAGAATGGTTTCTAGATCTACGTTAAACAAGAATGTAAAATATAGATCTAGATTATTTTAAAGATGTAGATAATATAATAAGAAGGCTTGTAGGGTTCGTTAGGATTTAGTAGTTATGGACAATTAATTAAAAGTTATCCTTTTTATCCATTAATAGATTTAGAACTAGAACGACGGTGATGCGTGTAGATTAGGGTTTCTGGAGGGAAAAGGAATCCCACTCTTAACCCTTATCTCGACACGGAACTCCGTTCATGTCTAGCCTTTACCAAAACAATCATTAATCTAATCGCTAATCGCGGTCGGAACTATCAAAGAATTGCTAGCGCGCCCGATTAGGATGTTAATGATTCTTTTGATAAAGTTCCTAAACTTTATAGGACTTAAAAAGGGTTTAGGGATTTTTATCTTCCATTAGCCTACCCTAATCCTACGAACCCTAACAAGCGGAGAATTACTCGCGCATGTTGGGAAAAGAAGATGAAAAGATAGAGAGGGAAAGCATAATGTAAAATGCAAAAGAATAAAACAACTACCTTTATTAATCAACTTGAACAATCTACACTTTGATTCCTTAGAAAATGATTACAAAGACTAGTTTGCTTCTCGATCTCTTCCAAGGAGGTAGACGAACAGTTGATGATCAGCCTGGATGCGTGAGCCGTCTTGGACTTCGTGATCTCTTCGGCTTGATACCTTTTCCAAGAGGCCATCGGTGCATTTTTATAGTGCAAAGCCAGAATATTATTGTTGAAAACTTGCTAAAATTTAGCAATGATTTATCTTCCAAAATCTTTCCTTCTAACCCCCTTAAATTGCGGCAGATCCGCGGCCAAAGGGGGGATATGGTCGCGGATCCGCGGCCGATGGTGAGGATCTCTTCATCAATTTTCTTGGGCTCTCTTATTATGACATTTGGCAATCCTAGGCATCTTTAGAATTCAGAAATCTTCTCTCGGTTGCTTCCAGACTTGGTCTCCAAGTTTTGCTTCTTAATTTGGCAAGTTTTCTTCAACAAATTGATTTGTTTGATAAATTCTTCATAACAACTTGGAAATATTCTGCACAACAACTCAAATAAGATTTTAGTAGACTTAGTTCTACTAGGATTTGGTCAATAGATTTATTTGCATACATTTTCCTACCAAATGATAATTAAAATATATTAACACATGGAAAATAATGTTTTTACACGTAAACCCTCATATGTATAATATATTATAATAAAGTCCTTTTTTAATATGAAAATGGTAGGAAAAATGTAATACAAATGTGCAGTTTTATCAACTGAACAAATACCCCCAAACTTATCTTTGATCGTCCCGAGCAAACTAGTTTATTCAAGAGAAGAAGAAAAAAAAGAAAGGATAAAACTAAGCACACTTTCGTAGGCAAACACGATTGCACTGAGCACGTGCAACAAGCCGTTAAACCTCTAGGTGTCCCTAGTAGGAGGAGTGTTGTCTCCTGAGGGTTTTCAGCGGATTACACCCACAAAATCCTATAACAAAAGAAAGATGGTGAAATTTACATATAAAGATAAGAACCATAAAAGAAAGGCTTCGAAAATAAGAGTTTCCAACGACGCTAGCTTTTCAGTTGTTATGAGCCCTATCTTAATAGTCATGAAAAAATGTTAGAAATCACATTATCCCTCAATAAAACATCGTCTTTATTCTTCATTCCTATCTTTCTTCCAAACATTGATCATATACCCCTACGTGTGTATAATGGACATCCCTACACTCAGAGAATTCAATTCAAGCTATCATACTCTTGTCCATCTACCTCAGTACTTTTTAACTTAATGAATATTTAGATTTGCTCACACATTTTCATGCGACCGTTAATACTTCTTGAGATACTAACCGACCGATTACTCATGTGCTTGCTGATTCGGTGATAATATTTTCCTCGTCTTGCACCACCTAAGGCTTAGCAGTGACTCCCAGACCAGTTGGCCTTAGGGCACTAGGTGAAGAGGCACCCTCGCTATATTTTTTTATTGCTGCCTTGGCGATACAAAACCAGTGTTCATTTTTTTTCTTTCACCATTTTTATATTTTCTTCATTTTTTTCATTTCCTTCATACTTAGGCTTGTAGACAAGAGCATTTCAAGGTATCCTCTACTATCCCGAGTTTCAAGACGTGTGTAAGTGCAAATAGTAGGGTATCAACATTCAAATGTTTGGCTTCCAGAATAGAAATTATTTTTCAGACTTATTTTTATCTTCAGATTAGTGACTTCCTTCATCTTACTAACCCTTGGGACAACGGCTCATAACTACTTATTACTAGTTCGTTTAAGAAAACTTCTAATTTTCTTGGTTTTCTTAAACTATTCCTATCTTTTGGATGTAATTTTTCACTTTCTACTCTTTTGTTACCAAAAAATTTTTTTTTTTTTTAAATTTTTGAAAATGTTGTGCTTATGCAAAATATGATGCAAATTGATATGTAAATAAGCACAAACCTCCCCCAAACCTGTTTACAGCAGTGTCCTCACTGATGTCATCCATTAAGCACAAAAACCTGTAGACTTGGGAGGAAATTATTAATGGGGGCAAAAATATATGAAAGTGAAAATCCTCCCCCAAACTTATTTTAGGCTCACAATTTTGTAAAAATCATTTTCTTTCAAGAGCCAAAATATACCACCCCTCCCCCAAACTTGAGTTAAACAATTTTAATCTTTTTAAAATCACATGAGGGGGTCAAGGTTATTGGTCAATGCCAAGCTTTGCAAAGACCGAAGGTCAACACCAACCATTCAAAAATTTTATCGATGAAGCACCAAGGTTGGTGGAAGAACATGTCACCTTTTGATTTGAAGAAGTGGGGAGGTGATAAGAGGTGTGATGGAAAAGGATTGCGTCTCAATTTGGAGAGACGACACAGTGATAGTGATGATGGATTACTCGCATTATCATGATTGTCCAAAAGAAGGGGTGGAGGTCCAATTTCTTCATCTTGGAGTTGATTCATCTCAACACCCGTGTCTTGTAAAAATGCGAGCTCATCAGCGAAAATTTCCTCAAAGTTTTCATCGATACCCCGAAGAATAATATCATCAGAAAAAATGGGGTGATCGTCAGACTCTATAAAAAGTTCATCATCAGTGTTGGATGTTGACCCGGACAACTCGGTGGAAGAGTCCGTATCAAGCAACAACATATGAAAAGAGTCAGTATCATGAGATTGATCAAATTCGCTGCTGTCGACATCTATTAATTCGACAGAACACGCATGAGCATAGGGTTCGGAGGGTTCACTTCCCAACTTGTAAATGTTAAGCTCAATTGACTTCTTTCCAAAGGATAGGGTCATAGAGCCGTTTCTACAATTGATTACTGCGTTGGAAGTGGCCAAAAAGGGTCGACCGAGTATCACCGGGATTTGATTGCGTGGGTTTGCTACAGGTTGTGTATCTATAACGATAAAGTCCACAGGGAATATTAATTCCCCGACTTTGATTAACACATCCTCTAGCTCACCCCTTGGTTGGGTGATAGATCGATCGGCCATCTGAAGAGTGCAATGCGCAGGTTTTAACTCTCCGATTCCTAATTGCTCATAAACCGAATACGGAAGCAAGTTAACACTAGCACCTAGATCGAGTAGAGCACGATTAATATTTTTACCCCCAATAGAAATTGAAATTGTAGGACTTCCGGGGTCCTTTCGTTTCTTGGAAAGTTGTTGTGTAAAAGCAGTGCTCACATTACTCGCAAGGAAAACTTTTTTAGGTACTTGAACTTTTCTCTTCCTAGTGCACAAGTCCTTTAAGATTTTTGCATATGACGGAACTTGTTGAATAGCATCTAGGAGAGGAATGTTTATCTTAACTTGCTTAAAAATTTCCACAATCTTCTCCATTTGTGGACTTGGTCTGTTGCCCCTTAACCTGTTTGGATAAGGTGCTTGATCAATAAGTTTTGGGTTCAACATTGGAGAGGATTGTGGGGACGGATTCGATCCCAAAACTGGAGTGGGAATCGACTTAGATAGATTTGGTGAAATGGGCGAAGGGTTCGAGCCTTGGGGAAAACGGAGAATAGGCTCGGGTGAAGGTGGGTGACTAGACGAAACAGGGGAAGAAGAAGAAGCTGGGGTATCATTGGTGTCACTATCATCACACTGCTCACCCACTCGGTTATTCAGCACTTTTCCCGATCTCAACATGGTAACAGCACTCACATTATAACTTTGTGAGTGGCCAGGATTAGGTATGGGTTGAGATGGGAGTTTCCCTTTCTCTCTCGCACTCATTGCGGCGTTTAACTGTGCGATTTGGTTTTCTATTGATTTAATACTCTCACCATGGGAGGTGGAGTTTTTCATTAGGGTATCAATAGGAGACCTCATCTCAGCCGAATTTTGCATGGATTGTTTCATGAACATATCCAAAGTTTGTGCAAGTGAGTTGTCAGTACCGGCCACTTGTGGTGTAGAAATGTTGGCCGGATTTTGGAAATTCTGTGACTGAAAGGGGGGCTGATTCTGTGGTTGTGGTTGCTGTGGAGGAGGTCTTTGATAATTACTTTGTTGGTTTTGATTCTAAGCAAAGTTAGGATGATTCCTCCATCCTTGATTGTACGTGGAAGAATAAGGGTCGTTTCTAGGTCGCTGCTGAAAAGCGGTATTAACTTGAAACGATGCATTCATAGGACATTCTTCCGTTAAGTGTGAAGGATCCGAACAGCAACCACAGACGGTCTTAGGAAGCGTGACCTGATTTAGGGAGACTGATGAAAGTTTGTTCTCAATAGAATCGAGTTTCTTCTGCATCGCTGCCATTTCGGCTTTTACTGCGATGGAAACGTCGAGCTGGTGAATACCTCCCTTAGTTGTAGGTGGTCTTACGCTTTCCCACTGCAAAGTGCTTTCTGCGAGATCTTCCAGATATTTCCATGCTTCACCATCATCTTTAGACATGAAATTGCATTGACACATTGTTTCAAGCATCTGCTTTGTCGCTGGATTAATGCCCTCATATATAATCCGACATAAATCCCATCTTTGTATTCCGTGATGGGGGCATTGGACAAGCAGATCTTTGAAACGTTCAAAGCACTTCCAAAATGGTTCATTGGGAAGCTGGGTGAACTGGTTGATCTCGCTCCTAATGTGGGCAGTCTTATGATTTGGGTAAAACTTCTTAAGAAATGCTATGACGAATTCATCCCAATTAGTGATAGAGTGTGCGGCAGTATTATAAAGCCATTTTTCTGCCAAGTCGCACAGTGTGAATGGGAGAAGACGTAAGCGCATAGCATCTAAAGTCAATTGTGAAGTACCCATCATTGCGCATACGTTTTCGAATTTGGTGATGAAAACGTACGCGTCTTCCGACTCAAGCCCATGAAATTTGGGCAGCAGATTGATGTAGTGGGGTTTAATTTCGAAATTATCCCCGTTAGGCGGTGGAAGAGATAGACAAGTAGGAAGGGGACCACGAATAGGATAGCATCTCTCTTGGAGAGAGATGCGCGGTGGATTCTGCGCACCTGCGGGCGGTGGCAGCGTGGTGTTATAATTAGATGGAGTGCCGTCCATCACGGTCGTTGTAGTATAGTGGTGAGTATTCCCGCCTGTCACGCGGGTGACCCGGGTTCGATCCCCGGCAACGGCGCCATTTGATTGACACGAAAAAGTGTGTTTTTGTAGTTTAACCGCAATCAGAACGGTATCGCGTATAGCTAGACCGAGATGAGTACGGGTCGTCCTCTGGGAAACGTGGAACCTTTTACTCTTACTTTAGATGTGTTGAAAAAGAGAGGAGGAAGAAAGAATTTTATAGAATGGTTTCTAGATCTACGTTAAACAAGAATGTAAAATATAGATCTAGATTATTTTAAAGATGTAGATAATATAATAAGAAGGCTTGTAGGGTTCGTTAGGATTTAGTAGTTATGGACAATTAATTAAAAGTTACCCTTTTTATCCATTAATAGATTTAGAACTAGAACGACGGTGATGCGTGTAGATTAGGGTTTCTGGAGGGAAAAGGAATCCCACTCTTAACCCTTATCTCGACACGGAACTCCGTTCATGTCTAGCCTTTACCAAAACAATCATTAATCTAATCGCTAATCGCGGTCGGAACTATCAAAGAATTGCTAGCGCGCCCGATTAGGATGTTAATGATTCTTTTGATAAAGTTCCTAAACTTTATAGGACTTAAAAAGGGTTTAGGGATTTTTATCTTCCATTAGCCTACCCTAATCCTACGAACCCTAACAAGCGGAGAATTACTCGCGCATGTTGGGAAAAGAAGATGAAAAGATAGAGAGGGAAAGCATAATGTAAAATGCAAAAGAATAAAACAACTACCTTTATTAATCAACTTGAACAATCTACACTTTGATTCCTTAGAAAATGATTACAAAGACTAGTTTGCTTCTCGATCTCTTCCAAGGAGGTAGACGAACAGTTGATGATCAGCCTGGATGCGTGAGCCGTCTTGGACTTCGTGATCTCTTCGGCTTGATACCTTTTCCAAGAGGCCCTCGGTGCCTTTTTATAGTGCAAAGCCAGAATATTATTGTTGAAAACTTGCTAAAATTTAGCAATGATTTATCTCCCAAAATCTTTCCTTCTAACCCTCTTAAATTGCGGCGGATCCGCGGCCAAAGGGGGGATATGGCCGCGGATCCGCGGCCGATGGTGAGGATCTCTTCATCAATTTTCTTGGGCTCTCTTATTATGACATTTGGCAATCCTAGGCATCTTTAGAATTCAGAAATCTTCTCTCGGTTGCTTCCAGACTTGGTCTCCAAGTTTTGCTTCTTAATTTGGCAAGTTTTCTTCAACAAATTGATTTGTTTGATAAATTCTTCATAACAACTTGGAAATATTCTGCACAACAACTCAAATAAGATTTTAGTAGACTTAGTTCTACTAGGATTTGGTCAATAGATTTATTTGCATACATTTTCCTACCAAATGATAATTAAAATATATTAACACATGGAAAATAATGTTTTTACACGTAAACCCTCATATGTATAATATATTATAATAAAGTCCTTTTTTAATATGAAAATGGTAGGAAAAATGTAATACAAATGTGCAGTTTTATCAACTGAACAAATACCCCCAAACTTATCTTTGATCGTCCCGAGCAAACTAGTTTATTCAAGAGAAGAAGAAAAAAAAGAAAGGATAAAACTAAGCACACTTTCGTAGGCAAACACGATTGCACTGAGCACGTGCAACAAGCCGTTAAACCTCTAGGTGTCCCTAGTAGGAGGAGTGTTGTCTCCTGAGGGTTTTCAGCGGATTACACCCACAAAATCCTATAACAAAAGAAAGATGGTGAAATTTACATATAAAGATAAGAACCATAAAAGAAAGGCTTCGAAAATAAGAGTTTCCAACGACGCTAGCTTTTCAGTTGTTATGAGCCCTATCTTAATAGTCATGAAAAAATGTTAGAAATCACATTATCCCTCAATAAAACATCGTCTTTATTCTTCATTCCTATCTTTCTTCCAAACATTGATCATATACCCCTACGTGTGTATAATGGACATCCCTACACTCAGAGAATTCAATTCAAGCTATCATACTCTTGTCCATCTACCTCAGTACTTTTTAACTTAATGAATATTTAGATTTGCTCACACATTTTCATGCGACCGTTAATATTTCTTGAGATACTAACCGACCGATTACTCATGTGCTTGCTGATTCGGTGATAATATTTTCCTCGTCTTGCACCACCTAAGACTTAGCAGTGACTCCCAGACCAGTTGGCCTTAGGGCACTAGGTGAAGAGGCACCCTCGCTATATTTTTTTATTGCTGCCTTGGCGATACAAAACCAGTGTTCATTTTTTTTCTTTCACCATTTTTATATTTTCTTCATTTTTTTCATTTCCTTCATACTTAGGCTTGTAGACAAGAGCATTTCAAGGTATCCTCTACTATCCCGAGTTTCAAGACGTGTGTAAGTGCAAATAGTAGGGTATCAACATTCAAATGTTTGGCTTCCAGAATAGAAATTATTTTTCAGACTTATTTTTATCTTCAGATTAGTGACTTCCTTCATCTTACTAACCCTTGGGACAACGGCTCATAACTACTTATTACTAGTTCGTTTAAGAAAACTTCTAATTTTCTTGGTTTTCTTAAACTATTCCTATCTTTTGGATGTAATTTTTCACTTTCTACTCTTTTGTTACCAAAAAATTTTTTTTTTTTTAAAATTTTTGAAAATGTTGTGCTTATGCAAAATATGATGCAAATTGATATGTAAATAAGCACAAACCTCCCCCAAACCTGTTTACAGCAGTGTCCTCACTGATGTCATCCATTAAGCACAAAAACCTGTAGACTTGGGAGGAAATTATTAATGGGGGCAAAAATATATGAAAGTGAAAATCCTCCCCCAAACTTATTTTAGGCTCACAATTTTGTAAAAATCATTTTCTTTCAAGAGCCAAAATATACCACCCCTTCCCCAAACTTGAGTTAAACAATTTTAACCTTTTTAAAATCACATGAGGGGGTCAAGGTTATTGGTCAATGCCAAGCTTTGCAAAGACCGAAGGTCAACACCAACCATTCAAAAATTTTATCGATGAAGCACCAAGGTTGGTGGAAGAACATGTCACCTTTTGATGTGAAGAAGTGGGGAGGTGATAAGAGGTGTGATGGAAAAGGATTGCGTCTCAATTTGGAGAGACGACACAGTGTAGTGATGATGGATTACTCGCATTATCATGATTGTCCAAAAGAAGGGGTGGAGGTCCAATTTCTTCATCTTGGAGTTGATTCATCTCAACACCCGTGTCTTGTAAAAATGCGAGCTCATCAGCGAAAATTTCCTCAAAGTTTTCATCGATACCCCGAAGAATAATATCATCAGAAAAAATGGGGTGATCATCAGACTCTATAAAAAGTTCATCATCAGTGTTGGATGTTGACACGGACAACTCGGTGGAAGAGTCCGTATCAAGCAACAACATATGAAAAGAGTCAGTATCATGAGATTGATCAAATTCGCTGCTGTCGACATCTATTAATTCGACAGAACACACATGAGCATAGGGTTCGGAGGGTTCACTTCCCAACTTGTAAATGTTAAGCTCAATTGACTTCTTTCCAAAGGATAGGGTCATAGAGCCGTTTCTACAATTGATTACTGCGTTGGAAGTGGCCAAAAAGGGTCGACCGAGTATCACCGGGATTTGATTGCGTGGGTTTGCTACAGGTTGTGTATCTATAACGATAAAGTCCACAGGGAATATTAATTCCCCGACTTTGATTAACACATCCTCTAGCTCACCCCTTGGTTGGGTGATAGATCGATCGGCCATCTGAAGAGTGCAATGCGCAGGTTTTAACTCTCCGATTCCTAATTGCTCATAAACCGAATACGGAAGCAAGTTAACACTAGCACCTAGATCGAGTAGAGCACGATTAATATTTTTACCCCCAATAGAAATTGAAATTGTAGGACTTCCGGGGTCCTTTCGTTTCTTGGGAAGTTGTTGTGTAAAAGCAGTGCTCACATTACTCGCAAGGAAAACTTTTTTAGGTACTTGAACTTTTCTCTTCCTAGTGCACAAGTCCTTTAAGATTTTTGCATATGACGGAACTTGTTGAATAGCATCTAGGAGAGGAATGTTTATCTTAACTTGCTTAAAAATTTCCACAATCTTCTCCATTTGTGGACTTGGTCTGTTGCCCCTTAACCTGTTTGGATAAGGTGCTTGATCAATAAGTTTTGGGTTCAACGTTGGAGAGGATTGTGGGGACGGATTCGATCCCAAAACTGGAGTGGGAATCGACTTAGATAGATTTGGTGAAATGGGCGAAGGGTTCGAGCCTTGGGGAAAACGGAGAATAGGCTCGGGTGAAGGTGGGTGACTAGACGAAACAGGGGAAGAAGAAGAAGCTGGGGTATCATTGGTGTCACTATCATCACACTGCTCACCCACTCGGTTATTCAGCACTTTTCCCGATCTCAACATGGTAACAGCACTCACATTATAACTTTGTGAGTGGCCAGGATTAGGTATGGGTTGAGATGGGAGTTTCCCTTTCTCTCTCGCACTCATTGCGGCGTTTAACTGTGCGATTTGGTTTTCTATTGATTTAATACTCTCACCATGGGAGGCGGAGTTTTTCGTTAGGGTATCAATAGGAGACCTCATCTCAGCCGAATTTTGCATGGATTGTTTCATGAACATATCCAAAGTTTGTGCAAGTGAGTTGTCAGTACCGGCCACTTGTGGTGTAGAAATGTTGGCCGGATTTTGGAAATTCTGTGACTGAAAGGGGGGCTGATTCTGTGGTTGTGGTTGCTGTGGAGGAGGTCTTTGATAATTACTTTGTTGGTTTTGATTCTAAGCAAAGTTAGGATGATTCCTCCATCCTTGATTGTACGTGGAAGAATAAGGGTCGTTTCTAGGTCGCTGCTGAAAAGCGGTATTAACTTGAAACGATGCATTCATAGGACATTCTTCCGTTAAGTGTGAAGGATCCGAACAGCAACCACAGACGGTCTTAGGAAGCGTGACCTGATTTAGGGAGACTGATGAAAGTTTGTTCTCAATAGAATCGAGTTTCTTCTGCATCGCTGCCATTTCGGCTTTTACTGCGATGGAAACGTCGAGCTGGTGAATACCTCCCTTAGTTGTAGGTGGTCTTACGCTTTCCCACTGCAAAGTGCTTTCTGCGAGATCTTCCAGATATTTCCATGCTTCACCATCATCTTTAGACATGAAATTGCATTGACACATTGTTTCAAGCATCTGCTTTGTCGCTGGATTAATGCCCTCATATATAATCCGACATAAATCCCATCTTTGTATTCCGTGATGGGGGCATTGGACAAGCAGATCTTTGAAACGTTCAAAGCACTTCCAAAATGGTTCATTGGGAAGCTGGGTGAACTGGTTGATCTCGCTCCTAATGTGGGCAGTCTTATGATTTGGGTAAAACTTCTTAAGAAATGCTATGACGAATTCATCCCAATTAGTGATAGAGTGTGCGGCAGTATTATAAAGCCATTTTTCTGCCAAGTCGCACAGTGTGAATGGGAGAAGACGTAAGCGCATAGCATCTAAAGTCAATTGTGAAGTACCCATCATTGCGCATACGTTTTCGAATTTGGTGATGAAAACGTACGCGTCTTCCGACTCAAGCCCATGAAATTTGGGCAGCAGATTGATGTAGTGGGGTTTAATTTCGAAATTATCCCCGTTAGGTGGTGGAAGAGATAGACAAGTAGGAAGGGGACCACGAATAGGATAGCATCTCTCTTGGAGAGAGATGCGCGGTGGATTCTGCGCACCTGCGGGCGGTGGCAGCGTGGTGTTATAATTAGATGGAGTGCCGTCCATCACGGTCGTTGTAGTATAGTGGTGAGTATTCCCGCCTGTCACGCGGGTGACCCGGGTTCGATCCCCGGCAACGGCGCCATTTGATTGACACGAAAAAGTGTGTTTTTGTAGTTTAACCGCAATCAGAACGGTATCGCGTATAGCTAGACCGAGATGAGTACGGGTCGTCCTCTGGGAAACGTGGAACCTTTTACTCTTACTTTAGATGTGTTGAAAAAGAGAGGAGGAAGAAAGAATTTTATAGAATGGTTTCTAGATCTACGTTAAACAAGAATGTAAAATATAGATCTAGATTATTTTAAAGATGTAGATAATATAATAAGAAGGCTTGTAGGGTTCGTTAGGATTTAGTAGTTATGGACAATTAATTAAAAGTTACCCTTTTTATCCATTAATAGATTTAGAACTAGAACGACGGTGATGCGTGTAGATTAGGGTTTCTGGAGGGAAAAGGAATCCCACTCTTAACCCTTATCTCGACACGGAACTCCGTTCATGTCTAGCCTTTACCAAAACAATCATTAATCTAATCGCTAATCGCGGTCGGAACTATCAAAGAATTGCTAGCGCGTCCGATTAGGATGTTAATGATTCTTTTGATAAAGTTCATAAACTTTATAGGACTTAAAAAGGGTTTAGGGATTTTTATCTTCCATTAGCCTACCCTAATCCTACGAACCCTAACAAGCGGAGAATTACTCGCGCATGTTGGGAAAAGAAGATGAAAAGATAGAGAGGGAAAGCATAATGTAAAATGCAAAAGAATAAAACAACTACCTTTATTAATCAACTTGAACAATCTACACTTTGATTCCTTAGAAAATGATTACAAAGACTAGTTTGCTTCTCGATCTCTTCCAAGGAGGTAGACGAACAGTTGATGATCAGCCTGGATGCGTGAGCCGTCTTGGACTTCGTGATCTTTTCGGCTTGATACCTTTTCCAAGAGGCCCTCGGTGCCTTTTTATAGTGCAAAGCCAGAATATTATTGTTGAAAACTTGCTAAAATTTAGCAATGATTAATCTCCCAAAATCTTTCCTTCTAACCCTCTTAAATTGCGGCGGATCCGCGGCCAAAGGGGGGATATGGCCGCGGATCCGCGGCCGATGGTGAGGATCTCTTCATCAATTTTCTTGGGCTCTCTTATTATGACATTTGGCAATCCTAGGCATCTTTAGAATTCAGAAATCTTCTCTCGGTTGCTTCCAGACTTGGTCTCCAAGTTTTGCTTCTTAATTTGGCAAGTTTTCTTCAACAAATTGATTTGTTTGATAAATTCTTCATAACAACTTGGAAATATTCTGCACAACAACTCAAATAAGATTTTAGTAGACTTAGTTCTACTAGGATTTGGTCAATAGATTTATTTGCATACATTTTCCTACCAAATGATAATTAAAATATATTAACACATGGAAAATAATGTTTTTACACGTAAACCCTCATATGTATAATATATTATAATAAAGTCCTTTTTTAATATGAAAATGGTAGGAAAAATGTAATACAAATGTGCAGTTTTATCAACTGAACAAATACCCCCAAACTTATCTTTGATCGTCCCGAGCAAACTAGTTTATTCAAGAGAAGAAGAAAAAAAAGAAAGGATAAAACTAAGCACACTTTCGTAGGCAAACACGATTGCACTGAGCACGTGCAACAAGCCGTTAAACCTCTAGGTGTCCCTAGTAGGAGGAGTGTTGTCTCCTGAGGGTTTTCAGCGGATTACACCCACAAAATCCTATAACAAAAGAAAGATGGTGAAATTTACATATAAAGATAAGAACCATAAAAGAAAGGCTTCGAAAATAAGAGTTTCCAACGACGCTAGCTTTTCAGTTGTTATGAGCCCTATCTTAATAGTCATGAAAAAATGTTAGAAATCACATTATCCCTCAATAAAACATCGTCTTTATTCTTCATTCCTATCTTTCTTCCAAACATTGATCATATACCCCTACGTGTGTATAATGGACATCCCTACACTCAGAGAATTCAATTCAAGCTATCATACTCTTGTCCATCTACCTCAGTACTTTTTAACTTAATGAATATTTAGATTTGCTCACACATTTTCATGCGACCGTTAATACTTCTTGAGATACTAACCGACCGATTACTCATGTGCTTGCTGATTCGGTGATAATATTTTCCTCGTCTTGCACCACCTAAGGCTTAGCAGTGACTCCCAGACCAGTTGGCCTTAGGGCACTAGGTGAAGAGGCACCCTCGCTATATTTTTTTATTGCTGCCTTGGCGATACAAAACCAGTGTTCATTTTTTTTCTTTCACCATTTTTATATTTTCTTCATTTTTTTCATTTCCTTCATACTTAGGCTTGTAGACAAGAGCATTTCAAGGTATCCTCTACTATCCCGAGTTTCAAGACGTGTGTAAGTGCAAATAGTAGGGTATCAACATTCAAATGTTTGGCTTCCAGAATAGAAATTATTTTTCAGACTTATTTTTATCTTCAGATTAGTGACTTCCTTCATCTTACTAACCCTTGGGACAACGGCTCATAACTACTTATTACTAGTTCGTTTAAGAAAACTTCTAATTTTCTTGGTTTTCTTAAACTATTCCTATCTTTTGGATGTAATTTTTCACTTTCTACTCTTTTGTTACCAAAAAATTTTTTTTTTTTTTAAATTTTTGAAAATGTTGTGCTTATGCAAAATATGATGCAAATTGATATGTAAATAAGCACAAACCTCCCCCAAACCTGTTTACAGCAGTGTCCTCACTGATGTCATCCATTAAGCACAAAAACCTGTAGACTTGGGAGGAAATTATTAATGGGGGCAAAAATATATGAAAGTGAAAATCCTCCCCCAAACTTATTTTAGGCTCACAATTTTGTAAAAATCATTTTCTTTCAAGAGCCAAAATATACCACCCCTCCCCCAAACTTGAGTTAAACAATTTTAATCTTTTTAAAATCACATGAGGGGGTCAAGGTTATTGGTCAATGCCAAGCTTTGCAAAGACCGAAGGTCAACACCAACCATTCAAAAATTTTATCGATGAAGCACCAAGGTTGGTGGAAGAACATGTCACCTTTTGATGTGAAGAAGTGGGGAGGTGATAAGAGGTGTGATGGAAAAGGATTGCGTCTCAATTTGGAGAGACGACACAGTGATAGTGATGATGGATTACTCGCATTATCATGATTGTCCAAAAGAAAGGGTGGAGGTCCAATTTCTTCATCTTGGAGTTGATTCATCTCAACACCCGTGTCTTGTAAAAATGCGAGCTCATCAGCGAAAATTTCCTCAAAGTTTTCATCGATACCCCGAAGAATAATATCATCAGAAAAAATGGGGTGATCGTCAGACTCTATAAAAAGTTCCTCATCAGTGTTGGATGTTGACCCGGACAACTCGGTGGAAGAGTCCGTATCAAGCAACAACATATGAAAAGAGTCAGTATCATGAGATTGATCAAATTCGCTGCTGTCGACATCTATTAATTCGACAGAACACGCATGAGCATAGGGTTCGGAGGGTTCACTTCCCAACTTGTAAATGTTAAGCTCAATTGACTTCTTTCCAAAGGATAGGGTCATAGAGCCGTTTCTACAATTGATTACTGCGTTGGAAGTGGCCAAAAAGGGTCGACCGAGTATCACCGGGATTTGATTGCGTGGGTTTGCTACAGGTTGTGTATCTATAACGATAAAGTCCACAGGGAATATTAATTCCCCGACTTTGATTAACACATTCTCTAGCTCACCCCTTGGTTGGGTGATAGATCGATCGGCCATCTGAAGAGTGCAATGCGCAGGTTTTAACTCTCCGATTCCTAATTGCTCATAAACCGAATACGGAAGCAAGTTAACACTAGCACCTAGATCGAGTAGAGCACGATTAATATTTTTACCCCCAATAGAAATTGAAATTGTAGGACTTCCGGGGTCCTTTCGTTTCTTGGGAAGTTGTTGTGTAAAAGCAGTGCTCACATTACTCGCAAGGAAAACTTTTTTAGGTACTTGAACTTTTCTCTTCCTAGTGCACAAGTCCTTTAAGATTTTTGCATATGACGGAACTTGTTGAATAGCATCTAGGAGAGGAATGTTTATCTTAACTTGCTTAAAAATTTCCACAATCTTCTCCATTTGTGGACTTGGTCTGTTGCCCCTTAACCTGTTTGGATAAGGTGCTTGATCAATAAGTTTTGGGTTCAACGTTGGAGAGGATTGTGGGGACGGATTCGATCCCAAAACTGGAGTGGGAATCGACTTAGATAGATTTGGTGAAATGGGCGAAGGGTTCGAGCCTTGGGGAAAACGGAGAATAGGCTCGGGTGAAGGTGGGTGACTAGACGAAACAGGGGAAGAAGAAGAAGCTGGGGTATCATTGGTGTCACTATCATCACACTGCTCACCCACTCGGTTATTCAGCACTTTTCCCGATCTCAACATGGTAACAGCACTCACATTATAACTTTGTGAGTGGCCAGGATTAGGTATGGGTTGAGATGGGAGTTTCCCTTTCTCTCTCGCACTCATTGCGGCGTTTAACTGTGCGATTTGGTTTTCTATTGATTTAATACTCTCACCATGGGAGGCGGAGTTTTTCGTTAGGGTATCAATAGGAGACCTCATCTCAGCCGAATTTTGCATGGATTGTTTCATGAACATATCCAAAGTTTGTGCAAGTGAGTTGTCAGTACCGGCCACTTGTGGTGTAGAAATGTTGGCCGGATTTTGGAAATTCTGTGACTGAAAGGGGGGCTGATTCTGTGGTTGTGGTTGCTGTGGAGGAGGTCTTTGATAATTACTTTGTTGGTTTTGATTCCAAGCAAAGTTAGGATGATTCCTCCATCCTTGATTGTACGTGGAAGAATAAGGGTCGTCTCTAGGTCGCTGCTGAAAAGCGGTATTAACTTGAAACGATGCATTCATAGGACATTCTTCCGTTAAGTGTGAAGGATCCGAACAGCAACCACAGACGGTCTTAGGAAGCGTGACCTGATTTAGGGAGACTGATGAAAGTTTGTTCTCAATAGAATCGAGTTTCTTCTGCATCGCTGCCATTTCGGCTTTTACTGCGATGGAAACGTCGAGCTGGTGAATACCTCCCTTAGTTGTAGGTGGTCTTACGCTTTCCCACTGCAAAGTGCTTTCTGCGAGATCTTCCAGATATTTCCATGCTTCACCATCATCTTTAGACATGAAATTGCATTGACACATTGTTTCAAGCATCTGCTTTGTCGCTGGATTAATGCCCTCATATATAATCCGACATAAATCCCATCTTTGTATTCCGTGATGGGGGCATTGGACAAGCAGATCTTTGAAACGTTCAAAGCACTTCCAAAATGGTTCATTGGGAAGCTGGGTGAACTGGTTGATCTCGCTCCTAATGTGGGCAGTCTTATGATTTGGGTAAAACTTCTTAAGAAATGCTATGACGAATTCATCCCAATTAGTGATAGAGTGTGCGGCAGTATTATAAAGCCATTTTTCTGCTAAGTCGCACAGTGTGAATGGGAGAAGACGTAAGCGCATAGCATCTAAAGTCAATTGTGAAGTACCCATCATTGCGCATACGTTTTCGAATTTGGTGATGAAAACGTACGCGTCTTCCGACTCAAGCCCATGAAATTTGGGCAGCAGATTGATGTAGTGGGGTTTAATTTCGAAATTATCCCCGTTAGGTGGTGGAAGAGATAGACAAGTAGGAAGGGGACCACGAATAGGATAGCATCTCTCTTGGAGAGAGATGCGCGGTGGATTCTGCGCACCTGCGGGCGGTGGCAGCGTGGTGTTATAATTAGATGGAGTGCCGTCCATCACGGTCGTTGTAGTATAGTGGTGAGTATTCCCGCCTGTCACGCGGGTGACCCGGGTTCGATCCCCGGCAACGGCGCCATTTGATTGACACGAAAAAGTGTGTTTTTGTAGTTTAACCGCAATCAGAACGGTATCGCGTATAGCTAGACCGAGATGAGTACGGGTCGTCCTCTGGGAAACGTGGAACCTTTTACTCTTACTTTAGATGTGTTGAAAAAGAGAGGAGGAAGAAAGAATTTTATAGAATGGTTTCTAGATCTACGTTAAACAAGAATGTAAAATATAGATCTAGATTATTTTAAAGATGTAGATAATATAATAAGAAGGCTTGTAGGGTTCGTTAGGATTTAGTAGTTATGGACAATTAATTAAAAGTTACCCTTTTTATCCATTAATAGATTTAGAACTAGAACGACGGTGATGCGTGTAGATTAGGGTTTCTGGAGGGAAAAGGAATCCCACTCTTAACCCTTATCTCGACACGGAACTCCGTTCATGTCTAGCCTTTACCAAAACAATCATTAATCTAATCGCTAATCGCGGTCGGAACTATCAAAGAATTGCTAGCGCGCCCGATTAGGATGTTAATGATTCTTTTGATAAAGTTCCTAAACTTTATAGGACTTAAAAAGGGTTTAGGGATTTTTATCTTCCATTAGCCTACCCTAATCCTACGAACCCTAACAAGCGGAGAATTACTCGCGCATGTTGGGAAAAGAAGATGAAAAGATAGAGAGGGAAAGCATAATGTAAAATGCAAAAGAATAAAACAACTACCTTTATTAATCAACTTGAACAATCTACACTTTGATTCCTTAGAAAATGATTACAAAGACTAGTTTGCTTCTCGATCTCTTCCAAGGAGGTAGACGAACAGTTGATGATCAGCCTGGATGCGTGAGCCGTCTTGGACTTCGTGATCTCTTCGGCTTGATACCTTTTCCAAGAGGCCCTCGGTGCCTTTTTATAGTGCAAAGCCAGAATATTATTGTTGAAAACTTGCTAAAATTTAGCAATGATTTATCTCCCAAAATCTTTCCTTCTAACCCTCTTAAATTGCGGCGGATCCGCGGCCAAAGAGGGGATATGGCCGCGGATCCGCGGCCGATGGTGAGGATCTCTTCATCAATTTTCTTGGGCTCTCTTATTATGACATTTGGCAATCCTAGGCATCTTTAGAATTCAGAAATCTTCTCTCGGTTGCTTCCAGACTTGGTCTCCAAGTTTTGCTTCTTAATTTGGCAAGTTTTCTTCAACAAATTGATTTGTTTGATAAATTCTTCATAACAACTTGGAAATATTCTGCACAACAACTCAAATAAGATTTTAGTAGACTTAGTTCTACTAGGATTTGGTCAATAGATTTATTTGCATACATTTTCCTACCAAATGATAATTAAAATATATTAACACATGGAAAATAATGTTTTTACACGTAAACCCTCATATGTATAATATATTATAATAAAGTCCTTTTTTAATATGAAAATGGTAGGAAAAATGTAATACAAATGTGCAGTTTTATCAACTGAACACAGCCAAGGACCCGCCAAAGAAAAGTAAGGTGGACTACAACGTTCTCGCACACTTGAGGAAGATACCTTCGCAGCTCAGTATTCTCGATGCCCTTCTGCTGTCCAAAGAAGTGAGAGATTCTTTAATCAAGGCACTGCAGGAACCCGAGCAATTCCAAGCTTTCCTCGCCGAAGAAAAGATGAAGGACGAGCTGGAAGAAGTACACACAGCCGATATCACCTTCGGCGATGAAGATCTTCTTCTCCGGATGTGTGAGCATAACCGTCCACTTTATGTCTCCGGATACTGTCATGACATCAAGATAGGCAAAATCCTGGTTGACAATGGGTCTTCCGTTAACCTCCTCAATGTAAGAGCGTTGAAGGAAATCTGCATGAGTGTTCAGCATCTCGCCCGTGATAAAATCACCATCTCGGGATTTGACTCCCAATCATCACGGACGCTTGGGTCTATAATATTGACACTACGCTTTGGGCTACTTGTTATGGACATTAAGTTTCACGTCATTGACGCCAAGACATGCTATAACGCTTTGCTCAGCCGGCCTTGGTTACACGAGTACAACATCATCCCTTCTACACAGCATCAGTGTATGAAGTATTTCAAGGATGGTCTCGAGTATACCATAACAGGGGAGTTGAACCCATTCTCCGTGAATGAAGTTCGAAGGTACGCAGATGCAAAATACTTCTTACCGGATTTCGAGGACATTGTAAGATGTCACAAACCGAAGAACAAAGCCATCACTACTATTCCGGTCTTCGGGAGTGATACCGAGGAGGAAGAAGAAATAGTTTATTCATGTCCGCCCCAGTGCCACAAGCCGGGACCGTTCGCTCCTATGTTGATCTTCGGCAGCAACTCGGAAGATGAGGTCAATGCCATATTCTCCGCTCGTCCATCAATACAAACCTTCGCTGATGAAGATCAAAGTTTGCAAGTTGCCATAGTTCCGCCCAAGCATCATACGCGCTTGATACCTACAGTGTAGAAGAACTGCAGACATTCTACGTCCCTCCCAGACGAAAAGGCGAAAAGGCGATCCTATTCTACCGATCCGAAGAAACCAAAGTGGAGAAAGAAATCTGGCATGGCGCAGATTCTACACTTGACAGGCTCCAACCCATCTGTTTGCCCAGATATTATACAAACGGACTAAAGAGACTCTTGAGACGCCAAGGTGTACCCCTTAAGCAAACTGCGCGACAAGCACGGTTCTATAACAGGATCTGGAACGTTTCCGGAACTCAACGAAAGTTGCCTAACGGGAGAATGGAAACGACTGGGCTTGGGTATGTTCAATCCAAGAAAAGAGAGCTACTCTGCGACTGCTACGTCATACGCGACTTTGATGAAGAAGGAGATGCTCTATGGGAAGATACTAACCCTGAACCAGAACGAACTCCCGCCGTGAAAATGCCCAGTCCGGCGTTCGAAGAACAAATGGACAAGCTTATAAGGAAAGCAGGTGAAAAGGTCCGAGACGACCATAATCGCGAAATGGTCATCTACGAGAAAGCCAGGACGCAACGCCTCCTTCAACAGACTGCGAAAAATGAAAATGCTCCTCCTTGTCAACCCATCGTACAAAAGGCCTGACGCAGGGGCAGAAACAAACCAAAGAACGGGAAAGGCGTTCGACAGCGACAAAGCGGGTCCAAGAAGCCACGCGATCAGGAATCGAGCAGTCCGGATTCATCTCTTATAAAAAAGATGAGTCGAGCATATTCTTTTCCCAAAGACAAGACGGGGAAGATATTCGATCTTGTCATAAAATATCAGATGATGACACTCCCGGGGTCCAAGCACCCCGAGCAATCAGGTGAAGTCTCTCACCCGGACTATTGCTCCTATCACAGGGCAATAGGACATCCTCTCGAAGACTGCTTCATATTTAAAGACTGGGTAGAAGACCAGTATCAGTAAGGCAGGTTCACTCTATCCAGCAGCTGGAGGGTAACCCCGCCGCAGAAGCATGAACCCAAAGCCGCGAGAGTAAAACCAGATCAATATCGGTCTTGGAAGCGAGCTCGTACCTGTCACGTGATAACGCTATCAGACGAAGAGCCCTAGAATATGGATGACCTCCCCCGGTGCTTCGACAACGATGATGACGAGGTAATCTCAGAATTTCCACCGGCACCAAAGGAGCTAGAAGATGGGATACATACTACTGCAGATAACCTCAAGAAAATTGATTTGGGGACGGCAAGTGACCCGCGGCCGACGTTCGTCAGTGAGCTGTTGTCTGAAGAAAGGGTGGCTATGCTAAAGGACGTGATCATGCAACATAAAGATTGCTTCGCATGGAACTATTCCAAGATGCCAGGACTAGATCCAGAGATTGTTGTACACAAATTGGCGATATCCCCGGACGTCAAGCCGGTCAAACAGGCACCGAGGAGAATGCGGCTCGAGCTTGAGATGAGCATCAACGCCGAAGTCAAGAAGCTAATCGACTCCGGTTTCATCTAAGAGGTTCGGTATCCTGACTGGATCGCCAACATCATCCGAGTGATGAAGAAGAATGGGACGGTGCGCATATGTGTGGACTTTCGAGATCTCAATAAAGCCTGCCCGAAGGACGACTTCCCAGTACCGGTCACCGAGCCGATGATAGACAATACGTCCACTCATAAAGTTTTCTCCTTCATGGACGGCTCGTCAGGATATAATCAGATAAAGATGCATCCTGAGGACCAGAAGCACACCGCTTTTCGGACCCCTTTGGGCATATTCTGCTACAAGGTGATGCCCTTCGGTCTAAAGAACGCCGGTGCTACCTATCAGAGGGCCATGACGAAGATTTTCGATGACCTCATACATGAAATCGTCGAATGTTATATCGACGACCTCGTAGTTAAAAGCAAATCATACGAGGAACATTTAGAACATCTGAAGATCGTATTTCAACGCCTTCGGCAATACAACTTGAAGATGAACCCTCTCAAATGTGCGTTCGGGGTCTCCTCAGGCAAATTCCTAGGATTCATCGTCCGACACCGAGGCATCGAGATAGATCCGTCAAAGATCAAGGCAATTATGGAAATGCCCCCGCCAAGGACCCTCAATCAATTGCGGTCTCTCCAAGAGAAGCTCGCGTATATCCGGCGATTTATAGCCAATCTCTCAGGCAAGTGTCGTCCCTACAGTCACCTAATGAAGAAGGGAACCCCGTTCGTCTGGGATCACAAATGCCAAAGCGCACTAGACGAAATCAAGCAATACCTGCAGAATCCGCCAGTACTGACCGCTCCCGTTAAAGGAAAACCTATTGCTCTGTACACAACAGCCCTCGAAGGTTCTTTAGGTGTGCTATGGGCGCAAGAAAACAACCAAGGGAAGGAGAGAGCCCTCTACTCTCTACTATCTGACTCGAGTTCTCCTGGGGGCAGAAAGCAATTACTCTCCCATTGAAAAGCACTACCTGGCGTTGATCTTCGCAATAACGAAGCTCAGACACTATGCATTGGCACACGAGGTCCATCTCATATCAAAAGTGAATCCCCTCAAATATTTGATGTCAAAGGCAATATTGACATGGCGACTCGCTAAGTGGGCTTTGCCCTTGATGGAGTTCTCGATAACTTATCAGCCTCTTAAGGCAGTGAAAGGCCAGGCCATCGCCGACTTCCTCGCTGAGCACCCGATACCCGCCGATTCTCCTTTGAACTGCGAATTGCCAGACGAACATGCGTTTAACAAGATCGACGGGGATGATACCCGGTGGGAACTTTATTTTGATGGAGCATCTTCCATGAAAAAGCGCAAACAAAGCACCCCCATAATCAAATCGGAGGTAGGCCTCATCTTCGTGACTCTACAAGGAGGGATAATGCGCTTTGCCTTCTCCTTAACAGAGCCGAGGATGAACAATGAAGCCGAGTATGAATCTTTGATAGCAGGTCTCGAGATCGCCATCGACATGGGAATTGAAAATCTCCTCATATACGGAGATTCCCAACTGGTCGTTAGTCAAATAAACGACAACTATCAAACGTGCAAACCAGAGTTGGTGAAGTACGGCGAGAGGGTGCAGCAACTGCTGACCCAAATTCCTTCCTACACCTTGGAAAGCATACCGCATGCGGAAAATAGCAAGGCGGATGCGTTAGCCAAACTCGCTAAAGAACTGGCCGACGAGAACCTCGATGACGTGAGGATCGTTGTGCAAAGCCGTCGGGTTCTTGCTCCGGCAGAAATATCTCCGGAGTCGTCCGAAGAAAAGGGAGCTACCGAGCGAATGACTCTGCAAATAAAAGACCAGGAAAAGGTTACGGATTGGAGAGAAGTCTTTATAGACTACTTCAAATCCCGTCGAAGACCTGAAAATGCATCCTGAAGGCATCAGCTCATGAAACGAGCTCTATCTTTTGCCTTCGTCAATGACACTCTGTATAAAAGGTCATTTGATTCTCTGTGGCTAAGATGCCTGGGACCTGAAGAGGCAAAGAAAGTCATCCAAGAAACTCACGACGGACTCTGCGGTTCTCACCAAGCCGGGCCGAAGATGAAGCTGAAGATCAAGAGGATGGGCTACTATTGGCCCACAATGATCCAAGACTGCCTCGAATACGCGAAGCAATGCCACTCGTGCCAGATTCACGGAGACTTTATCCATCAGCATCCGAATCCTCTACATCCGACAGTGGCTAGCTGGCCGTTCGAAATGTGAGGAATTGACATAATCGGCCCCATCGAACCAGCATCGGCCAGAGGACATCGATTCATTTTGGCGACAACTGATTACTTCTCCAAATGGGCAGAAGCAGTACCGCTGAGAGAAGTGAAGACAGAGAATATCCTCCATTTCTTCAAGACACACGTCATTTATCGGTTTGGAACTCCATGACGGATCATCTCCAATAACAGGCCAGCCTATAGAAGCCACAAGATCAGTCGCTTCACACAACAGCATAACATAGACTGGAGATACTCCTCAGTCTATAATCCCTGAGCTAACGGTCTAGCTGAGGCTTTTAACAAGACCTTGATAAAGAACGTGAAAAAGACGGTGTCTCGAAATAAGAAGGACTGGCATGAGAGACTGCATGAAGCTCTCTGGGCATACCGAACTACGTTCAAAATGGCCACGAACACAACGCCGTACGCATTGGTATTCGGTACAGAGGCGGTACTCCCCCTCGAGATAAAATTACCCTCTCTACGAGTGGCAGTTCATTACGAGCTAACGGACGAAGAGAATGCTCACCTTCGGCTTGAGGAGCTCGATGCTCTTGATGAAACCAGGCTCATGGCGCAGCAAAATCTGGAGGCTTATAAAGCAAAGATGACGTGCTCATATGAGAGATTGACTAGGCCGAGGACATTCCGCCAAGCAGAACTCGTGATAGTGGTCAAAAGACCTATGATCCCCAATCGTGCTAAACGGGGGAAATTCGAGCCGAATTATGAAGGCCCATATATTATAGACAAGGTCTACCAGGGTGGGGCCTATCTACTCATGGACATGCATGGTGAAAGACCTTTCAGGCCAATAAACGGTCGCTTCCTAAAGAAATATTACGCCTGACGAGTCACGGCCTAGGTCAACGATAGATGACGATGACTATGTCCGCTCGCTATCTTCCTAAGCCCAAACTCTATAAGTAGTAGCCGGCTAACGGACCGAAACGTCCTTAAACTAACAACGGACCGAAACGTCCTTAAACTAACAATGGACCACTACGTCCTAAAACTAGCTGTTGACCAAGACGTCGATAAACTATGGTGGATTGTAGCGTCCCAAAGCTGATAAAAAAAGAATAAAAAAAGAGAAAAAAAAAAAAAGAAAACGGTATGTTCATAAGCAAAATGGGCATGGATGAAAACCCGAAAGGGCTCCGTGAGTAAAAACAGCAGGGCTGCTGGCGAGTGTTTGTGAAAACCCGAAAGGGCGCAACCTCGTTAAAAGACACTTGCAAGGTCCTCTCGACCTTATGAGGAGAAATCACCTGCGTGAGATCCTTACGACTCACAAGGGAGCAACACACTTAGGGGTCCCCACGATTCCTAAGGAGAAATTACACTTGCGAGATCCTCACGACTCGTAAGGAGAACCCTCTTATGAGACCCTCACGGCTCATAAGATTTGAAAGTCTTAAGCTACAGGGATCTAAACCTGTTCTTAAGCAGCCACCACAACTTCCGACATTGCCCTACAAGCGGCTCAATATTGACCCTTGTATACAATCCACGGCGCGAATAAACATTTCCCTAACAAAGTCCCATCCGTGACTAGGGATATGTTTGCAAGGTGAACAACCCTTGTGAGTCCTCTCGACTTATAAAGAGAAAACACTCTTGTAAGATCCTTACGACTTATAAGAGAAGCCATGCACTTAGGAATCCTCACGATTCCTAAGGAGGAAACGCACCTACGAGATCCTCACGACTCGTAGGGAGAAATACCTTTATGAGACCCTTACGGCTCATGAAGTCAAAAGCCTTAGTCGACAGGATCCTAACCCTGTTCGCTAAGCCACCTTTGTTTGATATCGACAGAGGCAAATGATGATTCGCTCCTGGCAATATCCCAGTTGTAGCGGTGCTGATGCCAAAATCGGTGTCTAATTCCAGGCTTGCAGCGAGAAGCTAACGAGCCACACATGCATACAAAATAGCCGAAATGATGGGGCAACTTGCAACAAAATCAGCAAGTAAAAAAATGTATGCATGCAAAATATCCGAAATGGTTGGGCAACTCGCAATAAAAAGCAGCGAGTAAAAATAAAATAAATAGCCGAAATGATTGGGCAATGCGACCTTCGCGATATAAAAGCTGAAATGATAGAGTATCGCGGAAAGAAATAAAATAAAATGAAATTTATGCCCTACAAGTGATATCACATCAATCCCTGTATACAATCCAGGGGTGCAAACAAAGAAGGAACCACACCTTCCCTTCCTAGGCTCCATCAGAAAAAGAAGCCAAATCTCAACGGTTCCTAGACAACTCGGAGACCACTTCGATGTTCGTCTCATTACAACAGACGCAACGTCATCCACATGACCCCGTTCGGAAATACGCCATCAACATGACCCCGTTCGGAAATACGCCATCCACATGACCCCGTTCGGAAACACGCCATCCACATGACCCCGTTCGGAAACACGTCATCCACATGACCCCGTCTCGGAAATACGTCATCAACATAACCCGTCACGGAAATACGTCATCAGCATGACCCCGTCTCGGAAATACGTCATCCACATGACCCCGTCACGGAAATACGTCATCAGCATGACCCCGTCTCGGAAATACGTCATCCACATGACCCCGTCTCGGAAATACGTCATCCACATGACCCCGTCTCGGAAATACGTCATCCACATGACCCCATTCGGAAATACGTCATCCACATGACCCCGTTCGGAAATACGTCATCCACATGACCCCGTTCAGAAATACGTCATCCACATGACCCCGTCTCGGAAATACGTCATCCATATGACCCCGTCTCGGAAATACATCATCCACATGACCCCGTTTCGGAAATACGTCATCTACATGTCAATCCCACTAAACACTTACGGGTCCTCTCGATTCGTAAGGAAGAAAACCCTCTTATAAGATCCTTACGACTTATAAGGGAAAACGCACTTAGGAATCCTCACGATTCCTAGGGAGAAAAGACACCTACAAGATCCTCACGACTTGTAGGGAGAAAAGTCTTTATGAGATCCTCACGGCTCATAAAATTGAAATGCCTTAGGTGACAGATCCTAACCCTGTTTCCTAAGCCATCACCACCCTACAAAGAGTCCAAGATGGACAGCTATATACTATCTACAGGCCACACTTGCTAAAATCACATGGCAACAACACAGCAAGGAGAAGAAAGCAACGGTAGAACAAAAAATGTGTATCTTTTATTCATGAATTCAATTGAGTATAAGGCAAATCATGTAAAAGAATAAAAATGGATACATGTTATTCAAAGATTACAAGTGTTCAATCTATACAAAAACAGCTACTGGGAGGGAGGCATCTTCAATAAATCAGCTAGCTGCTCGCGCACTACTCTCAACTCCTTCTCGCGATCAACCGCCGCGGCCAGTTCTTCTTCAATTTGGGCCCGCTGCTGCAGACATGATGAAAGTTTCTGATCAATTTCCTGCTGAGTAGCCTCCTGACTCTGCGCAACCTGCTCACTAAGATCAAGCTTCTTCCTCAACACCAGCCCGTCAGAGATATATCGTTGAAGGTTTTCAAAGATGGAGTTCAGCTGGGCAGCATTTGCTGCAACCTCAGCGCACAGTTGAACAGATTCAGCGGAAGTCGCCTCACGTTCCTTTCGCTTAAGGGTTGCCTCTCGTTCTAAATGGCGAAGGAACGGAACGCTCTGCTCAACCCATGCAGCCCGCTGGGAGTTCAAAACCTGAGTCTCAGGGGCAGGACGCATAAGCTCAAGCTCGTGCAGGCAGGCCTCAATCTTCCGGCAGTAGTTAACCCAAGACTCGACAACACTTTCATTATGGAAGTTCATAAGCGTCGCCAGCATTAGATTAACCTCCGCAGCAAAATCCGCAGCAAATGTGGGAGTCTCCACGTCAAGCTCCTCAATATAGTCGCTTAACATGTGCAGACTATTTGCGGCACCCTTCGAGGATGGACGTCTGGAAAAGGGTCCGGCCGGCATTATGATGCGAGATTCGAATGGGGCTGGAGTCGATGTGACCGCTGCAAAACAGATCACAATCAGATCACGGCTCGAGAAATAAAAAAATACACAAATAGAGTCTACTATACCGGCTGCAACAGAAGGCAGAGCTGGGAGTACTGGTGGCGCAACAATAGCCACGTCCCCGCCTTCAATTTGTAGGGCTACAAGCAATACAAAGAGGGATTAGCAATAATGTGACTGCCCGTTAAAGAGAGGACGTCGTTTAGAAAAGATACTCACCGACAGCACCTGGCGGACTAATTTCTGACAGGAAGGAGAAGTATGGATGCAGCACCTGATACAGGTGGTCAAAAAGGACTCCTGCAAAGACGCAGTAATGTAATGTCAGTACATAAATTATACAGCCTAGAAGTAAGACTGATGGGTTACAAATCTGTACCTTCCAACATCTAAGACGGTGCGAGAGAAGGTAGAGGAGGAGTCACCGTCAAAACGGTAACTGGTGGCGTTGCCTCGGGTAGCGTGACCTCAGCACTCGCCACCTGCATTAGAAACAAGATAAATACTGTCAGGAAAGATTGAAAAGGATTGCAGAACAAAAAGAAAAATAATGACCCAAAATCTACCTGATGAGTCGCCAGTCGGAACCGCGACGAGGGCGTCACTTGAGACAGCGACGACTTCTCCCTCCTCCATCGGTATGGTCTCACCATCCGTCGCCTCATCCCCTGACTCTACAAGAGCCGTCATAACGCTTGCGACGCCAGGAGATGGCCAAGAGCCGTAAGCGGGAAGAGCGATGATTGGGGCGGTGTCCGACTCTTGAGAAGGAGCGGCCACCTCGGGATCAGCAATTGTGACTATCTCATCCATGGCCACCTCGGGCTCGGCAATGGTGGTCGTCTCACCTACCGCCATCTCAGGCTCGGCAATGACGGTCATCTCACCTACAGCTATCTCAGGCACAGCAAACATGACTGTCTCACCAGCCGCTGCCTCGAGCTCAGCAATTGGAGCCACCTCGCCTACCGCCGCCTCGGGTTCGGCAATCACAGCTACCTCCTCTACCGCGGCCCCAGGCTCAGCGGTCGCCGCCATTTCTTCGGTAAGTCTCGGCCCTGCAAGATAAGATATGTGAGAACTGGTAATTAAAACTTTGACAACGGAACCCCATGTCACATTACCCTGAGTTGATCTTCCATTTGCCTCCCGAGCTGCACGTGCTGCCCATCTGTAGGCTGTGGACAAGGCAGCTGGAGATTCCTCTGAGGGAGTAGGGGCAGGGATAGCGGTGCTCAAACCCGCACCCGTGGCTAAAGCAGCACTACGCTCCCTTGCTGCGCGCATTCTGCGCTTCCTTTCCGCCCGGGCCGTGAGAGCCGATCTTCTCAAGACCTCCGTCAATGGGACGTCATCATCCACGCCAGGAGCTACCTCTGGAGCCGTTACGGCGTCCGTCATCGGTTGCTGGAGTAAAGCCTCTTTTGGCAATCCTAAAGAGGCCGGGACTTCGGTGACTGGCCCGGAAAGAATCTTCGCATCACCTTGCGGGATTGGCATTGTGGTCTCTGCAATAAGATAGAGAAAGAGTTAGATTGTCCATAAGAAAGGAGAATGAAGATGCAATAAGCCGAGACATACCAATGCCCAACAAAGCACGATTCCTTTCCTCCTCCTCGAAGGTCTTGAGGGAAGCCGCCAGAGCCTCTTCAGTGGTAAAGCCTGTTACAAAAAGAAAAATGTCAGTCAAAACATGATAATAAAAATAAAAGATATAGTGCAATAACAAGGTGCGAATGATGTTTACTTGATTGCATGAGGGTGGCCATCTCTGCTTGGTGGCTTGCAGAGCGCACAGAAGCTGCAATAGCGGTCTCGAGATCAGTATCTTCCGGCGCTATGAAGAGACCTTCGTTGGGCCCATATTCGCTCAGGCCCTCGTTATAAGGAGCCTGAGGCTCCAGGCCGAGTACAGCATCTAGGGAGAGGACCGACTTCTTCTTCCTCTTCTGCGCGCGAGCTTCAGTCGCAGCAAGCACGAGCTTACTCTTGGTAGGCACCTTGGGGCGACGAGTCCCGATATCTGAGCCCACGCCAGATTCGGGGGAAGCTACATTTACCATCTCTGTGGGAGCACGGGGCACCGATGATACATCCGCCGTCTCTATGGGAGCACGGGGCAACCCGCGCGTAGGGCTTAGCACACGTGGAGGCTCAACTGCAGTGACCTCTCTTAGCGGAGGGGGAACAATGGTCCGTCGCTTCAAAGGGACATTGCGATCGCCGGCAGGGGGTGCACTCTTGTGATCGAGCAGCAGCCGCCTCTCTTCCCTGATAACAGCACCCATTGCGTGTTGATACCAGGCCACGTGTACGTTAAGGGCCCTCGGGACACAACTCGTCTCACTAATAAAGAAGTGAGAGCCCGTATTCAAGCGCATGAAGTGATGCAGCGCACTTCGCATTCCCTCTCTGGTGACAGCGGGTTCTACCAAAAAAGCCTCCAGCGGGACCCCCTGATTATAACTCAGCTGCTGGGAAAAATGATGGGGGTTGTATCTCATGAATAGCGCCGCATCATTTTGCCTGAATACAAGAAAGCCCGGCCTGATGGAGTATAAATGGAGAATCTCCCGGGATTTCAACACGGAGGCCCCGTCCTTAAAAACGTCGCGCAATGCCAGCACTGTCTTGGAAGTTTCATGGCCGATCATCAGGACTTTGTCCGTGAAAGACATACCATCTCCGACTGTGCGCGGACGAAGGAGCAAGCCCCTAGCTTCCCGCTGTGACGGACTCACGATGGAGGCGTCAACCAGCCGCATAATTCGCGGTAACTTGCATTTCTCGTAAAACGAAGGTCTCTTGTGAATACCAAAGACCCCGAGCACGTGAATCTCCATCCATGAAGTGAAGTAATGCATCGGGAAGTTGGCAGGATGCACCCCCGGTTCAGTGATATCCGCCGCCACGCTAAGACCGTGGTATAGGTGGGCTAACCCGGCGATCCCGATGGCCACTTGTATTCCGGCAACCATGCGATGAGCGGGGTAGAAGACGGAAGGCCTCATGTAACGAGGATGCATAGGGAGCGCGAACCAACTCAACCATAGCCCAAGAAACCCAAGAAAGAAAGCCTCCTCGTCAATGCCCGGAGCGGCGATTTCTGACAGAGGGATAATCGCAGCATCAGGAAGAAAAAAGCCCTTCTGATCAGTTTCCAGTACCGGCCGATGGTCCAAGCCAAAGCCGAAGGGATCGTCGAGCTTGGAAAACTTTTCGCCTCGTTGCGACAAAATCTCCGGGCGAAGAAACTGGGCAATGAAGTCCGCAAAACTGACCCCCCGACCTCCGGATTCCAGGAAGAGGCTCTCGTACATGTTCAGCACCTTTATCAGACTAGGAAACTGGTGCTGAATGACGTTCTCTGGCGTGAGGCCCATCACCACCGGCTTAGTGGCAAAAACGTATTCATCCGGAGGAAGCAGCTCCTCGTAGTGCTCCCCCCTAACAGGTAGACCGGAAACATAAGCAAATTCTTCCAAGGAGATGGAGACCTCTCTGTCCAGTAGAAGGAAGGTATGGGTCGGGATGTTCCACTGCTCCAAGAACGCCTTAATCCACCATGTGGGAGGAGCAGAATATTGGAACAACGAAGCGTAGACCGCAGGGTATAGGCCGAGCTTTAGCAGCTGTGATTTCTTCGCCGACAAGATGTACCTGGCCTACTGCAAATACCCGGCCGGATGACTGGGAGTTAGCCCGATGTTGTAAGGTTGTCCCCAAGGGCGCGACTCGCCCTGGTATATGCGCCGCCCTAGGGTATCAAAGCCGCCGGCGGCTGCATGGGTACGGCGGCAATCGAAGGTTGAAGAAGACCCTCCGAAGTCCAATTGACAACCTCTACGGCATAGTTCACCGGAGGTGCATCTGCATACAGAATCGCTGAGATAGGCTCCGACGGCGTCGCACAAGAGAAGCTTTGACGACCTCTGATAATCTGGTCGTACCATCTACCCCACAAGTGAAGATTTTTGTGTTTCGGGTCACGATCTTTGATGAGCGTGAGGACCTCCCGGTCCACAGGTGCCTCAGGGAATCCTCCCTCTGAACGGACGAATGGAAACGTAGCATCGAAAGACATGTCGCCTGCAAAGAGGGACAGAAGTCAACTGTCAGTGCTTTAATTTAATTTTTTTTTTAAATTTGACACTCAGTACTTTAAAATTTGTACCACACTGTAATGCAGTGGGAAGGGGACCAAAGGGGGACCCACAAAATCTAGATGACAATGCACCAATTAATAAAACAGCATCATCATTGGATAAGACTGTTAATTGATGAGGAAATCCTCAAGAAAATTCTCATTGAATGAGAAATCTCTCGGGAAAAGGAGAAAATCTCCCTTTAAGAGCAAAACTCTATGATAGAGTGACACTTGTCAAACTCTAATCATGAAGGAATAAGATTCCTTAAGAGCCTGGCTCTGTAATGATGATGGAAAAATCCATCAAGAATTAATTAAAATTAATTTTTATGAATTAAAAATTCTGGGATCTTCAAGATCCATGAAAAAACTCTTAAGAGTTCTTCATCAAAGATTAAGAAATCTACAGAGCAGAGCTCTGATTCATGGCTGAGAAACCCAAGAAAAGATCTCTCTAGATCTATGGGTTCATGAGAGCAAAGCTCTGCTAAAGAAACCTTAAAATGGGTTTTCTGTAGATCAAAGATCTATAAAGAGCAAGGCTCTGTTAATGGGTAAACCCTAATTTATTAAAATTTATTAAAATTTTTAAAACTTCACCTAAGTTTGGAAAGAGTTTTTACTCTTGAGAAGTTCTTAAACAGAAAAGCTATGCTCTGAACAAAAATTCTCAAAGAAGATGATAATCATCTAGAGGACCAAAGGTCCTATTTATAGGCATTGAACCGGCTCTTCAACTTCTGATTTGATCCAAGAGCTCAGATGCAGCCACCGCTGCACTCACGTGTGCGCCACGTGAGCGCAACGATGGGGGGGCATTTATTTCCCCCAATCAGAGCAAAGCTCTGTTTTGAAATTCAAAATTCAAAAGTTGAAGCAATACTTCAGATGCAGCGCTAGGTGCGCTGCGCGCCACGTGTAAAACATGGATACGCTAGCGCCAGGTGCGCTGCGCCCTAGGCAGCGCACCCCCCAATCAGAGCAAAGCTCTGTTTTAAAATTCAAAATTCAAAAAAATTGAAGCAACGCTTCAGATCCAGCGCTCTACGCTGCGCGCCACGTGTCAGACACAGGTGCGCTAGCGCAGGCTGCGCTGCACGCCATGTGTCAAACGTAGGTGCGCTAGCGCAGAGTGCGTTGCGCTCTGCGCTGCGTGCCACGTGTCAAACGTAGGTGCGCTAGCGCTTGAATTAAGAATTCCCTACCGTTAGATCAAAAGATCTAATAATGATAAATCATTAATCAGAATTAAAATTCTGTTATGGAAAGATCTTTCCAATCTTGTTAAAAACAAGAAGATTACCTTCTGTAAAACAGAAGCCCTAAGATCAAAGATCCAATGGTAGGGAAATATCCCCAAATCAATCAGAGAAAGATCTCTTTAGCTGATTTAACAAATCAATTTGCCCTATATAAAGGCCCCAAGACCTAAAATCTAAAAAAAAAACTCCCTACAAACTTTGAGAAAACTCAAAGAAAGAAAAGTAAGCTTTTAGCAAAAGAAGATCACTTCTTCAAGGTAAAAAACATGATTCTTGAACACAGAGATGAAATCATCTCATGCAAAGAAGCACTATCTTCTAAAAAAGATCATAAATCTACAAAAGACCAAGGTCTTTAATAGAAAAGAGATCAAAAGATCTCATCATAAAAACAAAAGAAGTATTTACTTCATTCACAGATTATTGATCTACGAAGGCAGCGCCCTTTTATAAATAAGAACTTTTGTTCTTGAATCTTGAGGCGAAGCCTTCTTTAAAAAAGAACACAAATTTGTTCACAGATCATAAATTTGATCAAATGCGCTTTGCGCTATTAAAAAGTGCCTTGCACTCATGAACTGCGCTTTTGCGCTCCTTAGACTGGCGCTCGGTGCTAAAACATGCCACGTGTCAACCACAGACACAACTTGCGCCTTGCGCTTCTGAAATGGTGCATTGCGCTCATGGGCTGGCGCTCAGCGCTAAGCGCGCCACGTGTCATTCACTGGTGCGCCACTAAACTAGCGCAACACGCTCATAAATTGAAAGCGCAATGCGCTTATAAACTGGCGCTTAGCGCTAAGCGCGACACGTGTCCTTTTCGTGTGCGCTACTTGGAAGAAGCGCAATGCACTCTTTAATTGGCGCAAAGCGCCTGGCACGCCACGTGGCGCACTGTCAGAACACACATTGTTCTGATGAATGCTATACATTCAATACAAGACAAAGAATGTCAGGACCTAATGCTCAGCATTATTAAAAGGGGGCCAAGCCCAAATGAAGGCTCAACATCCCAGAACAATAAAATGTTAAACATTTTAATCTTATTGGACTTAGCCCAATTCTGGCCATAAGTCCTCAACTTATATTTAATTGAGCCCATCTGCTCACGAGTATTCAACAGATCTAAGTCCCAAACTGGACTACAGATCCTTCAACCAACTCACACCGGTTCGAGGGTACATCTCTTTACTCCTCTGATATCTGTCGTTATAATCCTTCAACGTCTTCAGAGAGGTGACAGGTCCCGACAACCACACATTTTACTGACTGTGGGGTCCTTAAACTCATGGACTACGATGTCCTTAAACTTCATAGACTATGATGTCTTTAAACTACGGACTGTGGGGTCCTTAAACTCATAGAGTACGAGGTCCTTAAACCTCATAGACTGCGATGTCTTTAAACTACGGACTGTGGAGTCCTTAAACTCATGGACTACGATGTCCTTAAACCTCATAGACTACGATGTCTTTAAACTATGGACTGTGGGGTCCTTAAACTCACAGACTACGATGTCCTTAACCTGGACCGAGATGTCTTTAAACTAACATTGGACCGAGATGTCCTTAAACTAACATTAGACCGTAATGTCCTTAAACTAACATTCGACCGCAATGTCCCTAAACTAAACATTAGAGTCCAATTGCTCTTTTGTTGGATCTAAACGATCCCGTTAAGTTGATCTTAGTCTAAAAATTAGACTAACGTATCCTTAACTAATGTTTAAGTTGATCTTAGTCCCAAAATGAGACTAACGTATCCTTAAACCCAACCCCAAACCCAAATCTAAGAAGATACGGATTTGGACTAATCCACGCCCTACGGGCGACAACATACATTAGTCTCCGTATACAATCCATGGGCAATCACAAACAAAACAAACACCCACGACACGAAGTGACCATCTAGAGAAGGAGAAAGTTACCGCGGTGCGGTAGCGTAATTAACTTCAGGGGCTTGCGCCTGCAGGGAAGAGCGTCCCCACAATCAAAAAACCCTTCATCAACGAGGGGGAATCTGACGAAGTCTGCGACATCGACCGCATCCGTTTAAACCTTCGATACATGGTGCCATAAATCAACTTGGCATTTTCGGAGAGGTGGACAGATAGCACCAATTAGCATCTGCCATGAAATTCAGGCGAGACGTTCGCTGCGTCTTCGTGCGTCTTTCGGCAGGGAACAACCCTCGGCGTCTGATGGGTAGGTGGTAGCCCGCTGGGGATGCGCCGAGCAGAAGGAACTCGGCGGCCTCGCGGTGAGGGCTTGAGATCCTCAGTGTTTGATGGGCAGGAGGACGCCCGCCGGGGATGCGCTGAGCAGAAGGAACTCGGCGGCCTCGCGGTGAGGGCTTGAATCCCTGGCGTCGTGGGTAGGGACCTACCAGCCGGGGATGACCGAGCAGGGTAGCTGCTCGGTGCCTCGTGGCGAGGGCTTTGATCCTTAGCATTGGAGGGGCTATAAGAAGCCCACTAAGGATGATCGGGCAGTGAAGCTGCGCGGTTGCCTCTTGGCGAGGGCTTTGATCTCTGGCGTCGTGGATAGACAACTACCAGCCTGGGATGACCGAGCGGGGTAGCCGCCCGGATGCCTCTTGCGAGGGCTTCGATCCCTGACGTCATGGGTAGGGAGCTACCAGCCGGAGATGACCGAGCAGGGTAGCTGCTCGGTTGCCTCTTGCGAGGGCTTTGATCCTTAGCGTTGGAGGGGCTGTAAGAAGCCCACTAAGGATGACCGGGCAGTGAAGCTGCGCGGTTGCCTCTTGGCGAGGGCTTTGATCTCTGGCGTCGTGGGTAGGCAACTACCAGCCTGGGATGTCTAAGCAGGGTAGCCGTCCGGATGCCTCTTGCGAGGGCTTCGATCCCTGGCGTCATGGGTAGAGAGCTACCAGCCGGAGATGACCGAGCAGGGTAGCTGCTCGGTTGCCTCTTGCGAGGTCTTTGATCCTTCAGGACGGGGACCGAGCAGGGTTACTGCCCAGTGCCTCTTAGCGAGGACTTTGATCCCTGTCGGTTGCGGTAGGAAGCTACCAGCCGGGGATAGCCGAGCAAGGACTCGACCGCCTCTGGGAGGACTTTGGTCCTCGGCGCGGGAAGGGCTGTAAGAGCCTACCAAGGACCCTTGGCCTGGCAGGGTTACTGCCCGGTGCCTCTTGGCGAGGGCTTTTGTCCTGAAGGATAGCCGAGCGAGGGATCCTCGGGCTCGACTGCCTCTGGGAGGGCTTTCTGATCCCTGGCGTTGCGGTAGGGAAGCTACCCTCCAGGGATAGCCGAGCGAGGGTCGGGCTCGACTGCCTCTGGGAAGACTTTCTGATCCCTGGCGTTGCGGTAGGGGAGCTACCCGCCAGGGATAACCGAGCAGGGTAGCTGCTGGGCTGCCTCTTGGCGAGGGCTTTCATTCCTAGTGTTGCGAGTAGGGAAGCTACCGGTCAGGGATAGCCGAGGAGAGAAGCCGCTCGGCTGCCTCTATGGAGGACTTTGATCCCTGGCGTTGCGAGTAGGGAAGCTACCGGCCAGGGATAACCGAGCAGGGTAGCTGCTCGACTGATTCTTCATGAGGTTTCGCCCGACCATCTATTTGCAGGTATGGGGAACAGGAACGGTCGCGGTGGACGTGCGCGTAGCCCACGCATCGATTGGGCGGGGAGGCGGAGCGCCAGGGTCGCGTCGTGTCGATTCCGCCAGAGGAGGCTTAATGATCGCCCAGCGGACGAGTATCGGCCCATGAGATCTGTGGCCATGGGACGTAGCCTGCTGGTGGTCAGTCGTGCCGACGAGGGCAGAGTCTTCTGGAGGCGGGGGAGCGGCGATCTGGGGCCCTGGCCTTACCGTTTGGACTTTAGTCGGTCTATCGGCCGGCGAGGGCATTGATGACGGTCGCCGGAGGAGGTTCATCCGTGCCTCCGATGAGGGGGAGGCGGCGGCTGGTACCTGGATCTTCAGGGTGATCGCACGCCATGTGGACGGAGATCGGAAGGCCAACTTTTGTTTTTGTGGAGTTTTGTTTTCCCACAGACGGCGCCAACTGATGGAGGTCCTTTTCAGGTCTCCGTCAGATGTTGTCTTCCGTTGATCTCCCGGTGGATATTGGTGGTGATCTTCTATGAAATCGACGAATTGCGTTTTGCCAAATGGCTTGCCCTCATTCTGGCGGGACCCCCGCTTGGGTCTCAATGAGTTTTGGTGAGATTGGTGATTTGAGGAGTTTAGCGCCGAGTACCTGCAAAGAAGTCCCGGGGTGGTTTGGAACCACCGAGGACCCTCCGACAATCAAGTTAGTACTAGATCCAAGCAGAGTAACGGCTAAGTGGAGTAAAAAATGGCTTACTTGACCCCTCTGTGATGGGGGTGTATATAGCGGTGATGGCACGCAACAGTATGCGCGAGAATCTCGCCAGCAGTTATGCTCCCGACGCCACGCCCGCGTAGAGAGCGGATCGCCCATTAATGGGAATCGTGGAGGCGTGGAACGTGGGATGTTGCTGGCGGAGAATCCGCGCATGGTGTGATTCGCGGAGCGGTGGTTACGCCTGTGAACGGTGGAGCTGGTCGGAGGGGCCGAGGAAGACGGCCTCAGCTGGTGAGCTCGGGACCGAGCAAGAGGGTTGAGGAATCTTGGTCCTGTGGCAACCCGGGCGAGCTGAGGGGCCGAGGAGGTAAATTTGCGGGGGGCCCGAGGAGGGCCAGCTTGTGCTTGCAGGTCGGGTTAAGGGTAGCCTGGTCGGCCTCTGTGGGCCTTTCTTTCTTGGGTCATGGGACATGTCATCCGCCACGTGTCATGATCTCGTATCGTCAATTATTGAGCATCATCAGTTACCATGGTAAAGAAATCCATTTCTTATTGTTGAAAAGTTACAATCAAATGCTTGAAGTTGTAATGGTTATATTTATGGTCATCTACAACCCATCAGACTTGTATTTAATTTCTAAAACATATGGTTGGAAAGATATTTCGTCCGAACACGAGTATGTTGTTCCAACATGTACTTAAAAATGCATTGTGTATATCTCTAACCACATACCACCTGATGGATCTCTGGATCTCCTTCAGATGTTACATTCCGTTGATCTGTGGTGAGCGCTGATGGATGGCTGAGATTGAGTTAGAGGTTGGCTCCTGGAGCGTGTGGATCTCAATGGGCTTGAGATGGTTGAGGCCGAGCTACCTGCAAGGAAGTCCCGGGGTGGTTGTGCCACCGAGGACCCTCTGACGATCAAGTTAGACAGGGTATTTTGGCAGAGTAACAGCCTATTGGGATAAAATTAGCTTGCCTGAGTCGTCTGAGAAATGGGTTTATATAGTGGCAGCCATGGGCAGGCAAGCGCGAGATTCATGCCGGCCGTTAAGCCCCTGGCATTACGCCCGCGTTAATGAAAAGATATGCTCGTTAATGGGGGAACGTGATGGCGTGGAACGCGGGATCATGGGCGGTGAATATCTCGCGGCTGGCGAGATTCGCGGAGCCATGGCGGAAACGCCTGTGATCGGTGCTGTGGGTCGGCCGATGAGACCGAGGAAGATAAGCTCGGCGGGAGGCTCGAAAATAAAGCGGGAGGCTGAGGCATCTTGGATATGCGTAGCTCGAAGGCGAGCTGGAGGGCTGAGGGAACTCAGCATGCGGGAGGGCTCCGAAACGAGCCGATGGTCATTTGTAAGGTGATCGTAGGAATGGTCTGGAAGGCCGCCGAAGGTCGGGAACATCCTTGGGTCGAAGGCTCGGGATATGTTTCCAACGTACCGATCTTGATCTTTTCTTGTAATCTCTAGAACACATCATCTGCGACGTGTCATGATCTAGGGAATCACCGGTATCGAGCCTCATCATTAACCCCCCACTCTCGTCTCGACCCATTCATAGGTCGGATCGAGAGTGGTCTGACCAGTCACCCGGGGTAAGATCTTATTTGAAGATATCGTCGGTGCGTATTCCCGGGCAATTAGTTGTATTTTATTGATGACGTCAGCGGATCAGGGGAGAGATCTCGCATTAAAGAGGAAGCGCCGATTCGTGCGTACGCTCGCCGAAACGCCAGTCCACGTGTCTGGCGCTCGTTGGCTGACGCGACGTGCTGCCGGTGTCCTTCACGCCCGATGGGACGCTCCCAATGTGAGTGCGACAGGTGGAATGTTGTCAGCCGTTGATTGCGAAGCGCTGTTGTTCCCCTCCGAACGGCAGCCTGGACTTCGCGTCTGTTGTCTGAGGTTCGGGGCAGATGTTATTTGGTTTTATCCGTTTATCTCTCCGAAGATGCCAAGTTGATTTATGGCACCGTGTATCGGAGGTTTAGACGGATGCGGCCGATGTAGCATACTTCGTCAGATTCCCCCTCAGGGTGAGGGGTTTTTGATTGTGGGGACGCTCTTCCCTGCAGGCGCAAGCCCCTGCAGTTAATTACGCTGCCGCATCGCGGTAACAACTTTCTCCTTCTCCAGAATTTCACTTCGTGTCGTGTGTGTTTGTTTTGTTTGTGGTTGCCCATGGATTGTATACGGAGACTGAGTAATGCCGTCGCCCGTAGGACGTAGATTAGTCCAAATCCGTATTTACTTAGATTTGGGTTTGGTGTTTTTTGGTTTAAGGATACATTAGTCGCGTTGCGGCTAAGATCAACTTAAACGTTCGTCAAGGATACGTTAGTCCTGTTTTGGACTAAGATCGACTTGACGTAGTGATTGATTTAATTATCTGGCCGTTGGGACTCGTCACTTCTCTGACGTCGTTGAGGGATTACAATGACAGGCGTCAGAGGAGTTCAGAAATATACCCTTGAACCAAAGTTGATTTGGAGTTTTATTGTTTATTTAAATATCTAAGGACACATTAACCGTATTTGGGGCTAAGATCAACTTAGACGGGACCGTTTAGATCCGGCAAAAGAGCATTCGGGCTCTATTGCGCCAGTTTAAGGACGTGGTGGTCCATTATTAGTTTAGGGACATTTCGGTCCGTCGCCAGTTTAAGGACGTAGTGGTCCATCATTAGTTTAGGGACGTCTCGGTCCAATATTAGTTTAGGGACGTCTCGGTCCATCATTAGTTTAAGGACGTTTCAGTCCGATATTAGTTTAAGGACGTTTCGGTCCACGAGTTTAAGGACCCCGCAGTCCATATGGGTGTGTGGTCGTTGGGACCCGTCACCTCTTTGACGTCGTTGAGGAATTACAACGATAGATGTCAAAGGAGTTCGGAGATGTACCCTCGAACCGGACGTAAATTGATTTAGGAGAGCCATTTTGCTCAGTCAATTTAATTTTAAGGACTTACGGCCAAAATTGGGCTAAGTCCAGTTGAAAATGTTCAACACCATCATTTATTTTTTTTATTAGACCTGTGCTAGGGCATTGCCCATACTTAAATAATGCATTGCATTACTTCAGGCCATTTATGCCCATTTTGATTGGGATCTGCCCTTTTTATTATGATGCAGATCATTTATTTTGGTCCATTGGACCTTTCAATTGGGCTCTGCCCTTCCAAATAATGCACAGCATTTTATTTATTAGGCTTGTTAAGCCTTTTAATTGGGCTTGGCCCTTCAGGAAGTGAAATGCATTTCATTTGTCAGGCGCTTTGCGCCAATCACTGAGCGCAAGCTCATAAGGTGGTGACACGTGTCATGCTCTGGGGAGCGCAAGCGCAACAGTGCAGCGCGCTGCGCTGTTGCGCTGCGCTGTTGCGCTGGCGACACGTGGCGTGCTCTCAGCGAGTTGCGCCTTAAGATAGAGCAAAGCTCTATCTTAAGGGCGCTTAGTGCAAGTGGTTTTATAGCCGACACGTGGCGCTCTCTTAAGAGCGCAACGGCGCAGTTTGGAAGTGCAAAGCACTAAGAATCTTTTAGATTCAAGAAGGGAAGTGCAAAGCACTGTTTAATTTCTTGATCTGAATTAGATCAAAGAAAAATAAATTTTTCTTTATTTGAAGAACCAGAGGTTCATAAAAAAGTGCAAAGCACTATTTAATTTCTTGATCTGAAATAGATCAAAGAAAAATAAATTTTTCTTTATTATTTGAAGAACCAGAGGTTCATAAAAGTGCAAAGCACTATTATTATTTTTTTTATTATTATTATTATTTTATTGTTTTTAAAGAACCAGGGGTTCACAAGAAGTGCAAAGCACTGTTTATTATGTAAAGATCATTGATCTTGTTTTTAGACCAATGATCTATTAGAAGGAATTTCTTCTAATCCATGAAGGTTCTTTACCTTTTTCTTGAAATCTTTTCAGAGTTCTCTCTGTTTAAAGTTCTTAAGTTCTCAAGAAAAATGTTCATCCCTTTGAATTGAGGCTTAGGGTCCTTTTTATAGTGCTCACAAATTAGTTAAATTTGTTAAAGAGATCATTCTCTGAGTGATTTGGGGAATTTTCCCCACCGTTGGATCTTTGATCCAAGGGCTTCTGCTTTACAGAAGAAAATCTTCTTGTTTTAACAAGAACAGAAAAGATTTCTTAAAATCTTAATTCAGATTTGGCGCAGATGCCCCAGCGTGTGACACGTGTCGCGCAGCGCAGAGCGCAGCGCAACTGCGCTAGCGCATCTGCGCTGACACGTGTCGCGCAGCGCAGAGCGCAGCGCAACTGCGCTAGCGCATCTGCGCTGACACGTGTCGCGCAGCGCAGAGCGCAGCGCAACTGAAGCGTTGCTTCAGGCAAATAGAGCTCTGCTCTGATTGGGCGCGCCTTCTTGGGCGCTACGCTGACGTATTAGCGCCAGACACGCGGCGCGTTGCGCCCGAGACTTGAAGCGTTGCTTCAAAATTCGAATTTTGAATTCAAACAGAGTTTTGCTCTGGTTGGGCGAAACAAATGCCCCCCACCGTTGCGCTCACGTGGCGCACACGTGAGTGCAGCGGTGGCAACCCCCCTGACCGTTAGATAAAGGGGGAATCTCAAGAGGCGCAAGCGCCTTATAAATAGGGCCTTTTGACCCTTAGAAAATCTCACCATTTTCTTAGATTTAGATTTTCAAAGCTCTGCTCTTTGCTTAAGAATTTCAGAGCTTTGCTCTTGTTTTCAGAACTCTAGAGCTTTGCTCTCATTTCCCAAAGTTTAGAAAACTTTAGGTAATAATTAATTTTAAAATTAAGTTAAGTTAATTCAAATCAATTTTAACCAACAGAGCTTTGCTCTCATGGATCTTTTGATCTGAAGAAATTCCTTTTGGGGTTTCATTAACAGAGCTTTGCTCTCACAAATCCATAGATCTACAGAGATCTTATTCATGGATTCTAACCCATGAACAGAGCTTTGCTCTTTGAATCATCTGTAGATCTTTTGGATCTGAAGAATGACAAGTTTTTTCATGGATTTTCCAAGATTTCCAAAAAAAATTTTAAAATTATTTTCAAGATTTTCTTTTTGATGGAATATTACAGAGCTAAGCTCCTTTTTTAAAGAATTTTACTCTTTTGAGGCCAGAATTTGACAAGTGTCATAACTTGACAAGTGTCATTCTGTGACAGAGCTTTGCTCTGAAAGAGGAGATTTTCTCCTTGTCTCTAGGGATTCTTTCCCCCTTTTTTTATTATGGGAATGTTCCCCCCAAGGACCAACTGACAATCTCATCCAATGATGAGTTTGTCTTCTTAATTGACGTATTGTCATTTAGATTTTGTGGGTCCCTCTTTGGTCCCCTACTCACTGCACTGTGGTGCGGTGTAATTAATTAATTTTGATTTTAATTTAATTAATGCATTTTCTTCTTTCAATGCCAAACGTTGGGGTTACAACACTGACGGCTACATTGCTCTTTTGCAGCGATCATGTCTGAAGACACTTCATTCCCGTTCGTCCGCTCGGAGGAGGGATTTCCAGAGGCGCCTTTGGACCGTGAGGTCCTGGCCATGATCAAGGCATATGACCTGGAGTACAAGAAACTCCACCTCTGGGGGTCTTGGTATAACCAGATCATTATGGGTCGACGCAGCTTCACATGCGCGGTGCCGTCCGAGCCTATCACGGCGATTCACTACGCTAACCCACCTCCAGTGCAGTATGCCATGGAGATGATAGACTGGACCGCGAACAGCTTTCTTCATCCCGCTATGGATGCGGTCCCGGTTCAGCGTCCTATGGTTTTGGATATCCTAGGACGCCGTATCTGTCAGGGAGAAGCACGACCCTGGGGGCAATCATATAACCTTGGTTTGATTCCCCGCCACCCAATTGGCTATCTGCCGTGGGCCCGGTACATCCTGTCGACGAGGAAGTCGCAGTTGATAAGATTGGGACTGTACACCGCGGTCTATGTCTCTCTCTTCCAGTATCCCACGCTTCCCACCTGGTGGTTTAAAGCTTTCTTGGAGCAATGGAATATTCCCACCCACACTTTCCTTGCCATGGATCGGGAAGTGTCCATTTCTTTGGAGGAATTCGCGGAGGTATCCGGCCTACCAGTCATGGGGGAACACTATGAAGAGCTGCTCCCGACAGATGAGTACGTCTTCGGTGCTAAGCCGATGGTAAGGGGGATTACGTCGGAAAATGCCGTTCAACACCAATTCCCAAGCCTGATCAAGGTGTTGAACATCTACGAGTCCCTTTTCATCGAACACGGGAGCCGAGGAGTTAATTTTGAGGACTTCATTGCTCGCTTCCTCCGTCCTAGCGTCATTTCTCCAGGAGCCGTCAAATCTGCTATTCTGGATGATCCTTTTGGTCTAGGTTTGGCTAACCTACCGACGAAAGAGATAGACCAAAAGGCTTTCTTCCTCCCAGACTTCCCTACCATATCTTTTGCGGAAATTGCAGTCCCTGGGATAGATGAGGAGGCCTTTTTCTTAGGATTTCTCGGGCTGTGGCTGAGCTGGTTCGCGATCCCAATGCATTCTCATCGCATGCGGCCTTCTGTCTTTTATCCAGCCCACCGCATGGTCATTGGGGTAAAGGTGGCCGTGGGGATTGCCGGCCTGGCGCACCTATATCATGGCCTCAGCCGAGCAGCGGATGCCAACGAGCCTGGGGTATTGCACGTGGTCTTCCCGATGCACTACTTTGCATCGTGGCTCGAGCTACACACGGCGGGTGTCTTTGGTATGCATAAAAGGCCTTCATTCTTTGACAAGTGCGGTTTCCCCCACATTTTACATCTGATTGGCTCATCAATCGTGACCCCTTCACCACGGGACGCCAGGGGTTTACTGCTTCGCCCTCACACCATTGGAGTCGGGATGTCCTTTGTTGATAAGGTATTAACCATTGGGAAGGCGTCCACCACTGCGGTGCGACCATTACAGGACTCCTTCAAGGATGGAGCTTCAGTGTTGACGGCCAGGGAGATCCTCCATTTGTATTCTATTAGACCGGGTTTCCTAGTCTTCAGGCAGGGCGGTGCAGCAGTCTTTATGAGATATAACCCGCATCGTTTTGCCCGACAACTGGGTTACGATCAAGGAGTACCCTTAGAGGCTTTCTTACTGGAACCTGCTGTAAATGAAGAAGGGATGGAGAACGTGTTACACCACTTCATGCGCCTGAACACGGGTTCTCGTTTTTTCATTAGCGCGCCGGTCTGCGCCCCACGACTCCTTAATGTATATAAAGACTGGTACAATCATGCGACGGGGGCTGTTATAAAGGAAGAGAGGCGAGTGTTGATCGACCGTAAAGAAGTACCCCCCGGTACCAATCGTAACGCTCCCTTGGCGCTAAGGATCCTGGTGGTCCCTCATCTAAAAGATGCTGGGGGCAGACCATCACGTGCGCAAAGTCCTCCACATGAGCTGCCGCTCCCTGATATCACAGACGCACCCCCCGCACCCTGTGCTCCAGTGGAGGCAGTGGTTGTACCCTCGCCAGAGTCTGGCGTGGGTGCGGACATCGGGACCTGTCGTCCCAAACCGGCTGCCAAGCGTAAGTCGCTTCCCCGTGAGCCTAGGGTCGGGGGTCAAAAGAAAAAGAAGAAGTCGCTCTTCGCTGCGGATGTCGTGTTCGGCCAGGAACCCCATGCCCCTCATGCTGAAGGTCTGCTCGAATATGGGACTAACGCAGGGTTGGTGATGCCGCCGCCGGACGATACAGACTTGGAGGCTGCTCTTAGAGCTTCGGCATGGTTGGTGAGGCGTGACGCGTGGCTGGCTAAGCTTGCGCAATCAGGTAACTACTAGTCGCCTTTTCTTTATTGCAACATATCCTCTTCATTATTTTTGACTAACGCTTTTCTTTCTTTTCTTTCAATAGGCATCACTGATGAAGAAGCCATTGCTGCTTCTCTGAGGACTTTTCAGGAGGAGGAACGTCTCAGGGCATCTATGGGCCTTAGTAAGTTTCAACTCATCAAGTTTTTCATTTTCCTTGTGTTATGGTCGATCTAACCCTTCCCTTTTAATTACAGGGACTTCAATGCCGTTCCCTCCTAGCGACGCAGACGTTGTACCAGCTGCCAACGTTCCTGCTTCTTCTGGGCCACCGCAGGAGGTTCGTCTTGGAGAGCCGATGAGAGATGCCTTGAAGGCTCTGGATGCATCCCTGAATGAAGATGATGATGCCCTGAAGGAGGCGTCACAGAGGTCCCTCATAACCGCTCGGGAGGAGAGAAAGCGGTTGAGGCGTGAGGCGAAGGCGCGCAGGGCTGCCTTGGCTACGGGAGCGGGCCCCAGCTCCGTCTCTCGCGCTGGTACTCCATCCGAAGAGGCCCCTGTCGCCCTGTCCACTGCCCGCAGAGAGGTGGCACGTGCAGCTCGGAGCGCGAACGGTAAATCCGCCTCAGGTAATGTTTCTCTCGGAGTTTTTGTTATAAGGATCTTAATGTCATTTGTCCTTACATCTCTCATCTTGCAGGACCAAGTCCGATCGAGGGGGAGGCGGAAACCGTCAATCTGAAAGGGACAGAGGGGGCAGTACCTGCCGAACTCGAGCCGACGGTGGGCAACGTCGTTGTGGCTTTGGAGCCTGGGGTAGAGGTTGAGGGGCCTGTAGCCGATAAAGTCATGGATGCCGAACCTGAAGTGGTGGCAGATGATATGATCATTATAACTGAGCCCAGAGTGGCGGCGAATGAGGCGCTCGAGACCGGTGATCCCCCGGCGATGGTGGACGATACAACCGCCACTACTGAACCTGAGATGGTAGTGGACGAGGTGGCTACGATTCCTGAAGACGAGCCAACCGCTCCTTCTCTGGAATCTGGCAATACTCCAGTCATAGCCCTTCCCGTCTACGGTCCTCCGCCGTCTCCCGGTCTTGCGAGCACGACGACGGTCCCCATTGAGTCGGGCGATGAGGCCACAGGCGGTGGTCTTATGTCGATAGAGGAGGGAGTCGCCTCCGTTTCAGCCGGGAGCTCCTCAGGTAAACCCCAAGTGACTGCCTTTCTTAACTTTACAATCTTTTCTGACAAGTTCAGTTTTTCGTAATGTAGGTGCAGCTAGTGCTGATGCCCCACTGCTTGAAGGAGCGCCTTCAACGACTGCTCTGGCGGTGGTCACCCCTCAGCCCTCTCTTACACCGTCAAAGATGTTGGAAGGTATGAGTTTGCAACTTACTAAACTCATCTTTCAAACGTATAATCCATATACTATATTCACATTGTTGTGTCTTTCAGGAGTTCTTTTTGACCATTTGTATCAAGTGTTGGTCCCACACTTCTCCTTTCCATCTGAACTCGCCTCTCCCTCTGGTGGCGCCGGTGAGTACCGTTCCTGATTGATATCTTTGTTTTTTCAGTGGTAGAATTATTTCTAACTCTCTCTTGTCCTGACTGCAGTGTTACAAATCGAAGGGGGAGAAGAAAGATCGGTTGCGCTACCGGCCCTTCCGTCCTTGCCACCTGCTTCCACCGGTATAGTAATTATCTTATCAATGACTTTCTCCATATCTATTGGATCATCATCTAATCACATTTTGTCTTTTTCAGCTGTCGTTCCAGTCTCAGTGCCTTTTGAGTCTCATATTACAATACCGGGCGGCCCTTCCCAGCGACGTCCGTCTTCGAAAGGTGCGGCGAATAGTTTGCGCATGTTGAGCGACTATATTGAGGAACTCGACATCGAGGGTCATGTATCTATTGAGGACTTCGCTATGACGGTTAACCCGATGTTGGCGATATTTGCCACCTTCCATGACGAGGGCATTGTCGCCTCTTGGGTTACCTATTGTCGGGAGATCGAGGCTCGCCTTCATCAGCTGGAGTCAATGCGCCTGTCCCCCGAAACTTTGGCCTTGAGCACTCAACGGGGAGCATGGCTCGAGCAAAGCGCTTCTCATTTCCGTCATCTGGAACAAGAAGTGGCTTTGAGGCTGAAGGAGTGCCAAGATTCTTCAAGCAGAACTGCTCGCTTGCGTGCCGAAGTTGAGGCGAACGCCGCTGAGGTAAAGACCGTCTTCGAGGGTCTTCTGGAGCGCATATCGAATGGGCTGAGACTAAAGCGGGCACTTGATGTCGCCGAGCATGACACTCCAGGCCGTGAAGCTGCTCACCAAGCCGTCAGGGATCAGCTTGCATCCGTCACACAGCAACGGGCCCAGGTGGAGGCGGAGTTGGCAGTGGTATCCAATCGGGAAAAGGCATGGAAGGAAGTGTACGAACAACTGATAGAGCTACTTAAGACGCTTCCTTCCCAATAGCTGCCTTTGTATCAATGTATTTGTAAAAATTTTCTTTTCTGAGTAACATGTATCCGTTCTTTGCTCTTTTGTATGATTCACCATGTATTTAATTGAGGTCAATGAATAAAGATACACACTTTCTTTTGCAATATCTTGTATGCTCTTTTGTTTTCTGCCTTTACATCATGATGTTGTCAATGAACCTGATTGGCAGACAACTTAATTTTTCCAAGAGATAGCGATGGCTTAGGCCGCAGGTTCAGATCAGCCGCCTAAGACTTTTTAATTCTATAAGCCGTGAGGGTCTCATAGAGATTTTTCTCCCTACGGATCGAGAGGATCTCGTAAGTGGATTTTCTCCTTAGGAATCGTGAGGATTCCCAAGTGTGGTTTTCTCTCATAAGTCGAAAGGATCCTATAAAAGAATTTATCCCTCTTACGAGTCGAGAGGGCTCGTAAGCGGTTGTTTCCCTCTTTGTCGAGAATCGACTTCAGAGAGTGAGACCCGTGAATAGTATGCAAGAGACCATTTAGGATTGACTTGCAGGGTCCCATTGTTCAGGAAGCAAGTTTTTGAATCCTTACTGCCCGAGATGTGAGTCAAAGAAGCTCTCGTCACGGAGTGTTTGTATCCGTGAGTTGAGGATTTTGTTAGGGATTATTTGTTTCCCAAGCGCCAAGGATTATTTGTGTCCTTGGGGTTTGAAACGAGTCGAGGGTTCCCACGGAGGCGCTGGTGGCTCTGTGAGTCGACGCGGATCAGGAGGCTCTCGTCAAGGAGTGTTTGTATCCGTGAGTCGAGGATTTTGCTAGGGATTATTTGTTTCCCGAGCGCCAAGGATTATTTGTGTCCTTGGGGTTTGAAACGAGTCGAGGGTTCCCACGGAGGCGCTGGTGGCTCTGCGATTCGACGCGGATCAGGAGGCTCTCGTCAAGGAGTGTTTGTATCCGTGAGTCGAGGAGTTTGCTAGGGATTATTTGTTTCCCAAGCGCCAAGGATTATTTGTGTCCTTGGGGTTTGAAACGAGTCGAGGGTTCCCACGGAGGCGCTGGTGGCTCTGCGAGTCGACGCGGATCAGGAGGCTCTCGTCAAGGAGTGTTTGTATCCGTGAGTCGAGGAGTTTGCTAGGGATTATTTGTTTCCCAAGTGCCAAGGATTATTTGTGTCCTTGGGGTTTGAAACGAGTCGAGGGTTCCCACGGAGGCGCTGGTGGCTCTGCGAGTCGACGCGGATCAGGAGGCTCTCGTCAAGGAGTGTTTGTATCCGTGAGTCGAGGATTTTGCTAGGGATTATTTGTTTCCCAAGCGCCAAGGATTATTTGTGTCCTTGGGGTTTGAAACGAGTCGAGGGTTCCCACGGAGGCGCTGGTGGCTCTGCGAGTCGACGCGGATCAGGAGGCTCTCGTCAAGGAGTGTTTGTATCCGTGAGTCGAGGATTTTGCTAGGGATTATTTGTTTCCCAAGCGCCAAGGATTATTTGTGTCCTTGGGGTTTGAAACGAGTCGAGGGTTCCCACGGAGGCGCTGGTGGCTCTGCGAGTCGACGCGGATCAGGAGGCTCTCGTCAAGGAGTGTTTGTATCCGTGAGTCGAGGATTTTGCTGGTGACACTGGCTTCTTCGGTTGAAATGAACCGTCGAGGTCTGGCTTCGTCATCTGACGGAGTCTGTTGGGAAAGTACGGTTTCCTTTTTGTTTACGCCCTTGGATTGTATACAGGGATCGATGTGATCTTAACTGTAGGGCCAAAGCTTCATCATCATTTTTTTTTTTTGGTTTTATTTCCGCGATGCTCTATCATTTCAGCTTTATATCGCGAAGGTCGCGATTGCCCAATCATTTCGGCTATTTTTCGCGGTGCCCAATCATTTCGGCTATTTGTTTCATTTTTACCCGTCGCTTTTTATTACGAGTTGCCCAATCATTTCGGCTATCTTGCATGCATACATTTTACTTGCTGCTTTTTATTGCAAGTTGCCCTATCATTTCGGTTATTTCGTATGCATGAGCGGCCTACTGGCTTTCGCCGTAAACCTGAAATTGGACACCGATTTCGGCATCAGCACCGCTACAACTGGGATATTACCAGGAGCGAATCATCATTTGCCTCTGCCGTTGTCGAACAAAGGAGGCTTAGCGACCAGGGTTAGGGTCCTGTCGGCTAAAACTTTTGACTTCATGAGCCGTAAGGGTCTCATGAAGGTATTTCACCCTACAAATCGTGAGGATCTTGTAGGTGTATTTTCTCCTTTGGAACCGTGAGGGTTCCTAAGTGTTTTGTTCTTCTGCAAGTCGTAAGGATCCTACAGGAAGGTTTTCTCCTCATAAATCGAGGGGATTTATAAGGGTTGTTTACCATGCGAACGTATTCCCAGTCATGGATGGACCTTGGTTAGGGAAACGTTTATTCGCGCCCGTGGATTGTATACAAGGGTCAATATGGAACCACTTGTAGGGCAATATTGGGAGTTTTGTGGGGGTTTGCTTAAGCACAGGTTTAGGTCTCTGTGACTTAAGACTTTCAAATCCTATGAGCCGTGAGGGTCCCATAAGAGAGTTCTCCTTACGAGTCGTGAGGATCTCGCAAGTATATTTTCTCCTTAGGAATCGTGGGGATTCCTAAGTGTGTTGCTCCCTTGTGAGTCGTAAGGATCTCACGCGGGTGGTTTCTCCTTATAAGGTCGAGAGGACCCTATAAGTGTCATTTAACGAGGTTGCGCCCTTTCGGGTTTTCACAAACACTCGACGGTAGCCCTGCTGTTTTTACTCACGGAGCCCTTTCAGGTTTTCATCCGTGCCCTTTTTTGCTTATGGACATACCTTTTTTTTTTTTGTTTTTTTTTTACACCCTGTGTTATTGAGATCCTTTCACTCTTTGTTATTGAGATCCTGACTTTTCAAATCCCCATATTAATAATAATTACGATATTTATAACAAGTATATATGGTTTTACCAAATCCCATTCCATATATCATATGGTGTTAGCGGCATACTCATTGGTAATACCTTGCATTGCTGAACCAAGCCGCCAGCGTTCGAATCCCATATCCTACATACTTTTGTGCGCTTGATTGTATCATGTTTGATAATACATGGAAATCTTTCTTCTCTTTTTTTTTTTACGAGGTCGCGCCCTTCCAGGTTTTCACGAACACTCGCCGGTAGCCCTGCTGTTTTTACTCACGGAGCCCTTTCGGGTTTTCATCCGTGCCCCTTTTTTTTGGTGCTGGACATACCGTTTTTTTTTTTCAGCCTAAGGATGCTGCGGTAGTAGTTTAAAGACGTTTCGGTCTGCTATTAGTTTAAGGACATTTCGGTCCATCATTAAGGAAGGCCATTTACTGCTTATAGAGTTTGGGCTTAAGAAGATAGCGAGCGGATATAGTTGTCGTCATCTACCGTTGACCTAGGCCGTAGCTCATTAAGCGTAGTATTTCTTTAGGAAACGACCGTTTATTGGCCTAAAAGGCCTTTCACCGTGCATGTCCACGAGTAGATAGGCCCCACCCTGGTAGACCTTATCAATGATGTATGGGCCCTCATAGTTTGGCTCAAACTTTCCCCGCTTGGCGCGATTGGGGATCATAGGCCTTTTGACCACTAGCATGAGTTCGCCTTGACGAAATGTCCTTGGTCGGGTCAATCTTTCGTATGAGCGCGTCATCTTTGCTTTATAAGCTTCCAGATTTTGTTGTGCTAGAAGCCGGATTTCATCAAGGGCGTCAAGCTCTTCAAACCGAAGGTGAGCATTTTCTTCGTCTGTCAGCTCGTAGTGGACTGCCACTCGTAGAGAGGGTAATTCTATCTCGAGAGGGAGTACTGCTTCCGTCCCAAATACCAACGCGTATGGCGTTGTGTTTGTGGCCGTTTTGAACATGGTTCGATACGCCCAAAGAGCCTCTTGCAATCTTTCGTGCCAATCTCTCTTATTTCGTGACACTGTTTTCTTCATGATCTTCGTCAAGGTCTTGTTGAAGGCCTCAGCTAGACCGTTAGCTCGCGGATTATAAACTGAGGAATATCTCCAGTCTATGTTATGCTGCTGTGCGAAGCGGCTGATTTTATGACTTCGGTAGGCTGGCCCGTTATCAGAGATGATCCTTCTTGGGGTTCCGAACCGGTATATGACATGCGTTTTGAAGAAATGGAGGATATTCTCCGTCTTCACTTCTCTCAATGGTACTGCTTCTGCCCATTTGGAGAAATAATCAGTCGTCGCCAGGATGAAACGATGTCCCTTTGACGATGCTGGTTCGATGGGGTCGACTATGTCAGTTCCCCACATTTCGAATGGCCAACTAGCCACTGTTGGATGCAGTGGATTGGGATGCTGATGGATGAAGTCTTCATGAATTTGGCATGAATGACATTGCCTCGCGTATTCCAGGCAATCCTGCATCATCGTGGGCCAGTAGTAGCCCATCCGTTTTATCTTCAACTTCATCTTTGGGCCCGCTTGATGAGAACCGCAGATTCCGTCATGAACTTCCTGAACGACTCTTTCCGCTTCGTCTGGTCCAAAGCATCTCAGCCACAGAGAATCAAATGACCTCTTGTATAGAGTATCATTGACGAAGGCGAAAGACAGAGCTCGTTTTGTGAGCTGATGTCTTGCGGACGCATCTTCAGGCATTTGGTGGGACTTGAAGTAGTCTATAAAGACTTCCCTCCAATCCTCAACCTTCTCGTGGTCTTTTATTTGTAAGGTCGCTCGTTCAGTCACTCCCTTCTCTTCGGGTGATTCCGAAGGTATTTCTGCGGGGGCGAGCACCCGACGGCTTTGTATTATGATTCTAACGTTGTCGAGGTTCGCGTCAGCCAATTCTTTAGCAAGTTTGGCCAGTGCGTCCGCTTTGCTGTTTTCCGCGCGCGGTATACTTTCCAACGTGTAGGAGGGAATTTGGGTTAGCAGTTGCTGCACTTTTTCACCGTATTTTACCAATTCCGGTTTGCATGTTTGGTAATCGCCGTTCACTTGACTGACGACCAGTTGGGAGTCCCCATATATGAGGAGGCTTTCAATTCCCATGTCAATGGCGATCTCGAGGCCTGCTATCAAAGCTTCATATTCAGCTTCATTATTCGTCCTCGGCTCTGTTAAGGAGAAGGCGAAGCGCATTATTCCTCCTTGTGGAGTCACAAAGATGAGTCCTACCCCTGATTTGATCATTGGCGTACTTTGTTTGTGCTTTTTCATGGAAGATGCTCCATCGAAATAAAGCTCCCATCGGGTATTATCACCATCGATCGCATCAAACGCATGTTCGTCCGGAAGATCGCAGTTTAAAGGAGAGTCGGCTGGTATCGGGTGCTCAGCAAGGAAATCGGCGATGGCCTGGCCTTTTATTGCCCTGAGAGGTTGATATGTTATCGAAAATTCCATCAAGAGCAGGGCCCATTTAGCGAGTCGCCCTGTCAATATGGCTTTTGACATTAGATATTTGAGAGGGTCCACTTTTGAAATAAGACGGACTTCGTGCGCCAACGCATAGTGCCTAAGCTTTGTTATTGCGAAGATCAACGCCAGGCAGTGTTTTTCAATAGGAGAGTAGTTGCTTTCTGCCCCCAGCAGAACTCGACTTAAGTAGTAGAGTGCTCTTTCTTTCCCTTGGTCGTTCTCTTGTGCCCATAATGCGCCTAAAGAACCTTCGAGGGCGGTTGTATAAAGAATGAGAGGCTTCCCCTTCACTGGAGCAGCCAACACCGGAGGGTTTTGCAGATACTTCTTGATCTCATCCAATGCGCCTTGGCATTTGTGATCCCAAACGAATGGGGTTCCCTTCTTCATCAGGTGACTATAAGGACGGCACTTTCCTGAAAGGTTGGCTATAAATCGCCGTATATACGCGAGCTTCCCTTGGAGAGATCGTAGCTGTTTGAGGGCCCTTGGCGGAGGCATTTCCATGATCGCTTTAATCTTAGACGGGTCTATCTCAATACCTCGGTGCCGGACGATGAATCCCAGGAATTTGCCCGAGGAAACTCCGAATGCACACTTGAGCGGGTTCATCTTCAAGTTGTATTGTCGAAGGCATTGAAACACGGTCTTCAAATGCTCGAGGTGTTCTTCGTATGATTTGCTTTTAACCACGAGATCGTCGATATAGCATTCGACGATTTCGTGTATAAGGTCGTCGAAGATCTTCGTCATGGCCCTCTGATAAGTAGCACCGGCGTTCTTCAAACCGAAGGGCATCACTTTATAACAAAATATACCAAGAGGAGTCCTGAAGGCTGTGTGCTTCTGGTCTTCTAGATGCATTTTTATCTGGTTATACCCCGATGAGCCGTCCATGAAGGAGAAAACTTCATGAGTGGATGTATTGTCTATCATCAGTTCAGTGACTGGCACTGGGAAATCATCCTTCGGGCAAGCTTTATTAAGATCCCGGAAGTCTACGCATATGCGCACTGTCCCATTTTTCTTCATCACTGGGACGATGTTGGCGATCCATTCAGGGTACTGAACTTCCTGGATGAAGCCAAAGTCGATTAACTTTTTGACTTCGGTATTTATGCTCATCTCAAGCTCGAGTCGCATTCTTCTCGGCGCCTGTTTGACTGGCTTGACGTTCGGGGATATTGCTAGTCTATGTACAGCAACTTCTGGATCTAGTCCCGGCATCTCGGAATAGTTCCATGCGAAGCAATCTTTATGCTGCACAAGGACGTCTTTTAACGCAGCCACCCTCTCTTCAGACAGCAGCTCGCTGACGAATGTCGGTCGCGGATCATTTATTGTCCCCAACTCGATTCTCTTGAGGTTATCTGCAGTAGTATGGATTCCATCTTCCAGCTCTTTTGGCGCTGGGGGAAATTCTGAGATTACCTCATCGCTGCTGTTTTCAAAGCACCAAGGAAGGCTGTTCATGTCCTCAGACTCTTCCTTTAATATTGTTACCACGTGGCAAGTGCGGATTTTCTGCCAATCCCAATGCGGAGTTGGTTCTATCCTTGTGTCTTCGGGTTCGTGCTTTTGCGGCGGCGCTACCCTCCAGTTGTCAGACAACGCGAATTTGCCAAGCTGATATTGGTCCTCAACCCAATTCTTAAAGGTGAAGCAATCTTCAAGCGGATGCCCTACTACTCGATGGTAAGAGCAATAATTTGGGTTGGAGACTTCGCCCGCTTGCTCAGGGTGTTTAGACTCTGGCAGAGTAAGCATTTGATGTTTTAGAGCAAGATCAAGTATTTTCCTTGTTTTGTTCCGAGGAAATGAGTATGCTCGACCCATTTTCTTCATGAGGGCTAGGCCAATAACGCTCGACTCTCGGATGCGTGGCTTCTTAGCTCTGCTTTGTGGTTGTCGAGCACCTTTTCGGCCCTTCGACTTGTTTTTGCTTTCGCGTCGAACCCTTTTTGCAGCAGGCTGACATGGGGCAGCATCTTCGTTCTTTACTGCCTGTTGAAGGAGACACTGTGTCTTGGCTTTCTCATAGATTGCCATTTCACGATCGTGATCATCTCGGGCTTTTTGACTCGCATCCTTTATAAATTTGCTCATCTGGTCTTCAGACGATGTACTGGGCGGTTTTGTATCAGGAACTTTTGCTGGCTCAGGATTAGCGTCCTCCCATTGAGCGTCCGCCTCTTCATCGAAATCATACATGACATAACAGCTGTTTACTAGCTCCCGTTTCTTTGACCGGATGTACCCAAGCCCTTTTGTTTCTATTCTCCCGTTAGGCAGTTTGCATTGAGTCCCGGGAATGTTCCAGACCTTGTCATAGAATTTGGCCTTTCTAACGGTTTGTTCGAAAGGTATTGCCTGGCGCTTCAACAGTTTCTTCAAACCTTTGGTATAATATCTGGGAAGACGGATGGGCTGAAGCCTGTCGAGTGTGGGATCCGCGCCAAGCCAAATTTCTTTTTCCACCTTGTTTTCTTCAGAACGGTAGAATAGGATTGCCTTCTCGCCTTTTCGTCCGGGAGGAATATAGAATGTGTTCAATTCTTCTACGCTGTTGGCGTTGAGTACATCCAGTTCTTTGTAATGTTCAAGCGGCACCATGGTTATCTGCAGACTTCGCTCTTCATCAGCAGAAGCTCGTATTGACAGCCGAGCAGGGAATACAGCGTGAACTTCATCCTCTGAATCACTACCGAAGATCAATGAAGGAACGGATGGTCCTGGCCTGGTGGATTGGGATGGACCTGAATAAATTATATCCTCCTCCTCCTCGGTGTCACTGCCGAAGACAGGGATGGTGGCGTTAGTTTTGTTCTCCGGTTTGTGACACCTTTCCGTGTCTTCGAAACTCGGTAAGAAGTACTTGGCATCTTCATACTTGCGAACTTCGTTCACGGAAAACGGATTCAGTTCTCCCGCCACTGTGTACTCGAGGCCATCCCTACAATACTTCATGCACTGATGTTGTGTAGAAGGAATGATATTGTACTCGTGTAGCCATGGTCGGCCGAGCAGAGCATTGTAGCATGTCTTGGCGTCTATAACATGGAATTTGATGTCTGTGACGAGCAACCCGAAGCGTAGCGTCAATATCACAGATCCAAGAGTCTTTGAGGATTGAGAGTCGAAACCGGAGATGGTGATTTTGTCTCGGGCGAGGTGTTGGACACTCATGCAAATCTCCTTTAACACTCGCACATTGAGTAAATTAACAGACGATCCGTTATCGACCAAGATTTTACCTATCTTTATATCATGGCAGTATCCTGAGACATAAAGGGGGCGATTGTGTTCACACGTCCCGAGGAGAAGGTCTTCATCACTAAAAGAAACGTCGGCTGTGTGCACCTCTTCCAATTCATCCTTCATCTTTTGTTCGGCTAGGAAGGCTTGGAACTGGTCCGGATCTTGTAGGGCCTTAATCAAAGAATCCCTCGCCTCTTTTGATAGTAATAGGGCATCGAGAATGCTGAGTTGCGAGGGTAGCTTTCTCAGATGCGCCAAGACATTGTAATCCACTTTACTCCTCTTTGGCGGGTTCTTGGCGGTTAACTCTTCCGCGACTTGGTCATCCAAAGCAATGTCTTCAGAGACCTTCTCTTTCCCTTTGTTTTTCTTGTTTAAGGGTCCGAGATTCTTTTCAGGTAGCGTCCGATTGCGTAGCTGTATATTTTCGCAAGCCTTCGGTTCTTCTTCTTTTCCCGAAGTGGATTCTTTGAAGAGGGGGCCAAGCTCTAGCTCCTCATCGGAATCGCTCCCAAATGTAGGCACTTGTGACCCGGCGGTGTTAATCATGTGACAATTGCTGGCAGTTCTTTCAAGCTCTTTGGTCGTGTTTCTTTGCTCCCGAAGAATTTTACGCTTTTCCCATTTAAAGCGTTGTCGATTAGCGACGTATCCTTGCCACCACTTATCGAAAGCTTTGCAATCTTGGGTGGAATGCGAGACCTTCTGATGATATAAGCAATAAGAGGGGTGCATTTCTACCACGCCAGTACCTTTTTCTTCAGAGGGTGGTAGATTCATGCCCATCGATATGGCCTTAGCAAACTTCTTTTTTATCTTGAATTGGCTTTTGTTAGCGGTGGAGGCATTTTGCTCCAGCGGGATCATCTCAGCTCTTTCCTCAAGTCGCTGGCGCTTGGCTCTTTCGAATATAGCCGTCTCGCGTTCTCGATCAGCTTTACTTTTCAATCGAGCTTCACTAAGAAACGCGTCAATCATTTCGATTGATAACTCCGAAACCCTTGACTCAGTATTTGCCCCTAGCGTTTTAGTGCCAGAAGTCCCTTCATCGTTCGTGGTCGAATGGGAAATCATATGACAGCTCGCCACATATTCCTCGGATTCATCCGATGAACTTTCTCCCTCATCTTCTTTCTGGAAGACGTGATCAAGGAAATCTTGGAGCGTAATGGGAGTCCGCGCCTTTTGGTTGTACTCATCCAGTGCGTCGATTTGCTTTTGTAAGTCCATGCGCTTGTCGCCAGGCTTCACGGGCTTCTTAGATTTCTTCTTCTTCTTTTTCGAAGATTTTGACGGCTGACTATGAGCGCTTGAACTACCACCATCGGTCTTCGGAGTCGGTCGTGGCTTCAACATCCCCTCAATAACCTGCGGTTCCAAGGGGTTCTTCCACTTGACTGCTGGACAGGTCTGAAGATCATTTAGCATTCTCCTCGTTTTGGCTGATAATACAACCTCCCAGGGAGTTTCTTCAACAACGGAGCATGTTGCCCCCGGCGTATTCGTCCCCTTAGAGGTGTGGGGCTGCGGAGGATTCACCTTCCATTTGTCAGATAGCGCAAATTTGCCCTGACGGTACTGGTTCTCAAGCCAATTCTTGAAAACGTAGCAATCCTCGATGGGATGGCCTAGCACTCGATGGTAAGGGCAATAATTGGGCTCGTTGGCGTCGTTCGGTTGCAACGGACGTTTTGGATCTGGCAGATTTATGAGTCTGTTGCGCAGCGCCAGCTCGAATAGCCTCCTCGTTTTATCACGGGGGAAAGAGTAAGGGCGTCCCATCCTGTCCTCAAGGGGTACGTATGGGCGTGTATTGTTTGGACGAGCAACCGGCTTCGAGTCGCTCGGTTGTTGTTGGGCATTAGCGACAATGATCGCTTTTCCCTTTCCTTTATCGTTTCGGGAGTCCGGTTTCGGGAGAGGGGGTTTATGGCCCATCTGGTCCATCTGTGCTAATTTGTCGATCAAAGCCTGGAAGGAAGTCGGCTTGAAGAACATCATAAACTGTGAAATGGTTGCTTGTGGATCGAGGGTTCCAACAAACATTCCCACCGCAGGGGCTTCTTCTATGCGTTGTTCACACTTCGACCATAGATTACGCCACCGTATAGCGTACTGAACCCATGTCTCGCCGGGTTTTACTCTGGCATTGATCAGTGCCGTCATCGGGGTACGCTCACTGGCACTTGCAAAACGTTGGGTGAAGAGCAGCTCCATCTCCGCAAAGGTTTTAATAGAGTCGTTGGGAAGCTCAGAATACCATTCAAACGCCGTGTCTGATAAGCTTCCAACAAACTGGCGAAGCAAAAGCTTGTCGTCGCCGCCGGTGTTACCACAAAGCGCCCTGAATTGGGCAACATGTTGATGGGGATTGTCGGTTCCTTTGTAGACATGAAACTTGGGAATTGTGTAACCTGGCGGGTATTTGATTTGGTCATACCAGCCCGGATACGGTCGCCCCGTTTTTACGACGTGGCCGGCTGCTTCGGTCGCCTGATGCACCCGTATTTGCTGGGCGATATATTCATCCAAATCAGATTTTGATATGGTATCCTCTTTAGCTGCGGATAGAGCCGGTGGATGATTCGATGTCTCTCCCCTATCATCTCCAAGGACGATCGGGGGTTCTTCAGTTGGGGGATCTGGTTGTATCATCATCCCTATCATGTCCTGGAAGAGGAGACCCATCCGCTGTATGTTGGTCGCTTGTTCAGCAACCTCTTTGTCCCTCTTTTCCAGTACTCGGCGAAGGAACTCGGCGTCGGTCTCTTCTTCTTGGCGTTCATCTAAGGACGTCCCAGGATTCTCTTTTGGCTCCGTAAGTGCAGCCATTGTAGTCATCATCTCCTGGAGTTTTTGTTGCTGCTCCTGAGCCTTGGTCACTGACCGGGTAAGCGGTCGGTGACCCGTAGAAGTACGACTTTCTTCCTTTCCAGAAGCCATATAGACCGTATGAACTGTTATGCCCCCTGACTTGGGGCGTTTAGGTTCGCCGCTTTTAAACTTTGTCATTGTCACGGGAGCTTTCTCTGGCCTTTTCCTTTTGTGGACCATTGAGGTTGAAGGAGCCGTTGGAGTGGGCATCCTAGCAACTGTCACCCCCTGCTGTTTAATGGGGTAGTTTTTGTTATTTTCCACCTTCGCCTTTTTCTGGTGACGCAAGTGGTCTGGATCGATCACGGAGTCTTGAACCCTCCGCCATACTTTATAAACTTTTGAGGATAGCCGTTGAGGGGGCTGTTCTTGTTTTGTTTCTGGAACTTTTTCCATAGGCGGAGGAGATCTTTTCAATGCAGCAATTGGAGAGTTCTTTCTCACCTTCCTCAGCAATTCAAAGCTGTTCCTAGTTGGAACAGCAGCGTTGACCTCCACCACTGGAGCAGGTGGGGTTAGCCCTGAGGGAGAGTTGCCCCCTGCTTTTCTCACTCGTCGCCAATGGCGACGTCGCGCACGACGAGCCGTTGGGACTGGCTCGGAAATCGAGATGGTTTCTTGTTGCCCCCTGTTTGAGTGTGGGGTAACTGCCGATGTCAGCCTATCGAAGACTGATGCCTTTTGACCAGCTGGGGGAGGAGTGGGAACCGTCAATCTTGTGAAGACCGACTCTCTGATGGGAGAAGCCGCTTTAACGACTTCCAAAGCAGCAGCCGTTGCCCTCTTTGGGACGACCACTTTACAGTTCTGACCTAGCCTGCTGAAAACGGAGGCTGTCGGCTTAGTAGCGGGCGACCCGTTGACAGGGGTCGTGGTAGTAGTGAGCCGGTCGAACACCGACTTCTTGTTCGCCTCCGGTGCGGATATCGGCATAGAGAAGCTTGTAGGCGTGACCATGGTCCCGAAAAACAGGCCGGTGGTGGCCTGGGTCACCTGTTCTACCGGCAGAGCAAGGAAAGAGGCCGCTTGGGGCCCATATGTTACACCTCTCGGTGAGGTGGAGCGTCCGTTGCAGTGGTGCTTCGCGCATTTGGTGCAGTTAGAATCCATGGATGCTTGAGTTCTGCGCCAGACAAAAGACCAAATCTTAGCAACTTGAAATCCGAAGGCAACCATTTAACAAACCACGATTGGTTCGCGAAAACGACACACGAAGTGTGGAGTGGAAAGAGGAAAAGGTCCCACCGGGCGTGCCAGAATCTGTTCCCCTCCGAACGGCGGCCTGGACTTCGCGTCCGTTGCCTGAGGTTCGGGGCAGATGCTATTTGGTTTTATCCGTTTATCTCTCCGAAGATGCCAAGTTGATTTATGGCACCGTGTATCGGAGGTTTAGACGGATGCGGCCGATATAGCAGACTTCGTCAGATTCCCCCTCAGGGTGAGGGGTTTTTGATTTTGGGGACGCTCTTCCCTGCAGGCGCAAGCCCCTGCCGCTGCCGCATCGCGGTAACAACTTTCTCCTTCTCCAGAATTTCACTTCATGTCGTGTGTGTTTGTTTTGTTTGTGGTTGCCCGTGGATTGTATACGGAGACTGAGTAATGCCGTCGCCCGTAGGACGTGGATTAGTCCAAATCCGTATTTACTTAGATTTGGGTTTGGTGTTTTTTGGTTTAAGGATGCATTAGTCGCGTTGCGGCTAAGATCAACTTAAACGTTCATCAAGGATACGTTAGTCCTGTTTTGGACTAAGATCGACTTGACGTAGTGATTGATTTAATTATCTGGCCGTTGGGACTCGTCACTTCTCTGACGTCGTTGAGGGATTACAACGACAGGCGTCAGAGGAGTTCAGAAATATACCCTTGAACCAAAGTTGATTTGGAGTTTTATTGTTTATTTAAATATCTAAGGACACATTAACCGTATTTGGGGCTAAGATCAACTTAGACGGGACCGTTTAGATCCGGCAAAAGAGCATTCGGGCTCTATTGCGCCAGTTTAAGGACGTGGTGGTCCATTATTAGTTGAGGGACGTTTCGGTCCGTCGCCAGTTTAAGGACGTAGTGGTCCATCATTAGTTTAGGGACGTCTCGGTCCAATATTAGTTTAGGGACGTCTCGGTCCATCATTAGTTTAAGGACGTTTCGGTCCGATATTAGTTTAAGGACGTTTCGGTCCACGAGTTTAAGGACCCCGCAGTCCATATGGGTGTGTGGTCGTTGGGACCCGTCACCTCTTTGACGTCGTTGAGGAATTACAACGATAGATGTCAAAGGAGTTCGGAGATGTACCCTCGAACCGGACGTAAATTGATTTAGGAGAGCCATTTTGCTCAGTCAATTTAATTTTAAGGACTTACGGCCAAAATTGGGCTAAGTCCAGTTGAAAATGTTCAACACCATCATTTATTTTTTTTATTAGACCTGTGCTAGGGCTTTGCCCATACTTAAATAATGCATTGCATTACTTCAGGCCATTTATGCCCATTTTGATTGGGATCTGCCCTTTTTATTATAATGCAGATCATTTATTTTGGTCCATTGGACCTTTCAATTGGGCTTTGCCCTTCCAAATAATGCACAGCATTTTATTTATTAAGCTTGTTAAGCCTTTTAATTGGGCTTGGCCCTTCAGGAAGTGAAATGCATTGCATTTGTCAGGCGCTTTGCGCCAATCACTGAGCGCAAGCTCATAAGGTAGTGACACGTGTCATGCTCTGGGGAGCGCAAGCGCAACAGTGCAGCGCGCTGCGCTGTTGCGCTGGCGACACGTGGCGTGCTCTCAGCGAGTTGCGCCAATTCCAGAGAGCAAAGCTCTATCTTAAGGGCGCTTAGTGCAAGTAGTTTTATAGCCGACACGTGGCGCTCTCTTAAGAGCGCAACGGCGCAGTTTGGAAGTGCAAAGCACTAAGAATCTTTTAGATTCAAGAAGGGAAGTGCAAAGCACTGTTTAATTTCTTGATCTGAATTAGATCAAAGAAAAATAAATTTTTCTTTATTTGAAGAACCAGAGGTTCATAAAAAAGTGCAAAGCACTATTTAATTTCTTGATCTGAAATAGATCAAAGAAAAATAAATTTTTCTTTATTATTTGAAGAACCAGAGGTTCATAAAAGTGCAAAGCACTATTATTATTTTTTTTATTATTATTATTTTTTTATTGTTTTTAAGGAACCAGGGGTTCACAAGAAGTGCAAAACACTGTTTATTATGTAAAGATCATTGATCTTGTTTTTAGACCAATGATCTATTAGAAGGAATTTCTTCTAATCCATGAAGGTTCTTTACCTTTTTCTTGAAATCTTTTCAGAGTTCTCTCTGTTTAAAGTTCTTAAGTTCTCAAGAAAAATGTTCATCCCTTTGAATTGAGGCTTAGGGTCCTTTTTATAGTGCTCACAAATTAGTTAAATTTGTTAAAGAGATCATTCTCTGAGTGATTTGGGGAATTTTCCCCACCGTTGGATCTTTGATCCAAGGGCTTCTGCTTTGCAGAAGAAAATCTTCTTGTTTTAACAAGAACAGAAAAGATTTCTTAAAATCTTAATTCAGTTTTGGCGCAGATGCCCCAGCGTGTGACACGTGTCGCGCAGCGCAGAGCGCAGCGCAACTGCGCTAGCGCATCTGCGCTGACACGTGTCGCGCAGCGCAGCGCAACTGAAGCGTTGCTTCAGGCAAATAGAGCTCTGCTCTGATTGGGCGCGCCTTCTTGGGCGCTGCGCTGACGTATTAGCGCCAGACACGCGGCGCGTTGCGCCCGAGACTTGAAGCGTTGCTTCAAAATTCGAATTTTGAATTCAAACAGAGCTTTGCTCTGGTTGGGCGAAACAGCTGTTTTGGCAAGGGACGATCGGCGCCGTAGGATGCGTACGCCGGCGGCTATAAATAGAGGTGGGATCCTCTTCAGGGTCCATAATTCGCTATAATTTTCTCGTCCCTTCGTGTGTTAGCTCGGTGGTCTTCCCTTTAGGTCGGGATCCCAGCGTTTTCTCATCCGAGGATTCATCCTTTTGATCGGGTTAGATGTCTTCTACCAAGGAGTCTGTAGACATAACCCAGGTAGAGTCTAGAGAGTCTTCTGCAACTTCCTCTTCCATGTCTGAGTCGGAGTCCCCCGGGGAAGTTAGGGTTAGTCATGCTCCCCGGGGTCAGGCGACGGGGGCGGTCCCCAGAGCGCAGGTCAGGGGCATCCGTGACGCGTCTTCCATACTGAGTCATGCGGACGAGCTCGCCACCATCCGGGCTCGTTTCCATATCCCTCTCGGCTACTCGCTTCGTCTGGCCGGGGAGGGGGAGAGGGCAGACCAGGTACGGGGCAATGAGATTGCCTTGTACCTGGAAGTCTTTTGGGCTGGGATGCGCTTGCCCTTCTCCTCCGAGGTGAGTGCGGTATTGAATTGTTTTGAGTTAGCCCCGGGACAGTTAGTGCCGAACTCTTGGTGGATTCTCCTCGGGTTCCTGGTCCGGTTTAAATTGCGGCAGATCCCTTTCAGTCGGAGCCTTCTCTTATTCTCTCTCTGCTATAAAAACCACCCCGGCAACTCGCAAGGGCGAGCCGAGCTGGGTATACATTTCTTTTAGAAAACACCAAGGAGGTGCTACCGGGTCGGGGGTCGTCGTAGTACCTTCTTCTATCCACGAATGGAAGAAGAAGTTTTTGATTGTCGGGCCACCCGAGTTGTGCCCATCCAGTGGCACAGGGCCAACTGCCCGCGGGTGGAGCGGTCGAATGATCCCGACGTGGTGACAGTGTCGGAGTGGGAGCCCTTCCTCCGGGGCGATGTGTTGCTGTCTAAGCAGGCCCTCAGTTGGGCTGGGCTCAGCCCCGCTCAGTTTGCGGGTAAGTCAGGAGTTTTTAGGCGACTTGTTTAGACTTGTATATTCTTCCACTTTTTCTGGCATTGCTAACTCCTTCTTTGTATTTTCGTCTTATGCAGAACCCATGGATCTAGGTAAATTTCGGGCAGCCCTAGTCGAACAGAAGAAGGGGAAGAAGGCCGGAGGTGTCGGTCCCTCTCGCCCGTCGTCAGCTCCGGCTCTATCGGCGGCCGCCCCAGCTAGGCGCTCAAGCGCGCCCAGGGCCCCGGAGTCCAGCCATGCGCCGAGCCGAAAACGTGCTCGGGAGCAGGACCCCCGGGTTTTGGAGGTGGGAGGTGAGACTGGTTCCCCTGCGTCTCTCCTCAAGAGGTACCATAGGACGGTGCCCCGCTCCCCGGCTTCCCCGATCATCGTGGATGACGGGGAGCTTCGCTTTGAGGTGCCCTCGGGACTTTCCGTCACCGACAACCTGCTCTCGGAGATGGAAAGGTCGGCCGGGGGCAGAATCCCTCGAGGGACCCTCAGGGCCCAAAGGGCGGCCATAGCCCCGGAGGCCATGCAGGTCAGTGTTCGCACCTCGCTCGGGTTTTCATTCAGTATATTTGTTCGCAAGATTGGGTGCCCCTTCTCTTTTTGACCCTCCTTTGTTTTCTTCAGGTCCTCCAGCACTGCACCCTTGTCGTCAACATGGAGGACGAGGAAATTGCCCCGGTGATGCAGACCGCGGGAGAGCTCTCCTCGCGGGAGGAGAGCTCCAGGCTGGAGTTGGAGGCTGATTGATCGATTTTCCGTTGTGTTTGTAGAAATTTGTAAAGAAATCACAACCAAAAATTATTTGACCGCAATCAACTACGGTGTCGGATGTAGATTGTTAGTGAGTGCGGATCGTCCACAGGGAAAGTGTAATCGTTCGTCTTTTGAATTAGATGAGTCGAAACTTTAAGAAAAGAAAACAAAACAATTCATGATTTAAATTTGAAGTTCAAGAAATGAGAAAAATCTAGATCTAAGAAAGCATTAAAAGATAGAATCAAGAATTGATCGTTTGTTGATTTTTCCAAACCAAATCTCAAGAATCGAAATGAGGCTCGTAGGAATCGATCGGATCTATAGATGTGATGTAATCTTACAATTACGTATTCTTATCCTTCGATGAATTGATACTAGATCGATGATGATCGATGAGAATTAGGGATTTCTTGTGAAACTAGGGTTTCATCTTATCCCTTGTTCTTTCGTCGATATCATTCACATTCTAGCCTCTAGTAAATTCAAGAAACGATCGTAGATCCCTAATTTCGAGCAATCACAATCAAGAAAGTATCACTACGAAACTAGGTCATCGATTCTTGAACTTGCTAGGGTTTACAAAACTCGTAGGACTTAAAAATCGTATTAAGATTTGTTACATCATCATTCTACAATCGTCTCGACTCCTTTACGAGCGGAGTTTTACTCAAACATCACAACAAGAACAACAATTACAAATTGAGATCTAATCATGATGCAAGAATTAAAAGAAAGCAAGATTAAAGAATTTCACCTTTTATTTATATCAACAATTTCATTACATTCGCTCAAGAACTACAAGAGGAAGAATTCGATCGTCGACTTGGCTTCGCTCGTCTCCGTGGATCGCGGATCGGCTTGGATCACTTGCCCGATTGAAGATCGGCTCGACTCCTAAAAGGTTGAAGGCTTCTCGCTTGATTTGGTACTCAAGATCTTGGATTTGGAGTGGAATTAGGGTTAGGGTTTCGCACAAGCCTTGTCACGAGACTTGTGGAAGAAGATGGTGTAGAATGAACCAATGATTATTGATTAGCCTTTAACCCTAGATCTAGGTTCCTATTTATAGATAACTAACCCTAGATCTAGGATTTCAAATTCTAAGTTTCCCTCCAAAAGTTTGTTGAGGAAATTCAAATTTCCCTCCAAAAGTTAGTTAGGGGAGAAGCTTCTAGATGTGATTAGTTAGGAGGAGCTTCTAGAAGAGGATTAATTAGGAGCTTAATTAGGATTAGCCTTCCTTAATTTTCTTTGCTGATCTGGCAGTATCTTCTGAAGAATTATGGAATTTGTCGTGTCACAATGAGGTGTGGGCCCTGGGATGAGAATTCTGCAGTAAAATTGCAATGCTGACGTGGCATAATAGGCGCGGATCCGCGGCACATGCAAGCTCCTGCCGCGGATCCGCGGCTTCATGTGGGCTTTGGGCTTTGCCCTTTCTGGTACAGTCTTGGGCTATTGTATGGGTATTTGTTTGATATATATAATTGCATAATTCCTTCTGAAATGCTACCAGATCTGAAAGTATGGAGTTGGTGTAATGTTGATCAGCTCTTTGGTTTTTCTTCCGTATTTTCCTGCATAGACTCAAGACAAGTGTTGCGCAAATACAGAAATGATGCGATGCCATGAAATGCGGTTAATTTCCTTTAAAGTGTCGGTTTAAAAGTCTAACACATGCAATCTCATATTTTGTGACAGATTTGCTAATATGTAGAATATGAATGCCGAACACTTCTAAATGCATGCAAATGTTAAGGAAATTGCCGGCTAAAATATACAATATTTTTGACTGATCAGAGGCGGCAATGGAGAGGGTCGCCATCTTCGAAGACCGGGTGGCGGCCAGGGATCGGGAGATCGCCAGCAGCCGAGAGGTCGCCCGAGCCACCGAGACTAAGTTGGAAGATTCCAGGGTGCTTGTCGCCATCCTGAAGAAGACGGCGAACACCCTCCGAAGGGAGAGCGAGGCGGCGAAGGAAGGAGTGAGGCATGCCGAACTCCGAGCGTCGAAGGCGGTGGAGAACTACCAGAAGTCGGACCAGTTCTTCGCCGACCTGGCTCAAGCCACTGCCCTCGTTTGGCATGAGGCCCTCGACGCCGCCAAGGCCCTGATGCCGGAGTTTCCTAACGGCGACCTCCGGGATGAGTACCCCTTCGGGGATGAGGCGTAAGGGAATGCCCCTGGAAGCGCCACAGGGGGAAGGGCCCCTGGTGGGAGCGTTGGAGAGGAGTCGGCCCCCCCGGCTCCCAGCGTCGAGGCTCCTGCAATGGGCGCCGACCTTCAAGACGCCGCCCCGGTTGTGGTGGTGGATGCGGAGCTCATCAAGGTTCTCCCCGGCCCCGAGGCCTGAATCTCCTCGCCTCCTTATTTTCTTTTACGCTGAAATTTTGTAAGCCTCTGGGCGTTTTTGTAAGGCTGGGGAGCCCATAATACCTCCGTAAAGACTTTCGGCTTTGTGAATAAAAATTTTTTGCAGTGTTCTTTGCGTGCACATTTTCCCTCTGTTTGTGGCGCAAATTTTTATTTACGCGGTACTGCTTTCATGATGCGTTAGGTCGGAGATCGGTTTTTCATCTAGCGATCGCACGTCGAGTTGAATTCAACCATTTGCCAAGTGTGCAAAGACCGGTGTAAGGTCGTTATCTCCATGGCCTCGAAGTCAAGGTGGGGATCACTTATTAAAGACGTGCAGGAAGTTGAATTCAACCATTTGCCAAGTGTGCAAAGACCGGTGTAAGGTCGGTATCTTCGTGGCCTCGAGACCTGAATCTCCTCACCTCCTTATTTTATTTAGGGAAGCTGCTCGATGGCCTCTTGATGAGGGCTTTGATCCTTGGCGTCGTTGGGTAAGAGATTGCCGGCCAAGGATGGACCGAGCAGGGAAGCTGCTCAGTGGCCTCTTAATGAGGGCTTCGATCCTCAGCATCGTTGGGTAAGAGATTACCGGCCAAGGATGGACCGAGCAGGGTTGCTGCTCGGTTGCCTCTTAATGAGGGCTTTGATCCTTGGCGTCATTGGGTAAGATATTACCGGCCAAGGATGGACCGAGCAGGGAAGCTGCTCGGTGGCCTCTTGATGAGGGCTTTGATCCTTAGAACGGGAGGGCAAGGTGTTGCCTGCTAAGGATGGACCGGGCAAGGTTGTTGCTCGGTTGCCTCTTAATGGGGGCTTTGATCCTTGGCATCGTTGGCTAAGAGATTACCAGCCAAGGATGGACCGAGCAGGGAAGCTGCTCGGTGGCCTCTTGATGAGGGCTTTGATCCTTAGCGCGGGAGGCCAAGGTGTTGCCTGCTAAGGATGGACCGGGAAAGGTTGTTGCTCGGTTGCCTCTTGATGGGGGCTTTGATCCTTGGCGTCATTGGGTAAGAGATTACCAGCCAAGGATGGACCGAGCAGGGAAGCTGCTCAGTGGCCTCTTGATGAGGGCTTTGATCCTTAACGTGGAAGGCCAAGGTGTTGCCTGCTAAGGATGGACCGAGCAGGGTTGCTACTCGGTTGCCTCTTGATGAGGGCTTTGATCCTTGGCGTCATTGGGTAAGAGATTACTAGCCAAGGATGGACCGAGCAGGGAAGCTGCTCGGTGGCCTCTTGATGAGGGCTTTGATCCTTAGCGCGAGAGGGCAAGGTTTTGCCTGGTAAGGATGGACCGAGCAGGGAAGCTGCTCGGTGGCCTCTTGATGAGGGCTTCGATCCTTAGCGCGGGAGGGCAAGGAGTTGCCTGCTAAGGATAGTCCGAGCAAGGTTGCTCCTTGGTGGCCTCTTGATGAGGGCTTGGATCCTTGGCGTCGTGGGGTAAAAGATTACCAGCCAAGGATGGACCGAGCAGGGAAGCTGATCGGTGGCCTCTTGATGAGGGCTTTGATCCTTAGCGTGGGAGGGCAAGGTTTTGCCTGCTAAGGATGGACCGAGCAGGGAAGCTGCTCGGTGGCCTCTTGATGAGGGCTTCGATCCTCAGCGTCGCTGGGTAAGAGATTACCAGCCAAGGATGGACCAAGCCGGGAAGCTGCTTGGTGGCCTCTTGATGAGGGCTTTGATTCTTAGCGCGGGAGGGCAATAAGTTGCCTGCTAAGGATGGACTGAGCAGGGTTGCTGCTTAGTGGCCTCTTGATGAGGGCTTGGATCCATGGCGTCGTGGGGTAAGATATTACCAGTCAAGGATGGACCGAGCAGGGAAGCTGCTCGGTGGCCTCTTGATGAGGGCTTTGATCCTTAGCGCGGGGGGGCAAGGATTTGCCTGCTAAGGATGGACCGAGCAGGGAAGCTGCTCGGTGGCCTCTTGATGAGGGCTTCGATCCTTAGCATCGTGAGGTAAGAGATTACCAGCCAAGGATGGACTGAGCAGGGAAGCTGCTCGGTGGCCTCTTGACGAGGGCTTTGATCCTTAGAGTGGGAGGGCAAGGAGTTGTCTGCTAAGGATGGACCGAGCAGGGAAGCTGCTCGGTGGCCTCTTGATGAGAGCTTTGATCCTTGGCGTCATGGGGTAAGAGATTACCAGCCAAGGATGGACTGATCAGGGTTGCTGCTCGGCTTTGCGAGGTTCGGTCTAACCTTCCTAGGTGTGCGAACATCGGGAAGAGTGACCGTCGTGGGAGACATGTGTCATGAACGCATGGGGGAGGCGAAGCGTTTAGAAGAGCCGCGTCAGTTCCACCACGTGGCGGTGCAGTATTGGAGTAATTTGGGTGAATCCCAGGATTCGCGCCCATGCGCGCGCGAATTTAGGTCCTTAAGGATTATGTTTGATGTTATAAATAGAGAAGGGTTTGTTGCCCATACTTAGGCTTGCACCCCGAAGCACAATAATGGACAGATTCCCTTTCTCCATTCCCGTGATCATTTCCTTCGAAGACGTGTATCTATATGATCAGCGGATCTCCATGGATACGTTGCAGGCGGTGGTTCGGTGCGTTGAGGATCATGTTGGCCGCCTGCTTCCCCGGCGATCATCTCTACTCCAGCTGTTGATGTACTCGATCTGGAGGGCATCGCCAGGGCTGCACAACCCCTTGTACGAACAACTGAAGGATGAGGCAGTTGGCAAGCTGAGATCGTTATGTCGCCTCGGCCTGATCTTGAAGAGTTGGCGGGATCGATCGGTGGCATTCGTCCTCGAGTGTTACCGACTGAGGCATCTCGCCGATGGGTGCCCGCCCGTAGGGCCTTCTGGCCCATCCGTGGCCTCGAGGGTTCGCGGACAACATCAGAGGTCTGAGGCGGCAAAGGCTCGGCTGGCGGAAATTTCTTCGGAGTACCACGAGCAATGTTTCTTGCACCCCATTCCCCCGTTGTTGTAAGAGTTTTTCTTTTTCTTTTTGATGTAAGGCTGAGGAGCCCACAATACCTTTTGAATGAATAAATTCTCTTTTTTGCGATGCTCTATTGTTTCCTTCTTATTATTTAAATAAAAAGAACTTAGAAGAACTTAAGGAATTCTGCAGCGAATATCGTATCCTTATGAAGTTGGACAGCTCCCACCTCCATTTCTCCAAACGGCCTGAGGACTCGGGGGAGGCGAGGATAGCCCCCAAAGGCCGCTCGGTAAGAACGAGGATGGTGTGCGCCTGTAAATAGTGTCATGGTTTTCTTGAGGCCACGATGAGTGCCAAGACGATCTTCTCAATGGCTGGGTACCTCATTTCCGCGTCCTTGAAGACGTGGCACACATAGTATACCGGCTTCTGGACTCCCTCGACCTCTCGGACGAGCACCAAACCTGCCGCTTGGTCGGACACCGCTAGATATAGCGATAGATCGTCCCCTTCAACTGGCCGGGTGAGCAGCGGGGGAGTCGCAAGGTGCCTCTTTAATTGCTCAAAGGCGGTCTGGCACTCCTCCGACCATTCGAACCCTAGTATCTTCCTTAGAGCTTTGAAGAACGGGGGGCACTTCTCCCCAGACCTTGACATGAAACGACTCAGAGCGGCTACCCGCCCTGTCAGCCGCATGATTTCGACGTTACTCTTAGGCGCGGCCATGTTAAGGATGACGCTGATTTTCTTCGAGTTAGCCTCGATTCCACGGTCGGTGACCATGAAGCCGAGGAACTTTCCACTGGTGACCCCAAATGCGCACTTGGCGGGGTTCAGTTTCATCTTGTATTTACGGAGGACGTCGAAGGCCTCACCCATATCCTTGGCGTGTTCGTCTGACGAGACTGATTTGATGAGCATGTCGTCGACGTAAACTTCTATGTTCCTTCCGATCTGCGGCTTGAACATGCGATTGACCAAGCGTTGGTACGTTGCCCTGGCGTTTTTGAGGCCGAAAGGCATCACATTATAGCAGCATACCCCCCGGTCCATTATGAATGCGGTAAGATCCTCGTCCGCCGGATTCATACGGATATGGTTATAGCCGGAGAAAGCATCCATGAAGCTAAGTAGCTCGTGGCCTGTCGAACTGTCGACGAGCTGATCTATCCGAGAGAGGGGATAGTTGTCTTCCGGGCAAGCCTTGTTGAGGTCAGTGAAGTCGACGCACATGCGCCACTTCCCGCTTGACTTTTTAACCATGACTACGTTCGCCAACCATTCCGAGTAAAGAACGTTCCGAATGAAGTTGGCGGCGAGGAGCCTGTCTACTTCATCCTCGATCGCTTTTTGATTGATCGGGGTGAAACTTCATTTTTTCTGCCTGACGGGTCGGACCGTAGGGTCCACCCTGAGCTTGTACGATATGATTTTGGGGTCGATCCCAGGCATGTCGGCAGGCGAACATGTCAAAGTTACTTCTGAGGAAGTGGACCAGGTCGTCTCGCTGAGTCCCGGTCAAGAGCGACCCGATCTGAACGATTCATTCATCGTCCCCTTCTATGAGGAGGACCCCTGTTGCTGGCTCCATCGGGGTCCCCCGGACCTCTTTTTGCTCGTCTCGAGTGTCCAGAGAACTCTTGATATCATCCTCGCCCTCAATGTCATTGTTTGGCCGCTCAGACGTAGATGTTGCGGTGAAGCAAACTTTTGCGGTTCGTTGGTTCCCGTAGGCCCGACCTATCCCGCTTTGGTCGAGTGGGAATTTCATCGCTAGGTGGTAGGTCGATATCTGGGCCCGGAAGGAGTTCAGTGTCGGGCAACCGAGGAGGACATTGTAGGCCGATGGGATTCTCGCGACGATAAACTCCCCAGGCATGGTGCGCGTATGACCCGCCTCCCTGATATTAAATTAGAGGGTGATTACCCATTCGGCAGGGATGGAGTGGTTAGTGAACCCTGACAGGACGTGGGCGGTCGACCTTAGGTCCGACGGGTTGAGTCTCATACTCATAAAGCAGTCATAAAAGAGAATGTTCGCCGAGCTTCCCGAGTCGACCAATATCCTCTGCACTTTATAGCAGTAGACCCGAGCTGTGATCACCAGTAGGTCGTTGTGAGGCAGGGATATATCGTGGAGGTCCTCGTCGGTAAAAATGATCGGCTCGTCTGCTTTAGCCTTCATCCTCGGATGGCCGCCAATCCCCTCGATCGGTGAGGGATGTCGCGTCTCGTCGGTCTTCGTCGTACCCCCCGCTGATATGACCATGATTTGGCCAATTGTCAATTCGACGGGAGGGGGATGGTGCTCTTACTCACGGTCGGCTTGCCGCTTGTCTCGCAAGTACGTTGCCAGGTGCCCCGAGCGGATTAACTCCTTGATGTAGTCTCGAAGCTGATTGCAGTTCTCGGTGGAGTGGCCCTGCGACCTGTGGAAAGCGCAATAGGGGCCCCGGGTGCGCTTTGCCGCCTAATTCGAGACTGGGGGAGTTTGAAGAACCTCTCACCCCTAGCCTTCTCCAACAGTACCGTCTGGGAGACGTTGAGTGGGGTGTTGATTGCACGCTTTTGGCGTGTCGTGTATTTGAATGTTCTAAAGTTAACCGCAATCAGGACGGTGTCGCTTTGCAGCTAGCCGCGATGAGTACAGGTCGTCCGCAGGGAAACGGTGCGTTCTACGTTCTTTTTTTGACGAGTTAATGCACGGGATGGAATGGTTCGATTCTATCCTATGTGTTTATATGCAAAGTATACGTTTGTTAGGAATAGATAGGTTAGTGTAAGTTATGGAAATCCGTACTCAATCCTTTGAGCCGAGCTCGACCACTAAAGCTGGAGCAATCGGCAACAACGTGGATTAGGGTACTTAAGTACGGTATTAGTGAAATCTGGCTTATTGACCCTTGTCCGTTCGTTCTTGTCGCTTGCTTTCGCCTCCGGCCAATCCGAACGCAACCGGTCACGGTTAGGAATCACCGATACCTTGGTAGGGTAGGGTGCCTAACGGAGCGCTTGCGTAAGGTTTGGGCGAAGTTTAATGGAAAGTATCGGGAAAAGGAAATGAGAAAGAAAATTTTAACTTACAATATCGTTTTCTTTCCTAACAACATCAATATTCACAAACATCAAACCCATAGGAGAAAGAGCAAATGAAAAGAGAAAAGAAAAGAATAGAAAAACAATACAAGTAAGTAAATGACATGGTAATTAAAGAGCAAGTAAGTAAATGGCAAGAATGAAAATTGCAAGTAAGTAAAGCAAGTAAGTAAAAGAGATAGTTACTAAGAACCTAAGTGCAAATGAAATCTTTATTATATCCAAGTGATACAACCCTTGAGATCAATAACCAAAACTTAAACTTGCAAGCTCAATAAAGAGGTTGCAAGATTAAGTGAAGGCAAAGAGCTCAAGGGAAACTAAGCTATGTACAAGAACAAAAAGAAAACAAAAAGAGTATGAGTTCTAGTGTGAAGAATAATGGACAATCTTGGACCTTCCATCCCTTACTCACTGATTTTATAGGCTCAAAAGAAAATTAAACAAGTAATAAAAATGAGTTAATGTGACTGCAAGGGATCGACAGAACAAAAATGGGGCTCATTGGGGCTAGGGGGCCGACGAGCTCGGTTTTTATGGGTATGTGGCCGGTCCAAATCCGAGCATCTTGGCTCGTATTGATGTGGTGGTCTTGTGTTCTCTCAATAAGTCCACTGGTGCTGCTTGATTTCTCTATAGAGGCCTGGGTTGTACCCAGTTGCTTGGAGGGAACTTGATACTTTTTAAATCACATCACATCTTTTTGCATTAAACACACATCGCTTCTCATATGCCCACTTGCACCAAGTCATCATTTGTGTGTGCCATGGGCAGCCTCCCTCTCTAGGTCCATAAACCAACAAGCTAGTGTACACACTTGTATGTGTTGGACCATTTAGATAAAAAGTGTGTACACATGCATGTTGCAAAAAGAAACTCATGAAATATCGGTCGGTTTCCAGTTCCGGTTGCAGTGTCGGCTCACAAACGTTATATCCGTGATTTTGAGTGTGTTTTCAGTATTATATCATGGATACCTGTAATCTGTATTACTGAGCAGACACTGGTTAATAGTACCGATATATAACAAAATAGATAATGAATGAGCGGTATTAAAATGCAGTTTTTAGTGATGAACAAATACCTCCAAACTTATCTTTTGCTCATCCCGAGCAAAACAAAATCCTAGTCTCATTTTCGCAGGGAACGCGATTGCACTGAGCTCGTGCAACAAGCCGTTAAATCTCTAAGTGTCCCTAGTAGGAGGAGTGTTGTCTCCTGAGGGTTTTCAGCAGATACTACCCACAAAATCCCGTCAAGCTAGTTTCATAAGTTAACATCGATTCTACTCCTACAGCTTAGTATCAAGATTAGAAATTCTATCATCCTAAATTAGAAATATTCAACTCTTATGTTTCACGCCTCAATTTATTCAACCTCAGATCCTATACGTTTTTACAGCTTAAAAAGATCTCGGTATCTCTTGAGTTTTCCTTCTAAAGTGCGGTCTCCAATCAGAGATTTTTATCATCTTTACGGAAAATATAAGTCTTATTCTTTATTTCTATCGTTCCTCCAAACATGGATTGTATACCCCTACGTGTATGTAAAATTCCACCCTTACACTTAAGAATTCAATTCAAACTATAGTACCATTACCCTAATACCTAATACTACTTCTTTTTGTTAATGATGGACGGTGTTGCTCACACACCTTTCATGCGACGATTAATGCTTTTTGAGGCACTAACAGCCGATTACTGAATGTGTGAGCTTAAAACGTAAATAGCAGTTTCCAGGTCTTGACTTTATTTATTTATTTCTTCTTTTCTTCTTTATTTTTTTCTTTTTCAAGACCGGATATTGTTCACCGCCGAAAAACGCAATCAGGACGTTGGGACGTCCGGCCTTAATTTTGGGGGTAGATGCTATTGGATTTTATCCATCCACCTCTCCGAAGATACCAAGTTGATTTATGATACCGTGTATTGGAGGTTTGGACTGCGGCCGTTGTAGCAGATTTCGTCAGATTCCCCCTCATTGTGAGGGGTTTTTGATTGTGGGGACGCTCTTTCCTGCATGCGCAAACCGCTGCAGTTAATTACGCTAACGCATCACGGTAACCACTTTCTCCTTCTCCAGATGGTCAATTCATGTCGTGTGTGTTTGTTTTGTTTTTGGTTGTCCGTGGATTGTATACGGAGACTAATTTATGTTGTCGCCCGTAGGGCGTGGATTAGTCCAAATCCGTATTTTCTTAGATTTGGGTTTGGTTTGGATTTAAGGATCGTTAATCTCATTGAGATCAAGATAAACTTAAACGTTGTTAAGGATACGTTAGCCTAATTTTTAGATTAAGATCTACTCAACGGAGGATTTGGAATCATTTAAATCCAACGACAGAGAATTTGGGCTCTATCGTCTTAGTTTAGGGACGTTGCGGTCCAGTGGGTTTAAGGATTGTTAATCTCATTGAGATTAAGATCAACTTAAACGTTTGATAAGGATACATTAGTCCAATTTTTAGACTAAGATCTACTTAACAGGGTTTTGGGATTATTTAGATCCAACAAAAGAGCATTTGGACTCTATTGTTTTATTTTAGGGACATCACGGTCCGTAAGTTTAAGGACATCATAGTCCGTGGAGTTTAAGGACATCATAGTCCATAGTTTAAAGACGTCATAGTATATAGAGTTTAGTTTAGGGACGTTGCGGTCCATAAGTTTAAGGACATCATAGTCCATGGAGTTTAAGGACATCATAGTCCATAGTTTAAAAACGTCATAGTCTATAGAGTTTAGATTAGGGGCGTTGAGGTCCATAAGTTTAAGGACATCATAGTCCGTGGAGTTTAAAGACATCATAGTTCATAGTTTAAGGACATCATAGTCTATAGTTTAAGGACGTCATAGTCTATGGGGGTTTAGTTTAAGGACGTTGCAGTCCATTGGGTTTAAGGACATCATAGTCCATGAGTTTAAGGACCTCATAGTCCATAGAGTTTAGTTTAGGGACGTTGCGGTCCGTAGTTAGTTTAAGGACATTATGGTCCATTGTTAGTTTTAGGACGTTGCGGTCTGTGGAGTTTCTGGCTCATCAATTTAAGGGTGCGCCAAGAGTTAGTGGTTATTAGGACCCTCCATCTCTCTGAAGACATTGAAGAATTACAACAACATGTATCAGAGGTGAGAAGAGATATACCCTTGAACCAGATTTCAGATTGAAGAGTCATCAGTCGTGAACATGGAGGCTCGGTTTATTTAGAGATTTAATCTCAGGAAAGACTTAGCCAATCTGGGGTTGAAGTCGTCCTCTTATAGTGTTAAACACTAATGTATTTTTAGTGCTCACGTGTTCCCACGTGATGCTCTCAAGGCAGTGTTAAACACTGAAAGTTGAAGGCGCTCACGTGTGGCGCGTGGGACTCTAAAGCAGTGTTGAATACTAGAATTTGGAATCGCTCATGTGTTGCACGTGATGCTCTTGAAAGTTGGCGCCATTGGCTTGGATTTATTCCTTGCTCTGTTACAAGTGCTAAGTACTGTTGGGGGTCAGGTGTGGCACGTGAGGCGCTTGGAGTTGGGCGCTGTCTCTTTTATTCTCTTGCACTGTTAAGGGGTCACATGGGATCACGTGAGGCGCTTAGAGTTGGGCGCTGTCTCTTTTATTCTCTTGCACTGTTAGGGGGTCCCATGGGATCACGTGAAGCGGTTAGAGTTGGGCACTGACTCTTTTATTCTCTTGCACTGTTAGGGGGTCACATGGGATCACGTGAGGCGCCCCAAAAATAGGGTTTATTCCCTTTCCTCTTTTATAAGTGCTGAGCACTTCTCAGGGGTCACGTGGGGTGCTCCAAAAATAGGGTTTATTCCCTTTTCTTTTTTATAAGTGCTGAGCACTTCTCAGGGGTCACGTGGGGTCACGTGGCTAGATCTCAGTTTTTCCCTTTTTGTTCCTCAAAGGTGCTCACGTGGGAACACGTGAGCTTTTATGTAGCATTTGAACTCTAATGAATCATCAGGCTGTTCTTCTATGGTTTTGTGGAATCAAGTTCTCCTTTATTCTTTGCGGGGATTAAATTCTTTTTAAAGGGTTAAACCCCGGTTTTAGAGGAATTAAATTCCCATATGTTTTGTAAGAGTTAAACTCTTTTGGATTCGGTTCCTTCCCCTAGGTTTTGAATCTGCATGACAGAATCTCCCCGATGAGAATTAAATTCTCAACTTGTGGGCAGATTTGCTTCTGCAAATCTTAACCAGAGGAAGAACTAAGTTCTTTGAGAAGACTTAAACTCTTGGTTTGAGGATTAAATTCTCTTTTCGTGGGGGCTTTTGGGAGGGGTTCCTCTTCTTTAGAGAATTAAATTCTCTCTCTATTTTTCTTTCCCTCTCCCTCTGTGTATTTTTGCTCTTCTTCTCGCTCCTATTTATATGAGAAGAAAAAGAATCAATTTGTTGAGAGAATCCATCATTGAGAAATCATGATTGATTTCAGGATCTTTTAGATAAATCGGTGAGTTTTATACACCGTTGGATTTTTAATCCAAAGGCTCTCTGTTTAACAGAGAAGATTTCTTGTTTGTTTAACAAGATTATGAATATCTTATTAGTTTTACCATGATTAGAATTTTATTCTATCAAATCTTTTTAGTTTAACAAGATCATAAATATATTTTCTTAATATGGATATCTTGTTAACATAGAATTTTCTTCTTTTTATAATATTAGGAAAATATTTTCCTATGATAGATTTTTATTCAATCAAATGATCATCGCTGGATCTTTGATCCAAGGGTTCTCTATTTAACAGAGAAGATCTTTCTAGTTTAAGGAAGATTAAGAAAATATTTCCCAAATAGAATTTAATTCTAGAATTTGATAGGAACATTTTAAATTAGGGTGCTCACATGCTTTGCATGTGATTGGCAAAAGCACTCAGGTGTTTAACACGTGACCCGTAGTATGGGTTTTAGCCTGTTTATGTTCAGCGCTCATATGCTTTGCATATGTGCGCCCACGTGTTTTACACGTGATGCCTGGTTTTTTTTAGGATTCTCCCCCCTTTTTTGTAAGGGAACAAGTAGCTCCTGGCCGAAAATTTTGGCGGGAACAAATGCCCTCCACTACTTTGCCCATGTAAGTATGTACGTGGGTGAAGTAGTGTAGAGTTATGCATGGCCATAGGATTAAGGGCTTAGGAGACATTTTTAGGGTCCTTGTAGCCTAAGACTTTTCAACTTTACGAGCCGTGAGGGTCTCATAAAGACTTTTCTCTCTACGAGTCGAGAGAATCTCGTAGGTGTAATTTCTCCTTATGAATCATGGGGACTCCTAAGTGTGTTTTCTCTTGAGAGTCATAAGGATCTCATAAGAGAATTTTCTTTTCATGCGCGGGGACACTAATTTCCCTGAGGTCAAGACGAATCGAGAGATTCCTGTAAAGACACTGATTTCCTTGCGGGTCGACGCGAATCGAGAGGTTCTTGTCAAGGACACTGATTTTATTGAATCGAGGTTTTGTCAAGGACGCTGGTTTTCCTGGGGTCGAGACGAATTGAGAGATTTCTGCAAAAACACTGATTTCCTTGCGGGTGAACACAAATCGAGATGTTCTCGTCAAGAACGCTGATTTCCCTGAATCGAGATATTTTGCCAAGGACACTGGTTTCCCTGGGGTCGAGACGAATCGAGAGATTTCTGCAAAGACACTGATTTCTGTAACATTTCAAAAAATATAAAATGTTATTTTTAGAATTTAATATTAAATAATATATTTCCCGGAAACTGCCCGATTTGCGAAATTGGGGTTTTCGAAAAAGGGTATAAATATATACCAATATTTGTGAAATAATTGGAAATTAAAACGATTTATTTATTTTTAGACTATATCTAAAGGATTTTGCACTTTTAAAAGCAATTATATGCAGTTTAAATTAAAAAAAACCGATTAGTGCACTGCTAATCGCGATTAAGCCAAATCCGTGTTTCTATAGTTTCATGGTTAGTGCACCATGACATATTTCATTTGGTTAAATGTTCATTTGTTTTGTTTTAGTTATGGTTGGTTTTATTTTGGTGAGAAAAGAAAAGAAATGGATTATTGGCGAGAGAGAGGGGACACAATGATGAGGGATGAGCATGCTAGGAGAGAGAATGAGAGTGAGAAAGAGAGAGAGAGAGAGAGAGTGCTGCCCCATTCATTTCCCCCCCCCCCCACCATTTTTTCATCTCCTTCTTCATCTTCAAGCTCCATCATCTACCCTTATGACCCATCTCAAAATACTTCTCAAAACCCTATACTACTCCTTTCACAAAAAATGATCACCTCCTCACCCTCATCGCATTGGACCAAGCAAAGTGGGATTTTGATGACATTGAGAAGCTAGGGTTTTCTTGAGTGGCCTAAATAAGGTATAATTTCTACCAATTAGATAGTTTTAAGTTCCTTTATATTCTAGTTTTAGTTTAGAATTGGTTTAGTGGTGATTTGTGAAGTTAGAAAATTCTAGAGAGGGTTTGGGTGACTTGTGGACTTGTGATCAGTAGTGGGGGTGAACAAAAACCTAGAGACCAATTCTTGACCTGGACTAGTGACCAAAACCCCAAACCACGAACTTTAGATTCGTCGATATCGGGTTTTTGTGGAATTAGTGGTGGTATATAGGAATCTGGGATGACCCGGGACCTTTATAAATTAAGTTCCCATGATCACGAGACGAGCAGGCAAGCTGGAAGCATCACCTGAAACCTGAGCCCCAAACATAAATTCCTAGCCTCAGATTTATTACGTTTGACCGCAATTTGCGGCCAAGTGGTGGGTGATTTGTGTGATTTTTGGCCAGTAGTCTTGTTTTCTGGTATCTAGAGCAACCCTATATGCAAAATCCCTTAGTTTGTCCTATAGTGAAATCTGGGAAGGGTTTTCCTATGTTGTTGTTTTCGTGTTTTCCGTATTTTAAATGATAAGTTTTGATATTTGGATTTGTATTTGGTTGTTGGATGTTTGTATATCAACGACTAGGGATAATTGGTTGGTTTTGCATGCGTGGGCTATAGGTTCTAACCTATAGGCGATCCGTGTGCCATTTTGGTTTTCCGGATTCGATTTTAATAGTGATTGCGATTGTGTGTTATTGTAGGTACCTTCGCGTGGATTCCGAGGTGATGGAGTGTGGCGTCATCGACTTCGGCAAGCAAGGTGAGTAGATCTATATCTACGGGGGAAGTCAGGTGGATGGCGTATAGCACCCCCGCAAACTTTGATGGAAACTGATTTATATAGAGTATGGTTAAGGTAACCGTGTTAGGAACTCATAAATAGGGTTAAGAATTAGTAGGAGATAAGATATACCATGACTTAAAGTTATAGCTTGTGGTTTAGGTGACATGGTATGATAGGAAAGATATTCCGAATTGATGTTTAAGGATGCGAATTACTATTGATGTAGGTAAGTAGTTGCATTAGAATAAGTATGAGTTTTAGAGTAACCTGACATTTGATGTATATATAAATTGACTTGATGTGAGATATAAATGCGATGAAAAGAATATACGAGGTGATATGATGACTTGATGATATGTCGGTATACGGATGCGAGTCGATTGAGATGATTGATACCTTTACCGGTCCCCTGATATGAGTTGGTTATGGATGTGACCTGGGATACAAGTATATAGATATATATAAATGTTGTGAATCATGAGTGATATGTCGTACGAGACGTTAGGTCCGTACCCCTCATTGTCATATAGGATGATAGGATCCCCGATGGTTTAATGCCGCCGTACGATGATTTACCGTACGTGACGAGTTTTAAGATGACAGATCCATACCCTTGACTAGAGGCTGCCGTACGATGTACTGTACCGTACGTGTTGTTGTGAGGCTAGATGCCGATTGATAGATTCACCGACTCGATCATGTTAGATACGTATACCTGTCAGCATTTGCTTACGATTTACTTTATGCTACGCTCATGTCACTCTCATTGCATTTCATATACCTGTGCTAGTACACCTACACCTTTATCGATGATGCGTATGTTACACTTACACAGATTTTCCGGCTCACACACTTCATCATCGATAATTGCCATGTCACTACACAGTAGGATTGTTGCATCATGATCTGACTCCTTGCATGACATACTTGCTATAGCTATATATTGTACACACATACTTGCGTACATACATATTGTACACCCATACTTGCGTACATACATATTGTACACACATACTTGCGTGCATACACATATGCACCTTTATACGATGTTGCATTTGACTCTGGAGAAATTGGGAACCGCAGGATATATTTTTAAAAGCTAGAATCATTTTAAAGAGCGGTTTTCCCTCAATATGTCACATCACTGTTCCATGTTGCATGATATACGGATATGCTTACATTTCTATCATATGTCGCATACATCATGCTTTATGATTTTACGCATTCAGACATGTTGTTTTCATGAGATTTCTGGATTTGAGAACCGTGGTCATTTTAAAAGAAAGTATGTATTGTTTTAAAAACTCGGTTTCTCTTGATATGATATTTCAGTGCGTCCACCATGCGTTTTCTCGGTTCTGAGACGTGTGACATGTGAAACCTGATTCGAGGAGCTGGACGAGGCCGATTGCGGGTACATGGTGGACCCGGTATGATACCCCGGGGCAAGAGAAAGATTTCGTGGGGATGATGATGAGCCTGGCAGAGGGACTACTACCTACCGGTGATTGGTTGGACCTGGCGGTTATCCGGAGGATACCGACCGGAGTCGAGAGATGATAGGGGCCGACCCGTTCTGCCGGAGACCACGGGACGATCCCGCAGACGGAGCCCGAGGGCCGATCCGGACTGACGAAGCCCGAGATATGAGGATTTACGTGTCGATGCTGGATACGGATTTTATGATGTTTCGAGTGTCGATACTGAGCACTCAGGTTCCATGATTTTGATGTGTCGGGAGGGACACACGTTGATTTATATCCTCATGTTTTCATGCATATGCTTTTTGATATTTACATGCATGATATTGTTGTGTCATTGGTTGACACGTGGATGGGATCCACATGCATACATACACTGATGATATGGTTGGACGAGATCCACACGCATACATACATTGATTTTATGGTTGGACGATTATCCACATGCTGTTAGGCATTAATTTACCTTGTTAGCACATATACAAATACGGTTACCCTAGATATCATAGTATTAGCTTTATGATATAGTTGACCTAGGAGTCGTTGTTTATTCGATTTTTACTTGTTGATATTTTTCTACTCACGAGTTGGCAACTCACCCCCATTGTGCCACAGTTCTTGCAGGTTGACCGCATGGATCAGTAGCGGCATCGCTGGCACACAGTTGCTTTCGGGTGATTGGTTTGGTAGGTGGGACATTTGTATCGTACCCACTCTTGTATTTATATTTCACATTGTATCTAGTAAACTCTATCAATCAAACTAGTATTTGTATAAGTAATGATACTTAGTGAGACTTGTAGTTGCGAGACTTGAGCGATGGGTTTTATGTTCGCCTATTGGGTTGATGTCTTGCTTATTTATTTATCTTTTGTGGTGAACTTCGCCATTGGGCATCGTATACTTATTTATACTGTCTTGCGTGGTTGTGATCTGCCGTTTGGCGAAGAGCTAGCTCCCGTTTGGGGATGCCTTTATTATCATTATGTATTTGTGGTTTTGGATCAAAAAATACAAAGGAGGCATTGCCCAAATTTTTAAAAGAAGAAACATATTTTCAAAACTAGAAATTTCACTTGCATTTTTATGTCCCTTTTCTATGCATTAAGGAAACTTGATTTCCTTATACCTTTATTTCAAAACATCACCTCCTTTATTTTCTTAAAAAGGTTTAGATTTCTGGGTTTCAGCTTTCTTGAATTACGTTACGCCTTTAGACGTTGCGTGATTTAAGTGCTGGTCACGAGCTAATATTTCGGGTCATGACAATTTCCTTACGAGTCGACGCGAATCGAGATGTTCTCATCAAGAACGCTGATTTCCCTAAATCGAGATTTTGCCAAGGACACTGATTTCCCTGGAGGTCGAGACGAAACGAGGTATTCCTGCAAAGACACTGATTTTCTTACGGGTCGACGCGAATCGAGATAAGAAGCGATGGCTTAGGAAACAGGTTCAGATCTGTCGCCTAAGACTTTTCAACTTTATGAGCCGTGAGGGTCTCATAAAGGGTTTTCTCCCTACGAGTCAAGAGGATCCTGTAGGTATCTTTTCTCCTTAGGAATCGTGAGGATTCCTAAGTGTGTTTTCTCTTAAGAGTCGTAAGGATCTCACAAGAGAATTTTTCCCTCTTACAAGTCGAGAGGATTCGTAAGTGGTTGTTTCTTTCCTTGTCGAGATTCGACTTTGGAGAGTGTGGCCCATGAATAGTATACAATAGTCCATCTTGGACCGACTTGCAGGGCCCAAGTGCTTAGAAAACAGGTCCTTATTCCCATTGCCTAAGGCTTTTCCCTACGAGTCGAGATGAATCGAAAAGTTCTCGCAAGAACACTAATTTCCTCACGGGTCGAAACGAATCGAGAAGTTCTCGCAAGGGTTTCCTAACGTCACAGTTAACTCCTGCTAATAGAAGTCCGTTAGGGTCTGTGGTACTAGGGTTTTTTACCCGTCGCACCGTCGCGTTGGCCGATATATTCCCCGATATGCAATCATTTTGTTCGGGTAGCCCCGCGACTGTCGTGTCTCTGATCCCTTCGGGGGCTGGACAAGACGTCTTCAAATAATCTTCCAGGTAATATTACCGTCGAAAGAGCAAGCGTTAGGGTATTCCATGTCACTTTCTACTTGAGGTTAGGCTCATTTTGGGAGCCCCGATGAGTCATGACCACTCCGCGCTGGTGTGGGATGATCTCCGATATTCTTTTCAGGTCTCATTTGAGTTGCCGTCAAGACCCTGAAGCGGGGGATTTTCCTTAGCTTCTTTGGTTGACATTGTGCCTACAATATTGCGTCGAATGTCGAGGTTGTCTCTAGGTTGTCTGTGAACCGTCGAGGTTTTGGAACCAGGGGACTTTGCCATAGCTTCGTTTGTTAATGTCGTGCATGTATCCTGCTGGAAGGAAGAAGGACGCTGTTGTCGATCTCTAGGCCGTAGATGTAGCCATCGAGCCTTGGAACTAGGGACTCTGCCATGGTTCTGAGGTAGTCTCTAGGTTGTCTGTGAACCATCGAGATTTGGAACTAGGGGACTTTACCGTAGCTCCGCTTTGTTAACGTTGTGTCTGCATCCGATTGGAATACGGAGAAACGCCGGTGTTGATCTCTAGGTTGTCGATGTTGACGTCGAGACCCTGAAGCTAGGGATTTTCCTTTACTTCGTTTTTTGACATTGTTCTGCAATATTGCGACGAATGTCGAGGTTGTCTATGAACCGTCGAGATTTGGAACTAGGGGATTCTGCCATGGCTCCATTTGTTGATATTGCGTCTGTATCCTGCTGGCATGAGAAGGAATGTCATTGCTGGTCTTCTGGGATGCAGATATTGCCGCTGAGACCTGACTCTCCCTTTGATGGAGTTTGTTGGGACATGTGGTTCCCTTTTTGTTTATGCCCATGGATTGTATACAGGGGTCAGTATGGACTTACCTGCAGGGCAAAAAGTTTCATTTCATTTTTTTATTTCTTTTTATTTCTTTCCGCGATGCTCTATCATTTCAGCTTTTTATATCGTGAAAGTCGCGATTGCCCAATCATTTCGGCTGTCTTTTCGCAGTGCCTAATCATTTCGGCTCTTTTTTCCTTTTTACTCGATGTTTTTTTTTATTGCGAGTTGCCCAACCATTTCGGCTATTTTTGTATACATATATTTTACTCGCTGACTTTTATTGCGAGTTGCCCAAACATTCCGGCTATTTTATATGCATTTTTTTCCGAGTATGGAACTCATGGCCTGATACCAATCTTGCATCAGTATCGCTGCGACTGGAATGTTGCCAGGAGCGACTCATCATTTGCCATGAAAGGACTTGGAATTTGATACCGATTTAGGCATCAGTATCGCTACAACTGGGATATTGCCAGAAGCGAATCATAATCTGCCTTGTCGGTTCGAATAAAGATGGCTTAGTAAACAGGGTTAAGATCCTGTCGACTAAGGCTTTTGACTTCATGATCCGTAAGGGTCTCATAAAGGTGTTTCTCCCTACGAGTCGTGAGGATCTCGTAGGTGTCTTTTCTCCTCAGGAATCGTGAGGATTCCTAAGTGTATGTTCTCTTGTAAGTCGTAAGGATCTTGCAAGAGTGTTTTCTCCTTGTAAATCGAGAGGACCTACAAGTGTTTGTTCATCAAATGAGGGCATTCCTCGTCGTTGGTGGGACTCGGCAAGGAAATGATTATTTGTGCCCGTGGATTGTATACAAGGGTCGGTATTGAACCGCTTGTAGGGCAATCTGGGAAAGGTGATGGCTTAAAAACAGATTCAGATCCCTGTAGTTTAAGGCTTTTGAATCTTATGAGCCGTGAGGGTCTCATAAGAGGGTTCTCCGTACGATTCGTGAGGATCTCGTAAGTGTAATTTCTCCTTAGGAATCGTGGGGATCCCTAAGTGTGTTGCTCCTTTGTGAGTCGTAACGCGGGTAGTTTTCTCCTTACAAGGTCGAGAGGACCTTGCAAGTGTCTTTTAACGAGATTACGCCTTTTGGGGTTTTCACAAACTCGACGGTAGCCCTGCTGTTTTTACTCACGGAGCTCTTTCGGGTTTTCATCCGTGCCCATTTTGCTTTTGGACGTACCCTTTTTTTTTACGAGTCTGCGCCCTTTTGGGTTTTCATAAACTCGCTAGTGGCCCTACTATTTTTACTCACGGAACCCTCTCGGGTTTTCATCCGTGCCCATTTTGCTTATAGACATACCGTTTTTTTTGGCATCAGCCTTCGAATGCTGCGGTTCGTAGTAGTTTAAGGACGTTACGGTCCATAGCTAGTTTTAGGACATTACGTTCCATTGTTGCCATATTTGAGGAAAATTTCTAATTTACGGACTTTTCGTTCCATAGTAGCTTTGAGGCGAAGTTTTGCCGGATGCTCTATGAACAAGTAGGTTTCCCCTTGATAGACCTTGTCACATAATCCAAGGATTTTGGCACTGCTCCTGCCCCCAGCTCCTCTACGTTATCTTCTAACGCCGAGTAAGCTTCTTTGTTACTTAGCGACGAATGAGAGATCATGTGGCAACTTACCACATAATCTTCGGGTTCCTCTGACGAGTCGTCTTCCTTATCATTGTCGTTATCTTCACTTTCAAGGATGTGATTGAGAAACTCTTGAAGCGTGACTGGGGTTCGCGCCTTCTGGTTGTATTCCTCCAGCGCGTCAATATACTTTTGCAGATCCGTACGCTTGTCGTCAGACTGCGCGGGCTTTTTGGTCTTCTTCTTTTTCTTTGAAGACTTTGACGGCTGGGCCTGGATGTTTTGCCCATCGCTACTAACTCCCGATGTTGGGCGTGGTTTCAGCATCCCATCGATGATCTTCGGCTCTTGCAGGCTTTTCCACCTAATCGCCGGACATGTTTGAAGATCTTTCGGCATTCTTATAGTTTTTACCGAAAGAACAACTTCCCATGGAGCTTCCTCTATGAATGAGCACGATGCCCCCGGCATGTCCATCTTTTTTGGAGAATGTGGTTGTGGCGGGTTCACCTTCCAATTTTCAGACAACGCGAATTTTCCTTGCTGGTATTGGTCTTCAACCCAGTTTTTGAAGACATAGCAATCTTCGAGTGGGTGACCCATTACTCTGTGGTAGGGACAATAGTTAGGATGGTTAACGTCACCAGGTTGCAACGGATGTCTTGGATCCGGCAGAGTGATGATCCCGTTGCGCACTGCCAGTTCGAACGGTCTCCTTGTTTTATCCTGAGGAAATGAGTAAGGACGTCTTAACTTCTCATCGAGGGATCGCCGCTTGTTGCCTTGGCGAGCAGCTGGTTTCGTCTCACTTGGCTGTTGTTGAGTGTTGGAGACAAAGGTCGCTTTCCCTTTGCCTTTTTCATTTCGAAAATCCGCTTCTGAAGGGAAAGGCCTATAGCCCATCTGGTCCATTTGGACCAGCTTTTCAATCAAGGCCTGGAAGGTGGTTGGCTTGAAAAACATCATGAATTGGGAGATAGTCGACTGAGGGTCGAGGGTCCACATGAACATGCCCATGGCAGGAGCTTTTTCTATGCGTTGTTCGCATCTCGACCATAAGTACCGCCACCGGATTGCATACTGCACCCATGCCTCTCCCGGCTTCACTCTGGCGCTGATCAATGCCGTGATCGGGGTGCGTTCACTGGCGCTTGCGAACCGCTGAGTGAATAGCAACTCCATCTCTGTAAACGTTTTGACGGAGTCATTCGGTAGCACTGAATACCATTCAAAGGCCGTCTCCGCCAAGCTGCCGACGAACTGGCGAAGTAGCAATTTGTTGTCACCTCCGGTATTGCCGCAGAGAGCCCTGAACTGAGCGATATGCTGATGTGGATTACCCGTCCCCTTATACATATGGAATTTAGGGATCGTATATCCTGGCGGGTACTTAATCTAATCGTACCAGCCCGGATAGAGTCGTCCAGTTCTGACGACTTGGCTAGCCGCTTCGCTCGCCTGATAAGCTTGTATCTGTTGAGCTATATAGTCGTAAAGGGCGGCTTTAGAGATGGTCTCTTCCTTGGCTACTGATAGAGCCGGAAAAGGGTTCGATGTCTCCCCTCTGTCGTCTTCAAGGATTACTGGAGGGTTTTCAGCTGGAGGATCCGGCTGGATCATCATTCCGACCATATCTTGGAATAAAAGCGCCATTTGTTTTATATCGGTCGCTTGTTCCGCTGCCTCTTTGTCTTTCTTCTCGAGGATTCTGCGGAGGAACTCGGCCTCAATTTCTTGTTCTTGACGCTGCTCCGACGACGTCTCCGGGCTTTCTTTTGGCCCAGTGAGTGCGGCCATCTTTGTTAACATTTCATGGAGCTTCTGTTGTTGCCCCTGGGCCTTTATTATGGATCGGGTTAGTGGTCGGTGACCCCCGGAAGCGCGGCTCTCCTCTTTCCCAGAAGCCATATAAACAGTATGCACCACCATGCCCCCAGACTTAGAGCGTCTGGGTTCAGTGCTCTTGAGATTCGTCACAGACATAGGGATCTTCTCCGCCCTCCTCTTTTTATGGACGGTTGAAGTTGAGGGGGCTACTGATGTAGGCACCCGTGCAAATGACACCTTTCGTAGCGTGGCGGAGGGATGGTCCTCCTCTTGCCGAATCCTCATCTTCTTTGGTTGGCGAGAGTAGTCGTTGTTGATTACAAAGTCTTGGACTCTTCACCAGACCCTGTGGATTTTGAAGGACAGCCGCTGAGGGGGCTGCTCCGGCTTCGAGTTTGTAACATTCTCCATAGGTGGAGGAGATCTTTTCAATACAGCGGTTGGAGAATTCTTGCGGACCCTCCTGAGTGGTTCAAAGTTGTTCCCGGTTGGAACAGCAGTATCGACTTCAACCATCATAGCTGGTGGAGTCAATCCAGAAGGGGAACTGCCCCCAACTTTCCTCACTCGGCGCCAATGGCTATGTCGAGCATGCCTTGCAGACGGTATTGGTTCAGCTATGGGGGTGGCTTCATCATGCCCCCTGCTCTGGTGGAGGGTTGTTGTTGGTGTCATCCTATCGAAGACTGACGTCCGCTGAGTGGGAATGGCCAATCTGCCGAAGGAAGACTTCCGAACAGGGGTAACGGCTTTGGTGACTTCGCCTGGAGCGGGAGTTGGCACGGCCAGTCTTGTGAAGACCGACCCCTTAGCAGGAGAAGCCTCTCCGACGATTTCATTTACTGGAACAGGGATGGCTATCCGTTTCGGGATAACTCCCTCAGGTATCGCGGGCTTCTTTACGAACCCATTGGAGTTTTGGCCCAGTTTGTTAAAGACCGAGGCGTTGGATTTGGACGACCCGTTGAGAGGTGCCGCGGTAATTGCAAGCCGATTAAAGACCGACTTCTTTGGAGCTTCTTGCGATGGCACTGGGGCGTTGAAGCTCATTGGTGGGATCATGGTCCCAAAGAACAGTCCAGTGGTGGCCTGATTCACCTGTTCCAACTGCATGGCGAAGATGGAGGCCGCTTGGGGCCCATAAGTCACTCCTCCGGCGAGGACGGAATGGGAGTTGTTGTTGCAGCTATTGCAGTTGGAAGCCATTTTCTCTGCACGGGAGCAAGACACCAAATCTTAGTACCTCGAATCCAGGGGCAACCACATTAAACCGCGATTCGTTCGCGAACACGACATACGAAGTGTGGAGTGGAAAGAGAAAAAGGTCCCAACGGGCGTGCCAGAATCTGTTCACCGCCGAAAGACGCGACCGGAACGTTGGGACGTCCGGCCTGAATTTTGAGGGCAGATGCTATTGGATTTTATCCATCCACCTCTCCGAAAATGCCAAGTTGATTTATGACACCGTATATCGGAGGTTTGGACAGATGCGGCTGTTGTAGCAGATTTCGTCAGATTCCCACTCATTGTGAGGGGTTTTTGATTGTGGGGACGCTCTTCCCTGCAGGCGCAAACCCCTGCAGTTAATTACGCTACCGCATCACGGTAACCATTTTCTCCTTCTCCAGATGGTCACTTCGTGTCGTGTGTATTTGTTTTGTTTTTGGTTGCCCGTGGATTGTATACGGAGACTAATTTATGTTGTCGCCCGTAGGACGTGGATTAGTCCAAATCCGTATTTTCTTAGATTTGGGTTTGGTTTGGGTTTAAGGATCGTTAATCTCATTGAGATCAAGATAAACTTAAACGTTGTTAAGGATACGTTAGTCTAATTTTTAGACTAAGATCTACTCAACGGGGGATTTGGAATCATTTAAATCCAACAACAGAGAATTTGGGCTCTATCGTCTTAGTTTAGGGACGTTACGGTCCAGGGGGTTTAAGGATTGTTAATCTCATTGAAATTAAGATCAACTTAAACGTTTGTTAAGGATACATTAGTCCAATTTTTAGATTAAGATCTACTTAACAGGGTTTTGGGATCATTTAGATCCAACAAAAGAGCATTTGGACTCTATTGTTTTAGTTTAGGGACATCGCGGTCCGTAAGTTTTAGGACATCATAGTCCGTGGAGTTTAAGGACGTCATAGTCCATAGTTTAAAGACGTCATGGTCTATAGAGTTTAGTTTAGGGACGTTGCGGTCCATAAGTTTAAGGACATCATAGTCCGTGGAGTTTAAGGACATCATAGTCCATAGTTTAAAGACGTCATAGTCTATAGAGTTTAGTTTAGGGACGTTGCAGTCCATAAGTTTAAGGACAACATAGTCCGTAGAGTTTAAGGACATCATAGTCCATAGTTTAAAGACGTCATAGTCTATGGTGGTTTAGTTTAAGGACGTTGCGGTCCATTGGGTTTAAGGACAACATAGTCCGTGGAGTTTAAGAACATCATAGTCCATAGTTTAAAGACGTCATAGTCTATGGGGGTTTAGTTTAAGGACGTTGCAGTCCATTGGGTTTAAGGACATCATAGTCCATGAGTTTAAGGACCTCATAGTCCATAGAGTTTAGTTTAGGGACATTGCAGTCCGTAGTTAGTTTAAGGACATTATGGTCCATTGTTAGTTTTAGGACGTTACGGTTCGTGGAGTTTCTGGCTCATCAATTTAGGGGTGCGCCAAGAGTTAGTGGTTATTGGGACCCTCCACCTCTCTGAAGACGTTGAAGAATTACAACGACATATATCAGAGGTGTGAAGAGATGTACCCTTGAACCAGATTTTAGATTGAGGAGTCATCAGTCGTGAGCATGGAGGCTCGGTTTATTTAGAGATTTAATCTCAGAAAAGACTTAGCCAATCTGGGGTTGAAGTCGGCCTCTTTTAGTGTTAAACACTAATGTATTTTTAGTGCTCACGTGTTCCCACGTAATGCTCTCAAGGCGCTCCAAAAATAGGGTTTATTCCCTTTTTTTTATAAGTGTTGAGCTCTTCTCAGGGGTCACGTAGCTAGATCTCAGTCTTTCCCCTTTTGTTCCTCAAAGATGCTCACGTGGGAACACGTGAGGTTTTATGTAGCGTTTGAATGCTAATGAATTATCAGGCTGTTCTTCTATGGTTTTGTGGAATCAAGTTCTCCTTTGTTCTTTGCAGGGATTAAATTCTTTTTAAGAGGTTAAACCCTAGTTTTAGAGGAATTAAATTCCCATATATTTTGTAAGAGTTAAACTCTTTTGGATTCGGTTCCTTCCCCTAGGTTTTGAATCTGCATGACAGAATCTCCCCGATGAGAATTAAATTCTCAATTTGTGGGGAGATTTGCTTCTGCAGATCTTAACCAGAGGAAGAACTAAGTTCTTTGAGAAGACTTAAACTCTTGGTTTGAGGATTAAATTCTCTTTTTGTGGGAGCTTTTGGGAGGGGTTCCTCTTCTTTAGAGAATTAAATTCTCTCTCTATTTTTCTTCCCCTCTCCCTCTTTGTATTTTTGCTCTTCTTCTCGCTCCTATTTATATGAGAAGAAAAAGAATCAATTTGTTAAGAGAATCCCCCATTGAGAGATCATGATTGATTTCAGGATCTTTTAGATCAATCGGTGAATTTTATTCACCGTTGGATTTTTAATCCAAAGGCTCTCTGTTTAATAGAGAAGATTTCTTGTTTGTTTAACATGATTATGAATATCTTGTTAGTTTTACCAAGATTAGAATTTTATTCTATCAAATCTTTTTAGTTTAACAAGATCAGAAATATATTTTCTTAATATGGATATCTTGTTAACATAGAATTTTATTCTTGTTATAAGATTAGGAAAATATTTTCCTATGATAGATTTTTATTCTATCAAATGATCATCGCTGGATCTTTGATCCAAGGGTCCTCTATTTAACAGAGAAGATCTTTCTAGTTTAAGGAAGATTGCGAAAATATTTCCCAAATAGAATTTAATGCTAGAATTTGATAGGAACATTTTAAATTAGGGTGCTCACATGCTATGCATGTGATTGGCAAAAGCACTCACATGTTTAACACGTGACCCCTAGTATGGGTTTTAGCCTGTTTATGTTCAGCGCTCATATGCTTTGCATATGTGCGCCCACGTGTTTTACACGTGATGCATGTGTTTTTTTTTATGATTCTCCCCCCTTTTTTATAAGGGAACAAGTAGCTCTTGGCAGAAAATTTTGGTGGGAACAGATATATTTTTCAATAATACTCTTGTAGTGGTTAGGTTTAAATACCGTTTTTTCTTTCATACTAGGTTTTCAGGTAAAAGTATTTCTAGATATCCTCTTCTATCCCAAGTTTCAAGGTGCGTGTATGTGCAGTTTATAGAGTATATACTTTCTAAATTTGAAATCAAGAATAGAAACTATTTTTCTGACTTATCCTTCAGTAAAACTTTCAATACTTTCCCTTCATCTCGACTTAACTCAAGAACTGAACTCAAAATTACCTACTTCTATAAAAAAAACTGTAAGGATGTATACTTACCAAGGTTAAATAGAACGAGGGTTATTTTTAGGGTTTTCAATTCCCAAGTCTAGGATTTAGTTATTTCTAACGTATCAACTAAACTTTCGGAATAAAAATCTAAGTTTCACTATTAGCTAACTTGACGAAAAGTTTTTATATTTTTGTAAAAATTTTCGATTTTTATAGGTTTTTAAATAAGTATGCAAATGCAAAATAGACACATGAATGCGAAGGAAGAAAGCTTACCGAGCACACCCCTAAACTTAAACTTGGCAGTGTCCTCACTGTCAGGTTACACCAAGAGGGTCAAAATTGTCGGCGCTCCCCTGTTGTTGTTTTTTTATATATACATAAAAGAAAACGCAAACCAAAAATATATATACACAAAAAGGTTCCTCCCAAACTTAAGTGAAACAGTGTTTCCACTGTTAAGCGTTAATGTTCAGCATTAGGGGGGAAAGAACAATATTAATCTATATAAGGCCTTACACAGGCCAAAAGTTAACACCAACCATTCAAAAATTTTACCGCGATAAAGCAGCGGTTGGTGAAAGAATGCGGAGAGCAAAGAAATGGAGAATACGCGAGACCGTATAGGGATAGAAGTGGGATACGGTCTCGGTATTTGAGGAGAAGAATGGCGGAAGGGAGAAAGAAGTGGAATACGAACTTGAGGGTAGAAATGGAGTGAATAAATTAGTACAATTTGTGACGACCGATGTGTAAAAAGCGATTGTACTAATCTATTAACCTATCGAGAAATGGGGTCAAATTCCTCAAGATTAGTGAGAAAATATGGGTAGACCGAACTTGGTAAACCAGACATAGTAAATGAAAGTGATATGGTCTCTTGCAAGGCGGGAACGACGGAAAGGATGGAAGGGAGTGATTGAGGAATGATATCAGGTAAAGGTTCAGGAGGGTGTACACAGTTAATGAAAGGGACAGGATGAATTGGAAAATCCGACTCATCAAGTAAAACTGGTTCATCCTCAGTACTATCCTCAAAATTCTCCTAAAAATAGCTCATCCATGCATTTATCATCAATATCAAGACGCATATGAAGTTCGGGAAAAACAGTTAATGACTCGGGATGATGAATTAGAGAGAAAAACTCGTCCAAAGCAGCGGTTTCATCATCCAAAATATTCCCAGCGTCGATATCCTTAATCAAGTGAAAATCAACCTTCTTAGACGCCTCCTTAAAAGCATGGATTTCAATCAATTCTGGTTCTAAAGTGGAGGTGTAGAGATCAACATGATTGGGTGCGGTTTCACTCGACAAGGTCCCTTCACAATCGGGTAAATCAAAAACTACAAAGTCGCACAACTCATCAAACATTCTATCTTCAATTGGTGTATTTTTTGGGACACTTGATAGACTTTCAAAACCGGAGTTGTGGGATTCAATTTGCAATGGGTAGGTTTGATTTGAAAGGGTATACAACTCACTCTCACTACTCAAATTCTCAGCCTATCCTATCGCCTCTTCATTCGTTGGAAAATTTGGAGCTAGTTGGAAACTAGCTACCGGGTCACTAGGTTGTATGAGGGCGGCCATAGACGCATTCAAATCCAGCATCTATTGGTACGACGCTACCTGAAACTCTTCCAATGACTGTTCCAGACTAGACATGGGTTGTGAAGGGGTTTCAGTAAAAGATCCAAAGTTGTTTGGATAATGGAAACTCCCAAATGGCTGTTCAGAAGCAATATCTAGGGAAGGTGTAAAAATCGGGTAGGACTGGTAGGAATTGAATGGTTGGACATGAGTAAGATCAACATTCGGATAAGAAGGTGATTGAAATTGTTGATCAAAAGAATCGGAAGTGGTGAAAGGAGTGAAAGATCGGTTACGGGATTGTTCAATACGTTCGGCAATAGACATGGGTTTCGGAGTTGCAACAGGACTCTCAAAAGGGGTATTAACGTAAGAAGGTGGGGAAGGTTGAAATGGTTGATACAAGGTGGAGTGCGGAGTCCAGTTGCTTGTCCTAGAGCATCTATCCGATCCTTCAAAGAAAGTTTAGGCATGGAGGGATCGTTCGAAGTTCGACCAAAGCAAGAGCCGTAAGAAGTAAAGTCTGGTTGTGGGTACCAAAGTTCGGCAAGAGTTTTTCGAGGTGGGGTACCCATGATATGAAGAAAAAAAGGGGAGGAAGAAGAATATGATGATTTTTTTTATTTTTTATAAGTTAGTTATTAACAAAAAAAATGAAATATACACACAAAAAGAATCTGGACAAAAACAATCACGACACAATATCACACACCTAATCAGTCTAGGGTTCACCTAGGTCAACTAGAGCTGCTCAACAACTTGATTGTCGAAGTAAAACTGTGTTGAGAAACGGGCTCAAGATATATTGATCACGAGGCCACACAAGTGCAAAGATAAGGGGGGTTTTCCAACGCTTTCGCGAAGGTCCTTAATTAGATAACCCTTTCTATTTTGGCGGTTTCGCCGAGAACACTTTCCTAGACACCACGTGAACGATATACCGTTAAGCGATGTTCTAAACACAGTTAACTTCCCCTAGTGAGCGCGAAGTCCTTAAAGGCTTAAAGTCTAGTTTCTTTTAAAATTTGTGTGGGTAAACGTTATACTCAATTTCGTGATTTGTGGGCCACGGAAAATAGGATGAAATCCTTTACCGTATGTTGTGGGGTTCGCTTGCCCTTAAGTCCATATTAATGGATGCAATGCGCAAATCAATGAAAAGGTTGTTAAAAACCTAAAAAAATCGATTTTTATGTTTAAGTACGGCACTGCAAAAAATACGGGTTGGTCAATTTTGGCGTTTGACAACGAACTTGTAAAGAATCCTGCAAAGATAGTATATTGGATACGTCGGATTTGAGAAAGAAGGTGTTAAAGAAATAAGTACCGATAAGTTTTCGGGTTAAGAAACTCTCGTTGAAGTGAATCCGGTTAGCATAAAAAAGTTCGCTTGCGCGGGTCAAACTATCCGGATCTTTGGCACTATACTTCACAATCACCTTAGTTTTGAATGTACACTTTGCTCCACACGATCGCAATTCGCAAATCCATAAAAATCTAAAAATGTCGAAAAACGGATATTTAGTGCGAAAAAGCGAGATGAATACCCAAACTCCTGCACACTCAAAATTATAAAAATCAAGCAATAAAATTGGGACAAAAATAAAACACTGGAGTAAAGAAGAAAATTTTGGAGCAAATGAAGAAACTTGGGCCGGCGACGTCGGATTATTTGGGGAGGTCGCCGGTTTTTCCTTGGATTTGGAGCTCCAAATTTCTTCTACCGTCTCAGTGTTCTACTAGTGTTTCAATGTTCTTCCTTATCTTTTCAGTCTAGTCCCAGAGTGCTAGCAGGTCAAAAATCCAGAGAACAAAATGTTAGCAATGTTAATTTTTGTTGGTTTTTGAAATTTTTGAATTTTTTAGTTTTGTTTTTAAGAATGGTGTTAGATGATATAAACAAGATTAACCCGAAATAACAAGAATAAAAACGTTACCATCTCCCCGGCAACGGCACCATTTGATTGCACGCTTTTGGCGTGTCGTGTATTTGAATGTTCTAAAATTAACCGCAATCAGGACGGTGTCGTTTTGCAGCTAGCCGCGTTGAGTACGGGTCGTCCGCAGGGAGACCGTGCGTTCTACCTTCTTGTTTTGACGAGTTAATGCGTGGAATGGTTCGATTCTATCCTATGTGTTTATATGCAAAGTATACGTTTGTTAGGAATAGATAGGTTAGTGTAGGTTAATAAAATCCGTACTCAATCCTTTGAGCCGAGCCCGACCACTAAAGCTAGAGAAATCGGCAACAACGTGGATTAGGGTACTTAAGCACGGTATTAGTGAAATCCGGCTTATTGACCTTTGTCCATCCGTTCTTGTCGCTTGCTTTCACCTCCGGCCAATCCGAACACAACCGGTCATGGTTAGGAGTCACTGATATCTTGGTAGGGTAGGGTGCCTAACGGAGCGCTTGCGTAAGGTTTGGGTGAAGTTTAATGGAAAGTATCGGAAAAAGGAAATGAGAAAGGAAATTTTTATTTACAATATCGTTTTCTTTCCTAACAATATCAATATTCACAAACATCAAAACCACAAGAGAAAGAGCAAATAAAAAGAGAAAAGAAAAGAAAAGAAAAACAATACAAGTAAGTAAATGGCATGGTAATTAAAGAGCAAGTAAGTAAATGACAAGAATGAAAATTGCAAGTAAGTAAAGCAAGTAAGTAAAAGAGATAGATACTAAGAACCCAAGTGCAAATGAAATCTTTATTATGTCCAAGTGATACAACCCTTGAGATCAATAACCAAAACTTAAACTTGTAAGCTCAATGAAGAGGTTGCAAGATCAATAGAAGGCAAAGAGATCAAGGAAAACTAAGCTATGTACAAGAACAAAAAGAGTATGAGTTCTAGTGTGAAGAATAATGGACAATCTTGGACCTTCCATCCATTGCTCACTGATATGTATTTACAGGCTCAAAAGAAAATTAAACAAGTAATAAAAATGAGTTGATGCGACTACAAGGGATCGACCGAACAAAAATGGGGCTCATTGGGGCTAGGGGCCGGCGAGCTCGGTTTTTACGGGCATGTAGCCGACCCAAATCCGAGGATCTTGGCTCGTGTTGATGTGGTGGTCTTGTGTTCCCTCGACAAGTCCACCGGTGCTGCTTGATTTCTTTATAGAGGCCTGGGTTGTACTCAGTAGCTTGGAGGGAACTTGATGCTTTTTAAATCACATCACATCTTTTTGCATTAAACACACATCACTTCTCATGTGCCCACTTGCACCAAGTCATCATTTGTGTGTGCCATGGGTAGCCCCCCTCTCTAGGTCCATGAACCAACAAGCTAGTGTACACACTTGTATGTGTAGGACCATTTAGATAAAAAGTGTGTACACATGCATGCTGCAAAAAGAAACTCATGAAATATCAGTCGGTTTTCAGTTCCGGTTGCAGTGTCGGGTCACAAACGTTATATCCATGATTTTGAGTGTGTTTCCAGTATTATATCACGGATACCTGTAATCTGTATTACTGAGCAGACACTGGTTAATAGTACCGATATATAACAAAATAGATAATGAATGAGCGGTATTAAAATGCAGTTTTGAAGGTGTTTCTCCAGCACCACTACTAGGGTTTGGTAGCATCACACATGCCATATTTAAAAATTATAGGGTGCTAAAGAAACTATCCTAAGGATCAAACTAGAAAAGCTAGGGTAACAAGACTTTAAACACCAACACAAGTAGTAAAAGGCTAGGGTTTGAGAATACAACATTTGTAGCTCCCTACGCTAGACTCCTTGACCACTTGAAAGTTGAAAGAAGCTCGCTTGAGATCCTCTAGGTCCACGACGATCCACCCGGAGTCCTCTCTGTCCAAGCTCAAGGCTCCACTTGATCAAGAAAAGAAGTAGAAGCCAACACTCTAAACTAATGGGCAAAAGTAGTGTAGAATGGTGATGTGGTTTGTTTTCTCACTTCAAAACCCTAACTTGATCACTCTTTTGCACACTAATGAAAGCTAGAGAGCAAGAGAGAGGAGGAAGAAGAAAATGGCAAATGAGAGCTCAAGAGATAATGATAAACTTAGAGATAAAAATGAGAAAAGAAAATATATATATTTTCTTCTTCTCACCTTTAACCCTAGTTAATAAATATCTAGATATTTCATTTGGATGCTTAATGGCCATGGAAATTAACTCAAGGTTAATGCAAAGGTTAATGGGTGAATAAAATAATCAAGCATGATAGAATTTCCATTTCCATTTTCTTTTATCCAAAAAGAAATATCAACATATTTATAAGTGTGTGAATCTTATATTGCCACCATCCATTGTATCAACAACCGTGATACAAGAGTGTATGCATGTATGTATGCATGCACATCCATATGTGCATCAATGAGAATAAATGCATACATGCATGCATACAACAAAAGACAAGAAGGGTTTAAAGTGAAAAAGCTAATGGTCAATGATAAATTAACACTTGATTTAGAAAACCGGTCACATCTAACAAACCGCCCAATTAATATACGGTATCACATACGCGCATTTGATCGGGTCACCGCGCATATCTCATATGCGCACCACATCGTTTCGCCTGGACTAGATAACTCCATTGTGGGACTCTAAGACTCGTCAATACGCCGACAGTGGGCGATGATCATATCAAGCACCCCCAGGCCGCAAGAGGTCAGCTAAACGTAATGGCAACCCGGGTATTGAGCGATCAGAAGAAAACAAGCGAACCTGTCACAACTCCCGTCGAGCCAACCGGCAACACTACCGTACAGTCCGGTCTCTTCGTCAGATATTCTGCATATCAAGTCTAGGGATGGTAACGTCAACCCCAATAACTCAATAAGTCGTGCCGATGAATGGTCTATAACAGATCGAGAAACTACTGATAACACTTATCAGTAAATCTCAACAGCCCTGGCCAGGGACTTACTGATATAACCAATCGAGCACAGCACAGCATCAACTCCCAATACCGGGAGAGATGAAACCCCTCCTATCGCTCATCGTCTTCGTGTGTCTCGGGACTGTACCCAAAAGCCACATGTTTGCACGACTCAGTAGAGCCATGGTAGGGTGGTAATCAAAGTACAGTAGGAGAACACACAAGACTCCATGACAATCTCGGGTCTACAGACTAACCTGTACCAGTGTCACCTGAGAACTGCTATCCGACGATAGATATAATACCATATAGGAGTTCTCGGCGGGTCCGTCCAGTGTACCCAGTCTCCATTGAGCACTCGCATATGATCTCGATGTCAAACATCAATGGATGTGGGAACATCCATCGTCCATCATATGGGTCTAGTATCATATACGCTAGTCTACTCTAGTATATCGATGCCCCATCTCGATACACCTACAACTAGAGACATTTCAGGATATGCTTATAAACTACAGACGTCCCACTAGTATGATCTCTATCATAATCACAGTAGTCAATAAAATATCCTCGGGGCTTTATCAACATGTGTAAATGAATAAAAGCATGATCAAGTCAACATGTCAGATAAAGAAAAACCAGATAGCATACTATCATGCCGAGCAAGAATGTACACTGAATACACACACACACACACACACACACACACACACACACACACACACACACACACACACACACACACATGTATAAATACATCCACTATCATATAATGGCCTCTAGGGCATACATATATCCAACAATCTCCCACTTGCACTAAGGCCGGTTATTGGCGTATCTCATACCCAACAATTCAAAAAGTCGCTCATGCTGCGGCTGAGGAGGGCCTTAGTGAGTGGATCCGCGATGTTATTCTTTGTGTCTACTATCCTAATCTCTATCTCGCGGCAATCTACAATCTCCCGGATCAAATGAAAGCGCTTCAGGATGTGTCTGGACCGCTGATGGGACCTGGGCTCCTTGGCTAACGCCATAGCCCCATTATTATCACAATACAATGATATTGGATCAATAATGGTTGGAACTACTCCTAGCTCCGAGACGAACTTCCTCATCCAGACGGCATCCTTGGCAGCATCATTTGCAGCAATGTACTCAGCCTCCATCGTAGAGTCTGCAACGGTATCCTGTTTAGAACTCTTCCAACTTACCGCCCCTCCATTGAGGGTAAATACAAACCCAGAGATAGATTTGATGTCGTCCTTATCACTCTGGAAGCTCGAATCGGTAAAGGCCTCCATTTGGAGATCTCCATTACCATACACCAAGAAGAATTCTTTAGTCCTTCGTAAGTACTTAAGAATGTTCTTCACAGCTATCCAGTGATTCTCCCCTGAGTTGGATTGATACCTGCTTACCACACTAAGTGCATAAGCTACATCTGGGCGTGTACATAACATCGCATACATTATAGATCTTACTGCCGAAGTATAGGATATAATGCTCATGCGAGCTCTCTCTTCATCGGTCTTTGGGCAAGAGTCCTTAGAGAGAGTGACCCCATGGCAAGCGGGTAAGGCACCCCGCTTGGAGTCTTCCGTACTAAACCTTTTTAGGATGGTGTTAATGTACCTGGTTTGGGACAATCCCAATAACCTTTTGGATCTATCTCTATAGATCCTAATGCCCAAAATGTATGTGGCATCACCCAGGTCCTTCATGGAGAACCTTAGTGATAAGAAAGATTTGACCGACTGTAGCATAGGAATATCATTTCCTATCAGAAGAATGTCATCCACGTACAATACGAGGAATGTGACAGCTCTCCCTACAGCCTTCTTATAAACACAAGGTTCATCTGGATTTTTGATGAAATCAAACTCTTTGATAACATCATCGAAACAGATGTTCCAACTCCGTGATGCCTGCTTTAATCCATAAATGGATTTAAGCAATCTACATGCTTTCCCGCTGCTCCCACTGTCAATGAAGCCCTCTGGCTGATCCATATAAATGCATTATTCTAAATCTCCATTTAGAAATGATGTTTTAACGTCCATCTGCCAGATTTCATAGTCGTAGTGAGCAGCAATAGCAAGTAGGATCCGAATGGATTTAAGCATGGCTACGGGAGAAAAAGTTTCGTCATAGTCCAAACCTGGTCTTTGACGAAAACCCTTCGCCACAAGTCTTGCCTTATAGGTCTCTACCTGCCCATGTACACTAATCTTTCTTTTAAAGATCCATTTGCACCCTACAGGTTTTACCCCAGGGGGTACAACGTCCAAAGTCCACACTTTGTTGGTGTACATAGACTCCATTTCAGATCTCATGGCATCCAGCCACTTCACAGAGTCTCCACTCGTGATAGCTTGCTGAAAGCTGGTAGGATCATCATCCTCCATGATGCAGTCTTCTCTGTCACCATCAATGAGGAAACCGTAGTACCTCTCCGGTGGGCGAAAAGTCCTACCAGACCTACGGAGTGGCCGAGGTTCCTCAGTTTCTGTTGCAACAGCCGGTTCAACCAAGTCATCATTTGTAATTTGTGTTTCTAGAACTTCTTCTAGGTCTACCACACTGTCATCTGTATCATTTGTAAAAAATTCTTTTTCCAAAAACGTGGCATACTGAGAAACAAACACTTTTTGTTCCTCCTTGTGGTAGAAAAGATATCCATAAGAATTCTTTGGATATCCCACAAAATTACACATGACTGACCGTGTCTCGAGTTTGTCCGGATTCTGCTTTTTAACATAGGCCGGACAATCCCAAATCTTAATTCGTTTAAGAGATGGTCTCTTCCCATGCCATATCTCATATGGCATGGTAGACACGGTTTTGGTTGGTGATTCGTATGTCAAAAACTATCTATTACCGCAATCAAGAACGGCGTCGCTTGTAGCTAGTCGGTGAATACGGGTCGGTCCACAGGGATGTTGTGAATTTCCTAATCGCTCAAACGAGTTAATTCCGATTGTTGTTCGGATTGATTATTAAATCTACAAAAACTAAATCTATCTATACTAAGATTATTTAGATCTAAATCTTGCTAGGGTTAGGTTTAGGAATGGTTTGGAAATATAAATAAATCTCAACGCTTTCTATACCCAAATGAAGATCTATGAGGAGTTATGGTAATTATCAATAAAGGGGATTAGATCCATTCGGGAAGGTGTTCCTTCCTCTAGGTTCTTGCCCTTCCTTTAGAGATCCTTACCCTAACCTCCATGGAAAACACGCGCAACCGGGCCTTTATACTACGGTATCACCACTACCTCGAGGGATAGGGTGCCGTAGGGCGCGGTGTGTGCGTGTATGCATGGAGTCCTATAAAAAAGTATGATGGGCAAGAAAGGGATGAGAGATCTCATCTCTCAAAAGCCTTCCCCAAAGCTAACCCTAACAAGCGAGGAGACTACTCGTTCATTAGGGAATTTAAAAACATTTATCTAGGGCAAAGAATGAAAAATTACCTAAGGCAAGAATTTAAATTAACTACTTACTTTACAGATGACTCTCTCCAAACATGTACGCAGGGTTGTCAGATCTGAATAGATGAATTGAAAAGAGGTATCGATGCTCTCCAAAAGAATTCTAAATTTTATTCATAGAAAGAGGCATAGAGAGGCATAACCTAATACAATGAATTAGAGTTCCTATTTATAGAGGATAGGAAACCCTAAATTACAATTGATTCGCACGTCTACATTTACCAAAATATCCTTAGGAAGACCTAGTCAAAGTAGACTCCAAGCTTTGGTAAAATTTTATGTGTCTGTCTCTTTAAAAGGAAGTATTGGGCCTTGAAATTTCCTTTGTTGGCTCTTCTGTTTTTGGGCTTCCTTATTATTTGGTTCTTTTATTAAAATAGCTTCTATATTTCTTCCAGATCTCCAGTGAACAATTGCGGTGGACTTTTAACCGTTCGCTTTGTAATCTTGGATCTTGCGCTGCCTTTGTACTCTGTAAACTGATCTTTATATAGGCTTGATCAAGATCCTTCTATTTGTTGGTTGCAGTTCCACTATTGCATCGTCTTTTCTCTTTTTCACTGTTTTAGATCCAAGAACCTGTAACCTGTAATATGTAGCAGACATGCGTCAAAAGCACCTGTTTATTTATGAAACGAATAAGAATGGGGAATATAATAATGCAATAATATGGTATGAACAAATACCCCCAAACTTATGTTTTGCTCGTCCTCGAGCAAACTTATTTTTTTATTCTCGATAAAAACCTAACCGCACTTTCGCGGGGAAACGCGATTGCACTGAGCTCGTGCAACAAGCCGTTAAACCTCTAGGTGTCCCTAGTAGGAGGAGTGTTGTCTCCTGAGGGTTTTCAGCGGATTACACCTACAAAATCCTATCAATTTGGCATTTTCGACTTTAATTCTCCAATTAGGTTTTCTAACAAGGAATTCTATTATCGTCGACTCATAAATTATCCACCCATATTCTTCACGCTTCCTCATCATTTAACTTAAGATTATATATATTCTGTAGACTTACTTAGCTTTCGGCATCTCTTAAGTTTTCCTTCTAGGGTTCCATCTCCACTTAGGAATTTTTATCAACTCTATTAAAGATATAAGTTCTATTCTTCACTCCTATCTTTCATCTAAACTCCAATCACATACCCCTACGTGTGTGTATAAATCACCCCTACACTTGGAAATTCAAATCAAGCAATCATACTCTTGTCCTTTTGTCCAAAGCACTTATTAATTGGTGAATTTTTAAATGAATTTTGCTTACACATCCTTCATGCGACCGTTAATACTTCTTGAGGTACCAACGACCGATTACAAGATGTGTTTGCACATTAAAGCGTAATTCCTAGTCTTGCAATACCCAAGGCTTTAGCAGTGACTCCCAAACCAGCTGGTCTAAGGCACTAGGTGATGAAGCACCCTCGCTAAATATTTTTCTATTTTTACAGCCTTAAGTAATCACAAAAACCAGTGTTCATTTTTTTTTATTCACTTTTTTTTTCTTTTATTTTCTTCGTACTAAAGACTTTAGACAAGAGCATTTCAAGGTCTCCTCTACTATTCCAAATTTCAAGGTGCGTGTTAGTGCAATTTGTAGGGTATACATTTTCAGAATCTAGACTTAAGTTAGGAATTATTTTTCAAACTTATACTCTAATAAAAATATCAATACTTTTCCCTTGTTTTGACTTAGCCCAAGAATTGAACTCAAAATTTGCCTATTTCTAAATAAACTACAAAGACATACACTTTCTACCGTTAAACTTTAAGGAAGGTTATTTTTAGGGTTTTTAATTTACTAAGTCTAAGATTTAGTTGTTCCTAGCTAAGTAACCTATTTGTCAAACTTAAGTCAAATAAGACCAAAATTGAATACATTAATTTTTATAATTTTTGAGATTTTTCAATTTTTAAGGGTTTTCAAATAAATATGCAAATGCAAAAATATGTACATATGAATGCGAAGGAAGAAGATGTACCGAGCATACCCCCAAACTTGAACTTAACAGTGTCCTCACTGTCATGCTACACCAAGAGGGTCAAAATGCCGGCACTCCCCTGTTTATTTATTTATAATTTTTTTATTTTTTTTTGAAATTTTTTTTTTATTTTTTATAGAAAAAGAAAACAAAAAATATATGTACATATATACAGCAAGGTTCCCCCCAAACTTAAGCTTGGCCTTACACAAGCCAAAGTTTAGCACCAACCATTCAAAAATCTTATCGTGATAATGGTCGAGTTGGTGAAAGAATGGAGTGGAAAGAAAAGAGATGAGAAGCACACGAGACCGCGTGGAGGTAGAAACGGGATACGGTCTCGGTGGGGGAGAAGAATGGCAGAAAAGAGAAAGAAGTGGAGTACGATCTTGAGGGTGTAAATCGAGTGAATAAATTAGCGCAATTTGTGATGACCGGTGTGTTAAAAGCGATTGTGCTAACTTATCAACCCGTCGAGAAATGGGGTCAAATCTCTCAAGATTCGCAAGAAGGCATGGGTACGCCGAACTTGGTATTGGAGACGAAAGCGCAACGGTCTCTTGTACGGTCGAAACGATAGGAAGGACGAAAGAGAGTGAATTAGGGATAGTTTCATTCTCACCGTAGTAAACTGTCTCGAACTTGAAAGATTCCATCAATGGTTCGAAACGACTGTAAGCAACCGAGTCTGATGGTTCAACTGACTCATCTGAAAATTCAAAGGACTCAAACTCGGGCGGTGAGTCATCAACATCATCCGAAAAAGGGAAACACTCGTAAGTGTTATCGGCTGTGAGAACTGTGTCAGATTCAAAGGAAAATTTTTCAAGCTCACAGTCTTCAAGCGTGATATTAGGCGTGGTCAGAACGATGGAAAGGAGGGAGGGTGATATAACAGTTAAAGGTTCAAGAGGATGAATTGGAAAATCCGACACATCAAACAAAAATGGTTCAACCACAATATTATCCTTAATATTCTCCTCAATACTATCCTCATAAGTCTCCTCTATATTTAACTCATCCATGCCATTATCATCAAAATTAAGACGCATATGAAGTTCGGAAGAAACATTTAATGACTCGGGATGATGACTTGGACATAAAATTTCAATCAAATCTACAGGATCATCATCCGAAATATTCCCGGCGTCTATATCCTCAATCAAGTGAAAATCAATTTTTTCTGACACCTCATCAAAAGCATGGATATTTATTGATTCAGGTTCTAGATTGGAGGTGTAAAGATCGAAAGGATTAAGTGTGGTTTCACTCGAAAGGGGTTCCTCATAATCTGGCAAATCAAGCACTACAAAGTCGCACAACTCATCATTTTGGACACATGTTTGAAAATTGGAGTTGTTGGGTTCAATTGGGTATGGGTAGGTTTGATTTGGAAATCCTCTCAAATTCGCACTCTGTCCAACCGCCTCCTCATACATTGAAAAATTTGGACCTAGTTGGAAACTAGCTACCGGTTCACTAGGTTGCATAAGGGCGGCAATGGACGCATCCACATTCCTAACCATTTTGTTTGTTGCTGCAATGTACGTCTCCAACGACTGTTCTAGACTAGACATGGGTTGTGAAGGGGTTTCGGTAAAAGATTCGAAATTGTTTGGATATGTGAAACTCCTAAAAGGCTGTGTAGAAACAGTGTATAGTGACGGTGGAAAAGTCGGGTAGGACTGGTAGGAAGTGGGTGGTTGGACAGGGGTAGGGTCAACATGTGGATAAAAAGGTGAATAGTCTTGTGGATCCCTAGAACTAGATGAGTGGAGAGGGGTGAAAGATCGGCTACGAGATTGAGCAATATGCTCAGCAATGGACATCGGTTTAGGAGTTACAGCAGGACTTGAAAAAGTGGTATCAACGTATGAAGGTGGTGAAGGTTGACTTGGTTGACACAAAGTGGGTTGCAAAGTCAAACTGTTTCTCCTAGACGCTTCTATTTGATCTTTCAAAGAAATTTTGGGCACGGAGGGATCTTCCTTAAATCGACCGAAACAATTAACGTACGAGGCAAAGTTAGGTTCGGGATATCAAAGTTCGGCAAGAGATTTATGATGTGGGGTACCCATGATAGAAGAAAGAGAAAAGAAAGAAGGTAGGTGGTGCAAGGATTTCTTAGCGGAAAAAAAATTGCAAGTTGTTAAAAATTTTCCTTTTTTCGTTTTTTTTTATTTGGAACTGTTTGCAAAAAATATTTTTGATAAAGGACTAAGACACACTTTCGATCAACCAAAAATGCACAATCAGGCCTAGATCTAGGGTCACCTAGGTCAGCTAGACAGACTCCTAACTGTTCCAAAGGGCTAGAGATAGGACCTTAAACCGCCTCTTCACCGCCAATTGCGGCCAGGTAAGTGCCAGGTAAGTGGGAAGGAACCACAGTAGTGGGCCTAATTAATAACCACTAGCCTTTGACACACTTGTCTAGACACCGCAAAGTCAGGTCAGGATAAACGGTCGATGCCTATAACTAGTCCTCTGTCCTATTAAGCTCGAAGTCCTTAGGGCCGAGTCTAGTATTTTTTAATTAAAGATTGATCAATGCAAATGCCTTATGTGATTTTTGGGGTCCTGGGAAGGGTGATGAAATCCCCACCCAATCTGAATTGGTCAAAAGCCCCTTAAAGTTCGATTAAAGATATGCAAAACAGTAAATCACTTGCAATCAAATCTTTTTTTTATTTTATGCGCGGCGTAAAGAATCCTGCAGAGAATCAATTATTGGAAGGGAGAAGATTTTTAGCGCAAAGAATCCTGCAGAAGATTTGGCAAAAAGATATATGGGGATTTGCAGAAAGGGGGAAGCGGAAACAAACAGAAAATTTTCGCGCGGTGACGTGGCATTGGGACCGCGGAACCTCGGCGGGAGACGGCTTACGCGGTGGAAATGAAGCTTCAGGTCTCGGAATAAATTGTGCTGCTCTGATTTCCCAATTTCTTTCTGTTCTGATGTACCTTTTTCTGTTTAGCACTCTGGATTTTTCCAGATCCGTCGATCCTGCAAAGATTCACAAAAAAAAATACCCTTCAAACAATAAATGATAAAAATTTTATAATTTTTTTTTCTGTTTTTATGATTTTTTTAATTTAGATTAACCCGAAATTGCAAAAAGGAAATACTACGCCATCCCCGGCAACGGCGCCATTTGATTCGTATGTCAAAAACTATCTATTACCGCAATCAAGAACGGCATCGCTTGTAGCTAGCCGGTGAATACGGGTCGGTCCACAGGGATGTTGTGAATTTCCTAATCGCTCAAACGAGTTAATTCCGATTGTTGTTCGGATTGATTATTAAATCTGAAAAAAACTAAATCTATCTATACTAAAATTATCTAGATATAAATCTTGCTAGGGTTAGGTTTAGAAATGGTTTGGAAATGTAAATAAATCTTAACGCTTTCTATACCCAAATGAAGATCTATGAGGAGTTATGGTAATTATCAATAAAGGGGATTAGATCCATTCGGGAAGGTGTTCCTTCCTCTAGGTTCTTGTCCTTCCTTTAGAGATCCTTACCCTAACCTCCATGGAAAACACGCGCAACCGGGCCTTTATACTACGGTATCACCGCTACCTCGAGGGATAGGGTGCCGTAGGGCACGGTGTGTGCATGTATGCATGGAGTCCTATAAAAAAGTATGATGGGTAAGAAAGGGATGAGAGATCTCATCTCTCAAAAGCCTTCCCCAAAGCTAACCCTAACAAGTAAGGAGACTACTCGCTCATTAGGGAATTTAAAAACATTTATCTAGAGCAAAGAATGAAAAATTACCTAGGGCAAGAATTTAAATTAACTACTTATTTTACAGATGGCTCTCTCCAAACATGTACGCAGGGTTGTCAGATCTGAATAGATGAATTGAAAAGAGGCATCGATACTCTCCAAAAGAATTCTAAATTTTATTCATAGAAAGAGGCATAGGGAGGCATAACCTAATATAATGAATTAGAGTTCCTATTTATAGAGGATAGGAAACCCTAGGTTACAATTGATTCGCACGTCTATATTTACCAAAATATCCTTAGGAAGACCTAGTCAAAGTAGACTCCAAGCTTTGGTAAAATTTTATGTGTCTGTCCCTTTAAAAGGAAGTATTGGGCCTTGAAATTTCTATTGTTGGCTCTTCTGTTTTTGGGCTTCCTTATTATTTAGTTTTTTTATTAAAATAGCTTCTATATTTCTTCCAGATCTCCAGTGAACAATTGCGGTGGACTTTTAACCGTTCGCTTTGTAATCTTGGATCTTGCGCTGCCTTTGTACTCTGTAAACTGATCTTTATGTAGGCTTGATCAAGATCCTTCTATTTGTTGGTTGCAGTTCCACTTTTGCATCGTCTTTTCTCTTTTTCACTGTTTTAGATCCAAGAACCTATAACCTGTAATATGTAGCAGACATGCATCACAAACACCTGTTTATTTATGAAACGAATAAGAATGGGGAATATAATAATGTAATATTATGGTATGAACAGTTGGGACCTTATTTAGTAGAAACGCTGCAGTCTCCAATGCATGCCCCCAAAATGAGATGGGTAACTCAGCATCACTCATCATGGAACGAACCATATCTAATAGGGTCCGATTCCGTCGTTCTGACACACCGTTATGCTGTGGTGTGTAAGGAGGAGTGAGCTGAGAGAGAATCCCATTCTCTTTTAGGAAGTTTGCAAACTCTGTACTGAGATACTCCCCACCTCGATCTGATCGAAGCATTTTGATACTCAAGTTGTTTTTCTACTTCGAGTTTATATTCAGTGAATTTCTCGAAAGTTTCGAATTTGTGCTTTAATTAAAATACATGACCGAATCTTGAGAAATCATCAGTGAAAGTAATGAAGTATGAAAAACCGCCTCTAGCCTGTGTAGACATTGGCCCACATACATCACTATGTATGAGGCCTAAGAGCTCAGTAGCTCTTTCTCCGTGTGTGGTAAACGGAGTTTTGGTCATTTTACCCTTGATACAAGACTGGCAAGTCGCATAAGATTTATATTCAAAAGGGTTTAAATATCCATCTTTATATAGCTTTTTTAGTCTTGTTTCGTTAATATGACCAAGTCTACAGTGCCAAATAAAAGCTTCATTTATTTCTGAAAATTTTCTTTTATTAGTGTGTTGTATGCTGAAAACTGTGTGTTGATTTAGGACGTATATCCCGTTATTAAGTGTACCATACCCAACCAACATTTGATTCAGGTGAATATTCATAACATTGTTCTGCAATACAAAATTATATCCTTCATTGTCTAACAAAAAAACGGATATTATATTACAAAGCATACTAGGTACATAATAACATGGGTTCAAAACCAATATACATCCAGACGGCAACCCCAAGTGATACTCTCACACTAAACTGTATGTACATTGGAACCATTTCCAACACGGAGAGTATGGTCACCTGTCTTCAAAACCATGCTATTTCTCAGCCTCTGCATAGAATTGCAAATATGAGAACCTGAACCGGTATCTAATACCCAGGAAGCAGAGTTTATTGAAAAACAGTTTTCTGTCACAAACACACCTGAAGCGGAAGCATCCCCATGCTTCTTCTTGAGATCCAAGTACTCCGTGCAGTTGCGCTTCCAGTGTCCCGTTTTGTGGCAGTGATAACATTCCCCTTTCCCCGATTCTCCAGCTTTGGACTTGTCTTTCCCCTTAACCTTTTTGACTCCACCCTTAGGTTTGGTGGGTTTCTTCTTCATCTTTCCCTTGGCCTTAGCCTTCGGACGAGAGGAGGAAGATGGCCCAACACTCAAAACGGGAATCTTCACTGATTTCATCGTGCTCTCTGCACTCCTTAACATATTAAGGAGTTCAGGTAGTTCCTTCTCCATGTTGTGCATGTTAAAGTTAACTATAAATTGAGCAAAGGTGGAGGGGAGAAACTGCAGAATAATATCCGTATTTTTCTCATTGTCCATTGTCCACCCAAGGTCCTCAAGCTCTTCTATGAGAGCTATCATCTTCAGAACATGGTCTCCTACTGGTGTGACAGGGGCCATTCGCATCTGAAACAGCTTTCTGGATGCTTTGTATCTTAATACGCGAGATTGCTCTCCATACAACTCCTTTATATGGAGGAATATGGCTTGGACGTCCATATTCTCGTGATGCTTATGATGTGTGTTATCCATCGATGCAAGCGCGAGGCATTTGGCCGTGGCACAGTCAACGTCCCATGTCTTGCGGACTTCCTTATCCGCAACCGAAGATTTAGGACCTGGGATGGGCGGGGCTGGAGCCGTGAGGACATATGATACCTTATCATAAATCAAGGCAATGTTAAAATTCATCAGCCAGTCTTTATAATTGGTCCCATTCAGTTTGTTTGTATCTAGTAGAAGCTTGAGTCCTGTCATTGGTATCTGCCATTAAGAGAAAGAAAAGAATACACTCAGCGAAAGCTCTTGCAAAGATCAGATTGGTTATTATCTTATCTAATCGATATCTCCCACTGCTTTAATCAATTTTTTCTTTCAAACCTTAAAAAGAAAACTAGCCAGGATTAATTACATTCTACAACTTCGCTAACCGTTCAGCCAGGCCAGTGTCGGTACTTGAGGGAAGTTCCCCGTGCTTTCGCACGGACCTAATTAATATAAACCTCGTCTTCCCAGAGGCGTAGCCCCGTTAACACCTTTTTAGACACCTAATAGGTTAGCTAATTGTAAACTGCAAAACTCTCCTGGGAGCAACTATTGCCCACAGTGGGATCGGGATCCAACCATCATATGGAAGGTATGCAATCTCATTGCAAATTTCAACTATTGAAATTCCCGATATGGTTTTTACCACTAGCACTCATGACCTTAACTATGGTCAATAAATCATAAGCACTAGTCAAGTTCTACCCGTCATTTCTTGATTAATTAGACCCACCCACGTGACCCTTAACTATGGTCAACAAAGTCGCATGAATATCCCAATTAATCTGCATCATATGCATTGTAGGAAGACATCACTTAGCTACCGTACACTACGCCTTAACTATAGTCAACAAACGTAGCACGAATACTAAGTACTCTACTTCCTAAAATGACGGAGGGTTGCGGATGGTTTTTAAGAAAACCTTTAACGCTTTGAACTTGATATCGTCGTAAAATCAAACGGTTTTCAAAAGGAGTGGCTTAAGCTCCGCGGTTTTGAAATGTAGCCTTTTCGTAAAAAGCCGAGTGGTTTTCAAATCCGATTCTACAACATCTTTTTAGGTTTATTTTATTTACATTAATCATACTAATGTAGTCCCATCATTTAAGTCCTTGAGCCATCACAGAAAAGAAACGAAAATACAACGTACGCTTATCCCATCCGCATTCGCCGCAATGTTCCGTTATGCACCGTTAGGTTACTTAACTAACGGCATACCGGGACGGGACTAGCGCGGGTGTAAAATATAAGCAACGTCTATTATATATCTCATATATAATATAGCATTCCTCTCAGATATATTAAGCGATCACATCACAGAATATAGGCAGCAGAAACACAGATATGATAATATAGGATATACTAGAACGTCCGTATTTAGTATTTAGCCAACAATAGAAAATACGGATTCTACGGTCGTGATGAATAGCCAATCCCACACCCTAGACCCCTACGAGAGCGGCAAGTGCCCCTACTAATTCTAGAGTTAGGAGACCCGGACCCGACTCCTCGAGATGGTCTCCCACTGGACTCTAGAACCCGGTCACTTGTGCTCTCCACCTTTGGTCTATCCTAATACGGAAAAGTAAATAATATACAACAATGGTGACATCATCCTCAACCCGGAAGTGCCCCAAATAAAAGAATATTACATTACAAATGAATTTTACATGAATGAAAAGTAAAACTCTCATCTCACCTAAACCCCCCCCCCCGGATATTCGATCACGACAATCCTATAAATCAAAACACAGCAACACATAACATCACATGTCATCAACGTAAGCAAGTATGTGTACCCCAATTGCCGCTGACATATAGCAACGAAACTGGTGATACGCATACTATGCTTACGGTCGCAGAAACAAGTATCACATACTACTAGGTGATGTTAAACCCTTCGATCGAATTAACGAACACCCATATTCCCCAGCAAGCTCAACACTTGAGCACCGTCAAACAATACCCAAAATATATGCCACAGTATTTAATGGACCAGCTGTAGAAGGGCAGACCCAAGTCTCATTTGTGACGCCACTAACTACGGTAAACCCTAAGGTTTAGTCGCAGTTTGGTGGTCACATCTCGAGTTAGGGTTACATTCTTCTAGAGGGTCCATAAGAATACCTACATTATATATCGAGTACGTTCAACCTGGAAAATACCAGTGTTTGATAATTCGTCCGACCTGTTTAACGTCGCCAAAGTTACCAAATACAATGCTATAAAATACGAATAAGAAATACTCCACAAAGAGCCTATTTCCAAACTAATATCACATGCAAATTTGGACTTCAAAACAATACCAGAAACCCCAAATTATGATGTACAGATCACTGGTGAAAAACGAGGAGGAAGGGAGCAAAAGGGGTCGGCGACGCCGGATTTTATGGCTTGGTCGCCGGCCAGGAACCGAGCACCCCCCTCGTGTTTCACTTGTGTTCTTACATCATCCTAAATGCCACTCTGCAGTTACTAAAATAATTTTTAGACCGCTTTTCAAAAAATTTACAGAGAGCATTTCATGGGTTTTCTAAAATCGTATTTTTTGCGGGGTTTTTCGTTTTCGTATTGTCGTAACATCGTCTAGGCTTCTAGTTAGGCTCTGTACCATCAAGGTGTTTCTCCAGCACCACTACTAGGGTTTGGTAGCATCACGCATGCCATATTTAAAAATTATAGGGTGCTAAAGAAACTATCCTAAGGATCAAACTAGAAAAGCTAGGGTAACAAGACTTTAAACACCAACACAAGTAGTAAAAGGCTAGGGTTTGAGAATACAACCTTTGTAGCTCCCTACGCTAGACTCCTTGACCACTTGAAAGTTGAAAGAAGCTCGCTTGAGATCCTCTAGGTCCACGACGATCCACCCGGAGTCCTCTCTGTCCAAGCTCAAGGCTCCACTTGATCAAGAAAAGAAGTAGAAGCCAACACTCTAAACTAATGGGCAAAAGTAGTGTAGAATGGTGATGTGGTTTGTTTTCTCACTTCAAAACCCTAACTTGATCACTCTTTTGCACACTAATGAAAGCTAAAGAGCAAGAGAGAGGAGGAAGAAGAATATGGCAAATGAGAGCTCAAGAGATAATGATAAACTTAGAGATAAAAATGAGAAAAGAAAATATATATATTTTCTTCTTCTCACCTTTAACCCTAGTTAATAAATATCTAGATATTTCATTTGGATGCTTAATGGCCATGGAAATTAACTCAAGGTTAATGCAAAGGTTAATGGGTGAATAAAATAATCAAGCATGATAGAATTTCCATTTCCATTTTCTTTTATCCAAAAAGAAATATCAACATATTTATAAGTGTGTGAATCTTATATTGCCACCATCCATTGTATCAACAACCATGATACAAGAGTGTATGCATGTATGTGTGCATGCACATCCATATGTGCATCAATGAGAATAAATGCATACATGCATGCATACAACAAAAGACAAGAAGGGTTTAAAGTGAAAAAGCTAATGGTCAATGATAAATTAACACTTGATTTAGCAAACCGGTCACATCTCATATGACCTGACCAATAGCAAACCGTCCGATTAATATACGGTATCACATACGCGCATTTAATCGGGTCCCCGCGCATATCTCATATGCGCACCACATCGTTTCTCCTGGACTAGGTAACTCCATTGTGGGACTCTAAGACTCGTCAATACGCCGGCAGTGGGCGATGATCATATCAGTAATTATTTTGTTTTTAAATAACTCCATAAAGGAGTATTTTAACCTGAGCTTTTTAACCTGAGCATTTTAACCTGAGCACAATATATATATAAGTAATTATTTTGTTTTTAAATAACTCCATTTTTAGTGTACATAAAATTGTTTTAAAATTAAAGTAATACTTGGCGTATTTAGTGTTGTTGTTACCACTTTAAGTAGTTATTTTCCTACAATAATTACAAGAAGGAGCTTGTAGCTCGTTGATAATACCTTGCACTGCTGAACCAAGCCACCAGAGTTCAAATCTCATGCCCCACATTATTTTTGTATTTATTTTGTTTTAATTTCTTTTGGAAGTCAACGGTCAAAAAGCCATAACTCCCAAAATATGTACTGGACAACAAAAAGTAAATATACCAAATTGTACCCCCGAAGTTTCCCCGGCCTCTGGTGGTGTGACTCGGCCCGACTCGGCACCGCCGGCCGGCGACTCGTCCGGCGCCGCCGGCCGCGAACTTGGCCGAGTCACCAACAGAGAAAAGATGCTCCTTGACTTGATCAACCCTCCTGCACACTTATTATACCTGGATCGGTTTTAAATTGCCCAATAAATCCCTTTTACTCCTATGTTTAATGAATTTTTAATGATTTTGTATATTTTTTATATTTTTTATTAAAAACCCTAACCCTAGCCTAACCCTATATAAACCCCCATACCCTCTACCCTCTCACCCTACATTCCTAAGTCCACTCTCTAAAAATTTAAAGAGAACTTGGTACGTGAGAAAACGAGCGAAAGGCGAAGCGCTGACGAAATCGACGGCGAAATCCCGGCGATCGTACTAGGACCTCTTCACGACGTTTCGACGCACCGGCAAACCCACTACCTTCCTCTCACTCTCTAGCGTTGTCCAAAACCGTAAGTCTCTCTTTTCTACCTTTCTATTCTTTCATAAAATATGACTTTTCAAACCCGACGGAAATCGGAATAAACCGATTTCCGATTCGGTTTTCTATCAAAACTCACTTATCACTAATTCCACAATGCTTAAATATATTCATGTTGACTACTAATCACATAACAACTAATTTGGATAAAGTTTCTCACATGAAATGATAACTTTTGCGATATATCGTATTCTTTCACTTAAATACCACTATATTTAGTTTATCACATTTAACATCTTAACCTTGCTAAACCTTAAAGTAGTTCACGAGGTAATGACCTATCTCCCCACACACCCATATGTAATCATAATACGCTACCTTGAAAATTTAGAATACGACAAAACAAGATTTTACATTAAAATACCATTTTCTTTATAAAACCTTTTCTAAAAGTTTTAGGTTAATACATTCCTAAACCAATATCTTTAATAGGAAAAGACGATAAGTTATGGACATCGATCATTTAGCTAAACCTAACTTTGTGGTGTCTAGGCAAGTGTGTCTAAGGCGAGTGGTTACTTAATTAGGACCACTACTTGTAGTGGAGAGCCTCCCACTCACCTGGTACTTACCTGGCCGCAATTGGCGGTGAAGAGGCGATTTGAGGCTTCCAATGACTTGTCGTTTAGACCATTTAGAAATATCTTAGTTGGCTTAGAAAACCCTAGAATCTAAAATACGGAAATTTACATCTTTTACAAATAAATACCTTATCTTTATAAAACCGTTTTCTAAACGACTAGTATTTATTAAATCTTTGCAAAGCGCCACTACAACCCACATTTGGGGAACTCGTTAGGGATAGTACGGTTTATCGTGCACCCTCGGGCTTAGTAGTGCGAGATTCAGACCTCCGCAAGGAGCATTCGGTCTCGAAAAGTTTAAAATACGACATTTAAGAAAAATGAGATTTTTGGAAAATAAAATATTTATTAAAAATTATTCTTGTATAAACATATGTATATTTATCATTTAAACACCTATTTTATTATAAGATAAAGTTTCCACCTTTTCCTAAAAATTACAAGATTAAAAGTTACATTAAAATACCATGAATTTCAAATAAATCAATATTACAAATTAATACCTTTATTTATGAAATTAGGATATTTTCACTAGAAATATCACAAAATAAATCACACTCATTATAACTATAAAGACGAATAATAAATACTTGAGGTGTATCTTGAAAACTATACAAAAGTATTTTTTACATAAAACCCCCTCAAGTTTTATAAATTACAATAAGGATCCTAACAAATATAGAACCCCGACTTACATTTCTTTTAGTCTGACTCGGGTTTGAGTCTGGTTATTTCTGACTTGAATATGATTCAAGTCAATCTATATTCCTTATTATTCCAACTCAATATGAACACATGAATCCCAGAATCCAGTTAATAATCTATATAACTTGACTGAATCAAACCATGGATATTCATCCATTATTCCGTTATTCCATTTACCTGTCTATGCAGTTACACTCTGTTACTGATATCATGGTTTTGGTCGGTCATCCAACTTACACAATACAATACTACAATACAATCAAAACACTACGGGGTTTAAGGGGTAGATTGGTACGGAAGGTGTTAAAGGTTGCACGGGGCGGTAAGATTAAGACACCTAACATGAATCCAATTGTCATTGTTCCGGGTTGTATAACGGAGCCTTGTACTCTATATTCCGTTTGCCCTGGTCTCTAGCATATAGAGACCCCTCTCGTATACACTGGCATTCTTCTGTACCAAGCTACAAACAACAGCGTTAATACAACATTACAACAATACAATACAACATTAAAAGCTACTCTCTCTCTCCTACTCTTTGTCTATTTCTCCCTTATCTTTGGGACTTACCGAGCGACCTATTCGCTGACGACATTCTATTTCTTTCTTCTTTGAATGTCGCCAGGTGTTTTGGACACAGCAGAGATCGAGCCCACCGGTGAAGACTTGGAGCAGTTTCACGAAAACCCCGAGCTCTAGACATTGTATCTTGTTCTATTCGGTACTTTCATTTCCTGTTATGCCATTATTTAGGCATCGCTTTTCATTCCAGTTGTATTTACTTTTCATGCATTGTACAAAAGAATGTTATTAATAAAGTTGTTGTTATTTATATATCTCTTGTCTCTTGTGATTTACTTTTATATTGCTTAGATACGCTTAGCGTATGTACTTCTAAGTATATACGTAGCGGACCTCGTCGCGTCCCCTTCGCCGTACACCGGGAAGCGGGGCGTGACAAATCCGGTCTCTTCGTTTGATATGCTGCATATCGAGTCTAGGGATGGTAACGTCAACCTCAATAACTCAATAAGTCGTGCCGATGAATGGTCTATAACAGATCGAGAAACTACTGATAACACTTATCAATAAATCTCAACAGCCCTGGCCAGGGACTTACTGATATAGCCAATCGAGCACAGCATATGATCAACTCCTAATACCGGAAGAGACGAAACCCTCCTATCGCTCATCGTCTTCGTGTGTCTCGGGACTGTACCAAAAAGCCACCTGTTTGCATGACTCGGTAGAGCTATGGTAGGGTGGTAATCAAAGTACAGTAGGAGAACACACAAGACTCTATGACGATCTCGGGTCTACAGACTAACCTGTACCAGTGTCACCTGAGAACTGCTATCCGATGATAGATATAATACCATATAAAAGTTCTCGGCGAGTCCGTCCAGTGTACCCAGTCTCCACTGAGCACCCGCATATGATCTCGATGTCAAACATCAATGGATATGGGAACATCCATCGCCCATCATATGGGTCTAGTATCATATACGCTAGTCTACTCTGGTATATCGATGCCCCATCTCGATACACCTACGACTAGAGATATTTCAGGATATGCTTATAAACTACAGACGTCTCACTAGTATGATCTCTATCATAATCATAGTAGTCAAGCAAATATCCTCGGGGCTTTATCAACATGTGTAAATGAATAAAAGCATGATCAAGTCAACATGTCAGATAAAGAAAAACCAGATAGCATACTATCATGTCGAGTAAGAATGTACACTGAATATATATATACACACACACACACACACATGTATAAATACATCCACTATCATATAATAGCCTCTAGGGCATACATATATCCAACAGTTTTTAGTGATGAACAGGTGTACTCCTGAAACTTCGGAGAGTAGGGTTTTGGCCGCTCAATCTTCTTTTTCTCCTCCCTGGCCCTTTTCTTCTGATCAGCTTATTCTGTCCGGGGCAGGTTGGCGTTCACCTCGGACTCATAATGGATCTCACGTTCGGTCCAGGCCTTTACCTTGGCCATGGTCTTAGGTTGCGCTAATGCAAAGGAGCGTGGCCACTCCTTGTGCCTAAGACCCGACCTAAGGGCCGTAATGACCGTCTCGTCCCGGTGCTCTGGGACCTCAAGGAGGGCATTGTAGAAGCGGGTGACGTATCCTTTGAAGAATTCTTTGTCCCCGCTCTTTATGGTGAAGAGATGATCAATGGTCCGCTTCTGCCGTCTGTTCCTGACGAAATGACCGAGGAACTGGGTGGCCAGCCCATCGAAGGTAGAGATTGAGCATGGCGCTAGTCCTCGGAACCAGTCTCGTCCAGATCGGATGAGAGTGGCGGGGAAAGCACGGCATTACGCGGCATCGAAGTTGTCCTGGAAACTCATCCCGGCAGTGAACGTGTCCAAATGGTCTTTCGGGTCAGACTTCCCGTCGAAGAGGGAGACCTTCGGGGGCTTGTTCCGGGAGGAGACATGGACGGCGAGTAGCTCTTTGGAGAAGGGCTTCGTAAGCGAGTCGGCAGCATATTTAGCCCCATCGCTTGAAGGACGATTTTTCCGATGCATGCCTTCGATCTTCTTTTCGAGGGCGTCGAGTCGGTCGTGGTATCCTGATGATTCGGTATACTCTGATTTTTGGCCTATGCTGCCGGAGACCTGCGCCTGGCCCCGGCCCCGGTTCCGTTCGATGAGGTTCCTTAGATCCTCTGGCGAGGTCGTCTTCGAGCTACCGTGGTGAGTCCCGTTCGCGCGACCCCGTCGAGGGAGGGGTTCCAGTCATGCCTGGGAGCAGGCGAGCTGACCGACACCTCCTCGGGAGGGACAGGGGCGCGATGGGCCTCGGGGCGAGGTGCTATGGGGAAAGACCTCGGTGTTGAGCTGTGCGGCGCCCAGCGGGTCATTAAATTGGTTGTCCCGGGGGATCTGCAGTCGCCGGAGACAGCGAGGCGGTGTTCGGTTATGCCGACGCGGGCAGAGTCTTCTCTCCCTTTGTAGGGGTCCCGGTCCCGAGGTGGGGGAGCGACGACCTGGGGCGCTTACCCGGCCGTTTGGACATGGACGAACACATCCACGACGGATGCGAGCCGATCTATCCGAGCAAATAGGGCGTGAATGGCATTCGGGGGAGGAGGGGATCCATCTGCGCCTCCATTATGGGGAAGGCGACGGCTAGAGCTTGGATCGTCACGGTGATTGCTCGCCATGAAGTTGAGATCGGAAAGTGAACTTTCGTTGAGTGGAATCAAATTCCCACAGACGACGCCAACTGATAGATCTCTGGATCTCCTTCAGATGTTACCTTCCGTTGATCTGCAGTGAGCGCTGATGGATGACTGAGATTGAGTTGGAGGTTGCCTCCTGGAGCGTGTGGATCTCAATGGGCTTGAGGTGGTTAAGGCCGAGCTACCTGCAAGGAAGTCCCGGGGTGGTTGTGCCATCGAGGACCCTCCGACGATCAAGTTAGACGGGGTATTTTGGCAGAGTAACGGCCTATTGGGGAAAAATTAGCTTACTTGAGTCGTCTGAGAGAGGGGTTTATATAGTGGCAGCCGTGAGCAGGCGGGCGCGAGATTCACGCCGGCCGTTACGCCCCTGGCGTTACGCCCGTGTGGCAGGCAGGATTCCCCATTAATGACGAGATATGCTCGTTAATGGGGGAACGTAGGATCATGGGGGGCGGATATCTCGCGTCTGGCGAGATTCGCGGCGCCGTGGCGGAGACGCCTGTGATCGGTGTTGTGGGTCAATCAATGAGACCGAGGAAGATAAGCTCGGCGGGAGGCTCGGAAACAGAGCGGGAGCCCGAGGCATCTTGGATATGCAATAGCTCGGAGGCGAGCTGGAGGGCTGAGGGAACTCAGCGTGCGGGAGGGCTCCGAGGCGAGCCGATGGTCGTTTGTAAGGTGATCGTAGGAGTGGTCTGGAAGGCCGCCAAAGGTCGGGAACATCCTCGGATCGAAGGTTCGGGATATGTTTCCAACGTGCCGATCTTGATCTTTTCTCGTAAGCTCTGGGACACGTCATCTGTCACGTGTCATGATCTAGGGAGTCACCGCTATCGAGCCTCATCACCACCATACAGACCTTAACCGTCATTGGATTTTCAAACTCACGCTGCTTTTTGAATTTCATTGAACAAAATAAGAGAAATACTATATGATCGCAGAACTGCTAGTTCAGCCTTTTGTTGTTAATATAGTTTTTTGTTTAAATTTCACTAAAATACCATATTTTTGGATATATTTCAGATGATTGTTAATTCAACTTTTTGTTTAAATTTCTGGATGCTTTATTATGCTATGAATATAAAAATCTAATGTATTAAATCAAAGCACGAAGAAATACTAAAGGCTTACCATAAGGAAATTATAAGAAGACATGTGTTAATAATAAGTTTAAACGGATACAACTAATTAGTTTCATTCCTTTACCAATTTTTTTTGAGAAGTGAGAGGATGTGGATCTCATGTGCCGTCTCTTGGGGATGGATTTGATGGTGGAGAATGGTATTTTGCTTGTGAGAGCACATGTCAGATGAAGATCCTCTGATTTAGATTGCGGATTGAAAATTTTATTAGAAAAAAACTTGTAACTATTTGGGGATAATTTTATCAGCATTTTTTCCCCACAAAAACAGCAACTAAATTACTGAAAGGATTTTTATTCTATTTTTTGATTATTTCTTCAAATCGAAATCGAAAGTAGCACATGCCACCCTTCTTTTGTAAATTACTAGGTTTTTATTTTGGCAAATGTAACTTGCTTGTTTGCTTGCATGTATGTGCACATAAGGAAAATAAATCATTTTATACAATGTTTTGAAGGGAAGGAAGGCAGAGGATAGGAAATAAGGTTGTTAAAATAAAAATATATAATTTAAAATCTAAATTAGCGTTATGGTGTGAATAGATTTGGTATTGAATAAGAAAGGGACAAAGGAATTTATTTAATAAAAAATTTGATACACATAAACCGCGGATGTGAAAAGAATTTAAATTTATCCTCTTATATATATAAAAAATGTCAGGCCATCAATTGATGACATGCTCTGATTGTTTATTTAGCGATATGGATTCAGGGTCCTTGCTATTGTATGGGCCATGCTATGGCATTCAACGGTAGAAGCATGGGTTAAAAAAGGGGAAGTTTTGTGACCTCGGCAAATAAAAACCCAAAGTTTAAAATCGGACACCTGAATACCTAAAGTTTTACTTGACACTTTGGTGACTGACACCGTCAACAACGGAAGAGTAAAGACGATTTTGCCCTTCAGACCTCATTGACCATGAAATTAAACTACCAGGAACAAAAATCTCGGACAAAACTCAAATGAGAATCTATTCTGAAGATGTTACTGACCAAAATGCCAATATGAAATTATGAGCATTTATATGTCCCATGTAAAGTTCAGTTACATAAAATTTGGGTGTGAGCCAAGACAACAAATAACGAAGCGACAAGTAAGCTACACACGAAAGATCATTGTTGGAAGCACATACATGTGCCGCGTGTACCGGCACCCGAAACGTCTGGACTGTTCCGATTCTATAAAAACCCATTTACCGTGCATAACAATTAATTTCAAAAAAAAATTGGGGAAAAATATTAGATCGAAACCCATAAAAAGGGGAAAAGAATTCTGCTCCATTTCACATATATAAATTTTTTTTTTTTGCGCGATGACGATTCAGCGATCTCTTCTTCTGTTGCTGTTATCATTTCTATTCATTCTCTCATTTCGCGAGGCCAAAACCCTAGACCCCTACAAGGTACGAATCCCTCCATTTCCCCCTAAATTTAGGCGCGCGATAATCAAAATTGTCCTTTTTATTGGATTATGTTTGTGCATTTGATTTGTGTATGCTATGCTGTTTTTTGAATGTGTTGAAGAATCTTGAGATGAGAATACTATGTGTCTCGAGGGCTTTAAGTTATTTGAAATGAGCCAAATTTCTCGGTTTTCTCCCCAAATTAACTCCAAACGGGTTAGGGGAAACAATTTAATACTGTTAGCCAACATAATTTGATGCTGAATTTTACAATTTGGGTACGTAGAAAAGCTTGGGTGTTTCTTTAAATAAATTTTATAAAACCTTATATTTATGCATGGTATGGTTATATATTGTTTTGAGAGAGAATCATGGACATGGCCCTTTACGTAACTGTTTGACAAAAGATATTATTTAGCCGACCCAAAAAAATTGGCTTAAGAGTAATAAAAGCAATTAGATAGTGATGGAGAAGAAAACAGGAAAAGTAATGAGTATTTAGGTGAGGACTGATTCAAGCATCTGTCAAAGAAAAGATGTAGAAGACAAAAACAGTTTAAAAGCTGGATTGTCGAGAGAGATGGGATTGAGAATAAATGTGTGCATCTGTCAAAGAAAAGATTTAACTGGAATTGTTTGGAGTCGATGAGAAGAAGTCTTTGTAGAGCTAGGAACAAGTATGAAACAAGTTGTTGGTAAATATTGGTTTGCGTCGGGTTGTTTACTTGAGCTCAATTGGGAACAAGATCTTAATCTTTGGGAGATTGGATTGCACCACACACTGTTGGAAAATAAATGTTCACCTATACCAGCCCAGCAGGATAAGTTTGGATTTGGATTTTCTTCCATCCACATACAATATAAATATTTGTGATTTTAGTTAGCTCGGTATTAGAGTAGCCAAGATTTGTAGTGGAAGATTGAGGTGCATTAGTCAACCTTGATGAAAACACTCTTTATTTGCATCAAAATGGCCAAGGGAAGGGTTCTTTCTGTAAATTTTCAAGTATTTCCTGCAATTTTAGTTTGGTTGAGCTTTAAGCACAAGCAATGTTGTTTGATGCTAATTTGGGCCATAGATACAAAATTGGGAGAAAGTTCTTGCAAGTTTCTGACAAGAAACAAATCAACTACTGTGTAACCATTAGAGTGGTGGAACATATGTTTGGATCCATTGTGAGTTGAATTTCAAATGTTCTCCGTTGGCCCGAAGATAAGTAATTTGATGTGATTTACATCTTTATCCTTGTTCTCTTCTTCTATGTCCACCATCTTTAGAACAAGCAGGTGATGTAATGTATAATGCTATTCCTTTCATAACGTTCTTTCTGAATTTTGGTCAAGTTCATTATCTTTGACAAAATGTGGTTCTTGTGGCCAAGTACCACTTTTTCCTAAAAAAGAAGGGACTTTTTTGATGTATTATATGTTTGAACTTCATACAAGGTAGTCAAGTGATGAATTTGGAAAATTTGCACACACTGTTAATTGGTAAAGTATAGAACTCATACTATGCTGATCAAGACCTACTGTTTGAGTTCACGTTTCTATCAGTGTACAGCTATACTCAATGAGGTTGGTTTGAATGCATAACTCAACTGAACCAAAATTAGACCTAATTCATCATCTTATATGGTCAGCTTAGTGCCACAATGATAAAATGGGATTGACCCTTGAAGGACAGGAATAAATATTGAGGCCTTGTAATTATGCTAGCGTCCAGTGTTTAATTGGAAAATGGAATCAAGTACATTAAAAACCCAAATAATTCTTTAACTTTAGAATGATGCACTTTATATTGTAACCGGAAAGTAGTCACATGAAATATTTGAAAGATTTTTTTTGAAAGGAAAGGGTGCAGTTCACGACATGCTAGTTAATTTTCTGGTTGTATGACTTGCTTTGTTCTTTCGGCTGGTGTCCACATTGCTATTTAGAAGCAAAGAGAATTGCTAGTACTTGGACTGTGGAGAGTAGGCCTGTAAAACGGGTCGGGTCAAGATGGTTCTAAGAAATGCTGTCCATACACTCTTGAGAATAAAGCCCTGCATAACCATGTCTCATTTTGTCTTTGTTTGAAGAATCCAATATGCTTTGAGATGCATCCTTCTCCGCTTTGCTTGCATACTCAACATAAAGAGAAAATAGCTTGGACTTCACCACTTGAAATTCAATAGAGCCAACACCATTTAATGTGTTATAACCAAACTCCACAAGTTGAATTTTAAATCGGGGATCCAAAATACATGCGATAGCAAGTAATGTATTATATTTACTCCAATCTTTGTCGAACTTCTTATTCATTTCCGTTGCCATAGAACATACGAAGAAGTCATTATCTTTCAAACCCATCTTGAGGGTGTCGAACCAAAAATACTTTGGGAAAGAACAAATTAGATGTAGGATACGCCGTACCAGAAAACAAACTTGTCACATCATAAAAAATGCTAAAAACGTGGCGATCTATTTTATTTATCCCCATTCCTCCCGACTCCCGAGATGGACAATGTACATAATTAGCGTCCTCCGATTGCATATGAATTAAAGCTTGTTCACAGTATAGTGCGCTCTCAAGCATTATAAATGTTGAGTTCCATCGTGTAGCAACATCTATCCTTAAGCCTTTTTTAGAACCACCCAATGAGACATGATATCCACACACCATAAACTTTCTTTTTCTTGCTTGTGAGCCTTTTAACATATTTGATTGTTTCTTGAATTTTATCAACACATGGATCAATACATTTTAATCTATCTTGGTTGTTTATCATATATGATTTATCCTAGGTTTCTTTGGCAATGATTAAAGTTTCATTGCTTATACTTAAGTTATTAGGTTGTCATACTCGTATAAATCTCAAGTTGTGAAGCACCTGTGAATCCAAATGTTTGAGATAAATTGATGTAGATTCTATCAGATACATCTTTCGGTGATACAGCGCAATGTTTTGTGAACTTTGGGTGTGTCTTGACCTTTGCGTATGCTCATTTTGACATCTAACTTGACTACTTGAGATCAATACTTAGAATGTGAGGATATTAAGACATGTTGATAGAAACTCAGTATTATCTGTAGTTTAAGCCACGAGGCATGAGTTACATTACTTTTAATGTTTGTATGTTTCCTCGTTTTATAGGTGGTTTGTCTAGGCAAATCCAACAATCATGTATGGACTTTTACCATTTAGGTTTTGTATTTTGTCTAATGTGTGGTTGTATATTTTTAGTTGCCCCTAATATCTCATCTGCTATTGGGCGCTCTGTCCTATTAATGCTCCATGATTGTGAATCTGACATCGAACCTTTACTAAGTTGGTGTCTCATCTTGGCTTTTTGGTTTTTATTGAATATTTGCATTGCAGTAGAACTCCTAAGACTATCTGTATGTGTGTGTTATTTTTCAGGTTCTTGGGGTTGGTAGAAATGCCAGCCAGCGAGAAATTCAAATGGCTTTTCACAAGTGCGTGCTATGGCGACATGCTCCCATAAATTTATTCGTTACCTCTCCTTTCAGTTTTTGGTCTGACATGTATATTAATCTTATTGCAGGTTCTCTCTTCAATATCATCCTGATAAGAATAAAAACAAGGGGGCGCAAGAGAAGTTTGCTGAGATAAACAATGGTATCAATTCAGCCTTCTATTTTATTATGAATTGTCTCTTTCCTAACTTTGCATTTCCATGATGAGTATGTTAGTTAAATACTTCATGTTCTCGTTTATATTAATTTATTGAGAGATTTGAAGGTCCAGCATAGTAGTATATTATCCGTTTTTCCATTATTAAGTCAAGTTTAAAATATTATGAGGGTGCGGCTGACATTTGACTCAAAAGTCTATACAAGTTAGCTTGATTGATCACGATTCACTCTCTTTTGGGTAAAAATGCCGCATTTTCTTAGCAGCAACAACTGAGCCTTTTATCCCAAGCATATGGGGTAGGCAACATGAACCAACATGAGAATCAAGCCGGATCGAGCACATGAATCCTCCGCCTCCACTCACTTCTATCGAACAATATACTTTCATTAAGGCCTTTGGCATCCATATCTTTTCGTATCGCCTCCATCCACGTTTTCCTCGGTCTTCCGTTTGCTCTTTTGACTTGACCTAAATCGATAATATCCATTCGTCGAATCGATGCTTCCGTAGGTGCGCATCGCACATGACCAAACCATGTTAGCCAGTTTTCCTGCATTTTTTCCTCCACGGGTGCTACACCAATCTTTGCATGAATATTCTCATTTCACATCTTATCTTTTTTAGTGTTACCACAAATCCAACGAAGTATGCGCATCTCCATTACATGTATCTTCTGTGCATGATGTTTTTTCGGAGCCCAGCATTATATACCATATAATAAGACATGCCGCATGTCGCTTTAATAAAACTTTCCTTTTAACCTTAATGGGAAGTTACGATCGCACAAAGTCCCCAAATCCCCGTTGCGCTCTTCCATTTCAACCAACCAATCCGAATCTTCTGGTTGACATCGTTATCGATTTACCCATCTTTTTGGATAATGGAACCTAGATATCTAAATTAATCGCTCGGTGATATCTCTTACCCATCCAGTGTTATACCACTGTGATTTCGACTTCTCTGTTTACTGAATTTCCATTGCATATATGTTGTCTTAGACCTACTCAATCTAATCCCCCGAGATTTCAACATTTGCCTCCATAACTCCAATTTGGCATTAAGTCCTTGCTTTCGTCTCATTTACCAGAATAATATCCTCAGCGAATAAGATACACCAAGGCACCTCATCCTGGACAGGTCTAGTCAGCTCATCCATCACTATGGCAAACAAGAATGGACTTAACGCAGACCCTTGATGCAAGCCAATTGTGATCGGAAAATCACTCGTTAGATTGCCGCAAGTCCTTACATTTGCAACTACTCTATCATGCATGTCCTTGATCACAATTGGCTTAGCGTTAAGTGGACAGTGTTCATGTGAATAGTTCACCCCTTAGTGGTTGATGGTGATATATAGCTGTAAAGACATAATTTTACCTTAGAAATTGAAGTGTATGGTCATTCAGTTTCTGATCTCCCATTAGAAGGTGTCTTACTTTCACGGTTTATGGAGGTGAATCTTAAAAAATAAAATAAAATTTGAAGAATACAGTTGATATAGAACATTCGAAGGATCACGGGTTTTATGGAGGATAATTTATTGGGTGATTGACCTATTTTTCAGTACCTTTGCGTTTTTAATTTGTTATTTCTTTCTGCTTCACATTCTTATTTTTTTCCGTTTCTTTTTTCTTTCCTTAAATAAAGGCTGCTTGAACCTCTTGACAACCCATTCCCAATCATGGCTCAAAATCTCGGACAATCTCGATATGGCCGATTCCGATCCCAAAAATGACCGTCCGAGTTCCGATAGCAAGATTGATACTGAGATTTGAACGTTGGTATGGGTTCAACAACTTGTTATTTGCGGTTTTAGTGCTAAGTTTATTAATGGGTTATTGATTTACTTGACATCATTTATTAATAAAATGTCAAATGCCCACAAATCTTTTCAACATATTTAAAAAACTAGTATAGACATCAATAATAACTAAGAAATGTGTCAAATTGTTGATAGTTATTTTTACTATTTATATAAACTGTTTACTGGTTTTTGGAAAAAAACCTTTATTCAAATGATAAAAATCCGATATGAGATGGCCGATTCCGATCTGATTCCAGAATCGATACTGACACTTTAAATTTTGCCCTGATGATATTGGGTTCACCAATTGGTTATTGGTTTATTTCAACCTGGCTATTGCTATCTTATGTGTTTTTGAATTGATTTTATTAGATCCTTTCGCAATGATGATTCAATCTCCTTTCCTTAATATATAGATCCTTTCGCAATGAGAATTTAATCTCCTTTCCTCAAACTATGTTTTTGTACAAGATGACTAGCCAACAGGCTTACACAATTGCTTTTCTTCTCATGGTAATTAAGTATTACTTTTCATGTTGCTAATGCAATGCTGGTGGAAACTTCTGCAGACATTGTTAAGTAATTAAAGTGAAGAAATTCATAAATATAGACATAATTGCATAGGGGTACTAATTCTTTCTGTAAGACCATGTGATGGTTTCTCTGTACTGTTTTTGGTGTGTGCTTTTGGTACATGCCTTCAATGAAATTCTGCTCATACAAATCACGTACATGTAGGCAGAACACACATTCATGGTGCGATCTGCCAACTTGAAGCAAACCTTACTAGGTGTACAACATTTGTTTGTTTAGTCTTTTTTCCCACTAGCAGGTCTATACTGTTATTATGTGCAGTTTCTGCAATCTGCGGATTGTATCTTGAATCCCTTTCTGACTATTTGCATTTGACATGTATTTTAAAAATATATTCAGCTTATGAAATTCTCTCGGATGAAGAGAAAAAGAAGAACTACGATCTCTATGGTGATGAGAAGGGAAATCCGGGATTCAGTGGGGGAAATTTTGGGAATGGCGATGGCCACTTCACATATGGTGGTCCTGGGGGTGGCGGTCCTGGTGGATGGCAAACAATGGGTGGCCAAGGAAATACAAAAACCTACTCTTTCTCCTTTGGCGGTGACTCGGCTGACAGTGGGAGTCCATTTGGTTTCGACTTTGGTGATATGTTTTCCAACTTATTTAGTGGTGGCATGAATAGTGGGAAGCAACATGGTGGGAATCAGTATAGTGGTTTTGCTGGCCCTGGTGGATCGAAATCTGGGTATGCTTCTGGAGGGGTCATAGAAGATGTTTACTCTCAGTTTTTCAACAAACATATTAAAGATAAAGGATTGAGTTGGCTTTTGCTGTTCTATACACCTTCTGCCAAGGGATATCATGTCCTTGAATCTCTTGCTGATGATGTCGCCAGTTCTTTACAAGGGGCAATAAAGGTAAGTTTTCACATTTTACTTCCAGCCTTTTGTTGCCTTACTGTATCTGATTATTTGTTACTTGTTGACATACGAAATATGATATTAGAGGCTGTTTTTTAAAAGAGGTAATTATTCTCTCTTTTTCAAATGTTGGTTTTGGGTTTGAACGGGGTTTTGTTTAATCCTACATCTCCAACTGTGAGGTTGCTTCTGAATAAATTTGAAATGTCCAAAACAAGTTTTCATCAAATTCTCCCTGTTCCTTCCTCATTGATTACTATAATAAATACAAGAGTTGCAAGAATCTTGAGTTAAGCGAGATTTGTCAAGTTTGCTAGTTTCCAACTCCATAGACTCCTTGTATCTTGGAAATGTATTGTTACAACACCTGTTAGCAAACTGAATTTGAATGGGGGTGGAAAATACATCATTCACTAGAGAAATAGATTGATTTCCTTATTTTTAATCTTCATCTGCCCATTTCGGAACATCAGTTTAATGGTAAGGTGTGTATCCTGCTTCCCATATAGCATATCATTCTCTATTATTCAAATGGTCTTTTTGTAGGCTGGTAAAATAAATTGTATGAACGAGAAGACACTTTGTAGAGATCTTGGTGTGTCGCTCTCAAATTCTGCTCGGTTGTTTGTTTATTCATTTAAAAACGGTGAGAGAGCTTCATTGGTAGAATATACTGGCGATTTTGATGCCAAGGCTCTGAAGAACTTCTGTCAGGACCAGCTACCAAGGTTTTCAAAGCGGGTCGACCTTCGCCACTTTGAATTTCCTTCCAGCACCAAAGAAAATCTTCCTCAAGTGCTACTTCTCTCGGCAAAGAAGGATACTCCAGCAATGTGGCATGCTCTCAGTGGCTTGTATCACAAGCGATTTGTATTCAATGACGCAGAGGTAAGTTCTCCAGCTTCTTTTTAACAAGACTCTTGAGATCCCTTTTCAAGACTTGGTAAAAGGTTATATTTTGTTGCCGTAGGTTCATGATACTTCACATCCTATGTTGAAAAGGTTAGGGGTGGAAGCACTTCCTGCTGTGGTCGGTAAGCTGGTAAATGGTGAAGAACACGTTTTAAAGGCAGGAATCGCTGTAAAAGATTTGAAATCTGGTATCAACGACTTGAGAGCCTTGCTTGAAAGCTTTGAAAAGAAAAATAAGAAGGTAGCCTCTAGTCAAGCAAAGAAGCCGTCTAATAAGGAAGATCCTCAGGGGAAAGGAATTCCTTACCTCACGTCTTCGAATATGGATAGTGTATGTGGTGATAATACTGTTGTGTGCATTATCGGAATCTTTAGGTCGATGAATGCGAAGGAGAAGCTAGAGAAAGTTTTAACTGAGGTGACTCTCTCTCTCTCTCTCTCTCTCTCTCTCTCTCTGTGTGTGTGTGTGTGTGTCTCCTCTCTCTCTCTCTCACGCATGCACACAACAGACAGCACCTGAATTCTCTTTCAGGGCCCTTCAATAAAATTCTTAGAGAGAAGGGTTGACCCATAGACTACTCAATGTTACATGTCCTGCTAACTTTGGAAATTGTTTAGAAGTAACTTATTTATTTATACTGTTTTTCCACTCATTTTACATATTAATTGCAATTAAATAAGGGGGAAGTGTGAATGTCTTGAACAGAAGACCGCTTGAAAATATGGTCCGAGACTTCGGCTCTCAAACACTAAAGCTAATTTTGAATGTGATTTGAACTGCAGACTCATAATTTTGTTAATGTATAATAGTCCTAATGATTAGCCTTCTTGCTTATCTGCATTCAGATCTCGCAGAAGACATTAGTTAGGGGACAAAATCAAGCCTATGGTTCAGGAGATTCTCATTGTTGGATGCCACAAAACACCCTGCATTTCTATATTCATTTGACAAGGCTGGGTATAAATCCTTGGACAAACTTTTGGTGGCCTACAAGCCCCGGAGAGGGAGATTTGCAGCTTATACTGGTGAAATAATGATGGAAGAAGTTGAAAAGTTTGTGAGTTCTGTTCTTAGCGGGGATGTGCCGTTCTCGAATGTTCGCCAGAAACCAGTGCTCAGATGAGTTTTACAAACTTGACACTCCTAAATTTTCCTGAGGATGCGGTTTTTCAAGCTCGCATTTTTTCAGTGTATATTGAGAAATTGTTGTTGATAATTACTGTAGTTAGTGCCCTGAAGAATTGGGGAACATTGTGTACAAATTTGTAGCTTTATTTAATAGAGTAATGAAATTTATTTTCAGTTACTGTTACTAAGAAATTATGCTAAGTTGCAGACTACAAATCAGAAATGGTGCAGAAGTCTCTGATTAATTTTCATGTGTCACACTATAATTGTAATCTCAGTATGCAATGTGAATGAAAATGGAGATGTTTAAACATTTTTCATTTTCCTATCTTCTCCTCGAGTTTTGGATTAACTTGAGCTTGGAGGCCCTTCACTAGTTATTGAACGCACTTTTTACTGCATATAGTTACTTTTGTTAGGAATTTAGAGCCGGTCCTTGATTAATGTCAAGTTCGTTGATAAATACGTCACATTTGTAGGGCTATAATGTATTAAAAGATCTTCAAGTTTGTATCTTTTTTAGCAACCCTTTCTTTTGACTACTCATAATTCCTATGTTTATATAGGAGTTTTAAGTTCACGTATACACCGCTTCGTTTAATTTAACAAGAGGAAAAAAGAGAGTATTAATATTTTACAGCAGTGTTGACAATCTATCTTCAGGGCTGTTTCTGTTTTCTCTAGGTTTTTGGGCGGCTGATCTTTCATCCAGAATTTTGCACGTAACCATAAGAGTGATGAATTTGACAGTGAAATTTATGATGAAAATGATAAAATATAATAAACTAATTATTGATGGTTAAATAAAACATATAACCACAATATATTGATAAAAAAGGGTTTTTTCGTATACAACCCTCAAAGATTAGGTATTTTGAAAAAACACTTCCGAAGATAAAATGTTTAAAAATAACCCCCAAAGATGTTGACTAAAAAGGACCCTTGCAACGGTATTAGAGCTAGTTGATAGTTTGTAAAAGGACATTTTTATCCCTCTTCGAACATTTCCAGCTCCAGCTATGTGTTAGGTAGATCAAGTAGAGAAGGACGAGTTTAGAGAAGATAGAGAGTGTTTTGTGAAGAAGAGAAGGAAGGGATGGGGGAGTCGATGAGAGCGACATGACGGATGGGGGAGTTGAGGATGAAAAGAAATCCTAACAGAGAGAAGAATATTAAAAGGGTTATGTAAATGCTGTGTGGGATTGAGTGTTTTAGTTGGAGCACTATTTAGGTGTTGGCTTGTTTTTAGGAGAGGGAAGAGAGAAGAAACTAAGGATTTTGCATGATGAGATGAGACAAGACATGATTTTTGGGGATGATGGGTTTTAGGGATTAAGGGTAAACTGGACGTTTAATATATCTGAAAATATCTTAAATAACCATGGTTAATCGTAAACCAGAATCAAACATGAGTAAGTATGATAGAGGGTTGTATTTAGTTAACTACCAATCTTAGAGAATTGTTTTTAAAATTTTAATCTTTGTGGGTGTTTTTCAAAATTCCTCTTCTTTGAGGGTTGTATATCAAAATAACCCTAAAAACCACAACAAATTATTATAAATATCCTTTTAGTGCCAAATATGCAAAGACTACCTTATAATTGCAATTAAAACAGTAAGGTATTGAATAAATATTGAAGGAAAGGTCTCTTCCGAAACATTCTTAGATATTTCAATTTTTTTAAGGCGCTATTATTTCATGCTATTATTGGTTATTACATCCTAGGAAGATTGACCCCCTTGACAGTCGGTTGGACCGGCACGAACAGACTTATTATATCCAACGAATCGGTCGATTTAAAGACTCACCTTCTGGACTAGGCTCCTCAAACCTTCTTAGTTCCAATTAGGTAAGACCGGAGCGAAGAGCCTTTCTTTGAAAGCCGTCATAGAAAGTGAAGTTAGTTGAAGTTCCTTTGAAGAAAAAATGTTTTTTCTAGAACCTTAGATCAAATAAACACAAACTTATATACCTCCTGTTACCACCCTCACCTTAACTTAACTAATGGATCTAATGGTATGGAATAGTGGGCAAATAATAATAACATGTACCTTGAATCCAAGAATGCAAGAGGTATATACAAAACCGAAAAGGGAAAAAGGGAAAAAAAACAATCTTAAAACTCTTAATTGCATAGTTTCTACTCATTGAAACAGAGTCTGTTGGTTTGATATACAAAATTACATTCACCTCAGACATTATACACCAGGAATCTACCATACAACTACTCCAAAAGCATAAAATCATTGACATCTATGAAAAGAAAACAAATGCAGGCCATAAAGTGAATTCTTGATGAGAAATTGCATGAAGAAAGAGCAACTCGTGAAAAGCAACTTTAATGTGTGAAAGAAATGCAAAAAAGATTACAAACAAGATATGGCTCATTGATCACTTCCCACACCCAGAATACACTGTGCCAGACGAGTTAAGTATGGCTCAGACTGAGAGTTGTTGCTCATTATAGGCACTAGACTGTGAAGCTCAGCACTAAACTCTTTCTCGAATTTCCTGTCACATACAAAATTTCTTATTACTGAGCAACCAGTTGGGAAAACGCACTTTGATCACCAAAAGACAGCATGAAGAAAAATAAAATAAATTTTGGAAATTCTTACAGCACGGATTCGGATAGTATGGTGTTTTCTGCTGCTAGTTTTTGTGATTGGCCTTTATTCAGAGACGGTCTTCTACTTTTGGATTTTCTCACTCCAAAGGAAACACTGGAACCCACAGCATCATCCGATTCAGGAATATAGGCGGCAGGTACAAGCAATTGTATGGATGTCGCGTATTGTAGGCAAATTGATTTTAGTTTCTCCACCTTCTGCTTAAAAAAAACAAAATATATGAAGAAAATATCTAATTGACCGGAATCAATGAATTACTGATGGAAAAAGAAAAAAAGAAAGAAAATATCACACACTGACCACCTGTAACAAATCTTTACTTGTTCTAGGCCTATTCCTCGGTGTAGGTGAATGTTGGACACAATAGGTCATTAAGATTAGATTATGACAACTGACAAGCCCTTCTATTCTCAATAGCTTCCTCTCTTGCTCAGGAATTTAGCAATTGGCACTACTGAAGAGTTGGTTGGTGTTGGTTATAAAACTGTCAAATATTTGGTAACTTGGTTTACCTGATGGATGGTTGATGAGGATATGGACCCACGAGAATGGTTGGTGTGGTTAGTTGCATTGAACTTTTAGAATATGATATGGGCTCACAAGGCTAACTATTTTATAACTAAGGGTATACTTGTATGACGAGGGTCTCCTTCAGATTGACAGTAGCGTAAAGGCTTGTTCGGCAATCAAAAAGTGAGGGGAGAGTCGGAAAGTGGAGAAAAGTAGCCAGAGTGAAGAGAAAGTGGATGATACTTTCTTGCCACATAGGTCACTTTCCTCATTCCACTTTATAGCTTAATATGTAGATAGTTGAGAGAGAGTGGAAAAAGACAGAGCTTATACTTTATTTTATTATTTTTCTACCATTAGTTATTTTTTACTGCATAAACTTGACATGATTCATAAAAATAATACTTTTTAAATCTTTATTCACATTGCCACATAAGCGCCAACTCATCATCTTTTCCGCTTTCTTTTGGACCAAACAAACAAGTTTTGCTACTTTCTTAGAATCATACTCTGGTACTTTCTTACTTTCTTATCTCTTTCTATTTGCTAAACATGCCCTAAATGCTGTGGTTTCGGCCTTTTTTAAATAAAACATTTACAAGTAGCCTCTAGGCCCTTTACTCTTATTAATGTTTATCGTAGACAGAACAATTCCACCAAAGAAAGCACAAGACTATTGTTGTTTATAAAATTTTCAAGCAACATATTGCAATCAGCTTAGATCATGTGCATGACTCTAATAATTTAAAGGTTGGGGTAGGCCCCGTCCAATAAAAAAACCTGATTGCCTAATAGCACTTGAGGCCTTGGCACAAAAATAAAGTTCGATCACATCTCAGGTGAAAAGTTAAGGGCCAAGGAACCTTGCCCCAACCAGAGGCTGGAACATTGACACATTCTACTCTTAAAGGAATTATAAATATCAACGGACAATATGTCTATATCTGGTATCGGTTTAAAAATGATTTTTATTATTAGTTCCTATGGAATAAAATGTAATTATAAAACAAAATACATAGGCAAAATACATAGGTAACAGAAGTTGACCTTGAGAAGTTGAGGCAAAAGAAGCAAGCATTCTTTCAAGCACTTTTGGAGGTATAAATCATGGAATTGGATGACCTGTAATTGTAAAGTCAAATTACATTGCGCTTAAACATGCAGAAACATACATATATCATATGCAGAAAGCATAATGCAAGGTCATGCATTCGTACATAAAAGAACTTCAAAAGACAACCTCATCTATGCTTTTGACAGTTCCAAGTCTATAATGCATCAGATGCCAATTTGGTTCCAGTACCTGCATATGATAGAAAGCAAAACAATTTAAGAAGAATTCCATGGGCATGGCTCTTATGATGCTAGCTAGCTCAAATGACACAGAAGAACGAAAAAAATAAAGTACACCTCAAAAGTTAAGTAGTGTAGTAGGCTATTGATAAATTTTAGCATCCGACGGCAAAGAATGGAAGAACGTGAAATGGGGGTGCCCATCGTATTGATGGCACGAAATCCCTGAGACAATTTCCCACTCAGAATACAACCAAAAAGATATCAAATAGATGATAAAAGAATTGGAAAGAAAGTACCATACTTGATGTATTTGCCACACCATGCAAAGCTGGCGGTTGACATGCTTACAATGGAACAGGAACCGAAAAAGTAACTGATATTTTGTTATAGCCTTTCTTGAAATAATAAGTGATAACGGCCATTGAACCTGATATGTGTCGAAATTTACTTTAGTTTAGAATCTGAAGAAGAATATTATTATTACCATAAAAGGGTGAAGGAAAACAACCTTGTAACTCAAGCAAAAGGTTTCCAAGCCAGTAATGCTTAATGGCTCCAGTTGGTCATCACCTTCAGCAATTGGATTCATGTTATTCGAAGGGTAAGAACTCTCCAAATCTTTAAGCATGGCCAGTCTCTTGAGCAAAGAAACTCTTTCCTATGGATGAGAATATTAATAAAGTAGTTGGGCAACGGATAGTGCCCGTGTGTAAAGGAATGCATAGAAAATTGACAGGATTTCTCTATGTTGATTTCATATGGATTCATTTATATTTAGATGCCTTGTATGCAAAATAAAGAATGATGGATTAATTTTATATAAGAGAGACATCTCATAAAATGCTACAGAACAGCCAAACGGCATTCAACTAGATGAATGCCTTTGACAAATCCCAAATTCAAAACCACGATGACATGAGATGTATGCAAATTCTTGCAATTTTCCGCATTATAACATACCACACAACACGTCAGCTCCTCATGACAAGGGTCTGCAGCAGCAGCAGTTGTGCGCAAAGCAAGGTCAAGGAGAGACTGTTACATAATAACATTATGATCAAAATTTATGCCTCAGATTTATATAATCAAGTTAGGAGAAAGAAAATAAATTAACCTGCAGCTTTTCAACAGAAATCTCCTCAGGCCTCTTAGCAAGCTCATCTCCAGCAATGTCCATAAAATGAACCAAAAAGTCTCCCTGTGAGACCATTGCATACATCATAGTTAAGCTCCAACCACAAAAAAATCCATTTTATAAGCATATGTAACAAGCACAGGTTGCGTAGAGTGATACACTATTTGATGATAAAATCAGTAGCTATATCATAGAATTCTGAGACTGCCTACAACATACAACTAAAGAATGATTTTAGCGAAGAAGAAGAGTAAAATGCCGAGAAACAATGTTACATTTTAATTATAAAACATTTTGCTTGGCACTTCTCAATTCCAGAAGAAACCGTTTTGTCATTCCCAAACTACCAATTCCATTAAACTCTAGGTTGGCAAAATACCTATTTCTAAGTAAGCTGTATGAAGTACTCCAAAATAACAGCAGATAGAATTACAAAACAAATCTACCAACAAATAAATAGTAAAAAGCTTAGGTAACCAGATTGAGGAAAATGCAATATGCTCTGCGAAGTTTATAGACAGATGATAAGTAACTGCTTACTGAAGAAGATAACATAAGGGGTACCTGGTCCAAAAGAAGATAGCGCTTCATAGACCGCAATTTTCCCATTAGGTCATACTGTATAAACATTATGAAAGTCTTCAGCATAAGTAATTAGTTCAAAGAACATAGTAAAAATGCACAGATAACTATATTAACTATTAGATTATGGAACTAGAATGAATAAAAAATAGATGCTAGAGACAAATCAAACACCAGGTTGCACCTTGTCTTTAATGAGATTTAAGAGCTCGCCGCTTGCAAAGTCATAAGCAGCTTTTATGCATTCAAGATACTGATGGTTAGATCCGAAGTTCATTAAATTTGAGTTTTCGGTTGAAGGGACCTATATAAGATCAGTCATTAAGATACTTTGTTCAAATATGCATATTTGAATAGATACCAATTGTAGTTACCTGCACATTGTGCCCGCATTCCCTCATTACATTTAAATACTTTCCAGTTGTCAAAATTGTCCCTGCAATACCAGCAAGGAAACTAGGAATGCCATCTTTAAGGCTATACCGCTGATGCCAATACTTTGCATCATAATCCTGAGTAAGGCTCTCCTGAGAAACACACAGCAAAGAGCCTTCGATTAAAAACATGTCAAAAATCATAATATATTTAAAAAGATCAAGACCGAGTACCTTTTGCAGAGACTTGTTCTCGGCAATGAAAAATTCACCATAAGGATCGTCAATAACCCCCTCATAAACCCATCTACAGTTTGTGACAGCAGGGCAAAATTAATTTAACAATTCATAAGTTTAGCCAACAAAGTCATCAAATCACATACTGAGATTTTATAACTATATAGTTTCACATAAAGGGTATGCGCCAGTGTACTCAGAATACAGAAATTTACAGTCAGTGAGAATGGAGCCACACATACAATGAACAAGAGTTTCCACAAGTGAATACCTTTCTAATATACCCAAATATGCAGAGCTAGCATGCTGTGTCATCTTCTCCAGCAATGAGCGAACTGCAGGATCACCTGCCATAGCCTTAGACTGCACTGGCAGAAAGATAATAATGTCAAAGAAAACAATGATACAGCTTTTGAGCTTTAGGTACTGTTTTGCAAACAATGGAATATATATAATTACTTTTAGTTTTCGCGTTATAACCATCTCCAAAACAATAAAAGATGCATGCTTATAGAGACATACAAAATAATCAAAGGAGTCACAGAAGGTAGAGATGGGCATTTGATGACAGTAAGTGACCGTATAAATATTTTACCTGGCCTTGTAAGAGGTTGAGCAATGCCGAGCCTGAGATATTGCTTGAGGACGCCTTCTCAACCACGATTGCTAACGCATGCAATGATCCCAACATTGGCTGCATAAAGCAAATAGTAATGAAATATATTGTAAGTAAATTTAGACATGGAGAGATATCTTAAAAACCACTTCACCTAATAGCTGAAGCTCTTGGGCTGTGAGCTAACAATGTACATGAGTATATCAAGTTAACATAACACTTAATACTCCCTCTCACATGGGTTTTTGGGCCACGTGGAAAGGTCTACAGCAGAAACACCAAAATAAATGAATAAATTATATATTTCTAAATTCTAAATGAACTTCTTGAGGTTTGAATGAATCCGAGACCTCCCAGTGAAAGTGCTCTGGTAACATTTCAAGAACCACTTAACCCAGAAGCTTAAATTGTTGTTGCGGGCTAATAATGTATATCAAGATAACATAACTTAGCATAATCCATAAGGAAAAAAGCATCACCTGACAGTAAAACCACAGTCCTTGAACAGAAAGTCGTCCAAGTCGAAACTGATGTTCTAGCTGAGCTACCATGGCCTGATAATCCTGTTATAAGAAAAAGAAATTTCAGAATTAAGAAAAGTAGATAATTCACAAGGTCATATCTCCAAAAGAAGATTCATCTAGATCCACCTCACTCAGCAAAGATAGATCTAACGATACAAATAAAGTTACAACTTTTCGTCAGATACAATCCTAATATCTGATATTTGAAATCTTGTCACAGTGATTTCCTTAGGCAATGGTGGCATCCTTGAAGCTTTATAAGTCTGCATTCTCTTACGTTTAGCCTTCCATTCTCTACCCTTCTCCTTCCACTTCTTTCTACTCTTATTTTTTCCCTATCTTGCTCTTTTTTCTCCATCTAATCTTCTTCTCATCTACCTCGCCATATCCGACAACCAGCAGCAGAGCTTTCTTAATGGCTTCCAGAGATGGGGAGAAATGAATGGGGAGCTAGAGAGGGAATAGAAAATGATGAAACAGAGGGGCTTGTTGAAAGAATAGAATGAGGAAAACAACAGTGGTAATTATTTCTGGAAATTTGAACCCATCTAGAGTTTGCTAGGAGAAAGTATCCACTGCCTTCAAGTTGGCACATCAGCAGCCTATGCGGTAGCTTCAATCCTATCAAAAATTGCCGCACGGTAGCTATAATTTTCATTTAAATTTTAATAAAATCGTATACACATAATGGCCTTACTGACTTCTCCCCCTTCCTCATTTTCTCCTCTGATGAAACCCAATGACCTTGCCGTGATCGCTCTGTTGTGATCTCTCATCGGAAAAGTCATGGACAGACTCATGTGATTTGGTTCCATTTTAGCCGTAGCTACCTCTTTTACGGCAGATTTCCTAGACGAGATGACATCCTTGTCTTCCGGTGACGAGATTTCGACCACGGTTCAAGATTTCGGCCGAAACCACCGATACATGATCGTTTCGTATAGATTTCGATGGAGACCGATATGAAACCAACCATACAATATCGTTTCGGCCGAAACCCGAAACAACTATTCTTTTTGCTGTTTTTGTCGTCGTCGTGATCACCATAGGCCTTCATCGTTAGATCTGAGGTGTTTTCATGGTGAGCAGTCGCTACTTGGTCACCGAAGACGATGGATCTCGACTATTGGGAAAGATATAAGGAAGAAAACCTACTGGACTAACAGAGATGGAGGGAGATATGTAAGAGAGGGGGGAATTGAGAAACAGCTGATCATGCCTATTTTAATCACCAGATTTCAGAGCTGCCTAACTCTTTTTTTTGAATCAAGTGCAGACCCAAGGTTGGAACCATAGATTTTATTTGTGGTCCAGCTACTCAGGTTATCTTCATCCTGAGAAGGTCACAGAAGCAAACCCAAACCTTGTATTAATACTCATTGTTCCCCTCCGAATGGCGGCGCGCAGGACTGCGAAGCCCTGACGCTGAGATTCGGGGCAGATGCTATATGGTTTTACCCGTCTACCTCTCCGAAGATGCCAAATTGATTTATGGCACCGTGTATCGAAGGTTTAAACGGATGCGGCCGATGTAGCAGACTTTGTCAGATTCCCCCTCGCTTGAGGGGGTTTTGATTGTGGGGACGTTCTTCCCTGCAGGCGCAAGCCCCTGCAGTTAATTACGCTACCGCCTCGCGGTAGCCACTTTCTCCTTCTCCAGAATTTCACTTCATGTCGTATGTGTTTGTTTCGTTTGTGGTTGCCCGTGGATTGTATACGGAGACTGAGTAATGCCGTCGCCCGTAGGACGTGGATTAGTCCAAATCCGTATTTATTTAGATTTGGGTTTGGTGTTTTTAGTTTAAGGATGCATTAGTCGCGTTGCGGCTAAGATCAACTTAAACGTGATTCGTTTAATATATGGTCGTCGGGACTCGTCACCTCTCTGACGTCGTTGAAGGATTACAACGATAAGTGTCAGAGGAGTTCAGAGGTGTACCCTCGAACCGAAGTTGATTTAGGGTTTTGTATTCCATTTGAATGTTTAAGGATACGTTAGCCATGTTTGGGGCTAAGATCAACTCAAACGGGACCGTTTAGATCCGGCAAAAGAGCATTTGGAAGCTCTATTGTTCCAGTTTTAAGGACGTAGTGGTCCATAGGTAGTTTAAGGACGTTGCAGTCAATATCCCAGTTTAGAGACGTGGTGGTCCATTATTAGTTTAAGGACGTTTCGGTCCAACGCTAGTTTAGGGACGTAGTGGTCCGTTATTAGTTTAGGAACGTTTCGGTCCGATATTAGTTTAAGGACGTTTCGGTCCAATATTCCCATTTAGGGACGAATATTAGTTTAAGAACATCTCAGTCCACGAGTTTAAAGACCCCGCAGTCCATATCGATGTGTGGTCGTTGGGACCCGTTACCTCTTTGACGTCGTTGAGGAATTACAACGATGGATGTCAAAGGAGTTCGGAGATGTACCCTCAAACCGGATGTGAATTGATTTAGGAGGAGCAATCTTGCTCAGTCAATTTAATTTAAGGACTTACGGCCAAAATTGGGCTAAGTCCAGTTGAGAATATTCAACGTTCCGTTTGCATTTGGCCTGTTAGGCCTTTTACTAGGGCTGCTCATTTATTTTGGGCTTTGCTCAAACAAAGTATCAATTTAAATGGGGACCTGCCTTTTTATTGCTTTGCATTTTATTTAGACCTGTTAGGTCTTTTTGACTTGGGCCTGGCCCTTTAAGTAATGCATTGCATTTGTACAAAGCACTGAGAATCTTTGTAGATTCAAGAAGTGCAAAGCACTTTTTATCCCTTGATCTAAATTTGGATCAAAGAAAAACAAGTTTTTTCTTGTTTCAGAGAACCAAAGATTCATAGCAAGTGCAAGGCACTATTTTTATTATTTTTATTTGTTTATTTATTTATTTATTTATTGAAGATCACTGATCTTGTTCTTAGATCAATGATCTATTCCTAAGAGAATTTTCTCTTATTTTAAAGGTTTTTTTACCTTTTTTTTTGTATTCTCAAGGAGTTCTCCAGAGTTCTCTTCTCTCTTTTTTTTTAGTCTGATCTCAATCATTTTGAAATGAGGCCTGGGGTCCTTTTTATAGTGCTCATAAATTAGTTAGATTTGTTACATAAATCTTTTTCTGAGTGATTTGGGGAATTTTCCCCACCGTTGGATCTTTGATCCAAAGGCCCCTGCCTTATACAAGAAAATCTTCTTGTTTCAACAAGATTTATTCTGTTTTGCGCAACTCCCCCAGTGAGTGACACGTGTCGCACAATGAAGCGCTTGCGCAACTGCGCTTGCGCAACTGCGCAGACGCGTGTCGCTCAGCGATGCGCTTGCGCAGTCGTGCTTGCGCAACTGCGCAGACGCGTGTCGCCCAGCGGTGCGCTTGTGCAACAGTGTTCGCGCAACTGCGCAGACGCGTGTCGCCCAGCGGTGCGCTTGCGCAACTGAGCGTTGCTTTTGTTTTTTTTAAAGAGCCTTGCTCTGATTGGACGCACTGCCTTGGGCGTTGTGCTGCCGTATCAACTTCTGACACGTGGCGCGTTGCGCGCAGCGCACGGGATCTGAAACGTTGCTTCAAAAATTTGAATTTTCAAAATTCAAACAGAGCCTTGCTCTGATTGGGGGAACAAATGCCCCCCACCGTTGCGCTCACGTGGTGCGCACGTGAGTGCAGCGGTGGCGAGATCCTGACCGTCGGATCAAAGGGGTCAGATGAAAAGGCACAGGCGCCTATAAATAGGACCCTTGGTCCTTGGTAACTCTTTACCAATTTCAAGAATTTGAATTTCAGAGCCTTGCTCTTGCTTAAGAACTTCCAGAGCCTTGCTCTTGTGAGAACTTCAAAGTTCTAGTTTTAGAATCACTCTAGGTAAAATTAATTAAATTAAATTAATTTAAATTAAATTTAATTAACAGAGCTTTGCTCTTATAGATCTTTGATCTAAAGGAAAACCCTTTTGGGTTTCTTCAACAGAGCCTTGCTCTCAAAAAATTTACAGATTTACAGAGATCTGATCCATGGGTTCTAACCCATGAACAGAGCATTGCTCTTAGATCAAATGTAGATCTTTTTAGATCTGATAAACGGAGAAAATTTTTGTTTTATAAGTTTTCATGGATTTTTCAAGATTCCAAAACTCTAAAGATAAAATTGATGGATCTTTCCACCATTACCATAGAGCTATGCTCTTTTAAGGAATCTTGTTCCCCTGAGACCAGAGTTTGACAAATGTCACTCTGTGACAGAGCTTTGCTCTGAAAGAGAATATTTCTCCTTGTCTCTAAGGATTTCCCATCAGTGAGGATATTCTTTTGGGGACCTTTTCATTAATTGACAGTCTCATCTAATGATGAGGTTGTCTTATTAAATGATGTACCGTCATCCAGATTTTGTGGGTCCCTCTTTTTGTCCCCTACCCATTACATCACAGTGTTGAGTAAGATTTCAAAATGCCAAGTGTCAGAACACTAACGGTTATTTCGTCTTTCAACAGGAAACATGTCCGGCGACTTGTCTTTCCCCTTTGTTCGCTCGGAAGGAGGGTTCCCCCATTCTCCAGTGGACCGGGTGGCGTTCGCTTTGATTAAAGATCATGACCCCGAGTGCAAGAAACTCCACCTGTGGGGAAGGTGGTACGGCCAAATCATCCAAGGCCGTCGCAGTTTCAGCTCCGCCTCGCCCTCTGAGCCCATAGTTACGATCCCTTATGCGGACGAGCCCCCGGTGAAGTATGCCGTGGAGGTTAAAAACTGGAATTCTGACGACCTCCTCCAGCCTGCGATCGGTGCCATCCCAGTGCAGCCGCCGCCGGCGATAGACATCTTGGGGAGGCGAATCTGTCAGGGTGAAGCACGCCCTTGGGGACAGGCTTACAATATCGGATTAATCCCGCGACCGCTTGCCGGATATTTGCAGTGGGCCCGGTACATCTTATCGGCGAAAAGGACTCATCTAACGAGGATTGGTTTATATTCGGCCATCTACGTTTCGCTTTTCGAGTATCCCTCTCTTCCAACGTGGTGGGTCAAGGCCTTTATCGAACAATGGAATATCCCCACTCACACCTTCCTGATGGCGGATAGGGAAGTCTCTATCTCCTTGGAGGAATTCGCTGAGATTTTGGGTCTACCAATGAGGGGTGAGCACTACGAAGAGCTGCTTCCTCCTGACGAGTACGTCTTTGCCACCAAGCAGCTGGTGTTTGACTTAACTCCGGAAAATGCCATTCAGCATCAGTATCCGGGCTTGGTGAAGGTGTTGGAGATCTATGAGGAACTCCATTTGGGATCGGGAGAGAGGGGCGTCAGTTTCGCAGATTTTATTGCTCGCTTTATTCGCCCGGAGTTCCTATCAGAGCAGGGCGAGAAGTTCGCTCAGCTTGCTGACCCTTTCGGTTTCGGCTTGGACCGTCGACCTATATCGGAAAATAACCAGCGGGATTTTTATCTCCCCGGCATTGCCAACGTCCTTTTCTCAGAGATCGCCGTTCCTGGTATGGACGAGGAGACCTTTTTTATAGGGTTCTTGGGTTTATGGTTATGCAGCTTCGCGCTTCCCACGCACCCACGCCTCATGCGGCCCTCCGTCTTTTATCCGGCCCACGCCTCATGCGGCCCTCCGTCTTTTATCCGGCGCATCGAATGGTGGCTGGTTTGCAGTTATCAGTAGGGATCGCCGGGCTGGCTTACCTCTATAATGGACTTAGTGTAGCGACGGACGCTAATGAGCCTGGAGTACAGCCTGCCAACTTCCCGATGCACTATTTTACTTCTTGGATGGAGATGCACGTGCAAGGGGTGTTTGGTGCCCATAAGACTCCTCCGTTCTTTGAGAAATGCAGACTTTCGAGAATCATGCGGTTGGTCGGGGCTTCAATTGTGGTTGCATCCCCGCGGGATTCTAGGGGACTGCTCCTGCGTCCACATCTGGTCGGAGCAAAGATTTCTTTTGTGGATAAGGTCATCACTATAGGCTCAGAGACCACTAAGTCAGTGGTGCCACTACGTGATGATTTTAAGGGCGGGGCTTCTGTACTGAAGGCTCGGGAAATCCTCCACCTCTACTCCATTCGGCCGGGCTATCTAGTGTTTAGGCAGAATGAGACAGCTCTGTTTATAAGGTATAACCCACACCGATTTGCCCGGCAATCGAGTTACAATCAAGGGATCCCGATGGAAGCTTTTCTGGAAACACCCGTGGCCAACCAAGAGAGGATAAGGAATGCGATGCATCATTTCACACGGCTTAACACGGGTTCCAATTTCTTTATCAGCGAACCCAGCTGTGCCCCCAAGATGCTCAACATGTACGTGGCTTGGTATGCGCACGCGATGGGCCCAATTATCTTAACGGAGAAGCGTATGCTGGTTGACCGTAGGGGTGCGCCTCCCGGCGGCGATCGCAAGGCCCCTTTGCAGCCAAGGCTTCAGGTCATCCTCCCGATAAAAGATGCTGGAGTTGACCGACCACGCGTGTTGAGCCCCCCGTGTGGATTGCCACTGCCTACTACGGTGGATGCACCACCGGCGCCCCGTGCTCCCACAAAGACGGTTAATGTGGTATCGCCAGGGTCCGGCGCAGGAGCAGATATCGGGACCCGCCGCCCTAAAATGACTGCCAAGCGCAAATCTACTCCGGATGGATCTAAAGCTGGCAGACAGAAGAAGAAGAAGAAGAAGTCCACCCTTTCCCTCGATGCGATCCTTAGCTTAAAGCCTGCGGCTCCTCCCACCGAAGGCATATGTGAATATGGCAGCAACGAGGGCTTCTTGGTAGACCCTGCGGACACCAATTTGGCTGCCGCCATTGCAGCTTCGGAGCGATCGGCGAGGCTCGAAGCGATGTTAAGCAAACTCGCTGAGTCAGGTAATCATCAGCCGCTTTATTTGTCATTTTATTGCACTTTTTATTATTATCTTTAACTAATATTTGCTCCCTTTTCAACAGGTGTCTCTACTGAAGAGGCTATCGCTGCCTCTTTGAAAACCTTCCAAGAGGAGGAGGAGAAGCGCGCTCTAGCAGGCGTTGGTATGTCTCACCCCTTTCTCCTTTATAAGGAAATTTTGACATCTTTTCTGATGGTCAACCTAACCTTCTTTTGTTTCTTTGCAGGGGTTGTATCAATTGATGCGGGGATCCTTCCCGAGGCCGTTACTGAAGTCCCGATCTCGTCGAGGCTGCTGCAGGAGCCTCGACTTGACAAAACGACAAGGGATGCCCTGAAAAATCTGGAGGCATCCCTATTCACGGACGAGGACGCCTCAATTAAAGAAGCCCTAGTGGCATCCGTCTCAACGGCTCGGGAGAATCGAAAGCGGTTGAGACGCGAAGCAAAGACGCGCAGAGCTGCTTTGGCCACGGGAGCGGGCCCTAGCACTATTCCTCACGCTGACACTCCTTCTGAAGAGGCCCCTGTCGCCCTATCTACTGCTCATAGGCGAGTGGCGCGCGCGGCCCGAAGTGCAAACGATAAATCCTCTTCAGGTAGCATTTCTTTCAGAACCTTGTTGTAAGAATTATAAAGCCATTGGCTCATATGCATTCCATCTTGCAGAGCCAAGTCCGACTGAGGGGGAGGCGGAGACCGTTGAACCCAGGGGAGCGGAGGAAGCGGTACTTGCCGAACCCGAGCCGACAGTGAGCAACGTCGTCGGGGCCACGGGGCCTGAAACAGAGGTTGAGGGATCCGCCGCCGAGAGGGTAATTGATGCCGCACCTGAAGTGGCGACAGATGAAATGATTGTCTTAACCGAGCCGAAGGCAGTAGAGGGCGAGGCGCTTGAGGCTGGAGACCTCGTGGTGCCGATGGACGAGACAACCGCGACCGCAGAACCCGAGGGAGTATCGGGTGAGGCGGCCACGATTCCTGAGGAGGAGCTAACCGCTCTTTCCCAGGAATCTGGCAATACTCCAATCATAGCCCTCCCCGCGTATGGTTCCTTGCCGTCTCCAGGGCTTGCGAGCACAACAACGGTTCCCATCAAGTCGGGTGATGAGGCTACGGGCGGCGGTCTCATGTCAACGGAGGAGGGGATTGCTTCAGTTTCGGCTGGCAGCTCGTCGGGTAAATTTTGAGTTACCAGCGTTCTTCTTTTTATATATCTCGCGATCTCTTCTAACAAGTTTGTCTTTGCAGGTGCGGCCAGTGCCGACGCTCCATTGCTCGAAGGAGCACCGTCAACTACTGCTTTGGCGGTGGTCACCTCCCCGCCTTCCCTTGTACCATCGCGGATGTTGGAAGGTATGGAATTACGACTCATGCGTTAATCTTTTAAACGTGTAGCTTTTGTACTAACGTTATACCACTGTGCCCTTTCAGGAGCGCTCTTTGATCATCTATACCAAGTGTTGCTCCCACACTTCTCCTTCCCGTCCGAACTCGCTTCTCCCTCTAGTGGTGCCGGTGAGTACATTTTCCTTCTGATGTCTTTGTTTCCCCCCCCCCTTTTTTTTAGCAACAGAATTATTTCTGACTTTTCCTCTTCCTTATTGTAGTGCCACAAATCGAAGGAGGGGACGCAAGACCTGCCACGCCACCGGCCCTTCCGGCTTTGCCGTCCCTTGCAGCTGGTATAGTAAATTTCCTTTTTGATGACCCTTCAACATCTCTTGCACCATCGCTTAACCATGTTTTGTTTTGCAGCTATCGTTCCGGCTCCGGTCCCTCTTGAGTCTCGTGTCCTTTCACCGGCAGGTCCCTTCTTGAAACGTCCATCTTCAAAGGGTGCCGTGATGAGTTTGGGCATGCTGAGCGGGTATATCGAAGAGCTTAACGTGGACGCTCTCCCCTCTGCTGCAGATTTCGCTGTCGAGGTTAACCCAATGTTGGCGGCGCTCGTAAACTTTCACAACGAAGGTGTCGTCAACTTTTGGGTTAACCACTGCAGGAAGATCGAGGCCTGCTTACATCGGCTGGAGACGACGCGCTCTTCTCCCGAAGTTTTGGCCATGAGCACCGAACGGACAGCCTGGCTCAAGCAGAGCGCTTCTTATCTCCGCCATTTGGAGCAGAAAGCAGCTTTACGGTTGAAGGAGCGTCGGGAATCTTCAAGCGCAACCGCTCACCTGCGCGCTGAAGTTAGGACGAATGCTGCTGAAGTGAAAGCCGTGTTTGAAGGCCTCCTGGAGCGTATCTCTAATGGGCTAGCACTGAGGCGGAAGCTTGATGCCGCCGAGCGTGATGCCCGAGGCTGTGAAGCAGCTCAGCAGGTTGTTGGGGAACAGCTTGCATCCTTCAGGCAGCAGCGGGCTCAAGCAGAGGCCGAACTGGCGATGGCAGCTGATCAAGAGAAGGCGTGGAAGGAAGTATGCGAGCAATTGCTAAATCTATGCAAGACGCTTCCTTCTCAGTAATTCTCCTTGTATCGTTTGTACTTATAAAATAGATGTATATACATTTTTTATTCTTTAGTGCAATGTATCCTGTACTCGATCAATATTTATGAATAAAAGGTGCACATTTTTGTAATGTCTTGTGTCATTTCTCCGGCCCCCTTTTTTTTTGCATGATATCTTTGATGAACCTCATTGGCCGATAACTTCATATCTTGCGCAACTGAGCAGACACGTGTCGCGCAGCGGTGCGCTTGCGCAACTGCGCAGACGCGTGTCGCGCAGCAGTGCGCTTGCGCAACAGTTTTCGCGCAACTGCGCAGACACGTGTCGCGCAGCGGTGCGCTTGCGCAACTGAGCGTTGCTTTTGTTTTTTTTAAAGAGCCTTGCTCTGATTGGACGCACTGGCTTGGGCGTTGTGCTGCCGTATCAACTTCTGACACGTGGCGCGTTGCGCGCAGCGCACGGGATCTGAAGCGTTGCTTCAAAAATTTAAATTTTCAAAATTCAAACAGAGCCTTGCTCTGATTGGGGGAACACTCATAAGTACTCTTTTCAATATATTTTGCATCATGTCTTGTCTTGACTGGATTATTAAACATTATGATCATTGTTTTGTGATATAGAACCATAAATTTAATATATCTACATATTGTATACATGCATGTATTACGGTCAAAACCGAAACCGAAACCCGAACCAAAATTAGCGAAACTAACTGAAACCCACCAAAACTAATGAAATTTTGAGAGACCGAAACCGAAACCGAGTTCTCGAGCCTTGATTTCAACCATTGATTAGTTTGGGTTATCCATTCCGATGATCACTGGCGCTCGCAGTAAGTTTTCTTCGCCCACTAGGTGAAAGCTGACGCCATTGTTCTCAAGCTCTAACTTTTATTGGAATTGATATGTGTATTAAAAAGAAAATATTCATATTTTGATGCATCAAGAAAGAATGAGGATTCTGGGAGCAACGATGGAAGAGAATAGTGAGGGTATTTAGGGAAGAAGGATCAAAAGCCCTCTCTACCTTCTTCCCATTACCAATCAACTCCATTTCCCCTTTTACAACACCACCTTTCTCCATTTAATAACTCCAACAATAAAATGAAAAACGTGTCTAACCTCTAATGAACAAATCACATTCCAAGGCAGCAATAGTGGCAAAAAAGAACATACACCTACTCTTTTTACAATGGTAATACGGATTAAGAGGCAAAGATATTCAGTATATTGGAACTCAATTTATATATGTGCTTTTTGGAACAAAAGAATGATAACAGCACACCCTTTTCATTGATTTTTATCACATGTAACAACTAACTAAAATTACTTATTGTTTGAAGATGATTTGAGGTAACGAGTTAGTGCAGGTTTGAAATCGTTTCGTTATATCTACAAGTTTTTGTCTATTAATCGTTGTTAATTTTAACTTCTAGACTCAAGAGTCCACATCATGAATGCCTTTGTTGTGCGGACTAGGCTAGAAATACTACCAAGACGTTTGCCGCATGTCCCCTAAATCACACGTTCTCAAGTTTGCTGACTTATCTGAAAGTTTGAATTATCCTTACTAATCTACACCATATGCTTGGTTTGGTAAGACCATGGGGTGGTTTGGATCTTAATTTATTAGAACCAGTCTTGAATGGAATCCACACTCTGTTTAATACGACATGAAATAATTTAATCCTGTTCCTTTAAACAATCCCTACGTTAAGAGGCAAGCACTAAGGCAGCATTTTATTTATGCACTTTTTCTAGCAAATGTCCTTGACCACTGAAATGTTGAATAAAAAAAATGGCAAACCAGAAGGAGTGCTCTTAGAGCAGCAGCAAACGCATGGTTAACCAATCCACTCTTGAAATGTGACTTGGACTCGACAAATTGACTGACTAATACATAGTCCTCACAAAGTGGGAATATCCTCTGAATCAGTTCCTGCATCGCCCAACAAAAAAAGATGATTAATCAACTGAAGCCCTCTTAAAACTTCATAACCTCATACCAAATATCACACCTGAAGTGCAAAGTCCATGGACTGATCGATCTGAAAAATAACATGACCTTCTTTCCCAACCACTCTCTTTATCGAAACATACCGTCCCTCGATGCCCATGAGAGCCGAAAGTAAGTCATCAATCACCAGCAACTCCTACATAACAAAATTTAACAAACCACCTAAAAAAATCACCTTTTTATGCATCCACAGGCTCAAATGGCAAACAGTCACCTGAACAGAAACCGGATACGATCCAATTACACTATCGGTTCCTCGACTGCAAGCAATCAGGTCAAAAATCAAAATTCCACATTAAACACAGATCTAATTAGCCCATTATGGTTGAGTAATACCTAGCCGAGTCCATTGAAAAGGATTTATGAGCTGAAACATGAGATGTGACCTTGATTTCCTATGGTAATTAAAAGGGTAAGATAAATGAATAGGGTTTTTTTAAGAGAAATTCAAGAATTATGAGAATTGAATGATACCTGATAAAATCGTCCAGTGAGAAAGGGGCGATCGAGATTCCATCGAGGAGTGGCAGGGCTCGAGTCCATGGCGATGAGCTCTTAGAGATCTATTGGAAACCCTAATTTCAAAAGCATCCCCTTGAAAAAAAAATAAAGAGACGAAGGGCAAGGGAAAAGGCGGGATTTTTTTATGTAGATTTTCATCATTTATGATTAGTTTCCTGGTAATTGGGCAAACTTAAGGGGAGTTTTCTACAAATTGGCAATCACATGAATCGGATTGTGAACATGAGAAATTCAAAGTCCAGAGCTAAAAGCTGCATTTATCGTACTTATCGCCATTTGCCATCTCAGTGATCTCATCCTTGGTAAGGTTGGTGATACAAAAATAGATGCGACTATTTTCGTCTTCACTCAAAAACCCCGCCCGCATGGAATTTTTATATATTAACATATGCAGTACGCGTCTTTGCATCACACCACCATGAACACTTCAAGTTTAACTGTTCAAATGTTCACAAAATTTATTTGCATGTTCCGTTTCCGGCATAGCTTTTAGTTCATCATACAGCTGAAGTTAAGTACTCAAAAAAAATTAAAAATCCCAGATTGCTAACTACCATTTTTTTTGGGTGGAAAAAGAATTTATTTACAATCTAGCATAGCTAAAAATAAATCAATTTAAATTTCAAAGCACCTTAACGTAATTTGGATCCTAAAATTATGTTCTCGAAATTTTTAGATAACCGATTTTGATTTTAGTGGATCGGTCCGTATGGGCTGCTCTTACTTCTCAGATTCGACCCAGGGTGCTGAACCCAACCCAGTTATGCTGGGTCTGTGTAATTCAAATTGGGCCATCTAGCTGCAAAAAGGGCTACCTCTTTCGGGCTTTACTGGTGGGTACCATAAACAATATTCAAATTTGCAAAAAGAGGGTCTCTTTCTGAAAAATCCCTTTTGTTGTGGGCCCAGACTAAAAATTTCTAAATATATTATCCGTTACGTTAAAAATAATAGAAACTGGGGTTTGGCCGCCCTATGTAAGGGCTTGTGGCTATGGCGGCCGCCAACCAGGTCGTTGCTGACACGGATGTGGGTTTGCCAGAAAACTATCTTGTCTTATCATTTACAAAGCAACAAGGCTCATAAGTAAAGCTATATGTCAAAATTTTATCATTGACTTAGATCTAATGCTACCTTTCACCATCTTACACTAAACTAAATTGCAAGTCATGTTAATGATTAAACAAATAAGAGTGTTGTTTCTAATTCCAAGAGGTGGAACGATTGGTCGGCATATGAGGATTATGATAAGGAGGCCACAAGTTCAAAGCATGTAACCAACATGAAGAAAACGAGACCGATCCTATTAACATGGACGGGTGGGTCTAACATGTGTTGCATCTTCGCAGCTAAAACATGTACTTTTTGCATAGATGACAATGCTCTATTGTCACGTCCCGCTTTCCAGAGTGCGCTAAGATCGGTACGTGACAGAGCCAACCATGCTGCCTATGGATAGGAAATATCTCTCCACAGTCACATTACGGCTGTAGAGATATCAAGAACAGTAATAAACTATCTAATACATGTCCATAAGCCAGAATAAACGAGTCATGAAATAAAATAATGCGGAAGCAAAATATTCAAATACAATAATGATCTGGAATGTACGTCCCATAATACGGGCTCACATCAGGAATAAAATACTGAAAGGAAAGCTAAACTAAACTAATAACAGGTCCTCACTGCTCAGCCTGTTGATCAAAATACTCCTGGGCAGCTTGTGACAAGGATAATGGATCTGGGCCATGCAAAACCCAGACGTCAGTGCGTCATAATATCAATAATTTTAAGTAAGCAGGATGTAATGAAATATGCAGGCATGAAGTATAAGCAGTAACAAGTTATCAGGAAATAAATAGTAACATGAATAAAAATCAGTGGACATGATATATTATAGGTGAGGTGCAGTGAGTAGTCTAAACTGTGCTATAGGGTTATCTACTCTAAAGTTATTTGAAATCAATTAATGTAATCTTCATCGTAACCCATCGGTCTATACCCCGTTCATTCCCCACGGGACCACGGGACAATATATAATAGACTGTGAGTCTATGTTCCGTTCATACCCCATGGGAGGACGGTACAGAATGTAATAGCCCTTTGAGTTACGTTCAGTTACAATCTTGACTTCCCCATACCCCAAAGGTTATGTCTGTAAGTCAGGTATTGATAAATCTGGAGCTAATGCCAACACAGGATCAAGCAGGTACAGGTTTGTCTGTGTAGACAACAGGATATGTCCGTAGGGACAACAGGTCAAGATTGTCGGCATTAGTAACAAGATCATGTAACATGTCAAGTAGTGATATATCAGGTCATGTCAGGTAGTGTACATGTATCAAGTCATGTCAAGTAGTGGTGTATCAGGTCATGCCAAGTAGTGCACAGGTATCAAACGGGTGCTCATAATCAAACTGTAGCAAGTATTGAATCAGGGTGAAAGTACGGATGTACAATAAAAACATGGATGCACAAATATTGATCAGGGGTTACATCATGACTATGTAGGGGGTACAATATCAAGCATGAGGTGTCGATATAACAACAATATGCAATAATGTGCCATAGTATACAAATTGGTATATAATTAATGGTATGGATGCACAATAAAGCATGGATGCATAATTAACTATTAGGGTTATATTTACAGTTCCAAGACTAAATGGGATGCACATTATTAAGTATGGGGTGTTGCTACAATAATAATATAAATTAATGTGATCTATAAATGCAGTTATATATATTTTAAATGATATGGATGCAAACGGGTATCCGAAAACAGTAAACTTTTAGTATGGATGTACAATGTGATAAACGGGTAGCATTTTACTCATATGGATGCATAATAATATACCTAGCATGTAGCAAGATGAATTAGCATGCGACTAGATATGTAAATAGTGATATAATAATATTAACATGGATAACATATTCAAACCAATTAATAACTATAAAAGTGGTATTGATTAACCATGCACAAGAAAGTTCCGTTCAGAAATTCAGCGTTACCCTGATTAGTAAAATAGCTTAAAAATAACAAACGTTCTCCACAAGGAACGTGTCTTATACCAAAACAAAGATAATTCAATAAGGTTTTCATTTTTATAAGTTGAAATATCTCAGGTTGTTCCTACAAAAAGATATGAACATTCGAAATTGAAAGTTTGCTGCTGGAATTTTCCTGGACAGCAGTTTAGAGATATTTTCATTTGCATTTTACGTTATTTAAACAATTTATTTTGCAAGTAAATATTTCACAGAGTTATAGTATTCTTAGTTAGCTTCGTAACGAACTAAAGAACGTATACTAATGATTTTTTTATGATTTATAATGAATTTTATAAGGTAAGGTGTACAGTAAATTTCAGATTTGTCGTATCCGCTTTGCAACGACGTTTCATGTATAAACTATAATATTTTCAAACTATATTTTGTATAATATTATAAAATGCAGATTATAAACTAATTAAAGATAATAATAAGAAATATTACGACGATATATAATTTTATAGATATAATTATAGCATGTCGCAAGTTGTAAACTTTCATACATTTTATATTATAAAACCGATTAACGTTAAATAACCACGGTGTATAAATTATATAGATATAGCTGTATGATGATGATGATGATGATGATGATACGGAAAAATATAAATAAATTACATAAATCATAGCATGCAGTAAGTTGTAAACTTGCATCGATCAAATTAAGCGATGGATACGCACGGCACGTCCGACGTCGGTAAATCGTCGCAACGCACACGCGGCACGCGGGACGGGTCCAGGCAAGGCAAGAGGGTGATCACACAGGCAAGGTACGTTCACTGGATCACTCGGATCGTCAGCGACAAGCACGGCTCCGGCGGTGTTCACCGGAATCAAGAAACAAGATCAAGAAAAGAAAGAAAGAAGAAGAAGAAGAGGCTGTGTATTAAATAAGAAAATAAATAAAATAAATAAATAAAATATATATAAATATATATATGCAGAGGAGAGAGAGAGAGAAAGGGGTTGTTATTAAGATTTAGATTTTAATTTAAAAAGATTTTGTAAGTTATAAATATTTTAAACTGTTAAATTTTAATAAAGATATTAGATGAAATAAAATTGGATTTTCTGATAAATACAAATTTAGTCCAAAATACGCCCGGGTCGGGTCTAAAATTCAGTTTCAAAAATATAAAAAAATATACATGTCGACCAAAACTCAAATTGGATGTCCGGGTAACGAAAATACATACCCCTAAGAACGGATGCACGTACGTGCGCGTAGCCATCCAAACAAGTCCGTTTCACTGAACGGGACGAGAACAAGATGCGTGGATACTACGACAGGGTCAGGGGTATCATGCAGACCATACTAGATATTTTTAAAATATTTTACTTGACTTTAAATGTTATATTAAAAAATGCAGATGCCAGATAAAATGCCAGTATGCAGTAAAAAATAAAAATGCACGAATCTATGTAACAGGTCAGGATAAATCATAAATATGAATCAAGACAGGTTTCAAGCAAGCGGGTCGGGTAAAATGCAAATACAAATGTCAAAATACTATTCGCACCAAAAACACAGTAAACCAAGAAACTACCATAAATAAGTAAATACTTGAACTGGAATTGGTATAAATGAACTAGGGTGTTACATTATACCCAACTACAAAAAGAATTTCGTCCTCGAAATTCCAAGAACAAGGAAAGATAAACAATCATGAAACTACAAGAATAGGTGTGGAAACTTCTGTCGAACTTCATCTTCACGTTCCCAAGTCGATTCTCCATGCGAGCGATTTCCTAAGAAACAAGTACGATAGGGATAACCTTGTTCTTAAGAACCTTTTCTATTCGATCCACAATCAACATCGGTCGTTCTTCAAAGGTCAAATCCTCTCTTACCGTCAGCTCCGAATGATCCAGCACGTGTGTTTCATCTCAAACATATTTACGGAGTTGAGATATATGAAACACGTCATGAACATTCGCCAAAGATTGTGGTAAAGCCAATCGATAAGCCACTTCTCCAACACGCTCCAAAATCTTGAAAGGCCCTACGAATCGAGGACTTAGCTTGCCTCGACTCCCAAAACGAATCACTCCTCTAATCGGTGATGTCTTCAAGAAAACAAGATCGCCAACAACGAACTCTAGAGGTCTTCTCGATATATCGGCCCAACTCTTCTGCCGATCCTGTGCTGCCTTCATATGATTCCGGATAGTATTAACCTTCTCTGCTGTTTGCACGATCAAATCCGGTCCCGACACTTTTCGCTCTCCAATATCGTCCCAACAAACAGGTGAACGACACTTGCGACCATACAATACTTCGAATGGAGCCATCTGTATAGTCGCCTGAAAACTGTTGTTGTACGAAAACTCCACCAAGTATAGATGATCCTCCCATGAACCCTTGAAGTCCAACATGGAAGCTCTCAACATATATTCAAGAGTATGGATCGTTCTCTCCGACTAGCCATCTGTCTGAGGATGATAAGCTGTGCTAAACTTCAATCGCGTCCCCAAACTTTCCTGTAAACTCCTCCAGAAGTGCGATAAGAATCGAGTGTCACGGTCGGACACGATGCTCACAGGTACTCCATGCAATCTCACAATCTCCTGCATAAACCGTTCTGCCAACGCTTCCGTTGATTGACCAACTAGAAATGGTATGAAATGAGCTGCCTTGGTCAATCGATCAACAATCACCCAAACTGCATTGTTACCCTTTGGACTCCGCGATAAAGCTGTCACGAAATCCATGGTTATATGTTCCCACTTCCATTGAGGAATCGGAAGTGGTTGCAATAAACCAGCTACCCTTTGATGTTCAGCCTTAACTTGCTGACACACCAAACACTTCACTAGAAAGCGGGCAATCTCCCTTTTCATATCTTCCCACCAGAAATGCTGTTGTAGATCACGGTATATCTTCGTGCCTCCTGGATGTACGGAATATACGGAACCGTGTGCCTCCTTCGTCACTTCTTCACGAATGTTTTCCTTCGGCACACACAAACGGCTACCATATCGCAACGAACCATCTTCATGAATCAACAAGTCCGTTCGAAATCCAGCTTCAACCTGTTCTCGAAACTTCTGCAGTCTTGGATCATGTGACTGCGCTGCTTTAATACTCTCGATCAACGACGACTGTACTTGCAGCTGCATCAACTGTCCCGAAGAATGCGGTAGCACGATCTCCAACTCGGATCTCCGAAAATCTTCGATAAGTTCCTTCTGTGCAGTCAACATCCGAATTACTGGCAACCGACTAAGCGCATCCGGCACAACATTAACTTTCCCCGGATGGTACTTAAGATCAAGATCGTAGTCAGCCATCAGCTCCAACCATCTACGCTGCCTCATGTTAAGCTCTTTCTGCGTGAACACATATTTTAGGCTTTTGTGATCGGTGAATACTTCGACCCTTTCGCCCAATAAGTAGTGTCTCCAAATCTTCAAAGCGAAAATCACTGCTGCAAGCTCCAAATCATGAGTTGGGTAATTCTTCTCATGGATCTTCAACTGTCTCGATGCGTAAGCTATAACTTTCCCATGCTGCATCAAAACACATCCCAAACCTTTCCCAGATGCGTCGCTGTGAATCACCAATCCTCCGGAACCGTCTGGTACGGTCAAAATAGGGGCGGTTATCAACCTTTGCTTCAACGCCTCAAAAGTTGACGCACACTTATCCGTCCATACAAACAGTACTTCCTTGCGCGTAAGCTTGGTCAAAGGCTCAGCCAAACGAGCAAAATTCTCTACGAACCTTCTGTAATATCCGGCAAGTCCAAGAAAACTTCTGATCTCTGCTACGTTCTTCGGAATCAGCCAATCTTGAACTGCTGCAATTTTCTCGGGATCAACGGCGATTCTATCTCCGGATACGACATGCTCCAAAAACTTCACTTCTTCAAGCCAAAACTCGCACTTGCTCATCTTTGCATATAATTTTTCTTGCCTCAACGTTTGCAGTGCGATCTTCAAGTGTTCAGCATGCTCTTCTATGCTCCTCGAGTAAACCAGAATATCATCGATGAACACCACTATAAACTGGTCTAAGAACGGTGAGAAGATTCGGTTCATCAAGTCCATAAATATCGCCGGTGCATTCGTGACTCCGAATGACATCACTAAATACTCGTAATGTCCATATCGAGTTCAGAACGCTGTCTTGCAAATATCCTCTGATTTAACTCGGACCTGATGATATCCGGATCGCAAATCCAGCTTCGAGAATACTCTCGCGCCACTAAGCAGCTCGAACAATTCGCCAATGCGAGAGATCGGATACTTGTTCTTAATAGTCACCCGGTTTAATTCTCGATAATCGATGCACATCCTCCTTGTGCTATCTTTCTTCTTTACTAGAAGAACTGGAGCTCCCCAAGGTGAATTGTTGCTGCGAATCCAACCCTTCTCAAGTAATTCGGTAACCTGATTCTTGACTTCTTCCAACTCCACTGGTGCCATTGGATAGTACGCCTTTGAGGTTGGCGCTGCACCAGGAACAAGATCGATCGCGAACTCCACATCTCATTTTGACGGTAAACCCAAGATGTCCTCGAACACGTCTATAAACTCTCGAACTACAGCTGGCGCTTCCTCCTTATCAACTTCCATTGACGAAAGAACATTGCTTGTCGGCCTAGCCCTAAACTCGACTGGCCCGACAGAACTGCTTCCTCTAGCAAAACAAACTCCGGATGTCCTGGAATCTGGAAAATCACTTTCTTTGCCCTACAATCAATATGAGCGTGGAAAGTGCCGAGAAAGTCCATTCCCAAGACAACATCATAACTGCCGATATCGATCACCAAGAGATCTGCAAAACATGAACCGGTAAGCAATGAAACTGAGAGAACCAAGGTAATAAAACGACCATGGAACAAGGAAATGAATCAAGACCAGGACTCCAAGTTACTTGAATAGAGTACCGTATTGTAACTATGCCGCAGTTCATAGTTACAATCACATAACTCCGTTCAAGTCGCCCAAATTCTAGTATCAGAATCAAAGGAACAGGGAGAAATAATAGGGAACCAAAGGTTCCAAGCCTGTAACAACTCCATTTTTTGTGTACAAAAATTTGCTTTAAAATTAATATATACTTAGGGTATTTACATTTACTGTTATTATTTTAAATAATTAATTAGCTCAATAATTACAAGAAGGAGCTTGTAGCTAATTGGTAATACCTTGCACTGCTGAACCAAGCCACCAGAGTTCAAATCCCATACCCCACATTATTTTTAATATTGATTTTTTTAAAACCTTTAGAATACCAAGAGTTTACACGTGCATAACTCACAAAACCCCCACTACACCCAAAGATGTAACATTTTCAGGAGTTAGATGAACCGTCGGGGGGATCCCGGCCACCTGACTCGGCCGGGAATCGGCCAAATCGGCCTTGACTCGGTCTGACTCAGTCCCCAGACCGAGTCATGGCCGAGCCGGCCGATTCCGGCGACGGCCCCAACATGAAAGTTGTGTCTTTTCATATTCCCTATGCACCTGCAAAATTTCAGCCTCAGACCACTTCCGGAGCTCTTTTAAAACCCCAATTACTCCACTTTTAATACATTTTTTTAATACATTTTATCATATTTTTTCATTTTAACCTTTTATCTACCCTAACCGTAGCATACCTTATAAATACACCCCCTACCCTCTACCCTCTCACCCCAAAATCCCGAGCCCACGCTCTCAAAAAATTTCCAATAGTCGTGTACTTTGAAAACAAGCTCGAGGCGAAGCTCCGACGAAATTCCGGCGGAACTTCCGGCGAACGTTTTGGGAACTACCGGCGACGAAGCAATACATTGGCAATTACTCTAGTTCCCTCTCACTCCCTTGTTCAATCTAAAACCCGTAAGTCCTACTTCCTTCCCTCTTTTCTATTCAAAAAATACGAAATTACAAAACCCGACGGAATCGGAACAAATCCGATTTCTGATTCAGTTTTCTATAAAATTCCACTTCTCACTAATACAATCATACTTAAACATCCTTATGTTGACTATTAAATACTAATCAAACAATTTGAACAAGTTTCATCACATGAAATGATAGCTTTTTCAAATTATTGTATTTTTCACTTAAATACCACATTGTTTCAATCCTTCATTTAACCTCATCAAACTTGCTATACATTTAAAGTAGATCACAAGGTAACGACCTACCTCCTCACACACTTATATACAACACCCCCGAGAACCTAGAATACGAGAAAACAAACATTTTCATTTAAATACCATATACTTAATAAAACCAATTCTAAAAGATTTAGTTTTAATACACTTTTTAAAGAAGTACCACTTATTATGAAAATATGATAAGTTGTGCATATCGGTCGTTTATCTAAACCTGGTTTTGTGGTGTCTATGCTTGGCAAGTGAGAAAGGTAACTTTAAAAGGCTCGTCTCACGATGATTCGTGAGCGGATCCCTCCTTTCTTCACTTGTACTTACCTGGCCACAATTGGCGGCGAAGAGGCAATTTGAGGCATCTCACAACTTGTCGTCTGGACCAGTTAGGAATAGACTGGTTGACTTAGGAGAATCTAAAACATACAATACGGAAAATATACACCTTTACAAATAAATACCATTTACTTCATAAAACCGTTTTCTAAAGGATTTAGTATTTTACAATCTTTGCAAAGCGCCGCTACAACCCACTTTGGGAAACCCGTTCGGGATGGTGCGGTTTATCACACACCCTCGGGCTTAGTAGTGCGAGATTCAGACCTCCGCAAGAAGCATTCGGTCTCGAAAGATTTAAAATACGACATCTTAAGAAAATGAGATTTTTAGAATATAAAATATTTATAAAAATTATTTTTGTATAAATATATGCATATTTATCATTAAAATATCTATTTTTTTATGATATGAATATTCAACCTTTTTCTAAAAATGTCACAAGAATCGGTTTACACTAAAATACCATGAATTCAATATAATCACCATTTACACATAAATACCTTTATTTATGTAATTAGGATATTTTCACTAGAAATATCACAAAATAAAATTACACTAATTATAACTATAAAGACGAATGATAAATACTTGGGGTGTATCTTGAAAACCATACAAAATTATTTTTATATAAAACCCCCTCAAGTTTTATAAATTACCCTAAGGACCCTAGTATATATAGGACTTCGATTTACATTTCTTCTATCCGACTCGGATTTGAGTCTGATCATAATCCGACTTGAATATGATTCAAGTACTATATAAATCTACAATATTACAATTCAACATGAACACACGAATCCATGAATCCAGTTATCAATCTATTCAATTTGACTGAACCAAACCATGAATATACTTTCCATTTACATGAATACAGTTTACATCCGTTACATCCGTTACTGATATCATGGTTTCGGTCAGTCATCCAACTATACAACTTATACAATACAATATAACAATACAATCAAAACACTACGGGGTTTAAGGGGTAGATTGGTACGGAATGTGTTAAAAGTGGCACGAGACAGTAAGATTAAGACACCTAACATGAATCCTGTTGCTGTTGTACCGTGGCATAACGGTTCCTTGTACTTTCAGTTTGCCCTGGTCTCTAGCATATAGAGACCCCTCTCGTATACACTGGCATCCTTCTGTACCAAGCTACAAACAACTGCGTTAACACAATATTCTACAATATTATACAACTTTAAAAGATACATTCTTATTCTGTCTTTTCTATTTTCTCCCTTAACTTTGGGACTTACCGAGCGACCTGTTCGCTGACGACATTCTATTTCTTTCTTCTTTGAACGTCGTCAGGTGGTTTGGACCTGGCAGAGATCGAGCCATCTGCAGAAGACTTGGAGCAGTTTGCTGAAGAACCAGAGCTCTAGTTTCATTGTACATTTTCCATTCAGTACTTTTCATTTCCTGTTATGCCATTGTTTAGGCATTGTTTTTATTTCAGTTGTATTTCCTTTTCATGCATTGTACAAAAGAATGTTAATAAATAAAGTTGCTGTTATGTTTTATATCTTTTGTCTCTTGTGATTACTTTTATATTGCTTAGATACGCTTAGCATATGTACTTCTGAGTATATACATAGCGGACCTCGTCGCGTCCCCTTCGCCGTATACCGGGAAGCGGGGCGTGACAGGTTTTGTTGGTGGCCCATGCAGGTCAGAGCTGTATGAAACTCTATCATGCAGTTATGTTCTGCGTGAACAACCTAAGCAATATAACACAAGAACCAGCAACTAAAACATTCTTTACAATTCATGTTCCTTGAATCTTACAATTTCATATTCCTTGAATCTTATCATTTCATGTACTTGAATCTGTCCTAACCCAAATTTTTCTTCAAGGTTATGGATTCCCCGAACAACACCAGCACCAACGTCAACAACACACCTCCACCTCCACTACCAATCGTTCCTGCTGTTCCTGCGCCACCCACCGAGCAAACGGTGCTACTTGAGGCGATCCACAACCTTTTTGAGGGACAGCAACAACTCCTGAACCGTCCCGAGACTGACGCACCTGGGGTAAAGCAATTCAGGGCTTTACATCCCAAGCAGTTCTCCGGAAAGGGAAGCCCACTTGAAGCTGAGGAATGGACACAAAGTATAGAAGATGATCTGGTGGCAGCACAAGTGCCAGACATAGCTTGGGTCCGTGTGGCGAAACTACAGCTCAAGGACAATGCTCGCAACTAGTGGATGGCGGAAGAAAGCCGTCTTGTACAGCCTATTGAATGGAAGACTTTTCGCGAGAAGTTCGACGCGAAGTACTTCCCTGTGACTGCCAAGTTTGCCATGGAGCAGCAATTCATTCATCTACAACAAGGTTCGATATGGGACAAGTCAGTGGATGAATATGACGCTGAATTCACCATGCTAAGCCGGTAAGATATGTCACAGTAGTTCAATTTTTGAATATCACATACTACACAACTAACACAATCCTTAAACAGATTCGCGGCACACTTGATACCGACGGACGAGATCAGAGCCCGTCGTTTTCAACAAGGTTTGGACACAGAAATTCAGGCTGCACTAGCCACAGGGAAATTTCTGACGCATGAGGATGCTCTGGAAGATGCACGCGGTTATGCGGCAGTGATAAAAGTAAGGGGCATACCTCCGTCTGCAGGACTTAAGCGCCCTGCCAACCAGATAGCAGGAGGAGCCTCGTCCAGGCCACCTTTTGTGCCAAGGCGACCCGGAGTACTGAACCATCGTCCCAACCCAGTCTTTTGTACCTACTGCAAGAGAGCCGGACATATGATGAAAGACTGCCGGCGAGCCAACCGTCTTTGCTTAGTCTGCGGCTCAGCTACTCATGATATTGGGTCTTGTCCCCAAAGGCAAAACCCAGTTGCTGCACCCAGGCCAGCAAACAATTACCTACAGCGCCCAGCCATCCAAGCCCCTGCTCCAAGACCTGCACTACCTGCACCACCCAGAGGACCACAAGCTGCACCACCTCCTCGTCAGTTCCATCAAGCTCAAAGTAACGTCTCGAGGAATGCTCCTCAGGCCAGGAGGAATGTACCAAGGCGCCAGGCTTTCACTATGTCAGTGGAAGAAGCTGAGGCCACTGGCCAAGTCATCACTGGTAAGTTTTTCTTCTCAAACTTTTCTTTTAGTCTTGTTTACCTACACACTTTCCCTATACCTAAAACATATCCCACATACCTTAGGTACAATCTTAGTAGCCTCATTACCTGCACTAGCACTTTTTGATACTGGAGCATCGCACTGCTTTATGTCGCAACGGTTCGTCCGAACCCATGCGATTCCAGTCTCACCGCTTGTATCCAGCTGGAATGTCAGTTCAGGAAATGGCGTTCTAAAGGCAACCATGGGATACAGCCTGTGTCCAATCGTCGTCTGCAGCAGAGAGTTTTATGCTGACTTCAAAGTACTGGACATACCGAACTTCGATGTGGTTCTAGGAATGGATTGGCTTGGAACTTTTTATGCTACCATCGACTGTCATCAAAGGAGGGTAGTATTCGAGATTCCAGACCATCCGGTCTGCTATTTCAAAAGCGGAGACCGTACCCTGGAGCCAAGTACCTACAAAACGAAGCCATGGGAAGCAGTAGTTGCAGCAGCTCAAGCGGAAGAAGAATCAAGACCAGAGGTAGTTCGAGAGTTCGACGATGTATTTCCTGACGATATATCAGGTTTGCCTCCCGATCGAGCTCTTGAATTCAGTATTGATTTAGTACCAGGAGCACAACCAGTGATCAAAGCATCTTATAGATTAAGTCCGGAAAGTTTGAAGGAAGTTCGAACACAGTTGGACGAATTATTGGCGAAAAGATGGATTCGTCCCAGCACTTCAAGTTGGGGAGCACCTGTACTACTTGTGAAAAAGTAGGAAGGTTCATACAGAATGTGCATCGATTACAGAGCCTTGAACGAAGTCACTATAAAGAACAGGTATCCACTTCCGCGCATCGACGATTTATTCGATCAGCTAAGTGGATCTTGTGTTTTCTCTAAATTGGATCTTCGTTCAGGTTATCATCAGGTGAAGGTCAAGGAAACTGATATTCACAAAACAGCTTTCAGAACTCGCTATAGACATTACGAATTTCTAGTGATTCCATTTGGAGTGACCAATGCACCAGCAATATTTATGAACCTAATGAATCAAGTTTTCCGGGAGTACTTAGACAGCTTTGTTGTCATCTTCACCGACGACATCCTGGTGTATTCTAAGAGTCGGAAAGAGCATGCAGGGCACCTACGAATTGTCTTGGAAACTCTTCGACAGCATAAGCTCTATGCCAAGTACAGCAAGTGCGAGTTTTGGCTAAAGCAAGTTGGTTTTCTTGGACATATCGTATCAGGAGAAGGAATCTCTGTGGATCCAGCGAAAGTTGCAGCAGTTAGCGAATGGCCTACACCAAAGTCAGTGAAGGACATTCGAAGTTTCTTGGGTTTAGCTGGATATTACAGAAGGTTCATTGAAGGATTTTCGAAGATAGCAACACTCCTGACCAAGCTCACACGTAAAGATGAGGAATTTGTGTGATCAGAAGCATGCGAACAAGCTTTCATAGAACTCAAGTCAAGGTTGACATCAGCACCCATTCTCGTAATACCGGATCAATCTGGAGGATTTGAACTGCATTGTGATGCATCCGGTAAGGGATTAGGATGCGTTCTACAACAGCAACGGAATATATCACAGGTTTTGTTGTCTTCCATTCAACGGATTAGAACTCATGGCGGACTTTGATATCAACTTGCAATATCACCCAGGGAAGGTGAATGTAGTACCTGATGCTCTTAGTCGCCAACCATTAGCAATGAATCTCACCGCTCAGTGGAAACTTCAGCAAGACTTGAATCAGATGGAGATTGAAGTAGTCATGCCAGGTAATGTTTCAAGTTTGATGAATTTACAAGTTCAATCAACCATTGTCAATCAGATCAAAGCAGCCCAAGCAAGTGATGCTAAGTTGCAAAAGATCAGAGAACGAGTGGAAAATGGACTCAGAACAGACTTCATCATCCATGAAGACGGATCTTTGAGATACGGCAGCAGATTGTGTGTACCAAAAGGCCCTGTTCGGGAAGAGTTAATGAAAGAAGCTCACAGCTCTCCCTACTCAGTACACCCTGGAGGTACCAAAATGTACAAAGATCTATATCAGAATTATTGGTGGCATGGAACGAAGCATGAAGTAGCCAGAAGCGTCGCAAAATGCTTGGTGTGTCAGCAAGTAAATGCTGAACATCACAGGACTGCTGGATTACTTCAACCGTTACCAATTCCAGAATGGAAGTGGCAACACATCACGATGGATTTTGTGACTGTAACACCCGAGCCCAATAATACTAATTCTGTTACTGGTTGAGTGTTAGACATTGCTCTTTTCAATTATCTTGCTTGTTTGGGGATTTTGCTAAATTTTAACCGGCTATGTCATTTTGGCATATAACAAATTTTAACATCTAAAATGAAATTAAAAATATCCATGTTGGCCTACTCGTCGTCACTAGTCGCGTGGTAGCGTCCGCGCGTCGAGGTTTCTTCCCGTTCGGTTAAACGGGCAAGTTTGGACGGCTACGCGCGCGTACAAGTGTCCGACTTGGGGGTATGCATTTTAATCATTAAACACCTCTTTTCAAAATTTGGAACTCGCTTAAAATCCTATAATTTGAATTTGGAACATTTGGGCGCAATCCGGGCGCGATTTGGAAATGTTTCATTTAGCGCCAAAAATGCCCGTTTGATTAAATATATTTAAAACTATAATATACCTTAAAATCCCTATTCTGTTACTATATTTTAACGTATAAAATCTTTCTTAAAAATCTTTTAAAATTCTTCTCTAACTCCCGTACCGTCCCCTGCCAATCAGGCTTCTCTCGTGGGCCTCCTATCCCCCCTCTCTCTCCGCCTCTCTCTATCTCTCTCTAATTTTTCTCATTCTCTCTCTATCTCTAACCCTCTCTCTATCTCTCCTATAATCTTTCTCTTTCTCTCTCCCCCATGTATATATATTTCACGTTCTCCCCATCACGAGAGAAACCCACCGCGAGAACCCCGAGCCCTAACCCTAGCCTCCTCGTGCTTGCGCCGCCGACCTCCCCGCGACCTCGCCGTCGCCGTCCTCGCCTCTTCATCCTAGCCGCACCCTCCCTACCTCCTCTCCTCCCTCCTTCAGAGCCCGCGACCCAACCCCGACGCCACCACCTGCACACGGGTCTCGCCGTCGCCGCCGCCTCCCATCGCCGACGACGCCAGGGACTCCCTCTCTTCACCCTCGTCCCGACCTCGTTGCCGTCTTCCTCCTCCCCTCGCCGGACCACCATCAGAACCCGAGCCCGACTCTAGCACCAATCCCCGGGTCGCCGGGAAACTTGCCGTCGATCATCGTCGTCGTCGCCAGCGCACCGCCGACCACCTCCTCTCCCTCCTGCAACCCAGACCAGACCTTTACCTCCCCTCATCGCACGGCACCACCCTTTCCAGCGAACCCAGAAACTTTCCAGCCGTCGCATCCGCCGTCGCTGCCTCGCCGGCGTCCCAGCGCCGTCGAGCCCGCCGTGGTTGCCCCCTGGTGTCTCCCTGTAAGCGTCCCTTATCCTTCCTTTGTGCTAAGTTTCCCCCGCTGATCTTTGTTACGTATATCATGTTGCTAACTTCGTTGCCGATGACTTTTGCCGGAGTCCGACCGTGTCGTCGTTTGGACCCGACGCTCCAGCGAAGTACCCTTGTCCGTGTGGTCCCGCTGTTTGCTGTTAGGACTCGATCCGTGGCCCGTGCACCCGTCTCGTGTTTTCCGCCGACATTGCATCCGTGCTTTCCGGTTTGCGAAACCGTCGAGGCAAGATTTCTTGCTACATGCTACGTTAAACTAATTAAATGTTTGACTCACAAACTTGCTATATTAACTAAGTATTGCTACCTGTCTCATTGGACGAAATATGATGTACATTATAATACTGCCACCTAAATCGTATTTTGCCACCGTAATCTTAATAACAACTACCTGCTAATCATTTTACTACTTAGAGGATAATAGTCGCACACTTATATCTTTATTGTCTGCTGTTATTAATATTGCGCTACACTGGAATTATTGCACCCCAAGGGTGCTTGAACCTGTTAATAAGAGAATACAAAGCATCACTGTGTTTACATGGAATAATATTGTTATTTACTGTTCCTGCTGTTGTTCCTTATTCGTTACTATACCTGTTATTGGCATACATTTGATTGCATTACATATTGACCGATCTTGATACACCTGACACATGTACTGATACACCGGACATGACACCCTATACATACTGACTCAACCTATTGGACTACAACCTGACTTGGGGTCCTCATGGACCATTCCTGCTGTCTATCCAGACATACCTGTTTTTACCTGATTCTGGATTGACATTAATCCTGGACTACTGAATACCTGACCTGACATACATAACTTGGGGGTATGGGGAAATCAAAGGTGAAACCGACTTGTAACTCAACAGTTCGATACTTGTTCTGATCAGTCTTACGGGCTTGGCCAGTCCGGGAGTGATGATGCTGACATCACTCGTCCATCCTACTACCTATCTTTACTGCCTAGCGGCACGTCTCGGATTCAGCCTCGAGAACCTTGACCGTGGTCCCGGGCACGCACGGGATACTATTGAGTTACATCGACGATTCATCAATTGATTTCAAAGACTATAGAGTAGAAACCTGATAGGACAGTTTCGTCACCATTGCACATTACCCTGCTCTGTTATTTCTTAGTACCGCTTTATTCATGTTCATACCTGCATTGCTTATTACCATGTTTATATTATATTATTTGGTTGACATGACGCGCTGACGTCTGGGTTTTGCATAGCCCAGATTCCTTACCACTGTCGACGACCGAGCAGGAGTCCTTCAGCCAGCAGGCTGAACTGTGAGTCCTTAGTGATTAGTTTATTTATGTCATTTCATTTCCAGATGTGAGCCCGCATTATGGGACATACTGTTTATTTATTGTATTGGATCATTTGCTTCCGCACTATTGTTTATTGACTCTTGTTATCATGGATTTGGACATGTGATAGTTTAGTTATTTATATTGTTCTTGATATCTCTACAACCGTAATGTGACTGTGGATGGATACTTCCTACCCACAGGTAGCATGGTTGGCTATGTCACGTGCCCAATCTTGCGTACTCTGGGAAGCGGGGCGTGACATGGTTCTTTTGGTATCAGAGACATAGGTTAGTTGGGTTGATTCTTTTGTAGTTGGGTATTGTACCCGATACGCGAATCAGAATACCCGTGATTAGGAAACATGTCCTGCCACCTTGACCGTTTTACCATCCTTGAATCATTCTTCCGGATCATGTCGACATGCAAACTTACTTTGCATTGTCAACTCGAAAACCTAATTTCTTGTTATCTCTAGGACTTAGGTGACTTGGGTGGAGTTAAGTAATTGCGGCTATGATACCGCGGCATAGCTACAATGCAGTACTCTATTTAAGTATCTTGGAGTTCTAGTCTTGATCCACATTCAGAATCTATCATCATGCTAATATTGGGTGTTTTGAGTTCAGGATTATGACAGGTAAGAAGTTGAAGACGTACTGGAGGCATGTGAACGAAGCCGCCATGCTTAGAGCGATAAGAGGAATGCTGGAAATCGAAGAGACAGACTGCGCTGATCCAGCAATAGCAGATTCGTTTCAGGAAGGTTTGCAGATCGTTCAGCAGTCTGTAAACAACGATGGAAATAGACCAGTCGAACGAGTAGGGACCGTAGCAGATTTCAGACTTTTGGGTCCGTCTACTTTCACTGGTCTGGAGGAGCCGTTGCCAGCCGAGCAGTGGCTAATGGCACGGAGAATTTGCCGATTGCGGCACAGATTCCAGAGGACAAAGGAGATGTTGTGGTGCGCTTTCAGCTAGTGGATTGCGCCCGAGAGTGATGGCTTGTGGAGGAGAACCGCTTGCCCAAGCCGATCAGTTGGGCGGATTTTCCCTAAAGGTTTCCAGGAGAAATTCTTCCCGCAGACTGCACGGGAGGAAATGGAAGAGAAGTTCATCGGACTAAGGCAGAATAGAGCAGCTGTGGACGCACATGCAGCAGAATGGACGAGACTCAGTAGTCTCGCTGGACCTTTCGCGGCCAACGATGCAGACAGCAGTTGCGGTAAGGAAGCAGTTCTGTCGGGCCAGTCGAGTTTAGGGCTAGGACGACAAACAGTGTTCTTGCAGCTATAGAAGTTGATAGTAAAGAAGAGCAGGCAGTTGTTCGTGACTTTATGAATATGTTTGAAGATATGTCAGGCTTACCGCCGAAGCGAGATGTGGAGGTTGCGATTGACCTTAGTCCTGGTGCAGCGCCAGTGTCTAAAGCTTACTATCCAATGGCACCAATGGAATTGGAGAAAGTTAAGAAACAAGTTGGTGAACTACTCGAGAAGGGTTGGATTTGAAGCAGCAACTCACCATGGGGAGCTCCAGTTCTTTTAGTAAAGAAGAAGGATGGCACGAGAAGGATGTGCATTGATTATCGAGAATTGAACCGGGTGACTATTAAGAACAAGTACCCGATCCCTCGCATTGGAGAACTTTTTGAGCAGCTTAGTTGCGCGAGGGCATTCTCGAAATTGGATTTGCGATCAGGATATCATCAGGTCCGAGTAAAAGCAGAAGACATTTGCAAAACGGCGTTTCGAACTCGATATGGACATTTCGAGTATTTGGTAATGCCCTTCGGAGTGACTAATGCGCCGGCAATATTCATGGATTTGATGAACCGGGTCTTTTCACCGTTCTTAGACCAGTTTATTGTGGTATTCATTGACGATATTCTGGTATACTCGAAGAGTCCGGAGGAGCACGCTGAGCATTTAAGGATCGCACTGCAGACGCTGAGACAAGAGAAATTGTTTGCGAAGATGAGTAAGTGCGAATTCTGGCTGGAAGAAGTGAAGTTTCTGGGGCATGTCGTGTCGGGCGATGGAATCGCCGTTGATCCCGAGAAGATTGCAGCAGTTCGAGCTTGGCCAACTCCAAAGAATGTTGCGGAGATAAGAAGTTTTCTTGGACTCGCCGGATACTACAGGAGATTTGTGGAGAACTTCGCTCGTTTGGCAGAGCCGTTAACCAAGCTTACACGAAAGGAGGTACCGTTTGTTTGGACGGATGGATGTGCATTGGCCTTCGAGGCGTTGAAGCAGAAGTTGATAACCGCCCCTATCCTAACTGTACCAGATAATTCAGGAGGACTGGTGATTCACAGCGACGCATCTGGAAAAGGATTGGGATGTGTTTTAATGAAGAATGGGAAAGTCGTCGCTTACGCATCGAGACAACTGAAGACTCATGAGAAGAATTATCCGACTCATGACTTGGAGCTTGCAGCCGTGATCTTCGCCCTGAAGATTTGGAGACACTACCTTTTGGGCGAGAGAGTCGAAGTCTTTACAGATCATAAGAGTTTGAAGTATGTGTTCACTCAGAAGGAGTTGAACATGAGGCAACGCAGATGGTTGGAGCTGATGGCCGACTACGACCTTGATCTTAAGTACCATCCGGGAAAAGTTAACGTCGTACCAGATGCGCTAAGTCGGTTACCAGCAATTCAGGTATTGACCGCACAAAGGGAGATCATTGCGGATTTTCAGAGATTTGACGTGGAGGTTGTGCTACCACATGCTACGGGACAGTTGATGCAGTTGCAAGTACAGTCGTCCTTAGTTGAGAAGATTAAAGCGGCACAATTGCAGGATCCTAGACTGCAAAAGTTTCGAGAGCAGGTTGAAGCCGGACTACGAACCGATTTACTGATCCATGAAGACGGTTCGTTGAGATATGGTAGCCGTGTGTGAGTGCCAAAAGGAGATGTGCGTGAAGAGCTTATGAAGGAGGCACACAGTTCAGCTTACTCTGTACATCCAGGAGGGACAAAGATGTACCGAGATATTCGACAGCACTTCTGGTGGGAAGGTATGAAACGGGAAATTGCTCGCTTCGTGGCTAAGTGCTTGGTGTGTCAGCAAGTCAAGGCTGAACACCAAAGGGTTGCTGGTTTGTTGCAACCACTTCCGATCCCTCAGTGGAAGTGGGAACATATAACCATGGATTTCGTGACGGCTTTACCGCGGAGTCCAAAAGGCAACAATGCCGTATGGGTGATTGTCGATCGGTTGACCAAGGCAGCTCACTTTATTCCTTTCCGGGTTGGTCAATCGACGGAGACTTTGGCAGAGCGGTACATGCAGGAGATTGTAAGATTGCATGGAGTACCGGTGAGCATCGTGTCCGATCGGGACACTCGGTTCTTGTCGCACTTCTGGAGGAGTTTACAAGAAATTTTGGGGACTCGATTGAAGTTTAGCACAGCTTATCATCCTCAAACTGATGAACAATCGGAGAGAACGATCCAGACCCTTGAAGATATGTTGAGGGCTTGCATGTTGGACTTCAAAGGTTCTTGGGAGGATCATCTACACCTGGTGGAGTTTTCGTACAACAATAGCTTCCAAGCGACTATTAAGATGGCTCCGTTTGAAGCGTTGTATGGTCGTAAGTGCCGTTCACCGGTTTGTTGGGATGATGTTGGTGAACGAAGGTTACTAGGACCAGATTTGGTGGTACAGACAATCGAGAAGGTGAATACAATCAGGAAGCACATGAAAGCAGCTCAAGACAGACAGAAAAGTTGGGCAGACACGTCAAGAAGACCTCTAGAGTTCGACGTGGGTGATTTGGTATTCCTGAAGATATCACCGACTAGAGGGGTGATTCGCTTTGGGAGTCGGGGAAAGCTTAGCCCTCGATTCGTTGGACCCTTCGTGATATTGGAGCGTGTTGGAGAGGTAGCGTACCGTTTGGCGTTACCACAGTCTTTGGCAGGAGTGCACGATGTGTTTCATGTGTCTCAACTACGGCGGTATGTTCGTGATGAAACTCACGTCTTGGATCATTCGGAGTTGACTGTACGGGAGGACCTAACTTTTGAGGAGCGACCAGTTGAAATCAAGGATCGAAGAGAAAAGGTTCTTAAGAACAAGGTTATCCCTCTTGTGTTAGTTTCTTGGGGTAATCGATCGCATGGAGAATCCACTTGGGAGCGAGAAGACGAGATCCGGCAGAAATTTCCTCACCTTTTCCTGTAGTTAACTATCTTGTATTCTTGGAATTTCGAGGACGAAATTCTTTTTGTAGTTGGGTATGATGTAACACCCGAGCCCAATAATACTAATTCTGTTACTGGTTGAGTGTTAGACATTGCTCTTTTCAATTATCTTGCTTGTTTGGGGATTTTGCTAAATTTTAACCGGCTATGTCATTTTGGCATATAACAAATTTTAACATCTAAAATGAAATTAAAAATATCCATGTTGGCCTACTCGTCGCCACTAGTCGCGTGGTAGCGTCCGCGCGTCGAGGTTTCTTCCCGTTCGGTTAAACGGGCAAGTTTGGACGGCTACGCGCGCGTACAAGTGTCCGACTTGGGGGTATGCATTTTAATCATTAAACACCTCTTTTCAAAATTTGGAACTCGCTTAAAATCCTATAATTTGAATTTGGAACATTTGGGCGCAACCCGGGCGCGATTTGGAAATGTTTCATTTAGCGCCAAAAATGCCCGTTTGATTAAATATATTTAAAACTATAATATACCTTAAAATCCCTATTCTGTTACTATATTTTAACGTATAAAATCTTTCTTAAAAATCTTTTAAAATTCTTCTCTAACTCCCGTACCGTCCCCTGCCAATCAGGCTTCTCTCGTGGGCCCCCTATCCTCTCTCTCTCTCCGCCTCTCTCTATCTCTCTCTAATTTTTCTCATTCTCTCTCTATTTCTAACCCTCTCTCTATCTCTCCTATAATCTTTCTCTCTCTCTCTAACTCTCTCTCTCTCCCATGTATATATATTTCACGTTCTCCCCATCACGAGAGAAACCCACCGCGAGAACCCCGAGCCCTAACCCTAGCCTCCTCGTGCTTGCGCCGCCGACCTCCCCGCGACCTCGCCGTCGCCGTCCTCGCCTCCTCAGCCTAGCCGCACCCTCCCTACCTCCTCTCCTCCCTCCTTCAGAGCCCGCGACCCAACCCCGACGCCACCACCTGCACACGGGTCTCGCCGTCGCCGCCGCCTCCCATCGCCGACGACGCCAGGGACTCCCTCTCTTCACCCTCGTCCCGACCTCGTCGTCGTCTTCCTCCTCCCCTCGCCGGACCACCATCAGAACCCGAGCCCGACTCTAGCACCAATCCCCGGGTCGCCGGGAAAATTGCCGTCGATCATCGTCGTCGTCGCCAGCGCACCGCCGACCACCTCCTCTCCCTCCTGCAACCCAGACCAGACCTTTACCTCCCTTCATCGCACGGCACCACCCTTTCCAGCGAACCCAGAAACTTTCCAGCCGTCGCAGCCGCCGTCGCTGCCTCGCCGGCGTCCCAGCGCCGTCGAGCCCGCCGTGGTTGCCCCCTGGTGTCTCCCTGTAAGCGTCCCTTATCCTTCCTTTGTGCTAAGTTTCCCCCGCTGATCTTTGTTACGTATATCATGTTGCTAACTTCGTTGCCGATGACTTTTGCCGGAGTCCGACCGTGCCGTCGTTTGGACCCGACGCTCCAGCGAAGTACCCTGGTCCGTGTGGTCCCGCTGTTCGCTGTTAGGACTCGATCCGTGGCCCGTGCACCCGTCTCGTGTTTTCCGCCGACATTGCATCCGTGCTTTCCGGTTTGCGAAACCGTCGAGGCAAGATTTCTTGCTACATGCTACGTTAAACTAATTAAATGTTTGACTCACAAACTTGCTATATTAACTAAGTATTGCTACCTGTCTCATTGGACGAAATATGATGTACATTATAATACTGCCACCTAAATCGTATTTTGCCACCGTAACCTTAATAACAACTACCTGCTAATCATTTTACTACTTAGAGGATAATAGTCGCACACTTATATCTTTATTGTCTGCTGTTATTAATATTGCGCTACACTGGAATTATTGCACCCCAAGGGTGCTTGAACCTGTTAATAAGAGAATACAAAGCATCACTGTGTTTACATGGAATAATATTGTTATTTACTGTTCCTGCTGTTGTTCCTTATTCGTTACTATACCTGTTATCAGCATACATTTGATTGCATTACATATTGACCGATCTTGATACACCTGACACATGTACTGATACACCGGACATGACACCCTATACATACTGACTCAACCTATTGGACTACAACCTGACTTGGGGTCCTCATGGACCATTCCTGCTGTCTATCCAGACATACCTGTTTTTACCTGATTCTGGATTGACATTAATCCTGGACTACTGAATACCTGACCTGACATACATAACTTGGGGGTATGGGGAAATCAAAGGTGAAACCGACTTGTAACTCAACAGTTCGATACTTGTTCTGATCAGTCTTACGGGCTTGGCCAGTCCGGGAGTGATGATGCTGACATCACTCGTCCATCCTACTACCTATCTTTACTGCCTAGCGGCACGTCTCGGATTCAGCCTCGAGAACCTTGACCGTGGTCCTGGGCACGCACGTGATACTATTGAGTTACATCGACGATTCATCAATTGATTTCAAAGACTATAGAGTAGAAACCTGATAGGACAGTTTCGTCACCATTGCACATTACCCTGCTCTGTTATTTCTTAGTACCGCTTTATTCATGTTCATACCTGCATTGCTTATTACCATGTTTATATTATATTATTTGGTTGACATGACGCGCTGACGTCTGGGTTTTGCATGGCCCAGATTCCTTACCACTGTCGACGACCGAGCAGGAGTTCTTCAGCCAGCAGGCTGAACTGTGAGTCCTTAGTGATTAGTTTATTTATGTCATTTCATTTCCAGATGTGAGCCCGCATTATGGGACATACTGTTTATTTATTGTATTGGATCATTTGCTTCCGCACTATTGTTTATTGACTCTTGTTATCATGGATTTGGACATGTGATAGTTTAGTTATTTATATTGTTCTTGATATCTCTACAACCGTAATGTGACTGTGGATGGATACTTCCTACCCACAGGTAGCATGGTTGGCTATGTCACGTGCCCAATCTTGCGTACTCTGGGAAGCGGGGCGTGACAGTGACTGCTCTTCCTCGCAGCACAAAGGGTAACGATGCCGTATGGGTCATTGTGGATCGACTCACAAAGTCGGCTCACTTCATCCCATTTCGAGTTGGCCAATCAACTGAGACACTAGCAAAGAAGTACATGGAGGTAATGATCTACTTAATATTTAAACTCTTCATAATATACTATCTCTGATACCCATGAATTCATACAGGAAATTGTGAGACTTCATGGAGTACCGGTCTGCATTGTCTCCGATCGTGACACCAGGTTCCGATCGCAATTTTGGCAGAGTCTGCAAGCAAGCTTGGGAACAACTTTGAACTTCAGCACGGCTTATCATCCACAAACAGATGGTCAGTCGGAACGAACTATTCAGATCTTGGAGGATATGCTCAGAGCGTGTATGCTAGACTTCAAAGGATCGTGGGAAGATCACCTGCATCTTGTGGAGTTCGCGTACAATAACAGCTACCAAACAAGCATAGGAATGACACCTTTTGCAGTATTGTATGGAAGGAAGTGTCGATCGCTATTAAGTTGGGACGACATCGGAGATAGGGAACTTCTTGGACCAGAGATGATAGTAGCGACCGTTGATGTGGTTCATACTATCAGGGAAAGAATGCGCATAGCCCAAGATCGACAGAAACACTGGGCTGATGCGAAGAAACGACACTTGGAGTTCCAGCCAGGAGATCACGTGTTCTTGAAGATATCTCCGAACCCCAGAGTGATCCGATTTGGAAGACGGAGTAAATTAAGTCCGAGATACATTGGACCGTTCGACATACTCGAATGAGTCGGTGAAGTGGCATACCGCTTAGCGCTTTCACCCTCATTGGAAGGAGTGCATAATGTGTTCCACATATCCCAACTCAGAAAGTATGTGAGTGACCCCAGCCATGTTCTTGATCATTCCGAGCTCACTATACAGCCCGACTTGTCTTGTGAGCAACAGCCTGTGGAGATCGTGGACAGGAAAGTGAAGATACTTCGGAACAAGAAAGTTAACTAGGTCCGAGTAATGTGGAGGAAAGACACTCCAGGAGAATCCACTTGGGAAAGGGAAGATAAAATGCATGCAAGATATCCTCACCTCTTTGTAAACTAGTCCTCAAATAAAACTTGTAAATTTCGAGGACGAAATTTTTGTAAGAAGGGTAGACTGTAACAACTCCATTTTTTGTATACAAAAATTTGCTATAAAATTAATGTATACTTGAGGTATTTACATTTACTGTTATTATTTTAAGTAATTAATTAGCTCCATAATTACAAGAAAGAGCTTGTAGCTTATTGGTAATACCCTGCACTGCTGAACCAAGCCACCAGAGTTCAAATCCCATACCCCACATTATTTTTAATAGATTTTTTTAAAACCTTTAGAATACCAAGAGTTTACACGTGCATATCTCACAAAAACCCCACTACACCCAAAGATGTAACATTTCCAGGAGTTAGATGAACCGTCGGGGGGATCCCGGCCGCCTGACTCGGCCGGGAATCGGCCAAATCGGCCTTGACTCGGTCTGACTTAGTCCCCAGACCGAGTCACGGCCGAGCCGGCCGATTCCGGTGACGGCCCCAACATGAAAGTTGTGTCTTTTCATATTCCCTATGCACCTGCAAAATTTCAGCCTCAGACCACTTCTAGAGCTCTTTTAAAACCCCAATTACTCCACTTATAATACATTTTTTAATACATTTTATCATATTTTTTCATTTTAACCTTTCATCTACCCTAACCCTAGCCTACCCTATAAATACACCCCCTACCCTATACCCTCTCACCCCAAAATTCTGAGCCCACTCTCTCAAAAATTTTCCAAGAGTCGTGTACTTTGAAATCAAGCTCGAGGCGAAGCTCCGACGAAATTTCGGCGGAACTTCCGGCGAACGTTTTGGGAACTACCGGCGATGAAGCAATACATCGGCAATCACTCTAGTTCCCTCTCACTCCCTTGTTCAATCTAAAACCTGTAAGTCCTACTTCCTTCCCTCTTTTCTATTCAAAAAATACGAAATTAAAAAACCCGACGGAATCGGAACAAATCCGATTTCCGATTCGGTTTTCTATAAAATTCCACTTCTCACTAATACAATCATACTTAAATATCCTTATGTTGACTATTAAACACTAATCAAACAATTTGAACAAGTTTCATCACATGAAATGATAGCTTTTTCAAATTATCGTATTTTTCACTTAAATACCATATTGTTTCAATCCTTCATTTAACCTCATCAAACTTGCTATACATTTAAAATAGATCACGAGGTAACGACCTACCTCCTCACACACTTATATGCAACACCCCCGAGAACCTAGAATACGAGAAAACAAACATTTTCATTTAAATACCACATACTTAATAAAACCAATTCTAAAAGATTTAGTTTTAATACACTTTTTAAAGAAGTACCACTTATTATGAAAATATGATAAGTTGTGCATATCGGTCGTTTATCTAAACCTGGCTTTGTGGTGTCTAGGCTAGACAAGTGAGAAAGGTAACTTTAAAAGGCCCGTCTCACGATGATTCGTGAGCGGATCCCTCCTTTCTTCACTTGTACTTACCTGGCCACAATTGGCGGTGAAGAGGCGATTTGAGGCATCTCACAACTTGTCGTCTGGACCAGTTAGGAATAGACTGGTTGACTTAGGAGAATCTAAAACATACAATACGGAAAATATACACCTTTACAAATAAATACCATTTACTTCATAAAACAGTTTTCTAAAGGATTTAGTATTTTACAATCTTTGCAAAGCGCCGCTACAACCCACTTTAGGAAACCCGTTCGGGATGGTGCGGTTTATCGCACACCCTCGGGCTCAGTAGTGCGATATTCAGACCTCCGTAAGGAGCATTCGGTCTCGAAAGATTTAAAATACGACATCTTAAGAAAATGAGATTTTTAGAATATAAAATATTTATAAAAATTATTTTTGTATAAATATATGTATATTTATCATTAAAATATCTTTTTTTATGATATGAATATTCAACCTTTTTCTAAAAATGTCACAAGAATCGGTTTACACTAAAATACCATGAATTCAATATAATCACCATTTACACATAAATACCTTTATTTATGTAATTAGGATATTTTTACTAGAAATATCACAAAATAAAATCACACTCATTATAACTATAAAGACGAATAATAAATACTTGGGGTGTATCTTGAAAACTATACAAAAGTATTTTTACATAAAACCCCCTCAAGTTTTATAAATTACCCTAAGGACCCTAGTAAATATAGAACTTCGATTTACATTTCTTCTGTCCGACTCGGGTTTGAGTCTGATCATAATCCGACTTGAATATGATTCAAGTACTATATAAATCTACAATATTACAATTCAACATGAACACACGAATCCATGAATCCAGTTATCAATCTATTCAATTTGACTGAACCAAACCATGAATATACTTTCCATTAACATGAATACAGTTTACATCCGTTACATCCGTTACTGATATCATGGTTTCGGTTAGTCATCCAACTATACAACTTATACAATACAATATAACAATACAATCAAAACACTACGGGGTTTATGGGGTAGATTGGTACGGAATGTGTTAAAAGTGGCACGAGACAGTAAGATTAAGACACCTAACATGAATCCTGTTGCTGTTGTACCGTGGCATAACGGTTCCTTGTACTTTCAGTTTGCCCTGGTCTCTAGCATATAGAGACCCCTCTCGTATACACTGGCATCCTTCTGTACCAAGCTACAAACAACTGCGTTAACACAATATTCTATAATATTATACAACTTTAAAAGATACATTCTTATTCTGTCTTTTCTATTTTCTCCCTTTACTTTGGGACTTACCGAGTGACCTGTTCGCTGACGACATTCTATTTCTTTCTTCTTTGAACGTCGTCAGGTGGTTTGGACCTGGCAGAGATCGAGCCATCTGCAGAAGACTTGGAGCAGTTTGCTGAAGAACCAGAGCTCTAGTTTCATTGTACATTTTCCATTCAGTACTTTTCATTTCCTGTTATGCCATTGTTTAGGCATTGTTTTTATTTCAGTTGTATTTCCTTTTCATGCATTGTACAAAAGAATGTTAATAAATAAAGTTGCTGTTATGTTTTATATCTTTTGTCTCTTGTGATTACTTTTATATTGCTTAGATACGCTTAGCGTATGTACTTCTGAGTATATACGTAGCGGACCTCGTCGCGTCCCCTTCGCCGTATACCGGGAAGCGGGGCATGACAAAGCCGAGATGCAAAGTTGTTTGCATATCGTCAATACAAGGGTCAAGAGAAAGATATGATTCAAGAATCACGATAACAATATGGCAGGACATGTTCCTAATTACGAGTTTTCCGATTCGTGTATTGGGTCCAATACCCAACTACAAAAAGAATCAAACCCGATTAACCTAAATCCTATAGCTAGGATACCAAATAAACCCTGTCACGTCCCCCTTCCCAGAGTGCCCTAAGATCGGCACGTGACAGTGCCAACCATGCCACCCGTGAATAGGAAATATCCCTCCACAGACACATTACGGCTGTAGAGATATCAAGAACAGCAATAAACTATCTAATACATGTCCATAAGCCAGAATAAACGAGTCATGAAATAAAATAATGCGGAAGCAAAATATTCAAATACAATAATGATCTGGAATGTACGTCCCATAATACGGGCTCACATCAGGAATAAAATACTGAAAGGAAAGCTAAACTAAACTAATAACAGGTCCTCACTGCTCAACCAGTTGATCAAATACTCCTGGGCAGCTTGTGACAAGGACAATGGATCTGGGCCATGCAAAACCCAGACGTCAGTGCGTCATAATATCAATAATTTTAAGCAAGTAGGATGTAATGAAATATGCAGGCATGAAATATAAGCAGTAACAAGTTATCAGGAAATAAATGGTAACATGAATAAAGATCAGTGAACAGGATATATTATAGGTGAGGTGCAGTGAGTAGTCTAAACTGTGCTATAGGGTTATCTACTCTAAAGTTATTTGAAATCAATTAATTTAATTTTCATCGTAACCCATCGGTCTATGCCCCGTTCATTCCCCACGGGACCACGGTACAATATATAATAGACTGTGAGTCTATGTCCCGTTCATACCCCACGGGAGGACGGTACAGAATGTAATAGCCCTTTGAGTTACGTTCAGTTACAATCTTGATTTCCCCATACCCCAAAGGTTATGTCTGTAAGTCAGGTATTGATAAATCTGGAGCTAATGCCAACACAGGATCTAGCAGGTACAGGTTTGTCTGTGTAGACAACAAGATATGTCCGTAGGGACAACAGGTCAAGATTGTTGGCATTAGTAACAAGATCTTGTAACATGTCAAGTAGTGATATATCAGGTCATGTCAGGTAGTGTACATGTATCAAGTAATGCCAAGTAGTGGTGTATCAGGTCATGTCAAGTAGTGCACAGGTATCAAACGGGTGCTCATAATCAAACTGTAGTAAGTATTGAATCAGGGTGAAAGTACGGATGTACAATAAAAGCATGGATGCACAAATATTGATCAGGGGTTACATCATGACTATGTAGGGTGTACAATATCAAGCATGGGGTGTCGATATAACAACAATATGCAATAATGTGCCATGGTATGCAAATTGGTATATAATTAATGGTATGGATGCACAATAAAACATGGATGCATAATTAACTATTAGGGTTATATTTACAGTTCCAAAACTAAATGGGATGCACATTATTAAGTATGGGGTGTTACTACAATAATAATATGAATTAATGTGATCTATAAATGCAGTTATATATATTTTAAATGATATGGATGTAAACATGTATCCGAAAACAGTAAACTTTTAGTATGGATGTACAATGTGATAAACGGATAACATTTTACTCATATGGATGCATAATAATATACCTAGCATGTAGCAAGATGAATTAGCATGGGACTAGATATGTAAATAGTGATATAATAATATTAACATGGATAACATATTCAAACCGATTAATAACTATAAAAGTGGTATTGATTAACCATGCACAAGAAAGTTACGTTCAGAAATTCAGCGTTACCCTGATTAGTAAAATAGCTTAAAAATAACAAACGTTCTCCAAAAGGGACGTGTCTTATACCAAAACAAAGATAATTCAATAAGGTTTTCATTTTTATAAGTTTAAATATCTCAGGTTGTTCCAACAAAAAGATATGAATATTCGAAATTGAAAGTTTGCTGCTGGAATTTCCCTGGACAGCAGTTTAGAGATATTTTCATTTGCATTTTACATTATTTAAATAATTTATTTTGCAAGTAAATATTTCATAGAGTTATAGTATTCTGAGTTAGCTTCGTAACGAACTAAAGAACGTATACTAATGATTTTTTTATGATTTATAATGAATTTTATAAGATAAGGTGTACAGTAAATTTCAAATTTGTCGTATCTGCTTTGCAACGCCGTTTCATGTGTAAACTATAATATTTTCAAACTATATTTTGTATAATATTATAAAATGCAGATTATAAACTAATTAAAGATAATAATAAGAAATATTACGACGATATATATTTTTATAGATATAATTATAGAATGTCGCAAGTTGTAAACTTTCATACATTTTATATTATAAAACCGATTAACGTTAAATAACTACGGTGTATAAATTATATAGATACAGCTGTATGATGATGATGATGATGATGATGATGATACGGAAACATATAAATAAATTACATAAAACATAGCATGTAGCAAGTTGTAAACTTGCCTCGATCGAATCACGCGACGGATACGCACGGCACATCCGACGTCGGTAAATCGTCGCAACGCACATGCGGCACGCGGGACGGGTCCAGGCAAGGCAAGAGGGTGATCACACAGGCAAGGCACGTTCATTGGATCACTCGAATCGTCAGCGACGAGCACAGCTCCGGTGGTGATCACCGGAATCAAGAAACAAGATCAAGAAAAGAAAGAAGGAAGAAGAAGAGGCTGTGTATTAAATAAGGAAAGAATATATATATATATGCAGAGGAGAGGGGGAGAGAAAGGGGTTGTTATTAAGGTTTAGATTTTAATTTAAAAAGATTTTGTAAGTTATAAATATTTTAAACTGTTAAATTTTAATAAAGATATTAGATGAAATAAAATTGGATTTTCTGGTAAATACAAATTTAGTCCAAAATACGCCCGGGTCGGGTCTAAAATTCAGTTTCAAAAATATAAAAAAATATACATGTCGACCAAAACTCAAATTGGATGTCCGGGTAACGAAAATGCATACCCACAAGAACGGATGCACGAACGTGTGCGTAGCCATCTAAACAAGTCCGTTTTACTAAACGGGACGAGAACAAGATGCACGGATGCTACGACAGGGTCAGGGGTATCATGCAGGCCATGCTAGATATTTTTAAATTTTTTTACTTGATTTTAAATGTTATATTAAAAAATGCACATGCCAGATAAAATGCCAGTATGCAGTAAAAAATGAAAATGCACAAATCCATGTAACATGTCAGGATAAATCATAAATATGAATCAAGACAGGTTTCAACTAAGCGGATCGGGTAAAATGCAAATACAAATGCCAAAATACTATTCGCACCAAAAACACAATAAACCAAGAAACTACCATAAATAAGTAAATACTTGAACTGGAATTGGTATAAATGAACTAGGATGTTACATCTATTCCTTTGATTTTTGTCATGATTTATATAATAAAATTCAATAATAAAGAATGGAAATCAAATTCGAATGAATTGAGAACTCAAAGTTCAAAGTCGTTGAAAAGAAAGCGCGTGAGGACTACGTTACATAAAATCCGATATGGTGCGGCCAGAGGATCTGACACAATAGACAAGACATTGACATTTAGTATTCGTCTTGACAGTTCCCACGTGTGCAGCACCTATCAATCGTCCCCACGTGTGCTGCCGACAAGTGCGGAGATGCAATACCAGGTATACATATTATATTCAATAATTATCATAGCTATCGTACTTATCCCTCTGTATATCTAAAATGAAGCTGCAACGTATATACCACAATCTTCTTGATTTCAAATTAACCAAAAAATGCATGCATGTGTGGTGAACGGTCGGTACTTCTTTCTAAAGCCAGAAACATATGCGTGCATATGGTTGGTTTTTTTTTAAAACATAGTAATTTTTTCAATGTTAAATATATATCTTATCCCACTTGATCAACAAGGCCTGCGTGATTTTTGTAGTATAACCATATTTGATGGTTTCTTCAGAGATGCCCAATAATATAATGGGATTTAAAACTAGTTAATTATAATCAAAATCAATCATCTTATCATCTTGCAACCGTATGCATCAAAACTCTGAAATGCCGAGGTAAGTACGTAAGGGCGGTTTGATTTTGTTGGTGGATCGATCATATATATCGTTAATCTGCCAAGCTACCAAGTTATCCAAGCTAGACTTTCAGACACGGCCATCAAGAAGCATATATTGGAGGTGAATCAGAGAATGTGGGTTCAAAGACAAAAACAATCTTCAAACTAGCTGTGGGAGAGGTACAAAGGGTCATTTTCCTCCTCATGGAAATTAAAGGGTCTGAAACCGAGATATGGGCAAAGGATCTGGTGCCATCCAAAAGGGTGGATATTTTGGGCATATTTTGAGGTGGACTTCGGAAGGTGAGATGTCCTATAAATTTGCTGCTAAGTTCCAAGATCATTTGAAGGGCGACAATGCTATTAATTTGTTGATGTGGAGTTTGGGCCAACCTCCATTGCATGCATGGATGCTCTCCCCAACTAATGCACTTGTCTGCCTTGTTCAAGTGATGGTAGCCAATGATTTGGGTTGCACAGTTGTCACTGGAGTCCACACTTTTGTATCCACGGATGATTTTAATGATTTTGGAGGAAAAGTCCTTCCATGAGCAAGATTTTTCATTTTTAAATGCTGATGTTTTGCAGGGCCATGCGCATTAATTCTGGTTTGAATTGATCAAATACATATTATGCGATTTAATTATCAGGATGTGACGGTAAATTAAGTTGCAGAGGGTGCTTAGATGTTGGCCCCTAGATACAGTAAAACCTCCGTATAGGAATACTCTATATAGGAATAACCTCCCTATAGTGATAAAAAGTCCCGGTCCCGACTCGGGACCAGTTATAAATAAGAATAACCTCCACAGTGTGATATTCCATACTTTTTCCAAGTCCCGCCTGTACTAATTTACCTCTATATAGTAATAAATTGGCATTAAATTTTAAATAATTTTTTATATATATAAAAAATACATAAAATTACTTGGCTATTACAATTGAACTTAAGATGACATAAATTACTTAACTACACAATTGAACTTAAGATGACATAAAGTACTTTGACTTGTTAATAAGTTTGAAGGTCTATATGAATTTTGAAGGTCTAAGAATTTTGACTTGTTAATAAGTTTGAAGGTCTATATGAATTTTGAAGGTCTAAGAATTTTGACTACTATTTTTTCAAAAAAAAATCTAATTTTTATATATAAAACTCTACTTAAGAATAACCCCCCTATAGTAATATTTTTCCCCGGTCCCAAGGATATTACTGTATAGAGGTTTTACTGTATTGATATATATGGAGACAGAAGTGGAAAAGAAAGTAAGGATGTATGAAATTTGAATTTCATGATGTGGGTAGATTATGAAGAATAGATTGGAAAAAATTTAAGATTTTTTTTTTTGTAAAACAGTAGAGATGGTCGATATTTGAGGATCTTGGCTACACCTTTGCAGTTAGCATTTTAACAATAGAGATAAGCTAAGATGTTGACCATATCGTAATTAGCAAATACTGATCTCATATAGAAAGTGGTTGGGCTATTATGAATCCTGGCTTTATTTGTTTCTCAAGCCGGCTTAGTTCACCAACCATTTAGCGTCATTCCGGAGCTCACACGGTTCACCAACAAACCCACTAATTTGTATTTGAACTGTACTTGTGGACGGTTATATTGGAAATTCTGACCGTCAGAAATTATGTAATCTCTCCACTTAAATAGTGAAATGGTCTCTGATGCCGTCCGTGGTTTTTCTCGATTTGGGTTTTCCACACAAAAATTGCTTTCTCTGATCTGTGATTTGATTATCTCTCGATCTCGATAATCTGTAACAAAAATTCCAATTTTTGTGAGAAGTTTAAATTCGACTCATGATGAAATGATTTTCATTTTCATTTTTTTTTTTTGCTTTTTGTAACAAATAAGCAATTAGAGAAGATGGAATCTCAAGTGTCACAGAAAGCAATTTTTCTTATGGTGCCGATAAAAGTCAAACCTTCACCAATTATTTTAACGATTGGCATCCACGATCTTTATTTTCATCGGGCAAGATGTGGATACACCAAATTTGATGTGAGTCCAATACATTTTCACCGTTGATGTGTTGAGTGCAAAAGTAACGGTTTTCCGATAGTATGACCTTTTTGTATGTTTACATCACAAAATCAACAGCGTAAAGGTATTAGATCCACATCAAATTTGATATATCCACATCTTGCACGATGAAGATAGAGATGGTGGGTGCCGACCATCGAAATAATTGGTATAGGTTTGATTTTTTTCGACTTCATAGAAGTAAATTCCTTTATGTGACACCTGAGATTTGAAGCATGTAACATTTAATGAATATATTCTTTATATTTGATGAAGGATAAGATAGAAATTTGTGATGATGACACGATTTTCAAACTTAAATTTTAGCTGGGTCATGACTCACGGGTATCAAGTTTCTATTATTGGTGCTCCTAGGCTCATCAAATATCTAGCCTATACACTATGTGCTCCTAGGCGCATCTTTTATATTTATATATATACATAGAGAGAGAGAATAATGGAGGAAAGATGACATAGGAGGGAATTTCCTCTTATGGCGTCGAAAAAACACACTCTCCATCATTTTTTCCGCCAATTGGCACCCACCATCTTCTTCATTATCATATAAGATGTGTGTACACCAAATTTCATGTGATTCTACAACCATTTCACCGTTGATTTAGCAATGCAAAAAGTTCTTTTGTCGGTAAACCGTTAATTTTGAACCCATTAAATCAACGGTGAAAAAGTTGTAGAATCACATGAAATTTGGTGTACCCAGATCTTAGATGATAACGATGAAGATGGTGGACGTCGATCGTCGGAAAAAATGAGGAAGGATGTATATTTTCGACATCATAAAAGGAAATTCCCTCCAATGATCTCTTTCCTCCGTTAGCCTCATATATATATATATATATATATATATATATATATATTAAAAAGGAGGTAATTATGCAAGGGCCCATCATGATCGATGCAACCATTTTCATTCAAATTACAAAATTAAGTCACATCAGCTATGATTAATGATCTTCACTTGCATTTTCTATGACTTAATTGTAATTGTCCTTGCTCCGTACCTACGGCGATTTTAAGGAAGACAAAGAATATTTTTGTACGAGAGAGAAGTAAAACAAACGATGGAATCTTATTTTTCAATTTCATTACTCTCTTGAGGGAATCATTTTTTAATTTTAAAAAAGGAGAAACATGAACCTTGCTTATAAAATATATCAAAACTTAACTGTATATTCCTAAGCATCGTGCACAAGGAACATTTTCCCATGAAGTTCCTCACAAGGGAATGGTGTGGGAAAAGGGGTCCCGCCGAGAGACGGGCTCAGAAATTTTGATCAGAGGAGGCACATCGACAACTATGCAAAATAATTTTTTGTTAAAATGCTTAACTATATTATCCATTTACAGCATCATACTTTGATAATAAGAAAATGATAAATTAATATAAGAATAATAATTTTTACAATATTATATATATATAGGACTTCATAACTTGAACCCTATAATTTGGCTTTAAAATTCTTTTTTAAGTCTTTAATGCGAGACAAAGGGCATGTTTGGTTAGCAACAAAAAAATTGCATCTTGCTTTCATGCAATAAATGTTTCATGCATCATTTGTTGCAAAAAAAAAAAATGGTTCGAACTCATTATTTGGTTATCTTCAAGTTTTGTAATCCAAACCCAAACCATTTTTTGTGTTTGGTGGAAAAAAACCCTAAAGGAAATGCAACATTTGTTGCAAAATTGCATAGGTGGCATATATAGAGCTTATGTGGCACCCATAATAATTATCATGCTCATCATTTTCAAAGTTGCGACTCTTATTACCACAAAAATGAACGCAGCAGATATTGCAAGAATTTGTTGATTTTTGCATCTTCATTTCCAACTCAAATTTGTTACTAACCGAACATAGGAAGGAAATGGAGATTGTTGAATCTCCATTTTCTAGCTGCCAAATAGCCCCTAGGTTTTTCTTGTTCAGAAAAACATCTAAGTCAAATAAAAAATGGTTATTATGGGATTTGAACATATGAACTTCTAGTTTAGCTTGAATTCCAATGTATTACTACTTAAGCTATATGTTCTTATAGATTAATTTAGAAGAAATATATATAACACGGATTCAATAAATACCCGACTTCAATTGCAACCAATACTCGATCATTTTCCTTCGAAATTTGAGATGGGGCACGTGCCCCCTCTCGTCTTCATGTGGGTCATCCCTTGGTCCCACTCACAGGTTTATTGGAAAATATTCCTATGCGTATTAGTATTGCAAAGTACAATAGCAACTCTTTACAACAAAAATGTCGAAGATTTATTAGGAAGAAAATTCTAGCAAAACAATGTTACTCTTTAGAGAGAACCAACTAGAAGAAAAACAAGCGGGGACATCCTTTTTAAATCACATAATTTCAAGCTCTAAAATACATGGGCAAACCAAGCCATAAAGAGTATTTTTTCCCAAAATAATACCGACTTTAAACTAATTCCGAGAATAGACCTCCGTACGCCACGTAGGGTTAGATTTCGCGCTAGTAGTTGCGTGGAAGAAGAAAACGCTATTGACAGCAGCGTTTTCATATTGCTATATTTCCACATTAGTGTTGATTGTTAAGATTAATGCTTTATATTTTGATTTTGGTTTTGTTGAAATTGTAAAAAAAATTGACAGAGAATAGATAAAAAATCTCATAGTTTGTTGAGAATAGAATAAATTTATTTAGTATATAGAAACCTATTATATTTTATAATAGAATTCTATATTGATTTGGAAAATATATAGAAAAAACATAATATAAATCTATATACTAACTAATTTTATTCTTTTCGTTAAAACACTATGATATTTGTTTCTACGCTCAGTCAAATTTGTTACAATCTTAACAAAATCAAAGTCTAAATCTAAAACAATTTTAACAAAATCAAAATCAAAATTTATATGAGAATATAACAATATGAAAATGCTATTGGCAATAGCATTTTCATTTTGAAGAAAACGCCATTGGTAATAGCGTTTTCTTTTACCATCTAACTACCGCACGTCAAGGCTAACACTATGTGGCTGAACGAAGGTCTGTTCTTGGAATTAGTTTGAAGACAATATTATTTTAGGAATTATTTATTTAAATATTATTAATTAGGGGGGAAATCCCATAAATGTTGGAGTTCTGGACCAGTACCATGTGGCTCTACATCAATCTTAGTCCTTGGACCTTTCCTAATGTGCTCATCACTGTCTCTATCTTTGAATAGTTATGCATGGATAAATCCATTGATTTGTGATCCTATTGGAAGGAATATTACAAGATAATGTCACATCAAAGGGCCTAACCATATTTATTTTAAGGTTAAATTATTGAAAATTTAAGTGTTTCCATATAGATCACAGCCTTTGTACATTGTAAATAAATACCACGAAATTTCTGCCCTTTCTGCCATAGTGTTTTCCGATTTCACAAACCCTTCTTGTTGGAACGAGCTAAATAAGAAAAACAACAAAAATTACTTATAGACATGCTTCAGAAAATATCTACTTGCTTCTTATCCTCTCCCCCTCCCCCCTCTAAATATCTATTTAACTTTAAAATTCTATTGGAAAGAATTGTTCTATGTATAGATAAATTTCCGTCACCTTCAAAAACTTTGATGTTTTCATATGTCAATCCCAAAGCTTTATATTTTCCTATTTCACCCCAAAATTTGTAACATTTTGGAAAATTATAAATATTAATTTATAATTTAAAATATGAATATAATGAGTTTACAAAAATGATATCTCATATGAATTTGATATCGGATTTATATCTGCAAAAATGTAGTTATTTTGGTAAAAATGGAGAAAAATGTGTGATACCATAAAAATGATATTTTAATTGTTTTAACATGACATGGGATTTTATACTAAGATAATAGTATTTAAGTGTTATAATAAGTGTTTCATTTGTTTTAAAAACATGAATTTAGATTTAGTAACATGAAGGGATTTATTTAAAGAAAAAAGAGTTTTTATTTTTGTTTTTATTAAAAGGATTGGTTATAAGGAGTGGCCAGAGTTGACTTCCTCCTTTGATTGATGCCAGAGCATCTGAAGGTGAGAGTTTTCTCTCTGAATATAAAGGTTCGCTGAATGCATGGGTCGTGTCATCGTCACCAATGTCTGTCGGCTAGAAGCAATAGGAAGGAATCTGACTTGAAAGTCCGGGGAAGATGGTAAGTTGCTCAACTCAAGCACCAACGAAAGTACTACCAAGCCCGATGGTTTGACTTGACTATTCTCGCTTATGCGAATCAATTTCCAATAGATAAAGACTCTCTTCTCTATAGAGAGAGCGGATACTCTAAGCAAGTAGGGATTAATAGCCATCGAAGTCTTGATTGCTATCTTGGTGATTTTCCGGGTCTAGTTCAGGCTCTGAATCTCGATGCTCTTTAGTGTTCTTCACAAAGGTTCAGATTGTGGGTAGAGGGCGTAAATCCTCGCACTCAATACACCCTCACCCACACTCTCCTCCCTCCACCTCCTCCTTACAACCTTACACCACCGTCTTACAACCCTCCACCCCATTCTTTCTCTATCTATCTCTCTCATTAAATTACACATACTCAAATTATCATTCTCAAACTGAACAAACAATTATTCTCCTTCAAGCTCATCTCTAAGTTAATCTTCCACTCAAAAATCTTGGTCCCTTCATCAAATTTGAGTATATCCTCAAGTTAGAACCACTACAACACCTAGGAGCTTCCGCCATGCACTTCATGAGCTGGAATTCCCATGTGCACCATCCCTATAGGAATATCTCATCTCCCTTGCAAGTCTCTTTGTTTACATATCTGTTTTTAGTGTGCAATATCTGAAACTGAAATATTTGTGATATTTATGATGCTAAAATTGAATCTGGTACTGCTAGGTTAATCCATTAGAAAACTAACAAGATTAGGGTATGATGAGACCACTAGGAGACCACACTTAAAGCCCGAACCCCTAATTCCCTACTTCACCCGGCGGTTTCTTATTTTGGCCGGCGCCGCCGGTTTTCTCAGTGAGTTAGGTTTTGGGTTTTGGCCAGTACCTTAGGTTAGTGAATTTAAGCTATTGTATTGTTTGTTTTGTCCTATATTTCACATAGAGAAATCTGGGAGTGTTCAAGTAAGGTTTTATCAATTTTTTCAACATTTTGATATGGTTTTTCGTATTTCTGTACCGCGACAGAAATGCTGACGTTCATACATTAGTATCAGGGGTATTTTGTCGTTTTTGGAGTAAGCTATAACTTCTAATCTATGGGTGCTTAGCTCATTGTGTTGGTTTTGATATGATATTTACGCCAATATATTACAAATACGACTGTAGGTACGATCGCGGAGGTTTCCGAGACGGCAAGAACGGACAAAGCAAGCATGGATTTTGACTAGCTCGACAATTGTGGGTAGATTTATATCTACAGAGAAAATCGGGTGGATGGCGTACAGCACCCCCGCAACCATTTAATTAGGATAGTTATGCTATCTAGTTAGTTGTTAATGATATGTTAGATAACTTAGTTAATTGTGTTGATATTATTTCGCATCTAGTGAGTTATTCATGTGCATACATTTTAATATATGGTTATGGTGACATACGTACGTGACGATAGATCCGTACGATATGGATATAATTTTGGATAGAATTTGTACGAAGGATCATACCGTACCTATGATGATGAGGAGAGAGTGCCGAATACGGTCAAGTGTTATTTGGACTCGTGAAGTCATGAGTTATACCGACTTGGGACGTTTTGTGTGAGTAAGCTATACTCTTTTAAAAACCAATGATTCGTTTTCCATTTTAAATGATAAATGATAAGAATGCGATGCTATTTTCCAAAATGAATATCTATTTTTACTTAATGCAGCTTTCTTATTTCAAAATAACGTTTCGTTCCATTTTCAAAGATAACGGTATAGCTCATAACAATTAGTTACGTTAATAATTACGCGATACGCTTACCGATTGTATACGTTATCTTTTATACGAACACACTGATAGAACACTGCACAATTACCCATGAGTACTATGTTGCATGAGCACATACGCATATATTATACTACACCTCATTAGTACTGTCATGACACTGTAGGACAGCTATATCACGCGATGTGTATGTAAATACCGATACGAGGTATTATGAATTCCCTATATCCAGAAATTTGATTGTAATTATATGCTACGGATATGAGTAGAATTATTTTCTGCTTTAAACACTTATAGAACATTTACACAAATCCTAATGATTGCTATGTTGCACGAGCACAAACGCATATGTTACACTACACATCATTAGTATTGCCATGACACAGTAGAACTGTTAAATTTGTTTATGCCTGACTATACTTACGTAATGTGCATTTATTACCTGCCGAGTTATTGCGAATACTAGTAACATGTGTATTCGTATTCGATTCTTATGAGTTTTTATGATATTTTTACTTTCGATAATATATATCAGTGGTATGGGACGCTGCTATATATTTAATATCATCAGAGTGATCTATGCAACTATTCTTCTTTTTTACTTGAGATTTCTGGATACGATGAGTTAACGTTCATCATGAATTTTATGTTTTCTGATTGGATTTTATTCCGAACCGAGTGGGGGGCTATACGGTTACGGACGTGTTACTTATTCGGACTGAGTGGGGGAGATATACGGTCGGATATATAGTGGACCCGGTTCGAGACCGAGGGGCAGGAAAGTCTCGATAGAGGCGGGGAGCCTAACAACGACACTCGATACCGGAAATAGATATAAGCACGGCGGATATTCAGGGGATACTGATCGGGGCTAGAGATATCGAGGGGCGACCGATCTGTTGAGACGGTGTCGACGATATCTGGATTTGCGTGTCGGTGATGGACACGAGAGATTTGATGATTTAGGGTGTCGATACTGGACACCCATATATTGATATTTTGCGATCATTCGAGATACGCTGTTATGGGTTATGAGTTATTGTAGCCGACCAGGACTGATCCGGGGGACAGTACCTGAATACTATTTTACCGGTGCATACATATAAAAAGAGTTTCTAAAACGAGCTATAGTCTCATTATTTTGACATGTCTAGAATAACACAGTGATCTTTAAAACTGTAAACCTCTTAAAACTCTTTACTAAACAGCAAGACGTATATCTTAAATAAGATACTTATTATATTTTATACTATTACGTCTGCTTTTATGCCGTGACATACGTATTCCGCGGCTATTTTAAGAAGAGGTTTTACATACATATTTTCGGTTACCTTATAGGCTTATACTTGGATACAGGTCATATACATATGAGATGTTATATTTTAGGTTCACGTGATGGATAATATTGCATTTGTGGTACTTATATATATAATATATGATAGTACCATACTTATGACTTAGGATGTTGTTGTGCATTCCGATTTCTATTTTGTGATATATTTTTATTCATTGAGTTGGCAACTCATCCCCGTTGTGCCCCAGTTCCTTACAGGATATACCGCTCGGATCATCAGCGGCTTGCGGTACATACTTCTTTTCGGTGATTGCTTTGGTAGGTGGGCTACGGTTGTATCGTATCCACATTTGTATTTATATATTCTTTTGTATCTTGTAAAACTCCACCGACTTAGAACTTGTATATTGTGGACCTAGAAGCGAGATTTAGAGTTTGTGTGTTGTGGACGTTGCACTCATTGGAGTCCACCTTTTTAGTCTATTGTTTCGCTTTTCTTTTTTTCGTCATTGGGTGTCATATATTATCTGCGTGGTTGCTCCGCCGTTTAGGCATGGAAGCTAGCTCCTGTTGGGATGCTTTTCATATTATTGTGCTTGTATTAGGTTTTATTCGAAATTTTCAAAGGAGGTGCTGCCGATTTTTAAAACGTCATACATGCTTTTCAAATATACTTATTTAGACTTAAATGTTTATTTTAAACTGATTCTATCTAATGACTATTTTAAACCCCACCTTCAATATTTTCGTAAAAAGGGTTTAGATTCCGGGTTTTCGGTTTACTTGGACCGCGTCAACGTCTTTAGATATCACGTGATTTAAGTGCCAGGCACGTGGCATTTTCGGGTCGTGACATCCTATATGGCTGTACGGAGGTCTATTCTCGGAATTGGTTTGAAGACGGTATTATTTTAGGAATTATTTATTTAAATAGTATTAATTTGGAAGGGAAATCCCATAAAGGTTGGAGTACTGGGCCAGTACCATGTGGCTCTACATCAATCTTAGTCCTTAGACCTTTCCTGATGCGCTCATCACTGTCTCTATCTTTGAATAATTATGCATGGATAAATCCATTGATTTGTGATCCTATTGCAAGGAATATTACAAGATAATGTCACATCAAAGGGCCTAACCATGTTTATTTTAAGGTTAAATTATTTAAAATTTAAGTGTTTCCATATGGATCAGATGCCACAAGCTTGGGACATTATAAATAAAAACCAAGAAATTTCTGCTTTTTCTATCCCAGGGTTTTCCGATTTCACAAACCCCTCTTGATGGAACGAGCTAGAAAAGAAAAACAACAAAAATTACTTATAGACATTCTTCCAAAAATATCTACTGCTTCTTATCCCCTCCCCCACCCCCCCTCTAAATATCTATTTAACTTTAAAATTCTATTGGAAAGGATTGTTCTATATAAAGATAAATTTCCGTCACCTTCAAAAACTTTGATATTTTCATATTTCACTCCCAGAGCTTTATATTTTCCTATTTCACCCCAAAATCTTTATGATGTTTATAAATCTCCTCCTTAATTTTAAATTGGAGGATTAAATTTGCTTTTATCTGCAGATTTTTAAACAATTCAGGGGTTTAGGTATAAACTGGAAATACAAAGTTTTGGGGCTGAAAAATGAAAATACAAAGTTTTTGAGGTGAAATATGGAAATATCAAGGTTTTGAGGATGAGACAAAAAAGAGAAGAAAACTATAAAATAATATTTTGAGAACGGAATAATGTCAGCAGAATACAAGCAATGACCTCCTTTTAGCTATCTTCATTAATTAATTAACTAGGAAAAAGTACATAAAGTACTCTACATTCTTATAATTTTCTTCTTCTTCTTTTAAATATAGGCTGACATGCCTGTGGTGTCTCAATCAACCTATATTAATCTTCATTTCCGTAAGTAAAATAGAGTCCAAAAGAGAATTTTTCTTTAGTGTTTCCACTCATAAGCTTGGTGGCGCCGGTTTGGTGATGATGCCGGTTCATCCGGTTAAAGCCAAAGGCTGACCGGTTTGGTGATGCCGGTTCATTCGGTTGAAGCCAAAGGGAAAAAACTAGTATGCAAGAGCTTGCATGATATAAGCCACTTGTAAGATCTTGGATGACTTTAGGATTTGTGTAAGGAAAGCCATCCAAGGACTTGCAAGTGGCTTGTACCATGCAAACCATTGCATAGAAGTCTTTTCCAGCTAAAGGGTCGGCATTCTGCCGATTAGACCAACAAGGTTAAGCCATGTGTTTGTTAAAATCCAATTTCTAGTTCATGTGACAAAGGGATAGTCTAATTAACAAATTGGGAGCAAAAAACAAAAAACCAAAATAACATTCCCATCTTCGTCGTGGTCATCTTATCCTCTCACTAACGCATCTGAGGCGAATAAGAAAATTTACATATTTTAAGAAAATTTCAAACTCTAATCATCCAAATAACTTGCAGATCTGAAATTTTTAAAAATCAACAAATCATTAAATTGCTCCCTTTTAGCATGAGATCCCTCCTTCTCCCGCACCAGGACTACCCAATGGCAGAGACATCGCCGCCTCCGGCGAAGGCATGGACCGCATGGACCACCCTTACCGCTACAACTCCAGCGGCATCTGCGACTTCTGCCTCCAAGAGAAGCTTGGCAAGCACCTCCCCGTTCTCCTCCCTTCTCTCCTCCGACCGCTCCTCGTCCCCCTCCGCCGCCGCAGAGGTTCCGTCGCAAGAAACTAAACCATAACCGTAGCGCTTCGTCTTCATCTTAGACTTCCACGATCTTCGAGCGGAGCAAGTCCGTGGTGTCTCGCCCCATCGGGATCCCCTCTCGGATCCAACGACGGCAGAATCTCGCCGATTGAGGCGGCGCTGATAAAACAAAACCGCCATGGAAAGCCCTTCTTCGTTCAGAAGGAAAGTCGCAAGGTCCGTCTTGGTGCGGATCTCGACACAAGATCTTTGATCAAAACGGGCAGAACACCTAACGAGAATTCCACAATCGAAGTATATAATAACAAACCTGAAATCTAGATTTTTTAAAATTGAATTGAGCTTGGAATGTAAATAGTGTATAAGAACATTTTTGGACACTTCATATTGTGGTCATACCATGTACACTCTAGATCTTTGGACATCCTAATTTAAATACAAATAACAAGATTCTATTAAAAAAATTTAGACTAAATTGCGGAAAATACTCTAACTTTCTAAAACAAACAAGTACTTTATCCCTTCAGATTCAATTAATTTATTTCCAAAATGCTTTTTATTTAAATATTTACAAAGGGTAAATTACACTAAATACTTTTATTACAGTACAGTACCTTAAAGTACTTTTATTAAAGGAAAATGCCTTAAACTATTGTTTTTAATAGATTTTATAGCACTTTAAGACATTTTACTGTAATTAGAGAACTTTAATGTATTTTAGTGAAAAGTAACGAGGATTAAGGGTATTTTAGCATAAGTTTCCAATTTAAAAAAATAGTACCACTTTTCTCTTTCTTATATATTTTAAACATTTTAATTAAATATTTATATGAAGCTCATTTTGTAAATAAAGCAAAGTTGGGATGGCAAAGTTCTAGTTTTTAAAAGTCTGGTGTATTTATTGCCATAGAGGCAAAAGTTAAGTTTATTTTCTGTAATTCAGCCAACTTTTTATACTGGCATAAACTTTTTGTGTTTGAAAATAAGCAACGAGACATGTATCAATATGACATATTTATGCAAATAAACATATACAATATACAAACGAAAAATTGAGCATTTATTAGCAACTAATTGTTGTTTTATATATAATATAAATCCATATTTCAAGCTTTCATTTTCCCCCATTTTGTCCCCTTACTTTCAATTTAATTACTGTTTTGTTCTCAAGCTTTTCTTTTGTCCTTGTACATGGAAAATTACACTACACCCCTTTTGGTTTTAAAAATCTGCTTTTAGCCCTCTACTGTAAGAAATTAATCCCCCGCCCTCTCTGTAATTTAAGTTAATATGCATATGACCCATTCTAAGTATCTTCACATTCATGGAATATATTTTCTGATGAATTATCTGTATGTATGTTCATACAAATTATCAATATTCAATTTAGATTGTACCGTAACATGTATGGAAAGTATTTTCTCTCTAGACACATGTGGATGAAAATTAGATTAGATCATCAATATCTTTTGAAAATTACAATCAACCAGTCCATTATTAAATTGTATATGTACATGCATGGAAAATTACATTAGGCTCAGATGTATTTTGAAAATTGTCGTCAACACTTTCAGATTACTTTGTATACGTTCTCATCGATCGAATAGGCCTGTCCAATATTACTTTTCATAAACATGCATGGAAATTATATGAGACTCAGATGTCTTTTGAAAATTTGCAATCAACACTTTTACTATTACTTTTGTATACGTTCTTATCGATCGGATACGATGAGATGTAGATGTTACCATATTCGTATCATGTGGTAATTGGCGGATGCAAATATGGATATGAATAATTATAAGAAATGAAAATTTGTATATTATAGATCAACTACTAATAAGATTATGAAATATATATGAAAAGCTATATACACTTCTGAATTTTATCTTAAAAGCGGTGTATTGAATTATATAATATGAAAATTAGCAAAACAAGATTACATGATTCGTTAAGATAACCGTCGTCTGAAAGAAGACGGAGGTCAAGATCAATGAAGGCTAGAAGATTCCGATTTTTTTTTAAATTTCAAATGTAGTTAGTGGTGATGGCATGAATTTTCGAACGCAATTTATCATCCGTTTTATTCCGTTGGGTATAGACCGACGAAATATATTTCCTCCCGACGGAATAACCTTATTTCGTAGGGTGATATCCGATGGAATAATGTCGACGTAATAGGTTTATTCCGTCGGGTGCTTAATATATTTCGTCAGGTAGTCTATTCCATTGGTATATAACCAATAGAATAAAGTGGGGAAAACTGGGATTAATTTCCTGTACAAGACCTATTTCGTCGGGTAATTTCCGATGAAATATGTTATTTCGTTGAATATTACCCTACGAAATAGGTATGATACAAATAAAAAACAGTGAGCAGGTTTTTTGGTTTAATTCGACAATTCGATACAAATTCAATTCATTTACTAAAATCATAACCAACAAACAACCAATACACATAGCAATAATCGTGGTCGTGCCGCATACAAAATCAATCCATTTCATAATCAATTCATAACACAGAAATTAGATAATAGACATAAATTCGATACGATACGATACGATATTGAAATAAAATTGAAATAAAGTTCATTACTTAATATAACTTCACGAAATTATAGAATCTGAGAATCCGATATGAAATATAATTAACATGTCATCTGTCTAATAGTATTTTACAACTTCTTAAAAACGTATTTGTCAAAAAAAAACTTTTAAAACGTACGAAATAGAGTGATTCGAATATCTCCATCTCGAGATTACTCTTCCCCGCCACCGCCATTGTCCGGAAAGCCAATGAAATCGACCAGGTACTATAATGTTATCAACAGACAATTATTAGCACACATTTTTAATAATTATATGAAAAATTTATTGAAACCAAGTATTATCAAATTTACATTTGGTATTTACTTCCCTTGAGACTTTAAGCTATCTATAATCTGCATTCTCGTCTCAAATGACCCAGTGACATCTTCGTTGGTCATTCTTCTTCGCAAACCAGAAGCTGACGAAGGTCTAGATGCAGGAGTAAATGAGGAAACGCGTGCTCGAAAACCTGCGAGAGTATGAGGAGTTGAGCCTTCTTCACGGAATACCGGAGTGGGCAGAGAAGCAAATGGGGGCACGAGCTCCTGAATGAATATCCTTGGGCATATCTGAGGAGGATATAACTCTGGATCCTGATAGGTGTGATATACTGTAGGCGAAATGTCCTGTCTGCCAAGATGAGCTCTTCCGTGCCGAGCCGGATTGTGTCGCTGAATGACATTCTCATTAATTCCATGAAGCTCAATGGGAATAAGATTTCGGCTATGCTCCTCGACAAACGCCGCCACCAGCTCATCAATCTCTCTGCTCATCTCTTACTGCACGAAATTACAGTATGAATCAAGTTAAGTCAATTATTAAAAACGAAATTAAGTAATTTGAATAACTAAAAGAAATCTTTATAGGAGCATACTTACGTAATGCTCAGCCATCTCCTGTGAGCTGGAAAAACTGAAATGATGCGCAAACCCCATAACATAAATGTCCACACGGCTGAGCATTTCTCCCGTTTGTCTCGCCTGCCATTTAGATGAAAATTCGATTTAGATCAAGTTTACGAAATAGACAAATTCAGAATATTTGATTTGATTTTACATGAACAACTCCATACTGGGAGGAGTTTATCCCTCCGCCCAACCAATGATCAGTGTTATGACTCAGCGCCATTGCTCCCCGCTCGCTCCTCTCCTGCCATTTAGATATGATATGATATCTCATATTAATTGAAAGATTAATTTCTAATGCTTTTACATTTTAAGCAATATACGCACCCTAAATTCATCCGAATAGAAGTATTTTATCATGGTGGCCTAGTACCCGTCTGTCCAAGTTACAGGCTTCGTCGCCCATTTCGCTGCATCAGTGGGGGCATCCTTCCATTTCTTATGGACCGAGTGTTTATGATCATGCCAACTCCCCATCACATATATAAACAATCTTTCTCGACGTGCATACGTACAAGAGCGCTGTCAATCTACCAAACTATGGTAAAGCGTGCTACTAAAAAAACACCGAAAAGGTATTAGCATAATACACACATATGCAAAAATAATAAACGAATGCTTAATTAAATAACCTTATCAAAATCTCATTTAAGACCATTTGCTTCTTAACCTTCAAAGCTTTCGCCGTCCAATCTACCGGGACATAACTGGAACCGTCTTTCACGTAATGCGGCATTCATTTTTCGTTGTTGCAGATTGTGGCACGGAATTTTTTAGCTGTTTCGCCCTGGGCTCAATGAAATCCCTAATCGCCGATAATGCATCTCGATCTTTGGGTCGTTTGGCCCGCGACCCCATATATCTTTTGCCTATGTGGGGCCCTTTTTCCCAGGACCCCAACTCGACGTACTGGTTGCCGTGTCCTCCTTAGATTGTCCACATCCACGACCACGTCCCGAATTCATATCCTGAAAAATATATAATGCAATATACATATACAATAACAATTTCAAGAAACAGTTAAGCAAAATTACATAGTTATAGATGAAATTAAATTTATCACAGTCAAGTTATTTAATACTTAATTTCAATTCTGCATATTTAAAAGCTGCATGTATATAAAGGAGACGAAAAAAATTTGTGATAAACTGAAGTGTTTAACTGTCTACGGGATTATGAATAGTATACACAGGAAAAATTTAGTAATCATCTTCTATAGCACTACTCTCATTCGTTGAATTTTGCACGGAGTCATCGATGAATTGGTCCAGTTCACACGTTGTTCGTTTTCGTCTACGGGAAGTGGATCTTGATGATCCGTCCTCTACAACAATCTCCGGAATGATGTCAGCTCTTGAAAGGCTAACATTGTTGATATTCATAGTCATGTCTCGTAATGATGTGACTGGGGTGGTTGGGTATCTAATTTCGAGATTTTCATTAGAATTTCCTATGTTATAATAGTCTCGCAGATTTGTGCTGATAGGGACATACCACTCCGCATCACTAGGGTGTGAGACATAAAAACATTGGCGTGCTTAACTCGCTGATTTATAAGCTCATTTGTGAACATGAGTTTTGATAAATTTAGTAGGAGTAACCCATTTTTTTTACTTTGTATACTCTTTATTCTGTCTTGAGATCATACCACAGACACTTGAATAGGACAATCCTGCGTGCTCGATAATATACATGCACTGTATCTTGCAGCACATCGTTGTTAGTTATATGTATACCCTAGAGGTTATTATTGTACATGATTGTATATTATAGTGGATGCTTGGACATATATAAAGAGGACTTTCTTGCTCGACATGATAGTATGCTATCTGGTTGCTCTTTATCTTGACATGTACACTTGTATCATTATACCGTCTCTCCGTTACATGTTGATAAAGCCCTTAAGATGTGTACTTGACTACCAGGACTATGATGCAGATCATACTAGTGGGGTCAGGGTAGTCCACAAGTTCATCCTTTAATTGTTCATAGTCGAGAGAGTATCGAGACAAGGCATCGATATTCCAGAGTAGACTAGTGTGTACGTTTCTTGACCCTGTATGGGGTGATGGATGATCCCACATCCATTGGTGTTTGTTATCAAAGATTGTACACAAGTTCTCATTGGAGAATGGGTATACCGAACAGAATTCGCCGAGAACTCCTAAATGGTATTATACCTATCGTCAGATAGCAGTTCTCCGGTGATACTGGTACTGGTTAGTCTGAAGACCCGAGATCGTCATAGAGTCTTGTGTGGTTCCCACTGTGCTTTGATTTCCTCCTTACCACGGCTCAAAGGAGTCGTGCAAACAGGTGGATTTTGGGTACAGTCCCGAGTCAAATGGAGGCAATGAGCGATAGGAGGGGTTTCGTCTCTCCCGGTATTGGGAGTTGATGTTGCGCTATACTCGATAGACTATAACAGGAAGTCCCTGGCTAGGGGTGATGATGAGATTTACTGGTAAGTGTCATCAGTAGTTTCTCGACCCGTTATGAGCCTCACATCGACATGACTTATCAAGTTATTAGGGTCTGACGTTTAACCCCCCCAGATTTGATATGCGATATATCAGACGAAGAGACCGGATTGTACGGTAGTGTTACTTATAGGCTTTGCAGGAGTTTGGACAAGCTTGCTTGTTGATCTTCTGATTGCTCAATACCTGAATAGCCGTTACGTCCAGCTAGTACCGCTGACGGCTTGTGGGTGGCTGATATGACCATTACCCACTGCTGACGTATTGACGAGTCTTTAGAGTCCTACACAGAGGTTTTCTAGCTCAAACGAAATGAAGTAGGGCACATATGTGATATGTGCGGGACCGAAATTAATACGTGTATGTGATACAGTAATCTAATCTCGCGATATAGGTTATATGTGATATAACCGGATATTGAATCAAGTGTTGATTTAATAATTTGCTATATGTAAATTTGATATACATATAAATGATATTAGTCGGTTGTATGTGATATAGCCGGATTATTAAATCAAGTTTTGATTTAATAATTTAATATATAATTATATATTTGATATATTAATATATATTCACTAATATTAGCTCACTTAAGAATTTCTTTTCTACAAATACATATAAATATATATGAGATATATATTAATATATTTACTATTGTGCCATGCTAGATGATATATTGGACATGGGTGTATGAGACTCACACCAAACTAAAGATTATTTGAGTGATTTAATTATTAAGGGATAAACCAAAATTAGGTGGAAAAAGCCATGGCTTAAGATACTTATGGAAGCATGTAGAAGCCTTGACTTAGTCCATTAATTTTGTTTTACTCTAGATATTTATTAACCCAACCATTATCTTTAGCCATGGTTAACTCTATACTAATATCTCTTGAGATATTTTCTCACCAATGGTTCATCACTTGATCATCTTCTTCATCTCTTTCTTTGCTCTCTAGTTTTGAGTGATGTGAGAAAAGAAAAAGAGAAAAATAATTCTAAAGTGAGCAAATTCCTATTTCATCAATTTATACCAAACTAGCCATTTAGTATAGCTTGTTTACTTCACTAATTCCTCAATTAGTGAAGATGTAGCTTGAGTTAGAGATTTCTCAAGGTATATCATCTTTGGCCTCGAAGATCCTTTAGCAAGATTGTTCCTTTCACCAAGTGGAGCCTAAGAAGAGTTCGAGAGACCATTACCCGGAGCTAAAGGACTACTACATGGAGTTTTAGAATTGAAAGACCGGTCTACAAAGGTTGTATTCCTATTTCACTTAGTGTAAAGTTTGTTTACATGCAATGACACCCTAATTCTCTAGTTCGATTCTAGGTTAGTATAGCTTAGCACACTAGATTTTTTAAAATTGCATAACTTGATACCTCTAAAAACCTAGTAGTGGCGCTAAAGCATATTTTCATGGTATCAGAGCCAAGCTAGAGTATTATGAGTGGTCTAGGCGAAGTTAAAGTGTTCGATCGACTTTTCGAAACCCTAAAATCCGAGTTTCCGGACAAATTTTCAAACGTTGGAATTTTTGAAATTAAAAATATGCAGAAAATTGTGCAGGTTAAATTATGGAGCCCTAAGAAATTCGAGTTCCCGAATCCATCAATGTGCCTGTTCCCTTATAAAAAAGGGTAAGGGAAAGTTCCCCACTATTCAAAGCCTCACGTGTTAAACACGTGGGCACCTATATGCAATGCATATAGGAACTGCAATTAAAGCAACTATTAAAATAGAACAGACTCGCGTGTTTAACACGTGAGTGCCTATATGCAATGCATATAGGCACTACGATTAAAACAACTGATAAACTAAAACAACCTCACATGTTTAACACGTGGGTGCCTATATGCAACGCATATAGGCACTGCAATTAAAACAACCACTAGGCTAATGGAGCCTCATGTGTTTAGCACGTGAGTGCCTATATGCAACACATATAGGCACTGTAGGGTGTTTTTCGTCGCCACATTGAGACGGGAATACACGCGCGCTTGTTAAGCGTACTACAGATTCCCCCTGCCTAGGATAGATGGGGGTTTACTGATTGTGGGGATTCGAATCTCCGGCAATCGCGGACTAAGCTGCCGTTAATTACCCCTCGCTTTTGGAGCGAGAGAAGCTCCGATTGACGGGTCAATTAGTCATGCGAACTCAATGTGCAGTGTGTGTATGTTTTGAAAGGGTTTTGGATATATCGGGGTCCCCGTAGAGTTTTACGGGGGTCCCGCTACCCGGATAGCAGGCTGGAGGTCAAGGGGGCTAGCAGCCCTCTTGCGGGGTGCGGCACAGTGCTTCGTAAGAAATTTTTTCTAACCGGGGAAGTACATTTAGTATGGAGTGCATATAAAATGGGGGGAGGAGGAGCGTCTTAAAAACGCGTGCATGGCACATGGGCGCTAGGCGCCCACAGGTCACGTGCCTGGCACGTGGGCGCCGGCGCGCCCGCTGGTCATGTGCCTGGCGCGTGAGCGCTTGGCGCCCACCGGTCACGTGCGCAGCACACGACCGCTGGGCGCCAGCGCGTCACGTGCGCTGCACGCGACCGCTGGACGTTGAGCGCCCGCGGGTCGCGTGAGGCGCACATGGGCGCTTAGCGCATGTAGGCCACGTGCCTTGCACGTGGCCGCGGGGAGCCAGCGGGTCACGTGCGCTGCACGCGACCATTGGGCTCTGAGCACCCGAGGGTCGCGTGAGGCTCACTGGGTGCTTTAGCGCCCGTGGGTCACGTGCCATGCACGCGACCGCTGGGCGCCCGCGGGTCACGTGCGCGGCACGCGACCGCTGAGAACATCGGCGGAAAAGGGGCTTAGCCCCTGGGTTAGAAGTTAAACTCCCAATGGGGGGCTTTAGAGTTGAACTCCTAACAGGGATTATGTATAGAATTGTAGTTAATCTCCTAAAAAAGGGTTTGATTTATGGAGTTAAACTCCAACAGATCTTGAATGGAGTTAAACTCCTAGAGAACTTTGGATCTTCTTTTGAGCCTTAGATTCTCCCGGAATGAGATTTTTGGAAATGAGTCTCCATCTTCTTCCTCTTTGTGGGCTGGATCTTAGGGGAGGTGAGACTTAAAATCTCCCCTTTTTGGGATTCGATGGGATATCCGAGCTCTCCTTTGAGGGTTTTATGGTGAAAAATTATTTCTTTTTGGAAAAAAAAGAGTTAAACTCTTGATTAATTCCAAAGGGGAAGAAGGTTTTAGAACCTTAAGGAAGGAGGCACAGACCTTAGTTTTATTTGGAGAGAATGAATTCTTATCTTTTATTTCATCATCATATTGCCTTATATAGGCTTTACATTTACATATAGCCTATGGGCTTTACAAAATGGTATTTTGCCCATCCCATGTCTCATGTGCTCATTTCTTTTGCACATAAGCAACGGGATTTACAAAAATTTGGCTTTATGCCCATAAAAATTACATCAAAATTATTTATTACATGATTTTTATTTTGGTATGGGGGAGGCTGGCCGCGGGGCTCGACTTGGGCATGGGCCCACTTAAGCTGGGCTTCGGCCCGCTTACTTGGGGTTGACTTTGATTTTGACTTGGTCAACCGGGGTGCAATTTTTGACCCCAACAAAGTGCCCCCCATCAATAAATGCACACCACATATGTGGGTCGTGTGCATGAAATTGATGATCTTTTTTCGCGTGGATGCGATTTTCTTTGGTTCTCGCTTTTTGGGAAGCTGGCACTGCCCTTTTTACGACATGGACGGTCGACGCTTGACGCGTCTCCGAGGCGGAGTGTCCGTAGTAGAAGTTTCCCCGACACGGAGTGATTTGGTTCCTACTTTGTGGGAAGCTGGCACTTCCTTTTTTACGACATGGACGGTCGATACTTGACGCGTTTGCGAGACGGAGTGTCCGTGGTATGCATTTCCCCGGCACGGAGTGATTTGGTTCCCGCTTTGTGGGAAGTTGGCTCTACCCTTTTTACGACATGGACGGTCGACGCTTGATGCGTTTCCGAGATAGAGTGTCCGTGGTAGACGTTTTCCCGGCACGGAGTGATTTGGTTCTGTAACAACCCCAAACTTTCTGTACAACTTTCTGTACAAATTTTTTTCAAAATTACAGAAAGGGGTATTTTTGCCTGAGCACAAGATATAAGTCTGTTTTGCTTTTTAATAGTAAGAAGGAGCGTGTAGCTCATTGGTAATACCTTGCATTGCTGAACTAAGCCACCAGAGTTTAAATCCCATACCCCACATTATTTGTTAATATTGTTTTATTTTGAATTTTTAGAATACCAAGGGTTTACACGTGCATAACTCACAAAAACCCCACTACACATGGAAAACTAACTGTACTAGGGGACTAGTGAACCGTCAAGGAGGACTCCGACCACCTGACTCGGCTGGACTTAGCCGAATCGGCCGGCGGACCGGCCGACTCAGGCCGCTTACGCCGGCTGGACTCGGCCGGACCGCCGAGTCATTAACATGAAACTTTTGGCTTTTCACCTCCCCTGCACCCTTGTACACTTTATTTCTTCAGACCTGTAACAGAGACCCTTTTAAAACCCTAATTACTCCATTTTATTACATTTTATTATATTTTATCATATTTTTTTCAATTAAACCTTTCACCTACCCTAACCCTAGCCTTACCCTATAAATACAACCCCTACACACACACCCTCACTCCAAAATTCTGATCAAAACTCTCAAGAAATTCCTAGAAGCTTAGAGTACTTTTGAAGTAGCGAAGGGCGATGCTCCGGCGATTTTTCCGACGACAACCCTAGGAGTTCCTGGCGACGAAACGACGCACCGGTGCCTCCTCCCATTTCCTCTTCCTCGTCCCTAACTTCTAAACCCGTAAGTCCCCCTCAATCTTCTTTAATTTTGTTCTAAAAATACGTAATTATAAAACCCGACGGAATTGGAGTTAAACTGATTTCCGATTCGGTTCTTTCTCAAAATCCAACATTTTCTTAAATACAATCACACAAAACTCTTACATGTTGACCATTAAACATTAACAAACATGTTGAATAAGTTTCATGACAATTTATATCATTTTGTAATTTTTATTGCTCTTTATCAGTAAAATACCATGTAGTTTCATTTTGACATTAAATCATCACAATCTTACTATACTTTTAAGTTAGATCACGAGGTAATGACCTACCTCCTCACAACACTCATATGCAATATAGCACAATACTTTCGGAAACTTAGAATACGGGAAAACGAAACATTTCAAATAAATACCATTTACTAATAAAACCATTTTTACAAGATTTAGTATTTTACATAAATCTTTGCAAAGCGCCGCTACAACCCAATTTGGGGAACCCGATTGGGATGGTGCAGATTATCGCACGTCCCTGGGTTTTGTAGTGCGAGATGCAGACCTCCGCAAGGAGCATTCGGTCTCGAAAGATTTAAAATATGAACATCTTAAGAAAATGAGAATTCTAGAAATATAATATATATATTAATATATATATATATATATATATGTAATATCAAAAATACCTATTTTTTTATACTATAAATACTTCAACTTTTCCAAAATCACAAGAATCACTTTACATTAAAATACCATGAAATCCATAAAAGTTCAATATTACAATTAAATACCATGTATTATGAAAAATAGGTTATTCTCACTAGAAATGTCACAAAATATAAAATCTACATTCATTACAACTCTAAAAACGATAATTAAATACATGGGGTTTATTTGAAAAATTATACAAAATTATTTTTACATAAACCCCCCTCAAGTTCTATAAATTACCCTAAGAACCCTAGTAATATAGGTTTAAGCGGGACCAATCTCTTGAGCCTCGGGGAGCCGGAGAAGTGGGTGCTTGCCTATTAAGCTAGACAACTTAACAACGGTGTTATCAACACGGTAATCCTTTTTGGAAAAAACACAAATTCTGCCGCTCATGTGCAGCGGTTACCGATAAAATCAAAACAATCAGGACTTCAATTTCTTTTCTAATTGTTCTGACTCAGACTGAGTCTCTTATTAATAATATGAATTGAATATGATTTAAGTATCCAAACTACAATTCAATATGAATCCATAAATCCATATATTCAAACTATTCAATCTATCAATACAACTTGACTGAACCGAACCATGGATATACATCCATTTACATGATTCTCCATTTACATCCATTTATATGATTCTCCAGTTACATTCATTTACTGATATCATGGTTTCGGCAAGTCATCCAAATATACAATCTATATTACAATTCAATTACAAGTTGAAATACAATACAATACAATACCATCAGTACAATCATTACTATCAATACAATAAATACACGGGGTTTTGGGGTAGTTCATTCGTGAATCCAACAGAATCTCAAGAGTCCACCTAGATCATGAATCCATATCTACTAACACAAGCAAGCAATCATGAGGGCCCATGTTTCCATGCCCCTGGATTGTGGCCTGTTGAGTTTGGAATACTTTGACGACGGTCGAAGTCCCGTTACTAACATTTGATTCGGGCCCGTGGTTCCTTACCCCTGGATTGGAGCCTGTTGGGTTTGAGAACACTCTTAAAATTGGTTGACTTTCACCCTTGAACTTACGATAACAACAACATTAATACTAAATACAACAGTATAACAATATATTACAACTTTAAAAGCTACCTTCTCTTTCTGTCTATTCTACTTCTCCCTTATCTTTGGGACTTACCGAGCGATTGTTCGCTGATGACATTCCTTCTCTTTCTTCTTTGGAACGTTGTCAGGTGATCTGGACACTCAGGAGATCGATCCTACCAGCGAGGACTTGGATCAGCTTGCTTACGACCCAGAGCTTTAGCTTCATTGTACACATTTCATTTCAGTACTTTCCGTTTCTGTTATGCCATTGTTTAGGCATTGCTTTCAATCAGTTGTATTTACTTTTCCATGCATTGTACAAAAGAATGTTAATAAATAAAATTGCTGTTCAGTTATATCTACTGTTTTTGTCTCTTGTGCATTTTTATTTATATTGCTTAGATACGCTTAGCGTATTTACTTCAGAGTAAATACGTAGCGGCCTTGTCGCGTCCCCTTCGCCGTATACCGGGAAGCGGGGCGTGACAGGTTCTCACTTTGTGGGAGACTGGCACTGCCCCTTTTACGACATGGACGGTCGACGCTTGACGCGTCTCCGAGATGGAGTGTCCGTGGTAGACGTTTCCCCGGCATGGAGTGGTTTGGTTCCCGCTTTGTGGGAGGCTGGCACTGCCCTTTTTACGACATGGACGGTCGACGGCACGAAGTGTCGCTGGTTGATTCCAAGTCGAAGCATAATTCTGATAGGGAAGGCAGATACACCGAAGCGAAGCATGATTTCGACACGGGGTACACTCTGAGACTAAGCATGATTCCGACGCAGAGCTTGTTGGTTGACTTGATCCCGCGACGGAGTATAATTCCAACGGGGAGGTCACTGGTTGATTCCGAGCCGAAGCATAATTCCGACAGGGAAGGCAGATACATCGAGGCGAAGCATGATCTCGACACGGGGCACACTCTGAGACGAAGTATGATTCCGACACAGAGTTGGTTGGTTGACTTGATTCCGCGATGGAACATAATTCCGACGGGCAGGTCACTAGTTGACCTGATTCCCAGGCGGAGCATAATTCCGACAGGGAGGTCGTTGCTGCCCTTTTTGCGACTTGGACGGTCGGCGCTGGATTTGAATTGCTTATTTGAGGTGATTTGGGTTGACATCAGTATCGCTACACTGGAATATAGTACCAGAAGCGAGTCATCATTTGCCATGAGAGGATTAGGGGATTTTGGTTTTGGTCGGCATCTGCATTGCTGCACTGGAATAATACCAGGAGCAACTCATCATTTGTTCCGGGAGGATTTAGGAATTGGTTTTTGGGTCGGCATCTGCATTGCTGCACTGGAATATTACCAGGAGCTACTCATCATTTACCCCGGGAGGATTTGGGAATTGGTTTTTAGGTCGGCATCTGCATTGGTGCACTGGAATAATGTCAGGAGCAACTCATCATTTGCCTTTGCCTATTGGAGAGCGATGGCTTAGAAGATAGGTTTATATCCCTATCATCTAAGGCTTTTCAAATTTATGAGCCGTAAGGGTCCCAAAAAATACTTTTTCCCTACGAGTCGAAAGGACCTCGTAGGTGTGCTTTCTCATTAGGAATCGTGGGGACTCCCAAGTGTGTTTTTCCTTTGTGAGTCGTAAGGATCTCACGAAGGTGTTTTCTTACGAATCAAGAGGATCTCGTAAGTTTCTTCTCCTCATCGTAAGGACACATGAGTGGGTCTTCCCAAATGGAGCATTATTCTAACGACGGAGACCGGCCGCGTGACTGGTGGTTATTGTAGGGCATGGATGTGAGGAGAATTATTTAAGCCCGTGGATTGTATACGGTAGTCGATTTGGGGACCACCCGTAGGGCTGGGAGAATTTTGGGATTTTTTTGGCGTCTGTATCGCTGCACTGGAATATGTAACAGGAGCGACTCATCATTCGCCGTTGGGACATTCAGACTTTGGTTGGCGTCTGCATCGCTGCTCTGGATGGTACCAGGAGCGACTCATCATTTGCCATTGAAGATTTGAGTTTTGGACGGCGTCTGCATCGCTGCACGGGAATATGGTACCAGGAGCGACTCATCATTTGCCATTTTTAAATTTTTTTTTACCGCGATTGCTTTATCATTTCAGCTTTTCTTATCGCGAAGGCCGCGATTGCCCTATCATTTCGGCTATTAATTCGCGGTTGCCCCATCATTTCGGCTGTTTATTTTCATTTTTAATTTACTCGTTGATTTTTATTGCGAGTTGCCCTATCATTTCGGCTTTATTTTAATTTTTTTACACATTTTTACATCCCCAGTTTAACGACTTAGAGGTCAACTGTTCCCAGTTTAACGACGTGGTGGTCGTTTATTCCCAGTTTAAAGACTTGGTGGTCTATTGTTTTCAGAGAAAGGCAGATGTCTGAGAGAATCAGTTTCACGAAGGACTTCGGTCTCCGTTTGTATGAAATTGGCCGCCGCAGCTTGACTGTTTGTTAACAAGCCTTTAGACAGTTCTATCTCTCTTGCCTTGTATTGCTTTTCGACCCAATATTTGAAGACGAAGCAGTCCTCAATGGCATGATCCATCACTCTGTGATAGGGGCAGTATTTGGGGTCGTCGGTCATATTCGCTTCTTGTGGTCTTTTTGATTCTGGCAATTATAGACCGTTTCTTAGGGCGTCTTTGAATATTTTACGGATTTTGTCCCTTCTGAAGGAATAGATCTTATCCAGCTTCTCTTTCAGTGGAGCTTATCCTACCTCTCCGAACACTGGCTTCCGAGGCTGGTTGGCATTAGGCCCGCTCATCCCTCGCTTATTTCGGTTAGCCGAAATGTTAAAAGATTCAGCATCGTCGGAATTTCCGCCTTTGCGATTATCGTCCTTTCGGTTTCTTCGGGACCTATTGTTATTTTGGGAATAAGAGGAGGACTCCTGCTTTGAGCGCTCCAACATCTGAACTTTCCTGGTCAGCTCTTGAAATGTTTTGAGACCCGCGGTGCATAGAAACAGGGACATCCAATTGTTGAGATTTCCAACGAGGAGGCTCATAGATTGGTCCTGCTCTATCGGCGGTTCACATTTGACGGAGAGATTGCGCCATCGGGATATAAAATCCGTGTTGCTTTCGATATTCTTTGGCTTGGTCCTTACTAGGTCGGCAATGGTGATCTTATCGCTGACACTCATGAACCTTTGTCGGAACAAAAATTCCATTTGGACGAAAGTAGTAACGGAGCCATCCGGTATGCTCGCATACCAGTCGAAAGCGATATTGGTCAGGCTATTAATTAACTAGCGGAGGAGAAGCGAATCATTGCCCCCGGTATCCCCGCATGAGGCTTTAAAGTGGGCGATGTGCTGATTCACATTTCCCGTCCCATCAAATCTTCCAAACTTGGAGATGACATAGCCACTAGGAAATTCTACCAGATCATACTGAGCAGAATATGGTCTCCTGCTACTGCTAGCATTTTTTTGCGCTTCGGCTTCGACTACCAATGTTTTGACTTTGTTGGTAACCAAATCCATTATTTGATCTTGAGTTAGCAGGCTACTGTCATCGGTAGCCAAGACATTTCCCGAGATAGGATGTGACTGACTTTCATGCGGTCTGCCCATCTTTGGATTTGAGGGAATAGGTGTCGGCTGCCTCGGGACACTGTTTCCCGGTTCATGAGCAGAACCCTGCGCTTGATTGGGCGGCTGAGAGGAAACTTGGGCCGTGAGCTGCATCACGACATTCGTCAAGACGTCAATTTTTGAGTATAGCTTGGCCATCTCTTTGTCTTTTCTTCTGAGCAGTTTTCGGAGCTCTTGGAGAAGTTACCGCTCCGTGCTCTTGGGACGGAAGATTGGCCCATCTCCGCTTTCCGAGCCTGATTCCTCATAAACCGAGGGATCTCTCTGCTTATCAGCTTCACTGGAAGAGTTTTCATTACCTCCCAGAGGATGCTGGTCTTGGGAAGTGGCAGCCACATTCATACCAGATTGGATCTGAGATGTGGTGGCCCCGTCCTTGCTCTTGATGCGCGTGTCCACCATGTAGACAGTGTGGACCACATATCCAGACGTCTCTTTATCTTTGGCGGGGTAACCCTGTTCTTGGAGCCTCATGAAGTTCAGCTTATCATGAGTCCTGGCCCTTTTGTTGGCTCTGTATCTGAGCCTTTTCTGTCTCAGCTTCTCAATTTTGAGGGCTTGGCGGGCATCCGTTTTCTGGGAAGCCACTGTGAGTCGATTGATGAGGAGCTTAAAGAAAATACCCGATCGAGCAGTTGTCAGAGTCGATTGATGGCCGAGATGCCTTGTTGCTTTATTGGTGTTGATGGCCTTGCACCCAGCTGGAGCCAAGAAAAGTCATTCAAACACCGACTTGCATTTGGACAGTGGTGCCATCAAGATCACCACATTTGGCCTCCTACCTTTCGAGGCCAGTCTATCTGTTACTGGAGCCTGAGGAGCTGGGATGGCGTTAGCTGACATGAATAGAATAGAGCCAAATGGTAGCGGCGGCTCCTCCCATTATCGTCTGAGACTGGCCGGGAGGACCGTCCTGGCGTCCATCTTCATCGTGTAGGAGATGGGAGTTGTATCGAGAGCTGAGATTGTCCTTAGTGACATTTTGTTGCGTCCGAAGATGGTAATTGGAAATTATTAACCTGCAAACAGAAACATGATTTCAGTATAAGCAATTGATATGTATAATGATTGAGCTCGCATGAACGTTTAACCCGAGATATGGGAGGAGAGAAAGGTCCCACCGGACGTACCAGTGTCTGTAGGGTGTTTTTCGTCGCCCCATTGAGATGGGAATACGCGCGCGCTTGTCAGGCGTACTGCAGATTCCCCCTGCCTAGGATAAGCAGGGGTTTATTGATTGTGGGGATTCGAATCTCCGGCAACCGCAGACTAAGCTACTGTTAATTACCTCTCGCCTTTGGAGCGAGAGAACCTTCGATTGACGGGTCAACTAGTCATGCGAACTCAATGTGCAGTGTGCGTATGTTTTGAAAGGGTTTTGGATATATCGGGGGCCCCGCAGAGTTTTACGGGGGCCCCGTTACCCGGATAGCGGGTTGGGGGTCAAAGGGGCTAGCAGCCCCCTTGTGCGGTGCGGGGCAGCGGCTCGTTAGAAACGGGGGAAGTACATTTAGTGTGGAGTGCATATAAAATAGGAGGAGGAGAAGCGTCTTAAAGACGCGTGCATGGTACGTGGGCGCTGGGCGCCCACGGGTCACGTGCCTGGCGTGTGGATGCTGGCGCCCGCGGGTCACGTGCCTCGCGCGTGAGCGCTTGGCACCCATGGGTCACGTGCACTGCACGCGATCGCTAAGTGCTGAGCGCCTGCGGGTCGCGTAAGGCGCACGTGGGCACTTAGCGCCCGCGGGCCACGTGCCTTGCACACGCCCGCGGGTCACGTGCGCTGCATGCGATCGCTGGGTACTGAGCGCCCGAGGGTCGCGTGAGGCGCACGTGGGCGCTTTAGCGCCCGCGGGTCACATGCCATACACGTGACCGCTGGGCGCCCGCGGGTCACGTGCGGGGCTTGCAACCGCTGGGCGCCCGCGGGTCAAGTGCGGGGCACGTGACCGCTGGGTTCCCGCGGGTCACGTGCACAGCACGCGACCGCTGGGAACACCGGCGGAAAAGGGGTTTCGCCCCTGGGTTAGGAGTTAAACTCCCAAAGGGGGGGCTTTGGAGTTGAACTCCTAACAGAGATTATGTATATAATTGGAGTTAACCTCCTAAAAAGGGGTTTGATTTATGGAGTTAAACTCTAACAGATCTTGAATGGAGTTAAACTCCTAGAGATCTTTGGGTCTCCTTCTTCTTCCTCTCTGTGGGCTGGATCTTAGGGGAAAAAGAGAAGGTGAGACTTAAAATCTCCCCTTTTTTGGATTTGATGGGAGATCCGAGCTCTCCTTTGAGGGTTTTATGGTAAAAAACTATTTCTTTTTGGAAAAGGAAGAGTTAAACTCTTGATTTAATTCCAAAGGGGAAGAAGGTTTTAGAACCTTGAGGAAGGAGGCACAAACCCTAATTTCTTTTGGGGAGAATGAATTCTTATCTTTTATTTCATCATCATGTTGCCTTGTATAGGCTTACACATTTACATATAGCCCCTTAGGCTTTACAAAATGGTATTTTGTCCATCCCATGTCTCATGTGCTCATTTCTTTTGCACATGAGCCATGGGCTTTACAAAAATTTGGCTTTATGCCCATAAAGAGTATATCAAAATTATTTATTACATGATTTTTATTTTGGCATGGGGGAGGCTGGCCGCGGGGCTCGACTTAGGCATGGGCCCACCCGAGCTAGGCTTCGGCCCGCTTACTTGGGGTTGACTTTGATTTTGACTTGATCAACCGGGGTGCAATTTTTGACCCCAACAGGCACTGCAATGTGTTGGGACTTTACCCGCGCGCGAAAATGCGCATGTTTTGAAAATGGAATCGTTTTAAGGAAATGGATGCGCACGCGAGCTCGGTCTTATTTTAAAATTTAAAAACCGCAAATGCACAGCGCGTTGTAGCGAGCCGGCAAGTACGGGTCGATCCGCAGGGAATTGTGTATTAGGTTTTGTTGTTTAAGGTTCAACAAATAATGAATTGGTTGGTTTGTCACAAAAATATAAAACACGAAAACAAAGAAAATAAGTTAAGAAAGAAACGGCTGTGGCTTTGGCTCGGATGGTCGAATCACGACGATTCCTTCGATGCTCCCTTGCTCATGAGTTGTCCGTCCTTGTGTTGATCCCGGCGTGAAGCATGACTTGTCAAGGCGGTTGCGGAGCACAAGTCATTAAATTCCGATATTCGACGCAAAATACGAAACGAGCCCGTTTTGTTCACTTACCGTTTGTATGTCCAAGCTTGAGATATCAACACTAAGCACAAGGGTTAGCAAGCATACTACAATGCCAATAACACAAAGTAGCGAGTGAGAGCAATTAGTTTTAGTGTTAAGTTTGCTAAGTGTTTGTGATAGTATAGGGTATATGAAAATCGAGGGTTTGTTAAACACTTGGTCACAAAATACCGTATCTAAACTTAGCAAATTTAACACCAAATCGATTTTCACTTAAACATTGTGAAATGGGGAAAGGGAGTGAGTATGGTATATGAAGAGGTTACAATGTAATCATACTTTCAAAATACCATATCATATCAATATATAAACAATCATTAAATTAGAATAATAATTATAAGCACATTAAATATAAACAAGAGAAGGAAGAAGGCAAAACCTTTCATCTCATTTCCTCACCATCACCATAACCATAAAAATATTAGTTACGCATAATGAAAAGAAAAGCAAGTAAAGAAAAGAAACAAGTAAACAAAATAATAACAATATTATTAACACTTGAAGAAATTTAGGTACAAGATATTGGTAGCATGTTCAACTTGCATAATGAACCTCTCAAAAAAAATCTTCAAGAGGAAAGAAGAAGAAACCAAGTTAAAGCCCACTCAACTCTCAAGCCTAAACCAAAAACTAAAACAAAATTATAGAATATGTGTATCCCCTCTCTCTAATCTGTTCTGGTATTTATAGGCATCAAAATAGATTAAACAAACAATATATATGGGATGATGTGATACCTATAAAGTGCCAGAAGAAAAATGGGGGAAAAAGGAGCAAGGGGGGCCGGTGTCGCCGGATTTATTAGGGGGCTCGCCGGTCCAAATCCGAGCAATGAGTCTCGTCTTGGTATGGTGGTCATATGTGCTCTCCACTTGCCCACTAGTAATATTTGATTTCTCTAAATAACCCTGGTTTGTACTTAGTAGAATTGGAGAGAAATTTGATGCTTTATTTCACATCACACCTTTTTGCATTTAACACACATCACACTCAGTTGCCCACTTGCACAAGTCATGAGTGTGTCAAGGCAGCCCCCACCATGGTCCATGTCCCAAAAGAGCTAGTGCACACTTGTATTGTGTTGGACCAAAATTGTGTGCACACATTTATTGCAAAAGAGCTCTTGAATATCGGTCGGTTTTCTGTTCTGATTGCAATGTCGGCTCCCAAATGCTATATCCGTGATATTGAGTGCGTTTCCAATATTTTATCACGAATACCTGTAAACTGTAATTACTGAGCAGACACTGATTAATAATACCGATAAATAACAAAATTGATAATGAATGAGAGGTATTAAAATGCAATTTTCTGTGATGAACAAATACCCCCAAATTTATCATTTGCTCGTCCCGAGTAAAACAAAAATCATAGCCTCACTTTCTCAGGGAACGTGATTGCACTGAGCATGTGCAACAAGCCATTAAACCTCTACGTGTCCCTAGTAGGAGGAGTGTTGTCTCCTGAGGGTTTTCAGCGGATTATACCCACAAAATCCAGTCAAGTTAGAGCTGTGGAGAAGCTGTTGATTCTAATCTTAAGTTAGAGATCAAAGTTAGAAGTTCTATCACCCAAGTCAGAAACGTTAAACCCTATTTTTCACTCCTCACAATTTGTTTAACATAAGCTTATACGCGTCTTTACGTGATTGTGCGGATTGTGTCCACAAGTTTTTAAGAACTTGATTAGGGTCATTATGTCATAATTACGGACCAGGATAAACTTCTAAATGATCACACGAGTTTGAAAATGAGTTAAGATTTTCTTATGTTTTTGTTCTCAAGTTAGGTTTCAAGTCAGAATTTCTATCGTTTTTAACAGAAAACCTAAGCCTTATTCTTCACTCGTACCTTTTACCTGTTTTTGTTCATACACATCCAAGTTATCGTGCAAAACGTCTTTTCTAAATATACATTCATATCTCCGCGAAAAAACCGTTTTAATAGAAAACCCGTCTTTGCCAAGATTATTCTCCCACAAAGAACCATGAGGACTTTTAACTCGGAGAGAACACTTGCTTAGCTTGTTTTATTTGACGATTGGAAATTTAGAGAGTTTTGGATCAATGAATCCCAAACCAGATGGTTTTAGGGTATTAGGTGTGGAGACACCCCCAAGGACTTATTACCCAAGTTACCAAGTCTACAAAACAAAATACACATTTTAAAATAATCTGAAATCAGTGAAAACGGAGATATAGCCAGCTTTTCTTTTTACTCCGAAAACAATATGATATGGATAAGGTGTGTAATTACTCTAACAAGGTTCCAGATGGGTTATTTTTCAGACTTGTAGCTTCATATTAAAACCTCAATAATATCCTTCATATTCACCTTACCTTATGAACTATTCTTGATATTACTTAACTCAGAACAAATCTGTTTGATCCAAAACATGTTTATCAATTTAAAAAGTTTTACAGGCATGTCAGACTTTCATCAAATTCTCAAAAACATACGACACATGTAAAGTGTTTTAAAAGACGTATATCAGCAATGGTTAAACACAAAGGAGGATTATCTTTCGGGTCGTCAGTCTTACGAAAAGTATTTAGTTATTTCTAACTTATCAACCGAACCGTCAGACTTCGAATCTAAGTTCCCCCACTAGCTAACATGAAAAAGATTTTATATTTTTGGGAATTTTTTCAATTTTTATGGGGTTTTTAATATGTATGCAATGCAGAATATACACATGATGCAGCAAAATAAACGCAGTGCTCACCCCCAAACCTGAGTTTTACGATGTCCTCATCGTTGACCCCGGCACGAGTAGCTAGACTTAGACATCAGGGTGAGAATTTTATTCGAAGAAAAAGAAAAAACCTAAGATTAATTACATCATATACAAGTTAAAAGATTGGGTTAGTCCATAAATTAATACCAGCCATTTAAAGATTTTGTCTATATAGTGCAAGGGCCGATAAAAAAATGTGTATATAAAAAAGAAAAAGAAAAAGAAAATGTATATGTTAGATGTTAGTGAAGGGCATGGGTTTGTAAAAGTAGGGATCAGAAGATGTTGAAGGTGAATATGAAGTTTTGAAGAAGCAAAAGAATTGTTGCCCGAATGAATTGAATTTTCAAGAAGCACGTGTTGAGTTTCGGAGTTAAGTTCGTTTAAAAACTGGAGTTCATCTTCAAAAAATTTAGAAAAGGAAAGGTTCATGGGATGTTCCCAAGTTGATCATGACTCTAACTCACTTAGTGAGGCTGATAAGCAGAGAGATCCCTCAGTCCATGAGGAGTCAGGCTCGGAAAGCGAAGAGGAGCAAATTTTCTGTTCCAAGACCGCAGAACATCAAATTCTCCAAGAGCTTCGAAAACAGCTTAGGAGCAAAGATAAAGAGATGGCTAAGTTTTACTCCAAAATCGATGACCTGACGAACATCGTCCTACAGCTCACGGCCCAAGTTGCCTCTCAGCCGCCCAATCAAGCACAGGGTTCTGTTCATGAACCGGGAAACGGTGTCCTGAGACAGCCGATGCTTATTCCCTCAAATCCAAAGGTGGGTGGACCGCATAAAAGTCAGTCAACATCCTGTCTCGGGAAATGTCTTGGCTACCGACGATAGCAGCCCGCTAACTCAAGATCAAGTCATGGATTTGGTTGCCAGCAAAGTCAAAATATTGATAGCCGAAGCCCGAGAGCAAAAAGATGTCAGCAGTAGCGGGAGACCATATCCTGCTCGGTACGATCTTGTGAAGTTTCCCACTGGCTATATCGTCCCCAAATTTGAATGGTTCGATGGGACGGGAAATGCGAACCGGCACATTTCCTAATTTAAAGCATCATGTGTGAATACTGGGGACAATGATACGCTCCTTCTCTGTCAATTTATCAATAGCTTGATGGATGTTGCTTTCGATTGGTATACAAGCATACCAGATTACTCGATCATGACGTTCGCTCAAATAGAATCCATGTTCAAGCAAAAGTTCATGAGCGTCAGCGATAAAATCACCATTGCCGACCTCGTAAGGACCGATCCAAAGAACAACGATAGCAACATGGATTTTATAGTCCGATGGCGCAATCTCTCTATCAAATGTGAACCGCCGTTGGAGCAAGACCAATCCGTCAGTCTTTTTATAGAAAATCTGAAGGGCTGGATGAAACCTTTCCTGTGCACCGCATGCCTTAAAACATTCCAAGAGCTGACCAAGAAGGTCCAAATATTAGAACGCTCAAAGCACGAGTCCACTCAAGGTCTCCAATTCACAAATAGGCCGAAACATCGGAGGGACGACAACCGAAAAAGCGAAAGTTCCAATAGCACCGATTCTCTAAATAAGCAGAGAGCGGACAGAGGAAAGATTAATAAGTCTCGAGAGCCAACTTTGGAGGAAAGGAGAAATAAGATCTATTCTTTCAGAAGAGACAAAGTTCCCAAAATATTCAAGGACGCTCTGAAGAATGGCCTGCGGCTACCAAAACCAAAAAGGCTAAGTGAAGCGAATAGGACTGATCGTCCCAACTTTTGCCCATACCACCGAGTTCTAGGGCATACTATTGAAAACTGTTGCATCTTCAAGGATTGGGTTGAGAAAAAATACAAGACGGGAGAAATGTCATTGTCCCCTGGCGTGTTAATAAACAGTCAAGCTGCGTCTGCCAATTTCATACAAACGGAGACTGAAGTCCTTCGGGGACCTGATTCTCTCAGACATCCGCCTTTCTCTGAAAAGAGTGGACCAAGGCAACAAGCTAAGAGCCAAACGAGCAATATTGCTGATGAAGAAGCAATAGACTGGTACACAACCCATACGGTCTACATGATGGATCTCAGAAGAACAAGTCCTCTTACGCCTCATACCCATGACAATGACGTGGCTGTTTCTACCCAATATCGACTCGGTCTAAATGATGAAGAGTCCGCTCAGGCCATTAAGCCAAAAGAACCCATGGTTCTTGCCGAATCAAGCTGAGGTGGTAAGGATGGCCCTATTGTCATACCCGGAACTATAGAATAAGCATTATTCCAATGGCTTCAAAGGCAGCTTTAGGACAGGGACGAGAAGATGGCCAAGGTACATTCCAAGGTCGACAAGCTGGTAAACGCCGTGGCAGATATCACGACCCAAGTCGCCCGATTGCAATCACAGCAAAATCAAATTTTGGTTCATGAGCCAGGGATTGATATCTGGAAGCAGCCAACCGATACTCCCTCCAGCCCAAAAGCAGAGCACTTTTGCGGAAAACGGCCGCAATCAGTTTCCAGTCTCTCCGATGCGTACACTGAATAGGCTAAGCGGACAGCAGGCAAACCAAAGACTGATCGGCCTCAAGGACCGGCATCAGGAAAGGCACCTACTCTAATGGAGAGAAAGAAGAAAGTTTACTCCTTCAGGAGAGATGAAGTCTGCAAAATATTCAAGGATACCTTAAACAACGGTCTGCAATTGCCCATTCCAAAGAGGTCACATAAAGCAAACATGATCGACAATCCACTGTACTGCATATATCATAGAGTGGTAAGTCATACCATCGAAGACTGCTGCGTGTTTATAGATTGGGTAGAGAACCAATACAAGCTTGGGAGAACCTCACAGTCCTCGAATGTACCGGCAAGCCACAACGCTACGGTTATCAACACAGCTCCGCCAAGATCAAAGTTCGAAGAGCTGGGATAAGCAAACACACTTGATTACCACGTTGTTAAACTGGGAATAGTCGACCTCTAAGTCGTTAAACTGGGGATGTAAAAAATGTGTAAATAAACAAAAATATAAAAAGAAAAGCCGAAATGATGGAGCAAATCGCAAGAAAAATCAGCGAGTAAAATAAAAATGAAAATAAACAGCCGAAATGATGGGGCAGTCGCGAATAAATGGCTGAAATGATAGGGTAATCGCGACCTTCGTGATGAGAACAGCTGAAATGATTAAAAAAACTCCAATGGCGAATGATGAATCGCTCCTGGTACCATATTCTAGTGTAGCGATGCAGACTCCAACCAAAATCCAAATTCTCAAAGGGCGAATGACGAGTCGCTCATGGTACCATATTCCAGTGCAGCGAAGCAGACGCCAACCAAATTCCAAATTCCATATCCCAACGGCGAATGATGGGTCGCTCCAGGTACCATATTCCAGCACAGCAATGCAGATGCCAACAAAGTCCCAAAGTTCTCCCGGCCCTACGGTCTGGGTCATACATCCTGCAAAACCGTATACAATCCACGTGCGTAAAACGATCCCAATCTCTCCCAAGTCCTACCGGCGAGACTACATTTAAAGTCCCACCAGCGATGAAGATTCCGAAAAAAAGGTATGTCCAGAAGCAAAACGGGCATGGATGAAAACTCGAAAGGGCTCCGTGAGTAAAAACAGCAGGACTGCCGGCGAGTTTGTGAAAACCCGAAAGGCCGCAAACTCGAGAAAAACAGATGAAATACACTAGCAAAGTCCTCTCGAGTTTGTGAGAAGAAAATTCCCGCGTGAGATCCTTACTACTCACAAAGGATCAACACACTTAGGAGTCCCCACAACTCCTAAGGAGAAAATACACCTACGCGATCCTTTCGACTCGTAAGGAAAAAATGCATTTATGAGACCCATATGGCTCATAAAATTGAAAAGCCTTAGGTGATAGGGACATAAACATGTCTCCTAAGCCATCGCTCCCCAGCAGGAAAAGGCAAATGATGAATTGCTCCTGGCACCCGTACTTCAGTGTTAGCAACGCTGATGCCGTACTCTATCCTAAAATTCCAAAATTCCAACCCAATAGACCCCTAAGTCTTTAAACTGAGAACTTATGACCCCTAAGTCGTTAAACTGGAAACGAGGGAAATCCCCGCATTGCAAATAATGATTCGCTCCTGGTACCATGTTCCAGTGTAGCGTTGCTGATGCCAGACCAAAACCAAAATCTCCAAATCCCCTTATGGCAAATGATGATTCGCTCCTGGTACCATATTCTAGCGTAGTGATGCTGATGTCAACCCAAATCACATCAAATCAGCAAGTCAACTTCAACCCTGACACTGCAAGGAGCGGAGCAAGTCAAATCAAGCACTGACCGTCCAAGTCGCAAAAAGGGCAGCAACGACTTCCCCATCGGAATTATGCTTTGACTCGGAATCAAGTCAACTAACGACTTCCCCGTCGAAATTATGCTTCGACTCGGAATCAAGTCAACCACAGGCACTCCGCCTTGGGGAAACGTCAACCATCGACACTCCGTGCCGGGGGCACGTCGACCAGCGACACTCCATGCCAGGGAAACGTCGAAAACAGACACTCCATGCCGGGGATACGTCAACCACAGACACTCCGCCTCGGGGAAATGTCGACCAGCGACACTCCGTGCCGGGGGCACGTCGACCAGCGACACTCCATGCCGGGGAAACGTCTAAAACAGACTCTCCATGCCGGGGAAACGTCCAAAACAGACACTCCGTGTCGGGGGCACGTCGACCAGCGACACTCCATGCCGGGGAAACGTCTAAAACAGACTCTCCATGCCGGGGAAACGTCCAAAACAGACACTCCATGCCGGGGAAACGTCGATCAGCGACACTCCGTACCGGGGGCATATCGACTAGCGACACTCCATGCCGGGGAAACGTCCAAAACAGACACTCCATGCCGGGGAAACGTCCAAAACATACACTCCATGCCGGAGATACGTTGACCACAGACACTCCGCCTCGGGGAAACGTCGACCAGCGACACTCCATGCTGAGGAAACGTCGGCCAGCAAAACTTCGTTTTGGGGATACGTCATACACTGACACTCCGTCTCAGAGACACGTCAAGTATCGACCGTCCATGTCGTAAAAAGGGCAGTGCCAGCTTCCTAAAAGCGGGAACCAAATCAAGTCGCCTCCACGCGAAAGAAAATCCATCAATTTCATGCACAAGACCCACTTATGTGATGTGCATTTATTGATGGAGGCACTTTGTTGGGGTCAAAAATTGCACCCCGGTTGACCAAGTCAAAATCAAAATCAACCCCAAGCAAGCGGGCCCAAGCCCAGATCAAGTGGGCCCATGCCCCAGTCGAGCCCCGCGGACGGCCTCCCCCATGCCAAAATGAAATAATATAATAAATAATTTTGATGTAATTTTTTTTATGCATGAATGTAAGAAAAATGGGCATAAACCTAAATTTTTGTAAAGCCCATGGCTCATGTACAAAAGAAACGAGCACATGAGGCAAGGGATGGGCAAAATACCATTTTGTAAAACCCAAAGGGGCTATGTGTAAATTTGTAAGCCTATAAAAGGCAACATAATAATGAAATGAAGTATATAATTCATTCTCCCCAAAAATTAGGTTTTGTGCCTCCTTCTCCTTCCTCAAGGTTCTAAAACCTTCTTCTCCTTTTTGAATTAAATTAAGAGTTTAACTCTTCTTTTTCCAAAAATAAATAGTTTTTCACCATAGAATTCTTAAAGGGGAGCTCGGATCTGCCATCAAATCCCTAAAAGGGGAGATTTTAAGTACCACCTCCCTTTTTCCCCATAAGATCTAGCCAACGGAGAAGAAGAAGAAGGATACCCATCTATAAAAATCCCATTCCGGGAGGACCCACGACTCAAAAGAAGATCCAATGATTTCTAGGAATTTAACTTTATTCAAGATCTGTTGGAGTTTAACTCCAAATCTATATATAATCCCTGTTAAAGCCCCTTGGGAGTTCAATTCCTAACCCAGAGGCTAAGATCCTTTTCTGCTCGTGTTTCCAGCGGTCGCATGCCGTGCACATGACCCACGGGCGCCTAGTGGTCGTGTGCTACGCACGTGACCCACGGGCACCCAGCGATCGCGTGCAGGGCATGCGACCCGCGGGCGCTAAGCGCCCACGTGCGCCTCATGCGACCTGTGGGCGCTCAGCGCCTAGCGATCGCATGTTGTGCACGTGACCCGCTGGCGCCCAGCGGTCGCGTGCTGCGCACGGGACCGGCGGGCGCCCAGCGCCCACGTGCCCGACACATGACCCGCGGGCGCCAGGCGCCCACGCGCCAGGCACGTGACCCGCGGGAGCCCAGCGCCCACATGCCAATACGCGTCTTTAAGACGCTCCGCACCCCTCATTTCCCATGCACTCCACACCAGAAACACGTCCCCCGTTAGGAAATTTTTTCTAATGGGACGCTGTCCCGTACCCTGCAAGGGGGCTGCTAGCCCCCTTGACCCCCATAAACTCCATAAGGGGGCGCCAGGCACGTACCTGCGGGAACCCCGTAAACTCTGCGAGGCCTCCGAGATATCCAAAACCCCATTTCAAAACACAATACACGCACACTGCACATTGAGTTCGCATGACCAGTTTTGCCCTTCAATCGGAGGTTTCTTTGCTCCAAAGACGGGGAGTAATTAACGGCAGCTTAGTCCACGGCTGCCGGAGATTCGGCTCCCCACAATCAATAAATCCCCGCCTACCCTAGGCAAGGGGGAATCTGTAGTACGCCTGACAAGCGACGCGTATTCCCATCTCAATGGGGTGAAGAAAAACACCCTACAGCTATGAAACCATAGTGTGCCTATGGGGTAGGTCATTACCCCATGAAGGTTCTAGAGTTTGGGTATACTAAATTTCGAAAAGAGCTTACACTAAAGTTCATGGTATTTTAATGAAAAAGTTGATTATAAGTTTTTTTGATATAAAATTTTTGGTCAAATTAAAAACTAAAAGATGGGAAATTATGTTAAGATTAATGTAGCATGTTAGTTTTCTTTAATTTATTTAACACATGCCTTACAAATATTAAAAATAATGTGATATCGTAGATAACTTCTCTTTTATCGGTTTGATTTAAAAAGCGAATTGAGATGAAGGAAAAGGAGAGAAGAGGGACTTACGGTTTTTAGAAGGTTAAGAAGAGATTGAAGAAACTCCCAGGGGTCGTGGTTTTGTCGAAGATGCTCCGGTCGTCGAGTTTGGCTCGCTACTCCATTTGAGGGGCTTAACTCCACTTGGCACTTAGAGAGTTTTGATAGAATTTTAGCTAGAATTTCAGAATGGGGGAGAGCTATGGCATGGAGTGGTATATATAGTGGAGAATTATGGTTTGAGAATTAGAAATGTGGATTAAAATGCATTAAAAAGATGGTAAATGGTGAATCGAAAGGTCTCTGTTTGATTGTAGAAAAATCAAACAGTGCAGGAGAGTTAAGGGAAGCTGAAGAGGTGTGTGTGCAAAGCACGGAGTTAAAAGGAGCAAGATTTACCGTCGGCGCCGGCCCTAGGGGGATTTTGGGCGGTCGGATCTTGAGGTTTTGCCTCGAGATTCGTGCCACGTGGGGTTTTGGGTGTGTACACTTCATTGCGCCTGTTTGATTTATCTGAAACTTTTCATTTCTCCGTATATTGCACGTGCAACTCTTAGGCTTCCAAAAATTAAAAAGAAAAATCTGAAAAAAATAATTGTGTCTGATAGGAATCGAACACATAGGCTATGTCACAGCAGTGCAGAGGCTTTAACGGTGAGCTACAAGTTGCTCCTTGCTTTTATTTAACAAAAATAACTTTTAACTCTTACACAGGCTGAAATACTCTTTTCTGCAAAATAACAAGAAAATTTATGTACAGTGATTTCAGATTCGTTACACCCCACAAATTCTACACTTATTTAAGTTCTTGTCATCATTTATCGTGAATTACATACAGTCATTTGGACATGAATTGATTTTTTGATAACTGAAACCGATATTGGCAATTATCTTCTTCATTTCTTGAAGATTGGCACGGAGATCGGAATTCGGGTAAGCCCCATTCTCTATCTTTAAAAGATCACCGACTGGCTTATTGTTCCATAAAATTTTACATTTAAGGTGAAACATGCAAACCATCCAACCTGACTTCGTCATTGTCGCACCCTCATAAAGTGGTTTCTTAGCATCCTCCATATAATTAAAAAACCTCGCAGATTAGGCATCTGGAACCGCATCATCCGAAGAGGTATCATCGTGCATGCCATCATACATCTAGTCCATCATATCATTTAAACCAGTGGTTGTTGGTATTCTCATAGGAGGCGGCAACCGACGATGTGCAGCGATTCTATAGTCTACGATCTCTCCATGCAAGTGCCAAATAGTGTAATCTTGGCTGAATCCGTTAGCAAGTATATGCATTCAAACTGCTTCTCGACTATCCCTTCTGCCGTTACAACATTTTTTACAGGGATAGGTAATACGACTACCACCCACTTTCGACGAGAATTGCATAAACTCTTCAACACCATTACAAAATTTAGGACCAAACTTATTCTTATTTATCCAAATCTTATCCATTCTTGTACGATACGTAAAACCTAAGATAGTTCACGATTATGTATTATATCATAATAAATATTTTCAAATAATACACGATATTAACTATTTTTTACTGAATTGAGAAAGTTAAGAATAAGATGGTTATTGACAAAGAAGAGAATGACAACAGTATCACAGAAATATATTTGAGTGATTTATCGCGACCGACGATATTAACGGTTCTATCTTGGATGTCGAGGGTAACGACTGTCGGGGGTAAGACTTTTATCCCATTAAGAATGTATAATACATACACCCTCTACACTTTTGCTTTCATTCGTTTCGAGAAAATTTTGGCAGCACCTTCCCGCTGTCTCCGAGTACACTGCAATAGAAGAGATTAACATATCAATGCTATCAGTATTGAAATGATCATCTTAGCTATATTTGTATATGGAGAACCAACAAAATGGTACTGACGAAACTCATCTTGAAACGAATGAAAGTATAAGTATGCAGGGAAGTGTATACGTTATACATTCTTAACTTGTCCAAAACAGGACAAATCTATCGGTTATAGTGCGACCAGTCTTCTCGTCGCATAAACTATGAGATGGTTATCAACAAATAATGATTAACGTTCGAGGTTGACAACCCATGTGCAGTTTATGTCACGGAGATAACTATACGCATACAACTGATAGACGTGTTCTAAGGCGTGATATTTTATCAATGTGAGATACTCGATGATGATATATAACGGTTTACTTTTTGTCATCATCGAGTATCATGCACTTAATTAGATTAGTTTTGATTAGTTTTGATGGTTATAGTTTCAATATCGTCGGCTCTTGAAGTATTTAGTTTAGTGTTTTGGAATTTTCAGTTTGAATGGTAAATTGCTCAAACAATTGATATTAATAACGAAGCATCTGGATTGATTAAAATAAACACGCATATATACAACAAACATTACATAAAAGTAAGTCTTACACTCACATGTCCACAACATATTTCACACACAATACACATATCCATACACAGTATATTACACACACATAGTACACACACATTCATAACAGACACGCAAATATCGCACACCAAATAGATAGAAAGGATTATCACAACACCGGAATTGTTCGGCTCATGCATGATGCCTTACACGTTTTCAAGACGACAATTCATCACTTATATTTGGGAAATAGATTATCTTCAATATTGAGCTCCGCAGCAACAAAATTGATCCGCTCTGTAAAAGCCTCATCATCTACCGCAATACCTCGTGCGAGTTCGAGACTGTGCAAAGTCCGACGGTGCATAATGATGTGGTAGAGAGTGCTTCCAGAGGACTCAACAGCACGATCAGAAAGAAGACCTATAGAATGAAAGAATTGGAGACGACGATTTGCTTCGCTATTGTGGCCATGAGTTACTTCTTCAGGGGGAGACGGGAGCACATCCAATACGGCTAAGTGCAACAGCCGAAAGATATCGTGATCTATCTTGATCGGCCAGTTCATACCCCCCATAATCGATAGAGAATGTCTTCGCAACCATCATAGTCTATCATCTTGAATTCAGCTTTCACTATGGTGTAAGGGATGCTCATCTTGATATCATCCATTGTTATTAATCCTGCAGATGAGGAGCTATAGCCTCTTGGAGAAACGGATGAAAATCCCGATATTGGCTATTTATTTAAGGATTGATGGTTAATTGATTTTAAACCCGTGACAGAAAGTATATAGCTAATTGATTTATGACACGTCACATATCTATATTAGGACAATGTTGTTTTCAGTTTAATTAATATTTAATTGGTGACTTAATTTAGGTATGATGACTTAGTCTAAGTTTAGCAGTTAATAATTAAAAAGGGTAGAGTTGTATACCGGAGACTGACGTATATAGAATGCGAAGAAAGAGCGAGCAATCACACCGACGTCAACCCTACAATTACACATTTTTTTTCCAATTCCAATATGGTGCGTGCTACCTGCTTAATTAAAATTCTTGGAAGACATGTATCTTTTATAATGGTTGTTTTTGTGCATATACACATGGACTATATTTTTTAGGGTTCTTCCTATATTGATTTTTTATAACTTAACTAATTCTAAATACGACACCTTAAAATCCACTATTTTTAAATGCAACCCCTTAAAACTTATAATTAAACGAGATAGGCCTCCATGGTCGTTAACTTCCATCCATTCAACTGTTAGTTATAGCCGTTAAGCGGCAAAACGATCTATTTATCTTCCAAACGGCTAAAAAAAACCCCTTCAATCCCTTCTTTCTTGACTTACTTGCAACAACCCAAGAAACAACGCAACTCGAGCAAACCCGTCACCCTTATTTTTAATTTCTCAATCTTATTCAAATTGCAGCAACACAGACGGCTTCTACACCTTCAACAAGTATGAACAAGGCTCCCAAACATACCTCATTCATATCGGACCAAACCCAAACCCCAGTCCTAACATCACACAGATCTTTCAAAATAACGAAATTAACTAAAATTAGCAACAAATTAACTTTAAAAATTGAAAGTTTAGAAAATTTACTCACCTAATTCGTCACCGATTTGGTGTTGAAGTAGATCGGTGGAGGAGGGGAACGGTGGAGGCTGGGGCTTGGCTTGACGATGAGGAGGAGGAGGGGCTCGGTGGAGGCGAGGGCTCGATGGAGGAGGAGGGGGAGGTAAGGGATCGGTGGAGGCGAGGGGCTCGGAGGCGGGGGGCTCGGAGGGGGAGGTGAAGTCGCAAGGCCTCAATAACGGGGGGCTCGATCGGTGGAGGCGGGGGCTCGGAGGCGCTGAGAATGAGAGGAGAAAAGAAATTGGGGAGAAATAAATAAAAAAATTTGGTAGGGATGGGGAGGGGGAGGGGGAGGGGGACAAGAGGAAAATTGGAGATGATAACGTGGAGTCTCGCGTCGAAACAGGTGTTGACCGAAGTGAACAAATTCTTAGAAATTGACAATCTATTTCGACGGGAGACAAGTGTCGAAATAGATCCCCCATCGAAATAGGTCCCAGTTTCTTGTTGTTTATGATTAATCCAAGTATAACACCCACCTCCCGGGCGGGGAGGGGCGGCGCAAAAAATGATGTCGCCAGGTCCTTCATAATTTTCAAGGAAAGGCAAAAATTTAAAATCAACATGTTACTTTTAACATCAGACGACTTTTCTCTAACTTATTTTGGATAGAACTCAAAGTCCTATTATCTTTTACCGGTTATTTTTAGGATTTATATCCGTGCACAATTGCTAATTTCTTGCACTGTACAAAATCATAGCAAAAGAAATCCTTGCAAGTGAAATTTGTCCAAGTTTGGACCCAATTGATGTAATGATGTGCGCTTGGGTATCTAGTTGACTTAAGTTTTTAGTGTGATGTAAACTCACCATCTGAGATGCAACCAAAGAAACTTTTAGGGGCTACCCCCCATGGTAATTTAGATTTTGACACTGTAAATTTACTTCTATAAAAAGGAATAAAACTATTTAAAATAGAATATGGTTGCTTTTATTATACCAGAAACAAAACCATTCAAATAAAATATAGCCGCTTTTAGCAGTAGAAAAGAATAACTAATTAAAATACAACAAGGTTTCTTTCGTTGCACTAGGAAATATGAACATAAACGTTATTAAAATAAGAGAATAATGGAGGAAAGATGCCATAGGAGGGAATTTCCTCCTATGGCGTCGAAAAAGTATGCACTCCGTCGTATTTTCCGACGATCGGCACTCATCATCTTCATCGTTATCATCTAAGATATGGGTACACCAAATTTCATGCGATTCTACAACTTTTTCACCGTTGAATTAGTGGGTTGAAAATTAACGGTTTACCGACAATAGAACATTTTACATTGTTAAATCAAAGGTGAAAAAGTTGTAGAATCACATGAAATTCAGCGTACCCACGTCTTAGATGATAACGATGAAGATGATGGATTCCGATCGTCGGAAAACACGACGGAGGGCGTACTTTTTCGCCGCCATTGGAGGAAATTCCCTCCTATGGCCTCTTTCCTACATTAATCTCTTAAAATAAAAACATAGTTACTTTTGGTTACACTGGAAAAAATGTACTATTTACGGTAAAAACCAAAGGTGCATCAAAATAGAAGAAAGAAAAGTATTTGAAATCCTGCCGAATTTGCGGACACAATACTACTTCCCAACAAATACAATATAATATATTTGCCTTGCAATTTCAAGGATTTAAATAAAAGCCTTCTATTAGATAAAATCAGCGCGAAGATAAAATTAATTAAATCAGCTTTAAAATACATGTTTTTCTTTTTCAAAATCGTGAAGTCAATGAAAAATGTGAATGAATTTATTAGTTTTGTACTATACGGAAGCCCCGTGCGTGGACCGGAGGGGTGGGGGCAAGCCGCGTCCAACCTAAAACAATGGAAGTAAGTCGTACAGTTTTACCTCTGATCATAGTCACAAATTCGCCGTTCGGGAATAATTCGGCGAGGTCGAAAATTCGGATTCGGAGAACTATTCGGAAAAAATCGGCAGGTATTCGGGAAAGATTCGGTAAGTGTTCGGGAAATGTTCGGAAAGGATTTCGAGCAATAAATTAATATATGAGACGCTAGGTTTTGATTTTGTGAATTATTTGCAGTTTTTTGAATTATTCGCTGTTTTTTCACATAATTCGGGAATAATTCGCGAATTATTCGCGAATAATTCGCGAATTATTCGGCCAGTTCGGCAATGGCGAATAATTCGACGAATAATTCGTTTGATCAAATATTCACGAATTATTCACAAATTCGGCGAATAATTCGCGAATTATGTGACTATGCCTCTGATGTCTATTGCAAGGGGCTTGCTGGCCGAACATATTTCTGGGGAAAACGTACTTTCATGGTATCTTCTGCAGGCGTATCCTTTTTGCGTTTAACAAAAGGTGGGCCCCGCTCTCCCACATGTGGGACCCACCATCCAAAAATCCCCCGGTATCCAAAGGCCAATAGAAGTTGATGTTGAAGAAGGAAGAGCATGGGATCTACCGAAAACGCTTTGTCATCAAGCGCATGTCTTAACCTCTCCCCAATTGATTATATTCAGCATTCATCACACACTTTATTTGCCCTTCACTTACTCTCTCTCTCTCTCTCCTTCCTTCATCCTTCTTCTCCTATAAACTCTCTCTCTCTCTCTCTCTCTCTCTGCTTCCTTCATCCTTCTTCTCCTATAACCCTCACAAACACTTGGAGCTCAATTCTCTCATGCTCTTCAATGAACCCCTCAAACCCAACTACTATTGCAGCAGAAGAAGGCTTGAGACCCCAAGTAATTGCTCTCTTTCCAACTTTTTCTTAAATTTTTTGACGAAGATTCAATTTTTCCTGCTATTATGAGCAATTTTCTCATCTGGACTTGGGAAAGAATCCATTTTTAACAGGATAGGTTTTGTTCTACCTATGTAGATTTGGCATTTTGCTTTGAAGTTGGCATTTTCTTTAGAGACCGTTGCAGATTTTTTTCTGGTACTATTCAACATTTTTTTTGTGTGTGGGCTGATGTAGGCTGTTATCTTTGTGGGACTTTTAAAACTTTGAGAGTTGGATGATGTGGGTCGTGGTAAAAATCCCATTTTTGAGGATAATATATGACCAAAATTATGGGTTTTGTTTGTATTGATGTCGTTGGATTTCAAAATTTCTGATCATCTTTGGTTGCCCTTTCTTGTTTTATGGCATATATCAAAATTTCTGATTCAACGCATCATTTTTGTCAGTAATCAGTATAGGACAAGTTTTGTTCTGAATCAGTTGATGACCCAATCATGACTTTTTGTTTCAATTGATGCTATTGGATGTTTCTGCGTATATTTTTGTTCTCTTGCAATTTGCTTGGAGTTCAGTCTTAGTTTGTAAGCTATTACTATATTTGATTGCCCATTTCTTGAATCATCTTCCAGTTTGAGATGATGTGTGCCATAAAGAAGTTCCAATTTGTATGAGTAAGTATTGAAAACTAACTGATTTAGAGGAAAGAGAGAGAGAGAAAATATTAACTTTTTTTTGTGAGCTTAGCTCAAGTTTTGGCATTTTCTTGGATATCAATTTTTCTTGGCAAAGAGTGTTAGGTTCTTGAGTTTCCCTTTTCTGGGTTTGGTAAATTTCTATTTTCAACTGCAACATTTTATCTCACCATGTGAGTCAATTCGGAAAATTAGAGTAAAATAAATCAATATCTCGAGCATTGATCATAAGTTTGATTTACATCACAAGAATCTTTCAACTTTACTTGATGTTGATCCTGTTTCCACTTTTCTTAACTATTAAGCAGTACTATGTTTGTAGCTTTTATTATATTCGTCGCGAATTTTAATGTAGTGCACTTTCTCATTGAATAAGATTCACAATTTTTCTTCTTCGTTAGATTCTCTTTCAAATAGGGAATCTGTTGTTCAAAAAATTGAGGCAGAGTATATGTATATCGAAATTGTTTTGGAGTAAAAAAATTGTTACTATGAAATATCCATAGCCAAATTTAGCGAGAAATCGGAGATAGTAGGTTTCTTTACAATCCAATTGACATATATTCACTTTCATAACCAAGATATGCTATGAAATCTTGTTTGCTAGTTTTCGGGATATATTTCTTTTCTTTCAAAATTCGGTTTGCCTTTCTTTTTTCCTCATTTTTTGGGTGTGAAGCAGATCAACAGGAGGGCTTGTTGCAAGAATGTGCTTATTCTTGCTTACCAGAGTCTTGGTGTGGTTTATGGAGATCTTAGCACCTCTCCTTTATATGTCTACAAAACTACTTTCTCCGGGAAATTGAGCCTTCATGGAAACGACGAGGAAGTCTTCGGAGTGCTCTCCTTTATATTTTGGACTCTCACACTCATTCCGCTTTTCAAATACATATATTTCGTGCTGTCCGCGAATGATAGCGGGGAAGGTAGAATTTCATCGCCCCTATATCAAAATTATATTTGGACTAACTGTAATTTTTGACATGCATATTTGGTCCTGAAAGATTACTGGTAGTAGCCAACCTTTCCTGATTATCATGATAAAATAATAGAAAGATATAGCTGGAGTATAATAGTATTTCTCTCAAGCGTCGTCATACCTTCAGAGTTTTGGTTCATCTGCAATGACTTTAAGATCGCATTATAGTCACCCTGGTTCAAAAAATTACCGTTGCACTAAAACCTCCTAAAATTCGGAGATTTTGTGGAGCATCAATGACTTAGAGAAAATTAAGATTATTTTCTATATAAGAACAGTGAGATTGAGCTCTGTTGAAGCTTGATGCACAATCCTACTTATCTTCTAAATACGAGTAATATTATAAAAGGAAAGAGTGAAAAACTTGCCAATTCAAATATATTTAAGAAAATTATGATATCCTGTAAACATAATTTTTTTTCTCTAAAAGTCTGAAATCTATCCTGTTATAAATAACTCTATTATTTAATTTGGGAAATAGTTTACAATGGCTCAGATAATGTTCTCAACATACGATAGTGATGTATTGCGCTTTCGTAATCCTGTTACCATTCTGCATGTCAAATTGTGACACCAACCAAGATATCTGAGGATAGAACGATGAACACATCATGAAGTTTTCTATTAATGAAACATGACCATTTTCCGTTGGTTATAATCAGGCGGTACGTTTGCACTATATTCACTGCTTTGCAGACATGCAAGGTTATGCATCCTGCCTAATCAACAAGCCATTGACGAGAACCTGTCAGCGTATAATTCTGAAGGAGCAGCTGATACCTGGCAGAGCTCTATGCTGAAGGATTTCTTCAATAAACACCCAAGATTCAGGAAGGGACTGCTGATAATTGTTTTACTGGGAACTTGTATGGCGATTGGCGATGGAGTTCTTACTCCAACCATTTCAGGTGAGCAATCTAATCAAATGCTGTTACATATATTTGAGCAATCTATCAATATTTGTAACAAGCTTTTAAGCCTCGGACCTGAGACAAATGCATACTGATATTTGTTTTTTTAAGTTATTTGAGGATTTTTTATTGCTTACACATAGATGTTTTCTTTTATTATTATTTTAACTCTTTGCTTCCTTTATATTTTGTAAGGCTTTAGACATGTAGATGTTCACATGGATTTTTTGTCTTTTCAGTACTCTCAGCGGTCTCGGGGGTCCAGGTGAAAATCACACATCTTCATGAAAGTAAGCTCATTAAATGTCACTGTAAAATTGTCTTTCCATTTTAATAACTTGTACTATGAATCAACATTTTTCATTCAATCGATTTTTCCCTGCAGATTATGTTATCGTGATCTCATGCATAATCTTGGTGGTTCTCTTCTCCCTTCAACACCATGGGACTCATAAAGTTGGTTTCATGTTTGCACCAATTGTCATAGCATGGCTTCTTTGCATTAGTGGCATCGGTATATATAACATATATCGATGGAATTCTGGAATTTACCGTGCACTTTCACCGTTTTACATGTATCGGTTTCTCAGAAGCACAGGTGTTGGGGGATGGGTGTCCTTAGGAGGAGTTGTTCTCTGCATTACAGGTACGTATCTTCCCATAATTTTCCTTAATCTTCGTCATAACTTGATCCTCTTTTTTTTATTTACCATTCATTAATTTTCAGGTTCAGAGACGATGTTTGCCAATTTGGGTCATTTCTCTCCATTTTCAATCAAGGCAAGTAAATCGCTTTTTATCTATTTTATAGTTAATTATTTTATTTAATCATTTGTTTGCATTCTGATTCTTGAAATGTCATGTGCTATCAGATTGCATTCACATTCCTTGTGTATCCTTGCCTCATTCTTGCTTATATGGGTGAGGCGGCGTTTCTTTCTAAACACCACGACGATATACAACGTAGTTTCTACAAAGCAATACCAGGCATGACACTATCAAATCCTTTTGCGAAATCGAATGTTCATTTCCACTAAATTACTGAACTCCTACTTAAACCTCTTTCAGAAGCTGTATTTTGGCCCATATTTATAGTCGCCACCCTGGCAGCTGTGGTCGGAAGCCAAGCCGTGATATCGGCTACCTTCTCTATGGTAAGCCAGTGCCATGCGTTGAGCTGTTTCCCTCGGGTGAAAATAGTACACACTTCGAAACAGATCTACGGGCAAATTTACATTCCTGAAGTCAATTGGATTCTCATGTGTCTATGCTTAGCCGTCACGATAGGATCACGGAGCACTAACATGATTGGCCATGCATATGGTATGCCTACTTTTCTTTTATTTGAGGATGAATTGGATAAACTGCCCTTGCTTTTGCTCATATTTAATAAATCTTTTTTATGCAGTCTATCGCAATATTATATTCTTAAATACCCTAAGTTTTCTCACTATTTCACTGATATTAAATATCCGAAACTTTTATCAAGGGGTGACACAGGGAATAAAAGGTACGAACCGTCATCTTCACAACATCATTAATCTGATATTCAACTCCTTGACAGGCCTAGCCGTCACGATTGTCATCTTCACGACCACTTTATTGATGTCACTGGTGATGATAATTGTGTGGAAGCAAAAAATAAGCATCGCTATTTGCTTTCTCGTGTTTTTCGGATCTATAGAGCTTCTATACATCTCTGCATCATTCATCAAGATCCCAGAAGGCGGTTGGATCCCTATCGTCCTGTCTATGATCTTTATGAGCATAATGTACATATGGAACTACGGAACGTTAAAAAAACACGAGTTTGCCTTAGAGAACAAGGTCTCAGTACAAAGGATATTAGCTTTAGGGCCTACCCTTGGGATCGTTCGGGTTCCTGGCATTGGGCTTGTTTATGCCGATTTAGTAGCTGGAGTACCAGCTGTTTTCGGACACTTCGCGACAAACTTACCGGCTTTTCATCAAGTTCTGGTTTTTGTGTGTGTCAAGTCCGTGCAGGTTCCGTATGTTTCTGAAGAGGAAAGATTTCTTGTTGGCAGAATAGGCCCAAAAGATTTCCACATGTTCAGATGCATTGTGCGGTACGGGTACAGAGAACTCCAACAAGATAATTATGATTTTGAGAACAAATTAGTGTCGAAAATTATAGCTTTCGTGGAGATGGAAGAGCTTTTGATTCCAAAGAGCAGGCAATCACACGAGTTCGGAACATCAGACGATGAGTGTATTGAAGTCGCACCAGAATATGGTATTGTAGAGGGAGCTCTTCACAAGGACGAGTCGATGGAAATCTTGAGAGCTAAAGAATCAGGTGTTGTGTATATCTTAGGGCGCCCGGTTGCTAAGGCTAAGAAATCGTCATCTGTCATAAAGAAATTTGCGATCGACTTCGTGTATGCTTTTCTTAGCAAGAACTGCAGGGACCCGGACGTTCTCTTGAAGGTGCCACATTCCTTACTGCTCGAAGTCCGGATGGTTTACTACGTATAACTTATATAAGTTTTATCTCGGGGTAGAAAATTGTATAGAGCTAGTTTGTTTTGGAGCATTGGTTGAAAAGGTAATGAATTCCCCAAAATAATTACATAACAGATGCTAATTGTAACCTGTAGGTATCACATTAACATAAAATGTAAACATTATGTTTCTTTATAGAAAGGAGGATCAGAGTATAACTGCTTTTATTGAGCATTTTATTTTGGAATTTTTTTGAAATCAACCCTGGTCGGTGATCGAACTTGTGACCTCTCACATTGGAGTGAAAATTGGTACCAACTCAGCTAAGCCCTTGTCAATTCAACCAACTCCTTTTCTAAGGATAGCAATGTAACACTTTCGGTCACGTTTTTTTATGTTTAATTAAATACAGATTTTTCTTAAATTTTATAAAAATCAATGCTGCTTTCCCTCAAAATAATTTGATTTTTTTTTTATTCTTTTAAGAATCAACTCACTTCGAGGATCGAACTTGTGACTTCTCACGTTGAAGAGTAAATTGGCACCAACTGAGCCAAGACCACTTGATTTGCACTTGTCATGATGAGAATCAACTTGAGGTGCTCCTTTAGTAAAGTTAAAATGGTATAGGAATGGACTATCCACCTAGAAATAACAAAAACTCCCTCAAATAACATTGGGCATGGTTGATCTTGGGTGGTTGATCTTGGGTTGGTGAATGCGATGACGCAGATGGATCTATGTGGCGAACACAGATATGGTTGGCATAAACGAATCTGGGTGGCAGGACCAGGGGATTAAAGAGAAAAACTGGAACAATGCATGCTTCTCAATTATATCTCTGAAAAAATGTTTGAATTATCTCATAGAAAATATTGTACTGCAGATGAGTTATTGCACAAAATACAGTTATCAACCAAAGATATTTACAAACCATAATCTGCTCAAACTTAACAACAACCCAAAAAGAGTTGAAGCCTTACGGAAAATAACAAACAACATCAACTTTAAACTGAATTATTGAGGGATGTTCGTGCAATTTAGCCACACTGAAACTCCAAAAGAAATAGAGCAGTAGCTGATAACAGAATATCATTTTAAGCACACTTAGAGCATTCATCCAATCATCCAGATAACAAAGCATACTCATCCAAACAACAAAATATTCAAATTCATCCAAACAAAACATTAATATTCAGGATACAACCATCCAAACTACTAAATATTCAAGTTTAAACATCTTTAACCAAAACGGCAAAAATATCCCACTTTGAAGATAAAACACTAAAATATGCTCCAGAATTGTTCCCCAACATCATTTCTAGTTGACTCAAGTCCAGATTTTCTTGCTTCTAAGTTTTCCTTAATAGCCTGTAACAATGTATAAACAAATATATTAACAATGCTAGATTATCATAAATTTAAACATACTTGAAAAAAATGATGAGAGATTTTTTTTTTTATTTGGATACCTGAGAAAGGGTGAGGGTTGTGGTAGGCTTGTGACGGTCAACATAAAACTGTCGTATTCTATTACATGAACCATAATAAGAATATCGTTGGAGTGCCCCCTACTCAGCGACGCATTACACCGGATCCTAGATGTGATGTTAAGTATGTAAGGACTTCTAGGTCATCGTCTGGAAGCGGCGTGCTGTATCGGACCCCAGGTGTTGTGACAAATAAGTAAAGGTTTCATAGAATCCGTCTAATTTCTTGGAACATAGATTCTCTTATGGGTAGACTAACAGAATTAGTAGAAGTGATAATTAGGAGAAGCGTTAGTATTATGTGTTAGCAAGAAACTAAGTGGATGGGTGAAAAGGGTAGAGTTATAGAGTTATAGGTTTTGATATACGGGTAGAAATAAAAATCGTAATGGAGTAGATGTAATCATAGATAGACGGTTGCTTGAGAATATAATTGAGATTAAGAGAAAAGCTGATAGGATTTTACTGGTTAAGTTTATTCTAGGTAAGGGGATCCTTAATATTATTAGTGCCTAGACACTAGAGATACCGCTAATGAGCGTCTATTCTGGAAGGATTTATACGAGATGGTACAAAAGATACCTGGTGGAGAGAAGTTATTTATTGGTGGTGATCTCAATGGACATATAGGTATTAGTCGTAGTGGGTTTGATACTATCCATAGAGGTTTTGGTTTTAGACAAAAGAATGAAGCAGGTAGCTCAATTCTAGATTTTACCTTGTCTTATGACTTGGCCTTAGCAACCATTTGGTTTAGGAAAAGAGAGTTGTTGGATATGTATGCTCTAGAGGCCTTCATTGTATAGAATACTAGAGATATGTATGTATATGACAATCTTGCTCGATATGATAGTATGTTATTTGGTTTGTCTTTATCCTGTGATGTGTTTTACTTAGTATTTCATATCTTGTATACATGTTAATAAAGCACGTATGATCCTTACTTGACTACCAGCGTTGTGATGGCAATCATACTTATGGGAACTGGGCAGTCGATAAGCACATCCTTAAAATGTCCCTAGTCGTGGGAGTATCGAGATTGTGCATCGATACTCCAGAGTATACTAGTGTATACATATCTAGACCCTAACGAGAGGCGATGGATTGCTCCCGCAGCCGTTGGTGTGGTACACCTAAGATTGTATACATGTGCTCACTGGAGGTTAGTACACTGAACGGACTCGCCGAGAACTGGCTAGATGGTATTATACCTAACGTCAGATAGCAATTCTCTGGTGACATGAGTGCAGATAGTTTGTCGACCTAAGATCGTCATTTATCTCGTGTGAGTTCGTAATGTACTTTGATTACTACCCTACCACAGCTCTACTGAGTCGTGCAAATTGGTTTTAGTTAGGTACAGTCCCAAGCCATATGGAGATATTAAGCGACTATTGGGGATTCGTCTCTCTCGGTATATGGAGTCGATGTCATGCTGTGATCTGTTGGCCAACACCATAAGTCCTTGGTCAGGGCGGATTGAGAATTACTGGTAGTTGGACCAGTAGATTCTTAGATGGTCTTGAGCCACACCGGCACGACTTGTCAGGTTATTAAGGGTCTAACGTTTTCCACATCCTAGACCCTGCATGCGATACTCTCAGACGAACAGACCGGACTGTACGGAGATTATCACGGACATGCTCAGTAAGGATTCTGATGAGTTCGTTCGTCGGCTTTCTTTTCGACAGATACATGGGTAATCGTTACGTACAGCTAATGCCACTGACGGATTTGTGGTTAAACCCACTGCCAGTGTACTATTGAGTTTTTAGAGTCCCACACAGAGAGTTTTTCTGGTTCAGGCGAAACGATATAGAGGCCATATGGTTTTACGTGTATGGTTCCGATCATATACGTGTACTAGCTGTACGGATGTTATTCGGACGGATAATACTAGTGGGCTTAGGATTAAGCCGCATTCTAGTATTATATTACTGGATTATTTTTATCTCTTTGTATTCGTATTTTTTGTAGTACGAATACGAGTATATATATACGGTGAGGGCATTCTTGTAATTTTACAAATGATGCTTCTAGAAGGGGACACCTCATTATTGGTTTTATCTAATTTTGGAAAATAGATTAATGAGGTGGAAATGGAGATATTTATGGCATGGTAGATGCATGGTTAAGTCTCATTATTTATTCATTTGACTTTACTATTCAAACATGGTTATATTTTTCCATGGAGAAATATTGTATGCTTGATTATTGAGAAAGACTTGGTCATTCTTCACTTGCTCATTTTGGGTATTTTTTCTTTCTCTCTCCATTTTTGCTCTCCTCCTTCTTCCTAAAACCCTAATCCTCATATGTGTTGTGAATCCTAGGTTTCCTTGAGATAAAATACTCCAATTAACTCTCTACATCTTCTAAGCTATCTAAATTAAAAAACTAGATACTTTAGTTACCTCATTCTTGACAATTTGTTAAGGACACATTAGTCTAATTTTAGACTAAGATCAACTTAACAATTTGTTAAGAACATGTTAGTCTAATTTTAGACTAAGATCAACTTAACGGGATCATTTAGATCCAACAAAAGAGCATTTGGGCTCTATTGTTTTAGTTTGGGAATATTGCGGTCCAGTTTAAAGACATGATAGTCTGTAAAGTTTAAGAACATCATAGTCCATGAGTTTAAAGACCCCACGGTCCATGGAATGTATGGTTGTCGGGACTCGTCACCTCTCTGAATACGTTGAAGGATTACAACGACAAATATCAGAGGAGTGAAGAGATGTACTCTTGAATCAATATTGGTTGGGAGATCTGTAGTCCAATTTGGGACTAAGATCAAATATTTATGAGCATATGGGCTCAATTAATATGAATTAGGCATCTGTGGCCAGCTTGGGCTTGGCCCATTCATTTAAAATAATGCTGGGCATTGGTTTGAATTTTGACAAACTTTTTGTCTTTATTGAGTGTTGAGCACTCATTATAGCTCTGGGGCTTTGTCATTTAAAGAACAATTTATATTCTCTCAGTGTACACGTGAGGAGCACGTGGCGCGCTTGGCGCTGTGCGCCAGATAATAAGCGCAGAGCGCTTATTTTAAGTAGCGTACACGTGAGGAGCACGTGGCGCGCTCGGCGCTGAGCGCCAGTCAATGAGCGCAGAGCGCTTCTGTTTAAGTAGCGCACACGTGAGGAGCACGCGGCGCGCTTGGCGCTGTGCGCCAGTCAATGAGCGCAGTGCGCTTCTTGTGAAATAGCGCATACGTGAGGAGCACGTGGCACGCTTGGTGCTGAGCGCCAGACTTCGGAATACTGAGGTGTTTCTTTAAACTTAGAGTGCTAACACTCTGCAGCGCTGTGCGCTACATTTGGAGCGCTGAGGCGCTCCTTTTAATTGGAGCGCTAAGACTCTTTTTTAGGCAGCTTTGCGCTCTGAGAATTAAATTTTCTCTTATAAGAGATTTTGTCTCGTAGATTTAAGAACAAAGTTCTTATTTTATAGGAGATGTTTCAATCTCTTATGTTTTTAGTGAAATACTTTGTCTTTATGGATCTGTAATCCTGAGAGAATTGAATTATTCCCCCCCTCCCGCCTTTTTATAATAAGATATTATGATCTCTTTTGTGAAAGACAATTTGTCTTAAAGATCTATGATTTGGCCAAAAGAATTAAGTTCTTTTCGAATGAGATGCTTTGATCTTTGTATTTTACCTTGAAGAAATTCTTCTTCTGCTGAGAGCTTGCTCTTTTCTCTGAACTTTCTCAAAGTTTGGGGGGTTCCTCTTTCTGAGACTTGAAGTCTTGGGTCCTTTATATAGTAGAGCCTGATTTGTTGAATCGGTTGAAGAGATATTTTCTCTAATTGATTTGAGGATTTCCCCACCGTTGGATCTTTTATCCCAGGGCTTCTGTTTTACAGAAGGCAATCTTCTTGTTTTTAGCAAGATTTGGTACTCTGATTTTCAGAGCATAATCTTTCCTGTTTGGAAAGATTATGAGGAATGTTTCCTTAACAGAATTTTATTCTGGTCAATTGATGATTTTTAATCATGTTCGTTGGATCTTTGATCCAACAGTGGAGAACATTTAGTTCTGCCGCTTGGTACTCTCGTGCTTTGCACGTAGGCGCTGCCTCAGAATCTTTGACTCTTTAGCGCTGGCGCTCAGCGCTCTCGTGCTTTGCACGTGAGGCGCTGCCTCAGAGTCTTTGACTCATGGCGCTGGCGCTCAGCGCTCTCGTGCTTTGCACGTGATGCGCTGCCTCAGAGTCTTTGACTCTTTAGCGCCGGCGCTCAGCGCTCTCATGCTTTGCACGTGAAGCGCTGCCTCATTACTGAAGGTGTCTTTTCACTTTCCTTCCCCGCTTTTCCTGAGTCAAACTTCTCTTTCCCAGAACTTGGAAATAGTTCCATCATGCACAGCATTTTCTGTATCTAGACTTAAATGTCTCCCTTCATAATCTGAAGCAATACTTCTTTTCTCTCTCATTTTCAGAGAATCATTTTAATAGAGAAGAGCTATGGCTTGTAATCGCCCACATGCTCGCCGTCAGCCATGGGAGGTGCCTATTGAAGAAATTGTTCCTCGTTTTGCTGCGCGCTTTGTGAACCCTACTCTTACGGATGACCAATGCGACACGGTGCTGCACGAGCTCTTGACTCGTATAGGATCTCCTCTCCCCCATCGGTTCCATTTGGCTCCGGATGGTTTTCTTGTCTGTGATCAATGACATTCCCCCTCCTCCGGCGGAGATGACTCCGGTAATGCTCGACGCCGCGGAAGACAAGATCGAGTGCTTCCACGAGGCACTTTTGATCACCACAGCTCTGAGAGATCGCTCTATCCGGCTGCTAAGCCAGATACGGGCTCAGCGGGTTGTCATGTCTGCCTTTGCTGATGGGTGCGGTGTTGACCGATGGGTAGCTACTCCTCGTGGAGATCGCCGCTTTGTCATGGAGGAGAAGGCGGAGAGGAAGTTAGATAATTTTATCCATAGTTTTGTGAATCCCTGTACTTTCGATCTCATGTTTGGTGATCTATTTCCTGTAGAATAAAATGTTCAATTAAATACTTTGTTTTTGTCGTTGAACACTTGTTCTTTCTCTGATGTGTGCATGTGCGTATATGAATGAGCCTGGTTTCACACATGTCTGTAAACGAAACTTAAGACGGCATAAACAGGAACTAATAGCTCTTGGCCAAAGATTTTGGCGGGAACCCACTCTACTGGAACAAGTTAAGCATTTTCTACTAGCTTCCGTACTGGTAAACAAATTTAGTGCATCATTGTCCGGACGTCATGCACATAGAGAAGGGAGTATCCGAGCACGTACTCAATTTGCTTTTTTGTAAAGACGGAAAATCGAAAGATAATCTCCGTACTCGGATGGATCTTCAGGACTGGAAAATTAGAAGTGAATTGCATTCTAAACCGATAGCGGGTAAACCAGGCAAGTTTGTACTTCACAATGCCGCGTATCATATGTCACAACCGGAGAAGAAAAGGTTTCTGCAGGTGTTGCATGATTTGAAAGTTCCCACAGGTTTCTCAGGATCATTTAGTAAGAAAATAAAAATTATGAAAGGCAAGATCGATGGGCTGAAAAGTGATGATCACCATGTTATTATGGAGCACCTTTTCTCATTAGCACTCAGGATTTCCTTTCCCGAATCGGTTGGTCTAGTAATTAATGACCTTTCTTGTTTTTTTAAAGAATTGTGCGCTAAAACTTTGGATGTTGTGATGCTAGAGAATCAAGAAAATTCTATTTCATTGATATCTTTTAAGCTTGAGCGTATTTTCCCACCATCATTCTTCGATATCATAATACACCTGACGGTTCATCTTGCAACCGAGGCTAAGTTTGCCGGACTGGTACAATATTAATGGATGTATCCCATCGAAAGGTACCTGAAATTTTTCGTTTCACGCATTTTGTAAAATTATTGTTGTCCTATATGCCCATATTTATTTATTTAACATATTTTTCTTTAGATACCTTTACACTCTAAAAAAGTATATACGCAATAGAAATCGACCAGAGGGTTCTATCAGATTATCTTCTAGATGAAATAAACATATTTTGTTCCCGCCATCTGAACGAGAATATTGAGACGAAGCTTAACCAGTCTCGGAGAATTCAGGACGGGTCATATGGTAAAACTGATTATAAGCGAGTAGACACTATATTTATCAACAAAATATATCGGTTTATCCTCCTCATCAACGTATGTCTAGAAAAAATTAGAGAGTAGGTTTTTTTGGATTAATTGTTATATTTGTGTTTGTGTGTATGGAATGATATAATATTAATGTCATAATTTATTATTGAGAACAGAATTCATATTGATGAGGTACGTGAGGGGCATCCTGATTGGAATGATAAATGATTGGAAAAATATCATCAGGATAATTTTTGCGATTGGGTTGCAGATAATGTAAGTTGTTCGAATAATATGTTATTGCTACCAGTCTTAATCTAAACTTATATCATTATGTATTTGCCATAAAATTTGTTTTGTCAGATCCATGATCCGAACTTGTTTGTATCATTAGAGAGAGATTCAAGATGTTTAGCTCAGTTTCCTAGTATGGAGCTTGCATATTATAAAAAAATCGGTGTCCTTGGATACAAATTTGAAGTTAAGGACATAAAAATATCTCGAACCATTCAGAATAGTGGAATTGCGACGGTAGGATCGGATGGTGTGATTTATTATGGATACTTAAATTGCATACTTGGCATCCAATATCCCGGACGATCAGAACCGTTTTCTGTATTTTAGTGTATTTGGTACTGTCACGCCCCGCTTCCCAGAATACGCTAAGATGGGCACGTGACATAGCCAACCATGCTACCTGTGGGTAGGAAGTATCCATCCACAGTCACATTACGGCTGTAGAGATATCAAGAACAAAATAAAACCATCTAATACATGTCCATAAGCCAAAATAAAGTGAGTCAAGAAATAATATAGTATGCGGAAGCAAAAAAATCAAATAAACACCTGGAAAGTAAGACTGGATACCAACAGGATCCCTACCGCTCGATCTAACAGCGGCAATACCCCTGATCAGTCTGCAACAAAGGTAGAGAATCTGGGCCATGCAAAACCCAGACGTCAGAGCGTCATAACATCAAGCAATAACATAAACAGGGTAGCAAGACATACAGGTATGTATATAAACAGTAAAACAGATACAACAGTAATATAAGTGAGGACAGTGGGGTAGTGTGTAGTGAGTGATCTAAACTGGTATATTGGGTTAACTACTCTCAAGTCTTTGAAATCAATTTGATGAATCATCGATGTAACTCAATAGTATCTCGTGCGTGCCTGGGACCACGGTCAAGATTCTCGGGCTGAATCCGAGACGTGCCGCTAAACAGTAAAAGGTAGCATGTACAGATGAGTGATGTCGGCATCATCATCCCGGGGCTGGCCTAGCCCGTAAGACTGATCAGAACAGGTATCGAACTGTCGAGTTACAAGTCAGATTTCATCATTGATTTCCCCATACCCCCAAATTATATGTGTTCAAGTCAGGTATTTAAGTAATCAAGAGCTAATGCCAACACAGGAGTAGGTAGGTGCAGGTTTGTCTGGATAGACAACAGGAACGGTCCGTAAGGACTACAGGTGTTCTTTGAGCGTTTTCTTGCGAAAGTCAGGTAACAGGTAAAACCATGGTACATAAGATCAAGTCAAGTAGTGTAATTAGATGTCATGTCATGTCAAGAGTGTACGGTACCATGTCATGTAAAGTAGGAAGTGCAACAGGTCATGTCAGGATGTACAAGATATTATGTGGGTGCTCATAATCAAACTATAATAAGTATGGGTACACAAAACAAGTATGTGGTACTAATATAACAATAAAATGGAATAATGTGATATGGTATGCAAATAGATATAATTTCAAGGATACGGATGCACAGTTATCGATTAGGGTTACATTTATAGTTCCAATATTAATTAGGATGCAATTTATTAAACATGGAGTGTTAATATCACAGTATTATGCAGTAATGTGATCTATGTATGCAATTATATGTATCTTAAATGCGATGGATGCAAACGGTATCCGAAAAGTTATAAAACTATAAAATGGTAATGTGGGATATAAAACTAAGCAATATGTGATATAAATATTGATATAATAATATTAATATAGATAGCATATTCAAAACGATTAATAACTATAAAAATGGTATTGATTAACCATACAGAAGAAAATTCCGTTCAGAAATTCAGTGTCACCCTGATTTGTAAAATAGATTAAAATAACAAACGTTCTCCAAAAGGGACGTGTCTTATACCAAAACAAATATAATTCAATAAGGTTTTCATTTTTATAAGTATAAGTATCTCAGGTTGTCCCTACAAAAAGTTATGAACATTCGAAATTGAAAGTTTGCTACTGGAATTTTCCTGGACAGCAGTTTAGAGACATTTTCATTTGAATTTTACGTTATTTAAACAATTTATTTTGCAAGTAAATATTTCATAGAGTTATAGTACTCTGAGTTATCTTCGTAACGAACTAAAGAACGTATACTAATGATTTTTCTATGATTTATAATGAATTCTATAAGGTAAGGTGTACAGTAAATTTCAGATTTGTTGTATCCGCTTTGCGACGACGTTTCATGCGTAAACTATAATATTTTCAAATGTATAACATTATAAAATGCGGATTATAAACTAATTAAAGATAATAATAAGAAATATTATAACGATATATATTTTAAATGATATGGATGCAGTATAATGTAAACTAGTATGTCAAAAGATAAGTTTTCATGATCTAGATTTAAAATGATATAAACGGATGCAAACGGAACATCGAAACGTTATAAAATTAAACATGGAGTACTAGATTTAAACTATAGGTATGGCATTTATTTAAATAGGTATAAAAATGAATTATATAGCATGTAACAAGATTAACTTGCCTAGACGGAACAAGAACAGATGCGTCCTTCGTCAGCGAAATGTCGCGACGCGCGCACAGTATACGAAACGGTTCCCAAACAACGCACGAGAGTGATCACGCAAGTCAGGTACGTTCACTGGATCACTCGGATCGTCAGCGACGAGCACGACTCCGGCGGTGATCACCGGAATCAAGAAACAAGATCAAGAAAAAGAAAGAAGAAAGAAGAAGAAGAAGTAAGAAGAAGAGGTTGTGTATTAAATAAGGAAAGAAAAATTAAATAAATAAAAAATATATAAATATATATATGCAGAGTAGAGAGAGAAAGGAGTTGTTAGTTTGTTAGGAAATTAGATTTAAAATTTTAAAAAAAATTAGATTTAAAATTTTAGATAAGAGGTTTCAGTTTGTTAAAGAAATCGTAAGAAAATATTTAAACTAAATTCTAAAATTAAATAAATTGAATTTTGGCGGGATACAAAAATATTTCAAAACGCGCCCGGGTCGGGTCTAAAAATTCAGATTTAAAATACGAAAAATATGTACGAATTTCAAAATTCAAAATGAATGCTCAGGTAACGAAAATGCATACCCCTAAGAACGGATGCACGTACATGCGCGTAGCCATCCAAACACGTCCGTTTCACTGAACGGGACGAGAACAAGATGCGCGGATGCTACCACGGGATTAGGGGTATCATGCAGGCTATGAAATGCAATTTTAAATTATTTTACATGACCTAAAATGTTATATGGTAAAATGCCAGTATGCAGTATACATGAGATGCACTTGTCTATGTAACAAGTCAGGATAATCTATAAATATGAATCAAACAGGTTCAAGCAAACGGGTCGGGTCGAATGCAATGTAAAATGTAAAATACTATTCGCACCAAAAACACGATAAATCAGGAAAATACCACAATTAAGGAAATACGAGAACTGGAATTGGTATAAATGAACTAGGGTGTTACAGGTACGATACACGAACCAATACAGATAAGTGGAGAAACAATTTCGGGACTTGGAAAAATGAATATGGATTGACTAGTATGAACACACTTCGATTTTACGGTCAGGACAATCCATTTATCTTTCTGAACCAAGCGTTCCAAGTATACTACTCACAGTGCTTGAAGTATCCGGGATGGAGTGTCGTATGCCGTTGGAAATCCAGGGATGTTTACGATGTCCCGGAATTCGAGGATCGTATGGAGGACAGCGATGAGGATGAAGAAGAGAGAAGACTTAGAGTGCTCCGACCGTCTGCTTCAAAAGACAGGTTGTCTTTGGCTGATCATGAAGTTACGTGAGTTAGAAATGATATCGATGATGAAATCCAAATAGATACGTCTAATGCGTCTACGAAACGAAAAAGATTATCAGTAATGTTATATTATTACTTCACATTTCTATGATCTATACATATATTGCATACATATGTAATGATTGTACTCTTATCTAGGTCTGATGACGACGCCCGGAGCATCGAGGGGTGGCAGGAGAACCAGCCGCGGCAGAGACAGAGGCAGAGCGGTTCTGCCGCCCGGGGAGCTGCGTAGGGAGCTCTAGAGGGCTGGTCTTGCATCCCGATCGGTATCCCCATTGGATGACTCCTTCCGTGTGGACTTTGCCACACCTCCAGGTATATTGCATGCATATTCATTTTGAATGTAATATTATAGATATACACGCATATTTATTTTAAAATTACTTATATAATCAATGTTTAATTGTCTAACTGTTGGTGGTGCGTCCACATCAGAGGCAGAGGCCACTACCGCACCTGCAGCTATGTTTATATATCGTATAGTGCATACATATTGATTTAGAATGTTATATCATAAATATACACACATTCTTTTTGCTCTTACTTAGATAATCATTTTTTGATTGTCTAGCTGTAGACGGTGCCTCCACATCCCGGGCAAAAGGCCACCACCGCATCTGCCGGTATGTTTATATATCCTATATTGCATGCATATTGATTTAGAATGTTATATTATAGATATACACATTCTTTTTGCAATTACTTATATAATCTATTTTTAATTGTCTAATTATAGGAGGCGCATTCACATCTGGCGTAGATGCCACTCCCTCCACTTTCGTACCCTCCGCTCAGTCTGTAGGTTAGTATGAATAAATATAAAATATTTATTCATTTTACATATCCTCTAAGAATAAACATGAACTTCATGTAATTTTTTATCGTCAATATTTATTTTCTAGTTGGAGGGGATGCGTCCACGTCCGGATCACCGGTTGTTCCTCACCGGAGGAACTATCGTCCCGCTCGTGCTGCTGCCCCGGCCCAGCCTCATGCTGTTGTCACCGAAGGTACATAGCGCACTTCAATTTTCGTTAATTCTTGATTTTTTAATATCGTTTTGTTTTAATATTGCTTGTCTTGATATTTCTTGTAGATACAGGGCAGCCCCATCCCGAGAGAAGGACTCGAGGGCCGAATCAGTCCTACAGGCTGATGCCCGATAGAGCTAGGAGGAGGCACTATTCCCCCTCTTCTTTACCTCCGATTATCGCTATATTGGCGATTATACGGTGAAATTCGACCGGTATATGGGGGATGAGAGCCGCATCCAAAAGAAGTATCCACTTCACGTTGAGTGGGGCGATCAGCACCGGCGCTCATTTGCCCTCTTCTGAGATCAGTCTCGGGTATTAATATATATTTTTATTTGACTTATCCAATAAATTTATTATTATTTAACACTTGTAATTTAAATACATTATCTTTTTGTATTTAGAGTTGGATTACGACTTTCAGCCTGTACCCGATCCTGATCACCTTGACAGAGTGCTCGATTTTCATGCTTTTTACCTGGGCCTCATGAAGAACATTCTATCTAAGGTCTGATATAATAGGAATGAGCTGAAGATTGATTGCTATTTGGTATGGCTGGCGACCCCTGAGGTAGAGAGAGCGGCTCTCCTACATACTCTGGCCTTTGCCACAGTCGACATAGATACATAACCTCTCTTGTGTCAATATTATGTGTCACACCCCGCTTCCCAGAGTACGCAAGATTGGGCACGTGACATAGCCAACCATGCTACCTGTGGGTAGGAAGTATCCATCCACAGTCACATTACGGCTGTAGAGATATCAAGAACGAGATAAATAAACTATCTAACACATGTCCAAATCCATAATAACAAGAGTCAATGATAAATAAGTGCGGAAGCAAATGATCCAATACAATAATAGAAAGGTACGTCCCATAATGCGGGCTCACAACTGGAAATAAAATGCAAAAAATAACTAATCACTACAGAACTCACAAATCAGCCTGCTGGCTGAAGTACTCCTGCTCGGTCGGCGACAGTGGTAAAAAATCTGGGCCATGCAAAACCCAGACGTCAGCGCGTCATGTCAACCAATAATATAATATGAACATGGTAATAAGCAATGCAAAGATAAACATGAAATAAGCAATAATATGAAACAACAGTGCAGGGTAGTGTGCAGTGGGTAACTAAACTGTTCTATCGGGTTTCTATTCTAAAGTCTTTGAAATCAATTGATGACTCGTCGATGTAACTCAATAGTATCCCGTGCATGCCCGGGACCACGGTCAAGATTCTCGGGGCTGAATCCGAGACGTGCCGCTAGGCAGTAACAAGTAGCAGGATGGGTGAGTGATGTCAGCATCATCACTCCGGGGCTGGCCTAGCCCGTAAGACTGATCAGAACAGGTATCGAACTGTTGAGTTACAAGTCGGTTTCACTTTTGATTTCCCCATACCCTCAGGTTATATATGTCGATTCAGGTATTCAGTAATCAAGAACTAATGCCAACACAGGATCAGGTAAAAGCAGGTTTGTCTGGATAGACAACAGGAATGGTCCATGAGGACCCCAAGTCAGGTTTGTTGGCATTAGGCATGAGATCGGGTAACAGGTCAGGTCATGGTACATCAGGTTAAGTCAATAGTAAAGGGTACCATGTCCGGTGCATCGGTATGTATATATATGTCATGTGTAGCAAGGTCAGGTCAATGTGTAACGCAATCGAGGGTGTGCTCACAACAGGGGTATAATCGAATAAGGAAATAACAATAGGAAATAATGTAAACGACAATATCAGTTCATTTAATCACAATATAGTGCAGTCGTATTATCAGATTATCAAGTTTCGACCACCCTTGCGGTGCAATAATCACAAGGTAGTGCACTATCAATAACAGAAAGTAATAGAGCTACATGTGTACGGCTATCGTCCTTTAAACAGTAAAATGATTAACTGGTAGTTTCGTTATTAGGGTTAAAGTGGCCAAATGCGGTTTAGGTTAACTGTATCATGATATATGTCATAATGCGTCCAAATTATAAAATAGCTCTACTTAGTTAAGTTTTGCAAGTTTAATGAGTCAAACACATTCAATTTGTATAACATAGCATGTAGCAAGTAATACTTGCCTCGACGGTTTCGCGAACCGGGAAAACGGACGTAGCGTCGGCGGAAAAACACGCGACGGACGCACGGTTCACGGATCGAGACCAAACAACGAACAGCGGGACCACACGGACTGGAGTACCTTGCTGGAATGTCGGGTCAAGTCGTCGGCACGGCCGGATTCCGGCGAAATGTCAAAACAGCGACGAAAGTTAGCGAACACAGTGCATAGACAAAGACGACCAGCGAAGGGAAAAAAGAAGGGAAGAGGTAAGGAGAAACTTACTGGGATAGCAAGGATGGCAACCGCGACGGGGTCGACGGCGATGGGACGCCGGCGAGGATGCTGCAGGCGATGGGCTAGGGTTGCGGTATGGAAACAGAGAAGAAAGTGGGGATGAAGAGGAGGTGGTCGGGGGCTGGTGCGCAGGGGAGAAGAGATGCCGCAGGTGTCGCAGGTGACGACGACGACGGTCGCCGACGACTTCTCCGGCCGAACAGGGAAGACACGGGGCAGGCCGGAGTTGCTGCGGCAGCAACGTGTGCACGGGGAGAAGGAGGGAAAGTCGAGGCCGGGAAGAGGAGGCGGAGGCGAGGGCAACGGTGGTGGCGGCGTCGGTGTTGGGGCTGCGGCGGCGACGGGCACAGTGGCGAGGGTTAGGGTCGTGAGGGGTTCTCGTGGCTGGAAAAATATATGAAGGGAAGGAGGAAGCTAATATATATATAGGAGAGAGAGAGAGAGTTAGAGAGAGAGATAGTGGAGGGGCCTACGAGAAAGAAAGAGCTTGATTGGCCAGGGGAGAGAGAGATTCGTGGGTAAAAAATATTTAAAAGATTTTAAGAGTTAAATTAACAGTAAGATCGTATATATTATAGTTTTGATTATTTTAATAATTTGGAATTTTGGCGCTAAATGAAACATTTCCAAATCGCGCCCGGGTTGGGTCCAAAAATTTGAAATTTAAATAATAGGATTTTAAGCGGGTTCCAAATTTTAAAATGAAATGTTTTATGATTAAAATGCATGCCCCCAAGTCGGACACTTGCACGCGCGCGTAGCCGTCCAAACTCGTCCGTTTCACCGAACGGGATGAGAACTCGACGCACGGACGCTACCACGCGGCTAAGGGTGACGAGTAGGCCAATACGGATATTTTTAATTTCATTTTAGGTGTTAAAATTTGTTACAGGCAAAAATAACTTAGCCGGTTAAAATTTTACAGTAAGACCCAAACAAGCAAGATAAATGAAATGGGTAATATCTAACACTCAACCAGTAACAGAAATAGTATTATTGGGCTCGGGTGTTACATCATACCCAACTAAAAAAAGAATTTCGTCCTCGAAATTCCAAGAATAAAAGATAGATAACTGCAGGAAAAGGTGAGGAAACTTCTGCCGGATCTCGTCTTCTCGCTCCCAAGTGGATTCTCCATGCGATCGATTACCCCAAGAGACTAGCACAAGAGGGATAACCTTGTTCTTAAGAACCTTTTCCCTTCGATCCTTGATTTCAACCGGTCGCTCCTCAAAAGTTAGGTCCTCCCGTACAGTTAACTCCGAATGATCCAAGACGTGGGTTTCATCTCGAACATACCTTCGCAGTTGAGATACATGAAACACATCGTGCACACCTGCCAAGGACTGTGGTAACGCCAAACGGTACGCTACCTCTCCAACACGCTCCAATATCTCGAAGGGTCCAACGAATCGAGGACTAAGCTTTCCCCGACTCCCAAAGCGAATCACCCCTCTAGTCGGTGATATCTTCAAGAATACCAAATCACCCACGGCGAACTCTAGAGGTCTTCTTGACGTGTCAGCCCAACTTTTCTGTCTGTCTTGAGCTGCCTTCAAATGCTTCCTGATTGTATTCACCTTCTCGACTGTCTGTACCACCAAATCTGGTCCTAGTAACCTTCGTTCACCAACATCATCCCAACAAACAGGTGAACGGCACTTACGACCATATAAAGCTTCAAACGGAGCCATCTGAATAGTCGCTTGGAAGCTATTGTTGTAAGAAAACTCCACCAAGTGTAGGTGATCCTTCCAAGAACCCTTGAAGTCCAACATGCATGCCCTCAACATATCTTCAAGAGTTTGGATCGTTCTCTCCGACTGTCCATCAGTTTGAGGATGATAAGCTGTGCTAAACTTCAATCGAGTCCCCAAACTTTCTTGTAAACTCCTCCAGAAGTGTGACAGGAACCGAGTGTCCCGATCGGACACGATGCTCACCGGTACTCCATGCAATCTTACAATCTCCTGCATGTACCGCTCTGCCAAAGTCTCCGTCGATTGACCAACCCGAAAAGGAATAAAGTGAGCTGCCTTGGTCAACCGATCAACAATCACCCATACTGTATTGTTGCCCTTTGGACTCCGCGGTAAAGCCGTCACGAAATCCATGGTTATATGTTCCCACTTCCACTGAGGAATCGGAAGTGGTTGCAACAAACCAGCAACCCTTTGGTGTTCAGCCTTGACTTGCTGACATACCAAGCACTTAGCGACGAAGCGAGCAATCTCCCGTTTCATACCTTCCCACCAGAAATGCTGTCGAATATCTCGGTACATCTTGGTACCTCCCGGATGTACAGAGTAAGCTGAACTGTGTGCCTCCTTCATAAGCTCTTCACGCACATCCTCCTTTGGCGCACACACACGGCTACCATATCTCAACGAACCGTCTTCGTGGACCAGTAAATCTGTTCGTAGTCCGGCTTCAACCTGCTCTCGAAACCTTTGCAGTCTAGGATCCTGCGATTGTGCCGCTTTAATCTTCTCAACTAAGGACGACTGTACTTGCAACTGCATCAACTGTCCCGTAGAATGTGGTAGCACAACCTCCAAGTCAAATCTTCGAAAATCCGCAATGATCTCCCTCTGTGTAGTCAATACCTGAATCGCTGGTAACCGACTAAGCGCATCCGGCACGACGTTAACTTTTCCCGGATGGTACTTAAGATCAAGGTCATAGTCGGCCATCAGCTCCAACCATCTGCGTTGCCTCATGTTCAACTCCTTCTGAGTGAACACATACTTCAAACTCTTGTGATCTGTAAAAACTTTGACTCTCTCGCCCAAAAGGTAGTGTCTCCAAATCTTCAAGGCGAAGATCACGGCCGCAAGCTCCAAGTCATGAGTCGGGTAATTCTTCTCATGGGTCTTCAACTGTCTTGATGCGTAAGCTACGACCTTCCCATTCTGCATCAAAACACATCCCAATCCTTTTCCAGATGCATCGCTGTGAATCACCAGTCCTCCGGAATTGTCTGGTACGGTCAGGATAGGGGCGATTATCAACTTCTGCTTCAATGTCTCGAAGGCCAATGCACATTTATTTGTCCAAATAAAAGGTACTTCCTTGCGCGTAAGCTTGGTCAACGGTTCTGCTAAACGAGCGAAGTTCTCCACAAATCTCCTGTAGTATCCGGCCAAACCAAGGAAACTTCTTATCTCAGCCACATTTCTTGGAACAGGCCAATCTCGAACTGCTGCAATCTTTTCGGAATCGACGGCGATTCCATCGCCCGACACAACATGCCCCAGAAATTTCACTTCTTCCAGCCAAAATTCGCACTTACTCATCTTCGCATACAATTTCTCCTGTCTCAGTGTCTGCAGTGCGATCTTCAAATGCTCAGCATGCTCCTCCGGACTCTTCGAGTAAAGCAGAATGTCGTCAATGAATACCACAATAAACTGGTCCAAGAATGGTGAAAAGATTCTGTTCATCAAATCCATGAATATTGCCGGCGCATTCGTTACTCCGAAGGGCATCACCAGATACTCGAAATGTCCATATCGAGTTCGAAACGCCGTCTTGCAAATGTTTTCTGCTTTCACTCGGACCTGATGATATCCGGATCGCAAATCCAGTTTCGAGAATACTCTCGCGCCACTAAGCTGCTCAAAAAGTTCTCCAATGCGAGGGATCGGGTACTTGTTCTTAATAGTCACCCGGTTTAATTCTCGATAATCAATGCACATCCTTCTCGTGCCATCCTTCTTCTTTACTAAAAGAACTGGAGCTCCCCAAGGCGAGTTGCTGCTTCGAATCCAACCCTTCTCAAGTAATTCACCAACTTGCTTCTTAACTTCTTCCAATTCCACTGGTGCCATCGGATAATAAGCATTAGATACTGGCGCTGCACCAGGAATAAGGTCAATCGCGAACTCCACGTCTCGCTTCGGCGGTAAACCCGATATATCTTCAAATACGTCCATAAAGTCGCGAACAACTGCCGGCTCTTCATTACTATCAACTTCCATAGCTGCAAGAACACTGTTTGTCGGCCTAGCCCTAAACTCGACTGGCCCGACAGAACTGCTTTCTCCAGTGAAGGTAAACTCAGGATGTCCGGGAATCTGGAAAATTACCTTCCTTGCCCTACAGTCAATGTGGGCGTGGAAAGTGCCAAGAAAATCCATTCCCAAGACAACTTCATAGCTGCCCGTATCAATTACCAAGAAATCTGCAAAGAGTTCCCGTCTGCACACAACAACTGTACAATCTCTACATTCCCTACTAGCTATGATCTTCCCATTCCCAGTGTGTATGTCCCAAAAACTAGACAGGGTCGTGCAGGTAATCGAGTGCGTAGTTATAAATTTGGATGACATAAAACAGTGGGATGCTCCGGAATCAAATAATGCCAATGCGGGAAAACCATGAACGAGTAAAGTACCTAAAACCACTTCTCCTGATGCTTTAGCTTCCTCAGCTGTCAAGGTGAAAGCTCGAGCCTGATTCGGTCCCTGAGTCAGCTGTTTCTGCCCTTGGAACGGTTTCTGCGGAGGCTTCTGTATATCATCTCTCGTACGAAGCTTCGACGGACAGGCATCAACTGCGTGATCAGCCGCTCCACAAACCAAACAAATTCCCAGCCTCCTTCGACAATCCTTCTGCACGTGCCCAGGTAAACGGCAGTAGTCACAAATCACGCTCTTCCTTCGATCAACGATCACAGGCTTCTTCATGGGTGCTACACCTCGACGGTCCACTGGAATACCTCTGCGACCACGATCTCGGTTAGGTACAAATGCGGGCTTCCTGGCCGCAACTGCTGTCTGCTGTAGGTTCCCTTTCATTCCCGATAAACTCTGCTGCTCCCGGGCTGCCGTAAGAACCTGCGAGAAAGTGGTCAAACCCAAGGAGACAATCTGCCTCTGGATGTCCACATCCAAACTGCGCATGAACCTCCGTGCCCTGTCTGCATCGTTGGCAACTAAAGGTCCAGCGAAACGGCTGAGTCTCGTCCACTCCGCTGCATGTACGTCCACGGGTGCTCCATTTTGCCTCAGCCCAATAAATTTCTCTTCCATTTCCTCCCGTGCAGTCCGCGGGAAGAATTTCTCCAGGAAACTCTTAGAGAAATCCGCCCAACTGATTGGCTTGGGCAAGTGGGTCTCCTCCACAAGCCACCACTCTCGGGCGTAATCCACCAGCTGAATGCGCACCACATCAACTTTTTTGTCCTCTGGGATCTGTGCCGCAATCAGCAAATTCTCCGTGTCTACTAGCCACTGCTCGGCTGGCAACGGCTCCTCCAGGCCAGTGAAAGTAGTAGGACCCAAACGTCTGAAATCTGCCACGGTCCCTACCCGGTCAACCGGTTTCGCTCCAGCGTTGTTTACAGACTGCCGAATGGCCTGCAAACCCTCCTAAAATGAATCTGCTTGCTGTTGGATCAGCTCAGTATGCCTCTTCTGATTTTCCAACATTCCACGTATCACTCCCAACATGGCGGCTTCATCCACGCGCCTCTGATACGTCTTGAAATTCTTATCTGCCATATTCCTGAAATCAAAACACCCAACATCAGCATGATGATAGATTCAATATATAAATCAAGGCTAGAACTCCAAGATACTTAAATAGAGTACCGCATTGTAACTATGCCGCGGTATCATAACCACAATTACTTAACTCCACCCAAGTCGCCTAAGTCCTAGAGATAACAAGAAATCAGGTTTTCGAGTTAACATGCAAAGTAAGTTTGTACGTCGACATAATCCGGAAGAATGTGATTCAAGAATGGTAAAACGGTCAAGGTGGTAGGACATGTTTTCCTAAGCACGGGTATTCTGATTCGTGTATCGGGTACAATACCCAACTACAAAAGAATCAACCCAATTAACCTATGGCTCTGATACCAAAAGAACCATGTCACGCCCCGCTTCCCAGAGTACGCAAGATTGGGCACGTGACATAGCCAACCATGCTACCTGTGGGTAGGAAGTATCCATCCACAGTCACATTACGGCTGTAGAGATATCAAGAACGAGATAAATAAACTATCTAACACATGTCCAAATCCATAATAATAAGAGTCAATGATAAATAAGTACGGAAGCAAATGATCCAATACAATAATAGAAAGGTACGTCCCATAATGCGGGCTCACAACTGGAAATAAAATGCAAAAAATAACTAATCACTACAGAACTCACAAATCAGCCTGCTGGCTGAAGTACTCCTGCTCGGTTGGCGACAGTGGTAAAGAATCTGGGCCATGCAAAACCCAGACGTCAGCGCGTCATGTCAACCAATAATATAATATGAACATGGTAATAAGCAATGCAAAGATAAACATGAAATAAGCAATAATATGAAACAACAGTGCAGGGTAGTGTGCAGTGGGTAACTAAACTGTTCTATCGGGTTTCTATTCTAAAGTCTTTGAAATCAATTGATGACTCGTCGATGTAACTCAATAGTATCCCGTGCGTACCCGGGACCACGGTCAAGATTCTCGGGGCTGAATCCGAGACGTGCCGCTAGGCAGTAACAAGTAGCAGGATGGGTGAGTGATGTCAGCATCATCACTCCGGGGCTGGCCTAGCCCGTAAGACTGATTAGAACAGGTATTGAACTGTTGAGTTACAAGTCGGTTTCACTTTTGATTTCCCCATACCCCCAGGTTATGTATGTCGAGTCAGGTATTCAGTAATCAAGAACTAATGCCAACACAGGATCAGGTAAAAGCAGGTTTGTCTGGATAGACAACAGGAATGGTCCATGAGGACCCCAAGTCAGGTTTGTTGGCATTAGGCATGAGATCAGGTAACAGGTCAGGTCATGGTACATCAGGTTAAGTCAATAGTAAAGGGTACCATGTCTGGTGCATCGGTATGTATATATATGTCATGTGTAGCAAGGTCAGGTCAATGTGTAACGCAATCGAGGGTGTGCTCACAACAGGGGTATAATCGAATAAGGAAATAACAACAGGAAATAATGTAAACGACAATATCAGTTCATTTAATCACAATATAGTGCAGTCGTATTATCAGATTAACAAGTTTCGAGCACCCTTGCGGTGCAATAATCACAAGGTAGTGCACTATCAATAACAGAAAGTAATAGAGCTACATGTGTACGGCTATCGTCCTTTAAACAGTAAAATGGTTAACTGGTAGTTTCGTTATTAGGGTTAAAGTGGCCAAATGCGGTTTAGGTTAACTGTATCATGATATATGTCATAATGCGTCCAAATTATAAAATAGCTCTACTTAGTTAAGTTTTGCAAGTTTAATGAGTCAAACACATTCAATTTGTATAACATAGCATGTAGCAAGTAATACTTGCCTCGACGGTTTCGCGAACCGGGAAAACGGACGTAGCGTCGGCGGAAAAACACGCGACGGACGCACGGTTCACGGATCGAGACCAAACAATGAACAGCGGGACCACACGGACTGGAGTACCTTGCTAGAATGTCGGGTCAAGTCGTCGGCACGGCCGGATTCCGGCGAAATGTCAAAACAGCGACGAAAGTTAGCGAACACAGTGCATGGACAAAGACGACCAGCGAAGGGAAAAAAGAAAGGAAAAAAGAAGAGGTAAGGAGAAACTTACTGGGATGGCAAGGATGGCAACCGCGACGGGGTCGACGGCGATGGGGCGCCGGCGAGGATGCTGCAGGCGATGGGCTAGGGTTGCGGTATGGAAACAGAGAAGAAAGTGGGGATGAAGAGGAGGTGGCCGGGGGCTGGTGCACAGGGGAGAAGAGATGCCGAAGGTGTCGCAGGTGACGACGACGACGGTCGCCGGCGACTTCTCCGGCCGAACAGGGAAGACACGGGGCAGGCCGGGGTTGCTGCGGCAGCAACGTGTGCACGGGGAGAAGGAGGGAAAGTCGAGGCCGGGAAGAGGAGGCGGAGGCGAGGGCAACGGTGGTGGTGGTGTCGGTGTTGGGGCTGCGGCGGCGACGGGCACGGTGGCGAGGGTTAGGGTCGCGAGGGGTTCTCGTGGCTGGAAAAATGTATGAAGGGAAGAAGGAAGCTAATATATATATAGGAGAGAGAGAGAGAGAGTTAGAGAGAGATAGAGATAAAGATAGTGGAGGGGCCCACGAGAAAGAAAGAGCTTGATTGGCCACGGGAGAGAGAGATTCGTGGGTAAAAAATATTTAAAAGATTTTAGGAGTTAAATTAACAGTAAGATCGTATATATTATAGTTTTGATTATTTTAATAATTTGGAATTTTGGCGCTAAATGAAACATTTCCAAATCGCGCCCGGGTTGAGTCCAAAAATTTGAAATTTAAATAATAGGATTTTAAGCGGGTTCCAAATTTTAAAATGAAATGTTTTATGATTAAAATGCATGCCCCCAAGTCGGACACTTGCACGCGCGCGTAGCCGTCCAAACTCGTCCGTTTCACCGAACGGGATGAGAACTTGACGCACGGACGCTACCACGCGGCTAAGGGTGACGAGTAGGCCAATACGGATATTTTTAATTTCATTTTAGGTGTTAAAATTTGTTACAGGCAAAAATGACTTAGCCGGTTAAAATTTTACAGTAAGACCCAAACAAGCAAGATAAATGAAATGGGTAATATCTAACACTCAACCAGTAACAGAAATAGTATTATTGGGCTCGGGTGTTACATCATGACTCTGAGCACAAAAAAGTTTGTAATTTAAATGTAATTCATTGTTTAGTATATACTTCATTTTTTGTGTTGCTTAATTAGAAAACTAAATCTGATTGTGTTTTGCAGAAACAGACCGATCAAAATAAGGAGAATAGGAAGTCGGTGAAGAGGGGTCGCCCCACTTACACAGGTGGCTCGAGGAACATTACTCGTGCCATGGAGGTATCGGTAAATTACAATAGATCTATTTTGATATAATGCAATATTAAGAGTTATTTTATAATATATGTAAATTTTTGACGAATTGCAGAGAGCTCAGACTCTGGCGCAGGGTGGTACACCGAGCGTGTTGACCGCGTATCTTGCCGTCCACGGCACCTCGACAGATCCCGCCACGGGCGAACTTCGATTCCCCGACACCGCCATCCAGGAGTATTGCGTAAGTGTTAATATTTATTCTAATTCGAATGAAATTTTTATTTTGATAAGTTCAAATTTAAATGATATATTTATATTTTAATGGTTAATGTGAGTGTAGGAGCGGGTGGTGGAGCGGGCGGAGGTATCGGGGATCAATTTTAGTGGACAGACCGATCAGATGCTACTGACCCCAGTCCTAGACGCCGCACTCAGAGGGCACCACGGAGGTTGAGAGAGAAGCCAGGGATTGGGTCCTAGCAGAGCCCATATGAGGTTGGTCTCCACTCCGGCAGTTACTTCCTTACCCCCGTAAGCGACGTCTGGAACATAATATTGCCGTTTTGAAGACCACCGTCGAGGAGTTGAAGGAGATGTTGGTACGTATATTAATTAATAGTAAAATATTATATCACATTATAGATAGTAGCATATGCAATATTAGTAGCCTGAGCTTATTTGGTTGTAGACTTAGTTTTGATTAATCATACTTACATAAAACTATCTAATTAAAATAAACTACGGTTTTCTAAACTAGATACCCAAACTAGGCCTAAGTCCCTAAGTATTCTTAGATTGGGGTTTCGTAATAATCTGATAATTAATGATACGAATTCGACTAAAATCTAATACACCGTTCTTACTCGTTTATTACACACAAAATTTTACAGATTCGGCAGGCTACTTCGGCTGCGGCTCCACATGCATCTCTTTCGGCTGCAGCTCCGCAAGCTACTACGCTGTCTGCTGTTGCGCAGACCACTCCTACAGCTCCACAGCCCGTTCAGACTTCTGCACAGTCCGCTCCTTCATTAGTCGAGTTTTTGACCACTCAGAGTTGCACCGAGGAGCAGATGCGCCAAATTACGGCTATTATCAGAGGTGGAGGAGTTGGACCGAGCTAGGGTGGTTTTATTTATATTTTTGAGGAAGTATGAATTTATCTGATACATATTGTATGTATTTTGGACGATATTGGTGGTTGTTTGCTTGTTCACGATGATTTAGATTGATATCGTATTCTGTTTGTTTATTTTTTTATATATCATATGTGAGATGTTAATTATGAATATTTCTGTATTTGGTTATTTGAAGTATATATTATTATGCACAGTGCGGGGAGAAAACGGGAAGCCCCTTTTTAAAAAAAATTCCGATATAATGTCTCTACGGATTAATCCGTAGAGGCAACTGCTGCACCTACGGATTAATTCATAAGAGCAAGATTTGCCTCTACACATTTCTCCGTAAGGACAAAATATCAGAATATCTGATATTTTGTCCTTATGGACTCAGTAACAGGGGAAAAACTTGCCCCTGCGAATTAATCCGTAGGGGCATTTATCAGTACCACTACTACAAAGAAGGGTTGCCCCTACGGATAAATCCGTAGGGGCAACCCACTGCCCCTACGGATATATACGTAGGGGCGAAAAAATACCCCGTAGGTGCAAAGGCCGCAGGTGCAAGTTGAGGCCCTGAACTTGCCCCTACGGTTAAATTCTTGCCCCTACGGATATGTATGTAGGTCCATCTGCCCCTACGGATTACGCCGTAGGGTATAAGATTTTATATTATTTACGGTTTATTTTAATAAATTACTTGGCCCTACGGATATACCCATAGGGGCATGTACTACCCCCTACGTATATATGCGTAGGTACGTTTCCGTAGGGGCACAAATTCAGGATTCCTGATATTTTGCCCCTACGGATAACGCCGTAGGGGAGAGTCAGTGGCCCCTACGGATATATCCGTAGGGGCTTTCCCAACCCCCTGGCACTGTGATCTGGGGGAAATATCAGTTACTTCTGATATTTTGCCCCTACGGACATATCCGTAGGGGTAACATGTGTGCCTACGGATTAATCCGTAGGTACACATTGTCTGTAATTTTTTTTAAAAAATGGGCTGCTTGATTTTTTCCCGCCCTGTGCACAATAATATATACATCAATCAAATCATATATTGCAGTATTCATAATCACATCTCACGCATATATATAATATACAAAAGAAACACAAAAACTGAATATGATATAAATACAAACCAATATCAATATCGTTTCAAAATGTAGTACAATGTGTATGATATAAATAAATACATGTTTCAAAAAAAAAGAACCAAAAATCTACCCTAGCTCGGTCCAGCTCCACCTCTGAATAACGATAGAATAACGCGCGCCTGCTCCTCGGTCAATAAACTCTGCAATTCATCGCGAGCGGGAGTCTGAGTGGGCGGTGGAGCTACAGGAGCTGTCTGCGGAACCGCAGCCGATGTAGTGGCTTGCGGAGCCGCAGCCGAAGGAGATGCGTGTGGAGGCTCGGCCGATCTACCCTGTCGCGTCTGGATATAACGTGTGTAAGAAGTGTGTAAGAACTGTTTATTATTCGAATTCGTATCATTATTAAGTTATTTCGAAACCCTGTTTGGATATCTAGTTTGGAAAAGCGTTGTTTATTTCAATTACATATGTATGTATGATTAATCAAACTTAAGTCTAAAACCAAATAAGCTCAAGCTACGTACTAATTATGGATATGTTGATATGTATATAATATGAAATGATATTTTACTATAAAGTAGTATACATACCAGCATCTCCTTCAACTCCTGAACGCTGGCCCTCAAGCTATCCAGTTCATGATGGACATGCCGGTCACTGGAGACGGAGGAAGTAACCGCCGGGGTGGAGTCCAACCTCATATGGGCCCTGCTAGGGCCCAATCCCCGGCCTCTCCCAACCTCCGTGGTGCCCTCCGTGTGCGGCGTCCAGAACTGGGGTCAGCAGCCTCGGATCGTTCTGTCCGGTAAAATCGTTCTCCAGGCCTGGGCCTGCTCAACCACCCGCTCCTACACCCACATTCGAATTCTTATCATTATCGAGTTATTTCGAAACCCCATTTGGATATCTAGTTTGGAAAACTGTAGTTTATTTTAATTAGATATGTACATGTATGATTAATAAAACATAAGTCTACAACCAAATAAGCTCAGGCTATGTACTGATATTGGATATGTTGATATCTATAATATGACATTATATTTTACTATTAAGTAGTATACATACCAGCATCTCATTCAACTCCTGAACGGTGGCCTTCAAGCTCTCCTGTTCCTGCTGGATACGTCGCTCACTGGAGACGGAGGAAGTAACCACCGGGGTGGAGTCTAACCTCATATGGGCCCTGCTAGAGCCCAGTCCTCGGCCTCTCTCCCAACCTCCGTGGTGCCGTCCGTGTGCGGCGTCCAGGACTGGGGTCAGCAGCCTCGAATGTTGCCTTCCCCCTAGCAACTGTCAGAACATTATATTTAGCACATACTGGTCTATAAAATTGACAAGAAATATCAAAATCAACAAATTCAAAGCCTTACCTACAGAGATAGAAGATGTGCTCCTCTGGTATCTGCATGTATCAAAATTTGAATAATATTAATTAATTTCAGTACATACATACTAACAAGGTAAACTCGCATATAGCGCTGCTTACACATATGACAGGGAGTGAACAAGCTCTTGTAGATCATCAGGCGCAAATCTAATCTCATCAAGCAGTCCATGATAATGAGTTGGACGACTGAGAGCAAAAGGAATGTGTGTATATTTATGATATAGCATTCTAAATCAATATACATGCCCTATATAATATATAAACATACCTGGAGGAACGGGAGTGGCCTCTGTCCCTGATATGGACGCATCACCAACAACTAGACAATCAAACATTGACAATATAAGTAATTTTGACATAAACAGGCATGGATATCTATAATATTACATTCAAAATGGATATTAGAGAGCGCACCTGCAGTGAGAAGTGGTAAAAGTACCACCCAACTAGGGTGTAATTTACAGAATCAGTTGAGACTCTTAAAAGTCATAGAAGAATCCGACCTGCACAAATCTGATGTATGCTTTCCATTGGACACTAAGAAGTCTCTAAAGGGAAAAGCCTATGTGAAAGCCATCATTAGTTCATATCAGAAGATTGATGCTGAAACAGAGAACGAGGAATGTCATTTTTTTCTTCTTCCGCCACATTACTGTCTTCTCCTTCTACCACATTACTGTCTTCTCCTTCTTATTATGTGCGCGTGCAAATTCAATGACTATATTGAGAATATGGATTAATAGTGGGTAGGAAAAGTATTTCTCAAATGGCTTTTGCGTCTTAAAACCATAAACTACTAAGTAATGGCATACATAATTTTTTTAGTATAAAGGTTGTTATTTTAAGTTTTCCCTTATAGAGATATGATCTAACTGCATCTATAAACTATAAGTGTGCAGAAAATTATGATAAGAAACCATAAGAAAGGGTCGTAGCCATGCATAACCTTGAATCTACATACCAAATCATGCAAAAGCATGCACTTATTGTCACCTTGCCTTGGAATATAAAATATCTTGAAAGACTATAAGCGAGCATTTAAATCTTGATAGCTTTTGACTTCAACATATGTTTTTCTCAAGTACCATGAAATATACTTGCTCCGTATAAACCGTTTTCAGGAAGATAGATTAATAATGACAAATTATCCATTGTGGCTCACTAGGTTAGCATTTTCTCTTCTATTGACCATCTTACTAATCTACTTGGTAAATTTATTCGGAACCGGCTGCGAATCATTAAAAGACATGCATAAGAAAGAAAGCTAAAATACAGATATATAGCATACCGATACATCGAAACTTCATAGTTGCGATGGCAATCCAGAGATATTTATTTCTACACACGTGGTGCGCGTGCTAATGCGTCAGGCATCATGGACAAATATTTCAGAATATGGAAAGTATTATTCGTATAAAGTAATTAAAACTTTTAAACATCTTGGGTAGATATTTTCTTAGTTGATGCAATCATATCATGAGGACTAAATTTAAGCTATTATACATATGCATATGTATTTTTCTAACCTAATATATCACACACACACAGAGAGAGAGAGAGAGAGAGAACACCTGGTAGGTAGAGAAATCAGGTAGCAGGATCCTGAAGAAATGGAGTCCACAGCATTGCTCATCATCATCATCCATGATCCCTTTGATAATATTTTTTCAAAGGGATCACGGATGATGATGATGAGCAATGCTATGGACTCCATTTCTTCAGGATCCTGCTACCTGATTTCTCTATCTACCTGGTGTTCTCTCTCTCTCTCTCTCTCTCTCTGTGTGTGTGTGTGTGATAAATTAGGTTAGAAAAATACATAAGCATATGTATAATAGCTTAAATTTAGTCCTCATGATATGATTGAATCAACTAAGAAAATATCTACCCAAGATGTTTAAAAGTTTTAATTAATTTATACGAATAATACTTTCCATATTCTGAAATATTTGTCCATGATGCCTGACGCATTAGCACGCGCACCACGTGTGTAGAAATAAATATCTCTGGATTGCCATCGCAACTATGAAGTTTCGATGTATCGGTATGCTATATATCTGTATTTTAGCTTTCTTTCTTATGCATGTCTTTTAATGATTCGCAGCCGGTTCCGAATAAATTTACCAAGCAGATTAGTAAGATGGTCAATAGAAGAGAAAATGCTAACCTAGTGAGCCACAATGGATAATTTGTCATTATTAATCTATCTTCCTGAAAACGGTTTATACGGAGCAAGTATATTTCATGGTACTTGAGAAAAACATATGTTGAAGTCAAAAGCTATCAAGATTTAAATGCTCGCTTATAGTCTTCCAAGATATTTTATATTCCAAGGCAAGGTGACAATAAGTGCATGCTTTTGCATGATTTGGTATGTAGATTCAAGGTTATGCATGGCTACGACCCTTTCTTATGGTTTCTTATCATAATTTTCTGCACACTTATAGTTTATAGATGCAGTTAGATCATATCTCTATAAGGGAAAACTTAAAATAACAACCTTTATACTAAAAAAATTATGTATGCCATTACTTAGTAGTTTATGGTTTTAAGACGCAAAAGCCATTTGAGAAATACTTTTCCTACCCACTATTAATCCATATTCTCAATATAGTCATTGAATTTGCACGCGCACATAATAAGAAGGAGAAGACAGTAATGTGGCAGAAGGAGAAGACAGTAATGTGGCGGAAGAAGAAAAAAATGACATTCCTCGTTCTCTGTTTCAGCATCAATCTTCTGATATGAACTAATGATGGCTTTCACATAGGCTTTTCCCTTTAGAGACTTCTTAGTGTCCAATGGAAAGCATACATCAGATTTGTGCAGGTCGGGTTCTTCTATAACTTTTAAGAGTCTCAACTGATTCTGTAAATTACACCCTAGTTGGGTGGTACTTTTACCACTTCTCACTGCAGGTGCGCTCTCTAATATCCATTTTGAATATCGATAATATTACATTCAAAATAGATATTAGAGAGCGTACATGCAGTGAGAAGTGGTAAAAGTACCACCCAACTAGAGTGTAATTTACAGAATCAGTTGAGACTCTTGAAAGTCATAGAAGAACCCGACCTGCACAAATCTGATGTATGCTTTCCATTGGACACTAAGAAGTCTCTAAAGGGAAAAGCCTATGTGAAAGCCATCATTAGTTCATATCAGAAGATTGATGCTGAAACAGAGAACGAGGAATGTCATTTTTTTCTTCTTCTGCCACATTACTGTCTTCTCCTTCTTCTTCTGCCACATTATTGTCTTCTCCTTCTTATTATGTGCGCGTGCAAATTCAATGACTATATTGAGAATATTGATTAATAGTGGGTTGGAAAAGTATTTCTCAAATGGCTTTTGCGTCTAAAAACCATAAACTACTAAGTAATGGCATACATAATTTTTTAGTATAAAGGTTGTTATTTTAAGTGCGCGTGCAAATTCAATGAAAGTTAGATTTGAGGATACCTATGTATGAGTTGTATTCTATATATGTGTGTTTCGATTTATGATTTCGCTTAAGTGTAGGGTTGTTTTTACTTAAATTTCAAATGTATATACATGCATACACACACACACATCATATACACAGTTTTTGAATGTTGCCAGAATTTCAACGGTAATTCTAGATTTTTCCAAACTCTGAAGGCTTCACAAAAATTTTAAATACAGATTTAATATTTTTACGATTTTGCTTGGTAAATTATCCATTGTGGCTCACTAGGTTAGTATTTTCTCTTCTATTGACCATCTTTCTAATCTGCTTGGTAAATTTATTCTGAACCGGCTGCGAATCATTAAAATACATACAAAAGAAAGAAAGCTAAAATACAGATATATAGCATACCGATACATCGAAACTTCAAAGTTGCGATGGCAATCCAGAGATATTTTTCAAAGGGATCATGGATGATGATGATGAGCAATACGCAAAAGCCATTTGAGAAATACTTTTCCTACCCACTATTAATCCATATTCTCAATATAGTCATTGAATTTGCACGCGCACATAATAAGAAGGAGAAGACAGTAATGTGGCAGAAGAAGAAGGAGAAGACAGTAATGTGGCAGAAGAAGAAAAAAATGACATTTCTTGTTCTCTGTTTCAGCATCAATCTTCTGATATGAACTAAGAAGTCTCTAAAGGGAAAAGCCTATGTGAAAGCCATCATTAGTTCGTATCAGAAGATTGATGCTGAAACAGAGAACAAGGAATGTCATTTTTTTCTTCTTCTGCCACATTACTGTCTTCTCCTTCTTCTTCTGCCACATTACTGTCTTCTCCTTCTTATTATGTACAGTACTTCCACAAAATACGTGTTGTCATTTCTAAATGGAAGTTTCTCAGTGCCACCATAGTAGCAGAAGATGGAATTGTTTATCGCCACTAGATTATGCTAAGCCTCGGATAGATTAGGCAAACATGATCTAGAAGAATATAATTAGCAGAGGAAATATGCAAATAAACATGCATGCAAGCTGACATTAAAAGATTAATATAACAGAGATGTCTACTGATGATTTGTAAGATGTTATCGCAGGTAGGACAACTGCCAATTCTATGGCTTGTGGCCACCAGCGACTGCTTTCTCACCACAGTAAAAATAATGAGGGACTATAACATATCATGAATTCGATATGCACCGTGATTTCATAGCATATGTCTATTAACCTATAATGTATAAGTTCTCGGCGTTGATTGCAGAGGTGCATACAGTCTGAACTAGTAAATATACGTAAGAAGGAAAAAGAAGAAACGATTCATAAATATGGTTGGGCCAGAAACAGACTTAGTCACTGAATGACATATAACTGATATTCCTTGATGTAGAAATCAATACACCTTTGATAACAAACTCATTCTTTTTTGGGAGATATATGAATAACCGACTCTGACCCTCAGCATTCCATTGAACACATGGAAATCCATCGTATCTCATATCCAGCCACCTCACTTCACCGATCCTATGATCGCCCTCTGGAGGACGCACAGCCCTAGCCGCAGCCCCAGCCCAAACCCTAGCCTTAGGTGGTGGTGATGAATGTGAATCCTCATGTGATTTTGCATATTATTGCAAGAGCGTTAATGGGTTTTCAAGATTTGTACGTAGTCAAGAGCAATTGTAAGCAAGGAAAGTAAAAATAGTTTTGGAATTTTATCAAATGGTTGGTGAGCAAACTAGCAAAACGTTTTGAATGAAAATATAATGTAAAATAATTTCGAGAATCAAAAGTGATAAGCTTTGTTAATGATATAGGAGAGAAGCTTGCTTTTTCTTTTTTGTGAGAAATATTTTAGGTTTTTTTTCCTTATTTCTGTTACATCCTGACCGAAGAACTTTCACAATTGTTAAAATTCAGCATTTTGGTCAGTCCTCTCCTTTATTGATATGCATGTGATGTGAGGGTTGGATTTAACACAGCAACCATTGTTCATCAATATATATTACCAAATAAAGCTCTTTATTGTTGGTTATGTTGGTTTTATCCTATTCTTGCCTCAATTTGGTGTAATTTGAAATGGCCCACGATTCTAGGGTTTGATATGGGATGGCAATAGAAAAGAGAATTTGTTCTCAAGTTATGATCGAATACCATAATAAATTGGGAGTTGGTTAGGATTGTGAAATTGTGAAAGTAGTTGCATTTTTTTCAAGTATGATCTTGTGAAAATCGGATGAAATATTTAACATCATTTTGTTGTTATTTAGGATTAGCACCCTCTAAAGGATTTTAAATTAAGATAATGGATATGGATCTTTTGTCAGGATAAAGAAGATCTGCACATGCATAAATACTAGTATAAGATAATTCAAAATTTGGGACAACGGATACATACCGCTAAAAGATATAAATCGAAAACCCAAACAATATTTTGTGATAAACTTAAGTGTTCTTGCAAACTAATACAAATCTTGTTAAAAATTTGATAAATTGACCTTCCCCTTCCCCAGCCCTAGCCCCAGCCCGCAGCCCCAGCCGCACCCCCAATAAAAAATTTGATAAATTGACCCTTCCCCTTCCCCGACCCCGACCCTAACCCTACCCCGACCCCGAACCCGACCCCGCAGCCCAGCCCCTGCCCCAACCCTATCCGACCCCGACCCCGACCGCGACCGCGACCCCAGCCCAACCTCAACTCGCGCGCCATGAACCTTAAGCCCAAAATAATCCAATAAATTCTTTAACTTACCTCGAGATTTACTCACCTGAACGGTTGCTGGGGCAGGGGCGACGATCTGAACGGCGGTGGCGACGACCTTAACCGCGGTGGCGACGAGAACTCCAGTGGCGACGAAACCGGCGGTGGCGACGAGGAGAACAACCTTGGCGGCGACGGCGTGGCGCATTGGGGGCTTATTTTCGCGCCCGATCGAGAGAGAGAGGGAAATGAGCGTAGACGATCGATCTGTGATTTTATTAAATTGATATTTACTTGCCCCTACGGATATATCCGTAGGTCCTTTGTTTGCGGCTCCGTAGGGGCAAACACCTAATTAAGAATTAATATTTTTATTCTTGGACGATCGAAGGTGTAGAGATAAATGTCTTTACGGGATAAGGCGTAGGGGTAATTATTAATCCGTAGGGACGTGTTCAGGACTAAAACTTGCACCTTCGGTGTTTGGACCTACGGAGGAATTTTATGTCCCTACGGATACGTAGGGGCAATGGTTTGCCGCTACGGCTAAATTTATAGAGGCATGCGATTACTGTAGTAGTGATTGTTTCTTACAATTAGGCATAATTTATAAGAAACACATCAACCTGAAGATCAAATTATGTAACCTAGCTCCATATGGGGAGTTACGTCGCAAACGTGATATCTGGACATCTGGACGTAACTAGAAACCTCATAGCAGTGTTATCTCTTTAAGATGCACGATAACTGCCGATGTTCTCCTTTAAACGTGGTCGTGTTGCGTCAACGATCCGCATGTGTGAGCCACGTTCTTATGCTCGTTCTGCTTGTTGGAGATGACCATACCCCCAAGTGTTGTTTCGGTTTGTAATTTCATTCATCGCCGGTGTAAATATCCTTGATGTCAAAGCTCTATTGGCCACTATTTTCTGAATCCAAATTTAGCTGCAAACAAGACTGCAATTTTTTTTTAACACAAATAGTTTATGTGAAAAGGAAAGGAAAAACAAAGTTACCTGCAACTTCTGAAAGTCAAGATAATATTTGCCTATTATGAAGAGGAAAGAGAACATAGAGTAATATTGTGTTTCTTAGCGGTCGTTTGTTAGTAGGTATAATAGATCGGGAGTATATATATGTAAAAGTAATGGAGATTAGAAATGAAAACACCGTGGTTTCATCGGGAAACTGCAGCTTCACCGATTGTTTCAAGAATATTGCAATTTCATGAACATCATAAACGCGATCATTATTTAAATCTATAGTCCAATAAACCGATTTTTTCAAGGGTGTATGATTCCCATCAATTCGCTCACTAAATATTAATGTTTAAAGATGAAAAGTTTTAAACACACAATCCTACTTGGTTCTTATAAATCTCTCTTTAATATTCATATTTCTATACACCCCTCTTAAATTTGACCATGTTGTTTCAAAAACCTTGTTCGGAGATTGGGTGTACACATATAGACAACATTAACACGTTTAAATTAAGTTAAATACATTATAATTTCTTGATATTTTTTAATTCGTTGCTACACCCCATCATGAATGTTTAATCTAACTTAATCTTCAAATTTACTATTCACACCTTTATATAGGATTCCGCCTAATCGCAATGGATAAGACATAGTGAATTAAATAAAAATGTCAAATTAGCATGAACTAAGACAATTTGAAGAATGTCTCAAGAAATTATTTTGTTATATATAATAATTAGATATAATTTGATAAGGAAATAAAAAACAGATGTACATTTTTTATTGAACTAACAAAAAGTTTACCATTGCAACTCAACATGGTCAAATGCAAAGAAACATACAAATACAAGGATTAAAAGAGTGTATGAGCGCACGCGTATGTGTATATACATGTATGTGTATGATGATAAAATATATAAAACATTTCAAGAAAATGAAAGGAGAAAACATCTAACTAAAAACCAATGACACCGAATCTATTGAGATTTGCTCTTTGCAAACCGAACCAAACAAGAAAAGCAAAAGTCAAAATCCTTCTGTTTTGGTCGTAGAATTTTGGACGATGTCAGGCTGCATCTCCACGTGTTGGTGTCGAATTTGGGAGAGCATGTGCGATCAATGCTTTTGTCACACGTATGCACGCTTTGCTCATCATGTAATGTAATCTTCTTCATGCATGTCATCATCTTTGTTTTGTCTTTCTTCCTCTGGATGACGGGGTGTCTATGCACGTGTGTATATTTTGAACATTGTATTTATTAAAAGCGTGTGCTAACTTTTTTTTATCCTGGACATTACATGAACATTTCTAAAAAAATCTATAGTTTTTCAAAATTTAAACTAAATGAATGCGATTAGTGGTAATATTAGATGTGATAAATTTATGAGTTATACAAAATAACAAAAATATAAGAGCTTGTGTATGGATCAATTTGTAAGGTATTGGAGCTTTTGAACATGAGAGAGAGTGGAATGAATGAGAAAGAGAAAAGAAGTTGTTGACTTTTTATTTTCTTATTTTTGTCTTTTGTGGTGGATGAAGTAACATCTCCGATTCTTAACCTTGGTTATTGGAATTTTGTCATTTTTTCAAATTTTATTTTATTGATCGATGACATCATCTTAGGACTTTAGTTATAATAGAGCGGTAAAGATTTTATACATGCCATACACGTTTATATTGTAAATTAGAAATGACCGGTGTATCATTTTTAAGCAAAATATGTCTTAGACAAATAAATAAATCATATGCATTATACATTATTCATTCTCAAATAATAATGGCTAAAATATAATGTACGTGAGAAATAAAAAATGCTATAAGGAGAATAAAAAAAGTCTCATTTTTCTTAGTTTAAATGCATGTAATTTTCTTTTCTTGTTTCTTTTTGAGTGAGTTGGAGGGTTTTGATTAAGATGAGTGTGTGATGTGTATATTTTGGCAAGAATGTGAATTAAGAATATTTTCTTACTGTTTTGACTTTTTCTTGGGCTTAGAGAAATACAACAACTCATACTCATTGGTCTGTGTTATCATATTAACCAGTAAATATTCCATGTGCAATGCACTTTAGATTATTAAATTGTTGATTTTGTCCCATATTCTTGATCCCTATTAGTTTCTCAGTTCAATTCGGCGTTACACGGAGTATTTTATCTTCATGTTCAGCTACAACAAGTAGGCAGACATCTGAAGCTTAAGCTTGGAACGTCTGACACGTATTCGAAAATATGCACTCTGAAAGTCAAGAGACGTCTCCTCTCTTATTCTTCAGACGTTGGCCAGCCTCTGTTATTTGGACAGACGTATGACTTATGTTCGTCGGACGTCTGCGTGTTCTCTGGAATTTCGTAAAGCTTTTGGGCAAACGTCTCGTGAACCTCTGCGACAGTCTTCATCAGACGTCTGTGTGTTCTCGGGATCTGCTGAAGCTTTTGGGCAGATGTCTGCGAAGTCCTTCTTCATAAGTCGATGTCTTGGGTCAAATATTTGCAGTTTCGAGAAATTTGGGAAATTAGTTATCTAGTCATATCTCTAACAAACTATATATATTATAGTATTTTACAACCATAGAGATCGGATAGCTTTTGAGACTCTTTTTGGAGAGAGCCCTTTGTATTTGTGAGAGGAGACTAGAGTTTTGTGAGAGGGATTTGTAAGATTTTATCCACCGTTTGTAACACTCTATATTTGTTTGATCAGTAAAACTTCTTCTTCGTCTGTGGTTTTTCCCATAAAGGCTTTTCACGTAAATCCGGTGTCTTATTTGGTTAGTGCTCTTATTTTCATTACTTTTGTTTATTTGATTGCTTCTCTATATCGTTTGTTATTACTTCGAGATCATATTTACCACAACAAACGTGTAAATATTGGATGATTATTGCTTGTGTGTGTTGCTATTGTGGGAGAAAAATATGGATAGATATTATTTATAGCTGGTTTTATTAGTGTGCATTTTTAATTGATTAAGAATGATTTAACTTGATGATGAATATTTTTTGTTTGAATTTGAATTCGAAAAGTTAGTATAAACGGAGAAAAATTCACTATATTGTCTTTATTTTTATCTTGTTTTATTATGGTGATGTAGAACTCTCTGATGTTTGCTTTTAGCAAATACCGTTTCTTCTTTTCTTGAATTTTTTTTTTGCAAATGATGTATCAATGACATCACTATCCAAAAGGTTTGGGTAATAATAATAAAGATTATTCGGTGTATATGATGGAGTCAAGATTCTTTGCTGTTTCTTTCCTACCCTTACAATCCCAGCCTTTCGTCGATAGTATGAATTCCATTTGGTGGAAAGAGTGTATTCAGGTGAGAGAAAAAAGGCAGTGATGGAAGTCCTTTTCAGATCTCCTTCAGATGTTGTCTTCTGTCGATCTCCCGGTGGATTCTGGAGAGGATCCCCTATTGTGTGTGGGTCTCAATGGGTTTTGAGGAGATTTGGTGATTGGAGGAGTTTGACGCCAAGTACCTGCAAAGAAGTCCCGGGATGGTTTGATACCACCGACGACCCTCCGACGATCAAGTTAGTACTAGATCCGAGCAGCGTAACGGCTGAGTGGAGTAAGAAATGGCTTACTTAACCCTTCTGTGATGGGGGTTTATATAGTGGTGGAGGCACGCAGCAGCAGGCGCGAGAATCTCGCCGGCAGTTACGCTCCCGACGTCACGCCCGCGTAGAGAGCGGATCGCCCATGAATGGCGATCGTGAAGGCGTGGAACGTGGGATGTTGCTGGCGGAGAATCCGCGCATGGCGAGATTCGCGGAACGACAGTTACGCCTATGAGCGGCGGAACTAGTCGGAGGACCGAGGAAGACAGCCTCGGCCAAGAGGCTCGGGGACGAGCGAGAAGGCCGAGGAGACTTGGTCATGTGGCAGCTCAGGGCGAGCTGAGGGGCCGAGGAGGCCAATCTGCAGGAAGCCCCGATGTCACGTCCCGCTTTCCAGAGTGCGCTAAGATAGGCACGTGACATGGCCAACCATGCTACCTGTGGATAGGAAAAATCCTTCCACAGTCACATTACGGCTGTAGAGATATCAAGAACAGGAAAGTAAACTAAACTATCTAGTACAGGTCCATAAGCCAGAATAAACGAGTCAAGAAATAATAATATGCGGAAGCAAAAGATCCAATAAATAAAACACCTGGAAAGTAAAACTGGATACCAACAGGATCCTCACCGCTTGGTCTAACAGCCGCAATGCTCCTGATCAGTCTGCAACCAAGGTAGAGGATCTGGGTCATGCAAAATCCAGACGTCAGCGCGTCATAACATCAAGCAATAATATATAAACCGGGTAGTAAGACATGCAAGTATGATCATAAAGGTAAGCAGATGTAACATCAATATAAATTAGGGCAGTGAAAGGTAGTGTGCAGTGAGTAATCTAAACTGGTCTATTGGGTTAACTACTCTCAAGTCTCTGAAATCAATTTGATGAATCATCGATGTAACTCAATAGTATCCCGTGCGTGCCCGGGATCACGGTGAAGATTCTCGGGCTGAAACCGAGACATGCCGCTAGGCACTAAAAGGAAAAGGGGTAACGATGAATGATGTCCATGGCATCATCCCAAGGCTGGCCTACCCTCTAAAAAGGTAGTGGATAACGATGGATGATGTCAGCAGCATCATCCCAAGGCTGGCCTAGCCTCTAAAACTGATCAGTAAAGGTAGCGAACTGTCGAGCTACAAGTCAGGTTTCATCATTGACTTCCCCATACCCCCAGGTTATATGTATTCAAGTCAGATATTAAATAATCTAGAGCTAATGCCAACACAGGATCAGACAGGTACAGGTTTGTCTGGATAGACAACAGGAACTGTCCGTAAGGACAACAGGTCAGGTTTGTTGGCATTAGACACAAGATCAGGTAACAGGTAAAGCCATGGTGCATCAGGTCAAGTCAAGTAATGTATATATGTGTTATGTCATGTCAAGAGTTGCACGGTACCATGTCGTATCAAGTAATGGGTGTGACAAGTCATGTCAGGGGTGCACACAATGTCATGTGGGTGCTCACAATCAAACTAACATAAGCATGGGTATACAAAACAAGCATGAAGTACTAATGGAACAATAAAATGGAACACTGTAATGTGATATGCAATCAGGTACAGATTAAGGTATATAGATGCACAGTTATGATTAGGGTTAAGATTAGAGTTCCAATACTAATTAAAGTACAATTTATCAAGTGTGGAATGCCAAAATTATAATATAATATATTCAAGTGATCTATGGATGCAATAATATGTATACTAAACGAGATGGATGCAAACGGGTGTTTGACCAGTGATAAACTATTTAAAGAGTACTATGGGCTAAGTAAATATAATAGCATGCAGTAAGTTTTACTTGCCTCAGAAAAAAGGTCGATATGCAGGCGGCCTGGTGCGACATGACACGATACAGTGTGTGAAACGGCACGACACGGTACTGGGTCTAGTCGTGATCTGGTGCATGGTCTGGTCGCGATCTGGACACGATCTGGTGGTGGTCTGGTCGCGATCTAGAGACAATCTGGCTGCGACACGGTCGTGACATGGAAGTGGTGATGGTATGATTTTGGTATTGTAGTGGTACTGTGGTGATGGTATGGTTCGTCCGGATCGTCGGCGGCGGCATGGCTCCGGCGGGTGATCACCGGAAAAGAAACGAGATCAAGAAAAGAGAAGGAAAGAAAAGAAGAAGAAGAAGAAGGAAAGGAATATTTGGGGTGGCTCTGGTGTGGTGCTGGGGCCAGAAGAGGTGGCAAGGGAGTTGTCGACGATGGGTTTCCGGCGATAGGGTTTGCCGGCAAGATCTCACGGAAAAGGTAGTAGGGGTTTCAAGATTGTCGGGGATTGGGTGTGTAGGGTTTTTGGTGTCAGGTGAGTAGATGAAAGAGGAGGGATATGGCGGTGATGGGGTAAAGCCGACGGGGTCGGAGCTCCGTCGAGGTGCAAGCGAGGGTTGCAGGTGAGGGTTTCTGGGGCTGTCGGGTGTTGGTGGTGTCGGAAGTGGAGAAGGGTGATGAGGGTGAGGAAGTGGGGACAAGGCGAGGTCGAGGAGATCGTCGGTGACGAAAGGTCGGAGCTCCGGTGATGGGTTAGGGTTGCAGGGGATGTAAGCGAGGTCAAGTTGGGTTACGGTGCAGGTTCTGTGCAGGGGGAGAGAGCTCAGGAATGAGGAGAGAGGGGAGAAGAGAAGATGGAGAATACGACGGCGAAGCGACGTCGGCGACGTGGGTGCAGGCGACGGGTATGGGTCACAGGTTTGTGGGTTTGGCCGGAGTTGGGTCGTTGGGGACGAGGGCGATGAGGAGAGATGAGGAGATGGTCGAGGGTGAGGTTGGGATGAAGGTGAGGGTGGTAGCGAGCTCCGGCGGCGACCGCGAGCGTCGGCATGGGTGAAGGTGAGGAGGCGGGAAATAGAAAAATGAAAGAAGAAGATGAGAGGAGAGAGAGAGACGTGAGGTTACACAATTGGTTTAAATAAATAAAAAATTAAAGAATAATATATTTATTTATGTGTGTGCAGAGAGAGAGAGAGAGAGAGAGAGAGTCACGAGAGATAGATTAGGATTTTATTAAAAATATAAAATATATTTTATGGTTATAACATTTTAATATATATAGAGAATATTTTTTTAGTTAAAGAGAAATAAAGAATATAATATTATAATATTAGTCCGTTTTGAGATTTTGGCAAATACAAACTTACTCCAAAACACGCCGGGACGGGTCTAAAAATTCAGATTTAAAATATGAAAAATATATGCGACTTCGAAATTTCAAAATGAATGCTCTGGTAACGAAAATGCATACCCCCAAGAACGGATGCACGTACGTGCGCGTAGTCATCCAAACACGTCCGTTTCGCTGAACGGGACGAGAACAAGATGCGCGGATGCTACCACTGAGTTAGGGGTATCATGCAAGTCATGTTATGTAATTTTAAAATATTTTCTGTGATTTAAAATGTTATATGGTAGAGGATACCATGCCACATAAAATGCCAGTATGCGATAAAGTTGAAAATGCACAAGTCTACATAACAAGTCAGGGTGATTCATAAATATGAATCAAACAAGTTTCAAGCAAGCGGGTTGGGTTGAATGCAATGCAAAGTGTAAAATACTATTCGCACCCAAAAATACGTTAAATCAAGAAATACCACGAATAAAGAAATACGAGAACTGGAATTGGTACAAATAAACTCGGGTGTTACATTATATCCAACTACAAAAAGAATTTCGTTCTCGAAATTCCAAGAACAAGAAAGGATAAACAAACAAGAAATTACAAGAATAGATGTGAAAACTTCTGTCGGATTTCATCTTCTTGTTCCCAAGTTGATTCTCCATGCGAGCGATTTCCCAAAGAAACAAATGCAAGAGGGATAACTTTGTTTTTAGGAATATTTTCCCTTCGATCCATAATCGACATTAGTCGCTACTCAAAGTCAACTCTTCTCGTACAGTCAGCTCCGAATGATCCAGCATGTGTGTTTCATCTCGAACATATTTACGGAGTTGAGATACATGAAACACGTTATGAACATTCGCCAAAGATTGCGGTAAAGCCAATCGATATGCCACTTCTTCAACTCGTTCCAAAATTTCAAAAGGCCCAACGAATCGAGGACTAAGCTTTCCTCGACTTCCGAAACGAATCACTCTTCTAGTCGGTGATATCTTCAAGAATACTAAATCACCAACAGCGAATTCTAGAGGTCTTCTCGATGTATCTGCCCAACTCTTTTGTCGGTCTTGTGCTGCTTTCATATGATTTCTGATAGTGTTAACCTTCTCAACTGTTTGCACGCTCATATCTGGTCCCAATAACCTTCGATCTCCAACATCGTCCCAACAAACAGGTGAACGACATTTGCGACCATATAAAGCTTCGAATGGAGCTATCTGAATAGTCGCCTGGAAACTGTTGTCGTACGAAAATCCACCAAGTGTAGCTGATCCTGTTGGAGATAGTGCCCTAAGAGTCAATTATTAGATCACAGGCACGTGATTGCAATGATTAAGGGAGGACCTATACCGGTAGGACAGTTTTACTCAAGATGATAGTATGCTATCTGGTTTATCTTTATCATCGTGTACTGCTTTAGGTGACCTTACAAGTCACCATTGCACGTTGATAGAGCCCCTAGGATTCTTGCTTGACTACCAGCAATATGAGGGCGATCATATACGTGGGAGCTGGGGTCTATAAGCACATCCTTAAAAGGTCCCTAGTCGTGGGAGTTTCGAGACAGGGCATCGATACTCCAGAGTAGACTAGTGTATACAGTCGAGACCCCGACGAGGGGCGGTAGCCGGTCTCACAAGCCACTGGTGTCAGTTGGTTCACCTAAGATGTATACAGGTGCTCATTGGGTTATGAGTACATCGGACAGGACTCGCCGGGAACATGCTAGTTGATCTTATACCTGACGTCAGATAGCAGTTCCCTGGTGACATGTGTACAGGTTAGTTCATCGACCTGAGATCATCATTTGTCTCGTGTGAGTTCCCACTGTACTTTGATTACTACCCTACCATGCTCAAAGGAGATGTGCAAACAGGTTTTAGTTGGGTACAGTATCGAGCCACATGGAGGCAGTGAGCGGATCTGCAGGGGTTCGTCTCTCCCGGTATTAGGGGTGAGGTCGCGCTGTGTCTAGGAGAGCCATTACACGAAGTCCTTGGCCAAGGCAGGAGATTTACTGGTAGGTATTCCAGTAGTATCTCAGGGTGTTCTGGACTACACTCCGACACGACTTGTACCGCTTTTGGGGGTCTGACTTTTACCAACCCCCTAGGCCCGCCATGCGATACTCATAGACGAACGGACCGGACTGTACGGATATTGTCACTGACAGGCTCAGTAGGGTGTCGGGATGAGTTCGCTCATCGACGTCCCTTTTGGTCAATACCTGGTTGCCCGTTACGTATGGCTAATACCTCTGACGTGCTAGTGGTTAAATCCACAACTAAAGTATTAACGAGTCTTTAGAGTCCCCCACAGACCAGTTTCTCAAGATTCGGGCGAAACGCTGTAGAGACCATATGGAGATATGGCAGGGTTCGATCAGATATGTGCGGTATTGCACGGATCATGATCGGACGGATAATACTAGCGGGCTTTGGTTTAAACCGGATCCTAGTATTGTATAGTGTGGATTTTGTCTATTTGCATTTATATTCATTGGGAATACAAATGCAGGTATGTATATACAGTCGCGGGGTTTTCCTGTAATTTATTACGGGATCAGTTTTCTGAAGTTGCCAGTTTACATTCCGTTCCGGGCAGTTTTCCTTTGTTCCTTCACGGCCGGACTTTTGTGATGGGAGGGGCTAATCTGCAAGTATGCAAATTAGCAAATGTGGAGAGTTCTTTGTGGCATTTGGTTTGTATGATGGGTTAAGCATCTTTGCTTTTCCATGATGGTTTTCATTTATGAGATGGGATTTGATTTGGAATATGGTGTGACCATTTTCTTCTCTTTATCTTGCATTTTCTTCTCTTGCAATTAGAGATTACTTTTTCCCTCCTCCATATGATTGAGGGGCCGGCCACCTTAGGGGAGGGTGAGAGGAATTCATTTGGTGGGGAAAAATTAGTTCATTACACATTTTGCTTGCACCAAAAATCCTAAGCTATTTTTCCATTGTTCTTTCCTCCACACTATCATGGCAACTTCAATCACCCCATTGAGACAAAATGTATTCTACACTTCATCTACAGCATCCTTGGGCACGTCGACTCGCCAACTTCGTTCTCGAGTTGCCTCGGTCCAGAGGTGGGAGCCCGTAAAAGAACCCGGCGATATGGTGCCCGTTCCGACGAGGAGATGAAGACCGGAGATTCCGCGAGGAGATCGGAGTGGAGGCCGAAGACCGAAGGACACGGATCGCTCGGTATAGCTTCCTTCCCATTTTTTAGTTTGCTAGAGTTAGGTTAATGGCCCGATCCGGGTTTTTAGTGCATGGTGGTGCCGGTTTCTAGTTTTTAGAAAAGTTTCGTTTCCGCATTCCGGTATCGGATTGACGGCCGGGGCGCCGCCGTGCACTTACATTGGTATCAGAGCCATACCATTAACCTAGTCTAGCTTGCTCTAACGTGTTTACAAGTTCGATCGAACGGATTTTCTGAAAACCCGATTTCAAGTGCATCAGTTTTCTGTCGATTTGTTTTTGGCTCAAAAATATTTTTAGTACATTGCAGAAATACGTGCAGGGAATTCTAAGCATTCTGTGAAAATTTGGTCGCATGATATTTCTATTCCGCCGCGGAACCGCGGCCAAACCCATGCTTGGGCCGCGGTTCCGCCGCCGTTTTGACTGTTCAATGCACCAAAATTTTACAGAGGGCTTATGACTTGAAAATAGGGTTTTTGGAATATTCTTTTTGAGCCCAGATTTTCTTTGAGTGCTACAGTAGTGCTTGGGGCCCATTTCGGTAAATTTGATTGATCGAAAATTTTAAACATATTAGTTCACAGTATTTACATTATATCTGCGACCGTGAATGTCATTTGATTGGTAAATCCTGTCTAACTGCTATAGCCCTTTTAGACGGATTTGCGAACGTGACATTCACGTTGATGTTCTGTGTTGTGCTGTTACGTTGCGGATCTGTCGTGGTGGATAGCCTGGTTGTAATGGTAGTACAGTTTCGTTTTATATGTACATTTGATATTGCGGGGCGAGCGTCCGACATGTGGACTGCCGTCACTGTCTGTTTGTATATTATTCTTTTGGGGTACGACCGGGCTGAGGTCGATGTACCCGTTGTATGTATATTTTTACTTTCTGTACTAGGATTATCCCACGGTGGGGTGCACGGGTAGCCGGGTTCTATAGGGCAACGGGCCCGCATCTCATGGCGTTGAGACGGAGGGGGCTTTACTCTAGAATTGGCGGGCTATTCGCCGCACTCGTAGGGGGTACAGGTTGACCCAGGAGGGGTGCCCAAGTTACCGGATTCCGTAAAGTGCTGGGTGGTCCATTCACGTTGTTGAAAGGGGCTGCCTCGCTTCAGGTTTTGGCGGGTAACTTGCCGCGCCCATAGGGGTCTAGGATTTCATTGCACAGGCTATCCACATGACCAGGGGAACGTCGGGTTTCAGTAGTGGCTCTATGAAACCCGGGGATCCCAGATATCTGTATTGTTCTGTGATGCTTATTACATTTCTGTGATGTTGCATTTTATCACGCCTTGAGCGAATATTATATATTGATATATATACTAGTAGATGTTGTATATGTTTTGCATCCGCGCTAGTCCAGTCCCTGCTCTGTCTTTAGTTAAGTAACCTAACGGGTGATGACGGGACCCGGTGGCGAATGCGGATGGCATATACGTACGTCATTATTTTCGTTCTTTATTGGTGTGATCAATTGATGGGACTGCATTAATTCGGATCAATGCAAGCTAAACAAACCTATTCTGATGTTGTTAGAACATTTTTTAAAAAGCTGTTATTGCAAGGACGTTCTCTTTTGTTTTGCACAGTGGTATTCGGTTATGAATATCCAGCACCTCAGTCGACGAGGCAAGGGCCGAGATCCCTTCACCGGGAGTGACCCCTTGGACAGAAGTTTGCGTCAGGGCAATAAATTCACTATAGCCGATTACTTTTGCTTTGCATCATGGTATTCAGTTGGAATATCCTGCACCTCATTCTACGGGGAAAGAGCCGAGATCCCTTTACCGGGAGTGACCTCTTTAGTAAAGGTTTTCGTCACTATATTTTTATAAAGTTATCCGGTTCCTTCAACGATATCAAGTTCATTACGTTAAAGGTTTTTCGCCAAAAACCATTCGTAGCCCTCCGTCATTTCAGACGGGTAGCACGTAGTATTCATGCTATGTTTGTTGACCTTCGTCAAGGCATAGTGAATGGTAGCTGCTTGTTACCTTTCTGCTGCATAGATAGATGTGTTGGTTTGGGACAGTCGTATAGCCTTGTTGACCTTCATCAAGGGCTTGTACGGGTGGGTTCAAATTAACCTGGACAATGACTGGTAGAACTTGACATGTGACTTATGATTTGTTGACCTTCATCAAGGTCATAAGAGCATGGGGCAGAAATCACATCGGGAGTTTCTAAAGAAACTGAAACTTGCCAGATATGCGCATACCTTCTGGAGTGTGATAACGTGAGCGGATTCCGTCACGTTATCATGCGATGATAGTTGGATCCCGATTCCCACTGATGAGTTGGTTTACTCCTCTGGTGATCCCGACTAATTCTTCTTTCAGGTTTGGAGGAGAATTTGACGTTACAGTAGGAGGTTTCCTGATTAGATAAATTGATAACCATTCTGATCTAGGTTAGAGTGCACGCTGAGTGTTTCTTTTCTCTCTCTCTTTGGCAGCAACCATGACCCGACCCTTGACTATGACTCAGTGACCAAGATCAACCGAACCTTCTTATAAGACTGGCTTTTGGATTGTCAGAGTTGTATACCTCATTGCCACTCCTACTTTTACCCTTTTTCTCCAGGACACCCCGTATTACTACGAACGTCCACTTCCATTGGACAAAACCATCGTATGGTTAAATATGAACTCGAAGGAATTTATTCGAGGATGGTTTCCGGTTCTGGAGAAAACGAATAGGACTATTCAGTTGTCTTTTCCTTTTACCTTCTCTCAGGTTGCGAGTGCTCCTTGGATTAGGACAGTACACCTATTACGCAAATTGGATAGTCTTCTTCCAAACCATAGGTAGGTGCCGACCGGTAGGGAATGAAGAAAACCAATTAGCCTAACGATGGTGTACAGAAGGTATTATGTAAAGACAAATAAAGGGATTAGAAGGAGGGCAAAGTAAATTGCGACTGCTATTCACGGCCAAACCAAGTACTTCTTCGCCAATCCTACATCACCTTTGTATTTCTCCAGGACACTCCGTATCACTACGAAGATCCACAGTTATTTGGATACTCCATCGTATGGTTATATACGAACTCAAAAGGAACTTATTCCAGTTCGGGGATGGATTCTGGTTCTGGAGAAATATGAATAAGGTTTTATTCAGTTGTCTTTTATCTTCACCTTCTCTCGCATTGCGAGTGCTCCTAGGATTAGGACAGTACACCCATTATGCTTATTGGATAATCTTCTTCCAAACCATAGGCTGGTGCCGAACGGTAGGGAAGGAAGAAAACCATTTGGCCTAAAGGGGTGTACAGAAGGTAATGACTAAAGACATATAAAGGGATTTGGAGAGATAACAAAGAAATATACGGTTACAGTTGTGAATCTGGATAATGGAAGAGGCGTTACTAGGAATACCCGGATACCCCAACGAAACATTTCAATGTTTCAGTTTTACTGTGTACTGTTAAAAGAAAACTGATTTCCTAATTAGACACTTGCTCCAGGGTATGTATTTACCAAATATGATTCTCACATCTGCATGATTTTACAGATGATGAGTGGGAGTAAGTTATTGGGAATTGGGTGATCATCCTCATTATATCGGAATTCGTTGTAATTGGTGATATTTGAGGAAGTCACCTGGGTTGTTTGCTGGATGGCAAATATTTGGTTTTGAATATCCGTTATTATGCACCAATTTCAAATTGATATATCTGTATGTCTATTTTTATAGAGTGAGATATACCTTTTTGAAATTATGTCTATGACATTTACCTATATTAGTGGATGGCTAGGTAAGGAGCATGAACAGCGGTGTAATTCTTCTTAACCATAAGTACAGTTTTCAACCTACGACACACAGTGAATGAGTCACTAGACTCAGGGGACTTATACAAAGTATTGTATATTGTCCAGTGTCCATTAGGACAGAAGGGTTGGTCCTCGTACTATATTCGGTTTACTTATGACTTCTCTAGTTTTCAGACAAGTGTTTCGTAGAAACACAGGGTCCAAGTTTTGAGAAGTTATAGGTATAAGAGTAAAGTAGAGAACCAGGTATTGCAAGTATCGGGATTCTTCAAGGTTATCGAAGATATAGATACTTGTGTGTGGTATTCGGTTAATAGTAATGATTAAGAGAACTTGATTCTCTTTCAGGTTACTTATAATTGGAATCACTCCTAAGTTGAGTAATGTTGATCGGCCTCTCTCCATTTAGTTGACATGCACTGGAGACAGCTGCATGATTTGAATCTGGTTCAATTAAATCAGTGCCTCTGTTTTCTGTATTGGATATAGAACAGTTCGTATCTTGACATTGTTAAGGTACGGGGAGTTGTCCAGCTTATGCTTAAAACCAGACTCTGGATGACTCAAGGCACGTTTCTGTAGTGGCTGTTTGTGGGTTGACCCAGGCTATGACGAGGGTTGACTTTCTACCATCTGAAAGATCAATAGTGATATTGTTCTTAACTCGCCACAGTTTTAATAAAAATGGATTTTTTTAGAAAACAGTAGTGGGAGTATGGTAGAACTGGAAGTGATTCCAGAACCGCAAACGATTATGGAAAACTTGATAAGAATCTATAGATTCAATTTGGTTTGACATTCCATTGGCCACTCCGCAGATATGGTGGGTAACCTCACGCACCCGAGAGGTACTCCGGTAGCCTCAAGGACGGTGACAGGGAGGTTCTTGTTTACCCAGACTTGCCATTGCTGTTGTTCCAGGCTGTGAGACCCGGCAGGAGGATGAGTATAGCGTCGTTCTGAACTAGCTTTAGAAGTGTACGTCTATATGGCTCTGCCAGAGGGTTGTCGTAGTCAGTGGGAGCAGCGGAAGCATTGGTAGACAAGAGGCTTATGTCTATTAAGAGACTAAAGCAGATGTAGCGGAGATAGATCATCCATTTCTGATGTGACAGTCATAGGTTTGACTTCATCAGAATAGGGGATGGATCTATTAAGAAGGTAGTAGGGTGTGATGTCCTGGTATTTGGATGACATACACAGAGTAGGAAGTGAAATTCCTATACTGCGATCGGTTATATTTTGGTTGTCACACAGTGTTTTCTCCACACAGGATATAGATATAATATCAGACATTCTGGTTACTAGATCTATGGTTTTAGATCTAGATTTGGGTGGTTTCCCAATCTGGGTACTTAGACAGCATTCTACAGGTGTTTTAGAATGGACGACTCCATGCACGGTAGTGTACCTGCAAGTGATGGAGTCACCCTCTCTAAAGGTGTCTTACAGACTAAAAGGGAGAGGGATGTGCATGATTGGCAGATCACTTGCTTAGGCAATTGAGTCAATCATGAGATGTCAAGTACCACACCAGATGTTGTTTTTGCACGATATGCAGTAAGTCAATATTGATCCAATCCTGGAGAAACATTCGGAAGCAGTTTTAGAACATAAGTGGATGTTCTAGGGATATGATAGCGGCAGCCTCATTCAGGAGACGGTTATCATTCCAGGCTTCCAAGGTGACCTGGACGACAGGGTGGCCGTCAGAGTTATAGTTTTCCCTCTGACGAGGGGCAGTGTTTTGGACAGGTGATCCAAGCGGACACTGAGGGAGGCATGGCACAGGATACTGATTAAGTTCAGTTGACGATACAGTCTAAGAAGTTTGGATTTGGAGTTCATTTATGAACTAGGTCCCATCAGACATCCAGACACATTCTAAGACAGGTATTGCTCATTTTGGGAGATGGGTTTCTCCGCGAACTTAAGATTAAGAGAGACATAGAAAGAAACATCACAGCGGATCCAGTCACTGAGGCTATTCCTCGAACGCAATAGTTTCACAAACGAGTTTTGTGAGACTGACTAGTAGAGGAGTTGGGTGTTCGGTATCACACGGGCTGTGAGTATGCAACATCGCAATAATTAGCCTTGAGTGCAAGTGGGAGATTGTTGGAGATAGTGCCCTCAGAGTCAATTATTGGATCACAGGCACATGATTGCAATGATTGAGGGAGGACCTATATCGGTAGGACAGTCTTACTCAAGATGATAGTATGCTATCTGGTTTATCTTTATTATCGTGTACTGCTTTAGGTGACCTTACAAGTCACTATTGCACGCTGATAGAGCCCCTAGGATTCTTACTTGACCACCAGCAGTATGAGGGCGATCATATACGTGGGAGCTGGGGTCTATAAGCACATCCTTAAAAGGTCCCTAGTCGTGGGAGTTTTGAGACAGGGCATCGATACTCCAGAGTAGACTAGTGTATACAGTCGAGACCCCGACGAGGGGCGGTGGCCGGTCTCACAAGCTACTGGTGTCAGTTGGTTCACCTAAGATGTATACAGGTGCTCATTGGGTTATGAGTACACCGGACATGACTCGCCGGGAACATGCTAGTTGGTCTTATACCTGACGTCAGACAACTGTTCCGTGGTGACATGTGTACAGGTTAGTTCATCGACCTGAGATCGTCATTTGTCTCGTGTGAGTTCCCACTGTACTTTGATTACTACCCTACCACGCTCAAAGGAGACGTGCAAACAGGTTTTAGTTGGGTACAGTCCCGAGCCACATGGAGGCAGTGAGCGGATCTGCAGGGGTTCGTCTCTCCCGGTATTAGGGGTGAGGTCGTGCTGTGTCTAGGAGAGCCATTACACGAAGTCCTTGGCCAAGGCAGGAGATTTTCTGGTAGGTATTCCAGTAGTATCTCAAGGTGTTCTGGACTACACTCTGACACGACTTGTACCGCTTTTGGGGGTCTGACGTTTACCAACCCCCTAGGCCCTCCATGCGATGCTCATAGACGAACGGACCGGACTGTACAGATATTGTCACTGACTGGCTCAATAGGGTGTCAGGATGAGTTCGCTCATCGACGTCCCTTTTGGTCAATACCTGGTTGCCCGTTACGTATGGCTAATACCTTTGACGTGCTAGTGGTTAAATCCACAACCAAAATATTGACGAGTCTTTAAAGTCCCCCACAGACCAGTTTCTCAAGATTCGGGCGAAACGCTGTAGAGGCCGTATGGAGATATGGCAGGGTTCGATCAGATATGTGCGGTATTGCACGGATCATGATCGAACGGATAATACTAGCGGGCTTTGGTTTAAGCCGGATCCTAGTATTGTACAGTGTGGATTTTGTCTCTTTGCATTTGTATTCAGTGGGAATACAAATGCGGGTATGTATATACAGTCGCGGGGTTTTCCTGTAATTTATTACGGGATCAGTTTTCTGAAGTTGCCAGTTTACATTCCGTTTCGGCCATTTTCCTTTGTTCCTTCACGGCCGGACTTTTGTGATGGGAGGGGCTAATTTGCAAGTATGCAAATTAGCAAATGTGGAGGGTTCTTTGTGGCATTTGGTTTATATGATGGGTTAAGCATCTTTGCTTTTTCATGATGGTTTTCATTTATGAGATGGGATTTGATTTGGAATATGGTGCGACCATTTTCTTCTCTTTATTTTGCATTTTCTTCTCTTGCAATTAGAGATTACTTTTTTCCCTCCTCCATATGATTGAGGGGCCGGCCACCTTAGGGGAGGGTGAAAGGAATTCATTTGGTGGGGAAAAATTAGTTCATCATACATTTTGCTTGCACCAAAAATCCTAAGCTATTTTTCCATTGTTCTTTCCTCCACACTATCATGGCAACTTCAATCACCCCATTGAGACAAAATGTATTCTACACTTCATCTACAGCATCCTTGGGCACGTCGACTCGCCAACTTCGTGCTCGAGTTGCCTTGGTCCAGAGGTGGGAGCCCGTAAAAGAACCCGGGGATGTGGTGCCCGTTCTGACGAGGAGATGAAGACCGGAGATTCCGCGAGGAGATCGGAGTGGAGGCCGAAGACCGAAGGACACGGATCGCTCGGTATAGCTTCCTTCCTATTTTCTAGTTTGCTAAAGTTAGGTTAATGGCCCGATCCGGGTTTTTAGTGCGCGGTGGTGCCGGTTTCTAGTTTTTAGAAAAGTTTCGTTTCCGCATTCCTGCGTCGGATTGACGGCCGGGGCACCGCCGTGCACTTACAGATCCTCCCACGAACTCTTGAAGTCTAACATGCAAGCTCTCAACATGTCTTCAAGAGTTAGGATCGTTCTCTCCGACTGGCCATCGGTCTGAGGATGATAAGCTGTGCTAAACTTCAATCGAGTCCCCAAACTTTCCTGTAAGCTCCTCCAGAAGTGTGATAAGAAACGGGTGTCACGGTTGGACACGATGCTCACCGGTACTCCATGCAATCTTACAATCTCCTGCATGTACCGTTCTGCCAAACCTTCTGTTGATTGACCAACTCGAAATGGGATGAAATGTGCTGCCTTGGTCAATCGATCAACAATCACCCAAACTACATTGTTGCCCTTTGGACTCCGCGGTGGAGCTGTCACAAAATCCATGGTTATATGTTCCCACTTCCATTGAGGAATCGGAAGTGGTTGCAATAAATCAGCTACCCTTTGATATTCAGCCTTACTTGCTGACACACCAAGCACTTCGCTACGAAGCGGGCAATCTCCTATTCCATGCCTTCCCACCAGAAATGCTGTCGTATATCTCGGTACATCTTCATGCCTCCTGGATGTACGGAATACGCGGAACTATATGCCTCCTTCATAACTTCTTCACGGATATATCCCCTTGGCACACATAAACGGCTACCATAATGCAACGTATCACCTTCATGAATCAATAAGTCCGTTCGAATTTCAGCTTCAACCTGTTCTCGAAACCTTTGCAATCTTGGGTCCTTCAATTGCGCTGCTTTAATACTCTCGATCAATGACGACTGTACTTGCAGCTGCATCAACTGTCCCGAAGAATGCGGTAGCACAATCTCCAAATCGAATCTTCGAATGTCTTCAATAAGTTCCTTCTGTGCAGTCAACATCTGAATTGCTGGCAATCGACTAAGTGCATCCGGCACAACATTAACTTTCCCCGGATGGTATTCAAGATCAAGATCGTAGTCAGCCATCAGCTCCAACCATCTACGCTGCCTCATATTAAGCTCCTTCTGTGTGAACATACTCCAGGCTTTTGTGATCGGTGAATACTTCGACCCTTTCGCCCAATAAGTAGTGTCTCTAAATCTTCAAAGCGAACATCACAGCTGCTAGCTTCAAGTCAGGAGTTGGGTAATTCTTCTCTTGGGTCTTCAACTGTCTCGATGCGTAAGCTATAACCTTCCCATGCTGCATCAAAACACATCCAAATCCTTTTTCCAGATACGTCGCTTTGAATCACTAATTCTCCGAAACCGTCTGGTACGGTCAAAATAATAGCGATTGTCCATCCTTGCCTCAACGCCTCAAAAACTGACGCACACTTATCCGTCCACACAAGTGGTACTTCCTTGCGCGTAAGCTTGGTCAGAGGCTCAGCCAAACGAGCACAATTCTCCACGAACCTTCTATAATACCCGGCAAGTCCAAGAAAGCTTCTTATCCCCGCAACATTCTTCGGAATAGGCCAATCTCGAACTGCTGTAATCTTTCGGGATCAACGGCGATTCCATCTCTAGCCACAACGTGCCCCAAAACTTCATTTCTTCAAGCCAAAACTCGCACTTGCTCATCTTTACATACAATTTTCTTGCCTTAATGTCTGTAATGTGATCTTCAAATGTTCCGCATGCTCTTCAATACTCCTCGAGTAGACCAGAATATCATCAATGAACACCACTATACACTGGTCCAAGAATGGTGAAAAGATTCGGTTCATCAAGTCCATGAATATCGCCGGTGCATTCGTTACTCCGAAGGGCATCACTAAATACTCGTAATCTCCATACTGAGTTATGAACGCCGTCTTGCAATCTTCCTCTGATTTAATTCGGACCTGATGATATCCGGATCGCAAATCCAGCTTCGAGAATACCCTCGCGCCACTAAGCTGCTCAAATAATTCACCAATGCGAGGGATCAGATACTTGTTCTTAATAGTCACCCGGTTTAATTCTCGATAATCGATGCACATCCTCCTTGTGACATCATCTTCTTTACTAGAAGAACTGAAGCTCCCCAAGGTGAGTTACTGCAGCGAATCCAACCCTTCTCAAGTAATTCAGCAACTTGCTTCGTGACTTCTTCCAACTCCACTGGTGCCATTGGATAATACGCCTTTGAGATTGGCGCTGCACCAAGAACAAGATTAATCGCGAACTCCACATCTCGTTTTGGCGATAAACCCGAGATGTCTTCGAACACGTCCATGAATTCTCGAACTATAGCCGGCGCTTCTTTCTTATCAACTTCCATCGACGAAAGAACATTCTTTGTCGGCCTAGCCCTAAACTCGACTAGCCCGACAGAACTGCTTCCTCCAGCAAAACAAACTCTGGATGTCCGGGAATCTGGAGAATCACTTTCCTTTCCTTACAATCAATATGAGCGTGGAAAGTGCCGCGAAAATCCATTCCCAATACAACAACAAACAAAGGGGTGCACCAGAATTGAATAATCCTAATGCGGGGAAAAACAAGAACAGTAAGATACCGAGTTTACTTCATCCGAAGTCAAGATACTGAAGAGGATTAAGCACGGTAAATATGATTCAAGCTGGCGATAAAACAAGAACTGATAAGCAATGAAACCGAGAGAAGCAAGGTAATATAACGACCATGAAACAAGGAAGTGAATCAAGACCAGGACTCCAAGTTACTTAAATAGAGTACCGCATTGTAACCATGCTGCAATTCATGGGTACAATTACATAACTCCACTCAAGTCGCCCAAATCCTAGTATCAGAATCAAAGAACAGGGAGAAACAATAGGGAACCAAAAGATTTTCAGTCGAGATGCAAAGTCGTTTGCATATCGTCAAGACAAGGATCAAAAGAAAGATATGATTCAAGAATCACGATAATAAGGTGGCAGGACATGTTCCTAATCACGAGTATTCTGATTCGTGTATTGGGTCCAATACCCAACTACAAAAGAGTCAAACTCGATTAACCTATATCCTATGGCTCTGATACCAAAAGAACCATGTCACGCCCCGCTTCCCAGAGTGCGCTAAGATAGGCACGTGACATAGCCAACCATGCTACCTGTAGATAAGAAAAATCCTTCCACAGTCACATTACGGCTGTAGAGATATCAAGAACATGAAAGTAAACTAAACTATCTAGTACATGTCCATAAGCCAGAATAAACGAGTCAAGAAATAATAATATGCGGAAGCAAAAGATCCAATAAATAAAACACCTGGAAAGTAAAACTGGATACCAATAGGATCCTCACCGCTCGGTCTAACAGCGGTAATGCTCCTGATCAGTCTGCAACCAAGGTAGAGGATCTGGGCCATGCAAAACCCAGACGTCAGCGCGTCATAACATCAAGAAATAATATATAAACCGGGTAGCAAGACATGCAAGTATGATCATAAAGGTAAGCAGATGTAACAGCAATATAAATCAGGGCAGTGAAAGGTAGTGTGCAGTGAGTAATCTAAACTGGTCTATTGGGTTAACTACTCTCAAGTCTCTGAAATCAATATGATGAATTATCGATGTAACTCAATAGTATCCCGTGTGTGCCCGGGATCATGGTGAAGATTCTCGGGCTGAAACCGAGACATGCCGCTAGGCACTAAAAGGAAAAGGGGTAACGATGAATGATATCCATGGCATCATCCCAAGGCTGGCCTCGCCTCTAAAAAGGTAGTGGATAACGATGGATGATGTCAGCATCATCATCCCAAGGCTGGCCTAGCCTCTAAAACTGATCAGTAAAGGTAGCGAACTGTCGAGGTACAAGTCAGGTTTCATCATTGACTTCCCCATACCCCCAGGTTATATGTATTCAAGTCATATATTAAATAATCTAGAGCTAATGCCAACACAGGATCAGACAGGTACAGGTTTGTCTGGATAGACAACAGGAACTGTCCGTAAGGACAACAGGTCAGGTTTGTTGACATTAGACACAAGATCGGGTAACAGGTAAAGCCATGGTGCATCAGGTCAAGTCAAGTAATGTATATAGGTGTCATGTCATGTCAAGAGTTGCACGGTACCATGTCGTGTCAAGTAATGGGTGTGACAAGTCATGTCAGGGGTGCACACAATGTCATGTGGGTGCTCACAATCAAACTAACATAAGCATGGGTATACAAAACAAGCATGAAGTACTAATGGAACAATAAAATGGAACACTGTAATGTGATATGCAATCAGGTACAGATTAAGGTATATAGATGCACAGTTATGATTAGGGTTAAGATTAGAGTTCCAATACTAATTAAACAACAATTTATCAAGTGTGGAATGTCAAAATTATAATATAATATATTCAAGTGATCTATGGATGCAATAATATGTATATTAGACGAGATGGATGCAAACGGGTGTTTGACCAGTGATAAACTATTTAAAGAGTACTATGGGCTAAGTAAATATAATAGCATGTAGCAAGTTTTACTTGCCTCAGAACAAAGGTCGATATGCAGGCGGCCTGGTGCGACATGACACGATACGGTGTGTGAAACGGCACGACACGGTACTGGGTCTAGACGCGATCTGGTGCATGGTCTGGTCGCGATCTGGACATGATCTGGTGCTGGTTTGGTCGCTATCTGGAGACGATCTGGTGCATGGTCTGATCGCGATCTGGAGACGATCTGGTGGTGGTCTGGTCGCGATCTGGAGACGATCTGGTGCATGGTCTGGTCGTGATCTGGACACGATCTAGTGGTGGTCTGGTCTCGATCTGGACACGATCTGGTGCATGGTCTGGTCGCGATCTAGAGACGATCTGGCTGCGACACGGTCGTGACATGGAAGTGGTGATGGTATGATTTTGGTATTGTAGTGGTACTGTTATGATGGTATGGTTCGTCCGGATCATCGGCGGCGGCATGGCTCCGGCGGGTGATCACAGGAAAAGAAACGAGATCAAGAAAAGATAAGGAAAGAAAAGAAGAAGAAGAAGAAGGAAAGGAATATTTAGGTTGGCTCTGGTGTGGTGCTGGGGCCAGAGGAGGTGGCAAGGGAGTTGTCGACGATGGGTTTCCGGCGATAGAGTTTGCCGGCAAGATCTCACGGAAAAGGCAGTAGGGGTTTCAAGATTGTCTGGGATCGGGGTGTGTAGGGTTTTTGGTGCTCAGGTGAGTAGATGAGAGAGGATGGATATGGCGGTGATGGGGTAAAGCCGACGGGGTTGGAGCTCCGTCGAGGTGCAGGCGAGGGTTTCTGGGGCTGTCGGGTGTTGGTGGTGTCGGAAGTGGAGAAGGGTGATGAGGTAGAGGAAGTGGGGACAAGGCGAGGTCGAGAAGGTCGTCGGTGACGAAAGGTCGGAGCTCCGGTGATGGGTTAGGGTTGCAGGGTATGTAAGCGAGGTCAGGTTGGGTTACGGTGCAGGTTCTGTGCATGGGGAAAGAGCTCGGGAATGAGGAGAGAGGGGAGAAGAGAAGATGGAGAATACGACGGCGAAGCGACGTGGGTGCAGGCGACGGGTATGGGTCGTAGGTTTGTGGGTTTGGCCGGAGTTGGGTCATTGGGGACGAGGTCGATGAGGAGAGGTGAGGAGATGGTCGAGGGTGAGGTTGGGATGAAGCTGAGGGTGGTAGCGAGCTCCGGCGGCGACCGCGAGCGTCGGTGTGGGTGAAGGCGAGGAGACGGGAAACGGAAAAATGAAAGAAGAAGATGAGAGGAGAGAGAGAGACGTAAGGTTACACAATTGGTTTAAATAAAAAAAAATTAAAAGAATAATATATTTATTTATGTGTGTCCAGAGAGAGAGAGATAAATAGAGAGAGAGTCACGAGAGATAAATAAAATATATTTTATAGTTATAACAGTTTAATATATATATAGAATATTTTTTTAGTTAAAGAGAAATAAAGAATATAATATTATAATATTAGTCCGTTTTGAGATTTTGGCAAATACAAATTTACTCCAAAACACGCCCGGGTCGGGTCTAAAAATTCAGATTTAAAATATGAAAAATATATGCGACTTCCAAATTTCAAAATGAATGCTCTGGTAACGAAAATGCATACCCCCAAGAACGGATGCACGTACGTGCACGTAGCCATCCAAACACGTCCGTTTCGCTGAACGGGACGAGCACAAGATGCGCGGATGCTACCACTGAGTTAGGGATATCATGCAAGCCATGTTATGTAATTTTAAAATATTTTCTGTGATTTAAAATGCTATATGGTAGAAGATGCCATGCCACATAAAATGCCAGTATGGGATAAAGTTGAAAATGCACAAGTCTACATAACAAGTCAAGCTGATTCATAAATATGAATCAAACAAGTTTCAAGCAAGCGGGTCGGGTCGAATGCAATGCAAAGTGTAAAATACTATTCGCACCCAAAAATATGTTAAATCAAGAAATACCATGAATAAAGAAATACGAGAACTGGAATTGGTACAAATGAACTCGGGTGTTACACCCGAGGAGGGCTAGCTTTTGCTGGCCGGTCGGGTACAGGGGTGGCCTGGTCGGCCTTTGTGGGCCCTTTCTTCTGAGTTCTGGGACGTGCCATCCGCTACGTGTCCCGATCCTAAGGGTCGCCAATATTGAGCATTATCATTAGCCCCCCACTCTTGTCCCGACCAGCCAGCGGGTCGGGTCAGGAGTGGACCGCCGGGCCGCCCGGGGTGAGCTCCCTCATAAGGTTTTGTCGGGACGCATCCCCGGGCCGCGAGCTGTCTTTTCTGCCAGGGAATCAGCATGAGATCTCTGCATTTAAGGAGGGTGCGCCGGTTCGTGTATCTTGCCTTTGAAGTGACTGCCCACGTGTCGAGCATCGGTTGGTTGACGCGACGCGTGCAGACCTGCGACGCCTGAAAGGGTGCGTTCCAGTGCGGGGACGACAAGTGGATAATCGAAGCCGTTGGATGCGAGGAGGCGTCTTAGCGGGAGATGAAGGGCACCGTTGGATGAGGTCGCTCGTGGCGATAAGTAGGGGTGGGACCCGTTCCAGGGCCCCTACTTCTTCATATTTCCCGTTTTAAGTCTCGGTTGCTCGGCGCTCGTCCTCTTCCTTCCACTTTCGTTCCCCGAGAATCATTCTTCCCAAGGTTAGATGTCTTCTCTTGTCGAGTCGGTAAATGTCGTTGAGGTAGGTTCTAGGAACCCTTTAGGTGAGCCTGAGTCCTCCCGGGGAGCAGGGGTTGGCCCCTCTTCCCGGGATCGTGTGGCGGGGGCAGCCCCCAGGGAGGAGGCGGTACATGCTGCCCCTAGCGCCTCGTGTTGGATAAGGCATGAGGACGAGCTTTCCAACGCTCAGGCTCACTTCCACATCCCTTCACGCTATACGCTCTGCCTGGCCAAGGAGGGAGAGAGGGCAGACCAAGTACGGGGCAGGGAGATCACCCTGTATTTGGAAGCATTTTGGGGTGGAATGCGTCTGCCCTTCTCTCCTGAGGTCGTTGAAGCATTGAACTTCTTCGGGTTAACCCCCAGTCAGTTGGTGCCGAACTCGTGGAGGATTCTCCTCGGGTTTCTGGTCCGCCTGAAGTTACAGGCGATCCCCTTCAGCCTTTCCCTCCTTGATTCTTTCCTCATCTTCAAAATTCACCCCGGTGGTTGAGCGGGCGACCCAAGGTGGGTTTATCTCTCTTTCAGAAAGCGACCAGGGGGTGCCGCCGGGACGGGGGTTGTAGCCCTGTCTTCTTCCATTCACGACTGGAAGAAGAAGTTCTTCTTCGTTTCCCCTCCCGAGGGCGATGACTGGCCCGTGCCTACAGAGTGGTCGAGGGAGAAGCACTTGCCGGGGAACCAGTCCAATGACCCCGTCGCGGTGAGAGTGGCGTCGTAGGAGCCCATCTCCCGTTTCGACGTGTTGTTGTCTGAGAGGGTTCTGAGTTGGGCCGGTGTAACACCTGAGCCCAATGCAACTAGTTTCTGTTACCGTATGAATGGTATTTATTTCATTGATCCTACTTGACTGTTGTTAGTTATAAATTTTACCCGACAATTCATTTTTGCATATAACAATTTAAGGCATCTAAAATAAAATTAAAAATATTCATCTCGGCATGCTTGACACCCCTAACCCCGTCGTAGCGTCCGTGCATCGTGTTCTTGTCCCGTTCAGTGAAACGGACGAGTTTGGACGGCTACGCGCACGTACGTGTGTCCGTCTTGGGGGTATGCTTTTTGACTGTAAAATACTTCATTTTAAATTTTGGATCCCGCCTAAAATATTCTTATTTCAATTTCGAATTTTTGGATACGACCCGGACGTAATTTGGAAATGTTTTACTTTGCGCCAAAATCCCAATTTCTTATATATTAAACCATCGTATATTTAACTTTTAACTGCTTAAAATATTTTTATAACCTCAAAATATGTTCTGTTCACTAAAATCTTTCACCAAATTTTTCTTGGCCAGCCAATCATAATCCTTTTATTATCCCTTGGGCCCCACCCTTTTCTACGCATCTCTCCTTTCTCCATCTCTCTCTCTCTCTTCTCTCCACTAAAATCCAAAATTCTCTCTCCCCGTATCTCTCTCTCTCATCTCGATCTCTCTCCTCTCTCTCTATCTCTCCTCTCTCTATCTTTCTCTCTCTATATATATATATCTTTCTCTCTCTCTCTCTTCTATATATAAACTAATCCCTTCTCCTTTTCTTTCAAACGCAACCCAGCACCCATCGCGCAGCCCTAGCCACCTCATCCCCCGTCGCCGCTGCAGCCCCAACGCCGACGCCAGCACCGCCGGGCTCGTCATCTCCTCGCCCACGACCGAGCCACTCCACCTCCTCGCCTCCGTTTCTTTCCCGTGACCGCCTCGCCTCAAACCCATCGTCCTCGCCTCCTCAACCTTCGCCGTGTCACCTTCGCTGCCACCTCCTTCCCGACCTCGTCACCCCCTTCGACCACCATCCCTCTCCACGTTCCGGCCTTTCAGATCGCTGCCACCTCCCTCTGCAAACCCCACGGCCACGACTGCACACAGTAACACACTGCCCTTCGCCGGAAGATCACCACGCCAGTAACCCTCATCGTCGTCGCCCCGTGCTGACTTCCCTGAAATCTCAGAACACCCTACCAGTAAGATCTTCTTCTTCTCTTCTTCACTTTCCTTATGCAAAGTCTTTCTTGACGTTCACTGTTTTTGTATCTCGCCGGATTCCGGCCGTGCCGATGACGTGTCCCGACGTTCCAGCGCGGTACCCCGACCCGTGTGGTTCCACTGTTCGTCGTTTGGGTTCATTCCGTGAACCATGCCCGTCGCGAGTTTCCCCACCGACGTCTTACGTTCCGTTTTCCCGATTCGCGACCCGTCGAGGCAAGTACCCCTTGCTACATGCTAAACAATATTTACATATTCATTAATGACACCCTAAACCTGCTATTTAACTTTAGTATTATAATTTCCCATCTTCATGTCAATATTGTTATATATCATTTTATCCTCCAAATGTGAAACCTACGATTTGCAATTACCTTATTAAACCTAATTACCACATTTACCTGTTGTTTCGCCCAATCAGAGCAAAGCTCTGTTTGAATTCAAAATTTAAATTTTTGAAGCAACGCTTCAGATCCTTTGCGCTGCGCCATGTGTCCAGCGCAGATACATTAGCGCAGCGCACCCAATCAGAGCAAAGCTCTGTTTAAAGGAAGCAACGCTTCAGATCCTTTGCGCTAGCGCTCTGCGCCACGTGTCCAGCGCAGATACATTAGCGCAGCGTACCCAATCAGAGCAAAGCTCTGTTTAAAGGAAGCAACGCTCCAGATCCTTTGCGCTGAGCGCAACGCGCCACGTGTCAGGCGCAGATGTATCAGCGCTGCGCCCAAGAAGACGCGCCCAATCAGAGCAGAGCTCTATTTGCCTGAAGCAACGCTTCAGTTGCGCTGCGCTCTGCGCTGCGCGACACGTGTCGGCGCAGATGCGCTAGCGCAGTTGCGCTACGCTCTGCGCTGCGCGACACGTGTCGGCGCAGATGCGCTAGCGCAGTTGCGCTGCGCTCTGCGCTGCATGACACGCGTCACGCGCTGGGGCATCTGCGCCAAATTAAATTAAGATTCTTAAGAAATCTTTTCTGTTCTTGTTGAAACAAGAAGATTTTCTTCTGCAAAGCAGAAGCCCTTGGATCAAAGATCCAACGGTAGGGAAAATCCCCCAAATCACTCAGAGGATGATCTCTTTAACAAATTTAACTAATTTGTGAGCACTATAAAAAGGACCCTAAGCCTCAATTCAAAGGGAGGAACATTTTTTTTCTGGAGAACTCAAGAACTTTAAACAGAGAGAGAGCTCTGAAGATTTCAAAAAAAAAAAGGTAAAGAACCTTCATGGATTAGAAGAAATTCCTTCTAATAGACCATTAGTCTAAATAAAAAAAAATTATAAGATCAATGATCTTTATATAAAAAAGAAAACAGTGCTTTGCACTTCTTGTGAACCTTTGGTTTTTTAAAAAACAAGGTAAAAAAAAAATAAAAAATAGTGCTTTGCACTTTTATGAACCTCTGGTTCTTGAAATAAAGAGAAAAACTCATTTTTCTTTGATCCTAATTAGATCAAAGAAAACAAATAGTGCTTTGCACTTCTGTTCTGGAATCTAAAAAGATTCTTAGTGCTTTGCACTTCCAAACTGCGCTGTTGCGCTCCTGAGAGAACGTCACGTGTTAGCTGCAGAACAACTTGCGCTACGCGCCTTGAAATAAAGCTTTGCTCTCTGGAACTGGCGCAACTCACCAGAGCGCGCCACGTGTCAGCTGCAGAACAACTTGCGCTACGCGCCTTAGAATAGAGCTCCGCTCTCTGGAACGGGCGCAACTCACCAGAGCGCGCCACGTGTCAGCAGCGCAACAGCACAGCGCACTAGCGCAGCGCACTGCGCTGTTGCGCTTGCGCTCACCAGAGCATGACACGTGTCCTCACCACAAGCGCTTGCGCTCAGTAATTGGCGCAAAGCGCCTGACAAATGCAATGCATTTTACTGAAGGGCCAGGCCCAAATCAGAGGGGCCTAGTAGGCCAAATTAAATTGCAATACAATAAAAAGAGGCAGAGCCCAAAACAAATTGATGCTTTGCATCCTTTCTGGGCAAAGCCCAAATAAAAATAAAAAGAAATGCAATGCAAAAGCAAATAAAATGTTGGACATTTTCAACTAGACTTAGCCCAATCGTGGCCATAAGTCCTTAAATTAAATTGACTGAGCAAAATGGCTCTCCTAAATCAATCTACATCCGGTTCGAGGGTACATCTCCGAACTCCTTTGACATCCATCGTTGTAATTCCTCAACGACGTCAGAGAGGTGACGAGTCCCAACGACCATACATCGATATGAACTGCGGGGTCCTTAAACTCGTGGACCGAGACGTCCTTAAACTAATATTGGACCGAGACGTCCTTAAACTAATATCGGACCGAGACGTCCTTAAACTAATATCGGACCGAGACGTCCTTAAACTAATGATGGACCACCACGTCCCTAAACTGGCGATGGACCGAAATGTCCTTAAACTAATAATGGACCACTACGTCCCTAAACTGGCATCGGACCGAAACGTCTCTAAACTAAAATCGGACCGAAACGTCCCTAAACTAATATCGGACCGAAACGTCCCTAAACTAATGACGGACCACTACGTCCCTAAACTGGCGACGGACCGAAACGTCCCTAAACTAAAATCGGACCGAAACGTCCCTAAACTAATGACGGACCGAAACGTCCCTAAACTAATGACGGACCACTACGTCCCTAAACTGGCGACGGACCGAAACGTCCCTAAACTAAAATCGGACCGAAACGTCCCTAAACTAATATTGGACCGAGACGTCTTTAAACTAATGACGGACCACTACGTCCCTAAACTAGTGACGGACCGAAACGTCCCTAAACTAAAATCGGACCGAAACGTCCCTAAACTAAAATCGGACCGAGACGTCCTTAAACTAATGATGGACCACTACGTCCCTAAACTGGCGATGGACCGAAATGTTCTTAAACTAATAATGGACCACTACGTCCCTAAACTGGCATCGGACCGAAACGTCCCTAAACTAAAATCGGACCGAAACGTCCCTAAACTAATATTGGACCGAGACGTCTTTAAACTAATGACGGACCACTACGTCCCTAAACTAGTGACGGACCGAAACGTCCCTAAACTAAAATCGGACCGAAACGTCCCTAAACTAAAATCGGACCGAAACGTCCCTAAACTAATAATGGACCACCACGTCCCTAAATTGGAATATGGACCGCTACATCCCTAAACTGACATAATAGGGCCCAAACGCTCTTTTGTCGGATCTAAACGGTCCCGCCTAAGTTGATCTTAACCCCAAATACGGTTAACGTGTCCTTAGACATCTAAATAAATAATGAAATCCCAAACCAACTTTGGTTCAAGGGTACATCTCGGAACTCCTCAGACGTATGTCGTTGTAATCCCTCAATGACGTCAGAGAGGTGACGAGTCCCGACGGCCGGATAATTAAATCAATCACTACGTCAGGTCGATCTTAGTCCAAAACAGGACTAGCGTATCCTTGATGAACGTTTAAGTTGATCTTAGTCGCAACGCGACCAATGCATCCTTAAACTAAAAACACCAAACTCAAATCTAAGTAAACACGGATTTGGACTAATCCACGTCCTACGGGCGACGACATCACTAAGTCTCCGTATACAATCCACGGGCAACCACAAATAAAATAAACATACACGACACGAAGTGAAATTCTGGAGAAGGAGAAAGTTGTTATCGCAACGCGATAGCGTAATTAACTGCAGGGGCTTGCGCCTGCAGGGAAGAGCGTCCCCACAATCAAAAACCCCTCACCCTGAGGGGGAATCTGACAAAGTCTGCTACATCGGCCGCATCCGTCTAAACCTTCGATACACGGTGCCATAAATCAACTTGGCATCTTCGGAGAGGTGGACGGATAAAAACCAAATAGCATCTGCCCCGAACCCCAGGTTACGTGACGTCCCAACGTCGCAGGCCGCCGTTCGGAGGGGAACACCTGTTTAATCACATTTTTTAATATTGACATGGCTTATGGCTTTTATCTCTAAAGTTGGATTCCATTCGGACACTTGTGTGCATTTAACCTGTAATAGCTGTATTGAACCTTTATATAAATCATTGCACCTCTAAAGTTCTTAAACTGGTTAACATGATCTAACGGCCCTAACTGTCATACTGTATTTCTTATAATGTTGATAACACCTCTGAACCACAATTGATAACTGTGCTGCTGATTAATTGGAGTTTCTTTATTGTTAAATTCGTTGCTTAAATCTATGTTGTTGATAACCATCCTGATTATGGTAGCTGATTATGAGCACACACATGATACCTTGACATGACTTACTACACATATTGATTGACCCGACATGGTACTGTATACTGCTTGACTTGACCTGATGTACCATGACCTGACCCGTTACCTGATCTTGTGTCTAATGCCAACAAACCTGACATGTAGTCCTCATGGACCGTTCCTGTTGTCTATCCAGATAAACCTGTTTACCTGATCTTGTGTTGGCATTAGTTTCTTGATTTCGGGATACCTGACTTGACATACACATATAGCTTGGGGGTATGGGGAAATCAAAGGTGAAGCCTAACTTGTAACTCGACAGTTCGCTACTTGTTCTGATCAGTTTTAGAGGCTAGGCCCGCCTCGTGACGATGCTGCTTACATCGTTGGTCTATTCTCCTTTCTTGTTAGTGCCTAGCGGCACGTCTTGGTTTCAGCCCGAGAGTCTTAGACCGTGGTCCCGGGCATGCACGGGATACTATTGAGTTACATCGATGATTCATCAATTTGATTTCAAAGACTTTAGAACAGAAAACCTGATAGAACAGTTTAGTTTACCCACTGTACACCACCCTGCACTGCCCTGATATATATTTTGTTACCATTGCGTTATTCATGTTTATATTCGCATTTCCTGTTACACTGTTCATATTTTATTACTTGATGACATGACGCGCTGACGTCTGGGTTTTGCATGGCCCAGATTCTGTACCGCTGTTGCAGTCCGAGCAGGAGTACTTCAGCCGACAGGCTGAGCTGTGAGTGTCAGTAGTAGTTAGCTTTTCTTTCCTGCATTTTATTCCTGATGTGAGCCCGCATTATGGGACATACATTCCAGTTATTTTGTATTGGATCTTTCGCTTCCGCATTTTATTATTTTTGACTCATGTTATCTTGGATTATGGACATGTTTAGATAGTTTTATTTTGTTCTTGATATCTCTACAACCGTAATGTGACTGTGGATGGATACTTTCTACCCATAGGTAGCATGGTTGGCTATGTCACGTGCCCATTTTAGCGTACTCTGGGAAGCGGGGCGTGACATGATTCTTTTGGTATCAGAGCCATATATTAGTCGGGTTGATTCTTTTGTAGTTGGGTATTGTACCCAATACACAAATCAGAATACCCGTGTTTAGGAAACATGTCCTGCCACCTTGCCGTTTACCATTCTTGAATCATATTCTTCCTAATTATATCATTTACGATGTGCAAATTTCCTTTGCATATCAACTCGAAAACCTGATTCCTTGTTATCTCTAGGACTTAGGCGACTTGGGTGGAGTTATGTAATTATGGCTATGATACCGCGGTTTAATTACAATGCGGTACTCTATTTAAGTAACTTAGAGTTCTAGTCTTGATCTATATTTTGAATCCATCATCATGCTAATGTTGGGTGTTTTGATTTCAGGAATATGGCAGGTAAGAAATTGAAGACGTACCAAAGGCGTGTGGACGAAGCCGCCATGCTTGGAGTGATAAAGGGAATGCTGGAGAATCAAAAGAGACAGACCGAGCTGATCCAACAGCAAGCTGAATCGTTTCAAGAAGGTTTACAGATCGTTCAGCAGTCTGTGAACAATGTTGGAGCTAAACCAGTTGATCGAGTAGGGACCGTAGTAGATTTCAGGCGTTTGGGTCCGTCTACATTTACTGGTTTGGAGGAGCCGTTGTCAGCGGAGCAGTGGCTGGTTGATACGGAGAATTTACTTATTGCGTCCCAGATTCCAGATGATAAAAGAGTTGATGTGGTGTGTATTCAGTTAGTGGACTACGCCCGAGAATGGTAGCTTGTGGAGGAGAACCGTTTGCCCAAGCCGATTAAGTGGGCGGATTTTTCAAAGAGTTTCTTAGAGAAGTTCTTCCCGCGGACCGCACGGGAGGAAATGGAAGAGAAATTCATCGGGCTAAGGCAGAATGGAGCACCTGTGGATGTGCATGCAGCAGAATGGACAAGACTCAGCAGATTCGCTGGACCTTTAGTTGCCAACGATGCAGACAGGGCACGGAGGTTCATGCGCAGCTTGGACGTGGACATCCAGAGGCAGATTGTCTCCCTGGATTTGACCACTTTCTCACAAGTACTTGCGGCAGCTCGAGAACAGCAGAGCCTATCTGGGATGAAAGGGAGTTTGCAGCAGACAGCAGTTGCGGTAAGGAAGCCAGCATTTGTACCAAACCGAGCTTATGGTCGCAGAGGTATTCCAGTGGACCGTCGAGGCTTAGCACCAATGAAGAAGCCTGCTGTCGTTGATCAGAGGAAGCGCGTGGTCTGTAGCTATTGCCACTTACCCAGACATTTGCAAAGGGAGTGTCGCAGGATGCAAGGACTCTGTTTAGTTTGTGGAGCGGCAGATCACACTATTAACTCATGTCCGTCGAAGCTTCATACAAGGGATGATATTCATAAGCCTTCGCAGAAACCGTTTCAGGGACAGAAGCAGCTGACTCAAGGACCTAATCAGGCTCGAGCTTTTACCTTGACAGCTGAGGAAGCTAAGGCGTCAGGAGAAGTCGTTTCAGGTATTCTACTCGTTCATGGTTTTCCCGCATTAGTGTTATTTGATTCTGGTGCATCCCATTGTTTTATGTCATCCAAGTTTATAACTACACACTCGATTGCCTGCACGACCCTATCTAGTTTCTGGGACATACACACTGGGAATGGGAAAATCATAGCTAGTAGGGAATGTGAAGATTGTACAGTTGTTGTGTGCGGACGGGAGCTTTTTGCAGATTTCTTGGTGATTGATACGGGCAGCTACGAAGTCGTCTTGGGAATGGATTTTCTTGGCACTTTCCACGCTCACATTGATTGTAGGGCAAAGAAAGTAATTTTCCAGATTCCCGGACATCCCGAGTTTACCTTCACTGGAGGAAGCAGTTCTGTCGGGCCAGTCGAGTTTAGGGCTAGGCCGACAAATGATATTCTTGCAGCAATGGAAGTTGATATTAGCGAAGAGCCGGTGTTGTTCGCGACTTTATGGACGTGTTTGAAGATATATCGGGTTTACCACCGAAGCGAGACGTGGAGTTCGCAATTGATCTTATTCCTGGTGCAGCGCCAGTATCTAAATCGTATTATCCTATGACACCTGTAGAGTTGGAAGAAGTCAAGAAACATGTTGCTGAATTGCTTGAGAAGGGTTAGATTCGAAGCAGTAACTTGCCTTGGGGAGCTCCAGTTCTTCTAGTAAAGAAGAAAGATGGCACAAGAAGGATGTGCATCTACTATCGAGAATTAAACTGGGTGACTATTAAGAACAAGTACCCGATCCCTCGCATTGGCGAACTTTTCGAGCAGCTTAGTGGCGCGGGGGTATTCTCGAAGCTGGATTTGCGATCCGGATATCATCAGGTCCGAGTGAAAGCAGAAGATATTTGCAAGACGGCGTTCCGAACTCGGTATGGACATTACGAATACTTAGTGATGCCCTTCGGAGTAACGAATGCGCCGGCAGTATTCATGGACTTGATGAACCGAATCTTTTCACCATTCTTGGACCAGTTTATTGTGGTATTCATTGACGATATCCTAGTTTACTCGAAGAGTTTTGAAGAGCATGCTGGGCATTTGAAGATCGCACTGCAAACGTTGAGACAGGAGAAGTTATATGCGAAGATGAGTAAGTGAGAGTTTTGGCTGGAGGAAGTAAAGTTTTTGGGGCATGTTGTGTCTGGCGATGGAATTGCCGTTGATCCAGAAAAAATTGCAGCAGTTCGAGATTGGCCGATTCCAAAGAATGTTGCTGAGATAAGAAGTTTCCTTGGATTGGCCGGATACTACAGAAGATTTGTGGAGAACTTTGCTCGTCTGGCGGAGCCGTTAACCAAGTTTACGCGCAAGGAGATACCTTTTGTATGGACGGATAAGTGTGCGTTAGCTTTTGAGACGTTGAAGCGGAAATTGATAACCGCCCCTATTCTGACCGTGCCAGACAATTCCGGAGGATTGGTGATTCACAGCGACGCATCTGGGAAAGAACTGGGATGTGTTTTGATGCAGCATGGGAAGGTTGTAGCGTACGCATCGAGACAGTTAAAGACCCATGGGAAGAATTACCCAACGCATGACTTGGAGCTTGCGGCTGTGATTTTCGCCTTGAAGATTTGGAGACACTACCTTTTGGGCAAAAGAGTCGAAGTTTTTACTGATCATAAGAGCTTGAAGTATGTGTTCACACAGAAGGAGCTTAATATGAGGCAACGTAGATGGTTGGAGCTAATGGCTGACTACGATCTTGATCTTAAGTACCATCCGGGGAAGGTTAATGTCGTGCCGGATGCGCTTAGTCGGTTACCAGCAATTCAGGTGTTAACTACGCAGAAGGAGCTCATTGAAGATTTTCGAAGATTTGACTTGGAAGTTGTGCTACCGCATTCTACAGGACAGTTGATGCAGCTGCAAGTACATTCATCGTTGATCGAGAATATTAAAGCAGCACAATCGCAGGATCCTAGACTGCAAAAGTGTAACACCCGAGCCCAATGCTACTATTTTCAGTTACTGTTTGAGCATAATGTGGTACTCATTTCATTTAACTTGCTTGTTTGTTGCTTACTGTAAAATTTACCCGGCAAAGTCATTTCTACATATAACAAATTTTGGTATCTAAAATAAAATTGAAAATATTCATCTTGGCCTACTTGACACCCCTAGCCTCGTGGTAGCGTCCGTACATTGTGTTCTCGTCCCGTTCAGTGAAACGGGCGAGTTTGGACGGCTACGCGCGCGTACATGTGTCCGTTTTGGGGGTATGCATTTTAATCATAAAACACTTAATTTTAAAATTTGGATCCCGCTTAAAATCCTATTATTTCAATTTCAAATTTTTGGACTCGACCCGGGCGCGATTTGGAAATGTTTTATTTGGCGCCAAAATCCCAAATTTTAATATTATTAAAACCATCGCATATATTTTTCTAACTAACCTGATATCTTACTGTTCATTACCTATCTTTTAAATCTTTAAATTAACCTATATATATATCCTACTGTTCCTTAAAATGTTTTGAATCTTTAATTTATATTTATCCCTAACTAACGATTCCCCTTTAGCCAATCGCGTTCCTTTTAATTCCGTGGGCCTCCACCTGCAGCTCTCTCTCTCTCTCTCCACTTTCTCTCTCTCTCTCTCATATATTCTCTCGTACTTCTCTTTATTATTCTTTCTCCTCTTGCTTCACGTCCCGTTTCTCATTTTTTTTAACTGTTCTTTTGCTGCCGAAATTCCGTCGTGCCGGTGACGCTTCTCGACGTTCCAGTGAGGTACCCCGACCCGTGTGGTTCCTTTGTTCGTCGTCTGGGTTCATTCCGTGAACCGTGCGCCCGTCGCGAGTTTTCTCCGCCGACGGTTAACGTTCCGTTTTCCCGATTCGCGACCCATCGAGGCAAGTTAATCTTGCTACATGCTATATAATTCATTTTATACCTATTTAAATAAATACCATACCTATAGTTTAAATCTAGTGCCCCATATTTAATTTTATAACGTTTCGATATTCCGTTTGCATCCGTTTATATCATATTAAATCTAGATCATGAAAACTTATCTTGTGACATACTAGATTACATTATACTGCAACCATATCATTTAAAATATATATCGTCGTAATATTTATTATTATTATCTTTAATTAGTTTATAATCTTCATTTTATAATATTATACATTTGAAAATCTTATAGCTTACACATGAAACGTCGTTGAAAAATCGGATATGACAAATCTGAAATTTACTGTACACCTTATCTTATAAAATTCATTCTAAATCATAGAAAAATCATTAGTATACGTTCTTTAGTTCGTTACGAAGCTAACTCAGAATACTATAACTCTATTAAATATTTACTTGCAAAATAAATTGTTTAAATAACGTAAAATGCAAATGAAAATGTCTTCAAACTGCTGTCCAGGGAAATTCCTGCAGCAAACTTTCAATTTCGAATGTTCATAACATTTTGTAGGGACAATCTGGGATGCTTATACTTATAAAACTGAAAACCTTATTGAATTATCTTTGTTTTGGTATAAGACACGTCCCTTTTGGAGAACGTTTGTTATTTTTAAGCTATTTTACAAATTAGGGTGACGCTGAATTTCTGAACGGAACTTTCTTGTGCATGGTTAATCAATACCACTTTTATAGTTATTAATCGCTTTGAATATGCTATCCATATTAATATTATTATATTAATATTTATATCACATATTGCTTAGTTGTACATCCCACATTACCATTTTATAGTTTTATAACTTTTCGGATACCCGTTTGCATCTATCGCATTTAAGATACATATAATTGCATCCATAGATCACATTACTACATAATAATGTGATATTAACACTCCATGTTTAATAAATTGCATCCTAATTAATATTGGAACTATAAATGTAACCCTAATCGATAACCGTGCATCCATATCCTTGAAATTATATCTATTTACATATCATATTACATGTTCCAGTTTATTGTTCTGATAGTACTCATGCTTGTTTATTTATACACATGCTTATGTTAGTTTGATTATGAGAACCCACATGACATCTTGTGCTTCCTGACATGACCTGTTACACTTCCTACTTGACATGACATGGTACCGTACACTCTTGACATGACATGACACCTTTATACATTACCTGGCTTGACCTGATGTACCATGGCTTTACCTGTTACCTGATTTTGTGTTTAATGCCAACAAACATAACATGTAGTCCTCATGGACCGTTCCTGTTGTCTATCCAGACAAACCTGTTTACCTGATCCTGTGTTGGCATTAGTTTCTTGATTACTGGATACCTGACTTGACATACATATATAACTTGGGGGTATGGGGAAATCAAAGGTGAAATCTGACTTGTAACTCGACAGTTCACTACCTGTATTGAGTGTACACATTCCTGTTTTGTGCCTAGCGGCATGTCTCGGTTTCAACCGAGAATATTGTGGCCGTGGTCCCGGGTATGTACGGGATACTATCGAGTGTACACATTCCTGTTTTGTGCCCAGCGGCATGTCTCGGCTGCAGCCGAGAATATTGTGGCCGTGGTCCCGGGTATGTACGGGATACTATTGAGTTACATCGATGATTCATCAATTGATTTCAAAGACTTTAGAATAGAAAACCTGATAGAACAGTTTAGTTTACCCACTGCACGCTACCCTGTACTGGTATGCTTCATATTATTGTTATTCTTGCTGTATTCATGTTTATATTACATTGCCTGCTACACTGTTCATATTATATTACTTAATGACATGACGCACTGACGTCTGGGTTTTGCATGGCCCAGATTCCGTACCGCTGTTGCAGTCCGAGCAGGAGTACTTCAGCCAGCAGGCTGAGCTGTGAGTTCAGTAGTAGTTAGTTTTATTTCCTGCATTTATTTCCTGATGTGAGCCCGCATTATGGGACACACTTTTCAGTTATTTGTATTGGATTATTTTCTTCTGCATTTATTTATTATTGACTCCTGTTATTCTGGATTATGGACATGTTTTAGATAGTTTGATCTTGTTCTTGATATCTCTACAGCCGTAATGTGACTGTGGATGGATACTTCCTACCCACAGGTAGCATGGTTGGCTATGTCACGTGCCCAATCTAGCGTACTCTGGGAAGCGGGGCGTGACAAAAAGTTTCGAGAGCAGGTTGAAGCCGAACTACGAACAGATTTATTGATCCACAAAGATGGTTCGTTGAGGTATGGTAGCCGTTTGTGTGTGCCAAAAGGAGATATTCGTGAAGAGCTTATGAAGGAGGCACACGGCTCAGCTTATTCTGTACATCCTGGAGGCACAAAGATGTACCGAGATATTCGACAGCATTTCTGGTGGGAAGGCATGAAACGGGAGATTGCTCGCTTTGTGGCAAAGTGCTTGGTGTGTCAGCAAGTTAAGGCTGAATATCAAAGGGTTGCTGGTTTATTGCAACCACTTCCGATTCCTCAGTGGAAGTGGGAACATATAACCATGGATTTCGTGACGGCTTTACCGCGGAGTCCAAAAGGCAACAATGCCGTATGGGTGATTGTTGATCGATTGACCAAGGCAGCTGACTTTATTCCTTTTCGGGTTGGTCAATCAACAGAGACTTTGGCGGAGCGGTACATGCAGGAGATTGTACGATTGCATGGAGTACCGGTTAGCATCGTGTCCGATCGGGACACTCGGTTCTTATCACACTTTTGGCGGAGTTTACAGAAAAGTTTGGGGACTCGAGTGAAGTTTAGCACAGCTTATCATTCTCAAACTGATGGTCAGTCGGAGAGAACAATCCAAACTCTTGAGGATGTGTTGAGAGCATGCATGTTGGACTTCAAGGGTTCATGGGAGGATCATCTACATTTGGTGGAGTTTTCTTACAACAACAGTTTTCAGGCAACTATCCAGATGGCTCCATTTGAAGCTTTGTATGGTCGTAAATGCCGTTCACCTGTTTGTTGGGATGATGTCGGCGAACGAAGATTATTGGGACCAGATTTGGTTGTGCAGACAATTGAGAAGGTTAACACTATCAGAAATCATATGAAGGCAGCACAAGACCGACAGAAGAGTTGGGCAGACACGTCAAGAAGATCTCTAGAGTTCACCGTAGGTGATTTGGTATTCTTGAAGATATCACCGACTAGAGGGGTGATTCGTTTTGGAAGTCGAGGAAAGCTCAGTCCTCGATTCGTTGGACCCTTTGAGATCTTGGAGCGTGTTGGTGAGGTAGCGTATCGTTTGGCGTTACCGCAGTCTTTGGCGAATGTGCACGATATGTTTCACGTATCTCAACTCCGTAGGTATGTTCGAGATGAAACGTACGTATTGGATCATTCGGAGCTAACAGTACGAGAAGACTTGACTTTTGAGGAACGACCGATTGAAATCGTGGATCGAAGGGAAAAGGTTCTTAAGAATAAGGTGATCCCTCTTGTGCTTGTTTCTTGGGGTAATCGCTCGTATGGAGAGTCCACTTGGGAACGAGAAGATGAAATCCGGCAGAAGTTTCCTCATCTTTTCTTGTAGTTGTTTGTCGTCTATCTTTGTATTCTTGGAATTTCGAGGACGAAATTCTTTTTGTAGTTGGGTATAATGTAACACCCGAGCCCAATGCTACTAGTTTCTGTTACCGTATGAATGGTATTTATTTCATTGATCCTACTTGACTGTTGTTAGTTATAAATTTTACTCGACAATTCATTTTTGCATATAACAATTTAAGGCATCTAAAATAAAATTAAAAATATTCATCTCGGCATGCTTGACACCCCTAACCCCGTCGTAGTGTCCGTGCATCGTGTTCTTGTCCCGTTCAGTGAAACGGGCGAGTTTGGACGGCTACGCGCACGTACGTGTGTCCGTCTTGGGGGTATGCTTTTTGACTATAAAATACTTCATTTTAAATTTTGGATCCCGCCTAAAATATTCTTATTTCAATTTCGAATTTTTGGACACGACCCGGGCACAATTTGGAAATGTTTTATTTTGCGCCAAAATCCCAATTTCTTATATATTAAACCATCGTATATTTAATTTTTAACAGCTTAAAATATTTTTATAACCTCAAAATATGTTCTGTTCACTAAAATCTTTCGCCAAATTTTTCTTGGCCAGCCAATCACAATCCTCTTATTACCCCGTGGGCCCCACCTTTTTCTACGCATCTCTCCTTTCTCCTTCTCTCTCTCTCTCTTCTTTCCACTAAAATCCAAAATTCTCTCTCCCCGTATCTCTCTCTCTCATCTCGATCTCTCTCCTCTCTCTCTCCCCGTCTCTCTCTCTCTCCCTCTCTATCTTTCTCTCTCTCTCTCTCTTCTATATATAAACTAATCCCTCCTCCTTTTCTTTCAAACGCAACCCAGCACCCATCGCGCAGCCCTAGCCGTCTCATCCCCCGCCGCCGCTGCAACCCTAACGCCGACGCCAGCACCGCCGGGCTCGTCGTCTCCTCGCCCTCGACCGAGCCACTCCACCTCCTTGCCTCCGTTCCTTTCCCGTGACCGCCTCGCCTCAAACCCATCGTCCTCGCCTCCTCAACCTTCACCGTGTCACCTTCGCTGCCACCTCCTTCCCGACCTCGTCACCCCCTTCGACCACCATCCCTCTCCACGTTCCGGCCTTTCAAATCGCTGCCACCTCCCTCTGCAAACCCCACGGCCACGACTGCACACAGTAACACACTGCCCTTCGCCGGAAGATCACCATGCCGGTAACCCTCATCGTCGTCGCCCCGTGCCGACTTCCCTGAAATCTCAGAACACCCTACCAGTAAGATCTTCTTCTTCTCTTCTTTACTTTCCTTATGCAAAGTCTTTCTTGACGTTCACTGTTTTTGTATCTCGCCAAATTCCGGCCGTGCCGACGATGTGTCCCGACGTTCCAGCGCGGTACCCCGACCCGTGTGGTTCCATTGTTCGTCGTTTGGGTTCATTCCGTGAACCGTGCGCCCGTCGCGAGTTTCCCCACCGACGTCTTACGTTCCGTTTTCCCGATTCGCGACCCGTCGAGGCAAGTACCCCTTGCTACATGCTAAACAATATTTACATATTCATTAATGACACCCTAAACCTGCTATTTAACTTTAGTATTATAATTTCCCATCTTCATGTCAATATTGTTATATATCATTTTATCCTCCAAATGTGAAACCTACGATTTGCAATTACCTTATTAAACCTAATAACCACATTTACCTGTTTAATCACATTTTTTAATATTGACATGGCTTATGGCTTTTATCTCTATAGTTGGATTCCATGCGGACACTCGTGTGCATTTAACCTGTAATAGCTGTATTGAACCTTTATATAAATCATTGCACCTCTAAAGTTCTTAAACTGGTTAACATGATCTAACGGCCCTAACTGTCATACTGTATTTCTTATAATGTTGATAACACCTCTGAACCACAATTGATAACTGTGCTGCTGATTAATTGGAGTTTCTTTATTGTTAAATTCGTTGCTTAAATCTATGTTGTTGATAACCATCCTGATTATGGTAGCTGATTATGAGCACACACATGATACCTTGACATGACATACTACACATATTGATTGACCCGACATGGTACTGTATACTGCTTGACTTGACCTGATGTACCATGACCTGACCCGTTACCTGATCTTGTGTCTAATGCCAACAAACCTGACATGTAGTCCTCATGGACCGTTCCTGTTGTCTATCCAGATAAACCTATTTACCTGATCTTGTGTTGGCATTAGTTTCTTGATTTCGGGATACCTGACTTGACATACACATATAGCTTGGGGGTATGGGGAAATCAAAGATGAAGCCTGACTTGTAACTCGACAGTTCGCTACTTGTTCTGATCAGTTTTAGAGGCTAGGCCCGCCTCGTGACGATGCTGCTGACATCGTTGGTCTGTACTCCTTTCCTGTTAGTGCCTAGCGGCACGTCTCGGTTTCAGCCCGAGAGTCTTAGACCGTGGTCCCGGGCATGCACGGGATACTATTGAGTTACATCGATAATTCATCAATTTGATTTCAAAGACATTAGAACAGAAAACCTGATAGAACAGTTTAGTTTACCCATTGTACACCACCCTGCACTGCCCTGATATATATTTTGTTACCATTGCTTTATTCATGTTTATATTCGCATTGCCTGTTACACTGTTCATATTTTATTACTTGATGACATGACACGCTGACGTCTGGGTTTTGCATGGCCCAGATTCTGTACCGCTGTTGCAGTCCGAGCAGGAGTACTTCAGCCGACAGGCTGAGCTGTAAGTGTCAGTAGTAGTTAGCTTTTCTTTCCTGCATTTTATTCCTGATGTGAGCCCGCATTATGGGACATACATTCCAGTTATTTTGTATTGGATCTTTCGCTTCCGCATTTTATTATTTTTGACTCATGTTATCTTGGATTATGAACATGTTTAGATAGTTTTATTTTGTTCTTGATATCTCTACAACCGTAATGTGACTGTGGATGGATACTTCCTACCCACAGGTAGCATGGTTGGCTATGTCACGTGCCCATTTTAGCGTACTCTGGGAAGCGGGGCGTGACAGCCGGGCTTAACCCCGTTGAGTTCGTCGGTAAGTTTAGGTTTTCATTCTTGTTTCGTATATTGCCTGTGTCGCTGACTCCTTTTACACTTGGTTCCGTGCATGACCCATTGATATGGACTCACTCTGGGCTTCCATGCGCCAGCCGAGGCCAGTTACGAAGGTTGGGGGCGCCTGCTCTTCCTGTTCACAGCCTGCCCCTCCCGTTCACAGCCTGCCCCGGCTCCTTCTCCCTCGGCGGTAGTGCCCCACGAGCGCTCGGAGACGGATCTCGCCCCCGGGCCCAGCAGAACGTCGGGTCGGAGGCGGGCTCGGATTCTGGAGGACCCGGCCTCGGAGGAGGAGACTAGCTCTCCCTCAAGGCCGCTCAAGTGGAGGTCTTCCCCGGGGACCGTCTTCGCCGATCATGGTGGAGGAAGGCGGTCTCCAGTTCGCCGTGCCTTCGGGGCTATCCGTCGCGGATAGCCTGCTGCATAAGATAGAGGCATCGGCCGGGGGTAGAGTCCCCGGGGGGACCTTCAGGGCTCAGCTGGCGTCCATCGCCCAGGAGTCCATGCAGGTGAGCGCTTGTCTTTTATTATTATTATTTTTTGAGGTTCGGTGCCTCTCTCATCTTCCTGATCTCTCTTCTGCCTTTCAGGTCCTTCAGCATGTCGCCCTCGCCTTGCGCATGGAGTCCGAGATGGTAGCCCCGGCGATGAAAGCTGCGGGCCAGCTCGTCTCGCTGGAAGAGAGCTCCAAGTGGGAGCTGGAGGCGATGAAGGCGAGGGTCGTCGCCTTGGAAGGCGAGGTGGAGGCCGGGAAGCGGGAGGTTGCCCGGCTCCGCGAGGCCGCCGCAGTTGCTGAGGCCACGCTTGAGGACGCTCAGGTGCTGGCCGGCAACCTGAAGAAGACAGTGAAAACCCTCCGGAAGGAGCTGGGGGCGGCGGCTAAGTGGGCGAAGTTGGCCGACCTGAGGGCAGCCAAGTTTGCCGACCTCTCGGCGGCGAAGGCAGTGGAGGGCTACAAGAAGTCGAAAGACTACTATGATGACCTGGCCGTCGCCAGGACCCTCATCTGGCACGAGGCCATCGACGCTGTTAAGGCCTGGGTGCCGGGGTTCGCCGATGAAGAGCTCCGGGCCCAGTACCCCCTCACGGACACCAGCGGGCAGGGGCAGGAGATTAATAGCGAGGAAGTCGCCGAGGACCCAGCTCGCCTCGTGGTGGATATCGAGGGCCCCGAGGTCGCTCCTGGCCCCGATGCCTAAAGCCCTCGTCTTCCTCCTCCTTTTTATTTTGCCGCGTCTGGAACTTTGTAAGCCTCCGGGCATTTTGTTAGGCTCGGGAGCCAAAAATACCCTCTGTAAAGACTGCCTTTTAGTAATAAAACTTTTTCTTTGGCTTCATCGGCTTGCTTGTAAAAATTTTTCTTCTCGCGTTATTGGGCTTCCATGTCAGGTCGGTTATTTGCCTAGCGATCATCCATCGAGTTGGTTTCGATCACTTGTCGAGCGTGCCAAGCGTTGCCGAGAAGGAGGCGTCTCCATGGCCCCGAAGTCGAGGGGGGATCGCTCAGACTTGGATAGACTCGACGTCCCTGTCCCCGAAGCTGCGCGGTTGCTTCTTGGTGAGGGCCTTTGATCCCTGGCGTTGCGGCAGGGAAGCTGTCCGCTAGGGATAGCCGAGCAAGGAAACTACTCGGCTGCCTCCATGGAGGGCTTTGTTCCTCAGCGTCGGAGGGGCTGTTAGGAGCCCGCTAAGGACAACCGGGCAGTGAATCTACGCGGTTGCCTCTTGGCGAGGGCTTTGATCTCTGGCGTCGGGGGTAGGCAACTACCAGCCTGGGGTGGCCGAGCGGTGCAGCCGGTCGGGTGTCTCTTGCAAGGGCTTCGACCCCTAGCGTCACGGGTAGGGAGCCACCAGCCAGAGATGACCGGGCAGGGTAGCTGCCCGATTGCCTCTTGCGAGGGCTTTTGATCCTTCAGGACGGGGACCGGGCAGGGTTACTGCCCGGTGCCTCTTGGCGAGGACTTTGATCCCTGTCGGTTGTGGTAGAAAGCTACCAGCCGGAAATAGTCGAGCGAGGACTCGACCGCCTCTGGGAGGACTTTGGTCCTTAGCGCGGGAGGGCTGTAAGAAGCCTACCAAAGACCCTTAGCTGGGCAGGGTTACTGTCCGGTGCCTCTTGGCGAGGGCTTTTGTCCTGAAGGATAGCCGAGCGAGGGATCCTCGGGCTCGACTGCCTCTTGGAGGGCTTTTTGATCCCTGGCGTTGCGGCAGGGAAGCTGCCCGCCAGGGATAGCCGAGCAGGGAAGCTACTCGTCTGCCTCTATGAAGGACTTTGATCCTTAGCGCTGGAGGTGCTGTAAGAAGCCCACTAAGGATGACCGGACAGTGAAGCTGCGCGTTTGCCTCTTGGCGAGGGCTTCGATCCCCAGAGTTGCGGGTAGGTAAGCTACCGACCGAGGATAGCCGAGCAGGGTAGCTGCTGGGCTGCTTCTAGGGAGGACTTTGATCCTTAGCATTGGAGGGGCCGTGGGAGGCCTACTCAGGATAGCCGGGCAGTGAAGCTGCGCGGCTGCCTCTTGGCGAAGGCTTTGATCCCTGGCGTTGCGAGTAGGGAAGCTACCGGCCAGGGATGGCTGGACAGGGTGGCGGCTCGGATGGCTCTTCATGAGGTTTCGCCCGACCCTCCAGTTGCATGTATGGGGAATAGGAGCGGTCGCGGCGACTGTGCGCGTAGTATGCGCATCGAACGTGGGGGGGAGGCGAAGCGCCAGTGGGGAGCCCATAATACCTTTTTCGAATAAATGAAATCTTTCTCTTTCTTTTTTTTTTGCAACGTTCCATTGATTTTTATTTAATTAACAACAGACCCTAGGAGGAGTTTGCATTGCGCCAAAAGAAAAGTACATGCTAATAGATAACCCTGTTAGCGCAGCCCGAGTTCCCCGGAGGCTTGTTAGTCTCTGTGCCCGGCACCGGGTACTGGGCTCCCTGAGCGCCGGACGGGCCGTCTGCCGAAACGAGCATGATCTGGCCGACGGTCAGTTCGGTAGGAGGGGGACGCTGCTCCTGCTCGCGGTAGGCTTGCCGCTTGTCTCTCAAGTAGGCGGCGAGGTGTCCCGATCGGATGAGCTCCTCGATGTAGTCCTAGAGCTGCTTACAATCCTCTGTGGCGTGGCCCAGCGTCCGGTGGAAGGCACAGTAAGGGCCTCGGGTTCACTTCGAGGCCTGACGTGGGATAGGAGGGAACTTGAAGAACCTCTCGCCCTGGGCCTCCTCTAATAACACTGTGAGGGAGACGTTGAGCGGGGTGTACTCCTGGAACTTCGGATGATAGGGCTGCTGACGCTCCGACCTCTCCTCCCGAGCCCTCTTCTTCTGGTCGGATCATTCTGCCCGGGAGAGGTTCGCGTTCACCTCGGACTCTAGCTGAACCTCGCGCTCGGTCCACGCCTTGACCTCGGCCATGGTCTTAGGCTGTGCCAACGCAAAGGAGCCCAGCCACTCCTTGTGCCCCATACCAGATCTGAGCGCCGTGATGACGGTCTCGTCCCGGTGCTCGGGAACCTTGAGGAGGGCGTTGTAAAAGCGGGTGATGTAAGCCTTGAACGTCTCCTTGTCTCCACTCTTAATTGTGAAGAGGTAGTCGACCGTGCGCTTCTGCCGACGGTTCCCAACGAAGTGGCCGAGGAACTGAGTAGCCAGCTCGTCGAAGGTCGAGATTGAGCGAGGCTCGAGTCCTCGGAACCAGTCCTGACCAGAACGGATGGGGGTGGCTGGGAAGGCCCTGCACTGGACGGCATCGAAATGGTCCTGGAAGCTCATTCCCGCGGTGAAAGCATCCAAATGGTCTTTGGGGTCGGATTTCCCGTCGAATAGAGAGACCTTTGGGGGTTTGTTGCGCAAGGAGACGTGGACAGCGAGCAGTTCCTCGGTAAAAGGTTTGGTGAGCGATTCGGCGGCGTACTCGGCCGAGAGGTGACCTTCCCGGCGCATGCCTTCTATCTTCTTCTCGAGGGCGTCGAGTCGGCCGTGGTATCCCGAGGACCCGGCGCCTCGTGATCCATGGCCTCTGCTGTGGGAGACCTACGTCTGGGCACGGCTCCGGTTCCTCTCGATGAGGTTCCTCAGATCCCCGGGCGCGGTGGCTCTCGAGCCGCCGTGGCGATCCCCTTCTGTGCGACCCCGTCGGGGGAGAGGGTGTCGGTCATGACTATGGACAGGCGAGGTGGCCGACATCTCCTCAGGGGGGCAAGGGTCGCGAGGAGGTTCGAGGCGTGGTGCTCCATCGACGGGCCTGGAGGTGGAACCGCGGGGCGCCCAACGGGCCTCAGGGAGTATCGATCCATGAGATCCGTGGTTAGGAGTCGCAGCCTGCTGGTGGTCGACCGTGCCGACGGGGCAGAGCATTCCGGAGGCGGAGGAGCGGCGATCTGGGGCCCAGGCCCGGTCGTTTGGGCACGGACGAGCGCCTCCACAAGGGACTGTAGCCGATCTATTCGGCTGGCGAGGGCGTGAATGATGGTCGCCGGAGGGGGTTCATCCGCGCCTCCGGTGAGGGGGAGGCGGCGACTGGTACCCGAATCTTCAGGATGGTCGTTTGCCATATGGACGGAGATCGGAAGGCCAACTTTGTTTTTGTGGAGTTTGCTTTCCCACAGACGGCGCCAACTGATGGAAGTCCTTTTGAGATCTCCTTCAGATATTGTCTTCCGTCGATCTCCCGGTGGATTCTGGAGGGGATCCCCTGTTGTGTGTGGGTCTTAATGGGTTTTGAGGAGATTTGGTGATTGGAGGAGTTTGACGCCAAGTACCTGCAAAGAAGTCCCGGGGTGATTTGATACCACCGAGGACCCTCCGACTATCAAGTTAGTACTAGATCCGAGCAGCGTAACGACTGAGTGGAGTAAGAAATGGCTTACTTGACCCCTCTGTGATGGGGTTTATATGGTGGTGGAGGCATGCAACAGCAAGCACGAGAATCTCGCCAGCAGTTACTCTCCCGATGTCACGCTCGCGTAGAGAGCGGATCGCCCATGAATGGGGATCGTAAAGGCGTGGAATGTGGGATGTTGCTGGCGGAGAATCCCGCATGGCGAGATTCGCGGAGCGGCGGTTACTCCTGTTAGCGGCGGAACTGGTCGGAGGACCGAGGAAGACGGCCTCGACCAAGGGGCTCGGGGACGAGCGAGAAGGCCAAGGAGACTTGGTCCCGTGGCAGCTCAGGGCGAGCTGAGGGGCCGAGGATGCCAATCTGCAGGGAGCCCCGAGAAGGGCTAGCTTGTGCTGGCCGGTCGGGTACAGGGGTGGCCTGGTCGGCCTTTGTGGGCCCTTTCTTCTGAGTTATGGGACGTGCCATCCGCCACGTGTCCCGATCCTAAGGGTCGCCAATATTGAGCATTATCAGGCAGTTTTCGATCGCGCACCTTTCGGATAGGTTTGTGCAATCTATGACCTCATTTTGTTGTTTCTCATGACCCCGGATATATATGATGGGGACACAAAATAATTTTTTTGTGGGATTGGGTGAGTCACATGAGATTCGAACAAGCTTGTTTATGAGTCTTATGACTACGATGGCATCAGAGCAAACCAAATTATTATACGGATAAATATGCTGTCGACTTGAAACCGTTCTATTAAACTCTGTCATTGAACAGAAGGACCAAACAACTCTAACCAGTCTGTCTTTGGATTTTTTTTATTTATCCGTTAGTTAATATGCATTTTTAGTTCCTGACACCTTATTTTTCCAGCAAAATTATTTGCAGTTTCAATTTTTATTGTTTGGAAAATATTTTAATATTACTTTCGGTTCTTCCGGTAGTTACATCCAACCAAACAAGCCCTTACATGATGACTCGAATTTTCAGCATTCTTTTATTTGTCACATGGGTCTACTATTCATGCATGCGCGTGGGTTGTTATTGTTTGAGTTAAACTCAGCTAGTCTTTTTTTTCCTGCTGTTTTTATATATAATATAACTATACATATAACAAAATATAAAAATTAAAATCAACAACTTTTGATTAATGATTGATTTTCACTCAACCAAACAGCCTTTAATTGTTAAGACCGAGCTTAATGCATTAAGACAACCAAAACCTTTTATTTATTAATATAAAACCATGCTTCAAGTTTTTAAGCTTGATTTAAGCTTTCCTCCTTTCCAAATTTGCCTCTCATTCCTGGTTTCAATGTCATTTTTGTCCCAACTTTCAAATCATGCTCACAATTGTCATCAGCCCCTCCTAGGATTTTAGATTTGTATATAAGCCCTCAGTATGAGTTTGCCATAATTTTTGCAGCCCCTTTTTGGGCTTTAAGTTTGTATTTGGCCATGTAGCTTTCATTATGGATTCATCCTGATTTTTCTTTGTTTTCTATTAACGAGATGCAAATTTGATGAGATCTCATAGTTTTACTATGAATTTATCTTAATCTGTCTATGCTTTCATTAATGAATAGGCCGCATATATATTTGATGGAATTTTATATGCCATAACATACATTGTATAAGAACTTATGCATCTCATATTTCTTTTCATAAATTCCGCGTGGATATAGTTGTTCAAAAAACTAATTTATGTGTAGCTTTTTCATTTCTGATAAATTCTTACATCATTGTATAAGAATTTATGCATGCTGTTTGGTTTAAGTTTTTCCTCCAAAAATTAACAACGTCTGAAAATAAATTTAAACAGGTTTAAAAAAAAATATCAATCTTTGATTTTCTTTCTTTTCTTGATATAAAAAAATTTGACATCCCCATATTTGAATAAATTTAAACAGGTTTTAAAAAAAATACCAATCTTTGATTTTCTTTCTTTTCTTGATATAAAAAAATTTGACATCTCCATATTTGATACATCGACTAATGTAGGAATTTTCAAATATGATTTAGCGTTCATTGAATACATGTGGAAAATGGATAAAGGCGTAAATTCAAAGAGACTTCTAGGAAATTGCTTTCAAAGAAAATGAAGAAATTTTTCGGGTTGATTGAGAAAATCTGGGTCAAGCTTCATAGATTTGCGAGACAATAGAATTTAGTTGAAATACTGATCATTTTAAAGATTTGTGAGACAATCGATTTTAGTTGAGACGCTGGTGATTTTTGTAATAGCATATTTATTTAATTCAAGGGCAATTTTTTCTCCCCATTCGGGGGCACTTGCTGGTTGTTAAAAAAAGGCCTATGAATGTATCTGCTAATAATGGGCTTCTCCCCTAAACGCTAACCAGGAAAGGTCTATGAATGTATTTACTATTGGGCTTTTCCAAAACCTTAACAAAAATAGGCTCAATATATTATATATTTACATTTTAGACTGGTGTATGAGATCGTTGTCTATATAAATTTCCACCACAAAAAACCCAAGCCAAATTGGACAAATTGGTTAGATCGGACAAAAAGATGATCATATGATTGTGATTAATATTGATAGAAGTCTAATTGGGCTTAATGTAATAAATCAAAACAAAAAAAAGGTACGCGAAAATTCGAAAGGGGTTCATTATTTAAGCGAGCAATCGGCAATGAAATTCTTTGATTCGAGAATAAGAACGGGTATCAAGAGAAGCCCGTGACCCATTAGGCTCGAGTCCGTACTTGTAAAACATTAGTCATGGACCTTTGGTTGGTTTTGGATTCCTAATATTGGATTTGTTGATCCTTGTAATCTTTGTTTGGTTAGTGAAAAAAAGTGTGATTTGGATTTGAGGATTTTAGAGAGAGATAGATAGAGAGAGGATTATTAAATAAATAAAGTACACGGGCCTCATCTAAAAGTACAATGAATAGTGCCAAATTCTTAAGAATCCTTAAAAATTTTTATGATTCAAGAATCCTTGTTTTGTGGTGGGCCCTCCATAAAAAACAAAGAAATCCTAGAAATCCAAATTCTGCAACCAAACACAAAATTATGAAATCCTAATTCGACCTTTGGTTGTGCGAATTTGGTCGAAATATCATCTGGGTCTTGCCCAAAATCCCAACTTGTTCATCTGTAGATACAAGTCAGTAATAATCTCAATCTATGTCTGCAAATGCAGTCAAAAATCTAACATGAGTCTGCAAATTGAGTGGAAAGCTCTTGTGGTCTTGCTCAGTTTCTTGAAATGCGATTGATAAGGGTTGTGATGGGCAGTGGCAGATCCAGGAATTTTGTCCAAACCTCATCTGCCTATATAAATTTAGTCAGAATCATTATCTGGTCCTGTCTAATATCTAAACTTGTTCATTCCATTATTAGAAACGCTAGGATTTCTAAATTTAGTAGAAATTTCATGTTGGACTTGTCCGATTTATCATTTTGTTCATTCTACTGTTATAAACTCTCGGCTCCGAGTTCCTATTGTAACCAGTCTTGCCCAATTTTTCAAGTTTTTATCTCTATTGTTAGAAACTTCAGACCTCGATTTCTCGAAGCAAGTCATAATCACAATGGGATTTTGTCGTAATCTCACCTAAGTCTTATTTAGGTCTTTGCCTAATTCCCAATTTTGTGCTTTTCTTTTATCTAGAAACTCTGGAGTTCAAGTTCCTTCTGAAGCCCAAGTTCGGTAACACCCCTTGCGTGGTTGAGGAAGGACCAAATGGATTCTTGACTGGTGGGGGGTTGGAAGGGGATACAAGGACTGCGATCTTTCATCCAAATGGCAACGGCGAGGTGGTGGTGGAGTATAAGGTTTTTATCAATGCTGATATCATTTCGCCTTTTGATTTGGCGGCAAGTTGGAGGGTGTATCACGAGAATATGCAGCCTTCTACGGTTCGGGGGATTCCAGATGTTAGTATAAATGCTGGGACTGATGCAGGACATGAGGTTTGAATATCTAGCTTGGAAGTTTTTCTTAAGGAAACTATTGTTCTTGTTTCTAGCGACGGTTTGTTGAATTGTTATATTGAGACAACGTATTCAAGGATAAAAAATGAATCTAATTCCTTGCAGGGTAAGTTCCGACCTGCACGAAATGCATAACGATCTGACAATTAAAATCCACTTTTCCTTGTTATTTTACCATCCATAGTTCGTCCCCAAGTTGTTTAGGAATAATAACATTGAGTTTTTTGACCCTTTGCCTTAGAATTAGTTAGTTCATCAATGTTCTAAATGTTGTATGTCGGTGTCGTGTTGGCATAAAAACTTTCATGTCGCATGGTGGATGTTGGGATAGATCGGTGACATTTTCTAAATGCCGGACTATGAATTTTTGTGTTCCAACTTAAATCTTAGTAAAGGCTGACATTCACTAAATATTATAAATTTTATTAATGCAACTCAATATGAAGATAGTTTGAAGCTATTGCCAATTATAGATTACCAAAATACAAGTATAATTGAACATATTATTGAAAGAATTACAAAATCCCCATGATAATCTATCCTTTTGCTTCTTCTAAGAAGAGACGACCTTGCGAGATTCGAGGGATTGTTGAGGACGTTTGGATCTAGGGGTTTGTCGAAGACAAGAGGGGAGATGATTGGATATGGTTTTTTCGAGGAGTTATCAATTACAGGTTTTGTTGAGGAGTTACCAATTACAGCTTTTGAGAATAAATAACCGGGTTTGTTGCTTGGGATTTTCATAACTATTGGATTTGGTAAATTCTATCTCGGGTTTCAATTAGTATCCGTAAATCCCAAGAAAACCAATGAATTTTTGAACCGACGTCAATATCCTGACATATCGATTGGCATTTCTTCAAAACAACATCATGATAGTAAATTGATAATCATGGTGTTTTCTCTTTATTTCTGACATATTATCCGACATTGGACATATTCCACGAACATTTAGAACACTAAATTTAAATATCCCTTTTCCCCCATGAATTATAAACATCATTGTAGATCAATAAACAAGTTTGTTGAACGGAATTCAACCATCGTATAACATGATTAATGACATTATTTTATATTGTATGACTTTCTTGTAAATCAGAATATTTTCTAAATGACATAGCCCTTTTCCTGATGAGTTTAATTGTGGAATATAAGTCTACATCGAGTCAAATTATTATAATAGTCTATAGGTCCAAATCTTAAGTAACTTTTTATTTAAAAACTAAGGTTTCATATTTCTTATGAAGCTAACCCAATGAAATTCCATCTAGTAGAACTGAAGAATTATATATTTTCGAACTAATAGAGAGGAATATCCAGTGGCTGATCCAGAAATATTGATCAGAGAAGCACACTGCACATCACAAGTCTCTGTTAAGAACTCCAACCAAATAATATCTACAATCATCACATAACTAAAAACTACACAACAAAATTTGAAATTCGTTTTTATCATAGATATATATAAAAATTAGTATTGATTATTGAATTAAGGGATCAATTAAAAAGAGGCCAAACAAATGGTCCAAAGATGATGTCTTTATTAGGAGATCCATTGATTTTGAATGAATATATAGAGGAAAGAAAGCCCAATAGAGAGAGAGCGGGAACATATCTATTGATATGGATTTGCAAGAAAGCAGATATGCCCATTGCCAATTGGGAGAGAGTAGTAGAGTAAAAGAGTGGTATAGAGAAAGAGTACACAGGCGTATTTAATTGGATATTGGGCTAATGGGTTTGCGTTATACTTGAAGTAGTGGGATGAGCCGGGCAGCTAATATTAACTCAATAAAGTATAAAATCATTATTAAGAGAAACTGGATATCCACATGACAATAATGTCATTTTTTGTGGTGAAATATATTTCATTTCCTTTATTTAGAGAAACTGGATATCCACATGCCAATAATGTCATTTTTTGCGGTGAAATATATTTCTTTTACGTAATAAAGTGTTGATTTCCACCCCCCCCCCCCCAATAAGTTATCAACAATAGATCGATAATATTATTTTGTATTTCTATTACATAAAGATTTAAAATAAAAAGAGAGAGCATTAAGACTATTGGCTAATGAGATTCATGTCTTTTTAAATTGAACGTTAATTTGATTTTGAGGATTAAAAGTGTGAGGATTTATGGCAATGATAGGCAATTACCATATGAATTGCATTCTAGCCTTGATATATAAGGCAACTCTATGGTATAGTATCTTTAGTATTGAACTTTTTCCCCAAATCTGGAGGGGGTACGTGCCCCCTCAATGTCGTGAGGCGGTTCCGTTGTTGGGAATATCTCAAATAGAGTCATTGCGACTCCCATAAGTGTAGTGCCCCAGCCTTGAGCTACCTAACCTTATTCCCAACCGAATTCAATTGTTTCGATAAACCCTTTACAGTATTATTTTGTCTTCAGATAAAAAATGATTAAAGTTTATGATTGGTGAAGTATCTTAATCTTACTTTTATTTTCTTACAGAATGGTTCTTCAGCTAGCTTGGAGCTTGATTTAGTGCAATATCTTGTCCCCTCACCAACTTGTTCCGGTTCTAATGTTTGCTTACACAGCTAATTTGACAGACTCCAAAATGGTTGGATCAAAACGATGCCTCAAATAGTGGTTCACATGGTTCTATTAACACTATTGTTGGTTCTGTTGACGATGCTTCCTCTAAAAAGGTTTTACCTGCTAACCTTTTTTCCTACTTTAATAGACGAAGGATCAATGATATGGACTTGTTATATGCCCTATCATAAGAAGGAAATATGATTTTGTGGACAGTCTACCTATTCCTAGAACACATTTTGCTAGTTATTGGAGTTAAGGTTATTACATTATTCTATACTTGACCTATAATTTCCTTCAATAAATTATACTTGACTTTCAATAGGTGGTGATAATTTTTTAATCTACAAGCTTCAAAATGCTGATAAGTTTTAAATTTACAAGCTTCAAAATGCTGATTACAGAGTTGAATATGATCATAGATATTGAGGATGCCTTGGCGACGTTGCATAAAAAATAACTCGTTCCGTTGTTGGGAATATCTCAAATAGAGTCATTGCGACTCCCATAAGTGTAGTACCCCAGCCTTGAGCTACCTAACCTTATTCCCAACCGAATCAATTGTTTCGATAAACCCTTTACAGTATTATTTTGTCTTCAGATAAAAAATGATTAAAGTTTATGATTGGTGAAGTATCTTAATCTTACTTTTATTTTCTTACAGAATGGTTCTTCAGCTAGCTTGGAGCTTGATTTAGTGCAATATCTTGTCCCCTCACCAACTTGTGCCGGTTCTAATGTTTGCTTACACAGCTAATTTGACAGACTCCAAAATGGTTGGATCAAAACGATGCCTCAAATAGTGGTTCACATGGTTCTATTAACACTATTGTTGGTTCTGTTGACGATGCTTCCTCTAAAAAGGTTTTACCTGCTAACGTTTTTTCCTACTTTAATAGACGAAGGATCAATGATATGGACTTGTTATATGCCCTGTCATAAGAAGGAAATATGATTTTGTGGACAGCCTACCTATTCCTAGAACACATTTTGCTAGTTATTGGAGTTAAGGTTATTACATTATTCTATACTTGACCTATAATTTCCTTCAATAAATTATACTTGACTTTCAATAGGTGGTGATAATTTTTTAATCTACAAGCTTCAAAATGCTGATGAGTTTTAAATTTACAAGCTTCAAAATGCTGATTACAGAGTTGAATATGATCATAGATATTGAGGATGCCTTGGCGACGTTGCATAAAAAATAACTCGTTTAGGCATCTCTATTTGAGCAAACCAATTCTATTGAATTTTATCACATATAACTAAAATGTCCATGCTTCTTGCTTCTCTGGAGTACCTGTTGATACTAGACAAGAATATAAATCTCTAACAAAAATAAACAAATTTTTCTCATCAAGAAAAAGCTAACATTAAGATGCTATATATATAAACTGCTTAGTGACATAAACTTTATCTCGTTACGCTGTTATCCTCACAACCTATGGTTGCCCGTTATAGAAAGGTTCCGATAGCGTAGAAAATTGTACTTGTCATATAGGGTGTCTGCTGCATCTCATTCTTATCCAAATCATGGAAGTGCATATGAGGGCTTTGTAGAACTTGTTTGGTAGTTAGTCCAAAATGCGGAATCTTAAGCTTAATTTATTATTTTTGTTGCAGGATACTGAGCTTACAGCCACAGATCCTTCCAAATACAGTTTCTGGTATGGTTGAGTCAAAATCAGTTGGTACATTTTCACCACTGCAAAAGCAAGATGGTCAAAGGCGGCTTTTGGTTGATAGGGGCGTGGGTTCTCCTCGGCTTGTTAAATCAGCTAGTTCAAGTTCATTCACAAGTGAGCTCAAATCTGAATCTGAAGCAAAGGTTTGCCATAGTTTTACTTCTAGGAAACAGCTAAAAACGTATAGTACTTATCATGCATCCTATTTCTCCTTGCTAAAAAGCATATTCAGTCATCGTTGATCAACTTCCTGCCAAATTACTAATGTTTTTCTATGACTGCTGTTTTGTAGTTATGGTTTTCTACTTGCAATTTTTTTTGAGACATGTTTCTACTTAATGTTGGAGAATTAGGAAACTGCATGCACAAAGAATCACTGTAGCTGAAATAAGAATGTTGAGATGGATGATTGGCAATAGCTCCATGTAATGTCTTATAATCAGAAGACTTCGAACTTATGGTTTTGTTGTTTTCTTCTTCTTTGCTAATTGCCAGAAATCGATGCCAGCTGCAGCAGGAGCTGTTGCAGCTGCAGCAATAGCTGATCAGATGCTCGGACAAAAGGAAGATACCCACTTGGCAATTGTTCTGGCACAAACTTTCCCGCTTAGCCAGTTACATTTCAACATGTTATCCTCCATATGTTGTTTCTACCGTACTAATTCTTATCGTTCTTTAAAAATTCTATTCCCAATTAATAAAAATTACTTGGTCTTTTGGCTAATCTATGTTTCAATAGTGAATATGCCAATTTATATTCACTGTGGTCAATTATTAGCACTATTTCCCATACTGTTCCTTAGTCAGCTAGGTATTCATTTAAGCCTCCTACTTGTGTTTCTCGGTCGATGACCCACCCCCTCTCCCCACCCCCTCTCCATCTATCTCCCCCTGATTTTTTTTTTAATGCTGTGGTCTTATTAACCGTTCCTTATTACCGGTGGGCCTGCCGGCTCGAGGCAAAACTTTCACGGCTGCGAAGCTTACAAGATATCTTAGGTGGCTAGGCCATGAAACCAAACATTTTAATGTTGGCAAGGTGACAATTCTATTGACTTCTTCAGGTTTCATGCAAAATAGAGCCAGTAAAGGCGTTCTGTTACTTCCTTCTTACTATTTCATTTGTTTTTTTTTGGGCATGTAATTTGCTGGACAGTATCGCCGTCTGAAACATGGAACAAATCAGGTACTATGTGAAGCATTTAGCAAATTTCCTTTCTATAGCTGCCCAAAGCGGCGAAGCCTTTAGTTTGCAAAAACCGGAGCATGCAAATTCCTGTGATTGCATAAACAGTACCACCATCATCAGAATTGTCAGTTTGGCTTTAGGTGTGATAAGTTCATAGTGACACCGTGCCAAGTAGCCCCCCCCCCCCCCCACACACACACAAAGCAGCAGCAAAAAACACACACACACACAAAACAAAGGGGGGAAATGCTGAGCTCTTATGTTCGAGTAATTAAAAAAAACACACGCACAAAACAAAGGGAAAAAAATGCTGAGCCCTTATGTTCGAATAATTAAAAAAACAAACACGCACAAAACAAAGGAAAAAAATTTACTGAGCCCATATGTTCGAATAATTAGTTCTGCATCTGATTCTTTTTATTGTTTATATTTGATAAGATTTGTGGCTATGATACCACTTGGTAGAGATAGGGTAGCTATGATATTGCTTGTAGGATATCTAGCTTTGATGTCTTAATGATAGAATAGATTTAGTTAGTGGAGAAGTATTGATAGAAGGATTGGTAGTAGATAGAAGTGGATACAAAGGGAAATAGAAGCTTTGTTTGGAGCAGCTTAACACATAGAGTAGATGTTGGAGCTTCTTATCTCCAACATTGTTTGTTGATATTGGAGGACTTTCCCTCACACTCCTTTGGCCTCCCCTTTGGGGTATTTACAGGCATACATGATTTTCTCTAGAATATGTCTAGAGAATTCTATAATGAGCTTTCTATGTAGGTCTAAGAGTGTTCTTTTTTTTAGAACTTTCGTTATATATCTTGCACGATCTTACAATTTACAAGATTAGAATAGATACTTCTCAAAAGATGCTATATGTTATCTTGTAGATTCAAGAAATCTCGAGGATGCTTCGGCGAATTTTTTGCGCTCTCTTGAAAAATTGATAATGCCCGTGTTTCCTAGAAGGCTTAATTCCAAAAAAAACCCAAACCTTTTAGCTAAATTACGAGAAACCCTCAAAAACTTTCAAAATTACGAGAAACTATCATGGCACAATTTTTTTCCTAGTTTTTTTGGCAGTTTCGTGCAATTTATTACTGATGTGGCACCTTATTCTTGGTATGTTTTCTGAGTTTTAAAAAAGTTTTGTGGTAGCTTCTTGTGTATTTTGAAAGTTTTGTGGTAAATGTTTTTGGGGGTTTCTCGTAGTTTGGCTAAAAGGTTTGAGATTTTTTTTGGATTTAAGCCTTCCTAGAAACTTAATAGTGCTCGAGTTTTTGTTGATTTCCAACAATTTTCATTAATTTTAAGATTAAGGAATAGGAAGTCTCTAAGTTGATACTTCAGTACTGCAATATGCCGAATTTTTTTAAGTTTAGCATTCATTGGGTAGAAGTATTGCATCAATTTCTTATTAAATTTAGTTTCGGAGCCTAATTCTACAGAGGGAGCCTTTTTGAATGAGTCCCCGTGAAGAAGCATACGTTACCCAGAAGACTCAATGGAAAAATTTGCTATTACGATAATAGGCCCTCTCATTCTCTTGACATCCCTGCTTCAAAACTACAAACCAATACCGGGACCCTGCAGTTTTGAATGTCTGGTTTAATACGAAAACCTGGGAGCCAATAGGTTGTACGCTTTTCTAATAGTATTTTTTTCTTACTCTTCGTTTAGTCCTTTTCTTATTCTTTAAAAAAAAAAGTTATTATTAGTTGATGTTGTTTATATTATTCTACTGCTAACTGCAGGCTTGGTCCGCTGGAAAAAGTAAAAGTATGACGTATTTTCTGGCATTCAGACAAAAAATAAGTTTGTGCAGATCCGCAAAGCCAGAGAATTCATATTGCTTAGGAAACTTGGCTTACCACAAATTGCTGGAGATGATTAAATGCACCAATTAGGAGTGATAGGATCTTGAGTGAGGAGCTGATAGGACTAGGGATAAACCAAAACAAACACGGATCTAGTAAAAGGAACAAAGACGGAAAAAAAACAATTGTATCTTGAGATTTAAACAGAGAATATGGACCTCAGCAGGGTTCTGTGGAGAATAAAAATTTCATGCAGCCATTAGCCAGCCTTGCAAGAATTTGGGTTAAAGGTTTTGTTCTTAAGTTTGTTGAAAATGGACTACACATGCCATAGGTTTGAACTTGCTCCAGATCTCAGTTGTTAGAGTAGATTTACTGTTTAATGTAGTTATAACTTAAGGACAAAGATTCATAACTCAAGCTAAATGTTCTATTCCCAAAATATTCTGGGTGCCATAGCACTGATTATTGGCACCTTGTCTGTCAACATTTTATCTGCAACATGCTTTTACCTGAAGACTTAATGTCAATGAACAGTGAAGAGAAATATTAAATAATTGACAGTTTATTAAATAAACTGTAATTTGTGTGACAACCTTGTGCCACATTATGAGCAACACTGATCTAAAGAATAACTACAACAAAAACCCTTTTGAGATTTATAATAATGTGTCTTCTTGTTCAGATATCAATTATTCCTATTGTGATAGTTTAATAATTCTAGGTATAAAGTAGTCTCTACTTACTGCCCATTTCCTCCAATAGAACATATTACAATCTTCAAATAATTAACATTTAGAATACTTCTGTCACCTTATTTATGCAGACTGAATTTTTTCGAGTTGACAATCAAGAAGGTATAGAAGCAAGGAATGAGGTAAATATTAGTTATTGTATATAAAAAAATACAGCAATTCTCAAAATGTGCATGTTGTAAATAGACACCCTTACTTTATTACCGCCAAGCATTCTTCTTAGGCACTGTGGTCTGCAATAGAAAATGCAGGATTTATTATACGTGTTGCAACATTTTTTGTGTGTACGCTCCACTAGTTGTTGCAAGTGGCCATAATCCTTCATGTTGTATCTTTATTTGCACAATTTGCAAATCCAAATCACTTTTTATTTGGTTGAACTGAGAAAGGGAGAATGAAACACACATCTGCTGCAATTCGTAAAAGGAGTAAATGGGTGATGCATTACCTCTACTAAATGCCTACTTTACAATTCCCAAAGCTGTGACAGTTTTTTCAGCACAGTTTACAATTTTGTTTAACATGGGAATTGGAAATCAAGCTGCAAAATTTGCTTTTGGGCTCCATTTCAATTTAACCCAAATATGGCTGAAATATCCCCTAAGTCATCATTTTGAGGCAAAATTATTGCCCTGATAAATCAGATAGTCTAAGAATACTTGCTATGAATTGGGTAGTTGGTTTCAGAAAATTTGGAACCCATGACCTGATACCATTCCCAAATAATCTTGGCGGTTTTGGCCCTAACATTTCATACTGCCACCCCTTGACTCTCTCTCTCTCTCTCTCTCTCTCTCTCTCTCTCACGTGTTTTAACCTTCTCTCCGCTCTGCCGCTCTATTTATCTTCCTGGATGAGTCTCCGCTTCAATATTTCCTTGATGGCAACACCTCAACGATGAGACTTTCTCGCTTATGTTTCATTAATTTTGGGGAAAACTGTGTTTAGGGCCCTAGGGTACAAAACCAAAGTTTGTAGTCCTTGGGTCCAAAAAATTGCTAAAAACTCCTAAGTATGTTTAAATTTGTGCTACACCGAATATTTGTTTGTTATGCAAATAAATTTTCTATATGAACATCTGATTAGATATTGACTTGACGTCTGATATCTGCACTCCGATATAGAAGACCCTCCACCACATCCAGATATTTGATATAACCTGGTTTGCATCATTCAAATGAATTAGACAAGTCTGTTATCCTTTTTTTTTTGTATACAATTATTATAGTCTTTATAGATATTCTCTCTATTAGAGCTTCATAGACAACTCATTTCTTTTTGTGTCTTGAATTTCTTGTTGTTAGGTTGCAGCACTGGCGATGGAGGATATGATAGCCTAGATGCAGGAAGGAGGTCAGTTAAAAGTGTGGGTTGATCATTGGTTATTACTGACTTGTTCTTGTACGCTCAGGTTGGTATATTTGATGCCACAAACAGCACCAGGAAAAGAAGAAATATGCTCATGAAAATGCTAAATGACGTCTTACAAATCTTAATTAGTATGTACTATATACTACAAGAAAATGGACATATGATATACAGGCCTCATTAGTTCAAATTTCAGCATTTGTTACATACTGTTATCGAATTTGTGGTCATAGCCATCATTTATCTTTTGTTGCATATTGTTGTAGAAATTGCAGCTATAATAACATATTTATATTAGCTTGCGGTTGAAAGTAAATCTATACCTTGAAGGACCAGAATATAACTGCTTACTTCTTTACGAATTATTATGACAAGTGCATCTAACTACCACTAAAATTGGCACTGTGGTGATATATGGATTCTCCGCCTTGATGCTCGAGCTCAATATGACATATTCAGGCGGAGTTCATGTTTCTTAATTTACGAGTACATTCCTTTTTGAAATTTATCTTATTGTCGACTATAGGCATACGATATGATAAGTCTACCTGAAGGAAAAAGAAAACATAAAGAACGGGAAAATGTTTTTATTAGTAAATAGAGTAATGACTAATGAGTATTGGCACCATTAGCTGCTATTGATGTTCCTCGACTCTGTTTGCCCATGTTTGAATTATCATGTATAATGTTACGGCTTATTTCTGAAAAAAAAAATTACCAAATAGTTTCAGTGCTTGGCAACAACCACCATGACAAGTTTGTATTCTCCAAAAAACTACCATGAGTAACGGTGTGACGTCACCGTCATGTCACTTAAGTTGTCACGTCTCCCAAAAGCACCCCTTTTCTTCATCCTCCATCTTTCCTTTTCTAACCCTAACCCTACACCTCCTCCCTCCGCCCGCGGGTGCAGCCACGACCCTCCCTTTGGACGCCACCGCCCTTCGCTCTTCGGCCACCATATCCACCCCCTCCTCCCGTAACAAACTTACAAATGCTAACAGTAAGAACTAACCCTGACCTCAACCTCAATCTCAACCTCAACCTCTGCCTTCTCCCTCTACCTCTGTCCTGATCTCTTCCCTGCCCCCAACACCAATTCACTCCGCCCCTCCGCCACCTCCTCTCTATACCCCTGATGAAACCCTAGTGCTAGCATCTTCTTCATCTTCATCTTTTTATAATCATCTTCCATCATCTCTATCATCTTCATCATCCTGTCCTTCATCACCTTTGCTGCTCCGCTCTCTTGCCACCGTCGACCTCCACTTACTACTGTTGTCAAGTGTTTAATTAATAATTAAAACTTATTAAGAAATAATTTTTAACTATTTAATTGTATTTATTGAAAGGGTAAAATCGTCATTTAATATGCATGGTTAGCACTGCTAAGGTAGACCGACATTGACCGTTAGTCATGATAGTTTTTTGGAAATTTCAAAGTTTTTGGTATGTTGTTGTGAAACAATGAAACTATTTTGTTGTTTATTGAAATAATCCTAATATTATATATATATAGTTTATTTTGGGACCAAATTTATCAATTTTGATAGCGCTGTTTCAAATTACTCAATGTTTCTTTGAAGATGATTTAAATCACTTAATGTCAAATGCATTTACTTCTTGTTTGGTTTGCAGATTATATTTCTGGAAACTATTTGTAATGATGAACGCATAATTGAAAGGAATATACGATTAAAAATTCAACAAAGTCCTGATTATGCCGAACAGTGAGTTTCTATGCTTCTGTCTTGGAATTTTAGCCCAGTATTTTTAACAAAAATTTGTAAGCCGAGCGATTGCAATAGTTGATGCTATTTGCAGACCCGATTTCGAAGCTGGACTCCTAGACTTCAAGACGCACCTAGCTAATTATGAAAAGGTCCAAAGTATCAAAATTTTAAGCATCTGTTCATGAAATGCGGCTACACATGCTCCTTTTCGTACAGCAAATTATATATTTTTTCCAGGTATATGAGCCAGTGGAAGAAGGCTCTTACATCAAAATGATCGATATGGTCAGTGGTCACTGCGGGCAAATACAAGTATGGATTTATTTTATCTTGTGCTAAACTTAAGTTTATATTATTGGTGCATTGAAATCAATGCTTTACCGGTTACTGCTTGAAAGTTGAATTTCTGTCTGCTTTATTTTCCTAACTTCTAGACCTTTCGGATAAAACCACAAGTTGTGTTCTAATTGAGAATAATGGAGGGAAGAGCCATAGGAGAGAATTTCCTCCTACGGCGTCAATAAAAATTAATCCTCTATCATTTTATTCGACGATCGACATCCATCATGATCTTTCATCTAAGATGTGGATACAGCAAATTTCATGTGATTCACATTTTTACTTTTGATTTAGTGGGTGCGAATTTTTTTACGCTTTATTGACAATAGAACTTTTTACATTGCTAAATCTAATGTAGTAAAACACGTATTCGTTTGGCAAATTCACATTTTTACTTTTGATTTAGTGGGTGCGAATTCTTTAACGCTTTATTGATATTAGAACTTTTTACATTGCTAAATCTAATGTAGTAAAACACGTATTCGTTTTCTATTTGTTTGGTAAGCGAGTAGCGTATAATCGGATTATACGGTGATTAATCGTTTTACGAGAATTATGCAGCCATAAACAAAAATACGCGCACACAAATATTTGTAAGAAAAATTTAGCCTTACTTGCAACTATTAAATATGGCCGCAGTCTAATGGTAAAGCATCCGAATAAAATTAAATGAGGAAGATTGTTGTTTCGAGTCCCACCGGAAATACAATATATTTTGTACAATATATATTATATAATTTACGCACAAACAATCTATGGGCATATACAATATCTCACACACATCATACAATTATAAATTACCATATAAACACACCACAACAAACCACACAAATAATATCAAATCAAAATGTTGATAGCATGCTACGTTTAAGCAATAACACCACATAATGTGATATAAAGATAAGTCTCATAAATAAGCAATACCATATGGTCTATAAATAACTTTAAAAGCAACAAAATATCATAAACAAATATTCTACTAATCGTACTCATCATCATCTTCATAATACTTTTCTGTATCATCCAGCTCCTCTTCATAAATTGACATTTGGCATGGTATTATTAATAGGGATTGAAAAATAAAACAGGTTTTTTTGTTCTCTATAACCAATGATTTCTTACATGCTACAGTTTATGAGAATGGATAAAAATAAAATTTTCCTTAAAAAATCGTCAATAAATTGGATGCTGCGGGCAAAAAAATAAATAAAATGGAGGAAACCCTAAAAATTATCTCTGGAGGCTTTGATCGATGAAGGTGAAGCTGGAGGCCGCGATCTAGGTCGAAGGCGGGAGACGTCGAGACTGGAGGATCGAGAATGGAGGTCGAGGCTGGAGGATCGAGGTCGAGATAGAGGATCGAGGTCGAGGATCAAGGTTGGATCGAGGAAGAAATCCGGGTGAGAAAAAAATGAGAGATCTTGGTTGCTTCAGTAAATGAATAGAAGTGGGTGCTGTTTTTTTTCCAAAGCGGGTATATATTTTTTCACAATTGTTTAAACATTAAATGCCCGATTAACCGTTTAAACCCATTATATAGTGTTTAATTGTTTTTGACTGGTTAATGGAGCGATTAATGCAATTTATATGCTGTTAAGCACCGTTTACGATTATACGGCCGATTAATCGACAACACTGGCTAAATCAACGGTGAAAAGAAGTTAGAATAACCCGAAATTTAGTGTATCGACATATTAAACAATAAAGACCAAGATGGACAGTGCGGATTGTCAGAAAAATAGAGTATTTTTTCGCCGCTATAGGAGGGTTTTCCTCCTATGGCCTCTGTCCTCCATTATTCTCATTCTAATTATGTTTGATGCGAAATTTCATAACTAATATTGATAACATTGTAGAAACATGTGGATGCATTTTTCTCAATCATGAATAATATAAAGTTTTTTTATTTATTTTAGACACCTAAAACTTCCATATTTCTTAAAAAACACCTAAGGTTAGTTAACCCAACTGGAGTTAAACTCAATGCATTTAGACATGATTACCCTCATTAAAGGAGCTGCTCTCTCATATCCTTAAACTCCTCATTCAATATAGGACCCTATTAAAGAGATAGGGTATTTAAGTTGAAGGGGTGATGTGCTTTTATAGGTACACATGAGCTTTTGATATAAGTGGCCTTCCAACAATAAGTCTTAAGCCTTGTTGAGGTTTGACCTATCTTTTATCTTATATCTATGTTTTTCTTTTGTTGTTTCCAATGTGGGACTATCATTAAAGTTTTCCCATCATTTGGTTTTATTTTCAACACCCCCTTACGTGCAATTATCATTTTTTTCTTGGTGTGGTTATCATGTGGAAAGTACGAGACGAGTTACGTGTAACCATCACTTATTCTTGATGTCGTTATCACGCCGAGAGAACGAGTTTGGATCAAGCCATCGACTCTGATACCATGCTAAAGAGATAGAGTATTTAAGTTGAGAGTGATGTGCTTTTATAAGTACACATGGGCCTTTGATATAAGTGGGCTCCCAACAACAAGCCTTGTTGAGGTTTGACCCATCTTTTATATCTTATACCCATGTGTTTCTTTTGTTGTTTCCAATGTGAGACTATCATTAAAGTTTCCCCATCATTTGGTTTTTATTTTCAACACTTCCCCTCACGTGCAATCATCACTTTTTCTTGGTGTGGTTATCACGTCGAGAGAACGAGTTTGGATCGAGCCATCGGCTTTGATACCATGTAAAAAGATAGAGTATTTAAAGTTGAGAGAGTGGTGGGCTTTTATAGGTACACATGGGTCTTTTGATATAAGTGGGCTTCCAACAATAAGACTTAAGCCTTGTTGAGGTTTGACCCATCTTATATCTTATACCTATGTGTTTCTTTTGTTGTTTCCAATGTTAGACTATCATTAAAACCCATGTTCTCTCTCACCAACGGCGATCCAAGGAGGAAGAACCAAAAAAATTCTCTCCTCTCTTCTCAGCTGAACCCTAGCCCCAAATCAAAATGACGCGGCCCTCAATTTATCAATTCTGAGTTAATGTCGTAGCCCCAAGTCGAAGGCAACAATCTTAACTTTCTTACATCCTCATTCCTTACTTTTCATTCACTGTGTTTTTTGGGTAAAAGTGACAAGCTCAGCCCTTAATTTCTCAATTTCAAATCTAGTGTTTTTGTGTAAAAAAAAGGGGGAATTTTGGGTGTTAATGTACAGAAGATTATAGAAGGAATATTGATTGAAATTTTGGGGACAATTTTTGGTGTTGATGCATCTGCCCCCTTGTATTTACACTCTTTTTAGCAAGTGTGCAAGCTTGCTAGAATAGCACAAAAGCATAGTTTTTTATTAGCTTACGAAGAACCCATAATTAAGCAAGAAAAAAATAGCAGGTAGAGGTATTTTAAAGAGAAAGAGAAAGATAGTCAGAGACTATGACTTAGAGAGGTTTTGTGTGTGTGTGTGTGTGTGTGTGTGTGAGAGAGAGAGAGAGAGAGAGAGAGAGAGAGAGAGAGAGAGGTGCAACATAAGTGATTAATGGAGGAAAAAGAAGAAGATAAAACCCTCCTTTAAACCCTAAACTTGACCGTAGAAGGGTATTTAGGTCATTTAAGGCATTCAGAAGGAGAGTGAAGTAGTAATAGTAAAAGTGAGGTGCAACATAAGTGATCAATGGTGGAAAAAAGATGAAGATAAAACCTTCCTTTAAACCCTAAACTAGACCGTAGAAGGGTATTTAGGTCATTTAAGGCTACCAATGGCTAGAGTTAACAGACCTTTAACCATGTTTGGATGGAGTTTAATTAGGGGGACTATTTTAGTTAACTTTTAAGAATATACTGTGTTTTTTAGAAATACATTGTTTTATGTGTCTTTTTTAGAAATATGGAAGTTTTAGGTGTCCAAAATAAAAAAAAACCCTAATATAAATTATCTGCAAGTCCCTTTATTTCTTTGTATTTTTGTACTTCTCATCATTGATTCCATTGTTTTTATAAACTACCCTTTCTAGTTATATTTTGTTTCCCTTGGCATATTCAGATACCTTAACAATTTGCTTCTTAGGTCAACAACATCAGCGGATATCTTCCTGGACGAATCGTCTTTTTCCTGGTAATTATCAGCAAGTGCATAATTTTCCTACCGCTTGGTTATTCTAGATAACTTGTGAGAAAATGAATTTTTTTAATTATTTGGAAAAATATGCAATGAAGGTGATTATATTGTTCTAAAAGCAACGCTTCAATGCATTACATTTACATCAGTTGATGGTCTTTTCTATGAGAAAAGGTGATTTAATGGCATCTGCTAATATTAATTTCTAGTTTTCAGTTACCAGAAAATGGATTGTTGTTAAGGGCCATAGATACTGTTAGGAATATTGGAAATGAATTTTTGATAGATTTCTAGTTTTAACTTTTAACTAGTTAAATCTAATAGCTTGTTGTTTAGTGCCAACGATTTTTAAGCTAATTGGTATCATCAGAGTTTAAAACAGATGATCAGTAAGGTGTACAGGAAGAGAAAACTCTCAAAAGCTTGTTGTTCTTGTCAACCTTCCAAAGTTCTACAGGAAGAGAAAACTCTCTATTGCCTATAGCTTTTGACCTCTCATTACGTGCAGCTGATGCTAGAAATGGATATGAATATTGTAGGTCTGATTTGGGGTTTTAGAGATAAGTAAGCGGACTGGAAATTCTGCTAATTGATAGGGATACTGATTTTCCGAAATTAAGCATTAGCTCAGTTCATTACATTTGAAGTTACTACCGATAAATTGAGCTGTAATATGTTTATCCTCAATGTTGGAAGTGTTTATGGCTGTTGGTACTTTAATCTGCTGTATATGCCATGGCAGGTGAATACTCATCTAACACCACGGCCGATTCTGCTTACTCGCCATGGCGAGAGCCGAGATAATGTGAGCGGAAGAATCGGGGGTGACTCAGTGTTGAGGTTTGTTCTGATATCAGCTTCATTTAATCTAGTGTTGTATAATCGAACTCTCAAAATTCTTACAGTTGGAAATGAACGCATTGTTCTCAAAATTTTCTACCTGCTCTTTACTGTATTGTAATTGTAGAAATGCTTATTAAACATTAGCCAAACATTCAAGTGGTATCTAGAAACAGATAACCAAGAAATCAAGGGTCAAACCCTCAGCAGGAGCCAAATTTGTCGAGTAATGCCAAACAAAAATGATGTTATTAAGTTTCAAGGTGTGCCTGTGTGTGTAATATAATTGCAAAGGCCACGATTTCCCTGTATTTATACTTTCAAAACTAACAGATTACTATGTATAATTTTCCATTTTTACTATTTTGTGCTAAGAATGGTTGACCGATATACATTATTTATTCTGGTAAATTCTTCCTACCCTTTCAATATTTTTAACTACTTAATTTATAAATGATTGATTTTTCATATATCCAAATAAGCTTGATTTTGGGACATAAGTACACAAGTACAATATTACTTTCTTATTTATGTAGACATCAGAAAGTGGTAAATAGTCATAATTATAGTATATCTCTGTCAACTTCTATGTTGATTACTCGTTCTGATCATTATTGTATAAATGAGAGCATTTTGACTGGTATGAACAGTGAAGCTGGGGAACCTTACACCAAGAAACTTGTCAACTTTATAGAGAAGCGGCTGAAATCTGAGAAGACTGCTACTGTAAGAATTCAAACTTTGACCTATGTTTTTCAGTGTTATATGAGTTTGGCCATTTGGTCCAACAACATCTTATATTTTCAGTATGTAGAATTATTACCTGTGATACGAATGCTTCAGTCATTGTCAATTTCTTTTTCATATAATGTTCAGTAAGTCTCCTGTGCATGCATGTGTGTATTTTACTGCCCCCATGACCAATGCAGATGTGGCTTCAGGCTATATGTTATCTAAAAAGGGAGAATACATCATCCAAACCTCATGATATGTGCACATTAATCATTCACCAAAAACACAATGTGATGACTTGGTTTATAAATTTGAAGTTGATGTAACATTATGTTTGGTCTGCAGTTTCGATTACTTGAGCAAGTCTCCTGCATGAGAGAAAAAGGAAAACATTTGGTTCAACTCTGGAGTGTAGCTGCATGTGTGTGTGTGCGCGAGAAAAAGGAAAACAAATCATCCTCTTCTGTTGATATTGGTTATGATGAATTTGACTTCTCAATATACCATCAATCATTTCATTGTCTACTAGATTAATACTGCAATGCTTATTGAGGCGTTCCGAATTGAATTTGATGCCAAAAAAATTAAATGAAATTTGGATATCCAAATGGGATAAAGGCTACAAGTTCTTGCTGTCCTTCAAACATTAGCAGTTAATCTGACAATTATGTTCGAGTGTAAAACATTTTGGGCATATGCAAAGTTGCTAAGGCGTGGAACGTAATGATACGTGGAACGAAAGTGGGTGGTACGCTAATTGGTACGAAACGAGGTGCAAACGGGTAGGCTTCCTCAGAATGTTGAGGTGGAATGAAATACGATAAGAGATGGGGATAATTACTTTCAAAGACTGAGATATTATTTTATTTTTAAATACTTTAACAGCTACTTTTTCATTATTGTGAAACGTGAAAATGTCCATGTTGTAATTGTTGGTCATGAAATCGCTATTAAATGAATTAAAATGTTATTCTTAATATTAATGCACAGTATTAGTATGGTCAACTTGTAAATGTTATTCTGAACACCAATTTGTAGTTTCCGAATGAAATATTTTACATTTTGGATGGAATGTTCCAAGATAGGAAACATAGGGGTTAAATAGTTTTATGGTAATATGTTCCCGTGCTTTTAAAACTCTTTGTAATCTATGTTGTAAATAATATATGCTTTAGTAGTTCAAACATTATATATATTCTTGTTTCAATATATGGGCTGTGAGTATCTCTTGTTTTAAATAATATATGCTTCAGTCCAAACATTCTATATATTCTTGTTTCAATATATGGGCTCTCTCTCTCTCTCTGTGTGCGCGCATGTCTGAGAGTGAGAGAGAGAGAGAGAGAATCATTTGTTATTCTTACATGGTTCAGATATGAACCAGTACTGTTCAGAGAACGATAATTACTGCAAGTCCTAGTGTTGGATTCCCAAAGGTTGGCCCAATCGATATTAGCTTCAAACATTATATGTATTCTTGTTTCAATATATTAGAACTTTTGATGGTCTTTGTGCCTCTGCTACTGATTAAGTCTGACTAATGCTACTTTTAGTGCTTGTAGATACAATGGTGTGCTCTTGACAAGATAAATGCCGGTGTACATGTATGTGATAGAATGACATTTGAAGAGGGACAATTTTTTAAAATATTAATAAAAATACGCTACTTTCAAAAATTATTACAAATGTAAGCCGCTTTTGGCCATGGCAGCGCCAGCTCAGCGCCCATGCCTTTTTTATAAAAAAAATTATACAAGGAACACTCGACAAGTGCGTCAAATTCAATGAAATATATGGGGCGCACTTCGTAAGTGCGTCCCGTACATTTTAGTATGGGGATCATCTCTCCTCTTGTTCGCTCATCTCTTCACTCTCCTCTCGATCTCCCTTTGTCCACTTGATCTCTTTCTCTCTCAAAACATCTCTCTCGATCTCACATCTTTCTCTTCCGTTCTCTCTCATCTCGATCTCTGTCTCTCTCAAATCATCTCGCTATCCTCTCGATCTCTGCCTCTCTCAAATCATCTCGCTATCCTCTCGATCTCTGTCTCTCTCCTTTCAATCTCTCATCTCTCTCCTTTCTCTCCTTTCAATCTCTCATCTCTCCCCTCTCGATCTATGTCTCTCTCCTCTCGATCTGTCCTTTCTCTCGATGTCTCTTAATAAAAAAATGAAAGGGGACGTAGTTACAAACTGCGTCCTAAACATTTTAGTTGGGACTTGCCCACTAAAATATATTGGGCACAGTTTGGAATTGCGTCCCATTCATTTTTGAATGGGCATAGTTCACAACTATGCCCATATAATTTTTTTTAAAAAAAAATCATCAGCGCTGAGCTGGTACTAATATGGCGTCTAGTGGTCCATATTTGTAATATTTTTTAAAACCAGCCCATTTTTAATAATATTTTTAAAAAATTACCTAATTTAAAAAATTGTCCTTAAAAAAACCATCAACTCTCTCTCTTCCCCTCTCTTCCCAGATTCACAATCTCTCTCATTTCTCTAACTAAGGTATATAATAAACCCAATCACCTCTTCTCCCTCCCAAAAAATTACCCGAGCCCCCAAAAAGCATCACCGAGCCCGACCAGCATCACCCTCGAGCCCTTACCTCGACACAACATCAACTTCACCGGCGCATCCCGACGACGCAGCAGCACCCATCTCACCCCAACAGCCCTCATCATCAAGCCGAGCGCCCCTAACTCCTTCGAGATCCCATGCCATCACCGACCCAAACCCAACAGAGAACGAACCCATCAAACCCCGAGATCTTCAACTCCGGCCACCTCTCACCGTTGACCCCCTTCACCCTCATAGCCACCACATCCTCCTTCAACCGCCCTCAACTCTCGGCTCCAGCCCTCAATCAATCACCGCATCCCTTCATCTTCGACCCAGCACCTTCGACTCCCTCAACCGCCGCCGTCTCCTGCCTCCGCACCCCACAACCGAGACCCGCCTCGTCTTCATCTCCTTCCTCCAGATATCAGAACCCACGCCTCCTTCAAAGCAGCCGAGCCCCTACTCTACCACGGTCGCAGCCATCTCCTTCACCGGAGCCTCCAACCACCGCAGCTTTCCCGACCACCATCGCCATCCCCTACTGCCGCCATCTTCATCCCTCATCTCGCAACCCCCTCGCAGCAGCAACCCCACCTTTGTCTTCTTTCAGCCGAGCGATCAAGTTTGGAGTTTTGCCTAGTATCGTCGCGTTTGATCCGTCAACAAGGCAAGTGTTCTTGCTCTTGTTTCTTTAGCCGATGCAACATCGGCTAATCATTCGATATATATGCTTTAGTTATATTTAATTTGATCAAATCGTAAAGTTGTGAAATCTTGATTAAGTGAAATCTTGATTAAATGAAATCTTAATATTTATCGTGCACGTAATGAAACCCCTAGGATCCTAGAGCACCCATTAATTAAATTAACTCTTTAAACCATGATTTAGATTATAATTGATTCATTGATAAATCCGGGTGTTAAATGGAGATACTTGCAAATTCACGTATATTCTTGTTTATATTTTTGACACGATCATATTATATCGACCGTTCTTGATATGCTACTTGAGACTATTAATATCACTTGCTCGACACGACATCTCTGTTCACGGTTATTGTTTCCTTACTTTAAAAATGAGATCTCTAATTAGAATGCTGAATTACATACCATGACACAATCTATACTGTTTACAAGTTTCATTTCCATACAATTAACGTGATATTACAAGTTCCAGTTAAGTTCGCATTCTTAATTAGTGATTCAGTTTACTATCGTGTTAGTTATAAATACGCGGGATGTTGGGGTAATTTGAGTGTGTGTTCGTTCAACAGGATCTCAGGAGTCCCATTGCCGGCAGCTCATACCGGGCTATATCGGTCGCTTTTTACTACATCTCGTACCGGGCTATATACGGTCGCTTGTTCATTCCACAGTTGGGCCCGTGTTTCCTTACCCCTGAGGCCTCACGTTAGGATAGATTACTCTTTTAGTGACCGGCTAGGATAGGACTTGACCGACTTAACCTGTTTACATGCTTACTTCATATTACCGCCATATCTATATCTACATGTGCATACTGGCTTCACTACAGCCACATATTCATGCCATCACACATACACGCTTGTACGATTGAATACTTATTAGGATGTTCTGACATCCCTGGGACTTGTCATTTTAGGTTTAGAAACTGATTCACCGGTAGAGCAGGATCAGAGTGACTATCAGAAGTTTGTCGAAGATCGGTAGCATTCGTAGGTTTATTCTATTTATATTTTAGTTATTATTTAGCATGTGTGTCATCGCGGGACGTTAGGAATAATGTATCTTTCTTTTCGGATCATGTATTTATTTTGACTCTCAGTTCCTGGACCTATTGTTAGTTAGATCTATTATAATCTTATGATTTCATTTTGATATTACTCGTTATTCTTGCAGCATGATTGTAGTATTATATTTTGGATATTATCGTACATATTTAGCTAGAGCCTTAGGTGTGACTGTGGGAAGGCGATTACCCCTTCTGTAGGAGTACTGACGGTTTCGGTCCATATTTTATTATCCGGGAATTAGAGCGTTATACGCTTTATTCGAATTCATGCTATTATTCAAACTAAAGCTTTGGAACTGTTTGGAATCTGAGCCAGTGCTTCATATCAGTATGCTATTATTCAAACTAAAGCTTTGGAACTGTTTGGAATCTGAGCCAGTGCTTCATATCAGTATGCATATCCATGCAATTTCTTTAAGATAACAAATGACTTCTAATTGGCTAATACACAATTCTACTGTTTTGCCTATTCAAACTTCTTTTAAAGGACGCTCACATAGCACTCGCATTTCAATAATATCCTATATCTTCTCATAAAATAACGAAGAGAAATGGTACTTGAGCAAAAAAAATATTCCTTTTAACTAATTAATACATTGGGTTTGATGAGAAACCTAACAAATAATCTCCCCTTTGTGTAGATCTCGCAAAAAAGACAAGCTTAGGTATCAGTATCCTCGTGGAGAATCATACCTCGATGTCATTCAGAGGTTACTATTTATATTATTCATTTTGGTGCACTCACATGGATATTTCACTTATTTGAGTTTGGATGTAATGTGACATTAAGTTTCATGATAATTTTACCCATATATTTTTGCAGATTAGAACCTGTAATTATTGAGCTTGAGCGACAATGTGCACCTGTTGTAATCTCTCATCAGGTTTTATAAATTAGTTGTTTTTTCTGTTTATAGGTCGATTTCTATTCAATTGATCATGTTTACTAATTTAAGATTCAATGTGATTTAGGCTTTATTAAGGTTGCTATATGCATATTTTGCAGACAGGCCGTTGGAGGAAGTTCCCCATATTGAGGCAAGTCATGAAAACTATTGTATCCTTTATGCCTTTCTTCTTTCAGTTACTTGGGGGACTGTTTTGGAAGTTTGGAATGGAGTTGCAATAGAAATTTGGCAGCTTCATGTCCTTTTTTTAATGCTGAGAAACAACATATGAATGGATATCATAAATAAGCTGCAAGATTTTGCAAGTTTAGTTGCAGCATATTTAAGCACATCTAATGTGACTTACGGTTCATCAACCGCAAATTTACTGTAGCTGCAAATTTATAACAAAATTTGCTTCGGATTTGGGCTCATTTACTTGCATCTAATGATGTAAAATGTGTTTATGTGGTGCTTTGGTGTCCACATACACGTACACCTCCTGTTTTTTTTCTAACTGGACCGTAAGCCTATTTTTTGAGTTGGGCCCTAAGCCTAACTCATGCACACAACACACCCACGTACACAACATGCATCCCGGGGACCTACGAATTTGTCATGAAAATGTTAAATTGTGGCGAATTCCCCTCCTGGGGATCGAACCCCGCACTCTCCCAAAGAGGGGAGAGTGCCACACCAACTGGGCTATTGGCTCATTGGTTCCTGACTCATAATATCGAGACGCATGGTCCATTATGTTAGCAAAGCTCATTTTCAAAAACGAACCCTCCTTTGTATAACTTTATTTAAAGTCATTTTTTTCTTTTCTTTCCCCCTTTCTATCCGTACTCTTTTAGGGTTTTCTTTCTCATCATGTCTCACTTCAACAAAAACTCTAGAATGACAATCTCTTTAGACAAAGCTTATAGAAAGATTCTTGGCTGCTTCTTTTTCTGGAATGCCATACTTTTCTAATGCATCTCAGTTTTATTTAGTATAAACTATGAAAATTTAAGTAGTCATCCTCTTTCTTTCTTGACTTCTCGTTGATTTATTTTAATTTTTACTTATTTCCATTTCTTTCTGTTTTTGTTTATCTTTCCTCTTCGTAAAGCCATACCATATATACGTATGTGCGGCATACAACACTCAACCGCATGATGGTGCCAGTGTTCCATCACATTGTTGCATGTGCATTTTCCATCGCAGCAAACCAAACTGCTCCTAGAGGGGGAAAACATTGAAAAACTAAAGTTGTTCCTTCTATATGTAGGTACCTCTTCATACTGTAATCGAGATTCAAATGGGGGTATCAGGTGTTGAAGAGAGAAGATACAAGCTTATGGATTGTGGTCTCTGACAACCTTTCTATAATACAAGATGCCGGAGAAAGCTTGCAGCGTGGTATTGCTGCCTTTTCTACATATATCTAACATCAAATCGGCATTGAGAGCTGGAAATATGGATTTTTTATGTTCCTAATTCGCATACTCTTACAATCTCTTATCGTCCTGACTTGTATCCGTAGGAAACATATAGGAAGTTCATTTGTTCTTGGTGTTAAGAGTAATCTAATACCTTCTGTAAACTTCTGTATCTAATATGTATTCACAAACTTTCATAATGTGTACTAATCATTCAAGAGGAGATGAAAAAGGAGCAGCTTGTACAGAGAGTTGTATAACAAAATGCTATTTTTTTATTTTCCCACAGATGACATGTGAACAGATTTTTATAATATCATATGACAGGAAGAACTTTGTGGTCATTTCTTGAAGATTGTGGCTATGATATTTATCCTGAACTTTCTGCCATAGAGACACCATATATCTCATGATAGAAGTTTGCTTATGGTCTATTTCGACAGTTATTCATCCCATCATATCTAAACTTGGAAGAGGTGTGCAATGCTTTCAAGCTAATAAACCCCAGTAGTATGTTTAGCTCTTTGTTTAACTCCATGATCTTTGGGTATCAAAAGAATCCTGAGATTTATTTGGTGTCTCTTGAATAATAAAATCGAGATAAATGCTTTACCTACCCACTTTTATTTTCTATCCGTATGTACCCAAAAGAAAAAGGTTGTGCTCACACGGTCCTAGATATTAGGATCATACATGAGATTATATGATGCCCATCACTTGGGTACATTAGGGTAGGAAAGGTATTAGTCATCGCACTGTATTTACCAAATAAGGCGAGAAACTCCTACTTATGTATCTCACCTTATTTTCCCCAGCACACCAAAAACATTGCATAATTTAATCAGTTTCCTTCATGACGCCAATCTAGAGCGCCACAGATCGACAACAATAAGAGGAAAGCAAACCAAGCACTGATTTGACCAACGCCCACCTTGCTGTGAAAGATACGAGCTCTATAGCCATTAGATGATCTTTTAATTGTCTGGTGGAGGTGAAGCCGAAGAAACGAAATTGTTACAGTAATTTATGATTCAACGTGCATTGTATAGCTGTGCATGTTTCAAATCCATAGTAAATATTTTAGATGATACTTGATACAAGACTTAAATAGAAGAGAGTCCCATAAACCATACAGTAAACAGACACATACTACATCATGCAACTCAAATGAAAATTTCAGCCAAAAGTAGTACATAACACACTCAAAGGTCTTCTGAAGAATCGTTACCTCAGTGCAGGTCCCTCTCTGTTGCCAGCAATACAAGTCCAAGCATTGAGTTTTGTAATGAATTTCCATGAAACATTTTGAAGCACAAACACAATTGCTATCCCTACTCCATAACCTAGACCTGTAAATAGTGCCAGCCCGATCACATAGGTTGAAAGAGAGTGATCGGACTCTGAAGCAGGCGGTTCCGTAGAATTCGTTCTGCTGCATTGCTTTGACAATGGGACCCCACACAAGCCTTCGTTGCCAACGAAAGAAGAGTTTGAGAACGTGGAGAGGTGATTATTCTGAGGTATTTTTCCCATCAGATTGTTGTTGGAGAGATTTAAGAAGGAGAGGAATGTGAGGGAAGCCAATTCTTGCGGAATCTCCCCAGAAAGATGGTTTTCCGAGAGATCCAAAGACTCTAGCCGCTTCATGTTTCTGAACTCTGAAGGAATTGGACCGGTAAGTGCATTGTGCGACAGGTTTAGAATATAAAGTGACCACAGATCTCCAAATGCATCCGGGATCTCGCCTGTGAAGCCGTTACTTGATATGTCGATGGATGTGTAGATGTTCAAGATTTTCACTAGTTTCAATTCCTGCCCTTTAATTGTTACCATGACGGTAGCCTGACAGTAAGTTGGAGAGAAAGCAAATTCAAACCCAAGCAGTGAAGGGTTTTGTCCTAGTCATTTATCATCATCGATCTCAAATTGGTAAAGAAATACAAGGGAAGAATACCAGTGAAGCTGTTGGAAGAGATGTCTAATATTTGAAGCAGTGGAAAAGTGTAGTTGGTTTCGATAGGCCCATAAAATTTATTCGATCTCAGAATAAGTACCCGAAGTGAAGAAATATGTCCCAAGCAGAAGGGGAACGAGTCTGTTATTCGATTGTTTCCAAGATTGATAACTTCTAGCTTGTGGCAGTGTACTAGAGAACTTGGTAACCGCCCTTCCAATTGATTGCCGTTCAGATTCATCGTCTGCAGAAGACATCGTTCACTAATATTTTGAGGAATGGTTCTTTGAAGCCGGTTCCCTTGTAAGTTTATCACAGCAAGACTAGTGTGGCCTTGTAAAAGGCATGGTGGGATCGAACCGGTCAAGTTGTTTCCCGAGAAATCAAGGACTTGAAGATTGCTCGCATTGCAAATTGATCGAGGAATTTCTCCGATGATGTTATTGTTGGCGAGCGAGAAAAAAATAGTTGAAGTGAGGTAGGAGCTGATATTAGATGGGATAGAAAACGAGAAATAGTTGTTTGAGAAATCTAGGATCACAGCAGTGGTTACCAAGGAAAGTGGAATTGGCCCTGTAAGCAAATTCGAGTGGAGGTCGAGGCTGAACAAAGTGCTGTCGAGATTTGGAAGAGGACCTTCCACAGAGGTGAACAAGTTGCAAGAGAGATTGAAGTAACGGAGGTGGTATTTTCCGATACCCCATATCCAATTGGGTATGGCACCAAGAATATTATTGTTTGAGAGGTCCAAGGTATCGATCTGTACTTGAGATCTCGAGACTGGGAATTCTTGTTAGGTTGCACGAAACTAACCTCAATATGCCTAAAGTGGGGAACGGGAGAGAAGAACTATTATCATTTCCGTCTCCTACCGAGAGTATATTATACGACTTGAGAGGTTGTTTAACTGTTTGAGCCAACTCAACTCCACTGTGCCGCTAAAATTATTCGACGCAAGTGTACGAACATTGAGACGTGAGAGCTGAAAAATTGACCTCGGAATCTCCCCTTGCAGATTACTATTACTCAGATCGATAATTTCTAACCGAGATAATTCGTATGAAATTCCTGAAGCTTCCTGGAAAATTGGTTCAGATCTAGGTGCAACAGTTCTAGTAAAGGCAGAACAAATCGAGATGCAGGAATTTGCCCAGAAATCGAATTATTAGGCAAATCTATCGTTTTGAGCTGCTGACTCTTTGCAACAGAAGAAGGGATCGAGCCGTTCAGCATATTACCGGCAAGAAATGGCTCAGAGATTCTCGGTGGAAGAACCGAAGGAATTGGACAGCTGAAACCATTCTGCCAAATCCAGGATAACCAGTTGGCTTAGGTTGCTGATGGAGGAGTGTAGTGCTCCTGAAAATTGGCGACCACCTAGTTCCATTGCCGTCAGATATTTTAGCTTCCCAGTTGAATCCGGCAAATACCCAGAGAACCAATCTTTCTAACTTACTCTGGTCGGAAAAATCTGGCAGTGACCCAGAAAGCATCAGATTACCCGACAAATCAATATATTTCAAATTCTTCAGAAGAAACACATTGCTTGGAAAAATTCCATTCAACTCATTATAATCCAATCGGCAATAAATCACGAAGGTTGAAGAATGACGGGTGAATGGGCCCCGTGCTTGACCAGCCTGGCAAGCTCAAAACCCTCAGCTTTGGTACTGATTTGGCCAGCACTCAATTTCATTGATGCCTGTTAGCCGAAATGTCAGACGCCCGTCAAGATACAACTCTCTCAAATTACTCAGGTTCTGGATCATGGTCATAAAGTTAGGATTATCAAGTTTAAGAGAACTATATAGGAAATAATCAGACATGTCGAGTGTCACCAATTCGTCAGTTTTGCAATTCCAGTGGGTATCTGACAGACGAACCCGGCAAAGGAGAGATTTAGGACTTCAAACCCGCTACAAGCTTTGATTGAAGTTGTTGTCACCGAGATTTAGTCTCTGCAGAGAGGTGAGGTTAAATAATCTGGAGCTAACCTTACCAGATATGCATCAGGCACTCAGATCAAGTTCGGTGATGAGACCTGACACTGAACTACGCCCCCCCCCCCCCCCCCCCCCGCGCTGCAGCAGTTGAAGCCAGGTTGCCATCAAATGAGCTCATCAAAGGAGAAGAAGGTGAAGCCTTTCTTAAGCTCGAGGAGGGGCACTCACTAATGTGGCGAACACTCAACATCTCCGACACACTTATCCGTGAACAGTGCAAGTAAGGAGAGAAGTAGGAGAGAGCAACGGAAGAGTCGGTGATTACAGAAACTCAATTGTACAGTTTTGGTTTGATTAGTGGTTGTTAATTTGAATGGGAGACAAATGGTGGTAGATAGATACATGAGGCGATATAACCACCTTGGTTCATCAGACTGTCGGTTGTTGCTCATCTGTTTTTGCGGCAGACTTGGAAATTTAAGGTCATGATGAACTGAAACCTAAATGCTATGGGTCAATTTGAACTTTCCATATGATATCATTTAGAATCTTTGAAGTTGTATTGATTGTGCATGGGGTCAAAAATGGAAGCCTAGCATAAAAGTCTCAGAAATTTTATAAATGACCCAAAATTTGTTCATTTATTTGATAAACTCATGTCATGGCACGATTTTGCCACAGATGTGTCAGCGGTGCTCATTGTCAATAGTTTTGGTCCTTCAGCAATGGTCAATTATAACGTTTACAGACAAAATGACTGCTATTCAATTATTAATCCAAAATAAGCTTTGGCAAAGACAGGCCTGGTCATAGATATCCACAGCTTATATCAATACCATGCCCATTCTTTTACGCGTATGAGTAACAAACTTCAACATTTCAATGTTTCTTCAATCTGTATTTGTTCCAGACAAAAAGAAAATTTAATGCATATTTACTTACTCAAGGGGAACAAAAAGAATGAATTTAATATGTAAAGTTGATCTTAAGAAACTAAAAATAACAGGCAACAAACAACAAGAACAGTGGGCAAATTGTTTGCAACAATTTTTTTTTAAAAAGTATGTAAAACCAAATTAAGTGAAAAGGGTAACCACATCTCTTCTATAACCCCTAACTATAAGAATTCTGGGAACATTCTCAACCAGCAGATCCATGTACTCCATGTAAAAATAGGACGGGTGATTCAAAGGCGGCGGAGGTAAGCTCACAAACACCACGGCTGCCATTCTCGAGTATCTCAAAATGGTCGAATTCAATTTCAGGGTCGTGTAAAGAAATTTATCAACTTGTTGCTCGTTAACTACTACTTGTTTCCCATCGGCCATAAGAGGTTTCCCTTCCTTTCGAGCCGTCTCCTTCATATCTGCAAGATATGAAGCTATCCGTCTCTGAGCGCTTGTGAACACCTCAACCGAATCATCTTGTTCCCATGATTTGATCGTCACAACAATCACCTCAGCCTGCATTCTTAAATCATATAAAAATTTCTTCACATCGGCCTTGAGTTCCTCAGCTTCAGTGTCCTCTTCGGCGATGCAGAAGACCTGTATCTTGCAGCTCTCAAAGCTTTCCTTCGTAAGGAGAAGCTGAGATAAAAGAAGCATAAGGCCCCCATCTCTAACAATCCAATAGAGGTCGATCGTCCCATACTGCCTCTGATACTCACCGGGCCATTCATCGAGGCCTTTGACAATAACGACTGCCTTATTGGCGATAATGCAGTCGTTGATGATGCTAACGAAGGTGGAAGGAATTTGAGAAAGATTTTCACGGCGCCAGATCTCAGGGTAACGCATGACGATGATGTTCGGCTTGAGGTTACCGAGGCCCATGGTCTGGACGATGCCCCGGAAACCCTCGGACATGGAGGCGGCGACGATGATTTCGGCCACACCCTCGCATCGCTTGTAGTCAATGTAGGTGCTGAGCTGGCGGCAGGCTGTCTTGGCATCCTCTGCGAGCTCGTGGTAGTCGCCGTCGATGATGGAGACGAAAATGGACATCCCACGGCCTTTCTTCTTCATGCAGTTGGCAAAGTCGGCGAGCTTGGGATGGCACGGGACGTTCTCAGGGAGTTTACCCCATGGGCGGCAGAAGACGAGAGGTATCGGGTACCAGTTTTTAGGGTGCACTTGGTTTGCTGGAAAAAGGGGAAAACTCTTGTTAACCGAGTTGCTATTCCATTGTCATACAAATGCCATATAAAAATTATTTGGTCGATTGCATATACCACCCTTCATCACCTCATCCAACACTTATAACCCATGAATTGGAATGCCGCTAAAATTGGCAGTTGATCGGGCACCGTGATATTGGTTAAAGTTGAGACTATCTTTAGAGGTGTCAGGTGCTAATAATAAGTCAATTCAATTTGCTACTGAATGAAGTATAGCTGAAGGGAGTTACATGCAGTAAACAGAAAAAAAGGGTAATAGTGCACATATGTAATTTATTAGTAATGTAGCATCGAACTAAAGAGTTGAAAAATGGACTTTTCACTTTTCATGTCATTAAATGCTTCAAAGGAAAGTTACAAGTATATCATTCTCAAAATATTTGTCTGGAAATATGGCAATAGAATAATTTAGCTTACCGCCTAATGACCGAAGGCTTCGCAGAGCCAATTGAAAGTATGCACTCTTAAAGCCATCACCCCAATCTCCCGCCTTCCCTTTCAGGCTCACATAGTAGTATATAAGGCTAGCAAGGGCCAGAGATACCACGGTAAATGACCATGAGATCAGAAACATGATCACTGCACGACCAAAAGTACCATCATCAGCTTCAATGCATAAATTACGACTCAAATAAGGTTCAGAAATACCTAAACGAAAACATTTTTTTAGGTAGTATTGGAATGGAGAACAATTAAGAAGGCGCCTACCAATACAAATTAATGCTCCAATTAGTGAAAGACTCCAATGATGAAACTTCCATCGAGGACGCCAACTAGGAGCGTCAAGAAGGTCGAGAAGGAAACAAGATAGATTTACACCGGAATAGCATAGAAGGAAGAACATGGTTATCGTTGGAGTGATTAAATCCAGATTCCCAATAAGAACACACCCAATACAGATGAATGCTGTAAACAGAGTTGCTAGATGAGGCTCACCCCCTTCGGTTACTCTAAAATATTTAAGAACAGGCAAAATATCGTCATTTGCTATTGCCGCAAGCAACCGTGGAGCCCCTGTCAAGCTCTGAAGTGCTGCACCTAAAGTGGAGAGAATGATCCCAACATAAATGATCGCTGGAACAGGCCATGCCACTGAAGCAGTAAGAAGCCTGAATAAGAAGAAGAAAACAAGTCTTAGCACTGCAAAGTTTTATCACCCAGAAAAAAATAGTTATTCTGACAGAATGGTACACGCTAAAGTACAGTAATTTCTGAATCCATTATGGATAAGCTGCATGAATCCTTTCCCCATGTTTCCTGTCAAAGCAGGATGCCACCCTACCTTCTAAAAGAAATTGTACTATACCTATTTACCACATCACCCACTCTATTCGAGTGATTAACCTGTTTACCCTGCTGCCCGCCCTATTCATCTACTTGTTTGCCCCGCCACTTTAACTAACTTTAATTTGTCTGTTTTTTCACTCAATTAATCCCAAGGTTCCCCTTGAAGAAAGTAATATGCAATGTTACCGGGTAAAGGCACAAATATTGGAACAAAATAAAGGGTGCTTTGAGAATAAAAAGTTGCAGACTTGCAGGAAAAGGGAAAAACTATTATTTGTTAAAACATAGCAGTGTTCTAAATATCAGCGATATATATCTGTTTTTGGCCGGTATGTCAGTTTTGGAGAAGAAACGCTATGATTTTTCAAAATTATACCGTTTTGCGATTTTTAGAAAATATCGGCTGATATATCGAAAGTATCATATTTGTTAATATATCACGATATTTTCTCATAGAACTTGTTTTTGGCTTATTGGGTTCAGGTACTATTATAACATGCCCGACCCGACTTGGAGTAACTCATACCAGTTTTTAAAAAAAAGCATATCAAAACATGATCTCGATTTCTCTATATTTTTATCTCTCGTTGAAAGTCCACGAACTCTAGATCTCTTGATCTCGCGTTTCGGAAGCTCAATGATCTACTTCTATATCTAGATCGACAAACCCTGTAACCCTAGATTGATTGACCACTCTCCCCCGGTGTTTATGTCTTTTCCTTTTTTATGATGAGTCTAAGTATTATCTAAAATTGATTGTTTCTCTTCCTAACTTTCTTCATTTTGGATGTGAGTATTTCTGAAATTGATGCCCAAATTCCGATTCAACTTTAACCCTCGTTTTTTTTTAAATCTTCAACCCTCAATTTTTGCCAAGTTTTTGCTATGCTAAACTTATTCAAGATAATCAACTTTTTATATAAACTTATATTTATGATATTTATATTACAAAACTTTGTCCAATATTTAGAAAATATCACACGGTATATCATGATATCCACTATCCAATATGGAAATCTTCGGCCCGATACGATACCGACATTTAGAACATTGAAAAAGAGTGTGAGCTGTATTTTTGCAAAGATAGGTCGGTATCGTGCTATACTTTGTAAAAAAGTAGGAGGTTTCCTACAATTTAGCTATCCAATCTACCATCCAGTTATGTCATCACAATATGCATATAACTTTGCTTTAGAGTGTGCTTCAATACTCAAGCTTGTATGATGTAAGACCATATCTTTTGTTTAGTTTATATTTGATTAATAAATAGTAGATATTTTATTTTATTTCTATTTTCTACATCTTTAAAATCAAGATTTTATTTGCAAAATTTGTACTCAAGCACCCTTGTATACAGTATTTAATTAAGGAATGAATTCAGTTAATTGTTGAGTTTGCAATTTGGCTGTACAACCTTTTGTTTGCGGTGTGGCGGCTAAAATGTATGACAAATATCAAAGTTGGACTTTTGATGAGTGACTAAGATTTGAACGAATGAGGTTTAAGTACTTAATCTATTTACTCTGCTGATTCTGCACTTCACCGGTTTATATTATCGTCCACTCTATTCAAGTACATAACTTGTTTACCTCGGTACTTTAACTTTAACTCGTTTATTTTCTCAAACTTTGATTATTCCCAAAATGCCTATTAATGAAAGAAAATATGCAATGTGACTGACAAGAGGCATAAAATAAAAAGTGTTATGAGAATACTAAGTTTCATTCAAAGGAAAAAAAACAGAAACTTGTTAAAATGGATTGTATGTGCACCTTATGCAAAGAGAGTGCAACATCAGCATGATCTTTACCATCCAGTTACGCCACTGCAGTATAGAGTGTTGTGCAGTATATGAAGGTTATTTGATACGAGACCGCATATTTTGTTTAGTTTTTATTTGACTTAGAAAATAGTTGTTTTTTTTAATTAGCTATGTTTTCTAGATTCTAGTTAAGATTTATTTGCATGATTTGTGCTTAAGCACCCTTCAGAAGGAGGTAGACAATGTAAGTTTTTATTAAAGAATAATTGGCTTAATGCTAAGTTTGCAAATTGGTTTTGGATTTCTATTCAAAGTGCGGTTGCTAGGGTTTATGGCATAATTGTAAATATTCAAAATTGGGCTTTTGATGAGAGGCTGAGATTTGCGTGACTGAGATTTGGGTCATTGAAATTTGTGGATGTTAAGGTTACTTAAGACGACAAATAAAAATTTATTTTGAATAATGGCATCACACCCATGCCTTCCGAGTTCACACCAATGAATAAAGAACGAGATTGTAGACTCTGTAACAAATTCAATTCATTTTTCAATAAAAATATTGGAGCTATTTACATTGGGTTGACATCAAATTGATGCATAGCTTAATACACGGCCAAAAGGTCTTCAATTGAGTTGACTTCTTGCCCCTAAAAATTGGAACCATTGGCGGATGAATATTTATCGAATTATATAATTAATTGAGGTGTAAGCAATATGCTTCTAGTGAGAAACCAATGCAGCGAGATTTCCTAGCAAATAACGATTGTGATAGTAGTAGTTCACTAAATCAATATTTATGAGTGGTTCTATCTTTTCTTAGAGATGTCAATAGTTTATATAATTTAGATAGATGGAATTTTCTAGTATACAGACTAAGATGTTCTATTATAGAATAAAGTTGTTTTTTGGGAGGGTGGTACATAGAAAAGACTTCAAACTTCAATTTTTTTCCTTTCACATTCGCAGGACATGGAGATCACCATGATTTTGTGGATTACTAATTCAAACAGCCATGACAAAATAAATTCCTACCATGTCATGACAGATACTACACACATATAAAAACAGGAAGTCCTAATTCAAAATAAAAAGAAAGAAAGAAAGTATTAGTAAACAATTGCATCTCTTTCAATCATTAGATTCATAATTCTGGCATGCTTTAACTTACAACATCAAATTCATTAGTCCACCAGATATTTATTCCTAAATCTTAATTTAATCAAATCCTGAATCTAACAAGAATCTGGCTAGTATCAAGTCCATATCCTGTACCGAATTTGACCGGAAACGATCAGCAACCTACATGATGTATCCAAGGTGAATCCAATGCATAGTGGAATGTAGTATTGGATAGGTTATCTGATATAGGAACAGTGTCATTCTTTATGTATGGCTTTAATTAGTTGAAATCAAAATACCTCTAAAACTTTAGAATTAATCAAAATACCTCCAAAACATTGAAGGACTTGGCCAATGTCAAATATATGGACCTTTTAACCACTTGCAAGGAGGTTGTTTAGTGAGGCTTGACCTGTCTCACCACTCATAAGATGACAAGGGAGATAACTTTCAGTTGCACTAAGGCTTGCCTAAATCTAACTTTGTAAATAGAATACGTAGAAGCTTAAATACAATGTGTATATGTTAAATATATGAGACTGATTCTATTTTTATAATTTGGATTATTAGATTCCTTTCTTAGAGATATTTTGTATGTTAAATTTTTGGTCAAATATTCTAATTAGGTTTTCCTATTTACAAGATTTTACCTTATTTTGCATGAAAATTTCCAAGGATTATTCCTTGGTAATCTTGCATAAATATCAATTATGATATCAATAAAATTATCGAGCACTCATTTTCTATCATGGTATCAAAGCTATGGCTCGATCCAAAATCTCTTTATTTTATATCAATAATTTAGTTATCCAAATAAATAAAATTCTATGAAAATATCTATTCTTCTTCTTAGTGTTGCTTCCATCAAAATCAATTGTGCACAACCAGTTCCTTGCACGACTTTTTTCATCAACTTTTTTCTTGGGCATTCAAGCGAAAGACATTGAAGCTCGGGTCCGCTTAGCTTATGCGAAAGAGGCCAGGAGGTTTTATGGTCCATCTTACTCTGGTGAAAGAGATCAAAGGCACACGTCCGTCTTGCTTGATGCATATGGGTTGTTTTCCATTGTCGTTGTAAAGATTGTACATTTCGATTCAAGTTATTATTCAAACTCTCGGTTATCCACCATGAGTTTGGGGGAGGCTGTTAAATATATCAGACTGATTCTATTTTCATAATTTGGATTATTAGATTCCTTTCTTAGAAAGATTTTGTATGTTAAATATTTGGTCAAATATTCTAATTAGGTTTTCCTATTTAGAAAATTTTTATCTTATTTTGTAAGAAAAATTCCAAGGATTATTCCTTGGTAATCTTGCATAAATATCAATTGTGATATCAACAAAAATATCGAGCTCTCATTTTCTCTCAGTATACACATCTTGGGATGCTTGCACGCCTCCAAAAATTGTGTGCACACTCGAGTATGTAGAATTGAACATTTCATTCTCTGTTTACACCTCTATATTCACGATAGTTTCACTTAAAGAAAAAGTGCAACACAGTTTTATGTAGGTATCTAGGCGAGTAGACCTTCTCAAGTGAAAACAGCAAAAGAGTCCCTCAGCGCTTACATTAAGATTATTTTTTGAACTCTATTATTATCTTTCCTACTTGCCTAATACAGATCTAACATGCTTAAGCAAAGGATAAGGAACATTAATCGCAATGGTTGTCCCTTTCTTTTTGTTCCTTCTCAACTTTTAGTGAGTTATAATTATTTATTTAAACCCTATGCCTCCTCACATTATCCAATAATGTTATAATGTAAATATTTTCCTTAGGCCTGAGCTACAGAGTTTTGGTGCATAAGCATTTTCGAGCAAGTGGATTCCAGATGATTGTGTGTGCACTCCAACATGTAGAGTTGAGCATTTCATTCTCTGTTTATACACCAATATTCACGATAATTTCATTTAAAGAAAATGTGCGACACAGTTTTATGTAGGTATCTAAGCAAAGTAGACCTTTTCAAGTGATAACAGCAAACAAGTCCCTCGATATGCATATATTCTGGTTATTTTTTAAATCTATTATTTTTCCTTACTTACCCAGTACACTAACATGATTAATCAAAGGATACAACAACTGAGCCTTTTATCCCAAGCATATGGGGTAGGCTACATGAACCAACATGAGAATCACGCCGGGTCCAGCACATGAATCCTCCGCCTCCACTCACTCCCATCGAACAATATACTTTCATTGAGTCTTTTGGCAACCATATTATTTCGTATCACCTCCATGCATGTTTTCTTCGGTCTCCCTTTTTCCCTTTTGCCATTGCCTATATCGAGAGTATCTATTCATCGAACCGGTGCTTCCATAGGTCTGCGTCGCACATGACCAAACCATCTTAGGCGGTTTTCCCGCATATTCTCCTCCACAGGTGCTACACCAACTTTTGCACGAATATCCTCATTTCGCACCTTATCTTTTCTAGTGTTACCGCACATCCAATGAAGCATGCGCATCTCCGTTACGTGCATCTTCTGTGTATGATGCTTCTTAGGAGCCCAACATTCTGTACCATATAATAAGGCATGCCGAATAACGCTCCGATAAAACTTCCCTTTCAATTTTAACGGAAAGTTACGATCACACAAAATCCATGTTGCACTCCTCCATTTCAACCAACCAGCTTGGATCCTTTGATAAACATCATTATCGATCCCCCCATTCTTTTGGATGATGGAACCTAGATATCTAAACTGGTCGCTCGGTGATATCTCTTGCCCTTCCAATGTTATACCAATATGGTTTTGACTTCTCTGGTTACTAAATTTGCAATGTATATATGCTGTCTTGGACCTGCTCAATCTGAATCCCCGAGATTCCAATGTTTGCCTCCATAATTCCAATTTGGTATTAACCCCTGCTTTCGTTTCATTTACTAGAACAATATCATCAGCGAATAGCATACACCAAGGTATCTCATCTTGGATAGTTCTAGTAAGCTCATCCATCACGATGGTAAACAGGAATGGACTTAATGCAAATCCTTGATGTAAACCAATTGTAATCGGAAAATCACTCATTAAGCCGCCGCAAGTTCTGACATTTGCCACTGCTCCATCGTACATATCCTTGATTATGTCAATATACTTGACGGGGACCCCCTTCTTCATCATTGTCCCCCATAATACCTCTCTAGGTATCTTGTCGTACGCTTTTTCTAAATCAATAAATATCATATGCAAATCTCTTCTCTTCTATCGAAAACGCTCGACAAGTTGACGAAGCAAATGAATAGCCTCTGTCGTCGATCGTCCATGCATGAACCCAAAATGGTTCTCTGTTATCTTAATATCCTTGCTTAGTCTGTGTTCAATCACGCTCTCCTAAAGTTTCATGGTGTGACACATAAGTTTTATTCCACGGTAATTTGAACAACTTTGAATGTCACCCTTGTTCTTGTAGATAGGTACAAGATTACTTTTCCTCCATTTATTTGGCATCTTTTTTGTAACAACCGAGTCCAGTTCTACAAATTTCTGTTACTGTATGAATGGTATGTGGTATTTATTTCATTGATCTTACTTGGATGTGCTTATTGTAATTTACCCGACAAATCAAATTCTTGCATATAACAATTTAAGTCTTTTAAAATAAATTAAAAATACTTGTCATGGCCTGCTCGGCATCCCTAACCCAGTGGTAGCATCCTTGCATCGTGTTCTCGTCCCGTTCAGTGAAACGGACGTGTTTGGACGGCTACGCGCACGTACGTGCGTCCGTTCTTGGGGGTATACTTTTAAACTATAAAATCCTTCATTTTAATTTTTAGAACCCGCCTATAATTTTCTTATTTCAAATTCAAATTTTTGGACCCGACCCGGACGCAATTCTGAAATATTTTGCATTTGCGCCAAATCCTATTTTCTAATATTTTTTTAAACCAAAGAAAATAAAATAAACCCCAAAAAATATTTTCCATTTCCTTTAAAATCTTTTACAATTTTTCCTAACTCCCCAACCCATCACCATTCGTTTAAACCCTGGGCCCCACGCGTTTTCTCTCTCTCCTTTCCTCTCTCTTTCTCTCTCCTCTCTCTCTGGTGCTAACGGCCAAAACTCTTTCTCCTCTCGATCTCTCTCCCCCTCTCTATCTCTCTCCTCTCTCTCCTCCCCGCGAATCTCTCTTCTCGATCTCTCTCCCCCCCGTCTCTCTCTCCTTTATATATTTGTTTCTCCTTCAATTTCTTTTTAACAGAACCCATCCCCGAAGAAGCCCTAGCCGTCTCGTCCTCCCTCGACGTTGCCCCAACGCCGACGCCATCATCGCCGGCCTCGTCGCCCTCGTCACTTCCACCTCATCTCCTTCCTTCTCTCCCCGAGCACCCTGCACGAGCACCGCGCACCCACCTGCATGCCGCTGCACATCGTAGGATCGCCGCCGGCGATCTTGATCCGTTCCCTGGCCTCGCGCACCCCCCTCTGTGAGCATAGCCTCCCTCTCCTCTTCTTTCTTCTTCTTTCCTTCTTCCCTTTTCTTATTCTTTGTGATCTGTGGTTGGTCGCTGTCACTGTAGGCTGTCCGCCGGAGCTCCGTCGACGCAATCGACGATCTCAACCCCTCTACAGATTATCGTGAGCACCCCTTCTCCATCCTCCTTCCCTTCTTTCTTCTTATTTTCTCTTTTCCATGCATTCTTGAATTTTGTGTGTTCACTGTTGTTGTGTTTGGCCGGAATCCGACCATGCCGGCGACGTTTCCCGACGATCCAGCAAGGAACTCTGACCCGTGTGGTTCCACTGTTTGTCGTTCGTACTTATTCCATGCACCGTGCGCGCGTCGCGACTTTTCCCCGCCGACGCGTAACGTTCCATTTTCCGTTTCGCGACCCGTCGAGACAAGTGAAACTTGCTACATGCTATTTTAAACTATTCATATGCTAAATTAATTATTTCCTGTTAAATCCCTAATTAGAATTGATAGAAATGGATTTCAAATTAACCGTATAAAGTTCCGTTATACATTTTATGATTCCGAATGTGAAACTTAATCTTGCATCTGATTATTTACATCTGACAATCACCTGTACATGATAGATCACATTTGTTCATTGCTATGATACCCTTTTTATCCAGTTTAGCCTATCAGACATTCATGTGCAACTTTAACCGGTCTAATTACAACTGCATTCATTAAACAGATTATACATGTCGTCGCATCCTTGAGACACTCAATATTTATGTAACACTTTGGAATTTCTGTTTGATTGTTTTGGTGATAATTAGTAGTCGTGCATGTTTTATATATGTGTTCTTAGGATTATTAGTTATAGTTATTATTGGTAGTGTTAGCATTTTGGGAATTTTTCCTTTGTAGGGTGCACCTTGCATACTTAGGCATTTTGTGACTTGTTAACCATTCTTTTGTGCATGGTTCCAAGTTTATTTTTCCCCATCAATTAATCCTTGCATAAACCATTCTTTTTATAAGTCAAAATCCAAATAAAACAAAGGAGCATGGTGTTAGGTGAGGCATTTGACTATCTTTGACCTTTTTCTTCTCTCTTCTCTCTCTTCCAATCATTTTCTGCACCTCCTGCAGAAAATCAGCAGCAACAACACCTCTCTCTTCCTCTTTTCTTCTCTTTTCAATTCCCATTTTTGGATCTACACCAAACCCTACACAAATCAACATGTTTCCTTCACAAAACCTTAGTAAAAAGTGAGTTCTTGTGGTGTTTAAGGCAAATCTGCACATCTGAGGGTAAAGCTGAAAACCTTTGGTGTTTTAAGGTCATTTGAAGGTATAAAATCTAAATCCTAGCACCCAATTTTCATAACTTGCATGTTTAGTTTAGAAATATCACATTTTTGTGTCATTTTAGTGCTTTTGAAGGAGGTTTAGAGTAATATGTTAAAACTTATGTTGTTGTGGCTTGATTAGCTTGTTAATGAGTTATTAGTGTGTGATTAGACCTAGGTTTGTTTCAGATTTCATCAAAATACCCTAAAGTTCCATTTTGTGCAAAATGTGTGATTTGAACTGATATAAGGCACTGTAGGAAATCTGCTACTACCCGAGACTTTTCAGAACAAAACTAGGCATCACTGCAGCATGTATGTGGAGTTTAGAGTGCACAGACCAAACCTGGGAACCCAATTCCCAAGTCTGGCCGCCGAAATGTGCATTCTGGCCGCAAATTGCGGCCAGATAGGGAAGATTTGGGTTGGGGTTTGGGGTGTGGGTCTCTGCTTGTATGTGAGTTATTTTGGTATATATAGTTCTGCTATATTTTTCCTGTATAAAAATCTGGAGCTGAATACCTATTTTCCCGTATTTTCAACCTTTCGCGACACGCGTGATACGTGTGTGTGGGTTTTGGATTTCTGCGTATCGCGACGCGTCGGAGTGATTTCAGACGCGTAACCACACGTTTTAGCGTATCGCGCACACGCGCGCTTGGTTCGCGACACGAGTTACTAGTTCGGCTTAAATGTCGCGTTTGTGTGACTTTAAGCTTATGTATGATATATTGTGTAATTCTAGGTTCGCAGGCGAGTACAGCGGACGCCGCGCAGAAGGGGAAACAAGTTGTTGGCTATACCTAGCGGGAGGCTACGGTGAGTAGATTTCACATCTACGGGGATATCGCCCGCATGGCGTTCTACGTCAGGGCTGATAGGACCTTATAGTGTTCCTTATATATATATTGCATGTTCATGGTTACTATTTTGTACGTATTGCATTCTCTACTACACAGGTATAAATTAGAATTGATAGAACACCGCACCATTACTAACGGTTCATGTGCACGAACACTATCATGTATGTTACACGCACACCGTTAGTAATTGCCATGACACGTAGGAATCTTATATCACATCGGATCATTATATTGTAGCTCATTATATGTGACATGACTAGATATTCATACTTGATGCCTATATCACCTCGGATCATTGTATTATAGCTCATCTATCTGTGACATGACTTGATATTCATACTTGCTACACATATCACATTGAATCATCATATTGTGGCTTATTTATATGTGACATGACTTGATATTCATACCTGCTACACATCACATTGAATCATCATATTGTGGCTTATTTATGTGACATGACTTGATATTCATACCTGCTACACATATTACATTGAATCATTATATTGTGGCTCATTATATGTGACATGACTTGATATTCATACTTGATGCCTATATCACATCGGATCATTGCATTATAGCTCATCTATCTGTGACATGACTTAATATTCATACCTGCTACACATATCACATTGAATCATCATATTGTGGCTTATTTATATGTGACATGACTTGATATTCATACCTGCTACACATATTACATTGAATCATTATATTGTAGCTCATTATATGTGACATGACTTGATATTCATACCTGATGCATATATCACATTGGATCATTATCTTGTAGCTATCTATATGTAACTTGACTTGATAATTACATTTGACGCACATATCATATCGGATCATTGACTTGTATTTGGTTTGGATTATATGTGATTTCTGGATTTGGGAACCGTGGCTATTTCAAATATGTAATCATTTAAAAACCCGGTTCCCTTGATATGATATTTCGGTGCGTCCACCATGTGTTTTCTCGGTGCTAGAGTGATATATGAAAACCCGAATCGAGGAGGCGGTTGAGGCCGATTACGGGTACATGGTGGACCCGGTATGGTACCCCGGGGCGAGAACGGTTTCGCTGTGCAGTAGACGGTGAGCCTAGCAGAGGGACCACTACCTACCGGTGATTGGTTGGACCTGACAGTTATCCGGAGTGTACTGATCATAGTCTATAGATGGATGTGGGGTGATCCGTACTGCCGGGGCCGAGGGCCGATACCGCAGACGGAGCCCGTGGGCTGACCCGGACTGACGGGGCCCGATGGATGAGGATTTGCGTGTCGATGCTGGACACGAGTATTTATGATATTTGGGTGCCGATGTTGGGCACTCGGGATTCTCAGAGATGCACAGGATTTGAGGGCCGATGAGAGTGCCGGCGTATGAGCTATTTTTGGGAGATCTGGATGCATTGAGAAACCGATTATATATTCCACGTTGACATTCCGTGTAGATATTATATTGCCCCTGCTCAGCATTACTTTTGTACCTCATCCTGTAGAAGTATTACCTGATAGAGCATTTGTACCTCATCCTGTAGAAGTATTACCTGATAGAGCATTTGTACCTCATCCTGTAGATGCATTACCGGATAGAGCATTTGTACCTCATCCGGTAGTACAGTACCTGATAGAGCACTTGCATGATTATTACACATACTGCTTATCACATATTGATATCATCTGTTGGCATATTATAGAGTAGCGTAGTACGTGCATGCTCGCGATTACCTTTATATGTTATCTCTATTCACGAGTTGGCAACTCACCCCCGTTGTGCCACAGTGTTTGCAGGTTGCCCTTCGGAGTAGTCGCGGCAGGCTGCGGTTGCATCTTTTGACACAGATACCCCCATAGTTAGTGCAGTAGCTCTTTTGCTGATAGGTGGGTTTTGTGCGGTATCTGTTTATCTTCCAGTATGTACATTATTGTATCTAGTATTCTCCATCTACCAGTATGTATTTGACTTAGAGACAGTGTGAGGGCGATGTTGTACTTTATTTGTATTCTGGCGTCGTGCTCGTTGTGAGCCGACTTTTCTTGTGCAGTTTTATTCTATCTGTGATGTTCCCACTTGTGGATCTTGAGCTTCGCTACGGCGTCGTATATTGTTATCTTGGAGATTGTTTCTTAGCTTTCTTATCATGTTAGTTGGTGCTTTCATTCAATTCTTATAGCACTCTATACTTTCACTGGTTTGACTTCTGGGTTTCCGGTTCCCTTAGTCACGTTACGCCTGTAGACGTTACGTGGTTAAGTGCCGGTCACGGGCCAAACTTTGGGTCGTGACAGTATTAACCCATTTCCAGCAGTTACATCTATCATTCTGTATTCACATTATGTTGACACTGTCTGTTTAACACAATTGATAACTGTACAGCTAAATAAACAAATCTGCTTTATTGCTTAACTTATTGATTAGATCATGTTGTTGATAACCATGCTTGATTATTTAACCCTGATTATGCTAGCTGATTATGAGCACACCCATGATATCGTTTACACCTTGACATGACTTGCTACATACATATTGATTGACCCGACATGGTACCGTATACTACTTGACTTGACCTGCTGTAGCATGACTTGACCCGGTGTAGCATGACTTGACCCGTTACCTGATCTTGTGTCTAATGCCAACAAACCTGACATGTAGTCCTCACGGACCATTCCTGCTGTCTATCCAGACAAACCTGCTCTTATCTGATCATGTATTGGCATTAGTTCTTGATTACTGAATACCTGACTTGACTTACACATATAACTTGGGGATATGGGGAAATCAATGATGAAACCTGACTTGTAACTCGACAGTGTACTACCTTTACTGATCAGTTTTAGAGGCTAGGCCAGCCTTGGGATGATGCTGCTGACATCATTCATCTGTACATATCTCCTGTTTTAGTGCCTAGCGGCATATCTCGGATTCAGCCCGAGAATCTGGACCGTGGTCCCGGGTATGCACGGGATACTATTGAGTTACATCGATGATTCATCAATTTGATTTCAAAGACTTTAGAACAGAAAACCTGATAGAACAATTTAGTTTACTCAATGCACACTACCCTGCACTGTCCTGATTTACATTACTGTTACACCTGCTTTTCATTCATGTTTATATTTGCATTTCCTGTTACCCTGTTTATATTGTATTACTTGATGACACGACGCGCTGACGTCTGGGTTTTGCATGGCCCAGATTCCGTACCTTTGCTGCAGTCTGAGCAGGAGTACTTCGGCCAGCAGGCTGAGCTGTGAGGTTTCAGTAGTAGCTAGTTCCTTTATTTCCTGCAGTTTATTCCTGATGTGAGCCCGCATTATGGGACATACATTCCAGTTATTTTGTATTGGATCTTTGCTTCCGCATTTTATTATTCTTGACTCATTTTCTCTTGGCTTATGGACATGTATTAGATAGTTTTATTTTGTTCTTGATATCTCTACAACCATAATGCGACTATGAATGGATACTTCCTACCCACAGGTAGCATGGTTGGCTATGTCACGTGCCCAATTTAGCGTACTCTGGGAAGCGGGGCGTGACATTTTTTGTCTGCCAAATCTTATTAAACAGATCTGTCAGTCATTTAACGCCTATTTCTCCTAAGTATCTCCAAATCTCGATAGGAATCCCATCAGGACCAACCACTTTTCTTAAACTCATTCTGTTCAAAGCTTCCTTAACCTCAGGTAGTCTTATTTTACGCATGAAATCACGGTTTATATCTTGAGATTGAATGACAAGTCCATCCAAATTCTTAGTAAAGTTCTCATTGAACAATCTGTCAAAATAATCTCTCCATCTTTTCTTGATATCCTCATCTCGAACTAAAACCTTCTGATTTTCATTTTTGACACACTTCACCGCACATAAGTCTCTAGTCTTCCTTTCCCGCATCCGAGCAATCCGGTATATATCATTTTCAGCCTCCTTAGTGTATAATTTCTCGTACACCTCCTTGTAGACCTTAGATTTAGCTTCTCGAACAGCTTTCTTAACTTTCTTTTTAGCCATTTTATACTTCTCAAATCTCTACTTTTCTTCAAATCTTTATAAAAATCCCTTTTAATTTTAATAGCAGCATTTACTTCTTCATTCCACCATGATGTATCCTCAGATGGGGAGCACCACCTCTCGACTCACAAAGTAGATCTCTAGCTACCTTCTTCATACAAGTAGCCATTTTGTTCCATGTTCTGTCTGAATCATCTTCCGACTGTCAATCGGCGTCTTGGACTACACGATCTATAAAAGCCTTTTGGTTACCTTCTTTCAATCGCCACCATTTAATTCTAGGCTCTATCTTACGTCTAATCTTCCTAGGTCCTCTTCTAAATCGAAAATCTAGAACTAAAATTCTATGTTGAGTGGTTACACTCTTACCTGACACTACCTTACAATCGATACAATAACCTCTATCTATTCTTCTCGTCAGAAAAAAGTCTATTTGACTAGCACTTACTCCGCTCCTAAAAGTGATAAGGTGGGACTCTCTTTTCCAAAACCAGGTGTTTGCTGAGATCAAGTCATAAGATAAGGCAAAATCTAGAATCGAGTCATCTACTTCATTCCTTTGTCCAAAACCAAAACCTCCATGAATAGTATCAAACCCACTGCGACTAGTACCTACATATCCATTAAGATCACCACCAATAAATAACTTCTCTCCACTAGGTATACTTTGCACCATCTCGTCTAAATCCTCCCAGAATAGACGCTTACTAGCGTCATTAAGACCTATCTGTGGTGCATAAGCACTAATAACATTAAGGATCTCTCCACCTAGAATAAGCTTAACCAATAAAATTCTATCACCTTTTCTTTTAATCTCAACTACATCCTCAAGCAACCGTCTATCTATGATTATGCCTATCCCATTACGATTTTTATCTCTACCCGTATACCAAAACTTATAACCCCCAGGCTATATGACTCTACTCTTTGCACCTACCCACTTAGTTTCTTGCAAACACATAATACCAACTCTCCTCCTAATCATCACCTCCACTAATTCTATTAGTCTACCCGTAAGGGAATCTATGTTCCAGGAAGCTAGACGGATCTTATGAAACCCTTGCTTATTTGTCACTACACCCGGGGTCCGATGTAGCGCGCCGTTTCTGGACGACGATCCTTTCTTATTTGTCACTACACCCGGGGTCTGATGTAGCATGCCGTTTCTGGACGACAACCTAGAAGCCCTTGCATACTTAACACTACATCCGGGATCCGATGTAGCGCGTCGCTGAGTAGGGAACGCCCCAACGATATTCTTATTATGGTTCATGTCATAGAATGTGACAAAGTTTTACGTTGGCTGTCACAAGCCTACCACAACCCTCACCCTTTCTCATCCGGACTTGGGACCGGCAAAGGATAAGGAACATTAATTGCAATACTTGTCCCTTTCTTTTTGTTCCTTTCTCAGCTTTCTGGGGTGTTGAATTGATTTATTTAAACCCTATACTTCCTCACATTATATAATAATGTTATAATGTAAATATTTTCCTTGGGCCTCAACTTCAGAGTCTTGGTGCATGAGCTTTTTCGGGCAAATGGATTCCAAACAAGTCATCTTCTGCTGGAGGCATTTCCACATGGATCGAAGTCGACACAAGGGAAATGCGGATGAGCGTTTGATACACACCGGTGGCCTCCAATACATAACCTTAAGCTTATTGGGTATCAAACAGTAAAAACCAAATCTATCATGGTTTTTGCTAAGGACCCCAGTACATAACCTTGCACTTGGACTACTACATAGTTAGAAACATGTTAACAGTTCAAGAATTTGAAGCCATATTCATGTGAATAAATACAAACAATAATCAGCTAGAAATGCAGAAACTTACAAGTTGTGAATAAATCAATTAACTGCCAAACTGCAGAATGCCTATAGCAACAGGTTTAAACTTTTGAGGTATAAGCTTGTAAGGTTTATGAATCAGACAAAATACTCATAAAATAATGTAGTTCCACGAAAAAAGAAGCAAAATACCTGTTCGTCAAAAGCTCTTCCCTAGTAGCCAAAGCTCCAAATAGTAATACTGATATAAAATATAAACAAGTGGTTGTCAGGGTTGCAGCCAGAGTTCCAATTGGTATAGAACGTTGTGTGTCTTTAAGCGATGCAGATCGATTCGAGCCCGCCATAATACCTGTTACTGCCGGGAAAAAAAGTCCTACCAAATCACTGAAAACATGAAAGAATACTGTCAGAACGCATGAATTACACTGTATATTCTATATAGTTATAAGAATTCAAGCTGCACTATAACTATGCCAGCCCGTTTTAAGTGTTTGACAACAATCAAGTTGACACACGTACTTAAGCTTTTGGAAGAATGTTCACTGTAACAACTTTTCCATATAACTAAACTGCAAGTAGGGAAAGAAAACAAAATTAAGATCAGCTACTGTGTACACAACTTTATGCCATAATTCCAAAGCTGGACAATTTCCCAATAATTGTGGAAGTGCAGCTATGACTTTAATATTCAGGAGCCACCACCACTTCCACACAAGATAATGCAACCACATAGTGGTTGTACATGATGCTTTCATCCTATTATTATACAATCAAAAACTTTTAGAAGACACAAACGCAAGCTGAGTTTGGTCAAAAAATTCTGACACAAAAGAAACTAGTATCGACATGAAGTTCACAGTTGTTGACCTACAAGTCTCATTTAGTCTCCATTCTCTTTTAGTTTTGAGTATTTTACAACAATATTTCAGAGATATCATATGTTATATTAACCATGCCAGACGTAGTTGTTACGGCGAATCACGGCGGTAGTGAATCGCGAGGACGCCATGACGACACATCGCCCACCATGGAGTCCATACGGCAGCAAATCGTTCACAATGTGCTATATTAATTTATATATATCAATAGTTCTATACCTAATATATAATTACAAAAACTATAGCAAGCACACAACTATATCATCACTTAACCATCAAACATAAAGCATTTTATCAAATTGGGATATTATTGGTTTATTACGATGAGGATCACTTGTGGTATTTGGAGGGAACGTAATGAAATAATTTTTAGGGGAAAAAATAAATGCTGATATGATATTTATCAAATTTCAAACTCGATTATCAGTTGGTCTCATATATATGCAGACAAGACGAAACTTAAAATAAAAAAGATGAATCACGGCAGTAATGAACCACGGCTATAGCAAATCGCCGCGACACCATGTCGTCGCCATGGTCACGCTGTGACAACCATGTGCCAGATATGTTAAAGAGCTACGAGCAATGGATTTAGTCGAGCAAGAAAACAATCGATAATGCAACTGGCACAACAGTAATATCAAGTAATGAACACCTCCAAAGATCAAATTTCAAGTTCAAAGGAAATATCGAAGAAATTAAGCACATCGGAATATTCAAGACTTTTATTTTCTTTGAGTCTAGAGTCGATCTCATTGGTTAGAAATCCTGTGTCTGAAATATCATACATAGACGTCCTGATGGACGTCCTCATAGACGTCTCTCCAGATGTCCATGGCAGTTGTAACTTTTTGAAAATTCTGGTTTAAGTTTGAATTTCAAACTACCAACGGCTATTAACTTCCAATAACTGTCCTAACTTCCCCATATCCATTATCAGTTTTTATATAAAGGACGCATTCCAAAAGAGTTTTTCACCAATTTTTCTGATTTTCGTATTCACGTTTTTTAAGTTCTCTCATTCTTTAATCCTTTAGTGAAAAAACCTGCTATTCTCTTGTTCTAAAGTTTTTATTAATCTTTTTTAAAGAGATCTTTCAAAGCCTAAGATTTTTCTAGATTTTAGAATCGAAAAATCTCTGATTCTTGTCGAAGAAGTTTGTATTTTAAAACCGTTTCTTAATCCTTGAGAAACTTCTTCGAATTATTTTTTTAAAATTTCTTAATCCCCAAAACACAATCCATTATTTCCTATGAATCAAAACTTGATTTACCCTTTAAGATCAATAGGATTGTATAGTTGGTTTGTAAAGATTTGATTAAAATCTTTTTGTACGACCTAGTAAAGAAAAGTCTAAGATTTCCACATTGTAAGGGTTTCGGACTTGAGCCTTGAAAAAATTCTAGGTATTTATAGCATGTAAGTGTAAATATTTAAGATCTGAGCCTGAGAAAAGATCTGGTTTTCTCCACCCGCAAGGAATCACTGAGTAGTGAAGTTGAATCCTAAGCAGAAGTTCTCAAACGGGAATTAACCATAGAGTTGGTAAATTTCGATAACAATCCTATGAGTCATTTACTTTCTTTGCATTTTGTGTTTGAGAAATCTATTTATACTTATACTCTGATTTTTGTACCGCTGCAAATTTCTTAATTCCGCACAATCGGAGTTTGCCATAAACCTTATTCACCTCCATCTCCTTCCAAGACTGTTTTTCAATTGGTATCAGAGCGAGATTACTCTGTTTATAAAATTAACCTCTTGAGTTTCTGATCTTATGGCAAACCACATGGAAGGACAATTCACCAACCGTCCTCTTTTCAATGGTACCAACTACCAATTCTGGACAACCAAGATTAGAGGTTTCCTTCAATATATCAGTCCTTCAATTAGCAAGAAAGCGACCCGCCGAGATTTAGAAATTTTACAAATCATTGAGAAGCCTTTTGTCGCCCCTACCACAAATCCATTATCTGAAGCCGACAAGAGATCAATGACTTTAAATGTCAAGATAATGAATACACTTCATTGTTTTTTGAATTCAAAAGAATTCAATAGAATCTCTGTCAAATGGCAAATGAGATTTGGAATACTCTCCAGACTGCCCATGAAGAAACCAGTCTAGTCAAAGAGGGTAAGATCAACTGTCTCATGCACGAATATAAGATGTTCCAAATGAGAGACGATGAGACCATCGACTTTACATATTCTAGATTCAACAACGTAATTATAGAACTCTTTTAACCTAGGGAAGAAATTCGATGAGAGAAAAGTGTTACAAGTTGCTGAGATCATTAACGATCTCATGGCAACCTAAGATCACTACCATCGAAAAAGCCAATGATATGACAATGTTGACTCTTGACTCCCTAATAGAAAAGTTAAAGACATACGAAATTCAATTAGACGACCTAAAACTAAAGCAAGAGAAGAACACTCAAATGAAAAATATCGCGCTTAAGGCTTCGATTAGTAAGTCTAAACTTAAGGAAATATCTAGTGAAGAAGAAAGCGACGATGAAGAAATGACCAACATTGCTAGACAATTCAAGAAGTATCTGAAGTCCAAAAAATTTCCCCAGAAGAAAGGTACGTATAAGTTTAATAAATTTTTTAATTCTAATAAAACTGTTCGTTGTTTTGAATGCGATAAGAAAGACCATTTGATGTCAGAGTGTCCTACGCTCAACAAGAAGTGGAAGTTTAAGAAGGATTCAGAAAAGCGTTCATTTCAAGCTATTTGGGACGATATGGTTTCCAGCGACTCAGAAGCCGAAGTCGCAAACATGTGTTTCATAGCACAGGAGGGTGAGGTAATCAATGACAACTTTGATTTAGATTCCCTTAGTAAAGACGATTTAATAGATTTGTGTCATTTTCTTAAGGACAATTGTGATAGAATTAATACTAAATGTAAGACATTAAAATCAAACCTATCTACTAAAAACAATTTAGAAATATCCTACAAAATAAATTAAATGAAATCAATTTAGAAAATGAAAACCGAAATGAAAAATTAAAATCCATAACCTTAACAAATGAAAAGTTGATTGAAACTAATAGAACATTGAATTTTGAAATCTTTAACTTAAACAGAAAAGTAAATTTAAATGATGAAACGATTTTAAAATTCACTAAAAATAAAGATAACTTAGATGTAATGTTAGATCAATCTATAAAACCTTGTAAGAAAGAAGGTATAGGTTATGATAAATATTCTGAGTTAGTTCCTAAAACCAAACCATTTAAACATAAATATTATTATAGATATGGTAATAAATACGCCAATTCTATGTGTGACTATTGTTGCAATATAAGATATATTTCACAATATTGCAATATTAAAAACAACTCAACTTACAAATATTATTTTTATCCAAAAGACAAACCTAAATAAACCAAAGATGATACGAGTTCCAAAAGTCACACTTTCTTCTTCCTATGGTGTGGGACTTCCAAAAACGTAGCATTCATTGGATCCTTGATAGCGGATGTTTGAAGCATATGACTGAAAACATTCAAAACTTCGAAACGCTATCAGGAGAAGAAAGTGGCAATGCCACTGGAGATAACAAAGGGAAAATCATCAGTAGAAGTGATATTTCTTTTAATAATGCATCTATTACTACAACAATAAAAAAACGTGTTATATGTAGAAAATCTAAAACATAACTTATTTAGTGTCAGCCAATTTTGTGATGAAGGATATAACGTAATTTTTGAAAAAGATTTTTACAAAATACTATATGATAATAAAGTAGTTTTGACTAGTAAAAGATATCATAATATATATTATTTACACCCAAGATTTTAAAGATCCGGATATTAAATGTTTAATAGTAAACAACGATATAGATGCTTTGCTTTGGCACAGGAGATTATGTTATTCCTCAATGGATACTTTATCCAAAATCTCAAGGGATAACCAGGTCAAAGGCATTCCCAAGATAAAATTTATAAAAGCTAGATTGTGTGATGCCTACAGAAGGGGTAAACAAACCAAATCATCATTCAAACTTAAAACTAATGTATCTACTAATACTCCCTTGCAATTGCTTAATATGGATCTTTTTGGTTTTAGTCGCAATGCAAGTTTAGGAAGTAAATACTATGCTTATATTATAATAAACGATTTTTCAAGATTTACTTGGATATTTTTCTTTAAAACCAAAGATGAAACTTTTATATTTTCAAAATATTTTCTAAACAAATTCAAAACAAAATGAATCTAAATATATTTAAGATAAGAAGTGACCTTGGTGGAGAGTTTAAAAACCAAATATTTAAAGAATATTGTAATAAGAAAGGTTTCAAACATGAATTCTCATGTGTCAGAACTCCACAACAAAATGGAGTTGTTGAAAGGAAAATTTGTTCCTTACAAGAAATGGCACGCACCATACTCAATGAAAATAATCTACCAATATACTCTTCGGCTAAAGCTATTAACACTTTATGCTACATAATTAATAGGGTGATAATTAGAAAATACTTAAATAAAACACCATATGAATTATTTTATGGTAAAACACCAAACATAAAATATTTCAAAGTCTTTGGTTGTAATGCTATATACTTAATACACTAAATAACTTGAAAAAGTTCGATTCAAAATGTGATACGGGTATATTTGTTGGTTATTCAATGACCAACAAAGCCTATCGCGTTTATAATAAACGCACTTTAACTATTCAAGAAAGCCTGCATGTCCAATTTGATAAAACTAACTCCTTAAACCCCATAGATGATGATGACTCTATCTTACCAAAAAGCTTAGATGGTTCATCTATAGACAAGAATGTTAAAACCAATCAAACTTAACCAAAAAAGCAAGTTATTAATGCTACTCTTCCAAAACGTAGGCAATTCAACAAAGACCATCCTAAGGATTTAATTATAGGAGATATAGATAAAGAAGTAATTACTAGGTCATCAACGTTTAACTTATGTATCAATTCAGCTTTTATTTCGGTTATTGACCGAAAATTTTTAAAGTTGAAAATGATGAGCATTGGATAGAAGCAGTGCAAGATGAATTAAATCAGTTTGAAAGAAATAATGTTTGGAAACTAGTTCCAAAACCCGAAGATAGACCAATAATTGGTACTAAGTGGCTTTTTATAAACAAATGTAGACAGGTAAAATAAAAATCGAGCCCGTTAAGACTCAAGAGCAGAAGTGTGGGTCTTATATTAAGAAAACTAAGTCAATAATGCGCCCGTGTCCGTGCCCCGCACCCGTGCCTAGACCACGCCCCAGCATTCCACGGCCGGCAGGCCCCATCGTCCACGGCCCGTCATCCGTGGCCCGTCGTCCCTGGCATCGTCGTCCGTCGTGCCCATAATCCGGGGCCCCGTTTTCTGCGGCCCGTATTCTGTTGTCCATGGCCCCCGTCGTCCGTCGTTTGGCATGCCCGTCGTCCGTGGCCCCATCGTTCGGCATCGGCAGCCCTTGTCATTCGCAGCTCGTCATCCCCGGCCTCGTCGTCCGGCATGCCCGCCGTCTGCGGCCCCATTTTCCGCGACCCGTCTTCCGTGGGCTATCCACCGTCTAGCCCAATTTCCCTATAAATAGAGCCCCTATTGGTTCATTTTGAGAAGGGTGGGAATTTTTGCACGGTAACTCTGCCTCTGCCATCTTTTTTTCTCTCTCGGCCATTTTCTCTTCTTGGAGTCATGAGACTTCGCGAAGGTGGAAGGCATTGCTCTCACTTAGACTCCTCCATTGAAGTCTCTTCTCGAAGCTCTTCAAGATCAAAGCTTTAAAGACCAAGACTTGAAAATTCGAAGGTTCAAGACATCGAAGACAAGCCAAGGTTCGATCGATCGGTCGAAACCTTGTAGCGCATTTCGCTGAGGTTCTGTCCGACGCTTCTTTCGTGTCGTACGGTCAGAGGGAACCTCATGTTTATGAAGGATCCTACCGCCGCATCAAATCCCCATATCTCTATTTTTTATTCTTTTTATTCTTTTTGCATACATTTACATGTAAAAAGAAAAAGTTGCTTGTAATTGTTTAATGGAAATGAACGTGAAAGCCCTAATTTCCACTAGAAACAAGATGGTGACTTCGCTGGGAAGAAGCTTTTCCGAGGAAGAGCTAGTTTCACGCTACGACACCCATCAAGAAGGCGACGATATGACGCATGTGATGAAAATCGACTGAAAAACCTTCGAGCGGAGCTAAAGGGAAAGGAGATTGGCGAGTAGCCACAAGCGTTCGGCTAAGGCCAACCTCCGTGTTGTCTCGACCGTCCTCGTTGATGATGCAGCGGCCTTCCTGTCAAAGGACCGCTGCCTCTCCTCCGACGAGGAGATAGAAGATCGACACCCTCGCCAAAGTTCAAAGGCGAGGAGAGATATCCGGCGCCCAGCATCAAGTCTGGATGCCCATCTGCTCGAAAGCCGATGGAATTAAAACTGAACCAACTGTGGGTCGCTCATTAGCCGAGCGCGCCGCCGATACCATGGCTGATGGTACGGGTGGCACTGCTTCTGTGCCAAAGTCCAGTGCCGCATTGCGTCGGGCCCTTGTCGTCGCCCGTCGACTGGCAGCCACCGCCGGCCCAGACCATGTCCCACTTGTCGAGAAGACCTCCACGAAAGAGGAATGGACTACTGTTGTCTCTCGCCGCATGATAAAGCAGAAGAGACATGAAGCTGAACTTGTGACCCGTCAAGCTGAACTGCCGCCCCGCCCAAAGCTGAGATCCAAAATCGTGACGCATGTCACTAAGGCTAATGAAGGAAACTCACACCGAAGAAAAGGCGTCCGACGCAAGCAAGGATCCTCCTTCCAACTCAAAGAGAAAGAGTTCCCCTCGTTGCTGCATGTTGCATCGGGAATGAACAGAAAAGTTGAAGCGAAGCCAATGCAGCCTCCAGCCATCAAGCGCGGAAGTACTGAAATACGCGCAAGCGCCATCGCCGATGACCAGACCACCGTCCGTCCAGCATCTAAACCCTTCACCAGCAATGCACACTACCATTGCCCACTTATAACTATTGCCACATACAGTGTTGTCCCCATTACCCTTTGTCTGTTCCCTCGTAATGTGTTCCGATGGACGAGTCAGTGCAACCAGGTCGAATATCCATTTTCGACCAATTGTCCGTAGGCTCAACCTCGTCCCCGGCCGACAGGGAACGAAAAAGAAGAGGTCCGGTGAGTCAACCTATGCATCCGTGACATGGTTGACCGCCAAAAACCTCCCCGCAAGTTGAGGCTGGGTGGGAATTTCTCCTATGGAATTCCCCACCTTCTATGGATTCGCGCCTCCTGCCATGAGAACCCAAGACTAATTGGTTCAAAGGGCCAAATATTTCATGTCCCGTCGACAACTCGACGATGAACTGTTTGCATAAGAGACGGTACAGTGAGCTCCCACAGTGAATTCCCACCAGCCTCGGGAAGTAGAAGTTCAGATGGCGGGGACAGACCCCATGATCAAGGGGACGATGATGTCGGAAATAGCAATCAAGCCACTCCTGATATCGCAAATTTGCTGCTCCAAGTTCAGAGATCCCGACAAGTCCGAGAACAGAACGCCTCCATCGAGGCTATGAAAGTGATGATGATGCAGATAATGCAATCTCAACGGCAGATGCAGCTCACTATGCAGCAGTTGGGATGCCAGCGGTTCCTTTACCCGGAGTCCCTCCACCACCACCAACTGCGGCCAGTCTACAGCTGCCGGCTGGATCAAACGTAGGGGTAGTGTCCCAATTCACTCAGTGTCGTCCTCGAGCGCTGCCATTCCACTTCCGGTACGAGTTGCCGAGACGGGGAACCAACAATTGCAGAGACAACCTACCTCTGTCCAGAGTGAAATCAACCGTGGAGCCGGTCCTGCAACTGTTCCACCACTAAGCGATCCGTGTTCACGCTAGAGGCGCCTAGTGTCGGACGCGTCCAGTCAAGCCCAGTTCATGCTGAGGAAGGTCCGATTATGACCCCGTGAGAATCTAACCCTGAGTATGCAGGCGAGCAAATACGTCGCAATTTAGGGAACTAGTCTGACCATGACGAGTCCTCCGTCAAAGCCGAGCTCGTCGAAATGCGGGCGATGGTGGCAGCGATTCAGTCAGGGAAGAAGGTGATGACCGATGGTTTTGCCAAACCATACCCGGCGGAATGGGATGATATCCCCTATCCGTCAAAATAAAAACTAATCAGCTTCCAATCCTATAAAAGAACTGGCTCAGCTCAGCAACATGTTTACCAGGTTGAAGCGCATGCTGCACACTGGATGGGGAATGACCCGCTGCTAGTCAAATTGTTCGTCGGGGCCCTCAAAGACGCAGCTTTCGATTGGGTGAAGGTTCTCACTCTAGGGACACTGTCTTCATGGATTACAACACGACAGTTGTTCCTAGAAAGGTTCTAAGAGATCGAGGCCCGTAAAACCTATTCAAGTTTGAACTTTTATCGATAGGTTTCACGGTGTCTCCCAACAATTCAAGGGTGAGATCTCGTTCAATATCTCCATGAATGTGTCGGGACAACTTCCCGAACCACATCTGGAGATACTTGGACGCAATCAGGGCGAGCTCATAGGCTGAGCTTATTCATATGGCTGAAGCTACGGAGGATACGGCTACCCAATTGGGAGACCACATAAACTCCAAGTCGTGCACTGATAGTAAGCCAGGTGGCACAGCAAGCAAATGGACCAAGGGGAAGACCCAAGAAGCAATGGCGATCAATGTCCCTTCCCAAGAGCAGAAGTGTGGGCCAACATTAAGAAAACTAAGTCAAGAGCGCACCCGTGTCCGTGCCCCAGACCCCGCACCAGCGCCCAGACCGCGGCCCGGCATTCCATGGCCCGCAGGCCCCGTCGTGCACGGCCCGTCGTCCCCGACCCCGTCGTCCGGCATGCCCGTCGTCCGGGGCCCTGTTTTCCAAGGCATGCCCGTCGTCCGCGGCCCCGTCGCCTGCCGTCAGCGGCCCTCAGCCTCATCTTTCGTCGTCCGGCATGTTTATCGTCTGCGGCCCCGTTTTCCGCGGCCTCCGTCGTCCGTCGTCTTGCATGCCCGTCGTCCGTTGTCCGCGGCCCCGTCGTCCGTAGGCTATTCGTCGTCTAGCCCAATTTCATTATAAATAGAACCCTCATTGGCTCATTTTGATAAGGATAGGAAATTTTACACGAAAGCTCTGCCTCAGCGATCTCTCTCGATCATTCTTTTCTTGGAGTCTTGAGACTTCGCGAAGGTGGAAGCCATTGCTCTCTCGCTTAGACTCCATTGAAGACTCTTCTCAAAGCTCTTCAAAATCAAGACTTTAAAAACCAAGACTTGAAATTTCGAAAGTTCAAGACATCGAAGATTTGAAGCCTTGAAGTCAAGTTCCGGTCAATCAGTCGAAACCTGGTAGCGTATTTCGCCGAGGTTCTGTCTGACACTTCTTTCGTGTCGTACGGTCAAACTTCTTTCGTGTCGTACGGTCAAAGGGAACCTCATGTTTACGAAGGATCCTACCGCCACATCGAATCTCCATATCTCTATATTTTTTTATTCTTTTTGTTCTTTTTGCATACATTTACATACTTGTAAAAAGAAAAAATTGCTTGTAACTGTTTAATGGAAATGAACGCGAAAGCTCCGATTTCCACCGGAAACAAGTTAGACGAGTCCGAAAATATAGTAAGGAACAAAGCACGATTAGTTGCTCAGCGTTCTAATCAAGTCTAAGGAATTGATTATGACGAAACTTATGCTCCCGTTGCTTGACTTGAGGCTATTAAGATATTATCAGCCTTCGTTTGTTTCAAGAACTTTAAAGTCTTTCAAATAGGTGTCAAAAGTGCATTCTTAAACGGTAAAATAAAAGACACAACCACCGGTCTTTGAAGACCATAAACATCCTGAATACGTATAGATTAGAAAAGGCTTTGTACGGTCTCAAACAAGCCCCTAGAGCTTGGTATGATAGACCAAGTAAATTTTTAATCAAAATAGAATATATGAAAGGTATTGTTGACAAAACCCTGTTCACCAAAGTAAATGGAAAAGATATCATAGTTCAGATTTATGTTGATATAATATTTGGTTCTATTAACGAGCGGCTCTATAAAAAATTCTCAAAGTCTATGCAGGATAAGTTTGAGACAAGTATGATGAGAGAACTGAAGTTCTTCATCGGACTTCAAATCAAACAAAGTCAAGAAAGCCTATTCATCACTCAGACCAAATATACTAAGGAACTTATCAAAAAGTTCGGCTTAGAGGATGTAAAGACATGTGAGATTCCAATGGGAACTACAACTAAACTAACCAAGGATAATACTTGAAAGGCTGTAGATATACGCCTTTACCGAGGTATGATTGGTATTATATATAGCGTGTATGTGCTAGATTCCAAGCAGATTCTAGATAATCACATTTAGTAGCCATTAAGAGAATCTTTAGATATCTTAAAGGCGCTATTAATTTAGGATTATGGTATCCTAAGAATAACGTGTTCTATTTAACAAGTTATTCGAATGCTGAGACTGGTACAAGTCATTTCTTGGAAAACTGTCTTGTCTCTTGAAATTCCAAGAAACAAGTATCGGTAGCATTATCTACTGCTGAAGCAGAATACATCGCCGCAGGTGCATGCTGTGCCCAGAGTATTTGGATCAAATATACTTTAGAAGACTATAGGGAAATAGTCTCTAAAATTCCAATACTCTGTGGCAACACTAGCACTATACAAATGATCAAGAACACTGACCAACACTCTAGAACCAAACATATCAATGTTTGACACCATTTTTTACGAGATTGCTATCATAAAGTTGATATTATTTTTGAATGTATTCCGACTGAATCATAGTTGGCTGATATATTCACTAAATCTTTAAATAGAACTCGTTTTGCTCAAATAAGAGGTGAACTCAACATACTTGAACTAGAAACCTAACTATTATAACCCTCATATAAAAAACTTAACATTTTCAACAAAACCCAAAATTTATAGTGTCTTGGATGTCACCAAGGACGTCCATGTAGACGCCTGATGTTCCAACTGTTGTGCATTTTTGGTGACTCACTGTGTCGGTTTTTGAAAGTTTGAAATTTCAAAAACACTTAGAAACTGCTGATTGGTTTCTAAATTTCCATCCTTCAGTTGTTTCCTTCACCTATAAAACAATATGAATCCTTCTTTCTCAATTCACTTTTTCTTACCCAATATCATACACAAGTCTACACCATGTCCAAGCGAACCATGCATACTAGAAACACCCCTATCATCGAGAAGGGCTCTCTCCAATAAGAAACAAAACATCGAGTTCAAAGAGGAACCAATTTCTCCTATGAGACTGACTCCCAACTATCGAGAACTCTACCGTTCACACTGCCAAAATCTCCTTCGACCCCGTCATCAGAAGATCCATCAGAGGAGCCGTTTGAGTTCACCTTTCCCACTCCTCCGGTCGACGAGATTCCTGAAGAACCCTTTCTGAATGAACCTCTCAATCAAAGACCACACCAAAATGGTCCTCAAGAAACAATATATCATTTCAATCCCCATGGATTTGGAAATGAGGCAAATGATCCATTTTACGTTCATCCTGATCCCGATGAACGTGTCATGTTCATCGCTCGCGTCGAAGTTCATGACACTCAACTCCAGGTGTTCGATAGGGTCAAAGGGGAATTCATCAAAGAGCGAGAGACAAACAACGGAGTTTTAGAAGCATCTCCCACGCTTCTAAAATTTCCATCGTTTTTAGTAGTATCTCATAAGTTGTAATTTTCTTATGTTTGTTTCGGTGTGTTGTATTAGTGTATGTTTGTATTTGTATGCTTTTAAGTTTATTATATAATGTTATGAATGTTTTTAATAAAAATTGCTTTTGTGTATCAATTAACATTTAAACATACAAATAAATACAAAACTCCAATTTTAGATACCAAACTCCCATTAAAACCCTTAATTTAACGCATTCCTTCCATACAGTGTAAATCTGCAGATTCACTACTGGCACGCCTCAATAGACGTCCTATATGACGTCTATTGGGATGTGGACGTCCATCGATCGATCCTCCAAGCGTCGCGACGCTTCCACTCAAGCGTCATGAACATTGGATTTCTTGCCCCTTGATCCAGGGCGTCCATTCATTTCTTATTAATACTATTTTCATCTCCAATCCTTTCATTCTCACTTCATTTCCTTTTCCTTCTCCAAACTCACTCTCAAAAACCCTAGTTTCCTCTTACCAAATTTCTCTCAAAAATGGTGCGAACCAAGAATGTCGAGGAAGGCAAATCGTCGACATCCAAACATCTTAGACGTACTCCGCGTGCTCCTCCTCAACCAATCGAAGAATCGGAAAGTATGACGATGATGAAACATATGCTCAAGAAACTGAAAATACAGAGGGCGTAGAAGAAGAAAACGTCTTTGCCTTCATCAACGACAAAGCCAACAAATTATACAATCGTCTCGTCAAAAAGAAGATCACCAGGTCCTTTGTTCGATTGAATGAACTTGAAAGGTTCAATCGCTCCTCTCCAATTTCAAGGTTGGATCAACTTTCTTACTCTTGATTGTCTCACTTACCAAAATCTTGTTTATCTCTTCTATGCCAGCCTAAGTAAGCAATCAAGAAAACGTTACCATCCTCAAAACCAAGCTTCAAAAACAATCAATTATCATTTCCCCCGTATCTCTCGCTAGGATACTTCAAGTTTCTAATGAAGGTGTGGATATCTACAAAGAAACCATTTTCACTTTTGCACGCTATCCTCTAAACGTCACCAAAGAGGATGCCTCAAGACTCCTTCATGATGAAAACTACCCAAACTATACAACGATCCTTATTCTCAAACCCTTGTCTCCTGTGCTCGTGTTTTGGCCTGCTTGCTAGGCAAAACCGTTCATCCCAAATCTGTCGGCCGAGACCGTCTCACACCGACACATAAGTTGTTAACTTATTGTGTTATGCCACGTATTCGTATGAATCTCCCTTTATTCTTCATTCCATCTCCCTTTATTCTTTATTCCCACAATGTGAAATTTACCCACATCCTACTCCAATCTATATTATGGCAAGGTGATAATTAAAATCATCGAAAAGGCCGGAATTGATCCCTCCGTTGACGCCTCAATTCAAAATCCTTTGTTGACGCCTCAATTCATGATAAACACTTCGGTCACTACAACATTTGCCTCATGCATCTGCATCTCGATGATCATCAACCACCTCCTTAACAAGAAACACATCCACCTCCTCCACAACATGATATTCCTGAAATTCCTCAACATATGTACGATTTTCAAGACTTTGAAAATCATATGTTCAAACACATGACAAACCTTCATCTTGAAACTCGTCAGTTCTTAAACATAAGAATCAATGAAACCCGTGACATCTTCAATACGGGCCTGGCAAATATTAACTATCGCATCGATGAAACCAATGCGTGCATTGATCATCACTTTGATTACATGTACGCTCAGTCAATATAACCTCCGGCACCATCATTTCACTATCAACCACCGATGGACTTCGATCAGCCGCCTCCACCACCTTAGGACGAAGCGTGGTTATTTTCGCTGTGTTTGAGACTATATAGTAGTTATATTTGCTTATGTCATAGTTTATAGCTTGGTTGTATGATTTTATGCTTGAACTAGTAATTTGCTTATGTCTATGTATTTGTTTCAAACTTAATGGCCATCTATTAGTTTGTGTGCTTATATAATTATGTCTATTTTAGTTCATGTCTCTTTATGTACTTTTAATTATGCTCCCAAATTTTTCTAAAACCTTCTCCGTAATTTACAAAAACTTTTTGATATTTTCAAAAAGGGGGAGAAATATATGCAACTATCCAGGGGGAGCATTCCTCTTCTCTTTGAAACATTGCATATATATTTTAATTTTGTAAAATATCAAAAGGAGAGAGGTTGTTGACATACAAGTCTCATTTAGTCTCACTCTTTAGTTTTGAGTATTTTACAAAAACAATATTTCAAAACTATCATATGTTACTAACCATGCCAAATATGTTAAAGTGCTACAAGCAATGGATTTAATCGAGCAAAAGAACAATCGACAATGCAACTGGCACAACAACAGTAACATCAAGTAATGAACGACTCCGAAGATTAAAATTCAAGTTCAAAGGAAATATCGAAGAAATAAAGCACATCGAAATATTCAAGACTTTTATTTTCTTTAAGTTTAGAGTTAATCTCATAGGTTAGAATCTCTTTTCCAATCCTAACTTTCAATATCTTTTAATTAGAGTTTTCTAAAACCAAACCAATTTTTCATAAAACCTTTTAAAACTTTTTAGAACTTGTATCTGAAATATCAGACAAAAACGTCCTGTTGGACGTCCCTCCAGACCTCCATGGCAGTTGAAACTTTTTGAAAATTCTGTTTTAAGTTTGAATTTCAAACTACCAACGGTTATTAACTACCAATAACTGTCCTAAGTTTCAGGAGCAGTTATTTTAACAACCCCAACTGCCCATTCTCAGTTTCTATATAAAGGGCACATTCCAAAAGAGTTTCACCGATTATTCTGATTTCCGTATTCACGTTTTTTAAGTTTTCCCATTCTTTAATCCTTTAGTGAAAAACTATATCATTCTCTCGTTCTAAAGTTTTTATTAATCTTTTTAAGAGAGAGATCTCTTTCGGGGCTTAAGATTTTTCTAAGTTTTAGAATCAAAAGATCTCTGATTCTTATCAAAGAAGTTTGTACTTCAAAACTGTTTCTTAATCCTTGAGAAACTTTTTCGAATAGATTTTTTAAACTTTCTTGATCTTCAAAACACAATCCATTAATCTCTTTTGAATCGAAACTTGATTTACCCTTTCAGATCAATAGGATTATATAGTTGGTTGGTAAAGATTTGATTAAAATCTTTTTGTATGACCTAATGAAGAAAGGCTCTAAGATCTTCACATTGTAAGAGTTTTGAGACTAAAGCCTTCGAAAAAGTCTAGGTGTTCACAACCCGTAAGTGTAAAGGTTTTAAGATGTGAGCCTGAGAAAAGATCTGAGTTTCTCCACCCGTAAGGAGTCACTGGATAGTGAAGTTGAATCCTGAGCAGGAGTTCTCAAACGGGGATTAGCCCTAGAGTTGGTGAACCTCAGTAACAAGTCCTCCGTGTCATTTACTTTCTTTGCATTTTGTGTTTGTGAAATCTGTTTATACTTAAACTTTGATTTTTGTTCCACTGCAAAATTTCTTAATTCCACACAATAGCGCTGAGTTTGCCATAAAGCATTATTCACCCTCTCTAAGACTGTTTTTCAACAGTCAAGCACAATACAAAACCAAAACTAGGAGTAATGCAAGACCTTCGTTGTCATTTATATCACATCATTAAAAGCTGCAAACATCCCAAGTATTTTCTATCTATTATTCATATCAATGACGAACCACGCCTAAAAAAAAGTTGCCATACCATATACATTAAATATCTAAAAAATTAACATAGGAAATAAATAGTGAGACTGCCTGTTAAAATACCCTGATAAAGCATGTTTCTTGACCACGGATGTAGACTGTATTGGCATACAAAACTGAGAATATTATCTTAATGAGTGACATGAACTAACTCGTAAATTCAGATCATGAACATACAATTCAGGGATACAGTGGAGACCACATAATGAAAATGCAATTCAAACTTTTACTTGACTATATAATATGAAAACATCAAATTTATAATGGCTTACTGAACTAATGCCCAAAACAGATTAAATATTTCTTTTAATGAGGAAAAAAGATTAATAAGGTCATTACTTGAAACTCCAATAGATCGGTCCTGTAAGATCAGGTATCCCAGCATTTGTAGTACGCTGATAATCTGAACTCCAGTTATCTTTAAATGTGCTCAATTTTAATCCTGTAATTCCACCTGTGCCGGGGATTGCAATGCAAATACAAGTTGTTTGGTAAAGGAAGGTTGAAAAGAAATAGCGTGAGAAAAACTGATGGGTGAACACGAGTTCCACAAAATTTAGAAATAGAAAAGTAGAATGACATATATACTACACATAATGAAAAATGGGCAGGATTTCCTAGATACACTCACTGGAGGCATTGCTTTTTGGAGCTACAAAAACTCCAACAAATATGCAGAACAGAGAAAATAGAACAGGGATTAAGAATGCCGGTGCAACTTTATTGATCATTTTCACACCACCGAATACAATGAAACAAAGTAGGATAGTCACAACCACCCCATAAAGTTGCAGATCATGTAAGCTTGGAGTTGATACGGACACAGTTGTCGCTGCTGTGCCATTCATTGTTCCATTGCTGACAATAGTCACACTCTCTGCAATATGAGCACCATTCAAGAGAGCACAAATAGCCATGATCAAAATTTCAGCTTTCAGGAGAATAAATTTATTGAACCTAAAACTTTTTACACTCAACAACAGATGTTCCATATATGGATACTGTAGGTTCGTGTGTTTGTGTAAACATTCAAGGGAAGAAACAATGTTAGAAAGCTTGGGACCAGAATAAAATAGAATTAATTGTTATTACATCAAAAGGATAAAGATTTAAACGATCCAAAAGCTTATATTATTACTTGTTAAACGCATACATTCTTGCCCACTGTTATCAGGACAATATTCTCCATCTAGTATCCTGATTTGTTGCTTCAAAAGTATTAAACTACCCAAAACGATATGATGAAATTACAGAAGTGAAAGATGCTTAAAATGCAAACACATGCAGGTAGCCATAACATTGGCGGAAATCTCATGTTTCTTAGCTAACACTTGCATAGTTCTCACATTAAGAAACTTAGAATAAAATTTCTGAAGGGCTAACTTGGTGTAACTGCTAAATGAGTTACTAACAAACTTCTTTCTTATACAAAAGGAAGCGTTTACGTAAGATTCATAACTACTCGATAATATCTTTACCTGATGAAACTTAGACAAAGCTAGGAATGGATAGCCAATATGAAGTTGAACAGCATCTTCCTCTCATTCCAGTTAGTAGTGCTCTAAAGGGTGAGATGAGTTATTGTAGAATAAACCTGTAACCTCAGCTTTAAGAAATAACTTTTTTTTCCAAAAAATTTGAAGAAAACCTTAGAATTAACTTGAGATTAGGGAAGGGATTTGATCTTAAGCTTCTCGCTCTCATTTTATGACCAGAGTAGGGTATTTGTGTTTGTCTCTTGTCCTTTCTCGTTTTCTTTCTTTCTTTACAGATCAGAAAACATCTTATAGCAATTAATTTCCTAAGCTTGCGCTTTCATTAACAGACCAAGACCGATTTTTGACATGTTTTTGGACCAACAGAGAAAATGAGTCAAGGATGGCCAAAATGTATCTATCAGCTATCGCTACTTGGCTAGCCTTTTGAAAGCTCACAAAAGAGAATATGCATTCATCTTGGCATGATACAGGATAACAGCCCAAACTGAAACAGTATGATCAGATAAATTATGTTCATCCTCTACAAGCTTTTTGCCACTAATTACTTATCAGAAAAAAGTCAGCTCCTCCGAGAACATTTTTTATATGGATAATAGCTCACAGATAAGATGGAAAGAAATCAAACAAATAATATCAATGTGTGGTTTCAGACAAGAATGAACCATATAGTTCCTCAGACCATTCATATGAGACAAGACAATAAGAAGCTTAATCAAGACATCTTCATAATGTTAGTTTCAACAGCATTTCAGCTGTGTCAAAATGAAAATGACAGAAAAACAAATTTTGCCATGAAAAGAATTCAAAAAGGAATATAAATGAGGATTTGAGACTGGCTCCAGGAGGCTGCAGCAGATATAAATGAGGATTTGAATCCAATCAAAGCACGAAATTACAAGCAATTTCAAAAAGGAATATAAATGAGGATTTGAATCCAATCAAAGCACGAAATTAATCGTGGAACAGAAGATCCTTCTTGATTTTCTTACATATGATGGACAACAAAAATGTTCAAAATCCATCATATAGTTAAATAAGAGAGAAGTTCATTATGTTGATTGTGATGTTCTAATGCTTCATATGGTGTTTCATTGTGATGTTCTAATGCTCAAGGTTTGCTATCTAAACTTTAATTTGCTTCCACACTAACGATCGTGCGCGCCCGCGCGTGTGCACACAGAGAGAGAGCTATTAAGGATTCTATTATTTATTCTAAAAATCAAGTATAAATTTTAATCGCAAGTTGGACAAGCAAGAAAACAGTCTCTCTCTCTCTCTCTCTCTCTCTCTCTCTCATCAAGGATTCTATTATTTATTCTAAAAATCAAGTATAAATTTTAACTACAGGCTGGACACCAAAAAAACAAACACAGCCACGATTTGGAATAAGAATGTAGCAAAACACCTAATTTACTCATTTATGTAGAAAGCAACAAAGATATCAGCTTATTTTATGTTATTTGTTATTTCATCCAACAGAAATCCGCCAGTGTTGTGCTTAAACATTTTAATCCTTTCACTGCATATCCAAAACCAGGATAAAAAAGGAGGGCTGTGTTAGGTAGCTGACAGAATACGTAAAACATAGTCTAATATCTTTGAAATGAAGAGACGGCTGTAAGACCAGATTGCTTTAATGCTTTATGAATCAGAATGTTTGTTGGGTGATTTAAGAAATAGTTTGTACAAGACATGGGTGTGGCTAAAAGGAGAGTGTTGATATGGGTGAGTGGTAATATTCAAAAAGATAGGATAAGGAATGAATGTATGTGTAACAAGTTGGATTCCCATAGAGAATACAAAGAGAGTGAATCGATTGAGATAACTTGGACATACGCAACAGAAATCAATAAATGCTCTAGTTAGGAGCAATGAAAAATTTGTAGTTAATAGCATGAGGGCAAGGGGGAGACCTAAACGGAAATGGATGGAGTCGGTTAAAAGGATAAGGTAATTGCCAATTTAACCGAGGAGACGACCCCTTACAAACAGATTCATGTAACCGACCCAAAATTTATGATACATGCTTCTTGTTGTTGATTTTCAATGCAAAGAGATTTGTCACTAAAACTATTTACATTAACTATCAGTAATTTGTCATATAAAGTCATTGTTTCAATAAGTATGGCAGTAAACTTAAAAGGTGATCCCTGAAAAGGGAAAAAAACTTAAAAGGTGACTGGTGGTATACTAGTATTTATTGGAAATGAGGTATGATTTTCCACTTTACTTTAGATGTGAATGATCTAGTTTGATTGGATAGCAAAGTCTATGATTAGCTTGTAAATCCTAATAGAGATTGCAAGGTCCATTGTACATTCATCCAGATCAGGAGACTTGCTACGTCCCAGATCATGAATAACGAAGATAATGACAACATGGTAGCATAGCGGACTGTTGGAAACATCCATTATAGGTAAATCAACTGATATTAGACAACTTATATGTACAACTGTAGTTTTGTAATTGGATCCAAGGAACAGTCGAAGAAAGTAGAGAACTACAAAACTATGCATAATAATAGCTTGAAACTTGCTGTTGGGATCTAAATAGTCACCTCGAAAAAATCCAGCAGCCGGAACAGCATCTAAAAATGTTTCTATAGCTCCCAGTACATACCTGAAAAAACATCAGAACTGCCCGTTTATGCTGTGAGTCATGTGTTTATTGCACATATGGAAAGTAGGAAAGAATATAACAAATGCATCTCACACGTAAACAAGAGTAAATGCAATCACTAGTCAACATTCTCCTAAAATTTAATAAACTAATAAAAATCAATTCGGCTAAAGTCCCTAATTTAGACAAATATAACTAACATTTTGTAAAGTTAATTTTCCTTGCTCAGACCATATATCATAAATTTTATTCAACTTGTTTTTCTTAAGGTTTCTTGTATCTGCTTTATATATTTTTAACCAGAAATATGATAGTACAACTACGATAACAACTAAAAAAAAGTCAACTGCTTCTGAAGGGGATTCATCTTACATTAAGCAAAAAACTTGGATTATTATATATATGCAGGAGAATAAACACAGGGAAAGCGCCAAGCGTAATGCCAATAATTTCAAGTTAAAATTAATATCAAGGAATCTTACATAGCTCCAGCAACTGCATTTCCAAGGAAAAAGCACAATCCAATGCTAACTCCAACTTCTGGACCAAGGGCTCGACCAATGAGATAATATGGACCGCCGCCCTAAAAGTTATGGTTAGAAGAATATCAGCCACTAAAATATTAGTCGAGCAAATAATACTACTGACTGATGTACTAGATGCAAAAAAATGTGTTTGCAAGTTGAAATTTGAAATGTAACTAGATAGAAATGTAACCAGATCAGATTGTTGGCAATTAAGAATCATGACTGAAAAATATGTGCGGTTGAATTGAGAATGTTAAGATGAATGAGCGGTAATATATTAAAAGATACGAAACGAAATGAGTGCATTCTTAACAAGTTGGAAGTCTCTCCCATAGAGGATAAAATGAGAGAGAGAACCGATTGAGATGGTTTGGCCACGTGCAATGGAGACAATGCCCCACTTAGGAGAAGTGACAAAATTGTAGTTAATGGCGCAACTAAGGATAGAGGTAGACCTAAACTAACATATATAGAAACAATTGAAACAATATGTTAATTGTTAATTCAACCGAACAAACGGCCCTTAATACCGTAGAATGGAAGAAACATATTCATATGACCCCAAAATTTTGGGATGACAGCTTCTTGTTGTATTTTATGTTGGTATTTTGATATTTTATTTCTTTTACAAAATAACATATATATATATATATATATATATATATATATATATATATATATATATATATAGCCGTGCCCGTATTCTATATTTTGGGATTTAGTTGAGTTGTGTCGTGTACCATGCAACCTTGATTAAGACCATTTCCTTTGTGAAATAAACTACATATCTAGTTTTGCTAATGCATAGATGAAGACAAGTATTACTTGCTATCTGAGACTAGAACCAAAATACATGGGCTGATAAAACTCCACTTCAATTAAATTTGGAAATAAACATAAAAGGGAGCATTGATATGGGCAAGGTGGAAGTTCCATAAAAGCTTGTGAAAAATATGAGTAATCGCAGACTCTCTAGTCTCTACACATATTAGAAACAGACTTTCTAGACTTGAGGAAGAGCCTGGATAGAGGTCAGAACCTCATACAACTCTGGACACCTATTAGGAGGGAGTATAATTGAATGAATATAATTGAAGAGGACAGGTACAGAGGATCACCTTTTTCTCTTTCAATTATCTGCTCATGCTGATCAAAACTAACATAACAAACAATTATTTTAGGGCGTCAGATCTGAGATGATTACTTGATCTAGACCTAGCATCAAATATCGCTAAGGAAAAGAGGCACAAAATGATTGATAAACCGTAGCCACCAAGCCTCTTTTAGCATATCGTACCTTCATCGCTCCATTAGTGGCAATTGCACTTAACGATATTGAAGTTAAAAACGTGCAAGAGCCACAAAAAGCAACAAGCATGAGTGATTCACCAATGCCAGCCATACCCACAACCCTACAATGAGAAATTTGAGTCATTACAATCTTCTGTTTTAAAGACAAGGTGAAGGAAAGTGAATGGAACAAGTGCAGCTTGTTAATAACCCACACAATACATAAAATTCAGATCATAGTTCAAAATATTAGCCAACACTGATCCGAGATGACCAATTCCGATCCCAAAAATGAGTTCTAATACAGAGATTTTAAGCCTTGATACAAGGTTCACCGGCTGATTATTGGATCAAGTGGGGTTTTAGCATTAAGCTCATTAATGGTTAGCTGGTTTATTAATAAGTTATTAATTATCTTTTTGGTTAATAAGTCATTGGTTATTTGGCATCATTAATTACTAACAACTATTAAAAAGTTTTCTCTTCACAAAATATTTAAAAACGCCACTTTAGACATCATTAACTTCTAAACATTCCGTTAAATTGTTTATAGTTATATTTAATATTATTTAAAAAAAATTACTAACTTTTAAAATTTTGTTTAGTCAAAAGATTAAATTATCCAATATTTTGATCCAAGATGGCTGATAAAGTGGAGATGCCCGATTTAATCCCAAAATGACCGTCCGGTATTGGTATTTCGAGATTTAAACTTTGGTTTAATTAACAAAAAATGCATAAGGGATCAAGAAAATATTTAGTCTGAGGAAAACAAATGTGCAATGTGCCCATGCAGTGGGATATAGATTCCGCTATCTAGAGTACCAAGATATATGATGCTTTTTACCAGTTATCTAGCTATGATAATTAATGCTATCTTTGGTTCAAAAGAGGTAGCCATATACTGCATTTGCAGTCATATTCCTATCAAACTGATGTAAAAATAAGCACAAAATAAATTATCATAAGATTGCAAAAAACTTTTTAAAGTTGCAAAATAAATTATCAAGCTGATCGCTAAAATAAAGTTACAAAAACGTGATACGGCAAATCAAGGAAATTGGAAATTTAGTGGTTTAAATAAAAGTATGAAAAAAGTATGTAGAAATTTTTTTTAAAAATGATGGAAACATGAGAAGTTCAGGTGAATTAACTGTGTCTAAGATTATTGAGTTTCAAAAGAGAAGAATGTAAAACCAAGGGCACATATCAAATATATGTCGGTTATCTAATTTACTCTGTAAGTGTATGTGTGAGCACACTGCAAAATTAATGAAGAAATAAGAACTAGAGGTAGTAACCGGTAACCCGAAACAAAAATAAATGGATTCAAAGGATTGTTCATATCTAACCAAGGAGATGGCCCTCAACAGTTTGGGATAAAGTGTTTCACGTTGTTGTTGCTGATGTTTGTTGTTCCTACTTAGCAAAGTTCAATGTATATATCATTTCTATGAAAAGAAAAAATTATTGAAATGTTTAATACTTATAACTACTCATCTGGTAACTAAAATACTGTTTCAACAAACATAGAAAATAAAGGAAATAAAAAATTAAAATATGTGTAATGCTTTTGAAGGGGTTAAAACCATACGGGGAAAATATCGTGTCAATCGCTTGTCTTTCTTTTTAATGAAGTTTATGCTTTATGTCTATAGAGAACACAAAATTCCATTTCCTTTTCAAAAACTGTTATTTAAGCAAATCCTGATATTAAAATACTTCATGCATGGACTAATTCCAGATCTCCTTCAGTTGGCTTCTTAGAAATTACCAATTAGTTTAAATACTAAATAATGTGATCTTCATTGTTTTCTTCCAAGCAACCTTTATAATTTTCTCATGCCACGCCTTCAGGCGTTTCACAATTCACAGTATTTCCACTTTAGAATAATATTAAGGAAAGTGATCAGGACCATTGCTCAATCAATGAACAAGGGAGATCCGATCCGATTCATAAACCAATAAGATGATTATGAATGGTTTTAACTCTTTAAAGTTTTCTGCTCATGTGATGCTCTTAGCTAGATCTTCATTTATCTTTGAAATACCACAATAAGAATGTTTGGAATTGTGACAACGCATTAAAGAAAGAATCATACAATTAGAAGTTCAGTTGCACAAGAGTCCATGCAGGTAAAATCAAAATCTATGGGGGTAAGAATACTAATTTGGCTAAAATACTATGTATTGCACCAACAACTTTAGTGGTTTTTAAATAATCTAAGTTCAGACATCAGACGCTACACATTTGCTAATGAGTTATAGCTTATATACTCCAAGGATAAGATAGAAGAACCTGGAGAGGTAAGAACCATAAGTTGTAATTATAATGCCGCTTACAGGTAGGATAACAAAAATGTAATTTTGCTCAACTGAAAATTACCACTATCGCTTACATTAATTGATGCCATACAACTAAACTAGGTTGGAATCCTGGTACTGATATTTTAACAAAAACACATTTATAGCAAGATGGAAATTACCAAGAAAAACGAATATAGTAGATAATCCCTAAGATATTCTGCAGACATGGAACAAACACACCCATCATAGTCCCCAGCTTTAGACCAGTATCCTGTAGACCAAATCAAATCACTTTTTTCAGAGGATGTTTCCAACACATAAGCTATTATAATTTGTAATAAACAAGTTAAATTAGTCAAAATGTGACTGAAGAAAAAAAAATGAATAAAATGATAGTCTCCCTTAGAGACTGGAAATTATTGATAAGCGATAGGATAAATGTATTCACTATTAACTATTAACATATAAATCATGTTTTAACTCTGTAATTTGTACTAATCCCCTCAAGATTATGCCCCATCAAAATTCAAAGCCCACATTGCAGCTTCTCTTAAATGAGAACTTATTCTTCCATAGCAACGCTGACATTTATTTATCTATTCATCACATGGTTGAAGATCAACTGCTAATTGGCTGTGAAACACGGATACTTGTAAATGCCTCAGAATCATCCCCGACGCAAATCGGAGTCCGAAACTCTCGGATTTGCTCGGAATTGTAAATTTCTAACCAAACCTCTCTTGAATCGACGCTTCTCCTCTTTCTCTCGAAAATTAAGGCTCTCAAAAATGTGATAGTGCATTGAATATCTAACATAATGCCATTATTTATTTATATGATTATATATTTGTATGTATATGTTAAGATATATTTATATTTATTTATTAAAAATCGATATAACAATGTATCCGTATCCTTAGTTTTTGGAAAATTGTGGATCCACATCGTATTGTATCCCATATTTGTATCTGAACCCGTGCAGTGCTACATAGCTACTTAGAAAAGTAAATGGAATCCTCATCCCTACATATTGTTCTCTCTGTCTTGTACAAGTGGACAATTAATCGAAGTTACAGAACTGTGTTTTGTACGAATTTCTAAATATTCACTTCAAGCAAGCTCGTGGGTAATATAATAGTTACTAAATTTATCTGGGAATGTTTATATGCAGTTCCATACAGGTGCCCACGAATGTAAAATGGTACATTTGCATGCTCCAACCTAGACAACAACTCTGACAAGAAACAATTGAGGCTAGATTTCTGATGAGAAACTCTTGAGGCTAAATTTTCTTTAAGACATGAGAGTGACCATCCTCAACAATATTATCTTATATCTGTATGCTTCCCGCGGTTCTTTCTCACATTGGACCCATTGCCCAAGTGGTTTGGCCAATAGTAGGTCAAGAAATATTGAATGGCGATGTGGACAGCGGTTTCAGCGGCTCGAGTCCGCTTATCTCCAGCCCGTGAACTTAGCTGATACTATGATAACATCCAATTTTTCCAATTCAACGGTTCGATCTATGATTTCTCACCTCTATATCTATCTCTATCTCTGAGATGTTTGGATTTTTAAAAACTCTATAGACATGCAGAAGAGAAGTTCTATCCCCACTCAGAACAAGACCGAGTAAAAAAAAGGATTCGTTATAATATAAAAAAGAAGCTTGCCCTTTCCTCCATGGGGCATAGAAATTCCATAAATAACACATATAAGATATGCTTAACAAATGACAATTCTAAAGCAAAGTTACTTGCCAAGATTGATGCAACTTCTTCTTTCAATAATAATAGCCAAAAATCTCTCTGCAGTAGATACACCGCTTTATTCTGATGAACAAGCACAATTGGCATAATGTTGAAAATTACCTCAGAAGTACCGAGATCTCAAATATTTGTCAGGAGGTAAATGTTATGGCAAATAAGTTAAACAGAATTCTCACAGCAGATTCTTCTCCAGTAATAATACTAGTTATCATATTGTTTTGTTTGGTAAAGTTGATAATGATTTCCAATAATACCCCATTACATTGGACAATACACGCTAGATACTTGAAAATGAATTTTACCAAATCAGTAAGGGACTTCATGATAGTATAGATGCTACAGCTCATATAGTACAGTTTAAAAGAAATGAAAGCAAAGTAGTCAAGTAGTATACCTTGGGGCGTCCAAGAGTAATAGATACATCCTCACCGTCCCTGGGACTAGAAGGTGCTGCAATTTGTTCCCCTGTCATACTGTAATTACTTAATTTATTAAAATATTGAAGAAAATGAAACCCCCTTTGGTTGATGGCTTAAGCAAACACGTTTAAACAGGATTATATGATGCAATTCTTCAGGTACCTCTTAAGACCCAATATATTGACAAGGGAATCAAAACCAAACAGCTCCAATTTTGATTCTTTTTTAGATCCATCAGATTCGCCAGGAATCTGAGAAGAACCCTCCATTCCGTTGGCATGAGAGTTCAGTTTAATATTCCTAAAATGATCACAAAATGGGGGTATTATTTTGTTGGCCAAAATATCAGAAGTATCACAAAGGACGAGAGAAAAATAAGGGGTATGAGGAATCAATGGGTGGGAAAAGAACTACACAACTAAATTAATTTGCAGTTATAATAAAGATTTTGGGTTAACAATGAATTATAAATCACATACAATGAAAATAACTAAGTCAAATAGGTTATGCTTAAGTACACATCAATTAAAGAGATAAGTGATGAAGAACCACCTTCAGATCTTCGGATACTGAGTTGACGTAAGTCTATTTAAGACGTGTAGTTGAGTCTTCATTTTAATTGAAATTTATTTGAGTTTATTGAGTTTTGTTTCATTAATTAGGTTAGAGCGTCAATGTGTTGAAAATTTTATTAATTTATATGAATAGTCACATGCTAATTAAATAGTAGCCATGAGGTTTAGGCCTAGTTTGGCAACGAGGTTATGGTTTCCAAAACCTCGGTTTCATGGGGTTTTGATGCTAAACTCTAAAAATTGAAACTATGGCTTGTTTGACAACCAAAATAGAGTTTCCTAAATCGTGGTTTCAACAAGTTTCAAGGGCTCTAAACCCCATTTTTCTAAACTCCGAAATGACTAGAGTTTTGGAAAGTTCTGTGCTTTCTCTCTTCATTATCTCTTCCTCTCCCACATTTAAAAATTAGTTAACTTAAACGAAAACTTAATTTCATAAACTATGTTGCCAAACAACCCTTAACGTGTGAAACCCCAATTTTACGAAACCACGGTTTCCACAAATGCAACTAGTGGTTTCATTTTAACTTAATCGAAACCATGGTTTCGGAAACCTTGTTGCCAAACTAGGCCTTAATTGAAAATTTTTGAGAAAGAGATCTCCTTCTAGCAGTTCAAGTTTTTAGGGGAATATAATTATTTATTTTATTTTATTGTTATGCTGTCGGGTGTAATTCCCAATTATCTATCCTTTTTATTTTGGTTTTAGATGTATTCCCAATACCTAACTTTTATTAAAAAGATTTAATCCCTAACCCTACCATCGCTAGCAACACCTTTACTTCCTGTCCATAGTCTATTAGCAGCTTCTTCCAGCCGACAACCTTCATTTCAACCAAATATAGCAAACCATTTGCATATCTCATTAGCGAGAAATTATTTGGTAGACCGGGTGCAATGAACCAGGCAGAAGAGATAAAGAGAGAACTTTACAGGCATGCTCTGGGCAGTTTGACGGGAACCATGGTTCTATTTCTTTCTTGTCATGACTGGGCACATATGGCTGGCATGCAGAAGATTTTTCCTCTTTAGCAGCAGGCAGCCAGCCTCTACCTCAGGATTCGATCAGCCAATGATCCTTCAAGCAGCAAACTAAACAATCAAATCTTGATCTTGCCAACCTTAATAATTGGATCTTCAGCAACCAGCTTTACAACACAGCTCACTCTCCCAGGTAGCCATTGACCCCTGCATCAGGTCTGGCCACTCAATAACACTCTAGGTCAGATTACCTCATTCAGTCATCACAACAGCCATCAGAGTGTTTCAGAATCCATTCAACACACATAAGATATGCGTAACAGATTCAATCTAGGATCGGCTAAGAGAATAGAAGTCCATTTACAGAAACATGATAAATTTAATTAGAGGGTAACGATAAATTTCCATCCATGGTTCAAATTTAATTAGAGGGTAACGATAAATTTCCATCCATGGTTCAAATTTAATTAGAGGGTGGTCACTAACTCAAAACAATAACTCAAGTTCCTCATTAAAGTAAACCATTGGGCTATTGTAATGTGAATAATGTACATTCCTAGTATTCATAACTCTATATAACATATCTAACAAATGATTTCATACAGTAAAAACTATAGGGCTAGCTTTATGTGAAAAATCAATGCCAGCAATTTATGATGAAATGAAAACTAACCAACCCTAATCAAGCAAATCTAAAGATCATACTAAAGGATGATGGGAAGAATATTGAAATTGTGTAGAAAATAGAGAACTCGACCAATAACTGATAATTGTCCTCCCACCCAAGAGATATTTCATCCTGTTACAACACTACATACATGGTTTGACAAAAACTCTTACCAAGCAAAGCACATCTTGTACCATCAATCACCATAACTTGAACGTTATGGGCTGATGCCAACCCTAATAATTAGCTATAATGATATAGGTCTTTTGCAATGATGGAAAGTTTCTAAGCTTTGGAAAACTACGAAATCAAATAAGTCCAGAATCAAATAATATAAATAGGACAATTAAAACTTCTCAGATGGGCCACATAAATAGAGGGTCAAGTTTAAAGCGAAGAACACTTCTGAAATTTTCAGAATCAGGTCATTTGCATCAAAAATTCTTCCAAAGATATCGAGTAGGATTTTTATGACATCAGGTATAGTATCATCTCATTAACTTATCAACTATGATTATTAAATCAGTATGAATCTATGACCGGAATTTTCAGAATTAGGGCTTTTGCATCAAGATTCTTACAAAGAAACCGAGTTGAATATTTATGACAGTTGTGTATCTATATATATCATCAGGTATAGTCTCGTCTGAGTCGTCTCATCAACTTATAAACTTCAATTATTAAATCAGTATGAATCTATGACATATCATATTTAAGTTATTATGGCTATTCACAACCTTGCTTGTTCAACCAGATTTCTATTGAACAATGAAAGCCGGTTTTACAAAAATAAGTAACAAAAGGCTTCATTTAGATAACTTACATCAGATCAGATTTTACCTGCTAAGAAATAAATAATAAAAAAAAAAGTATCACTAAATAAAGGAAATAAATGATAGAAGTTTCCTGAAATTAACCAGACATCAGGTACATAAAAATATGACAAATATAGAACTAATATTAACGGCTAGAAACATGGCACGCCGAATTTGAATTATGGATAACCTTTATCTAGATTCAATGAACACCATCAATATAAATAAATATAAGGAACATACTTTAGTGATAATTCTGAAAGAGATCCACTCTCTAGCGAAGACATTTGAATGACTGGTCGTTCGTGGGATGTCACTGGTTTGTACTGCCGTCCTCTCTGTGCAGGCATTTCCTCATCTGCACTCTCGATTTCCCCATTATCCATCATCAACTGTTTAATAAACGAGCACCTGAAAAGAATGTGAATAGTTCTGTGATTGAGACAAACTGTGTGAGGTATATATGACAAAAGAATAGGGTTGCAAGCCTCAATATCTACAGAAAAATATCATATCCAATCTATCAGCCCTAGCAAAACATTGATCAAGCATGAAATGTTCATTACATATGAAGAAATATTAGCCCTAATGAACCATTGAAACATGCTAACTAACATTGTATCCGCTTCAATGAAACATTGATTAAGTATGAAGAAATAACAAAACCTAGTCAATCGGACGGGCAATGAGCAGGAAGTCTGAAACAAAACACGGGTTACACAAACAAGAGAAATGGGTACAGTACAGATCCTATGCACTGAAGAATGCAACACATGCAACTTCGTCCAAAACTCATACTGAGTTAACTGATACAGGATCATACAACACAAACAATTCAGCAACGCAAAAGAAAAGTCGGTAACTAAATCAAAAAAGAACTAGCACTTAAAGCTATCCCACCGTGGGTTCATATAATGAGAAACGCTCCAAAATTACGCATCAAACCCCAAGATGGCTTGTGAAAGGAATGAAACTACCCATGATTTTAACCGAATATCCCAAATATAATGTCTCTCTCCTGGGGGAAATATCTTGTGAACATTAACAACCTACTTCCAATATATTCATCTTCTTTCACGTTTCAGATTTCAGTGAGATGTCTAACTAACCTCATTAGCTCATAAACCTAAGAATACCCAAAAAGGAAAAAAAGAGTGTGAAGTTCACCGGCTACTTCAATGGTTTTTCGGCCTTCATTTTATTCTCCTTCACGTTTTCACAAATCAGATATTCATTTTATACATTTTTCTGAATCTTCCCAAATTTACTTCAAAACTAACAGGACACTCCACAAAAAAGTACCCAAATCTTCAGTTATCGACTACAAACTGATCTCCTAACTCAATCCATTCAAAATGCATCAAGATTACCTACCATAATCTTCAGTTATAGATTACGCAAACAATGAAATCAAACAGCATAAGAATGAGGATGCAAGATCCTCGGCTACGCCGATCATGAGATCTAAGATCCGAACCTCACAAGAAAGCTGAACTCCATCAAGATCAGGATCGAGATCAGAGAAAAGAGAAAGAGGCGTCGCATTAAAACCCTAGAAATCAATCAATAATTTGAGAGCACCTAAACCTAATGAATGCCCATGGAAACGAATTCATTGCAGATTACTTACGTGCAATAAGGAGGCGGCGTCGGAGAACGTAGAGTTTCGGGATCGCGGACGATATTTCGGGCTCCGTGTCGGCGGAGCTCGTCGGTGGATCGAAGGAAGAGAGAGAAATAGAGAGAGAAGAAATGGGAGAAGACGACGATGAGAGAGGGAGGAACGTTAAGTGGAAAATGGGCCTGGCGGCTCGCGGCCTGGCCCATCCTAGCTGCCATGTGGTACGACCGGCCCAACTAATGGGCAGTCTAGAGCCAGTCTGTGCTCAGCCGATGCAGCCCGACGGACCGGCCAGAATACCGGTTCCGGCCAGCCCGAGCCCGGTTGCCAAAAACAATTTTTTCCAAGGGCCTAAGACCCAGGCCATAGGAAATTTAAAGGGTTTTTAATTTATTTATTTTGGTGGAACCATGCTTGTACTGTGCCGGGAGAATCAAAAGAAATTTGAATTAAAGAAGGGGATTCCAAATCGGACGGAATTTCTAAGAGGAAATCCAAAACTTTGAATTAAAGAGGTGCCGGTGGGAAATTATTTGGGAATGGTTTTTCAAGACAGTTAATTTGCCTTTTTTTTATTTTGGGGGATTCCCGAGAAGAGTTTAAAATTTTAAAATTTTCTGCTGCTGAACGGCCAACATTTAATTTTTTTCTAAAATCCTATGATTCAAAATTCTACATCCCTATTCTCTTTATCCAAAAGTCTATAAATACCTCTCTGCACTTCTCATTTTTATCACAACTCACAATAAAATAATCTTCAATCCCCACATCTCTCTCTTTAATTTCTGAAAAATTCACTGTTAAAATTTGGAATCAAGCAATCCACGTTCCTTCAATCTTAATCTTCACTTCAGTCTTCGGTAATTTGATTCTACTATTTGGAATCGGGGTTTTTTGGTATTGGTTATATTTTTTTCTCATCTAATTTTTTTTATCATATCTTTTTCTCTCTTGCTGATTTTTTTAATTAAGCATGATCGGTTCATCATCATCAAAAGGTAACATGGGTGCTTCATCATCACATACACGTTCTCTTCAACTTGATTCAAACTCACAGATGACAGTCAGTGTCACGCCCCGTTTCCCAAAATACGGGATACAAGGGGTTGAAAAGGCCAGCCATGCTTCTACAGTCAAGGAAATATCCTACCGTAGTCACATTTCGGCTTCTAGTATTACGTGGTAATCGGTAATCAATGTATAGGTATTGAGAAATGCAGTCGCTAATCTATCAAAAGGATATAAGATATACCAGATAGAGATCAAGGGAAAGATAGCGCTGGCGTTGCTGATCTAGATATCTACAATATTCTCGAGATACGATAGGTCCTAATCCGATCTTGGTCCACTTCTCACTCTGAGCATATATACTCTGGTCGTCAAAGCGACACAATAGCAATATATATAAATATACATATGTAAACATGTGCAATGATGATGAACATAAAACAGTAAACATGGAGTGATGATATGAGTATGAAGTAACCAGTACAGGTAAACAATAAAGCAGGTATATCGAATCAGTAATCAATGCATATCCATGTCACTTAATTCTACTAGTCTCTAAGTCTTATTGTCCAGGTCGCCAAACCTATCATCAGTCCAAGTGTGAGCGTCAACCACCACAGGAGTATCCCCAACCCAAGGATAGGCCCCAGGGGCAAGGGAACACGGGCCCGAATCACGCTCGCTAATAATCGGTAATATCATCCATATGACTCCCAAAATCACTGTATATGCCGGCAGTGAGACTCCCGAGATTCCGTTGATCAAACTCACACTCAAACTACCCCACACCCACGGTCTATATCAAACACGACCATGAACCCAAATACTAGTCGCTTCATGACAAGTCTACACGAGAACTAGAGACAGGGTCTCCAACAAGCATGTCTGGACCGGTATCCAAGATAAATGGACAGTACTCGATGTCTTACCTATGACACTAATATAAGTGCTTTCATAGCCGTCCCATACCAGTTATAGCTATACTTACATATGCCTCATAGGCGTCGACAATGCAATAGTTAACTGGGCCCGCTGATTATGTACAATTACGTGTCACTTTCACTATTCAATCACGCTTATACACTAACATACCTGCCACAGTCCACTCACTAATATTTATCACTGGGTAATGTATCACGGTCATTAGGTTATCAATGTTTATGACCACTAATCAAATGAGAATATAACCGCTACATGATGTGATGAGAATGCAATAAATTATAATACGAATAAAATATAGCAGCCAGTATCATACCACTCGCAAAATTTACTATAAGTCACACGTACAGAATTAAGCAAAACAATATAAAAGCGGTAAGCAATATATTTAATTATCTGTCCATCAAAATTGGTTTCGCATCAATCGGGTTTCAGGTTTACTAGTTATGGTCATTTCATTTTAAGTGTTTACTGCGGGAAATCCAATTTCTGAACTGGAAGGCCGTTTCGTAACACGCTTTACTCCCAATTGGGAGTATAATTAGGCAACGCTACTGTTCAACTAATTGTAGAGTTATGAATTAACTTTACATAACAGGAGACGGATCAACAATATTCATTGTGGTTTAGGAGTTACGAATATATTACTGATGAAGGGTTTAAACTGAAATGACAGAAAACTGTCGTACAAGTCATCCGTTTAAAATATGATTTAAATACCAAATAACACTAGATTTTAGTGAAACTGGTACCATTGGAAATATAATTTGATTCTCTACGCTTCTATATATGGTTCCACACACTTGCACGCTTAAAAGTGAGAAACATGCATTCCAAAATGGGTAGGGATAAAGATTCTTGCTCTGGACAGCAGTCCAGAGCCATGAATCGCCTCAGTTTATGTCATTAAAACTAATTAAAATTTAGAGATAAACTATGGGATGCTGTAGGTTTATCTGTTGGCTTCGATACAATCCCTAAAACATTAAGTTGCGAGTTGTATTCAATTTAATATGAATTTTAGAACATGGCATGTGCGGTGAATTCCAGATTCAACGTCGGCCTTTGGAGGCGCCGTTTCTGGTGCGAAACAACATTATTTTGCCTTCAAATTTCTACATGATAATTATAAACGGTAAAGGGATTTATTGATCACAATTTCGCTATTTTCTTTTAGGTTTTGGTTTTGGATTCGCATCGAACACACTTGCATTATATACATGTCACGATTGAAACATTGGTTTACCCAATTAATTAAAGTGTGATTTAATCACTACAAGTCCTACACTATACTAGAAAGGTAATGTTAAAACCCAAATGTGTTCCACTCAATATGATTGAATAACGACGATCATATATTAGAACGTAACGATAATTATAGCGTAAATATGATATCAATACAACTATAATTTGACGACTAATATCTTATAACATGTAGAGCAAGTGAGGGAATTCACTTGCCTTCGGTTGCTTGATATAGAAGCGACACCACGTGCAGAATCCGTCTCGTCACTCAAGACGATGCGATGCTGGACATGTGCGCGACGCGGGCGCGACAAGCGGTGACCCGGTACTGGATGCGATGGCGACGCGGGCGTGACACAGTAGTGGGCATGGTGATGACGTGGGCGTGACACAGTACTGGGCACGGTCTTGACTCAGTGCGTGGTGCGGGAGCGACACTGCGCGTGCACTGGATCGGGCATGGTGTGGCACGGGGCTGGTACGACATGACACGGGGACTGGGTACGATGTGGCATGAGGAGTGGGCACGTGGCGCGACAGGTCTGGGTACGCGGTGGGTACGGCGATGGCACGCAGTGGGCACGGTGGCCACGGAGCTGCCCCGGTCTGCGACGAACGTGGCGGCGGCGACTGTGATGATGATGGTGATGGCGGTGACCGTGAAAAAGCGGCTTGCACGGCGTCGGCATAGGCAACGGAGGAGACGGCGGCTCGGGTGAAAGAAGCTTGGGGTTCGGCTTGGGCTCGGGGTGGAGTTGGAAACTCAGGTGGGTGTTGGAGGCCCCGCATCCCAAAATACGGAATACGAGGTATGACTAGGCCAGCCATGCTCCTACGGTCAAGGGATCGTCCCGCCGTAGTCACACTTCGGCTTCTAGCACTACATGATAATCAGTAATAAAGCACAGTATTAAAGGAATCACATCACTAATTTATTACATTAAAATTTCATTGTTCACAGATTACAGATAATAAAAACGATAACTAACCAAGTTCAATCTCACAATCTCTTTTATGGAAAGAAGTAAATGAAGTAGGTACACCAACTATATCTCCGTGAACTCAAAGGATAGATCCGTCTCCTGTGCTGGTCCTCGCGCGGAATCTGAGCATGCATACTCAGGTCGTCAGAGCGACACAAATAATAATATTATTATAATCAGATGAAACAGATAAATGAGGTAATACTGGTATAAGAATAATGCAAGTAAACACTACGTCACAATATGATGCAGAATATGTTATGTGTCCCTAACGGTCTCTAGGTCATGTTTGAAATCACATAGTGGAAGGAGGATCATGTTTAACAGGAGTCTCGTACATACCCGAGACAACGGCCCACATGCCCGGGACATAACCCTGTCAGCCGGATCGCTAGATCCTGTCCTACACGTATAAGTATCACGGTTCGAATGATCATCCTCTAAACACGGTCCCGCTAAATACGATACTCTTTCCACTTTGATTTTCCCCTTTTTCCCCAGGTTACACTATTTATGATATTGATCTAGTTGTGTACGAGTATACCAATAGCACGGTTTCATCACTGTCCACTGTATCAATCACTGTCACGAATATTCACTTTCCATTGGTGTACTCGTCACTCCTAAACCAACATCTATCACGCACGATACTGCAATGTCCACTCGCACTAACACTATGTAAATGACAAGGGTATGATATATGTCTTGTATGCTACCAATAAGCTCGGTATGTTATGAATTAACATGCATGTCACGAACTAAAATAAATTGTACAAATTAATATGTTACGAATTCAGCAAAAATGATGTAAGTAAGATATATAGGACAATCAGTCAGTAATTCATCAAAATTTGTTTCAGTTCAATCGGAGTTTCGGTTTTCAAGATATAACTGTTTCAGTTTAAGTGCCCGCGGCTGGAATTTCAATTTCAGAACCGATCATCTGTTTCGCGACACGAATTGCACCCAGTTGGGCTCAGAATTTAGCGATGTCATAGTTAAATGAAATTTAGGGTTTTTGATAAAGTATTCAACGCAATAGACGGATCCTCAATCGCATCTGTACGTTGAAAGTTATACCCAGTTCAATCTCAAATGTCATTTCAGAAAGTGTTCTGAACAGCTTTACGTTCTGCCCTTTTAAAATAAGTTTAAAATAACAAACTGCGATGAAACGGAATGAAACCACTTGTTTTCTTTCACTAACAGGAATATCTTATAACTACTGTAAGGTTCCGTATCACACGATTTCAGGAAACACGGGGACGCAGGACTTTAGACAGAACACACTAATCAGAAACGCTCTGGACTGCAGTCCAGAGTCGTGTTCTGATCCAATTATCTTCATGGTTACAAAACAGAAATGATCAGAAATTTATGTAGGATTAAAGTTCGTCAAGTCGGCTTCGATTTAATCCCTTGAACGCATCTTTCCAATGTGTGTATGATTTATGGTGTTTTTATTCGTTTTCAGCTACGAGGGGATTCTAATTTTAACGACATGTTTGGGGGTATCGATTTTTTGTTACTAACAATCGTGTTTTTCAGCGAATTTCACACACGTTATACATCATTAAAAGGGCCAACAGAACGTATCGGTTGCCGTCAAATTAGACAATTATTTCTATTAGTAACTAACATCGAGCACTTAGGTTTTAACACGTATAGGAAATCGGAAAGCTTGTAAACTACATGATCTAGGTGGATAACACTATTATTATAGCATGAAGCAAGTAAATACTTGCCTGGAGAACGCCTCGGGGTCGTACGGCCACAGTGTCGTCACGAACGCGCGATATACGCCACGTACCGGATTCCCGCGAGCCTAGTTCGAAACACGAATTTCACGTCGGAATTGTCCGGAGTCGTTTGCACAGTCACTGGATGTTGAGGGATGCTTGATGATCCTCTGCGAGTGTATTGGGGTTGCCGACGGTCGACGGCGTCGCTCCGGCAGCGTGTACAGAGCAGTTTCACAGTGGGGGAAAAATTTGTTTGAAAAAAAGGTTTTGGAGAGAGATAGATGGGGAGCAGTGGGGTCGGTTTGGAGTGGTGGGGAAAGGTGCTGAGGACGTAGAGGGTTACAGACGTGGTTCAGGTGAAGTGGGGTGGCTCGTCGGCGCCGGTTGCGACGTGACAGAGGTTGGGTGCAAGTGGGTTTGGGTGTGCAGGGAATATTTGAGAGGGGCTCGGGTTAAAGAAGGGTGAAGTCGTGGAGGGAGGAGGCTGGTGGAAGAGAAGTGATCGAAGGTTGCCGAGGGATTGTCGTCGTCGTCGTCGGAGGTGGAGGTGGCAAAGGGTTCGAGACAACTTTGGTGTTCGGTGGGTATTTTTGGAGGATGGATAAAGTTAATGATTTTTTTTTTTTTGAAACGAGGGAGGAGAGAGAGAGAGATGAGGGTGTGAAAAGTAACGTCGGGGCAACGTCTCCGCGAGGGCGTGGGCTGCGGCGGGGGAAGGGGATCGCGAATTGAAGTGGAGGCGGGAAAAGAGGGAGCCGTTGGGGGAGTGGGGAAGATGAATAGAAGGGGGCCGGGTCGGGTAAAAGGAAACGGGCTTGGGTTAAAGGGAGTGGGCCGGCTATATAAAAGAATTCCCTTTTAAAGAAAAATAAAACCCTGTGGGCTGAGTTAATAGATTGGGCCGGGAAAAATATAGTAAGGAATTTAAAAAAATAAAGTGGGCTGAGGGTGAACCGGGCCGGGGTTTATAAAGGATTTAAAAATTTATGTGTGGGCTGAGGGATATTGTTTGGGGAATTTAGTGGTTTAAAAGAAAAATTTGGGTTAAATTATATTGGTTCTATTCGCTTTAGTTTTAAATATTGGGTTTTAACTTTTAGGATTTGGAAAAATATAAATATTGGGCTTAAACAACCAATTCAGAATATATGAAGTCAAGAGTAAGGTAATCACTAGAATTCAGAAAATAGGAAATTTCATTTAGAAAGGAAGCGGGGATTTACATCGGGAGCTGGTCGGAGTGGTCGAAGGCTAGGAGCCCAGGCGATGTGCAAGCGATGGTCGTCGTGCAGTTCTGGGTTGTGGCCGGAGTAGGTGGAGGGAGCAAGGGGAGCTCGGGTACGAGGATTGGATGTTGGTGACGAGCCGCGGCTGTTGGCAACGTGGAGGTGAGTGAGTATGGAAGCGATGTAGGAGATCTTGACGGCGGCGCTCGGGGTGTAGCGGCTAGTGGCCAGAGATGGGCGGCAGCAAGGTGGTGCGGGTGAAGGTATGGATGAGCCGGGGGTTGCTGAGTCGGTGGAGGTCGGGGAGCTCATCGACGAGGGTTGCAGGGGTGAGACGGCGCTATCGTAAGTGGTGGCCGGAGTTGGGTTTCAACAATGATCCGATGACTTGGGAGAAGGTGGGCAGTAAGGTTCGGGCACTCAATGGGAGAGGGGGAGTTAGCTTGGCTGGGAGTGGAGGGGATGAAGGGTCGGGGGGAAAGATTACAACGAGGTGGCTCTGGTGATCTTAGGCTTCGTCGGCAAGGCTTACAGTGGAGGCGAGGAAGTTGGGTTTGAGGGAGAAGTGGAGCGGGAGAAGAAGTGACGTGGAGGCACCGACGTTGAGGTGGTGGAGGTGAGTGACAGGGAGCTCATCGGCGGTGCTCAGGAGGAGAAGGATTCGCCGGTGAAAGGAGGAGTCTGGGTGGTATTGTGGGTTCTTTCTTTTCTTTTCCTTTCCTTTTTTTTGAAGAAGTAGAGAGTGGGATGGCTAGAGAGGAGTTGTTGAAGGTTTGGAGGAGGTGGGCGCGAGAACGAGGGAGAACGTTGGGGGTAAGGTGAGGTCGTGGATGGCGGGAACAAGTCATGCGGACGCGAGGGAGGGGGAAGATGCGGGGAAACACGTGGAGACGAGGATGAAGTCGCGGGAAGGATTCGGGGGAGGAGATCTCGCGGGAACATCGGTGTAGGGGGCGCGGTCATCGGGGTCGTTGGGGAGCGGGCCTCGCAGGAGTGGGGCTCGTTGCGCGGAGGTGAGGAAGTTGAGCAGGAAAGAAAGGGAACGCGAAGAAGAAGAGGAAGAAGAAGAAGAAGGGATAGGGGAGTTCGGGTCGGGTCAGGTTCGGGTTCGGGTAGAGTGTGGGCTGGGCCCGGGGCAAAGAAAAGGAAAAGGAGAGTTGGGGGGTTTGGACTGAGGGAATAGATTAGGAAAAAGAATTTGGAATAATAAAAAGGGTTAGGGTTTGGGTTCTGGTCAGGAAAAATGGTTAAAAGAATTAGGGTTTTAAGAAATTAATAGTTAGGGTTAGGAAAATAAAATATTTAAGTTAATAAAATTTTGAAATTTTTGTTTTTAAAAATACGGAAATTATTTAAAGTAACTGGGTATTACAGTTAGATTAAGAAATATGGCTGCCAGTACATCATCACATAGGCGTTCTTTTCAAATTGATTTGGATACACAAGATATAATTAGATTAAGTAATATGATATCAATAACTGATTCTTATTCTCCTAATTTTGATTCTGCTAATTTTAAAATGCCTACGCCACAAAATCATTCTCCCGAACAAGTTCCTACTCCTAATATTCCTGAAGCTGGTGCTTCTGCTCACAGATCCGAAAGATCTGAAACTTCTGAAGTTTGGAAATATTTTACAAAATAGGTAGTTGAAGGTAAAGGCAGTCGGGCTATTTGAAAAAATTGCAGAAAAGATTTTACTTGTGCCGGAAAAGATGGAACTAACCATCTAAGAAGACATCAAAATACCCATCAAAAAACGGATTCTCGGCCGACGGCTCTAAGCATGGCATCTGATTTCTTAACTAGTTTTTTTTATTAAGATACTAATAGAAAAGAATATGCTAGATATGTGATTAGTTAAAATTACTGCATATTTTTATGGACATTTTCCCGATTATTATTAACTATGAAAATGTGTTAAATGTAAATAAATAACATATGTGGTTTATTTGTAAAAAAAATATTATCATATATTTCTTCATTTATAATTAATATAATTAGGGAAAATATATGCATATAATATTTAAATAAAATATTCATATTAAAATATGTATATCATATCAAATATTCCTAATCAATATTCTTAAGATATTATATCATATAAATGATTAGAATAATATCTAAAATAAAACAAATACTACTAACAATTTGATTTGAGATATTGTGTACATATTATAAAAGATTACCTCAGATCTGAACTATGAGTAGAAGATCCACAACAAATCGAAATATCAAACCGAATCTGCCGAATATTAAGAGCCAATCGAAGAATCTAGAAACGGCGGAGATTAAGAGTAATATTTTCATAATATTTTTATCAGGAGGATCTCCAAATATCGAGAGAAAAACCCATGAGAAAATTGGATGCACAAGCCCACCAGAAGACGGTAGATCTGCAGTCAAACATAGGTTGGGGCGGCAGTTTCGCGGTCTGTTAGTGGTCGTAGGATCTGGAAATTTAGGGACTTGATCGTAATGCTATATACTCCAATATGGCATGTAGCGTTTCTAATCCCAGAAATTATATAAAGGACCAAGAGCTGTATTCCAAATATATACATTCATCTATCCATCGATCGATTAAGATCTAGCAAGCAAACTAGGATTTTGTAAATTACTTTTTCAGCGATCAATGTTTGTAATGCACTAGTTGACGAATAAAAGTAGTTTTCTTCTTTTAACTTTTGTTGCATTTACTTTCTGCATTTTACTTTCCGCATTACTTTCTGCATTACTTTCCGCATTACATTCCGCAATTAATTTCTGTACTTTTAATTTTTTATTATGGTTTCATTCATCTTCTACCTCTCTTTTAAATCGCTAATATCTAAGAGCGAGTAAATTCTTATTTGCTAGGGTTTGTAGAATAGAGTGGAATATGAAAGTGTTTACTAGCACCATGATAGGGTTAAAATGGACATCACACATACTATTTTCAAATTTTAAAAGTGCTAATCAACACTAAATAAGGATCTAACTAGATTATTAGGGTTAGCATGATGATATCAAAAAAACTACAATAAGAGAAAGAGTATACGACCTTTGTAGACCAAGTCCTTCTCTTCAAATGCTCCGGATAGCAGTCCACGTGACTCCTCAAGGCTCTACTTGGGAGAATGAACGAGCTTCCTCCGATGATCTTCGTGTCGAATATGGTCCACCCGAAACTCCACTAATCCAAACTACCTCTTCACTAAACTCTTTAGTGAAGGAAACACACTACGCTTGATTGCTAATCAAGTGTAGGATGGTAAAGTAATAGTTTTGTTTGCTCATTAAGGTTCTCACAAGCTCAAGGTTTCATAACTCATGTGAGGGATTGAGCTTGGAGGTGGAGATGAGGAAAATGTAGAGAGCAAGAGCTCAACTCAAGAAAAATGAACTCTAAAAATGACCAAGTGTTAGAATGGCTCATTCTCTTAACCTCACTTATTCAATCATGCAATAAAATTGCAATAAAAATTGTAACCATACTTGAATAGTGAGTTAAGACCAATAAACAATAGATAAAAGTCATGCTTCACCTATACCCAAAATATCTCCACATTTTACACCTCATTTTTTATTTTCTAAAAATAGAAAAACTATGCCATGCTTCATAATATATATATATATATATATATATATATATATACTATGAAGAATAATTAGTGAGCTAATAATATTAGTTAATATATAATTATATCAAATATAATATATATCAAATTATTAAATCAACACTTGATTTAATAATCCGGTTATATCACATATAACCGACTAATATCATTTATCTAAATATCAAATTATCAAATCAACACTTGATTCGATAATCCGGTTATATCACATATAACCTAACTGAAAACAAATAACCGCCAGATTAGAATACAGTATCACATGCTCGTATTTAATCAGGCCCCCCGCACATATCAGCATATGTGCCCTACTTCGTTTCGCTTGAACCAGGAAACTTCTGTGTATGACTTTAAAGACTCGTCAATACACCATCAGTAGGTGATGATCACATCAGTCACCCACAAGACGTCAGCGGTATTAGCTGGACGTAACGGCTACCAAGGTATTGAGCGAATAGAAAATCAACAAGCAAGCTTGTCCAAACTCCCATGAAGCCTATAAGTAACACTTACCATACAGTCCGGTCTCTTCGTTTGATATGTCGCATATCGAGTCTGGGGGTGGAATCGTCAGACCCCAATAACTTGATAAGTCATACCGATGTGTGGCCTATAACGGTACGAGAAACTACTGATAACACTTACCAGTAAATCCCATCAACAACTCTGGCCAGGGACTTCCTGTTATAGCCAATCGAGCATAGCGCAACATCAACTCTCTATACCGAGAGAGACGAAATCCCACCTATCGCTCATTGCCTCCATGTGACTCGGGACTGTAACCAAAATCCATCAGTTTGCATGACTCCTTTGAGCCATGGTAGGGAGGAAATCAAAGCATAGTAGGAACCACACAAGTCTCTATAACGATCTCGGGTCTACAGACAAACCTGTACCGGTGTCATCAGAGAATTGCTATATGACGATAGGTATAGTACCATCTAGGAGTTCTCGGCGAGTCCTGTTCGGTGTACCCATTCTCTAATGAGCACATGTGTACAATCTTTGATGTCAAACACCGATGGTTATGGGATCAACCATCCCCCATACAGGGTCAAGAAATGTACACACCAGTCTACTTTAGAATATCGATGCCCTGTCTCGATATACTCTCGACTAGGAACAATTAAAGGATGTGCTTGTGGACTACCCAGATCCCGGTAGTATGATTCGCATCATAGTCTTAATAGTCAAGCCAACACCCTAAGGGCTTTATGTCACGCCCCGCTTCCCAGAGTACGCAAGATTGGGCACGTGACATAGCCAACCATGCTACCTGTGGGTAGGAAGTATCCATCCACAGTCACATTACGGCTGTAGAGATATCAAGAACAAGATAATAAACTAATCTAACACATGTCCAAATCCATAATAACAAGAGTCAATAAACAATAAGTGCGGAAGCAAATGATCCAATACAATAAATAAATGGTACGTCCCATAATGCGGGCTCACATCTGGAAATGAAATGAAATAAATGAACTAATCACTATGGAACTCACAGATCAACCTGCTGGCTGAAGTACTCCTGCTCGGTCGTCGACAGTGGTAAGGAATCTGGGCCATGCAAAACCCAGACGTCAGCGCGTCATATCAACCAATAATATAATGTGAACATGGTAATAAACAATGCAAGGATGAACATGAATAAAGCAGTACTATGAAATACAGTGCAGGGTAATGTGCAGTGGTAACTTAACTGTCCTATCAGGTTTCTACTCTAAAGTCTTTGAAATCAATTGGTGACTCGTCGATGTAACTCAATAGTATCCCGTGCATGCCCGGGACCACGGTCAAGACCCTCGGGGCTGAATCCGAGACGTGCCGCTAGGCAGTAAAAGGTAGCAGGATGGACGAGTGATGTCAGCATCATCACTCCCGGACTGGCCAAGCCCGTAAGACTGATCAGAACAGGTATCGAACTGTTGAGTTACAAGTCGGTTTCACCTTTGATTTCCCCATACCCCCAAGTTATGTAGGTCAGGTCAGGTATTCAGTAATCACGAACTAATGCCAACACAGGATCAGGTAAAAGCAGGTCTGTCTGGATAGACAGCAGGAATGGTCCATGAGGACCCCAAGTCAGGTTTGTTGGCATCAGGCATGAGATCAGGTAACAGGTCATGTCATGGTACAACAGGATGAGTCGGTATGTAAAGGGTACCATGTGCGGTGCATCGGTATGTATGTATATGTCATGTGTAGCAGAGTCAGGTCAATATGTAATGTAATCGAGGGTGTGCTCACAACAGGTATATAGTCGAATAAGGAACAACAGCAGGAATAAAGTAAATAACAATAACGGTTCATTTAATCACAATGGTACATGAATATGGTGCAGTTGTATTATATTAACAGGTTCGAGCACTCTTGGGGTGCAATAATCACAGGGTAGCGCAATATTAATAACAGCAAGTAATGAAGATATAAGTGTACGACTATCATCCTCTAAATAACAAAATGATTAACAGGTAGTTGTTATTAAAGTTATGGTGGCAAAATACGATTTAGATGGCAGTATTATGATGTATATCATATTTCGTTCAATGAGACAATTAACTATACTTAGTTAATAGTGCAAGTTTTATGAGTCAAACACTTAATTAGTTTAACGTAGCATGTAGCAAGAAATCTTGCCTCGACGGTTTCGTAAACCGGAAAACACGACTGTGACGTCGGCGGAAAACACGCGACGCGCGCACGGTACACGGAACAGATCCAAACAACGGACAAGGTGATCATACGGGTGAGGCACACTCGCTGGGGCGTCGGGATCGTCGGCGTCGTCACGGCTCCGGCGAACTACAGAAATCAAGAATTTAAGAAAAGAAAAGAAAAGAAAAGAAAGAAAGAATGAAAGAGAAGAAGGGAAGGGTGAGAGAGAGATGAGGCTCACTGTGGTTAAGCGCTCTGGGTTCAGAGGAGATGGCACTGGGGTGAAGTCGATGATAGTCTGTCGAGGGTTTTCCGGCGAGGTCTCACGGCGAGACGCTTGCAGTTTCTGTGCAGGGGAGTCTCGGGTGTAGGGGAAAGGTTGTGTCGAAGCTTGGCGCAGGAGAGAGGAGAGAGGTGGTGGTGATGGGGTGAGGCCGATGAAGAAAGGAGGAGGTCGAAGGGCGCAGTCGCCGGTGGTGGAGACAAGGACGCTGAGGCGGCGACGAGAGGCGAAGGCGCGAGGCAGGTGAGGGAATGGGTTCTCGCGACGGTTTGAGAACGAGGAACAGTAATAATATAAGGGTAGAGAGAGAGAGAGATAGAGGAGAGAGAGATGCAGAGATGGGGCCCACGAGGGATAAAATCCCTCGTGATTGGCTGCGAAGGAAAAATTTGTGGGTAAAATAAAGATTTAAAAGGATTTCTAAATCAACTGTAACAGATAAAATATTTTATATAGTTTTAATATATTTAATTAAATGTGCATTTTAGGCGCTAAATGAAACATTTCCAAATCGCGCCCGGGTTGCGCCCAAATATTTGAAATTCAAATAATAGGATTTTAAGCGGGTTCCAAATTTTAAAATGAGATGTTTTATGATTAAAATGCATGCCCCCAAGTCGGACACTCGCACGCGCGCGTAGCCGTCCAAAACTCGCCCGTTTCACCGAACGGGATGAGATCTCGACACGCGGACGCTACCACGCGACTAGTGGTGACGAGTAGGCCAATACGGATATTTTTAATTTCATTTTAGGCGTTAAAATTTGTTACATGCAAAAATGACTTAGCCGGTTAAAATTTAGCAACAAGCACCAAACAAACAAGATAATTGAAATGAGCAATGTCTAACACTCAACCAGTATCAGAAATAGTATTATTGGGCTCGGGTGTTACACTTTATCAACATGTATCTGAGAGACGGTATAATAATACTAAGTGTACATCTTAAGATAAAGAGTAACCGGATAACATACTATCATGTTGAGCAAGAAAGTCCTCTATATATGTGTCCAAGCATCCACTATAATATACATCAATGTACAATAATGGCCTCTAGGGCATACATATCCCTAACAATCTCCCACTTGCACTAAGGCCAGTTGTTGTACTATTTCATACCCAACATCTCAAATAGTCTCTCGAATTGCGTCTGGGGGAAGGCCTTCGTGAGTGAATCCGCTACGTTGTCCTTCATGTCAACTCGCCTGACCTCGATCTCCTGGCGATCAATTATCTCCCGGATTAGATGATACCGCCTGAGAATATGTCTGGATCTCAAATGGGACCGGGGTTCCTTGGACAAAACCACGGCTCTATTGTTATCACAATACACAAGTATTGGATGTTCAATGGATGGAACCACACCAAGTTTAGCTACGAACTTCTTCATCCATACAAACTCTTCGGCAGCATCGTTGGCAGCGATGTATTCAGCCTCCATCGTCGAGTCTGCTACGGTATCTTCCTTGGAACTCTTCCAACATTCCGCTCCTCCATTGAGGGTGAAGACAAAACCCGAGACCGACCTACTGTCGTCCTTATTACTCTGGAAGCTCGAATCGGTAAAGGACTCCACCTGGAGTTCACCGTTACCATACACAAAGAACATTTCTTTAGTCCTTGTCAAGTACTTAAGAATGTTCTTCACAACTGTCCAGTGTTTCTCCCCAGGATCTGATTGATACCTACTCACTATACCTAGCGAGTAAGCTACATCCAGTCTGGTACACAACATCGCATACATGATTGACCCGACCGCCGAAGCATAGGGTATCCCTTGCATGTGAGCTCTCTCCAAATCAGTCTTAGGAGACATCTCTTTGGAGAGAATGAATACTGAACAAGTGGGTAAATTACCGCGCTTAGAATCTTCCATACCAATTCTCTTTAGTATGGTGTCTATGTACCTGGATTGGGACAATCCCAACATCCTTTTAGATCTATCTCTATAAATCTTAATCCCCAGGATATAGGAGGCATCTCCTAGATCTTTCATGGAGAACTTCTGTGATAAGAAGAGCTTGACTGAGTGTAGCATAGGAACATCGTTTCCTATCAAGAGTATGTCATCTATATACAATACGAGGAAGACAACTTTACTCTCTACAACATTCTTGTATATATAAGGTTCATCTACATTTTTGATGAAGTCAAACTCTTTGACAGCTTCATCGAAACAGATGTCTCAACTCCGCGACACCTGCTTTAATCCATAGATTGATTTAAGCAGGTTGCATACGCTTCCGCTGCTCCCACTATCTACGAAACCCTCTGGTTGTGTCATATACACGCTCTCTTCTAAATCACCATTTAGAAAAGCGGTCTTGACGTCCATCTGCTAGATTTCGTAGTCATGGTATGCAGCAATGGCAAGTAGGATCATGATGGACTGTCACTCCCTGCTTCCCAAAATACGGAAAACGAGGGATGCCTGGGCCAGCCATGCTCCTACGGTCAAGGAATAATCCCGCTGTAGTCACACTTCGGTTTCTAGCATTACATGGTAATCAGTAAACACAGCACGGAAGTAAAGAAAATACATCACTAATTATTACATCAACTTTTATGGTTCACAATTTACAACAAAACAAGGAAAAGAACTACTAACCGAGTGCAAATACAAGGTTTCTTTAGGGAAAGCGGTAAAGGTAAAGGAGGTACTTCCGTCTAAATCTCCGCAAGCTCGAAGGGCGGGTCTGACTCCTGTGCTGGTTCTTCCTCAAGGACTGAGCATGCATACTCAGGTCGTCAGAGCGACATAATAGCAATATCATAATAGTAACAAGAAACAAGAAAAGAAAGTAATAATGGTGGAGGTAAAATGCAGGTAGTCAATATGTCACTAACTGATGCAATGTATGATTTGTGTCCCTATCAGTCTCTAAGTCATTTTTTTGAAATTGAGTTGTGGAAAGGAGGATCATGTTTAACGAGGGTCTCGTACATACCCGAGACTACGGCCCGCTATCGCCCAGGACATAACCCTGTCAGCCGGACCGCTAGGCCCAACCTAATATATATAAGAGTCGTTGTTCGAATGATCATCCTCTAAATCACTGTCCTCGCTAAATACAATTCTCTTTCCACTTCGATTTCCCTTTTTTTACTCAGGTTTACACTATTTATGAGTGTGGTCTAGTCGTGTACAAGTACGCACCAGTAACACGGTTTTAGTCATTGTTCACTGTATTGTTCACTGTCACGAATCATTCACTTTTCACCGGCGTACTTGACACCCTTAAACCGATACCATTCATGCACGACAATGCTTGTACACTGAATAATAATGCGCACTATCACTAGAAGTATGGCAGTCGGGTAAAATATGTACATTTATGTAGTTAAACAGATCGTGTGTAATACGAGCTATCATGCATCTTATGAACTTATAAAATTTTTCTTAAATCACACATTCAAAATTCAGTAAAATGATACAAAGGAGGTAGTAAGTAAACTCAGTCGGAAGTTCAACAAAATTAATTTCAGGACAATCGGATTTCGGGTTTGCAAGTTACAGTCATTTCATTTTAAGTGTTCGCTGCTGGAAATTCAGTTCCTGAACTGAATGTCCATTTCGCAACACAATTTTCACCCTGTTGGGATCAAAATTAGGCAACATTATAGTTGAACAAAATTTAGGTTTATCAATTAGGTTTCCAACTCACTAGATAGATTTTCAATCGCACCTCTACACCAGAATTTATGTACTGTACAACAATGGGGTATAAGTTCTGTCCCTCTTTGGGACTGCTCGTCCTGTTAATCTAAAATACAGTTTAAATAGTAAACGACAGTGGAAAGGGATGAAATCACTTTCATTAGTTAGCTAACTGTTTCATCTTCGTTATGGTATAGGGTTCTGCATTATAACATGTTCGTACAGCATAGTGTAAGCATTACAAAATGAGAATCAATAGCTAGTGCTGCTCTGGACTGCAGTCCAGAGCTGCACTCCAAACCAGTTTCCGTCATCTTTTTAGCATAGGATCAGATTAACACTCTTATGGGGTTCTAGGTCATCGAGTCGGCTTCGATTTGAGCCCTCGAACAATACATTCCAATTTATAATCAATTAACTGTGATTTTTACAAGTTTCAGACGCGGAAAATTTCAGTTTTAACAGGCTTAAATGGGAATGACAGATCACGTCAGTAACGACTGTATTTTTCACCCAAATTATAACACGATATTCATTACTATACGGGACAACCTATGTGATCAGTTTCCATCAATTTAACGGGGTTTTCCCCTCGAGTTTGGCATTGAACACTTACATATTATTGATTCACACGTAAGTATTTACGGAATTCATTGGTATTAAGAATTATAATAGATAAACTTTAGCATGAAGCAAGTAGTACACTTGCCTGATGACGCGTTGACGACGCACGGCAGTGGCAACGGCAAGATCGCACGATGAACAGCTCGGCTAGGGTTCGCGGCCTCGGCTCGAGCTTGGATTCTTGGCAGCGGAGGCTTGGGCTGCTGGGGCGAGGCGGCTGCGAGTGATGGTGGTTTATCGTCAGCGACAGAGGAGGGGCTCGGTGAGTTCGTCGGCGTGTCGTCATTGAGGGGGTGGCTCAGCGGGTGCGCGACATAGGAGACGAGGGAGCTCCGCTGTAGATGGGTGGAGCTTCGAGTGAGGAGGCTCTGTTGGCGTCGAGGTTGGTGGTGGAGTGAGATGGTGAGGGTGTAGTGACAGTTCGTTGGCGATTGAAGGAGGCAGCAAGGGTGCTCGGTGCCGAGGAGGTGGGGTTATTGCGAGGAGATGGGTTCACCACGGGGAGAGCCGTGGGGAGATGTGGACGGTAGTTCTGGGGAAGCTCGGTGATGGGAGGAAGGCAAGAAGAATCGCGGGCATGGGCGTGGGTTCGAGAGAGGGGGAGCGGGAGAAAATGGGGAAGGAGAGAGGGAGAACGAGAGTGAGGGAGAGGAGAGAGTTAGAAAGACGAGATCGAGATGGGCGAGCGGTGCACACGTGATCGTGGGTAGAGGCGTGGGGTCGTGGTCGGGAACGGGGGCATGGTGGCGTCGGCAACATGGAGGCGTACGCGACGCGGGGACATGGGGAGGAAGGAAGAAGAGGCGGGAAAAAGAAATGGGTGTGGGGGAAAGGAAGAAGCGGGTCGGGTATGGGTACGGGGCCGGGTCGGGCATGGGGAGGGCGATGGGCTTGGGGTTTGGGCCGGGAATTGGGTTTGGGGTTAAGAAAAAAATTGGGTTATAAATAATAAGTTAGGAAAATTAAACTAGAATAATAACATATGTATATATGAATGCAAGAATTTTGGAATAGAATCTAGGAAAAAAACAGAAGAATTTTATATTCGGAACTGGGGATTTACATCATACCCTCCTTACAAAAATTTCTTCCTCGAAATTTAAAAAGAGACGACGAAACAACAGCACTACACAAATAGATGTGGAAAACGCGCATGGATATCTTCCTCATACTCCCAGGTAGATTCTCCTGGGGAACGACCGCCTCAAGACACTCGGACTAACGAAATGACTTTATTCTTCAGCGCTTTCTCTCTGCGGTCGAGGATAGTGGTGGGCTGCTCCTCGTAAGACAGGTCAGTGCCCAGAGCTAACTCCGAATGGTCCAGAACATGGCTCTCATCCCGAATATAACGCTGCAACTGAGATATATGGAAGGTATTGTGCACACCAGCTAGCGACGAAGGCAAGGCAAGTCGATAGACAACCTCTCCTACTCGCTCTAGCACCTCAAAAGGTCCGATGAAATGGGGACTGAGTTTCCCGCGACCTCCAAACCTGATAACTTCGCGGGTAGGGGAAATATTCAGGAATACGTGATCTCCGACTTCAAATTCTAGTGCTCTCCTACTGGCATCCGCCCAACTCTTCTGTCGATCCTAAGCCGTCTTAATGCGCTGTTTGATCATTTGGACTTTGTCTACCGTCTGTACAATGAGTTCGGGGCCCAGTAATCTTCGTTCGCCCACATCATCCCAACAAACTGGGGATCGACACTTATGCCCGTAAAGTGCTTCGAAAGGGGCCATCTGGATGCTAGCCTGCTAACTGTTGTTATAAGAAAACTCAACTAGATGCAGATGATCTTCCCAGGAACCCTGGAAGTCCAGCATGCAAGTTCTCAACATATCCTCGAGTGTCTGAATCGTACGCTCAGATTGTCCGTCCGTCTGCGAGTGATAAGCTGTGCTGAACTTGAGACGGGTACCCAAACTCTCCTGTAAGCTCCTCCAAAAGTGCGAAACAAATCTGGTGTCTCGATCTGACACAATGCTGACCGGAACTCCGTGAAGTCGCACTATCTCTTGCATGTATCTCTCCGCAAGTGACTCTGTCGACTGTCCCACCCGGAAGGGTAAAAAGTGTGCATCTTTCGTGAGGCGATCGACGATAACCCAAACGGCATTGTTGCCCCCAGGGCTCCATGGTAAGGCCGTCACGAAATTCATAGTAATGTGCTCCCACTTCCATTCTGGTATCGAAAACGGTTGTAACAGTCCCGCTGTCCTCTGATGTTCCTCCTTCATTTGCTGGCATACCAAGCACCTGGATACAAACCGCGCAATTTCTCGCTTCATCCCGTTCCACCAAAAGTGCTGCTTTAGATCTCGATACATCTTCGTGCCTCCCGGATGCACAGAATAAGCTGAACTATAAGCCTCAGCTAGTATCTCCTCTCGAACATCCCCTTTGGGTACGCAGAGTCTGCTACCGAATCTCAGAGAACCGTCATCATGTATGAGTAAGTCCGTTCTTAGCCCGGCTTCTACTTGCGCTCTGAACTTTTGCAATCGAGGATCATCCGCTTGTGCAGTCTTGATGCGAACCACAAGAGAAGACTGTACCTGTAGTTGCCAAAACTACCTGATTGCGCTCGGTGTAATGACTTCAAGCTCGAGTCTCTGGAAGTCCTCAATGATGCTCCTTTGACTGGTCAACATCATGACGCTGGCTTTCGACTGAGGGCATCGGGTATCATATTTACTTTTCCCGGATGATACTGAAGGTCCAAGTCATAATCCGCCATTAGTTCTAGCCATCGGCGCTGCCTCATATTTAGTTCCTTCTAAGTGAACACGTATTTCAGGCTCTTGTGGTCCGTGTACACTTCCACCTTCTCGCCCAACAGGTAATGCCTCCAGATCTTCAATGCAAAAACCACTGCGGCTAACTCCAAGTCATGCGTAGGGTAGTTCCTCTCGTGATTCCTCAGATGTCATGAGGCGTAAGCAACCATAAGACCGTGCTGCATCAGAACACAGCCTAAGCCTTTCCCTGAGGCATCACTATGTATCACCAAACCACCGGAATTATCTGGCACTGTAAGAATGGGCGCCGTGGTTAACTTCTGCTTCAGTGCCTCAAATGCCCGAGTACACTCCTCTGTCCACACAAACGGTACATCCTTCCGTGTCAGCCTTGTCAAAGTTCAGCGATTCTTGAAAAGTCTTGGACAAACCGCCGATAATATCCTGCCAGTCCCAGGAAACTTCTGATCTCGGCCACTGATTTCGGTGTCGGCCAATCTTTAACAGATACTATCTTTGCCGGGTCCACTGAGATGCCTTCGCCCGAAACAATGTGTCCCAAGAACTGAACCTTGTCGAGCCAGAACTCACACTTGCTCAATTTTGCGTACAACTTCTCTTCCCGAAGAATTTATAGAACCGTGCACAAGTGCTCGATGTGCTCCTCTCGGGTCTTCGAGTAGACTAGTATGTCGTTGATAAATACAACGAAAAACGTGTCCAAGTACTTCGCAAACACCCTGTTCATCAAATCCATAAATATCGCTGGAGCATTGGTAACATCAAAAGGCATCACAAGAAACTCATAGTGTCCGTATCGGGTCCTGAAAGCTGTCTTGCATACATCCTTGGCCGTTACTTTGATCTGGTGATAGCCCGAACGGAGATCTAACTTCGAAAATATCTTGGCCCCACTTAACTGATCAAATAAGCCGTCGATGCGTGGAATGGGGCATTTGTTCTTTATCGTGACTTTGTTCAGCTTCCGATAGTCAATGCACATCCGTAGCGATCCATCCTTTTTCTTCACCAACAAGACTGGTCCACCCCACGGTGAAGCGCTTGGTCGGATAAATCTTTTCTCCAGGAGTTCTTCAATTTGCTTCTTCAATTCCGCCAACTCAACCGGTGCCATTCTGTATGGGGCTTTGGAAACCGGTGCTGTACCTGGAATCAAATCAATCGAGAATTCCAAGATGCGGGGAGGTGGTAGACCTGGTAAGTCTTCAGGGAACACATCCAGGAAATCCTGAACAATCTTTGGGGCTGGACTCTCATCAATCTCCATAGCTGTCAACTCTTTTGGCTTAGCTCTAAACTTGGCTGGCTCCAAAGATTCGCTCCCGCCTTCGAAAATAAACTCTAGGTGATTGGGAATGCAGAAAGTCACATTCCTTGCTCAGCAATCAATTACTGCATGGAATGTACTCATCCAATCCATCCTGAGAATTGCGTCATAGCTCAGAAGGAAATTCGCATAGAATTCCCTGCCACACACTACAACTGGACAGGATCTACATCCTCGACTAGATAGTATAACACCATTACCCGTATATATTTTCCAACACTTGGTTAATGGTTCATATGGTATGGAGTGTGTATCAACGAAATGCGTAGATATGAAACAGTGTGATACTCCAGAATCAAACAGTTCTCTAGCTGGCATAGAATGTACGAGTAGAATACCTGTGACAACTTCGCCTGAAGCCTCTGCCTGCTCGGCGGTCAAGGTGAAAGCCCGTCCCTGACCGCGGCCTGTGTAGGGTTGCCTCTGCTCCTATGACCTCTGCTGCTGCGGTCCAGACCCTCCCTGTAGCTCTGTTCGTTCGGGAAAACCACTAACTCGGTGCTGGCTGGATCCGCAAATCAAACACTGTCCCTTGGCACAGTGACAGTCCTTCTGGGTGTGCCCATCCCTGTTGCAGTAGCCGCAAACTAAGTTTTTACCCTGAGGGCAATGCTGGGGCACGAATGGATGCTTCATCTGCGTCGTCCCTGGCCTGTGAACTGGTATGACCCCTCGAGACGGTGTGTGAGTACGCACTGGAACAACTGGGGGCTTCCTAAATTTATTGATCAACTTCTCCTGAATTCGTGCTGCGTTGAGTACCTACGCAAAAGTCTGCAACTTGAGTGACGCGATCAACTGCTGTAGCTCAAAATCAAGTCCCTGTAAGAAGCGCCTGGCCCTGGTGGCCTCTGAAGCGACCATATACGGAGCAAATCGGCTCAGACGGTTGAATTCTGCCGCATATACGTCCATGGGACGACCATTCTGCTTCAGTAAGATGAATCTTTCTTCCATCTCTGTCTTGGCGGTGGAAGGAAAGTAGTGGTCCAAGAAGCACTCCTTGAATTTGCTCCATTCGATTGGCCCGTCTAGTCTACTTTCTTCAACTGACCACCAAGTACGGGCTTCATCCTCTAACTGAATATTTATCACATTCACTTTCTCTTCATCGGGTACCCTTGCGGCTGACAGTAGGTTCTCCATATTGACCTGCCATTGCTCGGCCTCAAGTGGTTTGGCTAGTCCCATAAATGCAGCTGGGTGTAACCTCCGAAATTCTGACACGGTGCCTGTCCTGGCAGAAAAAGCTGGTGGAACAGCGCCTTCGGGGCAGTAATGAGAGCGGAGGGTCCCCCTATTGCGGTAATCACCCTGAGTCCCTCGGTGAGTAGGTCCGTCTTTCTCTCTTGAGCTTCTGCGAGGGTCGTCAGTGCACTCAAGATCCTCTCCGTGCGATCCTGAGAACTTGAGTCCGAGGAGTGGTCGTTCGGGGACGCCATGTCGCTGGAAGATATTTAAAAGGATATGATTAGATACATGGATGAAAGTGAGGGATAGTGAAGCGAAAATAATGTAATAAAGTGTAGTTAATGTTGGATATAGTGCCCTCAAAGTCAATTATTGGATCGCAGGCACGTGATTACAATGATTAAGGAGGACATATACCGGTAGCACAGTCTTACTCGAGATGATAGTATGCTATCTGGTTTACCTTTATCAGTCGTGTACAGGTTCAGGTGACTGATCACTGTTACACGTTGATAGAGCCCTTAGGATCTTGCTTGACTACCAACAGCATGATGGTGATCATATACGTGAGAGTTGGGTGGTCTATAAGCATATCTTTAATTATGGTCCCTAGTCGTGGGAGTTTCGAGACAGGGTATCGATACTCCGGAGTAGACTAGTGTATACAGTCGAGACCCCGATGAGGGGCGGTGGCCGGTCTCACAAGCCACTGGTGTCAGTTGGATCACCTAAGATGTATACAGGTGCTCATTGGGCTATAGGTACACCGGACAGGACTCGCCGGGAACCTGCTAGTTGGTATTATACTTAGCGTCAGATAGCAGTTCCCTGGTGACATGTGTACAGGTTAGTTCATCGACCCGAGGTCGTCATTTGTCTCGTGTGAGTTTCCACTGTGCTTTGATTTCTACCCTACCACGGCTCAAAGGAGTCGTGCAAACAAGTATTTTTTTGGTACAGTCCCGAGCCACATGGAGGCAAGTGAGCGGATCGGTAGGGGATTCGTCTCTCCCGGTATTGGGGGTGAGATCGCGCTGTGTCTAGGAGAACCATTACACAAAGCCCTCGGCCGAGGCAGGAGATTTACTGGTAGGTACTCCAGTAGTATCTCAGGGTGTTTTGGGCTATACTTCGACCCGACTTATACCGTTATTAGGGGTGTGACGTTACCAGCCCCCTAGGCCGATATGCGATACTCATAGACGAACGGACCGGACTGTATGTATATTGTCACTGTTAGGCTCAGTAGGGTTCCAGGATGAGTTCGCTCATCGGCTTCCCTTGAGGTCGGTACATGGGCAGCCGTTACGCACAGCTAGTGCCGCTGACGGCTTGTGGTTAAACCCACTGCCAGGGTACTGACGAGTCATTAGAGTCCCCCACAGATAGTTTCCCAAGTTCGGGCGAAATGTTGTAGAGGCCGTATGGTTTTATGGCAGGGTTCGGAAAATGCACGTGCGTTTACGCACGTGTCATATTTCGGGCAGATAATACTGGTGGGCTTTGGTTTAAGCCGGATCCGAGTATTATACTGTGTAGATATAATATCTTTCTCTCAGTTGCATTTGTATTCGGTCGTAATACAAATGCGGGTATGTTTATACTGTTACGGGGTTGTCCTGAAATTCGTTTCGGGATCGCTTTTAGAAGTTGCCAGTTTTCTATCACCCATCTTAAACATTTGGTTTAATGCGGATTTATCTTTTCTTCATGAGGGTGAGTCATGAGTGTGGAAGTTTCTAGAAGTAGTGACTAGGATTAGTGAGTCATCCATTTGCATTAAATGATTAGATGATGTGTTAAGATGATTCATTATATGCAATTAATGTTTATGCAAGGTGTATTATGACTCATTCACTCATTTAATGTTATGGTCACCCCCCTTTCCTACACTCACCTCCCTCCTCTCTTTTAGTGGCCGGCCCATTCATTTGGGAAGGATTAAGGTTGTTTGAAAAAAAGATTATGATGGTTTTGGGTTCATGGAAATTAGATTGCTCATTTCTCATTTCATTCAATCCACAAGGCAACTTCATTAACCGTTCATCCATAGTTTTGGATGTAACGAGACAAAGTGTTCTACTTATTCTCTACATCAATCTTGGTCATCTCTTTTGGCAAACTTGATGACCGAGTTGCCTCGGTTCAGAGGCGGGAGCCCGTTTAAAGATCCGTTGACGTGGTGCCACCTGGACGAGAAGACTGGAGATAGAGGAGATCGGAGCAGCTGCAACAAAGCGTGGGATGATGGTTAAAGACCGAAGGACTCGGATCGTTCGGTATAACATTTCTACCCACTTTGTAGTTTGTTAGTTTAGCAATAATGGCAGATCCGGGTTATAGTATACGATAGCGCCAGTTAAAAAGTTTTTGTTCCGCATTTGGCGTCTGAAAGACGGCCGGGATGCTACCGTAGACTTACATTGGTATCAGAGCCACGCTATTAAGCTTTACTAACTTGTTCTAACGCGTTTAAAATATCGATCGAACGGAATTTCGAAAACTGCAATTTTCAGTGTAAAGTTTCTGTCGATTTTTAAAACAGGCCTAAAATTTATTTTGAGCATCTCAGAAAATCGTGCAGGCTTTTTTAAGAATTCTGGTGAAATTTGGTCAACTAAAGCTTCCAAAGCGCCGCGGAACCGCCGCGCAAACCCTAGTTTGGCCGAGATTCCGCCGCCGTTTTGGAGCTACAGTAAACCATTTTTCTACAGTAGGTTCTTCTTGTAAAATTGTTGTTTATGGGATATTTCTTTTGGGCCCATATTTTTTACTGTACTGCAGATGTACGTGGGGCCCACTTCGGGAAGTTTTGTCGATCGAAATTTTAAACTTGTTAGTTTACGGTATGTACATTATATCTCCGACCGTGAATGTCATTCGAGCGGTAAATTGCGTCTAATTGCTATAGCTCTTTTAGACGGATTTATGAACGTGACATTCGCGTTGATGTTCTGTGTTGTGCTGTGATGTTGCGGATTTGTCGTGGTGGATAGCAGTGTGCAATGGTAGTGTAGTTTGGATTTATTTGTACATTTGATATTGCGGGGCGAGCGTCCAACATGTGGACTGCCGTCACTGCCTGTTTGTATAATATTCTTTTGGGGCACGACCGGGCTGAGATCGATGTACCCGTTGTACATATTTTTCATTTATGTACTAGGTTTACCCCGCGACGGAGTGCACGGATAGCTGGGTTCTGGAGGGCAATGGGTCCGCATCTCATGGCTTTAAGAGGCAGAGGGGCCTCACTCTAAAATTGGCAGACTATTCGCCGCACTCGCAGGGGGTATAGGTTGACCCAAGGTGGGGTGCTCAAGTTACCGGATTCCGTGAAGTGCAGGGTGGTCCATTCACTTTGCTGTAGGGGGCTGCCTCGCTTCAGGTTTTGGCGGGTAACTTGCCGCACCCATAGGGGTCTAGGTTTCATTGCACAGGCTATCCACACGACCAGGAAAACGTCGGGTTTAAGTAGCGGCTCTGTGAAACCCGGGGATCCCAGATTATCTGTATTGTTCTGTGATGCTTATTACTTTTCTGTAATGTCGCATATTATCACGCCTGGAGCGATTATTGTATATTGGTATATATACTAGTAGATGTTGTATATGTTTTACACCCGCGTTAGTCCAGTCCCCGCTCTATCGTTAGTTAAGTAACCTAACGGGTGATGACGGGACCCAGTGACGAATGCGGATGGAATATACGTACATTTTATTTTCGTTCTTTTCTGGTGTGATTAATTGATGGGACTGCGTTGATTCTGATCAATGCAAAGGAAAACAAACCTGTTTGGATGTTGTTGGAACAGTTTTAAAAAGTGTTATTATAAAGACGTTTTCTTTTTTTTTTTGCACAGTGGTATTCGGTTGGAATATCCTGCACCTCATTCGATGAGGCAAGGGCCGATATCCCTTCACCGGGAGTGACCCCTTGGGCAGAAGTTTGCGTCAGGGTAATAACTTCACTATAGTCGATTACAAGTTGCTTTGCATCGCGGTATTCAGTTGGAATATCCTGCACCTCATTCCACGAGGAAAGAGTCGAGATCCCTTCATCGGGAGTGACCTCTTTATCAAAGGTTTTCGTCACTATATTTTTATAAATAGCTATCAGGTTCCTTCAACGAGATCAAGTTCATTACGTTAAAGGTTTTTCGCCAAAAACTAGCCGTAGCCCTCCGTCATTTCATATGAATGGTCAGTAGTATTCATGCTATGTTGGTCTGGCCCTTAGCCAACTGTCACGCCCCGCTTCCCAGTGTACGGCAAAGTGGGCGCGACGAGGTCCGCTACGTATATACTCAGAAGTACATACGCTAAGCGTATCTAAGCAATATAAAATAAATACACAAGAGACAAGATATAAAAGAACAACAACTTTTATTTATTAACATTCTTTGTACAATACATGAAAGGAAATACAATTGAAATAAAAAGATGTCTAAACAGTGGCATAACAGGAAATGAAAAGTACAGAAAGAAAAATGTACAATGAAACTACAGTGCAGAGTCTTCAGTAAATTGCTCCAAGTCTTCTTGCGATGGCTCGATCTCTGCCGGGTCCAAGTCACCTGACGACATTCAAAGAAGAGAGAAACAGAATGTCATCAGCGAACAGGTCGCTCGGTAAGTCCCAAAGGTAAGAGGGAAGTAGAAAAAGACAGAATAAGAAGATACATTTTAAAGTGTAAACTATTGTTGTAATGTTATGTCAACGCTGTTGTTTGTAGCTTGGTACAGAAGGATGCCGGTGTATACGAGGGGAGTCTCTATATGCCAGAGACTAAGGGCACGTATAGTACAAGGTACCGTTTATGTCACGGTACAACAGCAACTGGATTCATGTTAGGTGTGTTAAGTCTGACCACCTCGTGCCACCTTTAACACCTTCCGTACCAATCTACCCTTTAAATCCCGCGATGTCTTGTTTGTATTGTTATCTTGTAAATTGTGTTGGTTGTATGATTGATTGACTGACTGACCGAAACCATGATATCAGGAAACGGTTATAACCGTAGAGTCATCTAAATGGAATACTGAGAATCATGTAAAAGGAATATATCCATAGTTCGGTTCAGCCAAATTGTATAAACTGATAATTGTATTCATGGATTCATGTGTTCATATTGAATTGGAAACTTGTAGATTATGGATTGACTTGAATCATATTCAAGTCAGATTAATCAGACTCAAACCCGAGTCAGACAATCAGAAATGTGAAACGAAGTCTTATAACTGCTAGGGTTAACTTGAGGGGGTTTTATGTAAAAAATACTTTTATATAATTTTCAAAATACACCTCAAGTATTTATTTTTCGTCTTTAGAGTTGTGGATTTTATGTTGTGACATTTCTAATGAAAATATCCTAGTTTCATAAATAATGGTATTTATCTGTAATATTGATTATTTGAACTTCATGGTATTTTAGTGTAACCTTCATTCTTTTATGATTTTTAGAAAAAAGGTGGAAAATTTATATTATAATAAAATAGGTATTTAAAAGATAAATATACATATGTTTATACAAAAAATAATTTTAATAAATATTTTATATTTCAAAAATCTCATTTTCTTAAGATGTCATATTTTAAACCTTTCGAGACCGAATGCTCCTTGCGGAGGTCTGAATCTCGCACTACTAGCCCGAGGGTGCGCGATAAACCGCACGATCCCGAACGGGTTCCCCAAAGATGGGTTGTAGCGGCGCTTTGCAAAAATTATAAAATACTAATCCTTTAGAAAATGGTTTTTATAAAGTAAAGGTATTTATTTGCAAATTGTAATTTTCCGTATTTTAGGTTCTAGGGTTTCCTAAGCCAACTAGCATATTTCTAAATGGTTTAAACGACAAGTCGTTAGAAGCCTCAAATCGCCTCTTCACCGCCAATTGTGACCAGGTAAGTACAAGTGAGGAAGGAGGGATCCGCTCACGAATCGTGAGGCGGGCCTTTTAAAGTTACCTAAGCTCACTTGCCTAGCCTAGACACCACAAAGTCATATTTAGATAAACGATCGATGTCCACAATTTATCGTATTTTCCTAATAAGAAGTATTTACTTAAAGTGTGTCAAATCTAAAACCTTTAAGTATGGTTTTATTAAGATTATGGTATTTTAATGAAAGTTTCGTTTTATCGTATTCTAAGCTTGATGATATCGTTTTAGGGTTGTATTTGCGTGTGTATGGAGGTAGGTCATTACCTCGTGCTCTATTTTAAATGTATATTAAGGTTAAGGGGTTAAATGTGAAATTGAAACATAATGGTATTAAAGTGAAAAAATACGGTAAATTGAAAAGGTTATCATTTCATGTGCGAAAACTTATTCAAATTGATTTTTACAAGTTTAATGGTCAAGATAAAGATGTTTAGGAATGATTGAATTGATTAGAAGAAGAAAAATAAATATTATGGTATTAAAGTGAAAAAGAATACGATATTGCAAAAGCTATCATTTCATGTGAGAAACTTTATCCAAATTAGTTGTTATGTGATTAATAGTCAATATGAATAAGTTGAAGCATTATGGAATTGGTGACAAGTGAGATTTTATAGAAAACCGAATCGGAAATCGGTTTGTTACGATTTCCGTCGGGTTTCGTAATTTCATATTTTTGAGAAGTAGAAAGAAGGAAAGAATGGGACTTACGGGTTTCGATCTATACTAAAGAGTAAAGGGAACTAGGTGAGTGGCCGAGGCGTTGTTTCGTCGCCGGTTGTTTCAAAAAACGTCGCCGGAATTCCGTCAGCGCTTCGCCGTGAACTCGGTTTCAAAGTACACCCTTCTTGTAGAAATTTTGAGAGAGTAAACCTAGTGTTTCGGGATGAGAGGGTAGAGGGTAGGGGGTCTATTTATAGGATAGGGTAGGGTAGGGTAGGTGAAAGGTTTTTATTTTAAAAAAAATTGTAAAAATAATAGAAAAATCATTAAAATTTGTAGTAAATAGGGTGTAATTAAAGTTCAGGAACCGATCTAATAAAATGGTTTATACAGGGGGGTTTAGAATACAAAAAGACGCAACTTTCGTGTGGGCGACTCGGCCGAGTCGGGGTGCCGATGGGTGGGGGGTCTCCTGACGTAGGCTCTGGTATATTTACATTTTAGGGTTCAGTTCAACTTTTGGGAGTTATGGCCTGTGAACTGTTGGGCTTCCAAGAATTTAAAAGAAAAATAATCTAAAAATAATGCAGGGTATGGGATTTGAACTCTGGTGGCTTGGTTCAGCAGTGCAAGGTATTACCAATGAGCTACAAGGTTGTTCATGTAATTATTGTAGGAAAATAGATACTTAAAGTGATAACATCAACATTAAATACTCCAAGTAAACTTAAAATTTAAATCAAATTTATGTATACAAAAATTGGAGTTGTTACAATCTACCCTCCTTACAAAAATTTCGTCCTCTAAATTTACAACTTTTATTTGAGGACTAGTTTACAAAAAGGTGAGGATATCTTGCACGCATTTCATCTTCCCTTTCCCACGTGGATTCTCCTGGAGTGTCTTTCCTCCATATTACCCGGACCAAGTTAACTTCCTTGTTCCGAAGTGTCTTCACTTTCCTGTTCAGGATCTCCACAGGGTATTGCTCACAAGACAAGTCGGGCTGTATAACGAGCTCGGAATGATCAAGTACATGGCTGGGGTCACTCACATACTTTCTGAGTTGGGATATGTGGAACACGTTATGCACTCCTTCCAATGAGGGTGGAAGCGCTAAACGGTATGCCACTTCACCGACTCGTTCAAATATGTCGAACGGTCCAATATATCTCGGACTCAATTTACCCCGTCTTCCAAATCGGATCACTTCGCGGTTCGGAGATATCTTCAAGAATACATGGTCTCCTGGCTGGAACTCTAAGTATCGTCTCCTTGCATCAGCCCAGTGTTTCTGTCGATCTTGGGCTATGCGCATTATTTCCCTGATAGTACGAACCACATCAACGGTTGCTACTATCATCTCTGGTCTAAGAAGTTCCCTATCTCCGATGTCGTCCCAACTTAATGGTGATCGACACTTCCTTCCATATAATGCTGTAAAATGTGTCATTCCTATGCTTGCTTGGTAGCTGTTATTGTACGCGAACTCCACAAGATGCAGGTGATCTTCCCACGATCCTTTGAAGTCGAGCATACACGCTCTGAGCATATCCTTCAAGATCTGAATAGTTCATTCTGACTGACCATCTATTTGTGGGTGATAAGCCGTGCTGAAGTTTAGACTTGTTCCCAAGCTAGCTTGCAGACTCTGCCAAAATTGCGATCGGAACCTGGTGTCACGATCGGAGACAATGCAGACCGATACTCCATGAAGTCTCACAATTTCCTGTATGAGTTCATGGGTATCAGAGATAGTACATTATGAAGAGTTTAAATCGTAATTAGATTATTACCTCCATGTACTTCTTTGCTAGTATCTCAGTTGATTGGCTAACTCGAAATGGGATGATGTGAGCTGACTTTGTAAGTCGATCCACAATGACCCATATAGCATCGTTACCCTTTGTGCTGCGAGGAAGAGCAATCACAAAGTCCATCGTGATGTGCTGCCACTTCCATTCTGGGGTTGGTAACGGTTGAAGTAGTCCAGCTATCCTGTAATGTTCAGCCTTTACTTGCCGACACACCAAGCATTTTGCGACGCTTCTGGCTACTTCACGCTTCATTCCATGCCACCAATAATTCCGACGTAGATCTTTGTACATTTTGGTACCTCCAGGATGTACCGAGTAGGGAGAGCTGTGAGCTTCTTTCATTAACTCTTCCCGAACAGGACCCTTTGGTACACACAATCTGCTGCCGTATGTCAAAGATCCATCTTCATGGATGATGAAGTCTGTTCTGAGTCCATTCTCCACTTGTTCTCTGATCCTTTGCGACTTAGCATCACTTGCTTGAGCTGCTTTGATCTGATTGACAATGGTTGATTGAACTTGTAGATTCATCAAACTTGAAGTATTACCTGGCATGACTACTTCAATCTCCATCTGATGCAAGTCTTGCTGAAGTTTCCACTGAGCGGTGAGATTCATCGATAAGGGTTGGCGACTAAGAGCATCAGGTACTACGTTCACCTTCCCTGGGTGATATTGCAAGTTGATGTCAAAGTCCGCCATGAGTTCTAACCATCTTCTCTGCCGCATATTCAACTCCTTCTGAGTAAACACGTACTTCAGACTTTTATGGTCTATGTAGATGTTCACTCGTTCACCAAGTAAGTAGTGGCGCCAAATCTTGAGAGCAAAGATGACGGCAGCCAACTCCAGATCATGCGTCGGATAATTGCCCTCATAAGTCTTCAGTTGTCTTGAAGCATAAGCCACAACCTTACCGTGCTGATGTAGAACACATCCTAATCCCTTACTGGATGCATCACAATGCACTTCGAATCCTCCAGATTGATCCGGTATTATGAGAATAGGTGCATATGTCAATCTTGACTTGAGTTCTACGAAAGCTTGTTCGCATGCTTCTGACCACACAAATTCTTCATCTTTTCGTGTGAGCTTGGTCAGGGGTGTTGCTATCTTTGAGAATCCTTCAATGAACCTTCTGTAATATCCAGCTAAACCCAAGAAACTCCGAATGTCCTTCACTGACTTTGGTGTAGGCCATTCACTAACTGCTGAAACTTTGGCTGGATCCACAGAAATTCCTTCTCCTGATACGATATGTCCAAGAAAACCAACTTGATTTAGCCAAAACTCGCACTTGCTGTACTTGGCATAAAGCTTATGTTGTCGAAGAGTTTCCAGGACAATTCGTAGATGCTCTGCATGCTCTTTCCGATTCTTGGAATATACCAGGATGTCGTCGATGAAGATGATAACAAACCTGTCTAAATACTCCCGGAAAACTTGGTTCATTAGGTTCATGAATATTGCCGGTGCATTGGTCACTCCAAATGGCATCACTAGAAATTCGTAATGTCCATAGCGAGTTCTGAAAGCTGTTTTGTGAATATCAGCTTCCTTGACCTTCACCTGATGATAACCTGAACGAAGATCCAATTTAGAGAAAACACAAGATCCACTTAGCTGATCGAATAAATCATCGATGCGCGGGAGTGGATACTTGTTCTTTATAGTGACTTCGTTCAAGGCGCTATAATCGATGCATATTCTGTATGAACCGTCCTTCTTCTTCACCAGTAGTACAGGTGCTCCCCAATTTGAAGTGCTGGGACGAATCCATCCTTTCGCCAATAATTCGTCCAACTGTGTTCGAACTTCCTTCAAACCTTCCGGACTTAGTCTATACGGTGCTTTGATCACCAGTTGTGCTCCTGGTACTAAATCAATACTGAATTCAAGAGCTCGATCGGGAGGCAAACCTGATATATCGTCAGGAAATACATCGTCGAACTCTCGAACTACCTCTGGTCTTAATTCTTCTTCCGCTTGAGCTGCCGCAACTACTGCTTCCCTTGGCTTTGCTTTGTAGGTACCTGGCTCCAGGGTACGATCTCCGCTCTTGAAATAGAAGATTGGATGGTCTGGAATCTCGAATACTACCCTTCTTTGACGACAGTCGATGGTAGCATAAAAGGTTCCAAGCCAATCCATTCCTAGAACCACATCGAAGTTCGGTATGTCCAGTACTTTGAAGTCAGCATAAAACTCTCGACTGCAGATGACGACTGGACACAAGCTGTATCCCATAGTTTCCTTTAGAACGCCATTTCCAGAATTGACATTGCAGCTAGATACAAGCGGTAAGACTGGAATCGCATGGGTTCGGACGAACCGTTGCGACATAAAGCAGTGGGATGCTCCAGTATCAAACAGTGCAAGTGCAGGTAGTGAAGCTACTAGAATTGTACCTAAGGTATATGGGATATGTTTTAGGTATAGGGAAGGTATGTAGATAAGAAAGACTAAAAGATAAGTTTGAGAAGGGAAGTTTACCAGTAATGACTTGGCCAGTGGCCTCAGCTTCTTCCACAGACATCATGAAAGCCTGGCGCTTTGGCACATTCCTCCTGGCCTGAGGAGCATTCCTCGGAACGTTCCTTTGAGCTTGATGGAACTGTCGAGGAGGTGGTGCAGCTTGCGGTCCTCTGGGTGGTGCAGGCAGTGCAAATCTTGGAGCAGGGGCTTGGATGGCTGGACGCTGTGGATAATTGTTTGTTGGCCTAGGTGCTGCAACTGGGTTTTGTTTATGAGGACAAGCCCCATTATCATGAGCAGCTGAGCCGCAGATCAAGCAAAGGTTGTTCGCACGTCGACAATCTATCGCCAGATGGCCATTTCTCTTGCAGTAGTTACAAAAGGCTGGGCTGGGCCTGCTGATTGGTGCTCCAGGACGTCTTGGCACAAAAGGTGGTCTGGACGAGGCTCCACCTGCCATCTGGTTAGCAGGGCGCTTGACTCCTGCAGACTGAGGTCTGCCCCTTGCTTTTATCACCGCCTCATAATTGCGGGCAGCTTCTAGAGCATCCTCATGAGTCAAAAATTTTCCTGTGGCTAAAGCAGCCTGAATCTCCGTGTCCAGTCCTTGTTGGAAACGACGGGCTCTGATATCGTCCGTCGGTATCAAATGTGCCGCAAATCTGTTCAAGGATAGTGTTAGCTGTGTGGTATGTGATATTTAAAACTGAACTATTGCGACATATCTTACCGGCTTAACATGGTGAATTCAGCGTCGTATTCATCTACCGATTTGTCCCACATTGATCCTTGCTGTAGATGAATGAACTGCTGCTCCATGGCAAACCTGGCAGTCACAGGGAAGTATTTCGCGTCGAACTTCTCGCGAAACGTTTTCCATTCAATAGGCTGCGCAAGACAGCTTTCTTCCGCCTTCCACCAGTTGCAAGCGTTGTCCGTGAGTTGTAGTTTCGCTACACGGACCCAAGCGACGTCTGGCACTTGTGCTGCGGCCAGATCATCCTCGATACTTTGAGCCCATTCCTCAGCTTCCAGTGGGCTCCCCTTTCCTGAGAACTGCTTCGGATGTAAAGCCCTGAATTTCTCTACCCCCGGAGCGTCATTCTCGGGACGGTTCAAGAGTTGTTGCTGTCCCTCGAGAAGGCTGCGGATTGCCTCAAGTAGCACTGTTTGCTCGGTAGGTGGCGCAAGAACAGCTGGTGTGAGAGGTAGTGCTGGATGTGTGTTGTTGACGTTGGTGCTAGTGTTGTTCGGAGAATCCATAACCCTGAAGAAAAATTTGGGTTAGGACAGATTCAAGTACATGAAATGATAAGATTCAAGAAATATGAAATAGCAAGATTCAAGGAACATGAATTGTAAAGAATATTTTAGTTGCTGGTTCTTGTGTTATATTGCTTAGGTTGTTCACGCAGACCAGAACTGCATGATAGGGATTCATACAGCTCTGACCTGCATGGGCCACCAACAAAACTTGTCACGCCCCGCTTCCCAGTGTACGGCGAAGTGGGCGTGACGAGGTCCGCTACGTATATACTCAGAAGTACATACGCTAAGCGTATCTAAGCAATATAAAATAAATACATAAGAGACAAGATATAAAAGAACATCAACTTTTATTTATTAACATTCTTTGTACAATACATGAAAGGAAATACAACTGAAATAAAAAGATGTCTAAACAGTGGCATAACAGGAAATGAAAAGTACAGAAAGAAAAATGTACAATGAAACTACAGTGCAGGGTCTTCAGTAAATTGCTCCAAGTCTTCTTGCGATGGCTCGATCTCTGCCGGGTCCAAGTCACCTGACGACATTCAAAGAAGAGAGAAACAGAATGTCATTAGCGAACAGGTTGCTCGGTAAGTCTCAAAGGTAAGAGGGAAGTAGAAAAAGACAGAATAAGAAGATATATTTTAAAGTGTAAACTATTGTTGTAATGTTATGTCAACGCTGTTGTTTGTAGCTTGGTACAGAAGGATGCCGGTGTATACGAGGGGAGTCTCTATATGTCAGAGACTAAGGGCACGTATAGTACAAGGTACCGTTTATGTCACGGTACAACAGCAACTGGATTCATGTTAGGTGTGTTAAGTCTGAGCACCTCGTGCCACCTTTAACACCTTCCGTACCAATCTACCCCTTAAACCCCGCGATGTCTTGTTTGTATTGTTATCTTGTAAATTGTGTTGGTTGTATGATTGACTGACTGACTGAAACCATGATATCAGGAAACGGTTATAACCGTAGAGTCATGTAAATGGAATACTGGGAATCATGTAAAAGGAATATATTCATGGTTCGGTTCAGCCAAATTGTATAAACTGATAATTGTATTCATGGATTCATGTGTTCATATTGAATTGGAAACTTGTAGATTATGGATTGACTTGAATCATATTCAAGTTAGATTAATCAGACTCAAACCCGAGTCAGACAATCAGAAATGTGAAACGAAGTCTTATAACTGCTAGGGTCCTTAGGGTAATTTATAAACTTGAGGGGGTTTTATGTAAAAATACTTTTATATACTTTTCAAAATACACCTCAAGTATTTATTTTTCGTCTTTAGAGTTGTGGATTTTATGTTGTGGCATTTCTAATGAAAATATGCTAGTTTCATAAATAATGGTATTTATCTGTAATATTGATTATTTGAAGTTCATGGTATTTTAGTGTAACCTTTATTCTTTTGTGATTTTTAGAAAAAATGTGGAAAATTTATATTATAATAAAATAGATATTTAAAAGATAAATATACATATGTTTATACAAAAAAATAATTTTAATAAATATTTTATATTTCAAAAATCTCATTTTCTTAAGATGTCGTATTTTAAACTTTTCGAGACCGAATGCTTCTTGCGGAGGTCTGAATCTCGCACTACTAGCCTGAGGGTGCGCGATAAACCGCACGATCCCAAACGGGTTCCTCAAAAATGGGTTGTAGCGGCACTTTGCAAAGATTGTAAAATACTAATCCTTTAGAAAACGGTTTTTATAAAGTAAAGGTATTTATTTGCAAATTGTAATTTTCCGTATTTTAGGTTCTAGGGTTTCCTAAGCCAACTAGCCTATTTCTAAATGGTCTAAACGACAAGTCGTTAGAAGCCTCAAATCGCCTTTTCACCGCCAATTGTGACCAGGTAAGTACAAGTGAGGAAGGAGGGATCCGCTCACGAATCGTGAGGCGGGCCTTTTTAAGTTATCTAAGCTCACTTGCCTAGCCTAGACACCACAAAGTCAGGTTTAGATAAACGATCGATGTTAACAACTTATCGTATTTTCCTAATAAGAAGTATTTACTTAAAGTGTATCAAATCTAAAACCTTTAAGTATGGTTTTATTAAGATTATGGTATTTTAATGAAAGTTTCGTTTTATCGTATTCTAAGCTTGATGATATCGTTTTAGGGTTGTATTTGCGTGTGTGTGGAGGTAGGTCATTACCTCGTGCTCTACTTTAAATGTATGTTAAGGTTAAGGGGTTAAATGTGAAATTAAAACATAATGGTATTAAAGTGAAAAAATACGGTAAATTGAAAAGGTTATCATTTCATGTGCGAAAACTTATTCAAATTGATTTTTACAAGTTTAATGGTTAAGATGAAGATGTTTAGGAATAATTGAATTGATTAGAAGAAGAAAAATAAACATTATTGTATTAAAGTGAAAAAGAATACGATATTGCAAAAGCTATCATTTCATGTGAGAAACTTTATCCAAATTTGTTGTTATGTGATTAATAGTCAACATGAATAAGTTGAAGCATTATGGAATTGGTGACAAGTGAGATTTTATAGAAAACCGAATCGGAAATCGGTTTGTTACGATTTCCGTCGGGTTTCGTAATTTCGTATTTTTGAGAAGTAGAAAGAAGGAAAGAATGGGACTTACGGGTTTCGATCTATACTAGAAAGTATAGGGGAACTAGGTGAGTGGCCGAGGCGTTGTTTCGTCGCCGGTTGTTTCAAAAAACGTCGCCGGAATTCCGTCAGCGCTTCGCCGTAAACTCGGTTTCAAAGTACACCCTTCTTGTAGAAATTTTGAGAGAGTAAACCTAGTGTTTTGGGATGAGAGGGTAGATGGTAGGGGGTCTATTTATAGGGTAGGGTAGGGTAGGGTAGGTGAAAGGTTTTTATTTTAAAAAAAATTGTAAAAATAATAGAAAAATCATTAAAATTTGTAGTAAATAGGGTGTAATTAAGGTTCGGGAACTGATCTAATAAAATGGTGTATACAGGGGGGTTTAGAATACAAAAATACGCAACTTTCGTGTTGGCGACTCGGCCGGTCCGCCGGCCGACTCGGCCGAGTCGGGGTGCCGATGGGTGGGGGGTCTCCTGACGCAGGCTCTGGTATATTTACATTTTAGGGTTCAGTTCAACTTTTGGGAGTTATGGCCTGTGGACTGTTGGGCTTCCAAGAATTTTAAAAGAAAAATAATCTAAAAATAATGCGGGGTATGGGATTTGAACTCTGGTGGTTTAGTTCAGCTGTGCAAGGTATTACCAATGAGTTACAAGGTTGTTCATGTAATTATTGTGGGAAAATAGATACTTAAAGTGATAACAGCAACATTAAATACTCCAAGTATACTTCAAATTTAAATCAAATTTATGTATACAAAAATTGGAGTTGTTACACCAAGACATAGTGATTGGTAGCTGCTGGGGTGTTCACATGTTGCATAGATAGATACGTTGGTTTGGGACAGTCGTACAGCCTTGTTGGCCCTTAGTCAAAGGCGAGTACGGGTGGGTTCAAATTAACAAGATAATGATGGGAAGAACTTGACATGTGACTTATGATGGGTTGGCCCTTAGTCACGATCATAAGAGCATGGGGCAAAAATCTTATCGGGAGTTTCTAAAGAAACTGAAACTTGCCAAGTATGCGCATACCTTTTGGAGTGTGATAAAATGAATGGATTACTTCACGTTATCATGCGATGAGAGTTGGATCCCGATTCCCACTGATGAGTTGGTTTACTCTTCGGGTAATCCCGATTGATTCTTCTTTCAGGTTTGGAGGAGAATTTGACAGTACAGTGGGAGGTTTCCTGATTAGATAAAGTGATAACCATTCTGATTTAGATTAGAGTGCACGCAGAGTGTTTCTTTTCTCTCTCTCTTTGGCAGCGACCTTTGACCGACCCTAGACTATGACTCAGTGACCAAATTGACCAAACCTTCTTAAAATACTGGCTTTTGGATTGTCTAAATTGCATAAGTCATTGCCACTCTTTCTTTTACCCTTTGCATTTCTCAGAACACCCCGTATTACTACGGACATCCACTTCTATTGGATAGATCCATCGTATGGTTATATACGAACTCGAAGGGACTTCTTCGAGGATGGATCAAGGTTTAGGAGAAATAGAATTGGTTTATTCAGTTGTCTTTTATTATCACCTTCTCTCATGTTGCGAGAGCTCCTTAGTTTAGGAGAGTACACCTATTACGCTTATTGGATAGTCTTCTTTCAAACCATAGGCAGATGCCGAAAGGTAGGGAATGAAGAAAACCAATTAGCCTAAGTAGGGTATACAGAAGGTAATAACTAAAGACAAAATAAAAGGATTAGAAAGAGAGAAAAGAAAATTGCGACTGCTATCATTCACGACCAAACCGCGTACTTCATCACCACTCCTATTTCACCTTTGCTTTTTTTCCCCAGTTCGGGAGAAATAGAATAAGGTATTATTCAGTTGTCTTTTATCATCACCTTCTCTCAAGTTGCAAGTACTCCTAGGTTACGGAGGGTACACCTATTATGCTTACTGGATAGTCTTCTTCCAAACCATAGGCTGGTGCCGAAAGGTAGAGGAGGAAGAAAACCACTTAGCCTAACGATGGTGTACAGAAGATAATGAATAAAGACAAATAAAGGGATTTGGAGAGATGCCAAAGAAATATACGGTTAAAGTTATGAATTGGATTATGGAAGAGGCATTACTAGGAATAGCAGGATACCCCTACGAAACATTTTCATGTTTCAGTACATTGTTAAAGGAAAACTGTTTTCCCGATTAGATACTAACTCCAGGGTATGTATTTACCAGGTATGATTCTTACATCTGTATGGTTTTACAGATGATGAGTGGGAGTAAGTTATTAGGAATTAGGTGATCATCCTCATTATATCGGAATTCGTTGTAATTGGTGATATTTGAGAAAATTGCCTGAGTACAGTTTTCAACCTACGATGCACAGGTTTTGAGTTATTCGACTCAAGGGACTTATACAGAGTATTGTATGTTTTCCAGTGTCCATCAGGACAAAGGGGTTAGTCCTTGTACTATGTTCTGTTTATTTATGACTTCTCTAGTTTTTAGACAAGTGTTTCGTCGAAATACAAGGTCTAAGTTTTGAGAAGTTGTGGGTATAAGAATAAAGTAGAGAACCAGATGTCGCAAGTATCGGGATTCTTCAAAGAGATCGAAGATGTAGATACTTGTGAGTGGTATTCAGTTGATAGTAATGGTTTAGAGAAACTTGTTTCTCTTTTAGGTTACTCATAATTGGATGTATTCCTAAGTTGAGTTATGATGATTAGCCTCTCTCCATTAAGTTGATATGCACTGGAGACAGCTGCATGATTTGAATCTGGTTCCAATTAAATAAGTGCCAAAGTTTCTATATTGGATATAGAATGGTTCATATCTTAACGATGTTAAGGTACGGGGAGTTGTCCGGCTTATGATTAAAACCAGACTCTGGATAACTCAAGGCACGTTTCTGTAATGGCTGTTTGTGGGTTGGCCCAGGCTATGACGAGGGTTGACTTTCTACCATCTGAAAGATCAATAGTGATATTGTTCTTGACTCGCCACAGTTTTAGTAAAATAGATTTTTTCAGAAAACAGTAGTGGGAGTATGGTAGAACTGGAAGTGATTCCAGAACCGCAAACGATTATGGAAAATTTAATAGGACCTAAAGATTCAATCAGGTTTGACATTCCATTAGCCACTCCGCGGAAATGGTGGGTAACCTCAGGCACCCGAGAGGTACTCCGGTAGCCTCAAGGACGGTGACAGGGAGGTTCTTGTTTACCAAGACTTGACATTACTGTTGTTCCAGGCTATGAGACCCGGCAGGAGGATAAGTATAGCGTCGTTCTAAACTAGCTTTAGAAGTGCACGTATATATTATTTTGCCAGAGGGTTGTTGTGGTCAGTGGGAGCAGCGAAAGTATAGTGGGCAAGTAGTTTATGTCTATTTATATACTAGAGCAGATATAGCGGAGATGGATCATCTAATTTTGATGTGACAGTCATGGTTTTGACTTCATCAGAATAGGGGATGGATCTGTTAAGAAGGTAGTAGAGTGTGATATCCTGGTACTTGGATAACATACACAGAGTAGGAAGTAAAATTCCTATACTATGATCGGTTGTACTGTGGTCGTCACACAGTTATTTCTCCACAAAGGATATGGATATAATATCTGACATTCTGGTTTCTAGATCTATGGTTTTAGATCTAGATTTGGGTAGTTTCCAATGTGGGTATTTTGACAGTATTCTAATAGTATTTTAGAATAGATGACTCCTGAAATGGTGGTGTACCTGCAGGTGATGGAGTCACCCTCTCTAAAGGTGTCTTACAGACTAAAGGGGAGAGGGATGTGCATGATTGGCAGATCACTTGCTTAGGAAATTGAGTCAATCGTGAGATGTCAAGTACCACACCAGATGTTGTTTTTGCACTAAATGCGATAAGTTTATATTAATCCAATCCTGAAGAAACATAAGGAAGCAGTCTTAGAATATAAGTGCATGTTCTACGGATTTGATGACGGCAGCCTCCTTTAGGAGACGGTTATCATTCCTGACTTCAAAGGTGAAATGGATGACAGAGTGATTGACAGAGTTATAGTTTTTCCTCTGATGAGGGGCAGTATTATGGACAGGTGGTCCAAGAAGATACCGTGGGAGGCATGGTGCTGAACACTGATTAGTTTCGGTGATCGATACAGTCTAAGAAGTTTGGATTTGGAGTTCATTTATGAACTAGGTCCCATCAGATATCCAGACAAATTCTAAGACAGGTATTACTCAATTCGGGAGAAGGCTTTCTCCGCGAATTTGAGATTAAGAGAGACATAGAAAGAAACATCAGGGTGGATCCACTCACTGAGGCTATTTCTCGAACACAATAGTTTTACAAACGGGCTTTGTGAAACTGATTAGTAGAGGAGTTGGGTGTTCGGTATCACACGGGCTGTGAGTATGCGACATTGCAATAATTAGCCTTAAGTGCAAGTAGGAGATTATTGGATATAGTGCCCTCAAAGTCCATTATTGGATCACAGGCATGTGATTGCAATGATTAAGGAGGACATATACCGGTAGCACAGTCTTACTCGAGATGATAGTATGCTATCTGGTTTACCTTTATCAGTCGTGTACAGGTTCAGGTGACTGATCACTGTTACACATTGATAGAGCCCTTAGGATCTTGCTTGACTACCAACAGCATGATGGCGATCATATACGTGAGAATTGGGTGGTCTATAAGCATATCCTTAATTGTGGTTCCTAGTCGTGGGAGTTTCGAGACAGGGCATCGATACTCCGGAGTAGACTAGTGTATACAGTCGAGACCCCGGCGATGGCCGGTCTCACAGGCCACTGGTGTCAGTTGGATCACCTAAGATGTATACATGTGCTCATTGGGTTATGGGTACATCGGACAGGACTCGCCGGAAACCTGCTAGTTGGTATTATACCTAGCGTCAGATAGCAGTTCCCTGGTGACATGTGTATAGGTTAGTTCATCGACCTGAGGTCGTTATTTGTCTCGTGTGAGTTCCCACTGTGCTTTGATTTCTACACTACCACGGGTCAAAGGAGTCGTGCAAACAGGTATTTTTTGGGTACAGTCCCGCGCCATATGGGGGCAAGTGAGCGGATCGGCATGGGATTCGTCTCTCCCGGTATTGGGGGTGAGATCGCGCTGTGTCTAGGAGAACCATTACACAAAGCCCTCGGCCGAGGCAGGAGATTTACTGGTAGGTACTCCAGTAGTATCTCAGGATGTTCTGGGCTACACTCCGACCCGACTTATACCGCTATTAGAAGTCTGACGTTACCAGCCCCCTAGGCCGATATGCGATACTCATAGACGAACAGACCGGACTGTATGTATATTGTCACTGTTAGGCTCAGTAGGGTTCCAGGATGAGTTCGCTCATCGGCTTCCCTTGAGGTCGGTACATGGGCAGCCGTTACGCACAGCTAGTGCCGCTGACGGCTTGTGGTTAAACCCACTGCCAGGGTACTGACGAGTCATTAGAGTCCCCCACAGATAGTTTCCCAAGTTCGGACGAAACGTTGTAGAGGCCGTATGGTTTTATGGCAGGGTTCGGAAAATGCACGTGCGTTTACGCACGTGTCATATTTCGGGCAGATAATACTGGTGGGCTTTGGTTTAAGCCGGATCCGAGTATTATACTGTGTAGATATAATATCTTTCTCTCAGTTGCATTTGTATTCGGTCGTAATACAAATGTGAGCATGTTTATATTGTTACAGGGTTGTCCTGAAATTCGTTTCGGGATCGTTTTTGGAAGTTGCCAGTTTTCTATCACCCGTCTTAAACATTTGGTTTAATGCGGATTTATCTTTTCTTCATGAGGGTGAGTCATGAGTGTGGAAGTTTCTAGAAGTAGTGACTAGGATTAGTGAGTCATCCATTTGCATTAAATGATTAGATGATGTGTTAAGATGATTCATTGTATGCAATTAATGTTTATGCAAGGTGTATTATGACTCATTCACTCATTTAATGTTATGGTCACCCCCCCTTTTCTACACTCACCTCCCTCCTTTCTTTTAGTGGCCAGCCCATTCATTTTGGAAGGATCAAGGTTGTTTGAAAAAAATATTATGATGGTTTTGGGTTCATGGAAATTAGATTGCTCATTTCTCATTTCATTCAATCCAAAAGGCAACTTCATTAACCGTTCATCCATGGTTTTGGATGTAACGAGACAAAGTGTTCTACTCATTCTCTACATCAATCTTGGTCATCTCTTTTGGCAAACTTGATCACCGAGTTGCCTCGGTTCAGAGACGGGAGCCCGTTTAAAGATCCGTTGACGTGGTGCCACCTGGACGAGAAGACTGGAGATCGAGAAGATCGGAGCAGCCGCAACAAAGCGTGGGATGATGGTTAAAGACCGAAGGACTCGGATCGTTCGGTATAACATTTCTACCTACTTTGTAGTTTGTTAGTTTAGCAATAATGGCAGATTTGGGTTATAGTATACGATAGCGCCAGTTAAAAAGTTTTTGTTCCGCATTTGGCGTCTGAAAGACGGCCGGGGCGCTAACGTAGACTTACAGTTAATGTTATCCCTTACTACTAAACGCGGCTTTGATACCAACAAAACCATGTCACGTCCCGCTTCCCAAAATATGGAAAACGAGGGATGACTAGACCAGCCATGCTCCTACGGTCAAGAAATAATCCCGCCGTAGTCACACTTCGGTTTCTATCATTACATAGTAATCAGTAAACACACCACAGAAGTAAAAGAAATACATCACTAATTATTACATCAACTTTCATGGTTCACAATTTACAACAAAATAAGGAAAAGAACTACTAATCGAGTGCGAATACAAGGTTTCTTTAGGGAAAGCGGTAAAGGTAAAGAAGGTTCTCCCGTCTAAATCACCGCAAGCTCGAAGGGCAGGTCTGACTCCTGTGCTGGTTCTTCCTCAAGGACTGAGCATGCATACTCAGGTCGTCAGAGAGACATAATAGCAATATTATAATAGTAACAAGAAACAAGAAAAGAAAGTAATAATGGTGGAGATAAAATGCAGGTAGTCAATATGTCACTAACTGATGCAATGTATGATCTGTGTCCCTATCAGTCTCTAAGTTATTTTTTTGAAATCGAATTGTGGAAAGGATGATCATATTTAACGAGGGTCTCGTACATACCTGAGACTGCGGCCTGCTATCGCCCGGGACATAACCCTGTCAGCCGGACCGCTAGGCCCAACCTAATATATATAAGAGTCGTTCGAATGATCATCCTCTAAATCACTGTCCTCGCTAAATACAATTCTCTTTCCACTTCGATTTCCCCCCTTTTACCCAGGTTTGCACTATTTATGAGTATGTTCTAGTCGTGTACAAGTACGCACCAATAACACGGTTTTAGTCACTGTTCACTGTATTGTTCGCTGTCATGAATCATTCACTTTTCACTGGCGTACTTGACACTCCTAAACTGATACCATTCAAGCACAAAAATGCACTGTGCACCGAATAATAACGCGCACTATCACTAGAAGTATGGCAGTCGGGTAAAATATGTACATTTATGCAGTTAAACAGATCGTGTGTAATACGAGCTATCATGCATCTTATAAACTTATAAAAATTGCCTTAAATCATACATTCAAAATTCAGTAAAATGATATAAAGGCGGTAGCAAGTAAACTTAGTCGGCAGTTCAACATAATTAATTTCAGGACAATCGTTTGCAAGTTACAGCCGTTTCATTTTAAGTGTTCGCTGTTGGAAATTCAGTTCCTGAACTGAATATCCATTTCACAACACAATTTTCATCCTGTTGGGATCAAAATTAGGCGACGCTTTGAACAAAATTTAGGTTTATTAATTAGGTTTCCAACGCACCAAACTGATTTTTAATCTTACCTCCACATAAGAAGCTATGTACTGTACAACAATGGAGTATAAGTTCTGTCCCTGTTTGGGACTGCTATACGTCCTGTTAATCTAAAATATAGTTTAAATAGTAAACGATAGTGGAAAGTGATGAAATCACTTTCTTTAGTTAGCTAACCATTTCATCTTCGCTATGGTACAGGGTTACGCATTATAACATGTTCGTACAGCAGAGTGTAAGCATTACAAAATAAGAATGAACAGCCAGTGCTGCTTTGGACTGCAGTCCAGAGCCGCACCCCGAACCAGTTTCCGTCATCTTTTTAGCATAGGATCAGCTTAACACTCTTATGGGGTTCTAGGTAGTCGAGTCGGCTTCGATTTGAGCCCTCTAACGTAACATTCCAATTTATAATCAGTTAACTGTGATTTTTACAAGTTTCAGATGCGGAAAATTTCAGTTTTAACGGGCTTAAATGGGAATGACCGATCACGTCAGTAACGACTGTATTTTTCAGCCAAATTATAACACTATGTTCATTATTATACGGGCCAACCTATGTGATCAGTTTCTGTCAATTTAACGGGGATTTTCCCCTCGGGTTTGGCATCAAACACTTACATATTATTGATTCACACGAAAGTATTTACGGAATTCATTGGTATTAAGAATTATAATAGATAAACTTTAGCATGAAGCAAGTAGTACACTTGCCTGATGACGCATTGACGACGCAAGGCAGCGGCAATGGCAAGATCGTGTCACGAATGGCACGGCTAGGGTTCGCGGGCTCGGCTCGAGCTTAGGTTCTTGGCAGTAGAGGCTTGGGCTGCTGGGGCGAGGCAGCTGCGAGTGATGGTGGTCTGTCGTCAGCGACAGAGGAGGGGCTCGGCGAGTTCGTCGGCGTGTCGTCATTGAGGGGGTGGCTCAGCAGGTGCGCGGGAGAGGAGGTGAGGGAGCTCCGCTGTAGATGGGTGGAGCTTCAAGTGAGGGGGCTCTGTTGGCATCGAGGTTGGTGGTGGAGTGAGATGGTGAGGGTGTGGCGATAGTTCGTCGGCGATTGAAGGAGGCGGCAAGGGTACTCGGTGTCGAGGAGGTGGGGTTATTGCGAGGAGATGATTTCTCCGCGTGGAGAGCCGTGGGGAGGTGTGGCCGGTAGTTCTGGGGAAGCTCGGTGATGGGAGGAAGGTAAGAGGAATCGCGGGCGTGGGTGTCAAGAGAGGGGGAGCGGGAGAAAATGGGGAAGGAGGGAGGGAGAACGAGAGTGGGGGGAGGAGAGAGTTAGAGAGACGAGGTCGAGATGGGTGAGCGGCGCGCGCGTGATCGTGGGTAGAGGCGTGGGGTCGTGGTCGCGAACGGGGGCGTGGTGGCGTCGGCAACGTGGGGGCGTACGCGATGCGGGGACATGGGGAGGAAGGAAGAAGAGGCGAAAAAAATAAATAGGTATGGGGAAAGGAAGAAGCGGGTCGGGTATGGGTACAGGGCCGGGTCGGGCATGGGGAGGGCAATGGGCTTGGGGTTTGGGCCAGGAATTGGGTTTGGGGTTAAGAAAAAAAATTGGGTTATAAATAATAAGTTAGAAAAATTAAACTAGAATAATAACATATGTATATATGAATGCAAGAATTTTGGAATAGAATCTGTGGAAAAAAACGGAAGAATTTTATATTCGGAACTGGGGATTTACATGGACTTAAGTATGGCAACAGGAGAAAAGTTCTCATCATAATTGACTCCAGGTCATTGACGAAAACCTTTTGTTACAAGTTTAGTTTTGAAAGTCTTAACTTTTCCACCTACACTAATTTTCTTCTTAAAGATCCACTTGCTCCCGATGGGTTTTACCCCTTCAGGAGTAACTTCCAAAGTCCATACTTTGTTGGTGTACACGGATTCCATCTCGGATCGCATAGCATCCAGCCATTTTGCAGAGCCTCCACTTGTGATGGTCTGCTCGAAACTAGTTGGGTCATCATCTTCCATGGTACAATCCCCGCTCTCACCGTCTATGAGAAAACCGTAGTATCTCTAAGATGGATGATGAACCCTACTAGATCTGCAGAGTGGCTGGGGTTCGTCGGGGACTGTTGAATCCTCCGATTCTACCAAATTGTCAGTTATAGTTTGTGTAACTGGAACTTCTTCCAGTTCTGCCTCATTACCACTAATTTCTTTTACAAGAAATTCCTTTTCTAAAAAGGTGGCATATTGAGAAACAAACACCGTTTATTCTTCAGTGTGGTAGAAGATATATCCATATGAATCGTTTGGATATCCCACAAACTTGCACAAAACAGACCTTGCCTCGAGCTTGTCCGGATTCTACTTTTTAACATAGGCCAGACAACCCCATATCTTAACTCGTTTAAGAGACTGTCTATTTCCATTCCATATCTCATATGGAGTGGTAAGCACGGATTTGGTCGGAATCCTATTCAATAGGTATGCAACTTTCTCAAGTGCATAGCCCCAAAAGGAAATTAGTAACTCAGCAACATTCATGATAGAGTGCACCATATCTAATAGGGTGCGATTTCTCCGCTCTGATACTCCATTGTGCTGTGGTGTATACGGAAGAGTAAGCTGAGAGAGAACCTCATTCTCTTTTAAATAGTCCCGGAACTCCATGCTCAAGTATTCTCCTCCCTGATCAGATCGAAGGATTTTAATACTTTTACCCGTCTGGTTCTCTATTTCGTTCTTATATTCCTTGAATTTATCAAAAGCTTTATACTTATGTTTCAACAAGAACACATGTCCGAATCTATAGAGATCGTCGGTGAATGTAATAAAATACGAGGAACCATTCCGGGCATGTGTAGACATGGGACCGTATACACCACTATGTATCTGTCACGACCCGAAATGGCACGTGACTGGCACTTGAATCATATGAAGTCTATAGGATCCCATCTAATTCAAGTAAGCCTAAATCTCAGAAATCTAAACCATTTAAAAGAAGAAAGTGAAGCAAAACTCGTTTAAAAGTTTGCGTATAAATCACTTTGAAAGTCGTAGTAAACATTTTTTAAAAACATCAAGTCTTTTCCGAAAAATTCGGTAAAGTCTCCTTTGTAAATACTGGCCCCAAACGGGTACAAACATGCATAATATACATAAAGGCATCCCCAAACGGGAGGTATCTCTTCGCCAATTGGTGGTCACAACCACGCAAGCAATATAATATACAACGCCGAAGGGTGAGAATCAAAACTCAAAAGGAAACTCAAAATCATCAAGAAACCACATAATAATACAACGCACGACTCTAAGGTCGAAAGAATAAACAACTGGTCTTCTAAGATTAATAAATATACAGGTCTGGTTGGTGGAGTTTACTAGATACAACTGAAATATAATAAAAGTACAATGGTGGTCATGATGCAACACCTATAACAACCGAGTCCAATTCTACTAATTTCAGTTATCGTATGTATGGTGTGTGGTATTTATTTTATCTGTCTTGCTTGACCGTTGCTAGTTATAAAATTTACCCCGACAATTCAAATTCTGCATATAACAAGTTAAGTCATCTAAAATTAAATTAAAAATACTTGTCATGGCCTGCTCGACATCCCTAATCCTGTGGTAGCGTTCTCGCATCGTGTTCTCGTCCTGTTCAGTGAAACGGGTGTGTTTGGACGTCTACGCACACGTGCGTGCGTCCGTTCTTGGAGGTATGCTTTTCTGTTACAAAATCCTTCATTTCAAATTTTGGAACTTGCCAATAATTTTCATATTTCAAATTCAAAATTTTGGACCCGACCCGGGCGCTTTTCTGAAATATTTTACATCCCGCTAAAAATTCAATTGTTTAAATTTTAAAATTTATATTTAAATATCTTTCAGTTCTATCTATTCCTTAAAACGATTTTTAAAAATCTTTTAAAACTATTTCCTTTATACTGCGCAGATTTCCCATTCTTTCTATCCTTCCTCTATATTTTTCCACCAATCAGGAAACCCCATTCTTTTACCGAGCCCCACCAAATCCACTCTCTCTTCCTCTCTCTCTTTCCCTTTTCTCCTTCTCTCTCTATCTCTTTCTCTCTCACCCCGCTAACCAACAACTTTCTTTCTCCTCTTCTTTCTCTCTCCTCTCGCTCTCTCCCTATCTCTCTCATCTCGCACCCCTTTCTCTCCCATCTCGCGAATACTGTGGCGAATCCCGTCACCGCCCTCGAATCCCATCACCTCCCTTCACAGCTCTTATCTTCCTCGTTTTAAAACCCCAAGCCCCCATCGCTTAAACCCATCACCGAGCTCTAAACCTCAAACCCTAACCCTAATTTCCATTGCCTCCTCAACCTCTCCCCTCCTCGTCACCATTCCCTCTTCTCCTTCCTCCTTCTTTCTTCTCCTTCTCCCTCTCCCGAGACCCTGCACACCCACTGCACCCCAGAACCCATCACCGCCACCATTCCTTCGCCGCCGACCGCCTAACCCCGTCACCATCTTCTTCTTCTTCTCTCCTCTCTCCTCTGTCTTCTCCCCTCACAGAACCCTCAAACCCACCAAAGAACCCAGCAAACCAAAGAACCCTGCAAACCCTAACCGAAACCCTGAACAACAAACCACTTCGCCGGAGCTCCGTTCATCCCCGTCGACGTCTCCACCCCTCTCTGCAAACCCAGTAAGCAATCTCTTCTTCTTCTACTTCTTCTTCTTCTCTTCTCTTCTTTTTCCTTGTCTTTCTTGAACTCTTGTTCACTGTGTTTACTGTTTCCTTTGGCGGCCGGAATCCGACCGTGCCGGCGACGATCCCCGACGTTCCAGCGAGGACCCCTGACCCGTGTGACTCCGCCGTTTGTCGTTTGGGTTCATTCCGTGAACCGTGCGCACGTCACGATAGTTCCCCGCCGACGCGTAACGTTCCGTTTTCCGTTTCGCGACCCATCGAGGCAAGTTAATCTTGCTACATGCTATTTAAACTACTACTTATGCCATTTAAATTACTATGTACCTGTTAGAGTGCACTTTAGATCTGTAGTTCCATTTTAATACCGGAATTCTTTTTTAACAAGTCAACGTCCCATTATATCATTTTAGAATCATGGCTCGAAATATACCCGTTTGTTGTTAGTTCTGTTATACATAGTACCCGCATTCATATTTAAATCTTGTGACACTTATTTGCATGACCCACAGTACTCTTTCATATTTTATATCCTGTCGGACGACTGTGTGCATACAACTCACCTGATTTATATTCAATTATATCTTTAGATTATTTAGTACACTTTAACATGAATTTAACATCCATAAAGGTCATACTGTATGCATGAAATGTTAGAACTATCTCTTAAACCCAAACTGCTAACCGTGCATCCAAGTAATCAAATCGGTAACTATTTGCATATCATACTACATGTGCCAGTTTATTGTTGTGATAGTACCCATGCTCGTTTATTTACAACCATGATTATGCTAGCTGTTTATGAGTACCCACATGTTATCTTTCACACCCTGGCCTGACTTGCTGCACACATATTGATTGACCCGACATGGTACCGTACACTACTTGACTCGACCTGATGTACCATGGCTTGACCCGTTACTTGATCTTGTGTCTAATGCCAAACTTGACATGTAGTCCTCACTGACCGTTCCTATTGTCTATCCAGACAAATCTGCTTTTACCTGATCCTGTGTTGGCATTAGGTCTTGATTACTGAATACCTGACTTGACATACATAACTTGAGGGTATGGGTAAATCAATGATGAAACCTGACTTGTAACTCAACAGTTCGATACCTGTTCTGATCAATCTTACGGGCTAGGCCAGCCCCGGAGTGATGATGCTGACATCACTCGTCTGTACCTGCTACCTTTTACTGCCTAGCGGCACGTCTCGGTTTCAGCCCGAGAGTCTGTAGACCGTGGTCCCGAGCATGCACGGGATACTATTGAGTTACATCGATAATTCATCAAATTGATTTCAAAGACTTTAGAATAGAAAACCTAATAGAACAGTTTAGTTTACTCACTGCACACTACCCTGTACTTCCCTGATTTATATTACTGTTACACCTGCTTTTCGTTCATGTTTACGTTTGCATTTCCTGTTACCCTGTTTATATTTTATCACTTGATGACATGACGCGCTGACGTCTGGGTTTTGCATGGCCCAGATTCCGTGCCTTTGCTGCAGTCCGAGCAGGAGTACTTCAGCCAGCAGGCTGAGCTGTGAGGTGTCAACAGTAGTTAGTTCTTTATTTCCTGCATTTTATTCCTGATGTGAGCCCATATTATGGGACATACATTCCAGTTATTTTGTATTGGATCTTTTGCTTCCGCACTTTTATTATTCTTGACTCATGTTATCTTGGCTTATGGACATGTTTTAGATAGTTATATTTGTTCTTGATATCTCTACAGCCGTAATGTGACCGTGGATGGATACTTTCTACCCACAGGTAGCATGGTTGGCTATGTCACGTGCCCAATTTAGCATACTCTGGGAAGCGGGGCGTGGCATGGTTCTTATGGTATCAGAGCCATAGGTTAGTCGGGTTGATTCTTTTGTAGTTGGCTATTGTACCCAATACACGAATCAGAATACCCGTGTTTAGGAAACATGTCCTGCCACTTTGCCGTTTTACTGTTCTTGAATCAAGTTCTTCCTGATTATATCTTTTACGATGTGCAAACTTCCTTTGCATATCGACTCGAAACCTGATTCCTTGTTATCTCTAGGACTTAGACGACTTGGGTGGAGTTATGTAATTGTGGCTATGATACCGCGGCATAGTTACAATGCGGTACTATATTTAAGTAACTCAGAGTTCTATCCTTGATTTATATTTTGAATCTGTTATCATGCTAATCTTAGGTGTTTTTATTTCAGGAGTATGGCAGGCAAGAATCTGAAGACGTACCAAAGGCGTGTTGACGAAGCCGCCATGCTTGGAGTGATACGGGGGATGCTGGAGAATCAAAAGAGGCAGACCGAGTTGATCCAGCAGCAAATTGAATCGTTTCAGGAAGGTTTGCGGACTGTTCAGCAGTCCGTGAACAGTGTTGGAGTTAAGCCAGTTGATCGTGTAGAGACTGTAGCAGATTTGAGGCGTTTGGGTCCGTTTGTCTTTACCGGTTTGGAGGAGCCATTGCCAGCGGAACAGTGGCTAGTTGACACGGAGAACTTACTTATTGCGGCACAGATTTCAGATGATAAAAGAGTGGATGTGGTGCGCATTCAGTTAGTGGACTACGCCTGTGAATGGTGGCTTATGGAGGAGACCCGCTTGCCAAAGCCGATCAAGTGGGCGGATTTTTCGAAGAGTTTCCTGGAGAAGTTCTTCCCGCGGACTGCACGGGAGGAAATGGAAGAGAAGTTCATCAGCCTAAAGCAGAATGGTGCGGCCGTAGATGTACATGCAGCAGAGTGGACACGGCTCAGTAGATTCGCTGGACCTTTAGTTGCCAACGATGCAGACAGGGCAAGGAGGTTCATGCGCAGCTTGGATGTAGACATCCAGAGGCAGATTGTCTCCCTGGGTTTGACCACCTTCTCACAGGTTCTTATAGCAGCCCGAGAACAGCAGAGCCTATCTGGGAAGATTGGGAGTTTGCAGCATACAGCAGTTACAGTAAGGAAGCAGGCATTTGTACCAAACCGAGCTCATGGACGCAGAGATATTCCAGTGGACCGTCGTGGCGTAACACCGATGAAGAAGCTTGTTGTCGTTGATCGAAGAAGGAGCGTGATTTGTGACTACTGCCATTTACCGGGACACGTGCAAAAGGAGTGTCGAAGGAGGCAGGGACTCTCTTTAGTTTGTGGAGCGGCAGATCACAATGTCAGCGCTTGTCCGTCGAAGCTTCTTACGAGGGATGATATTCAGAAGCTTCCGCAGAGACCATTTCAGGGACAGAAGCAGTTGACTCATGGACCTAATCAGGCTCGAGCTTTTACCTTGACGACTGAGAAAGCTAAGGCTTCAGGAGAAGTTGTTTCAGGTATTCTACCCGTTCATGGTTTTCCCGCATTAGCGTTATTTGATTCTGGTGCATCCCATTGTTTTATGTCATCCAAGTTTATAGCTACACACTCGATTACTTGCATGACCCTGTCTAGTTTCTGGGACATACACACTGGGAATGGGAAAATCATATCTAGTAGGGAATGTAAAGTTTGTACAGTTGTTGTTTGCGGACGGGAGCTTTTTGCAGATTTCTTGGTGATTGATACGGGCGGCTACGAAGTCGTCTTGGGAATGGATTTTCTCGGTACTTTCCACGCTCACATTGATTGTAGGGCAAAGAAAGTAATTTTCCAGATTCCCGGACATCCCAAGTTTACCTTCACTGGAGGAAGCAGTTCTGTCGGGCTAGTCGAGTTTAGGGCTAGGCCGACAACTAATATTCTTGCATCAATGGATGTTGATGAAAGTGTAGAGCCAGCTGTTGTTCGTGATTTTATGGACGTGTTTGAAGATACATCGGGATTACCGCCGAAGCGAGATGTGGAGTTCGCAATTGATCTTGTTCCTGGTGCAGCGCCAGTATCTAAAGCGTATTATCCAATGGCACCAGTGGAGTTGGAAGAAGTCAAGAAACAGGTTGCTGAACTGCTTGAGAAGGGTTGGATTCGAAGCAGTAACTCGCCTTGGGGAGCTCCAGTTCTTCTAGTTAAGAAGAAAGATGGCACGAGAAGGATGTGCATCGACTATCGAGAATTAAACCGGGTGACTATAAAAAACAAGTGCCCGATCCCTCGCATTGGCGAACTATTTGAGCAACTTAGTGGCGCGAGGGTATTCTCGAAGCTGGATTTGCGATCCGGATATCATCAGGTCCGAGTGAAAGCAGAAGATATTTGCAAGACGGCGTTCCGAACTCGGTATGGACATTACGAGTACTTAGTGATGCCCTTCGGAGTAACGAATGCACCGGCGATATTTATGGACTTGATGAACCGAATCTTTTCACCATTCTTGGACCAGTTTATTGTGGTATTCATTGACAACATTCTGGTTTACTCGAAGAGTATTGAAGATCATGCAGAACATTTGAAGATCGCACTGCAGATGTTGAGACAAGAGAAGTTGTATGCGAAGATGAGCAACTGCGAGTTTTAGCCGGAAGAAGTAAAGTTTTTGGGGCATGTTGTGTCTGGCGATGGAATTGCCGTCGATCCCGAAAAGATTGCAGCAGTTCGTGATTGGCCGATTCTGAAGAATGTTGCGGAGATAAGAAGTTTTCTTGGACTCGCCGGGTATTACAGAAGATGTGTGGAGAACTTTGCTCGTCTGGCGGAGCCGTTGACCAAGCTTACGTGTAAGGAGGTACCTTTTGTGTGGACGGATAGATGTGTGTCAGCTTTTGAGACGTTGAAGCAGAAATTGATAACCGTCCCTATTCTGACCGTGCCAGACAACTCCGGAGGATTGGTGATTCACAGCGACGCATCTGGGAAAGGATTGGGATGCGTTTTGATGCAGCATGGGAAGGTTGTAGCGTACGCATCAAGACAGTTGAAGACCCATGAGAAGAATTACCCAACTCACGACTTGGAGCTTGCGGCTGTAATTTTCGCTTTGAAGATTTGGAGACACTACCTTTTGGGCGAAAGGGTCGAAGTTTTCACGGATTATAAGAGTTTGAAGTATATATTCACACAGAAGGAGCTTAATATGAGACGGCGTAGATGGTTAGAACTGATGGCTAATTACGACCTTGATCTTAAGTACCATCCGGGGAAGGTTAATGTTGTACCGGATGCGCTCAGTCGGTTACCAGCCATTCAGATGTTGACTACGCAGAAAGAACTCGTTGAAGACTTTCGAAGATTTGATTTGGAGGTTGTGCTACCGCATTCTTCGGGACAATTGATGCAGCTGCAAGTACATTCGTCGTTGATCGAGAATATTAAAGCAGCGCAATCGCAGGACCCTAGACTGCAAAAGTTTCGAGAACAGGTTGAAGCCGGACTGAGAACAGATTTACTGATACATGAAGATGGTTCGTTGAGATATGGTAGCCGTTTGTGTGTGCCAAAGGGAGATATTCGCGAAGAGCTTATGAAGGAGGCACACAGTTCAGCTTATTCCGTACATCCAGGAGGCACGAGATATACTGAGACTTACGACATCATTTCTGGTGGGAAGGCATGAAACGGGAGATTGCTCGCTTTATGGCAAAGTGCTTGGTGTGTCAGCAAGTTAAGGCTGAACATCAAAGGGTTGCTGGTTTATTGCAACCACTTCCGATTCCTCAGTGGAAGTGGGAACATATAACCATGGATTTCGTGACAGCTCTACCGCGGAGTCCAAAAGGCAACAATGCAGTATGGGTGATTGTTGATCGTTTGACCAAAGCAGCTCATTTCATTCCTTTTCGGGTTGGTCAATCAACAGAAACTTTGGCAGAACGGTACATGCAGGAGATTGTAAGGTTGCATGGAGTACCGGTGAACATCGTGTCCGACCGCGACACTCGGTTTTTATCACACTTTTGGCGGAGTTTACAGGAAAGTTTGGGGACTCGATTGAAGTTTAGCACAGCTTATCATCCTCAAACTGATGGTCAGTCGGAGAGAACGATCTAAACTCTTGAAGATATGTCGAGAGCATGCATGTTGGACTTCAAGGGTTCTTGGGAGGATCATCTACATTTGGTGGAGTTTTCTTACAACAACAGTTTCCAGGCAACTATTCAGATGGCTCCATTTGAAGCTTTGTATGGTCGCAAGTGTCGTTCACCTGTTTTTTGGGACGACGTCGGTGAATGAAGATTGTTAGGACCGGATTTGGTTGTACAGAAAGTTAAGAAGGTTAACGTTATCCGGAATCATATGAAAGCAGCTCAAGACAGACAGAAGAGTTGGGCAGATACGTCGAGATGACCTCTAGAGTTCGCCGTAGGTGATTTGATATTCTTGAAGATATCACAGACTAGAGGGGTGATTCGTTTTGGAAGTAGAGGAAAGCTCAGTCCTCGATTCGTTAGACCCTTTGAGATCTTGGAGCGTGTTGGTGAGGTAGCGTATCGTTTGGCATTACCGCAGTCCTTGGCGAATGTGCACCATGTGTTCCACGTATCTCAACTTCGTAAGTATGTTCGGGATGAAACACATGTATTGGATCATTCGGAGCTGACGGTACGAGAAGACTTGAATTTTGAGGAGCGGCCGGTTGAAATTGTGGATCGAAGGGAAAAGGTTCTTAAGAACAAGGTTATTCCTCTTGTACTTGTTTCTTGGGGTAATCGCTCACATGGAGAGTCCACTTGGGAACGAGAAGATGAAATCCGGCAGAACTTTCCTCATCTTTTCTTATAGTTTGATTTTCATCTATCCTTTTATTCTTGGAATTTCGAGGACGAAATTCTTTTTGTAGTTGGGTATAATGTAACAACCGAGTCCAATTCTACTAATTTCAGTTATCGTATGTATGGTGTGTGGTATTTATTTCATCTGTCTTGCTTGACCGTTGCTAGTTATAAAATTTACCCCGACAATTCAAATTCTGCATATAACAAGTTAAGTCATCTAAAATTAAATTAAAAATACTTGTCATGGCCTGCTCGACACCCCTAACCCTGTGGTAGCGTCCTCGCATCGTGTTCTCTTCCCGTTCAGTGAAACGGACGTGTTTGGACGTCTACGCGCACATGCGTGCGTCCGTTCTTGGGGGTATGCTTTTCTGTTACAAAATCCTTCATTTCAAATTTTGGAACTTGCTAATAATTTTCATATTTCAAATTCAAAATTTTGGACCCGACCCGGGCGCTTTTCTGAAATATTTTACATCCCGCTAAAAATTCAATTGTTTAAATTTTAAAATTTATATTTAAATATCTTTCAGTTCTATCTATTCCTTAAAACGATTTTTAAAAATCTTTTAAAACTATTTACTTTATACTGCGCAGATTTCCCATTCTTTCTATCCTTCCCCTATATTTTTCCACCAATCAGGAAACCCCATTCTTTCACCGGGCCCCACCAAATCCACACTCTCTCCCTCTCTCTCTTTCCCTTTTCTCCTTCTCTCTCTATCTCTTTCTCTCTCACCCCGCTAACCAACAACTTTCTTTCTCCTCTCGCACCCTCCCTATCTCTCTCATCTCGCACCCCTTTCTCTCTCATCTCGCGGATACTGTGGCGAATCCCGTCACCGCCCTCGAATCCCATCACCTCCCTTCACAGCTCTTATCTTTCTTGTTTTAAAACCCCAAGCCCCCATCGCTTAAACCCATCACCGAGCTCTAAACCTCAAAACCTAACCCTAATTTCCATTGCCTCCTCAACTTCTCCCCTCCTCGTCACCATTCCCTCTTCTCTTTCCTTCTTCTTTCTTCTCCTTCTCCCTCTGCCGAGACCCTGCACACCCACTGCACCCCAGAACCCATCACCGCCACCGTTCCTTCGCCGCCGACCGCCTCGCCCCGTCACTATCTTCTTCTTCTTCTCTCCTTTGTCTTCTCCCCTCACAGAACCCTCAAACCCACCAAAGAACCCAGCAAACCAAAGAACCCAGCAAACCAAAGAACCCTGCAAACCCTAACCGAAACCCTGAACAACAAACCACTTCGCCGGAGCTCCGTTCATCCCCGTCGACGTCTCCACCCCTCTCTGCAAACCCAGTAAGCAATCTCTTCTTCTACTTCTTCTTCTTCTCTTCTCTTCTTTTTCCTTGTCTTTCTTGAACTCTTGTTCACTGTGTTTACTGTTTCCTTTGGCGGCCGGAATCCGACCGTGCCGGCGACGATCCCCGACATTCCAGTGAGGACCCCTGACCCGTGTGACTCCGCCGTTCATCGTTTGGGTTCATTCCGTGAACCGTGCGCACGTCGCGATAGTTCCCCGCCGACGCGTAACGTTCCGTTTTCCGTTTCGCGACCCGTCGAGGCAAGTTAATCTTGCTACATGCTATTTAAACTACTACTTATACCATTTAAATTACTATGTACCTGTTAGAGTGCACTTTAGATCTGTAGTTCCATTTTAATACCAGAATTCTTTTTTAACAAGTCGACGTCCCATTATATCATTTTAGAATCATGGCTCGAAATATACCCGTTTGCTGTTAGTCCTGTTATACATAGTACCCGCATTCATATTTAAATCTTGTGACACTTATTTGCATGACCCACAGTAACCTTTCATATTTTATATCCTGTCGGACGACCGTGTGCATACAACTTACACGATTCATATTCAATTATATCTTTAGATTATTTAGTACACTTTAACATGAATTTAACATCCATAAAGGTCATACTGTATGCATGAAATGATAGAACTATCCCTTGAGGTCGGTACATGGGCAGCCGTTACGCACAGCTAGTGCCGCTGACGGCTTGTGGTTAAACCCACTGCCAGGGTACTGACGAGTCATTAGAGTCCCCCACAGATAGTTTCCCAAGTTCGGACGAAACGTTGTAGAGGCCGTATGGTTTTATGGCAGGGTTCGGAAAATGCACGTGCGTTTACGCACGTGTCATATTTCGGGCAGATAATACTGGTGGGCTTTGGTTTAAGCCGGATCCGAGTATTATACTGTGTAGATATAATATCTTTCTCTCAGTTGCATTTGTATTCGGTCGTAATACAAATGTGAGCATGTTTATATTGTTACAGGGTTGTCCTGAAATTCGTTTCGGGATCGTTTTTGGAAGTTGCCAGTTTTCTATCACCCGTCTTAAACATTTGGTTTAATGCGGATTTATCTTTTCTTCATGAGGGTGAGTCATGAGTGTGGAAGTTTCTAGAAGTAGTGACTAGGATTAGTGAGTCATCCATTTGCATTAAATGATTAGATGATGTGTTAAGATGATTCATTGTATGCAATTAATGTTTATGCAAGGTGTATTATGACTCATTCACTCATTTAATGTTATGGTCACCCCCCCCTTTTCTACACTCACCTCCCTCCTCTCTTTTAGTGGCCAGCCCATTCATTTTGGAAGGATCAAGGTTGTTTGAAAAAAATATTATGATGGTTTTGGGTTCATGGAAATTAGATTGCTCATTTCTCATTTCATTCAATCCAAAAGGCAACTTCATTAACCGTTCATCCATGGTTTTGGATGTAACGAGACAAAGTGTTCTACTCATTCTCTACATCAATCTTGGTCATCTCTTTTGGCAAACTTGATCACCGAGTTGCCTCGGTTCAGAGGCGGGAGCCCGTTTAAAGATCCGTTGACGTGGTGCCACCTGGACGAGAAGACTGGAGATCGAGAAGATCGGAGCAGCCGCAACAAAGCGTGGGATGATGGTTAAAGACCGAAGGACTCGGATCGTTCGGTATAACATTTCTACCTACTTTGTAGTTTGTTAGTTTAGCAATAATGGCAGATTTGGGTTATAGTATACGATAGCGCCAGTTAAAAAGTTTTTGTTCCGCATTTGGCGTCTGAAAGACGGCCGGGGCGCTAACGTAGACTTACAGTTAATGTTATCCCTTACTACTAAACGCGGCTTTGATACCAACAAAACCATGTCACGTCCCGCTTCCCAAAATATGGAAAACGAGGGATGACTAGACCAGCCATGCTCCTACGGTCAAGAAATAATCCCGCCGTAGTCACACTTCGGTTTCTATCATTACATAGTAATCAGTAAACACACCACAGAAGTAAAAGAAATACATCACTAATTATTACATCAACTTTCATGGTTCACAATTTACAACAAAATAAGGAAAAGAACTACTAATCGAGTGCGAATACAAGGTTTCTTTAGGGAAAGCGGTAAAGGTAAAGAAGGTTCTCCCGTCTAAATCACCGCAAGCTCGAAGGGCAGGTCTGACTCCTGTGCTGGTTCTTCCTCAAGGACTGAGCATGCATACTCAGGTCGTCAGAGAGACATAATAGCAATATTATAATAGTAACAAGAAACAAGAAAAGAAAGTAATAATGGTGGAGATAAAATGCAGGTAGTCAATATGTCACTAACTGATGCAATGTATGATCTGTGTCCCTATCAGTCTCTAAGTTATTTTTTTGAAATCGAATTGTGGAAAGGATGATCATATTTAACGAGGGTCTCGTACATACCTGAGACTGCGGCCTGCTATCGCCCGGGACATAACCCTGTCAGCCGGACCGCTAGGCCCAACCTAATATATATAAGAGTCGTTCGAATGATCATCCTCTAAATCACTGTCCTCGCTAAATACAATTCTCTTTCCACTTCGATTTCCCCCCTTTTACCCAGGTTTGCACTATTTATGAGTATGTTCTAGTCGTGTACAAGTACGCACCAATAACACGGTTTTAGTCACTGTTCACTGTATTGTTCGCTGTCATGAATCATTCACTTTTCACTGGCGTACTTGACACTCCTAAACTGATACCATTCAAGCACAAAAATGCACTGTGCACCGAATAATAACGCGCACTATCACTAGAAGTATGGCAGTCGGGTAAAATATGTACATTTATGCAGTTAAACAGATCGTGTGTAATACGAGCTATCATGCATCTTATAAACTTATAAAAATTGCCTTAAATCATACATTCAAAATTCAGTAAAATGATATAAAGGCGGTAGCAAGTAAACTTAGTCGGCAGTTCAACATAATTAATTTCAGGACAATCGTTTGCAAGTTACAGCCGTTTCATTTTAAGTGTTCGCTGTTGGAAATTCAGTTCCTGAACTGAATATCCATTTCACAACACAATTTTCATCCTGTTGGGATCAAAATTAGGCGACGCTTTGAACAAAATTTAGGTTTATTAATTAGGTTTCCAACGCACCAAACTGATTTTTAATCTTACCTCCACATAAGAAGCTATGTACTGTACAACAATGGAGTATAAGTTCTGTCCCTGTTTGGGACTGCTATACGTCCTGTTAATCTAAAATATAGTTTAAATAGTAAACGATAGTGGAAAGTGATGAAATCACTTTCTTTAGTTAGCTAACCATTTCATCTTCGCTATGGTACAGGGTTACGCATTATAACATGTTCGTACAGCAGAGTGTAAGCATTACAAAATAAGAATGAACAGCCAGTGCTGCTTTGGACTGCAGTCCAGAGCCGCACCCCGAACCAGTTTCCGTCATCTTTTTAGCATAGGATCAGCTTAACACTCTTATGGGGTTCTAGGTAGTCGAGTCGGCTTCGATTTGAGCCCTCTAACGTAACATTCCAATTTATAATCAGTTAACTGTGATTTTTACAAGTTTCAGATGCGGAAAATTTCAGTTTTAACGGGCTTAAATGGGAATGACCGATCACGTCAGTAACGACTGTATTTTTCAGCCAAATTATAACACTATGTTCATTATTATACGGGCCAACCTATGTGATCAGTTTCTGTCAATTTAACGGGGATTTTCCCCTCGGGTTTGGCATCAAACACTTACATATTATTGATTCACACGAAAGTATTTACGGAATTCATTGGTATTAAGAATTATAATAGATAAACTTTAGCATGAAGCAAGTAGTACACTTGCCTGATGACGCATTGACGACGCAAGGCAGCGGCAATGGCAAGATCGTGTCACGAATGGCACGGCTAGGGTTCGCGGGCTCGGCTCGAGCTTAGGTTCTTGGCAGTAGAGGCTTGGGCTGCTGGGGCGAGGCAGCTGCGAGTGATGGTGGTCTGTCGTCAGCGACAGAGGAGGGGCTCGGCGAGTTCGTCGGCGTGTCGTCATTGAGGGGGTGGCTCAGCAGGTGCGCGGGAGAGGAGGTGAAGGAGCTCCGCTGTAGATGGGTGGAGCTTCAAGTGAGGGGGCTCTGTTGGCATCGAGGTTGGTGGTGGAGTGAGATGGTGAGGGTGTGGCGATAGTTCGTCGGCGATTGAAGGAGGCGGCAAGGGTACTCGGTGTCGAGGAGGTGGGGTTATTGCGAGGAGATGATTTCTCCGCGTGGAGAGTCGTGGGGAGGTGTGGCCGGTAGTTCTGGGGAAGCTCGGTGATGGGAGGAAGGTAAGAGGAATCGCGGGCGTGGGTGTCAAGAGAGGGGGAGCGGGAGAAAATGGGGAAGGAGGGAGGGAGAACGAGAGTGGGGGGAGGAGAGAGTTAGAGAGACGAGGTCGAGATGGGTGAGCGGCGCGCGCGTGATCGTGGGTAGAGGCGTGGGGTCGTGGTCGCGAACGGGGGCGTGGTGGCGTCGGCAACGTGGGGGCGTACGCGATGCGGGGACATGGGGAGGAAGGAAGAAGAGGCGAAAAAAATAAATAGGTGTGGGGAAAGGAAGAAGCGAGTCGGGTATGGGTACAGGGCCGGGTCGGGCATGGGGAGGGCAATGGGCTTGGGGTTTGGGCCAGGAATTGGGTTTGGGGTTAAGAAAAAAAATTGGGTTATAAATAATAAGTTAGAAAAATTAAACTAGAATAATAACATATGTATATATGAATGCAAGAATTTTGGAATAGAATCTGTGGAAAAAAACGGAAGAATTTTATATTCGGAACTGGGGATTTACATGGACTTAAGTATGGCAACAGGAGAAAAGTTCTCATCATAATTGACTCCAGGTCATTGACGAAAACCTTTTGTTACAAGTTTAGTTTTGAAAGTCTTAACTTTTCCACCTACACTAATTTTCTTCTTAAAGATCCACTTGCTCCCGATGGGTTTTACCCCTTCAGGAGTAACTTCCAAAGTCCATACTTTGTTGGTGTACACGGATTCCATCTCGGATCGCATAGCATCCAGCCATTTTGCAGAGCCTCCACTTGTGATGGTCTGCTCGAAACTAGTTGGGTCATCATCTTCCATGGTACAATCCCCGCTCTCACCGTCTATGAGAAAACCGTAGTATCTCTAAGATGGATGATGAACCCTACTAGATCTGCAGAGTGGCTGGGGTTCGTCGGGGACTGTTGAATCCTCCGATTCTACCAAATTGTCAGTTATAGTTTGTGTAACTGGAACTTCTTCCAGTTCTGCCTCATTACCACTAATTTCTTTTACAAGAAATTCCTTTTCTAAAAAGGTGGCATATTGAGAAACAAACACCGTTTATTCTTCAGTGTGGTAGAAGATATATCCATATGAATCGTTTGGATATCCCACAAACTTGCACAAAACAGACCTTGCCTCGAGCTTGTCCGGATTCTACTTTTTAACATAGGCCAGACAACCCCATATCTTAACTCGTTTAAGAGACTGTCTATTTCCATTCCATATCTCATATGGAGTGGTAAGCACGGATTTGGTCGGAACCCTATTCAATAGGTATGCAACTTTCTCAAGTGCATAGCCCCAAAAGGAAATTAGTAACTCAGCAACATTCATGATAGAGTGCACCATATCTAATAGGGTGCGATTTCTCCGCTCTGATACTCCATTGTGCTGTGGTGTATACGGAAGAGTAAGCTGAGAGAGAACCTCATTCTCTTTTAAATAGTCCCGGAACTCCATGCTCAAGTATTCTCCTCCCTGATCAGATCGAAGGATTTTAATACTTTTACCCGTCTGGTTCTCTATTTCGTTCTTATATTCCTTGAATTTATCAAAAGCTTTATACTTATGTTTCAACAAGAACACATGTCCGAATCTATAGAGATCGTCGGTGAATGTAATAAAATACGAGGAACCATTCTGGGCATGTGTAGACATGGGACCGTATACACCACTATGTATCTGTCACGACCCGAAATGGCACGTGACTGGCACTTGAATCATATGAAGTCTATAGGATCCCATCTAATTCAAGTAAGCCTAAATCTCAGAAATCTAAACCATTTAAAAGAAGAAAGTGAAGCAAAACTCGTTTAAAAGTTTGCGTATAAATCACTTTGAAAGTCGTAGTAAACATTTTTTAAAAACATCAAGTCTTTTCCGAAAAATTCGGCAAAGTCTCCTTTGTAAATACTGGCCCCAAACGGGTACAAACATGCATAATATACATAAAGGCATCCCCAAACGGGAGGTATCTCTTCGCCAATTGGTGGTCACAACCACGCAAGCAATATAATATACAACGCCGAAGGGTGAGAATCAAAACTCAAAAGGAAACTCAAAATCATCAAGAAACCACATAATAATACAACGCACGACTCTAAGGTCGAAAGAATAAACAACTGGTTTTCTAAGATTAATAAATATACAGGTCTGGTTGGTGGAGTTTACTAGATACAACTGAAATATAATAAAAGTACAATGGTGGTCATGATGCAACACCTATAACAACCGAGTCCAATTCTACTAATTTCAGTTATCGTATGTATGGTGTGTGGTATTTATTTTATCTGTCTTGCTTGACCGTTGCTAGTTATAAAATTTACCCCGACAATTCAAATTCTGCATATAACAAGTTAAGTCATCTAAAATTAAATTAAAAATACTTGTCATGGCCTGCTCGACACCCCTAACCCTGTGGTAGCGTTCTCGCATCGTGTTCTCGTCCTGTTCAGTGAAACGGGTGTGTTTGGACGTCTACGCACACGTGCGTGCGTCCGTTCTTGGAGGTATGCTTTTCTGTTACAAAATCCTTCATTTCAAATTTTGGAACTTGCCAATAATTTTCATATTTCAAATTCAAAATTTTGGACCCGACCCGGGCGCTTTTCTGAAATATTTTACATCCCGCTAAAAATTCAATTGTTTAAATTTTAAAATTTATATTTAAATATCTTTCAGTTCTATCTATTCCTTAAAACGATTTTTAAAAATCTTTTAAAACTATTTCCTTTATACTGCGCAGATTTCCCATTCTTTCTATCCTTCCTCTATATTTTTCCACCAATCAGGAAACCCCATTCTTTTACCGGGCCCCACCAAATCCACTCTCTCTTCCTCTCTCTCTTTCCCTTTTCTCCTTCTCTCTCTATCTCTTTCTCTCTCACCTCGCTAACCAACAACTTTCTTTCTCCTCTTCTTTCTCTCTCCTCTCGCTCTCTCCCTATCTCTCTCATCTCGCACCCCTTTCTCTCCCATCTCGCGAATACTGTGGCGAATCCCGTCACCGCCCTCGAATCCCATCACCTCCCTTCACAGCTCTTATCTTCCTCGTTTTAAAACCCCAAGCCCCCATCGCTTAAACCCATCACCGAGCTCTAAACCTCAAACCCTAACCCTAATTTCCATTGCCTCCTCAACCTCTCCCCTCCTCGTCACCATTCCCTCTTCTCCTTCCTCCTTCTTTCTTCTCCTTCTCCCTCTCCCGAGACCCTGCACACCCACTGCACCCCAGAACCCATCACCGCCACCATTCCTTCACCGCCGACCGCCTAACCCCGTCACCATCTTCTTCTTCTTCTCTCCTCTCTCCTCTGTCTTCTCCCCTCACAGAACCCTCAAACCCACCAAAGAACCCAGCAAACCAAAGAACCCTGCAAACCCTAACCGAAACCCTGAACAACAAACCACTTCGCCGGAGCTCCGTTCATCCCCGTCGACGTCTCCACCCCTCTCTGCAAACCCAGTAAGCAATCTCTTCTTCTTCTACTTCTTCTTCTTCTCTTCTCTTCTTTTTCCTTGTCTTTCTTGAACTCTTGTTCACTGTGTTTACTGTTTCCTTTGGCGGCCGGAATCCGACCGTGCCGGCGACGATCCCCGACGTTCCAGCGAGGACCCCTGACCCGTGTGACTCCGCCGTTTGTCGTTTGGGTTCATTCCGTGAACCGTGCGCACGTCACGATAGTTCCCCGCCGACGCGTAACGTTCCGTTTTCCGTTTCGCGACCCATCGAGGCAAGTTAATCTTGCTACATGCTATTTAAACTACTACTTATGCCATTTAAATTACTATGTACCTGTTAGAGTGCACTTTAGATCTGTAGTTCCATTTTAATACCGGAATTCTTTTTTAACAAGTCAACCTCCCATTATATCATTTTAGAATCATGGCTCGAAATATACCCGTTTGTTGTTAGTTCTGTTATACATAGTACCCGCATTCATATTTAAATCTTGTGACACTTATTTGCATGACCCACAGTACTCTTTCATATTTTATATCCTGTCGGACGACTGTGTGCATACAACTCACCTGATTTATATTCAATTATATCTTTAGATTATTTAGTACACTTTAACATGAATTTAACATCCATAAAGGTCATACTGTATGCATGAAATGTTAGAACTATCTCTTAAACCCAAACTGCTAACCGTGCATCCAAGTAATCAAATCGGTAACTATTTGCATATCATACTACATGTGCCAGTTTATTGTTGTGATAGTACCCATGCTCGTTTATTTACAACCATGATTATGCTAGCTGTTTATGAGTACCCACATGTTATCTTTCACACCCTGGCCTGACTTGCTGCACACATATTGATTGACCCGACATGGTACAGTACACTACTTGACTCGACCTGATGTACCATGGCTTGACCCGTTACTTGATCTTGTGTCTAATGCCAAACTTGACATGTAGTCCTCACTGACCGTTCCTATTGTCTATCCAGACAAATCTGCTTTTACCTGATCCTGTGTTGGCATTAGGTCTTGATTACTGAATACCTGACTTGACATACATAACTTGGGGGTATGGGTAAATCAATGATGAAACCTGACTTGTAACTCAACAGTTCGATACCTGTTCTGATCAATCTTACGGGCTAGGCCAGCCCCGGAGTGATGATGCTGACATCACTCGTCTGTACCTGCTACCTTTTACTGCCTAGCGGCACGTCTCGGTTTCAGCCCGAGAGTCTGTAGACCGTGGTCCCGAGCATGCACGGGATACTATTGAGTTACATCGATAATTCATCAAATTGATTTCAAAGACTTTAGAATAGAAAACCTAATAGAACAGTTTAGTTTACTCACTGCACACTACCCTGTACTTCCCTGATTTATATTACTGTTACACCTGCTTTTCGTTCATATTTACGTTTGCATTTCCTGTTACCCTGTTTATATTTTATCACTTGATGACATGACGCGCTGACGTCTGGGTTTTGCATGGCCCAGATTCCGTGCCTTTGCTGCAGTCCGAGCAGGAGTACTTCAGCCAGCAGGCTGAGCTGTGAGGTGTCAACAGTAGTTAGTTCTTTATTTCCTGCATTTTATTCCTGATGTGAGCCCATATTATGGGACATACATTCCAGTTATTTTGTATTGGATCTTTTGCTTCCGCACTTTTATTATTCTTGACTCATGTTATCTTGGCTTATGGACATGTTTTAGATAGTTATATTTGTTCTTGATATCTCTACAGCCGTAATGTGACCGTGGATGGATACTTTCTACCCACAGGTAGCATGGTTGGCTATGTCACGTGCCCAATTTAGCATACTCTGGGAAGCGGGGCGTGGCATGGTTCTTATGGTATCAGAGCCATAGGTTAGTCGGGTTGATTCTTTTGTAGTTGGCTATTGTACCCAATACACGAATCAGAATACCCGTGTTTAGGAAACATGTCCTGCCACTTTGCCGTTTTACTGTTCTTGAATCAAGTTCTTCCTGATTATATCTTTTACGTTGTGCAAACTTCCTTTGCATATCGACTCGAAACCTGATTCCTTGTTATCTCTAGGACTTAGACGACTTGGGTGGAGTTATGTAATTGTGGCTATGATACCGCGGCATAGTTACAATGCGGTACTATATTTAAGTAACTCAGAGTTCTATCCTTGATTTATATTTTGAATCTGTTATCATGCTAATCTTAGGTGTTTTTATTTCAGGAGTATGGCAGGCAAGAATCTGAAGACGTACCAAAGGCGTATTGACGAAGCCGCCATGCTTGGAGTGATACGGGGGATGCTGGAGAATCAAAAGAGGCAGACCGAGTTGATCCAGCAGGAAGTTGAATCGTTTCAGGAAGGTTTGCGGACTGTTCAGCAGTCCGTGAACAGTGTTGGAGTTAAGCCAGTTGATCGTGTAGGGACTGTAGCAGATTTGAGGCGTTTGGGTCCGTTTGTCTTTACCGGTTTGGAGGAGCCATTGCCAGCGGAACAGTGGCTAGTTGACACGGAGAACTTACTTATTGCGGCACAGATTTCAGATGATAAAAGAGTGGATGTGGTGCGCATTCAGTTAGTGGACTACGCCTGTGAATGGTGGCTTATGGAGGAGACCCGCTTGCCAAAGCCGATCAAGTGGGCGGATTTTTCGAAGAGTTTCCTGGAGAAGTTCTTCCCGCGGACTGCACGGGAGGAAATGGAAGAGAAGTTCATCAGCCTAAAGCAGAATGGTGCGGCCGTAGATGTACATGCAGCAGAGTGGACACGGCTCAGTAGATTCGCTGGACCTTTAGTTGCCAACGATGCAGACAGGGCAAGGAGGTTCATGCGCAGCTTGGATGTAGACATCCAGAGGCAGATTGTCTCCCTGGGTTTGACTACCTTCTCACAGGTTCTTATAGCAGCCCGAGAACAGCAGAGCCTATCTGGGAAGATTGGGAGTTTGCAGCAGACAGCAGTTACAGTAAGGAAGCCGGCATTTGTACCAAACCGAGCTCATGGACGCAGAGATATTCCAGTGGACCGTCGTGGCGTAACACCGATGAAGAAGCTTGTTGTCGTTGATCGAAGAAGGAGCGTGATTTGTGACTACTGCCATTTACCGGGACACGTGCAAAAGGAGTGTCGAAGGAGGCAGGGACTCTCTTTAGTTTGTGGAGCGGCAGATCACAATGTCAGCGCTTGTCCGTCGAAGCTTCTTACGAGGGATGATATTCAGAAGCCTCCGCAGAGACCATTTCAGGGACAGAAGCAGTTGACTCATGGACCTAATCAGGCTCGAGCTTTTACCTTGACGACTGAGAAAGCTAAGGCTTCAGGAGAAGTTGTTTCAGGTATTCTACCCGTTCATGGTTTTCCCGCATTAGCGTTATTTGATTCTGGTGCATCCCATTGTTTTATGTCATCCAAGTTTATAGCTACACACTCGATTACTTGCATGACCCTGTCTAGTTTCTGGGACATACACACTGGGAATGGGAAAATCATATCTAGTAGGGAATGTAAAGTTTGTACAGTTGTTGTTTGCGGACGGGAGCTTTTTGCAGATTTCTTGGTGATTGATACGGGCGGCTACGAAGTCGTCTTGGGAATGGATTTTCTCGGTACTTTCCACGCTCACATTGATTGTAGGGCAAAGAAAGTAATTTTCCAGATTCCCGGACATCCCAAGTTTACCTTCACTGGAGGAAGCAGTTCTGTCGGGCTAGTCGAGTTTAGGGCTAGGCCGACAACTAATATTCTTGCATCAATGGATGTTGATGAAAGTGTAGAGCCAGCTGTTGTTCGTGATTTTATGGACGTGTTTGAAGATACATCGGGATTACCGCCGAAGCGAGATGTGGAGTTCGCAATTGATCTTGTTCCTGGTGCAGCGCCAGTATCTAAAGCGTATTATCCAATGGCACCAGTGGAGTTGGAAGAAGTCAAGAAACAGGTTGCTGAACTGCTTGAGAAGGGTTGGATTCGAAGCAGTAACTCGCCTTGGGGAGCTCCAGTTCTTCTAGTTAAGAAGAAAGATGGCACGAGAAGGATGTGCATCGACTATCGAGAATTAAACCGGGTGACTATAAAAAACAAGTGCCCGATCCCTCGCATTGGCGAACTATTTGAGCAACTTAGTGGCGCGAGGGTATTCTCGAAGCTGGATTTGCGATCCGGATATCATCAGGTCCGAGTGAAAGCAGAAGATATTTGCAAGACGGCGTTCCGAACTCGGTATGGACATTACGAGTACTTAGTGATGCCCTTCGGAGTAACGAATGCACCGGCGATATTTATGGACTTGATGAACCGAATCTTTTCACCATTCTTGGACCAGTTTATTGTGGTATTCATTGACAACATTCTGGTTTACTCGAAGAGTATTGAAGATCATGCAGAACATTTGAAGATCGCACTGCAGATGTTGAGACAAGAGAAGTTGTATGCGAAGATGAGCAACTGCGAGTTTTAGCCGGAAGAAGTAAAGTTTTTGGGGCATGTTGTGTCTGGCGATGGAATTGCCGTCGATCCCGAAAAGATTGCAGCAGTTCGTGATTGGCCGATTCCGAAGAATGTTGCGGAGATAAGAAGTTTTCTTGGACTCGCCGGGTATTACAGAAGATGTGTGGAGAACTTTGCTCGTCTGGCGGAGCCGTTGACCAAGCTTACGTGTAAGGAGGTACCTTTTGTGTGGACGGATAGATGTGTGTCAGCTTTTGAGACGTTGAAGCAGAAATTGATAACCGTCCCTATTCTGACCGTGCCAGACAACTCCGGAGGATTGGTGATTCACAGCGACGCATCTGGGAAAGGATTGGGATGCGTTTTGATGCAGCATGGGAAGGTTGTAGCGTACGCATCAAGACAGTTGAAGACCCATGAGAAGAATTACCCAACTCACGACTTGGAGCTTGCGGCTGTAATTTTCGCTTTGAAGATTTGGAGACACTACCTTTTGGGCGAAAGGGTCGAAGTTTTCACGGATTATAAGAGTTTGAAGTATATATTCACGCAGAAGGAGCTTAATATGAGACGGCGTAGATGGTTAGAACTGATGGCTAATTACGACCTTGATCTTAAGTACCATCCGGGGAAGGTTAATGTTGTACCGGATGCGCTCAGTCGGTTACCAGCCATTCAGATGTTGACTACGCAGAAAGAACTCGTTGAAGACTTTCGAAGATTTGATTTGGAGGTTGTGCTACCGCATTCTTCGGGACAATTGATGCAGCTGCAAGTACATTCGTGGTTGATCGAGAATATTAAAGCAGCGCAATCGCAGGACCCTAGACTGCAAAAGTTTCGAGAACAGGTTGAAGCCGGACTGAGAACAGATTTACTGATACATGAAGATGGTTCGTTGAGATATGGTAGCCGTTTGTGTGTGCCAAAGGGAGATATTCGCGAAGAGCTTATGAAGGAGGCACACAGTTCAGCTTATTCCGTACATCCAGGAGGCACGAGATATACTGAGACTTATGACAGCATTTCTGGTGGGAAGGCATGAAACGGGAGATTGCTCGCTTTATGGCAAAGTGCTTGGTGTGTCAGCAAGTTAAGGCTGAACATCAAAGGGTTGCTGGTTTATTGCAACCACTTTCGATTCCTCAGTGGAAGTGGGAATATATAACCATGGATTTCGTGACAGCTCTACCGCGGAGTCCAAAAGGCAACAATGCAGTATGGGTGATTGTTGATCGTTTGACCAAAGCAGCTCATTTCATTCCTTTTCGGGTTGGTCAATCAACAGAAACTTTGGCAGAACGGTACATGCAGGAGATTGTAAGGTTGCATGGAGTACCGGTGAACATCGTGTCCGACCGCGACACTCGGTTTTTATCACACTTTTGGCGGAGTTTACAGGAAAGTTTGGGGACTCGATTGAAGTTTAGCACAGCTTATCATCCTCAAACTGATGGTCAGTCGGAGAGAACGATCTAAACTCTTGAAGATATGTCGAGAGCATGCATGTTGGACTTCAAGGGTTCTTGGGAGGATCATCTACATTTGGTGGAGTTTTCTTACAACAACAGTTTCCAGGCAACTATTCAGATGGCTCCATTTGAAGCTTTGTATGGTCGCAAGTGTCGTTCACCTGTTTTTTGGGACGACGTCGGTGAATGAAGATTGTTAGGACCGGATTTGGTTGTACAGAAAGTTGAGAAGGTTAACGTTATCCGGAATCATATGAAAGCAGCTCAAGACAGACAGAAGAGTTGGGCAGATACGTCGAGATGACCTCTAGAGTTCGCCGTAGGTGATTTGATATTCTTGAAGATATCACAGACTAGAGGGGTGATTCGTTTTGGAAGTAGAGGAAAGCTCAGTCCTCGATTCGTTAGACCCTTTGAGATCTTGGAGCGTGTTGGTGAGGTAGCGTATCGTTTGGCATTACCGCAGTCCTTGGCGAATGTGCACGATGTGTTCCACGTATCTCAACTTCGTAAGTATGTTCGGGATGAAACACATGTATTGGATCATTCGGAGCTGACGGTACGAGAAGACTTGAATTTTGAGGAGCGACCGGTTGAAATTGTGGATCGAAGGGAAAAGGTTCTTAAGAACAAGGTTATTCCTCTTGTACTTGTTTCTTGGGGTAATCGCTCACATGGAGAGTCCACTTGGGAACGAGAAGATGAAATCCGGCAGAACTTTCCTCATCTTTTCTTATAGTTTGATTTTCATCTATCCTTTTATTCTTGGAATTTCGAGGACGAAATTCTTTTTGTAGTTGGGTATAATGTAACAACCGAGTCCAATTCTACTAATTTCAGTTATCGTATGTATGGTGTGTGGTATTTATTTCATCTGTCTTGCTTGACCGTTGCTAGTTATAAAATTTACCCCGACAATTCAAATTCTGCATATAACAAGTTAAGTCATCTAAAATTAAATTAAAAATACTTGTCATGGCCTGCTCGACACCCCTAACCCTGTGGTAGCGTCCTCGCATCGTGTTCTCTTCCCGTTCAGTGAAACGGACGTGTTTGGACGTCTACGCGCACATGCGTGCGTCCGTTCTTGGGGGTATGCTTTTCTGTTACAAAATCCTTCATTTCAAATTTTGGAACTTGCTAATAATTTTCATATTTCAAATTCAAAATTTTGGACCCGACCCGGGCGCTTTTCTGAAATATTTTACATCCCGCTAAAAATTCAATTGTTTAAATTTTAAAATTTATATTTAAATATCTTTCAGTTCTATCTATTCCTTAAAACGATTTTTAAAAATCTTTTAAAACTATTTACTTTATACTGCGCAGATTTCCCATTCTTTCTATCCTTCCCCTATATTTTTCCACCAATCAGGAAACCCCATTCTTTCACCGGGCCCCACCAAATCCACACTCTCTCCCTCTCTCTCTTTCCCTTTTCTCCTTCTCTCTCTATCTCTTTCTCTCTCACCCCGCTAACCAACAACTTTCTTTCTCCTCTCGCACCCTCCCTATCTCTCTCATCTCGCACCCCTTTCTCTCTCATCTCGCGGATACTGTGGCGAATCCCGTCACCGCCCTCGAATCCCATCACCTCCCTTCACAGCTCTTATCTTTCTTGTTTTAAAACCCCAAGCCCCCATCGCTTAAACCCATCACCGAGCTCTAAACCTCAAAACCTAACCCTAATTTCCATTGCCTCCTCAACTTCTCCCCTCCTCGTCACCATTCCCTCTTCTCTTTCCTTCTTCTTTCTTCTCCTTCTCCCTCTGCCGAGACCCTGCACACCCACTGCACCCCAGAACCCATCACCGCCACCGTTCCTTCGCCGCCGACCGCCTCGCCCCGTCACTATCTTCTTCTTCTTCTCTCCTTTGTCTTCTCCCCTCACAGAACCCTCAAACCCACCAAAGAACCCAGCAAACCAAAGAACCCAGCAAACCAAAGAACCCTGCAAACCCTAACCGAAACCCTGAACAACAAACCACTTCGCCGGAGCTCCGTTCATCCCCGTCGACGTCTCCACCCCTCTCTGCAAACCCAGTAAGCAATCTCTTCTTCTACTTCTTCTTCTTCTCTTCTCTTCTTTTTCCTTGTCTTTCTTGAACTCTTGTTCACTGTGTTTACTGTTTCCTTTGGCGGCCGGAATCCGACCGTGCCGGCGACGATCCCCGACATTCCAGTGAGGACCCCTGACCCGTGTGACTCCGCCGTTCATCGTTTGGGTTCATTCCGTGAACCGTGCGCACGTCGCGATAGTTCCCCGCCGACGCGTAACGTTCCGTTTTCCGTTTCGCGACCCGTCGAGGCAAGTTAATCTTGCTACATGCTATTTAAACTACTACTTATACCATTTAAATTACTATGTACTTGTTAGAGTGCACTTTAGATCTGTAGTTCCATTTTAATACCAGAATTCTTTTTTAACAAGTCGACGTCCCATTATATCATTTTAGAATCATGGCTCGAAATATACCCGTTTGCTGTTAGTCCTGTTATACATAGTACCCGCATTCATATTTAAATCTTGTGACACTTATTTGCATGACCCACAGTACCCTTTCATATTTTATATCCTGTCGGACGACCGTGTGCATACAACTTACACGATTCATATTCAATTATATCTTTAGATTATTTAGTACACTTTAACATGAATTTAACATCCATAAAGGTCATACTGTATGCATGAAATGATAGAACTATCTCTTAAACCCAAACTGCTAACCGCGCATCCAAGTAATCAAATCGGTAACTATTTGCATATCATATTACATGTGCCAGTTTATTGTTGTGATAGTACCCATGCTCGTTTATTTACAACCATGATTATGCTAGCTGTTTATGAGTACCCACATGTTATCTTTCACACCCTGGCCTGACTTGCTGCACACATATTGATTGACCCGACATGGTACCGTACACTACTTGACTCAACCTGATGTACCATGGCTTGACCCGTTACTTGATCTTGTGTCTAATGCCAAACTTGACATGTAGTCCTCACTGACCGTTCCTATTGTCTATCCAGACAAATCTGCTTTTACCTGATCCTGTGTTGGCATTAGGTCTTGATTACTGAATACCTGACTTGACATACATAACTTGGGGGTATGGGGAAATCAATGATGAAACCTGACTTGTAACTCAACAGTTCGATACCTGTTCTGATCAGTCTTACGGGCTAGGCCAGCCCCGGAGTGATGATGCTGACATCACTCGTCTGTACCTGCTACCTTTTACTGCCTAGCGGCACGTCTCGGTTTCAGCCCGAGAGTCTGTAGACCGTGGTCCCGGGCATGCACGGGATACTATTGAGTTACATCGATGATTCATCAAATTGATTTCAAAGACTTTAGAATAGAAAACCTAATAGAACAGTTTAGTTTACTCACTGCACACTACCCTGTACTGCCATGATTTATATTACTATTACACCTGCTTTTCGTTCATGTTTACATTTGCATTTCCTGTTACCCTGTTTATATTTTATCACTTGATGACATGACGCGCTGACGTCTGGGTTTTGCATGACCCAGATTCCGTGCCTTTGCTGCAGTCCGAGCAGGAGTACTTCAGCCAGCAGGCTGAGCTGTGAGGTGTCAACAGTAGTTAGTTCTTTATTTCCTGCATTTTATTCCTGATGTGAGCCCGTATTATGGGACATACATTCCAGTTATTTTGTATTGGATCTTTTGCTTCCGCACTTTTATTATTCTTGACTCATGTTATCTTGGCTTATGGACATGTTTTAGATAGTTATATTTGTTCTTGATATCTCTACAGCCGTAATGTGACTGTGGATGGATACTTCCTACCCACAGGTAGCATGGTTGGCTATGTCACATGCCCAATTTAGCGTACTCTGGGAAACGGGACATGACAGCACCTACCAAAGCAATCACCCGGAATGGAAGCAGTGTGCCAGAAAGCCACAATGAAACCTGTACGACAAAAACCTGCAAGAACTGCGGCACAACGGGGTGAGTTGCCAACTCGTGAGTAGAAAACATCACCGAGCAGAAATCGAATGTATGTCTCAATCCTAGGTCATACGATCATAATATTCTCAAATAATAATGTGGTCTGAAGTATAATAAAATGGCAAGGGTAAATATCTATGCATAAGTGTAATCCCATGTGCTCGTGTCAGTGCCTCAGGTAGCAATATATCATAAATATGATGTATGAATGCATGAAAACAGAATGCATCTAAATGTAGAAACTGTTTTCTTATCTCAGTCAGATTTCTGTATAAAATCGAGTATCATCAATGAAATCATGCAGAAAATCAGTGTCGATCATCGACACAAAATATAAATATCAAATCTTGATATCTCAGGCTCCAGCTATCCGGACCGGCCTATATCATCAAATCTCAATATCTCAGGCTCCGGCTATCCGGACTGGTCTGTATCATCAAATATCAATATCTAGGGTTCCGGCTATCCGGACTGGCCCAAATCCTCAAATAAAAGACCACGTCGGTATCCTCTGGATATCCGGCGCGTCACAGTAAAATCACCGGTTAGTAGTGCCCCCCCCGTCTCAGGCTCAACGCCATCATCTGCGACCTTCTCGTCCCGGGGTACCATACCTGGTCCATCATGCAGACACAGACGGTTCCTCCTCCTCCTCGAATCGGGTGTATGATATCGCTCAAGAGCCGAGAAAACTTATGGTGGACATATCTCAAATCATATCATGAGAAAACTGTATTTTCATCTTTTAAAAAGATGATAATTTTATAAAATTCTTGCGGTTTCTCTAAATCCAGAAATCTCATGAAAATCCGAAATCATAAATCACGATGTAAATAAATAATGAATACTAGGCTCCGGCAATCCGGACTGGCCCATAATATTGCATGACAAATGAATATAAAATGCATGGTTATCTAAATAAAGAATGTAATATCTAAACTAGCACATGAAAGCAATAACATATAGGAACTATTAGCTACCAAGCTATGTCAATGAAATAATATTCTCTAAAGTGTACGTGACATAGCAATTACCGATGAAGATGTATGTGAGCCAGCAAGCAAGTGTACGTGGAGCATACGTATCATCGGTAATGGTGTGGGTGTTCTAACAACAGGTTTCATCATTTCTCACGAAAATATATATATATGCAGGCAATGCAATGCGAACAACAGAATAAATGGCAATGAATAGTAAATATAGCAATAATGAAATATACATTCCTATATACGAGTTTGTAACATTTCAGAAAAATAAAATATTATTTTTGGGATTTTTTTTATAATTAAATAATATTATATTGAATATTTTAATAAGGCGGTATGATTAAATACCGATAAATGGGGAAAAATTTGGAAAATTATAGAAATTACTAAAAAGAGGGTGTTTTATTGGATTTAAGCAAATTATGAAATTTTATGATTCATTATACACTATTTTAATGCTAATCGCGATTAAATATCGCTAATCGCGCATTAAACTTGTTTTGTGCAAAACATGCACCATATTATTTTACACTTATTACATTTTTAACATGGTTTTTCTCATTTATCATGCATGGTTCTAATTTAAAGAGAAAAGAAAAGAAAAGAAAAGAAAAGAAAAGAAAATGTAATAAACAATAAGGTATGGGTGAGAGAGAGAGAGGTGAGGGGTCAACCTTAGACCATATATCTTTGTTCCCTTCATCATCTTCTTCATTCTCTCTTCTCTCGTCATCCCCATGGCAGCACACATCATCCCCCTCCTTTACCTCTTCATTACAACACCAAAAACAACTCAAAACTTCATCCCTTTTTTACAAAAAGCATGCACAAGCTCACAAGCTATACTGTAAAAACCCTAATTTTCCTATACATTTTTCTACACAAAATTTTAATTTTTTTTTTCAAAATCATAAAGGGGTATTTTAGCCTGAGCACAAGATATAAGTAATTATTTTGTTTTTAATTACAAGTTACAAGAATGTAATAACTCCATTTTTAGTGTACAAGAACTTACTTTAAATTTAATGTATACTTGGAGTATTTGCTATTGCTGCTATCATTTTAAGTAATTAAATAACTCTATAATTACAAGAAGGAGCTTGTAGCTCATTTGTAATACCTTGCACTACTGAACCAAGCCACCAGATTTCAAATCCCATACCCCACATTATTTTTAATATTGATTTTTTTAAAAACCTTTAGAATACCAAGAGTTTACACGTGCATATCTCACAAAAACCCCACTACACCCAAACATGTAACAATTGCAGGAGTTAGATGAACCGTCGGGGGGGATCCAGGCCACCAGACTCGGCCGGGAATCGGCCAACTCGGCCTTGACTCGGCCGACTCAGTGCTCCGACCGAGTCACGGCCGAGTCACCCCCGATTAGGCCGATTCCGGCGATGGTCACAACATGAAAGTTGTGTCTTTTCATGTTCCGTATGCACCTGCAAAATTTCAGCTTCAGAACACTTCCAGAGCTCTTAAAAAACCCCAATTATTCCACTTTTAATACATTTTTATTACATTTTATCACATTTTTATTTTTAACTTTTCATCTACCCTAACCCTAGTCTAACCCTATAAATACCAACCCTACACACTACCCTCTCACCCCCAAAATCTTGAGCCACTCTCTCAAAAGTTTTCCAAGAAGTGTGTGCTTTGAAAACAAGTTCGCGGCGAAGCTCCGACGAAATTTCGACGGGAATTCCGGCGACGTTTTTAGAAACAACCGGCGACGAAGCAACGCCTCGGCAACTCCTTTAGTTCCCCTACACTCCTTAGTATAGATCGAAACCCGTAAGTCCCTTTCTATTCTTCTTTCTATTTCTCTAAAATACGAAATTACGAAACCCGACGGAATCGGAACAAATCCGATTTCCGACTCGGTTTTCTAAAAAATTTCACTTCTAACAAATACATTCATGCCTAAATATTTTTATCTTGACTATTAAACTTTTAAAAATCAATTTGAACAAGTTTTCTCACATTAAATGATAACCTTTTCAATTTATCGTATTTTTTCACTTTAATACCATCATATTTCTATTTCACATTTAACCCTTAATTTTGCTATACATTTAAAGTAGAGCACGAGGTAATGACCTACCTCCACACACACGCAAATACAACCCTAAGTGATATCATCAAAACTTAGAATACGATAAAAACAATACTTTCATTTAAATACCATATTCTTAATAAAACCATTCTTAAAAGTTTTAGATTTGATACACTTTTAAATAAATACCTCTTATTACGAAAAACACGATAAGTTGTGGACATCGAACGTTTATCTAAACCTGACTTTAGGGTGTCTAGCCAAGTGTGTCTAAGGCGAGTGGTTACTTAATTATGGCCACTACTTGTAGTGGAGAGCCTCCCACTCACCTGGCACTTACCTGGCCGCAATTGGCGGTGAAGAGGCGATTTGAGGGTTCTAACGACTTATCGTTTAGACCATTTAGAAATAGGCTAGTTGGCTTAGGAAACCCTAGAATCTAAAATACGGAAAATTACACATTGCAAATAAATACCTTTTACTTTATAAAACCGTTTTCTAAAGGATTAGTATTTTACAATCTTTGCAAAGCGCCGCTACAACCCATCTTTGGGGAACCCGTTCGGGATCGTGCGGTTTATCGCGCACCCTCGGGCTAGCAGTACGAGATTCAGACCTTCGCAAGGAGCATTCGGTCTCGAAAGGTTTAAAATACGACATCTTAAGAAAATGAGATTTTTGGAATATAAAATATTTATTAAAAATTATTTTTGTATAAACATATGTATATTTATCATTTAAATATCTATTTTACTATAATATAAATTTTCCACTTTTTCCTGAAAATCACAATAATAAATTTTACACTAAAATACCATGAACTTCAAATAAATCAATATTACAGATAAATACCTATAACCAGGATATTTTCACTAGAAATATCACAACACAAAATGCACCCTCATTACAAATCTAAAGACGAATAATAAATACTTGAGGTGTATTTTGAAAAGTATATAAAGGTATTTTTACATAAAACCCCCTCAAGTTTTATAAATTACCCTAAGGGCCTTAGCAATTATAAGACTTCGATTCACATTTCTGATTGTCTGAATCGGGTTTGAGTCTGATTAATCTGACTTGAATATGATTAAAGTCAATCTATACTCTACAAGTTTCCACTTTAATATGAATTCATGAATTCATGAATCCAATATCAATATATACATCTTGACTGAACTGAACCATGGATATACCTATTCCTTTTACATGATTCTCAGTATTCCATTTACATGACTCTACGGTTATAACCGTTTCCTGATATCATGGTTTCGGTCAGTCAGTCAATCAATCTTACAATCAATACAATTTACAAGATAACAATACAAACAAGATATCGCGGGGTTTAAGGGGTAGACTGATACGGAATATGTTAAAGGTGGCACGAGGTGGTCACTTAAGACGTAATTACATCCATGCCGTTGTTCCGTGGTATTATCGACGGAGCCTTGTACTACATGTTACCAAGGTCCCCGGTGTAAGTGGGACTCCCCTCGTATACACTGGCATCTTCTGTACCAGGCTACAAACAACAGCGTTAATACAACATTACAATATTATAATACGACATTAAAAGCTACTCTCTCTCTCTCTTACTCTCTGTCTATTTATCCTTTATCTTTGGGACTTACCGAGCGACCTGTTCGCTGACGACATTCTATTTCTTTCTTCTTTGAATGTCGTCAGGTAGTTTGGACCCGGCGGAGATCGAGCTATCTTAAGAAGACTTGGAGCAGTTTGCCGAAGACCCTGCACTTTAGTTTCATTGTACACTTTCCCTTTCTGTATTTTTTTTTCATTTCCTATTATGCCACTGTTTAGGCATCATTTTATTTCAGTTGTATTTCCTTTTCATGCATTGTACAAAAGAATGTTAATAAATAAAAGTTGCTATTCCTTTTATATCTTGTCTCTTGTGTATTTATTTTATATTTCTTAGATACGCTTAGCGTATGTACTTCTGAGTATATACGTAGCGGGCCTCGTCGCGTCCCCTTCGCCGTATACCGGGAAGCGGGGCGTGACAGGGTTTTGTTGGTGGCCCATGCAGGTCAGAGCTGTATGAATCCCTATAATGCTGTTCTGTTCTGCGTGAACAACCTAAGCAATATAACACAAGATCTAGCAACTAAAATATTCTTTACAATTCATATTCCTTGAATCTTACAATTTCATTTTCTTTGAATCTTATCATTTCATTTGAATCTGTCCTAACCCAAATTTTTCTTCAGAGTTATGGATTCCCCGAACAACACCAGCACCAATGTCAACAACACACCTCCACCACTACCTCTCACACCAGCTGTTCCTACTCCACTCAATGAGCAAACGGTTCTGCTTGAGGCAATCCGCAGCCTCCTAGAGGGACAGCAGCAGCTCTTGAACCGTCCTGAGATTGAAGCACCTGGGGTGAAGCAATTCAGCGCTTTACATCCTAAACAGTTCTCAGGAAAGGGGAGCCCACTGGAAGCTGAGGAATGGGCTCAAAGCACAGAGGATGATCTGGCGGCAGAACAAGTGCCAGAAATAGCTTGGGTCCGAGTTGCAAAGCTGCAACTCACGGACAATGCACGGAACTGGTGGAAGGCGGAAGAAAGCCGTCTTGAACAGCCTATTGAATGGAAGACTTTTCGCCAGAAGTTCAACGCGAAGTACTTCCCTGTGACTGCCAGGTTTGCCATGGAACAACAGTTCATTCATCTACAATAAGGTTCGATGTGGGAAAAGTCAGTAGATGAGTATGACGCTGAATTCACCATGCTCAATCGGTAAGATATGTCACAATATTTCAAATTTTTGATATCACATACTACACAACTAACACAAGACCATAACAGATTTGCGACACACCTGATACCGACGGATGAGATCAGAGCCCGTCGATTTCAACAAGGTTTGGACATGGAAATCCAGGCTGCACTAGCCATAGGGAAATTTCCAACTCATGAAGATGCTCTGGAAGCTGCCCGCAGTTATGAGGCAGTGATAAAGGTAAGAGGCAGACCTCAGTCTGTAGGAGTGAAACGCCCTGCCACTCAAATGGCAGGAGGGGCCTCTTCAAGGCCAGCTGTCGAACACAGAAGACTGGAAGAAGCCAAGGATTGGCTAAGACCTGATTTTTGCTTTTATTGTAAGAGGGAAGGACACTTGTGGAAGGACTGTAGGCGCGCAAAAGGCCTATGCTTGGTTTGTGGCGCGTCCAATCACGGAATTGGAAACTGTCCTTATAGACGCAATCCAGCACACCCACCCATCAACTACCCGCAGCAGCCAGCTATCCAGGCTCCTGCAACTCGTCCTACACTGCCAGCACCACATCCACGTGGATTTCCTGCTTAGCCAAATCGCCAATTCCATCAGGCACAGAGAAACATGCCTTGAGTACAGGGGAATATGCCTCCAGCTAGGAGGAACGTGCCACGGCGACAGGCTTTCACCTTAGCAGCCATAAAACCTGAAACTGTGAACCATGGTAACCTAAGTAACTCCCTCACAACTTTGACCAAAACTTCTTTACAATCTTTAGTTCCGTCACCAAACTGTTACACTTTCCTTTTACAAATTTCGAGGACGAAATTTTTATAAGGAGGGTAGAATGTAACAACCTTAATTTTCCTATACACTTTTCTACATAAAAATTTAAATTTTTTTTTTCAAAATCATAAAGGGGTATTTTAGCCTGAGCACAAGATATAAGTAATTATTTTGTTTTTAATTACAAGTTACAAGAATATAATAACTCCATTTTTAGTGTACAAGAAATTACTTTAAATTTAATATATACTTGGAGTATTTACTATTGCTGCTATCATTTTAAGTAATTAAATAACTCCATAATTACAAGAAGGAGCTTGTAGCTCATTGGTAATACCTTGCACTGCTGAGCCAAGCCACCAGAGTTCAAATCCCAGACCCCACATTATTTTTAATATTGATTTTTTTTTAAACCTTTAGAATACAAAGAGTTTACACGTGCATATCTCACAAAAACCCCACTACACCCAAACATATAACAATTGCAGGAGTTAGATGAACCGTCGGGGGGGATCCAGGCCACCGGACTCGGCCGGGAATCGGCCAACTCGGCCTTGACTCGGCCGACTCCGTGCTCCGACCGAGTCACGGCCGAGTCACCCCCGATTAGGCCGATTCCGGTGATGGTCACAACATGAAAGTTGTGTCTTTTCATATTCCCTATGCACCTGCAAAATTTCAGCTTCAGAACACTTCCAGAGCTCTTTAAAAACCCCAATTACTCCACTTTTAATACATTTTTATTATATTTTATCACATTTTTATTTTGAACTTTTCATCTACCCTAACCTTAGCCTAACCCTATAAATACCAACCCTACACACTACCCTCTCACCCCTAAAATCTTGAGCCACTCTCTCAAAAGTTTTCTGTAACACCCGAGTTTATTTATACCAATTCCAGTTTCTGTATTTACTTATCCATGGTTTAGTCTTGATTTAGCGTGTTTGGGTGCGAATGGTATTTTACTTATTACTTTGCATTCGACCCGACCCGCTTGCTTGAACCTGTTTAACACTTATTTATATATTAGCTTGACTTGTTATATAGACACGTGCATCTCATGTATACTGCATACTGGCATTTTACCTAGTATTGCATCTTTTACCATATAACATTTTAGGTCATGTAAAATAATTTAAAATTGCGTTTCATAGCCTGCATGATACCCCTAACCCCGTGGTAGCATCCACGTATCTTGTTCTCGTCCCGTTCAATAAAACGGACGTGTTTGGATGGCTACGTGCATGTACGTACATCCATTCTTAGGGGTATGCATTTTCGTTACCTGAGCATTCATTTTGAATTTTGAAAGTCGCACATACTTTTTGTATTTTAAATCTGAATTTTTAGACCCGACCCGGGCGCGTTTTAAAATATTTTTTATCCCGCCAAAATTCAATTTATTTAATTTTAAAATTTAGTTTAAATATTTTTATACGATTTCTTTAACAAACTGAAACCTCTTATCTAAAATTTTAAATCTAAAAATCTTTTAAAATTTTAAATCTAATTTCCTAACAAACTAAAAACTCCTTTCTCTCTCCCTCTCCTCTGAATATATATATTTATATATATTTTATTTATTTAATTTTTCTTTCCTTATTTAATACACAACCTCTTCTTTTTACTTCTTCTTTCTTCTTTCTTTTTCTTGATCTTGTTTCTTGATTCCGGTGATCACCGCCGGAGCCGTGCTCGTCGCTGATGATCCGAATGATCCAGTGAACGTACCTGACTTGCGTGATCATCCTTGTTCCCGCCAAAAATTTCTGCACAGAAGAGTCCAAGATATCAAATGACAGCGATACGCTTAAGGAAATGGGAACCAGTATCTTCCGGGCTGTTTTTTGACAAACTCCTGAATGAGAAACAGATAAATTCTGATGGTATCGAAAGAGGCTCGAAAAACCCTTCGATTTGATATATTATGGGCCTCGTAATTCATTCGGGATCAAACGTTATGAGGAATTACGTGTCCACACGTGATGGGCCTTTAAGAACCCGCTGGAGGAGTCAAAAGATATAATAAAAACTCAGAAAAGACCCCAATGGGGCATCACGTGCTCACACGTGACCATGGGTCACGTGCAGACACGTGATGGGCTTTTAAAACCTCTAAAATAATGAATGGAATTTAATTCTAAAAGTCAGAAAATACCTCAACGAGGTATCACGTGGTTACACGTGACCAATGGTCACGTGTTGACACGTGATGGTTAAAACTGAAACATAAATAAGCGGCTGAGAAAGGAACCCAATTGGGGGTCACGTGCACACACGTGACCAAAGGTCACGTGCCAGTACGTGACTGGCTTTAAAAGCCTTATAATTTAATAAAATTGAATTCTAAAAGTTTCTGAATCTTTCCAAATGGAAAAGGGTCATGGGGAACCGTTGGATTAAAAATCCAAGGGTGATTAAAAATCACCAATTTATGGAAGAATCCCAAATAAGGAAAGATTCCCCCTAAATCTAACCGAGATAACAAATAGAATATCTTTTGGATTTAAGATCCACGGTGAATAAAATTTACTGAATGATCTAAATGCCCAGAATTAATGATAAATATAAATCAAATCTCTCAACAATCAAATCAAATCTCTCAATGAGAGATTTACTAAGCAAATTGATTCTTTTCCTTCTCCTATAAATAGGAGCCAAGAAAAGAAGAGAAGGGATCTACTTTTGGGAGAGAAAAATAGAGAGAGGAGAATTTAATTCTCTGCAAAAGAAAAACCCTAGGTAAGAAAAAAGAGGTTTCAAAAGAGAATTTAATTCTCAAAAGAGTTTAACTCTTACATAAAGAAAAGAACTTAGTTCTTTCTCTGGTTGAGGATCTGCAAAGTGCACATCTCCCCATGAACTGAGAATTTAATTCTCATTGGGTTGAGATCCTGTCATACAGATCTAAAACACAGAGGAGGAAATGAGTTTTGAGAATTTAATTCTCCCAAACTTTCAGGAATTTAATTCCTCCTAAAACAAAACTAGGGTTTAACCCAAATCAAGAATTTAATTCTTTTACAGATCTGGGAATTTAATTCCTTTAAAAAGAAATCAGGGTTGCATCCTAAATAAGAATTTAATTCTTTCACGATAGGAATTTAATTCCCCCAAAATCATAATTAGGGTTTAACCCTACAAAGAATTCCATTCTTAAAAGATCTCTATTCATGAAAAGAACTAGGGTCACGTGCCCCACGTGACCCCTGAACAGATCCCCCAAAATGAGAAGAGGAAAGTTTTGAGGCAATGCCTCACGTGCTCCCACGTGACCCTCATTATATATGGAACAAAAGCAAAGGCAGGAACAATTCTGGACGTTCTCACGTGTCACCACGTGACCCCTAATAAATGTTCTAATAAATCAGGGCATGATTATACATCACGTGCCCACACGTGATGGCTATGAAAATTAAAAGTGTTTAACACTTGTTTGCAGAACAAAATAAAGTGGATCTGGCCCCACTTTTTGATGCCACCACGTGCTCCCACATGACTCCCAAAACGCAGAAAGAAAAAGCAAAGGAAATGAAAGCTTTGGGCGCTCTCACGTGTTATCAGGTGACCCCTCAGCAAATGCTTTAACAATCCGCGCACTAATCCTCCTCACGTGGCAGCACGTGATACTCCAAAGAAAACATAAAAAGTGCTTAACGCTTACTTACAGAACGAAGAAAAGGAGATCTGGCTCCACATTCAGGGCGCCCTCACGTGTCACCACGTGACCCCTAATGAGCAGTATAACGCACAGAGCATGGGCTTTCATCACGTGCTCGCACGTGATGGCCGTCAGAACTAAAGTGTTAAACACTGATCTGCAGAATAAAATAAAGGGAATCAGGGCGCTCTCACGTGTCCACACGTGACCCCTCTCTCCTTAGTGTTTAACACTAATCTGAAGACTTTGTCCTCGGTGTTTAACACTGAGTTTCTTAGTGTTTAACACTAGTTTGGAAAACTCTATTTGCAGTGTTTAACACTGATTTGCTTAGTGTTTAACACTAATTTGAAAACTCTGTTCCCAGTGTTTAACACTGATTATCTTTTAGTGTTTAACACTAACTTGCTAATCTTATTCCCAGTGTTCAACACCGTTGGTCTTTAGTGTTTAACACTAGCTTTAGCCCAATTGGCTAAGTTTCTAGAGGCAAAGCCTCTCCTTCAATGGACCAACAGAGGGTCAATATTTCAAACATAATTGGACTTAGCCCAAACTGGCCATAAGTCCTCAAATCATCTTGAACTGAGCACATCTGCTCTTTCAACCAACTCATTGGTTCAAGGGTACATCTCTGAACTCCTCTGATATTTGTCGTTGTAATCCTTCAACGTCTTCAGAGAGGTGACGGGTCCCGACAACCACACATTAATACGGACTGTGGGGTCCTCAAACCCGCGGACTTATGCGTCCTTAAACTAACGGACTAATGCGTCTTTAAACATACCCATATGGACTGTGGGGTCCTTAAACCCATGGACTTATGCGTCCTTAAACTACCAATGGACCCCCATGTCCTTAAACTGGAGATGGACCACTATGTCCCTAAACTGGAGATGGACCACCATGTCCCTGAACTGGAACAGTAGAGCCCAAACGCTCTTTTGTCGGATCTAAACGATCCCGTTAAGTCGATCTTAGTCCCAAACTGGACTAACGTATCCTTAACAACCGTTTAAGTTGATCTTAGCCTCAAATATGGCTAACGTATCCTTAAACCTTCAAACAGACTTTAGTCCCAAATTGGACTATGGATCACCCAACCAACTTTGGTCCAAGGGTACATCTCTGAACTCCTCTGACACCTGTCGTTGTAATCCTTCAACGTCGTCAGAGAGGTGATGGGTCCCGACGGCCATACATTTAATGGACCACCATGTCCCTAAACTGGAACAATCGAGCCTCCAAACGCTCTTTTGTCGGATCTAAACGATCCCGTTGAGTTGATCTTAGTCTCAAATTGGACTAACGTATCCTTAACAAACGTTTGAGTTGATCTTAGCCTCAAATATGGCTAATGTATCCTCAAACCAAAACCCCAAATCCAAATCTAAGAAAATACGGATTTGGACTAATCCACGTCCTACGGGCGACGACATAAATCAGTCTCCGTATACAATCCATGGGCAACCACAAACAAAACAAACACCCACGACACGAAGTGACCAGCTGGAGAAGGAGAAAGTTGTTACCGCGATGCGGTAGCGTAATTAACTGCAGGGGCTTGCGCCTGCAGGGAAGAGCGTCCCCACAATCAAAAACCCCTCAAGCGAGGGGGAATCTGACGAAGTCTGCTACATCGGACGCATCTGTCCAAACCTCCGATACACGGTGCCATAAATCAACTTGGCATCTTCGGAGAGGTGGACGGATAGCACCTATTAGCATCTACTACGAATCTCAGGCAAGACGTCATGTCTCGGCCGCCGTTCGGAGGGGAACAGATTCTGGCACGCCCGGTGGGATCTCTTCCTCTTTCCACTCCACACTTCGTGTGTCGTGTTCGCGAACGAATCGCGGTTTGCTGTGGTTGCCTGTGGATTCGAGGTACTAAGATTTGTTGTCTTGCTCCGTGCAGAAAACAGAAGATCAATGGCTTCAAACTGCACTACCTGCAACTGCAACTCTCGCTCCGTCCCTGCTGGAGGAGTGACCTACGGGCCCCAAGCGGCCTCTCTTTTCAAGATGCCAGTGGAGCAGGTAACTCAAGCCACCACTGGATTATTCTTCGGGACCATGCTCCCACCGTTGAGCTTCAATGCCACAATGACGTTGCAAGAAGCCCCAAAGAAGTCGGTCTTTGATCGGCTTACCACTGCCGCGACCCCTCTCAACGGGTCGCCCAGTTTCAATACCTCAGTTTTCAACAGACTGGGCCAGAGTGTCTGCAAACCCGCGATACCCGAAGCTGCCATCCCAAAGCGGATAGCTATCCCGGCTCAAGCGGATGAAATCATTGGAAAGACTCCTCCTTCCAAGAAGTCAGTTTTTACAAGGCTGGCCATTCCGGTTGCTGCTCCAGGCGAGATCCTCAAAGCTGCTTCCCCTGCTCAGAGGTCTGTCTTTGACAGATTAGACATTGCCTCTCAACGAGCGTCAGTCTTCGATAGGCTAGCACCAATAACAGTCTCTCATCAAAACAGGGGGCATGAAGAAGCATATCCAACAACGGAGGTGATCTCATCCGCACGACATGCTCGCCGTCGTCACTGGCGCCGGGTAAGGAAGGCTGGGGGCAACTCCCCCTCTGGGATAACTCCGCCAGCTCCGATGGTGGAAATCAATGCCGTTGTTCCGACCAGGAATAGCTTTGAACCGCTAAGAAGGGTGTGCAAAAACTCGCCAACTGCCGTATTGAAAAGATCTCCTCCACCCGTAGAGAATGATACGGAAAAGAAGCTAGAGCAGCCCCCTCAACGGCTGTCCTCTAAAATTTACAAGGTCTGGTGTCAAGTCCAAGACTCCGTAATAGATCAAGACTATCTCCGCCGACAGAAAAAGATGAAGGTTCGGCAGGAGAAGAATTACTCTGTCAAGCCGGAAAAAGCAACAGCTGGATGGGTGCCCACTGCAACGGCTCCCTCAACGTCAATCACTCAAAAGAAAAGGAGGCCGCAAAAAGCCCCTGTGAACATGGCGAACCGTAAAAGCGCTGAATCTAAACGCCCCAAGTCTGGGGGCATGGTGGTGCACACTGTTTATATGGCTGCCGGAAAGGAGGAAAGCCGTGCTTCGACGGGTCACCGACCGCTCACCCGATCCGTGACGAAAACCCAGGAGCAGCAACAGAAGCTTCAGGAAATGATGATTGCAATGGCCGCACTCACCAGGCCAAAAGAAAGCCCGGAGCATCATCAGAGCGGCGTCACGAACAAGAAACTGATGCTGACTTCTTACGTAGAGTCCTCGAAAAGAAGGACAGAGAAGCCGCAGAGCAAGCGGCTAACATAAAACAAATGGCGCTTCTTTTCCAAGATATGGTAGGTATGATGTTGCAGCCGGACCCTCCAGCTGATGACCCTCTAATCATTGTTGAAAACGATAGAAGGGAGACATCTAATCCTCCTCCGGCTCTTTCAGCAGCCAAGGAAGAAACCATTTTCAAGGCCGCACTGGATGACCATATAGCTCAGCATATACGAGCTCACCAGGCAAATGAAGCGGCTGGGCAAATTGCTAGAACCGGACGACCCTACCCGGGCTGGTATGACCAAATTAGTTACCCGCCAGGATATACGATCCCTAAGTTCCACGTATATAAAAGGACAGGGAATCCGCATCAGCACGTCGCTCAATTTAGAGCCATGTGCGGCAACACTGGAGGTGATGATAAATTGCTGCTCCGCCAGTTTGTTGGCAGCCTGTCGGAAACGGCATTTGAGTGGTACTCTGAACTCCCAAATGACTCTATCAAGACATTTACGGAGATGGAGCTGCTGTTTACACAGAGATTCACGAGTGCTAGTGGACGCACCCCGATAACAGCACTGATTAATGCCAGGATAAAGCCAGGCGAAACGTGGGTCCAATACGCAACACGATGGCGGAATCTGTGGTCAAAATGCGAACAGCGGATCGAAGAAGCACCTGCAGTAGGTATGTTCGTGGGCACTCTTGATCCACAAGCAACCATCTCGCAATTCATGATGTTTTTCAAGCCGACCACCTTCCAGGCCTTGATTGACAAGCTGGCCCAAATGGACCAGATTGGCCATAAGCCTTCTTCTTCAAAGACAGAGCCTTGGAATGAAAAGGGGAAAGGGAAGGCAACCTTCGTTGCCAATACTCAGCAACAGCCGAGTAACCCGAGACCGTTTTGTCGTCAAAACAACAAGCCGCGATACCTCAATGAGAAATTGAAACGTCCTTACTCATTTCCCAAAGATAAAACAAAGAGATTGTTCGAGCTAGCAGTGCGCGGCGGGCTTATCACTCTGCCAGATCCAAAACGTCCATTGCAACCAGGTGACGTTAACAATCCTAACTATTGTCCCTACCATAGATTAATGGGTCACCCACTCGACAATTGCTACGTCTTCAAAAACTGGGTTGAAGACCAATACCAACAGGGCAAGTTCGCGTTACCCGAAAAGTGGAAAGTAAACCCGCCACAACAACATGCTTCGAAAAAGGTGGATATGCCGGGGGCATCATGCTCGTTCATAGGGAAGGTCTCCCAGACCGAAAAGTCAGTAAACTAGAAATTCGCCTCAAATACGGCGACGGTAGACCGAAATGTCGTTAAACTAACGATGGACCACTATGTCCTAAAACTGGCGTCGGACCGAAATGTCCTTAAACTAACGGTGGACCGCAATGTCCTAAAACTTGCAAATGACCGAAACGTCATTAAACTACTATCAACCCGCAGCATCCTCAGGCTGGCGTGGTTAAAAAAAAATGGTATGTCCACAAGCAAAATGGGCACGGATGAAAACCCGAAAGGGCTCCGTGAGTAAAAACAGCAGGGCTACCGGCAAGTGTTCGTGAAAACCCGAAAAGGCGCGACCTTGTAAAGAAAGAAAAGAATAAAAAGAATTAAAAAAACGGTATGTCCATAAGCGAAATGGGCACGGATGAAAACCCGAAAGGGCTCCGTGAGTAAAAACAGCAGGGCTACCGGCGAGTGTTTGTGAAAACCCGAAAGGGCGCAACCTCGTTAAAAGACACTTACAGGATTCTCTCGACCTTATAAGGAGAAACCACCTGCGTGAGATCCTTACGACTCACAAGGGAGCAACACACTTAGGAGTCCTCACGATTCCTAAGGAGAAAATACACTTGCGAGATCCTCACGACTCGTAAGGAGAACTCTCTTATGGGACCCCCACGGCTCATAAGATTTGAAAGTCTTAAGTTACAGAAACCTTAACCTGTTCTTAAGCAACCCCACAACCTTCAATATTGCCCTACAAGCGGCTCATATTGACCCTTGTATACAATCCACGGGCACGAATAAATATTTCCTTAACAAAGTCCCATCTGTGACTAGGGATATGCTTGTACAACAAACAACACTTGTAGGTCCTCTCGACTTATAAGGAGAAAACCCTTTTGTAAGATCCTTACGACTTACAAGAGAACATGCACTTAGGAATCCTCATGATTCCCAAGGAGAAAACACACCTACAAGATCCTCACGACTTGTAGGGAGAAATACCTTTGTGAGACCCTTACGGCTCATGAAGTCAAAAGCCTTAGTCGACGGGATCCTAACCCTGTTTACTAAGCCACCTTTGTTCGACATCGACAGAGGCAAATGATGATTCGCTCCTGGCAATATCCCAGTTGCAGCGATGCTGATGCCTAAACCGGTATCAAATTCCAATCCCTTTCAAGGTAGATGATGATTCGCTCCTGGCAATATCCCAGTTGCAGCGATGCTGATGCCTAAACCGGCATCAAATTCCAAGTCCTTTCATGGCAAATAACGATTCGCTCCTGGCAATATTCCAGTTGCAGCGATGCTGATGCCAAGATTGGTATCAGATCCCAAATCCCCTACTCGCGAAAAAAAAAATCAGCGAGCCAAAAAAAATGTATGCATACAAAATAGCCGAAATGATTGGGCAACTCGCAATAAAAAAAAACAGCGAGTAAAAATAAAATAAATAGCCGAAATGATTGGGCAACTGGCAATAAAAAGCAGCGAGTAAAAAGAAAAATAGCCGAAATGATTGGGCAATCGCGATTTTCGCGATATAAAAAGCTGAAATGATAGAGCATCGCGGAAAGAATAAAAAAAATGAAAGAATGAAACTTTTTGCCCTACAGGTGAAATCACATCGATCCCTGTATACAATCCAGGGGCACAGATAAAAAGGGAACCATACCTTCCCAACAGGTTCCATCGGAAAGCGGAGCCAAATCTCGATGGTTAATAGACAATCTAGAGACAATCTCGACATTTATCGCAATATTGCAGACATAATGTCAACAAACGAAGCAAAAAGAAGATCCCGAGCTTCAGGGTCTCGACGTCAACATCGACAACTTAGAGATCACCAACGGCGTTTCTCCTCACTCTAGCCAGATGCAGACGTGACGTCAACAATCGACCTCAGAGTCGCAACGAAACGGAACCATGGCAAAGTCCTTAGTTCCAAATCTCAACGGCCACATCTGTAGCCTGGAGACCAACAACGGAGTGCCTCCTCATTCCAGCAGGACACAGATGTTACACCATCAAGCGGAGCGATGGCAAAATCCCAACTCCGCCTTAGCATTCGTCTCATTACAGCAGACGCAATGTTAACAACGGCGTTCCTTCGCAGTCCAGCAGGATGTACATGCAAAGCTAATAAAAGACCCCATGGTCAGCAAAGCAGAGTGATGGCAAAATCCCAGCTCCACCTCAGCACTCGTCTCGTCACAGCGGACACATCATCAAGCAAAGCGGAACAGCGGCAACTCCCAGTTCCATGACTCGACGATGTACTCCCACAGAGAGTCAAATCCCAACCCCGTGAAATGCGAATATAATCAACAAAATTCCTGGTTACGTGGAACGCGGATAACGTCACTCTTTGACCCCGTGGAAAACGTCCAGAGCGGATCCTGGTCCTCGCAGAGCACGGCAGTGAACCCGTGTGAAGCATCCAGAGCGGAGCCTAGTCCTCGCTGAACACAGCAGTGAACCCGTGTGAAGCATCTAGTGCAAAATTCCTGGTTACGTGGAACGCGGATAACGTCACTCTTTGACCCCGTGGAAAACGTCCAGAGCGGATCCTGGTCCTCGCAGAGCACGGCAGTGAACCCGTGTGAAGCATCCAGAGCGGAGCCTAGTCCTCGCCGAACACGGCAGTGAACCCGTGTGAAGCATCTAGTGCAAAATTCCTGGTTATGTGGAATGCGGATAACGTTACTCTTTGACCCAGTGGAAAACGTCCAGAGCAGATCCTGGTCCTCGCAGAACACGGCAGTGAACCCGTGCGAAGCATCCAGAGCGGAGCCTAGTCCTCGCCTAACGCGGCAGTGAAACCGTATGAAGCATCTAGTGCAAAATTCCTGGTCACGTGGAACGCGGATAACGTCACTCTTTGACCCTGTGGAAAACGTCCAGAGCGGATCCTGGTCCTCGCAGAACACGGCAGTGAACCCGTGCGAAGCATCCAGAGCGGAGCCTAGTCCTCGCCTAACGCGGCAGTGAACCCGTGTGAAGCATCTAGTGCAAAATTCCTGGTCACGTGGAATGCGGATAACGTCACTCTTTGACCCCGTGGAAAACGTCCAGAGCGGATCCTGGTCCACGCAAAGCACGGCAGTGAACCCGTGTGAAGCATCCAGAGCGGAGCCTAGTCCTCGCCTAACGCGGCAGTGAAACCGTGTGAAGCATCTAGTGCAAAATTCCTGGTCACGTGGAATGCGGATAACGTCACTCTTTGACCCCGTGGAAAACGTCCAGAGCGGATCCTGGTCCTCGCAGAGCACGGCAATGAACCCGTGTGAAGCATCCAGAGCGGAGCCTAGTCCTCGCCTAACGCGGCAGTGAACCCGTGTGAAGCATCTAGTGCAAAATTCCTGGTCACGTGGAACGCGGATAACGTCACTCTTTGACCCCGTGGAAAATGTCCAGACCGGATCCTGGTCCTCGCAGAGCACGGCAGTGAACCCGTGTGAAGTATCCAGAGCGGAGCCTAGTCCTCGCCTAACGCGGCAATGAAACCGTGTGAAGCATCTAGTGCAAAATTCCTGGTCACGTGGAACGCGGATAACGTCACTCTTTGACCCCGTGGAAAATGTCCAGAACGGATCCTGGTCCTCGCAGAGCACGGCAGTGAACCCGTGTGAAGCATCCAGAGCGGAGCCTAGTCCTCGCCTAACGCGGCAGTGAACCCGTGTGAAGCATCTAGTGCAAAATTCCTGGTCACGTGGAACGCGGATAACGTCACTCTTTGACCCCGTGGAAAACGTCCAGAGCGGATCCTGGTCCTCGCAGAGCACGGCAGTGAACCCGTGTGAAGCATCCAGAGCGGAGCCTAGTCCTCGCCTAACGCGGCAGTGAACCCGTATGAAGCATCTAGAGCAAAATTCCTGGTCACGTGGAACGCGGATAACGTCACTCTTTGACCCCGTGGAAAACGTCCAGAGCGGATCCTGGTCCTCGCAGAACACGGCAGTGAACCCGTGCGAAGCATCCAGAGCGGAGCCTGTCCTCGCCTAACGCGGCAGTGAACCCATATGAAGCATCTAGTGCAAAATTCCTGGTCACATGGAACGCGGATAACGTCACTCTTTGACCCCGTGGAAAACGTCCAGAGCGGATCCTGGTCCTCGCAGAACACGGCAGTGAACCCGTGTGAAGCATCCAGAGCGGAGCCTAGTCCTCGCTTAACGCGGCAGTGAACCCGTGTGAAGCATCTAGTGCAAAATTCCTGGTCACGTGGAACGCGGATAACGTCACCCTTTGACCCCGTGGAAAACGTCCAGAGCGGATCCTGGTCCTCGCAGAACACGGCAGTGAACCCGTGTGAAGTATCCAGAGCGGAGCCTAGTCCTCGCCTAACGCGGCAATGAACCCGTGTGAAGCATCTATTGCAAAATTCCTGGTCACGTGGAACGCGGATAACGTCACTCTTTGACCCCGTGGAAAGCGTCCAGAGCGGATCCTGGTCCTCGCAGAACACGGCAGTGAACCCGTGCGAAGCATCCAGAGCGGAGCCTAGTCCTCGTCTAACGCGGCAGTGAACCCGTGTGAAGCATCTAGTGCAAAATTCCTGTTCACGTGGAACGCGTATAACGTCACTCTTTGACCCCGTGGAAAACGTCCAGAGTGGATCCTGGTCCTCGCACAGCACGGCAGTGAACCCGTGTGAAGCATCCAGAGCGGAGCCTAGTCCTCGCCTAACGCGGCAGTGAACCCGTGTGAAGCATCTAGAGCAAAATTCCTGGTCACGTGGAACGCGGATAACGTCACTCTTTGACCCCGTGGAAAACGTCCAGAGCGGATCCTGGTCCTCGCAGAACACGGCAGTGAACCCGTGCGAAGCATCCAGAGCGGAGCCTAGTCCTCGCCTAACGCGGCAGTGAACCCGTGTGAAGCATCTAGTGCAAAATTCCTGGTCACATGGAACGCGGATAACGTCACTCTTTGACCCCGTGGAAAACGTCCAGAGCGGATCCTGGTCCTCGCAGAACACGGCAGTGAACCCGTGTGAAGCATCCAGAGCGGAGCCTAGTCCTCGCCTAACGCGGCAGTGAACCCGTGTGAAGCATCTAGTGCAAAATTCCTGGTCACGTGGAACGCGGATAACGTCACCCTTTGACCCCGTGGAAAACGTCCAGAGCGGATCCTGGTTCTCGCAGAACACGGCAGTGAACCCATGTGAAGCATCCAGAGCGGAGCCTAGTCCTCGCCTAACGCGGCAGTGAACCCGTGTGAAGCATCTAGTGCAAAATTCCTGGTCACGTGGAACGCGGATAACGTCACCCTTTGACCCCGTGGAAAACGTCCAGAGCGGATCCTGGTCCTCGCAGAACACGGCAGTGAACCCGTGTGAAGCATCCAGAGCGGAGCCTAGTCCTTGCCTAACGCGGCAGTGAACCCGTGTGAAGCATCTAGTGCAAAATTCCTGGTCACGTGGAACGCGGATAACGTCACTCTTTGACCCCGTGGAAAACGTCCAGAGCAGATCCTGGTCCTCGCAGAACACGGCAGTGAACCCATGTGAAGCATCCAGAGCGGAGCCTAGTCCTCGCCTAACGCGGTAGTGAACCCGTGTGAAGCATCTAGTGCAAAATTCCTGGTCACGTGGAACGCGGATAACGTCACTCTTTGACCCCGTGGAAAACGTCCAGAGCGGATCCTGGTCCTCGCAGAGCACGGCAGTGAACCCGTGTGAAGCATCCAGAGCGGAGCCTAGTCCTCGCCTAACGCGGCAGTGAACCCGTGTGAAGCATCTAGAGCAAAATTCATGGTCACGTGGAACGCGGATAACGTCACTCTTTGACCCCGTGGAAAACGTCCAGAGCGGATCCTGGTCCTCGCAGAACACGGCAGTGAACCCGTGCGAAGCATCCAGAGCGGAGCCTAGTCCTCGCCTAACGCGGCAGTGAACCCGTGTGAAGCATCTAGTGCAAAATTCCTGGTCACGTGGAACGCGGATAACGTCACTCTTTGACCCCGTGGAAAACGTCCAGAGCGGATCCTGGTCCTCGCAGAGCACGGCAGTGAACTCGTATGAAGCATCCAGAGCGGAGCCTAGTCCTTGCCTAACGCTGCAGTGAACCCGTGTGAAGCATCTAGTGCAAAATTCCTGGTCACGTGGAACGCGGATAACGTCACTCTTTGACCCCGCGGAAAACGTCCAGAGCGGATCCTGGTCCTCGCAGAGCACGGCAGTGAACCCGTGTGAAGCATCCAGAGCGGAGCCTAGTCCTCGCCTAACGCGGCAGCGAACCCGTGTGAAGCATCTAGTGCAAAATTCCTGGTCACGTGGAACGCGGATAACGTCACTCTTTGACCCCGTGGAAAACGTCCAGAGCGGATCCTGGTCCTCGCAAAACACGGCAGTGAACCCGTGTGAAGCATCCAGAGCGGAGCCTAGTCCTCGCCTAACGCGGCAGTGAACCCGTGTGAAGCAACTAGTGCAAAATTCCTGGTCACGTGGAACGCGGATAACGTCACTCTTTGACCCCGTGGGAAACGTCCAGAGCGGATCCTGGTCCTCACACCAACATGGAGTGATCACCACCGCGACATTCGTCTCGATACAGCAGACGCGATACCAGCAAACGAAGCGAAGGCCAAATTCCTTGCTTCAGGGTCTTGACGGCAAGTCATATAAAGCCTGAAAGACAATCAGAGATCATCTCACACCAACATGGAGTGATCACCACCTCGACGTTCGTCTCGACACAGCAGACGCAACATCACCGAAAGGAGTCACGGCAAAATCCCTGGTTCCAGACCTCGACGGTTCACCAGCAACCTAGAGACAACCGCGACATTCGTCTCGATACAGCAGACGCGATGCCAGCAAACGAAGTGAAGGCCAAATTCCTAGCTTCAACGTCTTAACGGCAAGTCATATAAAGCCTGAAAGACCATCAGAGATCATCCCACACCAGCGTGGAGTGGTCACCACCTCGACGTTCGTCTCGATACAGCAGATGAAATGTCACCCCAGCGTTCTTCCCCCAGCAGGATTCGGAAGCGACAAAGCAAACGAAGCGAAGGCCAAATTCCTAGCTTCAACGTCTTGACGGATCCAAACACGCCAAAGAAAACAAAGCGAAGGCCAAATTCCTAGCTTCAGGATCTTAACGGTAAGTCATATAAAACCGGAAAGACAATCAGAGATCATCTCACACCAACATGGAGTGATCACCACCTCGACGTTCGTCTCGACACAGCAGACGCAACATTACCGAAAGGAGTCACGGCAAAATCCCTGGTTCCAGACCTCGACGGTTCACCAGCAACCTAGAGACAACCGCGACATTCGTCTCGATACAGAGGACGCAATGCCAGCAAAATGAAGCAAAGGCCAAATTCCTAGCTTCAGGGTCTTAACGACAAGTCATATAAAGCCTGAAAGACTATCGGAGATCATCCCACACCAGCGCGGAGTGGTTATGACTCATCGGGGCTCTCCAAAATGAGCCTAACCTCAAGTAAAAAGAGGCATGGCAAATTCCTAGCGCTTGCTCTTCCGACGGTCAAACTGCCAAGGAGGATTGCTTGAAGACGTCTTGTCCAGCCCCTGAAGGGATCAGAGACACGGCAGTCGCAGGGCTACTCGAACAGCACGATTGCCTATCGAGGAATATATCAGCTCATGCGACGGTACGACGGCCAAAACCCTAAGTACCACAGACCCTAACGGACTTCTGTCGTAAAGAGCAGAGGTTAACTGTGACGTTAGGATATTCTTGTGAGATCTGCTCGATCCGTTTCGACTCGTGAGTAAATTGATGTCTTTGCGAGAACTTCTCGATTCGTCTCGACTCGTGAGATAAAGCCTTAGGCAGTAGGGATTAAAAAACCTGTTTCCTAAGCACTGGGACCCTGCAAGTCGGCCTAAAACGGTCTCTTGCATACTATCCACGGGTCACACTCTCCAAAGTTGAATCTCGACAAGGAGGGAAACAACCGCTTACGGGTCCTCTCGACTCGTAAGAAGGAAAACTCTCTTATAGGATCCTTACGACTTATAAGAGAAAACACACTTAGGAATCCTCACGACTCTTAAGGAGAAAATACACCTACGAGATCCTCACGACTCGTAGGGAGAAAAGTCTTTATGAGACCCTCACGGCTCGTAAAGTTGAAAAGTCTTAGGTGGCAGATCCTACCCCTGTCTCCCAAGCCATCACTGCCCTGCAAAGAGGTTAAGATGGACCATCTATGAGCCACACTTGCCAAAGCTACATGCCACTGAAATGGAGAACTTACACATGAGCGTATAAACTACTTCACGCCAGAGTAAGACATAAAGAAATACAAGGGTGCGACTCATGGAGTTAAGAGTTTGGAACTATATCTCTTAAGAGTCGAGATTTGAGTTAATGATAAATGACGACGCTTGTGTCCGCTCGTTATCTTCTCAGATCAAGATTCTGAAAGTTATATAACAACCCGAAACTGGTCATACGCTATGCATAACTCTGCACTACTTCACCCACGTATATACTTACATGGGCAAAGTAGTGGGGGGCATTTGTTCCCGCCAAAAATTTCTGCACAGAAGAGTCCAAGATATCAAATGACAGCGATACGCTTAAGGAAATGGGAACCAGTATCTTCCGGGCTGTTTTTTGACAAACTCCCGAATGAGAAACAGATAAATTCTGATGGTATCGAAAGAGGCTCGAAAAACCCTTCGATTTGATATATTATGGGCCTCGTAATTCATTCAGGATCAAAAGTTATGAGGAATTACGTGTCCACACGTGATGGGCCTTTAATAACCCGCTGGAGGAGTCAAAAGATATAATAAAAACTCAGAAAAGACCCCAATGGGGCATCACGTGCTCACACGTGACCATGGGTCACGTGCAGACACGTGATGGGCTTTTAAAACCTCTAAAATAATGAATGGAATTTAATTCTAAAAGTCAGAAAATACCTCAACGAGGTATCACGTGCTTACACGTGACCAATGGTCACGTGTTGACACGTGATGGTTAAAACTGAAACATAAATAAGCGGCTGAGAAAGGAACCCAATTGGGGGTCACGTGCTCACACGTGACCAAAGGTCACGTGCCAGTACGTGACTGGCTTTAAAAGCCTTATAATTTAATAGAATTGAATTCTAAAAGTTTCTGAATCTTTCCAAATGGAAAAGGGTCATGGGGAACCGTTGGATTAAAAATCCAAGGGTGATTAAAAATCACCAATTTATGGAAGAATCCCAAATAAGGAAAGATTCCCCCTAAATCTAACCGAAATAACAAATAGAATATCTTTTGGATTTAAGATCCACGGTGAATAAAATTTACTGAATGATCTAAAGGCCCAGAATTAATGATAAATATAAATCAAATCTCTCAACAATCAAATCAAATCTCTCAATGAGAGATTTACTAAGCAAATTGATTCTTTTCCTTCTCCTATAAATAGGAGCCAAGAAAAGAAGAGAAGGGATCTACTTTTGGGAGAGAAAAATAGAGAGAGGAGAATTTAATTCTCTGCAAAAGAAAAACCCTAGGTAAGAAAAAAGAGGTTTCAAAAGAGAATTTAATTCTCAAAAGAGTTTAACTCTTACATAAAGAAAAGAACTTAGTTCTTTCTCTGGTTGAGGATCTGCAAAGTGCACATCTCCCCATGAACTGAGAATTTAATTCTCATTGGGTTGAGATCCTGTCATGCAGATCTAAAAAACAGAGGAGGAAATGAGTTTTGAGAATTTAATTCTCCCAAACTTTCAGGAATTTAATTCCTCCTAAAACAAAACTAGGGTTTAACCCTAATCAAGAATTTAATTCTTTTACAGATCTGGGAATTTAATTCCTTTAAAAAGAAATCAGGGTTGCATCCTAAATAAGAATTTAATTCTTTCACGATAGGAATTTAATTCCCCCAAAATCATAATTAGGGTTTAACCCTACAAAGAATTCCATTCTTAAAAGATCTCTATTCATGAAAAGAACTAGGGTCACGTGCCCCACGTGACCCCTGAACAGATCCCCCAAAATGAGAAGAGGAAAGTTTTGAGGCAATGCCTCACGTGCTCCCACGTGACCCTCATTATATATGGAACAAAAGCAAAGGCAGGAACAATTCTGGACGTTCTCACGTGTCACCACGTGACCCCTAATAAATGTTCTAATAAATCAGGGCATGATTATACATCACGTGCCCACACGTGATGGCTATGAAAATTAAAAGTGTTTAACACTTGTTTGCAGAACAAAATAAAGTGTATCTGGCCCCACTTTTTGATGTCACCACGTGCTCCCACGTGACTCCCAAAACGCAGAAAGAAAAAGCAAAGGAAATGAAAGCTTTGGGCGCTCTCACGTGTTATCACGTGACCCCTCAGCAAATGCTTTAACAATCAGCGCACTAATCCTCCTCACGTGGCAACACGTGATACTCCAAAGAAAACATAAAAAGTGCTTAACGCTTACTTACAGAACGAAGAAAAGGAGATCTGGCTCCACATTCAGGGCGCCCTCACGTGTCACCACGTGACCCCTAATGAGCAGTATAACGCACAGAGCATGGGCTTTCATCATGTGCTCGCACGTGATGGCCGTCAGAACTAAAGTGTTAAACACTGATCTGCAGAATAAAATAAAGGGAATCAGGGCGCTCTCACGTGTCCACACGTGACCCCTCTCTCCTTAGTGTTTAACACTAATCTGAAGACTTTGTCCTCGGTGTTTAACACTGAGTTTCTTAGTGTTTAACACTAGTTTGGAAAACTCTATTTGCAGTGTTTAACACTGATTTGCTTAGTGTTTAACACTAATTTGAAAACTCTGTTCCCAGTGTTTAACACTGATTATCTTTTAGTGTTTAACACTAACTTGCTAATCTTATTCCCAGTGTTCAACACCGTTGGTCTTTAGTGTTTAACACTAGCTTTAGCCCAATTGGCTAAGTTTCTAGAGGCAAAGCCTCTCCTTCAATGGACCAACAGAGGGTCAATATTTCAAACATAATTGGACTTAGCCCAAACTGGCCATAAGTCCTCAAATCATCTTGAACTGAGCACATCTGCTCTTTCAACCAACTCATTGGTTCAAGGGTACATCTCTGAACTCCTCTGATATTTGTCGTTGTAATCCTTCAACGTCTTCAGAGAGGTGACGGGTCCCGACAACCACACATTAATACGGACTGTGGGGTTCTCAAACCCGCGGACTTATGCGTCCTTAAACTAACGGACTAATGCGTCCTTAAACACACCCATATGGACTGTGGGGTCCTTAAACCCATGGACTTATGCGTCCTTAAACTACCAATGGACCCCCATGTCCTTAAACTGGAGATGGACCACTATGTCCCTAAACTGGAGATGGACCACCATGTCCCTGAACTGGAACAATAGAGCCCAAACGCTCTTTTGTCGGATCTAAACGATCCCGTTAAGTCGATCTTAGTCCCAAACTGGACTAACGTATCCTTAACAACCGTTTAAGTTGATCTTAGCCTCAAATATGGCTAACGTATCCTTAAACCTTCAAACAGACTTTAGTCCCAAATTGGACTATGGATCACCCAACCAACTTTGGTCCAAGGGTACATCTCTGAACTCCTCTGACACCTGTCGTTGTAATCCTTCAACGTCGTCAGAGAGGTGATGGGTCCCGACGGCCATACATTTAATGGACCACCATGTCCCTAAACTGGAACAATCGAGCCTCCAAACGCTCTTTTGTCGGATCTAAACGATCCCGTTGAGTTGATCTTAGTCTCAAATTGGACTAACGTATCCTTAACAAACGTTTGAGTTGATCTTAGCCTCAAATATGGCTAATGTATCCTCAAACCAAAACCCCAAACCCAAATCTAAGAAAATACGGATTTGGACTAATCCACGTCCTACGGGCGACGACATAAATCAGTCTCCGTATACAATCCATGGGCAACCACAAACAAAACAAACACCCACGACACGAAGTGACCAGCTGGAGAAGGAGAAAGTTGTTACCGCGATGCGGTAGCGTAATTAACTGCAGGGGCTTGCGCCTGCAGGGAAGAGCGTCCCCACAATCAAAAACCCTTCAAGCGAGGGGGAATCTGATGAAGTCTGCTACATCGGACGCATCTGTCCAAACCTCCGATACACGGTGCCATAAATCAACTTGGCATCTTCGGAGAGGTGGACGGATAGCACCTATTAGCATCTACTACGAATCTCAGGCAAGACGTCATGTCTCGGCCGCCGTTCGGAGGGGAACAACCCTCGTGCGTTGTTTAGAACCGTTCCGTGTACCGTGCGCGCGTCGCGACATTTCGCCGACGAAGGACGTTCCGTACACATCCGTTCTTGTTCCGTCTAGGCAAGTTAATCTTGCTACATGCTATATAATTAATTTTATACCTATTTAAATAAATACCATACCTATAGTTTAAATCTAGTACCCCATGTTTAATTCTATAACGTTTCGATGTTCCGTTTATATCATTTTAAATCTAGATCATGAAAACTTATCTTGTGACATACTAGATTACATTATACTGCATCCATATCATTTAAAATATATATCGTTGTAATATTTCTTATTATTATCTTTAATTAGTTTATAATCTGCATTTTATAATGTTATACATTTGAAAATATTGTAGTTTACACATGAAACGTCGTTGAAAAAGCGGATACGACAAATCTGAAATTTACTGTACACCTTATCTTATAAAATTCATTATAAATCATAGAAAAATCATTAGTATACGTTCTTTAGTTCGTTACGAAGTTAACTAAGAATACTATAACTCTATGAAATATTTACTTGCAAAATAAATTGTTTAAATAACGTAAAATGCAAATGAAAATGTCTCTAAACTGCTGTCCAGGGAAATTCCAGCAGCAAACTTTCAACTTTGAATGTTCATAGCTTTTTGTAGGGACAACCTGAGATACTTGTACTTATAAAAATAAAAACCTTATTGAATTATCTTTATTTTGGTATAAGACACGTCTCTTTTGGAGAACGTTTGTTATTTTTAAGCTATTTTACAAATCAGGGTGACGCTGAATTTCTGAACGGAACTTTCTTATGCATGGTTAATCAATACCACTTTTATAGTTATTAATCGCTTTGAATATGCTATTCATATTAATATTATTATATCAATATTTTTATCACATATTGCTTAGTTGTACATCCCACATTACTATTTTATAGTTTTATAACTTTTCGGATACCCGTTTGCATCCATCGCATTTAAGATACATATAATTGCATCTATAGATCACATTACTACGTAATACTGTGATATTAACACTCCATGTTTAATAAATTGCATCCTGATTAATATTGGAACTATAAATGTAACCCTAATCGATAACTGTGCATCCATATCCTTGAAATTATATCTATTTGCATACCATATCACATTATTCCATTTTATTGTTATATTAGTACCCCATACTTGTTTTGTGTACCCATACTTATTATAGTTTGATTATGAGCACCCACGTGATACTTGTGCACCCCTGACATGACTTGATACACTATTACTTGACATGACATGATACCTATGTACTACCTGACTTGACCTGATGTACCATGATTTTACCTGTTACCTGATCTTGTTACTAATGCCAACAAACCTGACCTGTAGTCCTCACGGACCGTTCCTGTTGTCTATCCAGACAAACCTGCTCTTACCTGATCCTGTGTTGGTATTAGTTCTTAATTACTGAATACCTGACTTGACATACACAACTTGGGGGTATGGGGAAATCAAAAGTGTAACTTAAAAGGGTATTACTTGATCCGTGGTCCCGGGGGGTAACGGGACAGAGCCATTCGTGACTCTTACATTTTCCTGATCCGTGGTCCTGGGGGGTAACGGGATAGAGCCATTCGTGACTCTTACATTTTCCTGATCCGTGGTCCCGGGGGGTAACGGGACAGAACCACTATTGGTTCACATATTCCTGATCCGTGGTCCCGGGGAGTAACGGGACATATCCTTTGAGTTACATGGAGGATTACTCAAATTGATTTCAAAGACTTGAGAGTAGAAAACCCAGTAGAACAGTTTAGTTTACTCACTGCACACTACCCTGCACTGCCTGATTTATATTACTGTTACCCCTGCTTTTCATTCATGTTTATATTTGCATTGCCTGTTACTCTGTTCATATTTTATTACTTGATGACATGACGCGCTGACGTCTGGGTTTTGAATGGCCCAGATCCTCTACCTCTATTGCAGACTGATCAGGAGTATTACCGCTGTTAGACCGAGCGGTGAAGATCCTGTTGGTATGCAGTTTTACTTTCCAGGTGTTTCATTTATTGTATCTTTTGCTGCCACACATCATTATTTCTTGACTCATTCATTCTGGCTCATGGACATGTACTAGATAGTTTAGCTTACTTCCTGTTCTTGATATCTCTACAGCTGTAATGTGACTGTGAAAGGATTTTTCCTATCCACAGGTAGCATGGTTGGCTATGTCACGTGCCCATCTTAGCATACTCTGGGAAGCGGGGCGTGACATGGTTTCTTTGGTATCAGAGCCATAGGATCTAGGTTAATCGGGTTGATTCTTTTATAGTTGGGTATTAGACCCAATACATGAATCGGAATACTCGAGATTAGGGACATGTCCTGCCACCTTGTTCTCGTGATTCTTGAATCTTATCTTTCTCTTGATCGTCGTCTTGATGATATGCAAACCGCTTTGCATCTCAACTTGAAATCTTTTGGTTCCCTATTGTTTCTCCTTGTCCCTTGGATTCTGATACTAGGATTTGGGCGACTTGAGTGGAGTTATGTGATTGTAACTATGAACTGCAGCATGGTTATAATGCGGTACTCTATTTAAGTAACTTAGAGTCCTAGTCTTGATTCACTTCCTTGTTTCATGGTCGTTATATTACCTTGCTTCTCTTGCTTTCCAGTTCATGTTTTATCGCAAGCTTGAATTCTGTTTACCGTGCTTATCTTCTTCAGTGTTTGGCTTCAGGTGAAATCGTTTCAGGTATCGTACTTGATCATGTCTTCCCCGCATTAGAATTATTCAATTTTGGTGCATCCCTTTGTTTGTTGTCGTCTTGGGAATGGATTTTCTCGGCACTTTCCACGCTCACATTGATTGTAGGGCAAAGAAAGTGATTTTCCAGATTCCTAGACATCCGGAGTTTGTTTTGCTGGAGGTAGCAGTTCTGTCGGGCTAGTCGAGTTTAGAGCTAGGCCGACAAGCAATGTTCTTTCGTCGATGGAGGTTGTTAAAGATGAAGCGCCAGTTGTTGTTCGAGATTTCATAGACGTGCTTGAGGACACATCAGGTTTACCGCCGAAGCGAGACGTGGAGTTCGCGATTGATCTTGTTCCTGGTGCAGCGCCAGTTTCTAAAGCGTGCTATCCAATGGCACCAGTGGAGTTGGAAGAGGTCAAGAAGCAAGTTGCTGAATTGCTAGAGAAGGGTTGAACTCACGCAATTCACCTTGGGGAGCTCCAGTTCTTCTAGTAAAGAGGAAAGATGGCACAAGGAGGATGTGCATCGATTATCGAGAATTAAACCGGGTGACTATTAAGAACAAGTACCCGATCCCTCGTATTGGCGAATTGTTTGAGCATCTTAGTGGCGCAAGGGTATTCTCGAAGCTGGATTTGCGATTCGGATATCATCAGGTCCGAGTTAAATCAGAAGATATTTACAAGACGACGTTCAGAACTCGGTATGGACATTACGAGTACTTAGTGATGCCCTTCGGAGTAACGAATGCACCAGCGATATTCATGGACTTGATGAACCGAATCTGTTCACCATTTTTGGACCAGTTTATAGTGGTGTTCATTGATGATATTCTAGTTTACTCAAAGAATATTGAAGAGCATGCAGAACACTAGAAGATCGCACTGCAGACATTGAGGCAAGAAAGATTATATGTAAAGATGAGCAAGTAAAAGTTTTGGCTTGAAGAAGTGAAGTTTTTGGGGCACGTCATATCTGGAGATGGAATCGCCGTTGACCCCGAAAAGATTGCAACAGTTCGAGATTTGCCGATTCCGAAGAATGTTGCTGAGATCAGAAGCTTTCTTGGACTTGCCGGTTATTACAGAAGGTTCGTGGAGAATTTTGCTCGTTTGGTTAAGCCTTGACCAAGCTTATGCGCAAGGAAGTACCGTTTGTATGGACAGATAAGTGTGCGTCAGCTTTTGAGGCGTTGAAGCAGAGATTGATAACCGCACCTGTTTTAACCGTAACAGACGGTTCCGGAGAATTGGTGATTCACAGCGACGCATCTAGGAAAGGTTTAGGATGTGTCTTGATGCAGCATGAGAAGGTTATAGCTTACGCATCGAGACGGTAGAAGACCCATGAGAAGAATTAACCAACTCATGACTTGGAGATAGCAGCTGTCATTTTCGCTTTGAAGATTTGGAGACACTACTTATTGGGCGAAAGGGTCTGTTCCCGCCAAAAATTTCTGCGCAAAAGAGTCCAAGGTATCAAATGGCAGCGATATGCTTAAGGAAATGCGAACCAGTATCTTCCGGGCTGTTTTTTGACAAACTCCCGAATGAGAAATAGATAAATTCTGATGGTATCGAAAGCGGCTCGAAAAACCCTTCGATTTGATATATTATGGGTCTCGTAATTCATCCGGGATCAAAAGTTATGAGGAATTACGTGTCCACACGTGATGGACTTTTAAGAACCCGCTGGAGGAGTTAAAAAATATAATATAAACTCAGAAAAGACCCCAATGGGGCATCACGTGCTCACACGTGACTATGGGTCACGTGCAGACACGTGATGGGCTTTTAAGGCCTCTAAAATAATGAATAGAATTAAATTCTAAAATCTGTTCCCTGATTAAAAATCAGGAATCACGTGCTCACACGTGACCAATGGTCACGTGTTGACACGTGCTGGTTAAAACTGAAGCGTAAACAACAGCTGAAGGAAATACCTCAATGAGGTGTCACGTGCTCACACGTGACCGATGGTCACGTGTTGACACGTGATGGTTACAACTGAAGCGTAAGTAAACACTGAGAAAAGGACTCAATTAGGGGTCACGTGGCAACACGTGACTGGCTGTAAAAGCCTTGCTGTTCAACATAATTAAATTCTAAAAAAAATATCATTTAAATCTTTCGAAATAGAATTAAAATTCTAAAAGCTTCTAAATCTTTCCAAATGGAAAAGGATTATGGGGACCGTTGGATTAAAGATCCAAGGGTGATTAAAAATCACCAATTTATGGAAAAATCTTGGACAAGAAAAGATTTCCCTGAAAATCTCACCAGAATAACAAATAGAATATCTTTTGGATTTAAAATCCACGGTGAATAAAATTCACTGAATGATCTAAAGGCCCAGATTAATGATAAATATAAATCAAATCTCTCAACAATCAAATCAAATCTTTCAATGAGAGATTTGCTAAACAAATTGATTCTTTTCCTTCTCCTATAAATAGGAGCCAAGAAGAGAAGAGAAGGGATCCACTTTTGGAGAGAAAAACAGAGGGAGGAGAATTTAATTCTCAAGAGGAAAAAGAAAAGAGAGGAGAATTTAATTCTCTGCAAAAGAAAAACCCTAGGTAAGAAAAGAGAGGCTTCAAAAGAGAATTTAATTCTCAAAAGAGTTTAACTCTTATATAAAGAAAAGAACTTAGTTCTTTCTCTGGTGGAGGATCTGCAAAGTGTACATCTCCCCATGAATTGAGAATTTAATTCTTATTGGGTTGAGATCCTGCCATGCAGATCCAAAACATAGAGGAGGAATTAAGTTCTGAGAATTCAATTCTCACAAAATTATAGGAATTTAATTCCTTTGGGATAAAATTAGGGTTTTACCCTAAATAAGAATTTAATTCTTTCATAATAGGAATTTAATTCCTCCAAAATAAAAAATAGGGTTTTACCCTAAATAAGAATTTAATTCTTAAAGATAAGGAGACTTAAAAGATCTCTGTGCATGAAAATACAAAGGTCACGTGCCCCACGTGACCCCTGAACAGATCCCCCAAAAATGAGCTTTGAGGCAATGACTCACGTGTTCCCACATGACCCTCATTATATATGGAACAAAAGTAAAGGCAGAAACAATTCTGGGCGCTCTCACGTGTTACCACGTGACCCCTAATAAGTGTTCTAATAAATCAGGGCATGATTATACATCACGTGCCCACACGTGATGGCTATGAAAATTAAAAGTGTTTAACACTTGTTCGCAGAACAAAATAAAGGGGATCTGGCCCCACTTTTTTGATGCCATCACGTGCCCCCACGTGACTCCCAAAACACAGAAAGAAAGATCAAAGGAAATGAAGGCTTTGGGCGCTCTCACGTGTTTACCACGTGACCCCTTAGCAAACGTTTTAACAGTCAGCGCATAAATCCCCATCACGTGTCAACACGTGATGCTCGAAATAGAAAGGAAAAGTGTTTAACACTTATTCGCAGATTTGAGGATAAAACAAAGGAGATCTGGCTCCACATTTAGGGCGCCCTCACGTGTCACCACGTGACCCCTAATGAGCATTCTAACAGACCAGAGCGGGGGCCTCCATCACGTGCTCACACGTGATGGCCGTCAGAATTAAAAGAGTTAAATACTGATCTGCAGAATAAAATAAGGGGAATCAGGGCGCTCTCACGTGTCCACACGTGACCCCTCTCCCCTTAGTGTTTAACACTAATCTGAAGACTTTGTCCTCAGTGTTTAACACTGATTTTCTTAGTGTTTAACACTAATTTGGAAAACTCTATTTGCAGTGTTTAACACTGATTTGCTTAGTGTTTAACACTAATTTGAAAACTCTGTTCCCAGTGTTTAACACTGGTTATCTTTTAGTGTTTAACATTAACTTGCTAATCTTATTCCTAGTGTTCAACACTGTTGGTCTTTAGTGTTTAACACTAGCTTTAGCCCAATTGGCTAAGTTTCTAGAGGCAAAGCCTCTCCTTCAATGGACCAACAGAGGGCCAATATTTCAAACATAATTGGACTTAGCCCAAACTGGCCATAAGTCCTCAAGTCATCTTGAACTGAGCAAATCTGCTCTTTCAACCAATTCATTGGTTCAAGGGTACATCTCTGAACTCCTTTGATATTTGTCGTTGTAATCCTTCAACGTCTTCAGAGAGGTGACGGGTCCCGACAACCACACATCAATACGGACTGTGGGGTCCTTAAACTCATGGACTTATGCGTCCTTAAACCAAGATACGGACTGTGGGGTCCTTAAACCCGCGGACTTATGCGTCCTTAAACTAACGGACTAATGCGTCCTTAAACACACCCATATGGACTGTGGGGTCCTTAAACCCATGGACTTATGTGTCCTTAAACTACCAATGGACCACCACATCCCTAAACTGGCGATGGACCACTATGTCCTTAAACTGGTATTGGACCACCACGTTCCTAAACTGGCGATGGACCACCACGTCCCTAAACTGGCGATGGACCACTATGTCCCTAAACTCGAGATGGACCACTATGTCCCTAAACTGGCGATGGACCACTATGCCCTAAACTGGCAATGGACCACCATGTCTCTAAACTGGAACAATAGAGCCCCCAAATGCTCTTTTGTCGGATCTAAACGATCCTGTTAAGTCAATCTTAGTCCCAAACTGGACTAACGTATCCTTAACAACCGTTTAAGTCGATCTTAGCCTCAAATATGGCTAACGTATCCTTAAACTTTCAAACAGACTTTAGTCCCAAATTGGACTATGGATCACCCAACCAACTTTGGTTCAAGGGTACATCTCTGAACTCCTCTGACATCTGTCGTTGTAATCCTTCAACGTCGTCAGAGAGGTGACGGGTCCCGACGGCCATACATTCAATGGACCACTATGTCCCTAAACTAGAACAATAGAGCCCAAACGCTCTTTTGTCGGATCTAAACGATCCCGTTAAGTTGATCTTAGTCTCAAACTAGACTAACGTATCCTTAACAAACGTTTGAGTTGATCTTAGCCTCAAATATGGCTAACGTATCCTCAAACCAAAACCCCCAAACCCAAATCTAAGTAAACACGGATTTGGACTAATCCACGCCCTACGGGCGACGACATAAATCAGTCTCCGTATACAATCCACGGGCAACAAAACATAAAACAAACACCCATGACACGAAGTGACCAGCTGGAGAAGGAGAAAGTTGTTACCGCGATGCGGTAGCGTAATTAACTGCAGGGGCTTGCGCCTGCAGGGAAGAGCGTCCCCACAATCAAAAACCCCTCAAACGAGGGGGAATCTGACGAAGTCTGCTACATCGGACGCATGCGTTTAAACCTTCGATACACGGTGCCATAAATCAACTTGGCATCTTCGGAGAGGTAGACGGATAGCACCAATTAGCATCTGCCCCGAATCTCAGGCAAGACGTCCCATGTCTCGGCCGCCATTTGGAGGGGAACAGATTCTGGCACGCCCGGTGGGACCTTTTCCTCTTTCCACTCCACACTTCGTGTGTCGTATTCGCGAACGAATCGCGGTTTGTTAATGGTTGCCCTTGGGTTTCGAGGCACTAAGATTTGGCGTTTCGCTTGGTGCAGAAAGCAAAGGATCAATGGCGTTCACCTGCTCAAAGTGTTCCATATGCAACCGCAACCCGCGTCCTGCCTCAATTGGGGGCATAGCCTATGGGCCCCAAGCGGCCTCCCTTTTCAAGATGCCAGTGGAGCAGGTAACTCAGGCCACCACTGGATTATTCTTCGGGACCATGCTCCCACCGTTGAGCTTCAATGCCACAATGACGTTGCAAGAAGCCCCAAAGAAGTCGGTCTTTGATCGGCTCACCACTGCCGCGACCCCTCTCAACGGGTCGCCCAACTCTAATACCTCAGTTTTCAACAGACTGGGCCAGGACGTCTACAAGCCCGCAATACCCAAAGCTGCCATCCCAAAGCGGATAGCTATCCCGGCTCAAGCGGATGAAATCATTGGAAAGGCTCCTCTTTCCAAGAAGTCAGTTTTTACAAAGCTGGCCATTCCGGTTGCTGCTCCAGGCGAGGTCCTCAAAGCTGCTTCCCCTGCTCAGAGGGGGCTTGATGAAGCTTATCCAACAACGGAGGTGATCTCATCCGCACGACATGCTCGACGTCGCCACTGGCGCCGAGTGAGGAAAGCTGGGGGCAACTCCCCCTCTGAGATAACTTCGCCAGCTCCAACGGTGTGGATCGATACTGCTGTTCCAACCGGGAACAGCTTTGAATTGCTGAACACGGTGCGCAGAAACTCTTCTACCGCCGTACTAAAAAGATCCCCTCCTCCGGTGGAAAATGTTGCGAAAGCCAAGCCAGAACAGTCCACTCAGCGGCTGTCCTCTAAAATCTACAAGGTCTGGCGCCAAGTCCAAGACTCGGTGATTGATCGAAATTTCTCCCGCCAGCAGAAGAAGCTGAAGGTCCGCAGGAAGAAAACCGTCCTGTTAAGCCACAAAAGATGACGACTACTTAGGTGCTCACGACAGCGGCCCCCTCAACGTCAACCACTCCGAAAAGAAGGAGGCCAGAGAAAGCCCCAGTAAACGTGGCAGACCACAAAGACGCTAAGCCTAAACGCCCCAAGTCTGGGGGCATGGTGGTGCACACCGTATACATGGCTTCTGGAAAGGAGAAAAGCCGTGCTTCGACGGGTCACCGACCGCTCACCCGATCCGTGACGAAAACCCAGGAGCAGCAACAGAAGCTTCAGGAGATGATGATTGCAATGGCCGCATTCACCGGGCCAAAAGAAAGCCCGGAGGCATCATCAGAGCAGCGTCACGAACAAGAAACTGATGCTGACTTCTTACGCAGAGTCCTTGAAAAGAAGGACAGAGAAGCCGCAGAGCAAGCGGCTAACATAAAGCAAATGGCGCTCCTCTTCCAAGATATGGTAGGGATGATGCTACAGCCGGACCCTTCAGTTGAAGACCCTCCGATCATTACTGAAGACGATAGAGGAGAGACATCTAATCCTCCTCCGACTCTTTCAACAGCTGAAGATGAAACCATTTCCAAGGCTGCGCTGGATGACTATATAGCTCATTAAATACGGGCTCATCAAGTGAATGAAGCGGCTGCGCAAATTGTTAGAACTGGACGACCCTATCCGGACTGGTATGACCAAATCAGTTACCCGCCGGGATATACGATCCCTAAGTTCCACGTATATAAAGGGACAGGGAACCCACATCAGCATGTCGCTCAATTCAGGGCCTTATGCGGCAATACTGGAGGCGATGACAGACTGTTACTTCGACAATTTGTCGGCAGCTTGGCGGAAACGGCATTCGAATGGTATTCGGAGCTACCTAACGACTCTGTCAAAACATTTGCGGAGATGGAGTTGCTGTTTACACAAAGATTCGCGAGTGCTAATGAACGCACCCCGATGACAGCACTGATCAATGCCAGGATAAGGCCAGGCGAAACGTGGGTTCAATACGCAACACGATGGCGGAATCTGTGGTCAAAATGCGAACAGCGGATCGAAGAAGCACCTGCGGTAGGTATGTTCGTGGGCACTCTTGATCCGCAAGCAACCATATCGCAATTCATGATGTTCTTCAAGCCAACTACTTTCCAGGCCTTGATTGACAAGTTGGCCCAAATGGATCAGATAGATCATAGATCATCTCCTTCAAAGATGGATCCTCAGAATGAAAAGGGGAAAGGAAAAGCAACTTTCATCGCCAATACTCAACAACAGCCGAGCAACTTAAAACCGGTTGTCCGCCAAAGCAACGTACGTCCACACCCATCCCTCGAGGAGAGACTGGGACGTCCTTATTCGTTTCCTCAGGATAAAACAAGGAGACTGTTCGAGCTGGCAGTGCGCAACAGACTCATCCATCTGCCGAATCCAAAACGTCCGTTGCAGACAGGCGATGTCAACGATCTTAATTACTGCCCTTACCACCAAGCGGTAAGCCATCCAATCGAAGATTGCTTCGTCTTTAAGGGATGGATCGAAGATCAGTACCAACAAGGCAAGTTCGCGTTATCCGAAAACTGGAAGGTGAACCCGCCACAGCCTTACACTCCTGAGAAACCAAACACACTGGGGGCAACATGCTCTTTTGTTGAGGAAACTCCATGGGAGGTGGCTCTTTCGGCCAAGACCAAAAGGATGCTAAATGATCTTCAGACGTGCCCGGCGATTATATGGAAGAACCCGTTGGAACCTGAGATCATCAAGAGGATGCTGAAGCCGCGCCCAATTCCAAATATTGGTGGTGATAGCCAAAGCATTCACACCCAGCCGTCAAAATCTTCGAAAAAGAAGGAGAAATCCAAGAAGCCTGTGAAGCCTGGCAACAAGCGCATGGATTTGCAGAAACAGATTGACACACTGGAAGAGTATAACCAGAAGGCGCGGATTCCAATCACGCTCCAAGAGTTTCTCAGCCACGTCCTCGAGGATGAAAACGATGGAGGAGACTCATCAGATGAATCTGAGGACTACGTAGCAAGTTGTCATGTGATCTCTCACTCCTTGATAGATGATAAAGAGGCTCCTTGCACCGAGAAACCGGGGGTGGATCCTGAACCAGAACTTCTGTGGCTGTCAGACGAGATGATCGATGCCTTTCTGAATGAGATTCGTCTGAAAAGTAAAGCCGACCGGGAGCGTGAGATGGCCATATTTGAAAAGGCCAAACGCCGGCGACTGGACAAAAGGGTCGAAACACTCCCACCAGATCAAAGTACATCCGCCGCAAATGAAAGCAGGATCAAGACAAGGAAACGATTCGCCAAAGCCATATCAATGGGGATGAGGCCGCCCTCTTTCAGAAAAAATTCTCCTGGTGGTATACATTTTGATGAAACGGACGTAGACCCTAACATCTGCTTATATCATCAGAGGATCGCACATCCTACTGAAAACTGCAACTCTTTTAAGTGTTGGTGGCAAGGATATGTCGCTCATAGACAACACGTCAATAGAATAAAGCGGGAAGCTCGTAGACAGCGAAAAAATATGACAGATGAGCATAAAATAGTTGCCGGCAATTGTCATAGGGACGAGCCTGGGGGATCACGAGTTTTCACCTTTAGAAGCGATTCTGACGAAGAAGCCGCCCTCAACCCTCTCTTCAAGGAATTCATTTCTAAATCAAAAAGAATTAGAGAGTTGCGAGAACGTTTAGCAGTACAATCTCACGCTACCCGGAAAGAATCTCGGACCCGCAAACGACGGAGCAAACGAAATGAGAAAGGAAAAGGAAAAAACGGCCTTTGTTGCCAACACTCAACAACAGCCGAGTAACCCGAGACCGTTTTGTCGTCAAAACAACAAGCCGCGATACCTCAATGAGAAGTTGAAACGTTCTTACTCGTTTCCCAAAGATAAAACAAAGAGATTGTTCGAGCTAACAGTGCGCAGCGGGCTTATCACTCTGCCAGATCCAAAACGTCCATTGCAACCAGGTGACGTTAACAATCCGAACTATTATCCCTACCACAGAGTAATGGGTCACCCACTCGATAATTGCTACGTTTTCAAAAACTGGGTTGAAGACCAATACCAACAGGGCAAGTTCGCGCTGCCCGAAAAGTGGAAAGTAAACCCGCCACAACAACATGCTTCGAAAAAGGTGGATATGCCGGGGGCATCATGCTCATTCATAGGGAAAGCCCCATAGACCAAAAAGTCAGTAAACTAGAGATGCGTCTCAAATACGGCGACGGCGGACCGAAACGTCCTTAAACTAACGGCGGACCGCAATGTCCTAAAACTTGCAAATGACCGAAACGTCGTTAAACTACTCCCAACCCGCAGCATCTTCAGGATGACGTGCCAAAAAAAATAATAATAATAACGGTATGTCCATAAGCAAAATGGGCACGGATGAAAACCCGAAAGGGCTCCGTGAGTAAAAACAGCAGGGCTACCAGCGAGTGTTCGTGAAAACCCGAAAGGGCGCGACCTCGTTTTAAAAAAAAAAAGAAAAAGAAAAAAAAAAGAGAATAAAAAAAAAGAATAAAAAAAAACGGTATGTCCACAAGCAAAATGGGCACGGATGAAAACCCGAAAGGGCCCCGTGAGTAAAAACAGCAGGGCTATCGGCGAGTGTTCGTGAAAACCCGAAAGGGCGCGACCTCGTTTTTTAAAAAAAAAAGAAAAAAGAAAAAAAAGAGAGAATAAAAAAAAGAATAAAAAAACGGTATGTCCACAAGCAAAATGGGCACGGATGAAAACCCGAAAGGGCCCCGTAAGTAAAAACAGCAGAGCTACCGGCGAGTGTTTGTGAAAACCCAAAAAGGTGCAACCTCGTTAAAAGACACTTACAGGATCCTCTCGACCTTGTAAGGAGAAACCACCTGCGTGAGATCCTTACGGCTCACAAGGGAGCAACACACTTAGGGATACTCACGATTCCTAAGGAGAAATTACACTTGCGAGATCCTCACGACTCGTAAGGAGAACTCTCTTATGGGACCCTCACGGCTCATAAGATTTGAAAGTCTTAAGTTACAGAAACCTTAACCTGTTCTTAAGCAACCCCTACAACCTTTGATATTGCCCTACAAGTGGCTCAATACTGACCCTTGTATACAATCCACGGGTACGAATAAACATTTCCCAAGCAAAGTCATACCCGTGACTAGGGACATGTCCATATGGTGAACAACCCTTATAATTCCTCTCGACTTATAAGGAGAAAACCCTCTTGTAAGATCCTTACGACTTATAAGAGAACATGCACTTAGGAATCCTCATGATTTCTAGGGAGAAAATACACCTACAAGATCCTCACGACTTGTAGGGAGAAAAACCTTTGTGAGACCCTTACGGCTCATGAAGTCAAAAGCCTTAGCCGACAGGACCCTTAACCCTGTTTACTAAGCCACCTTTGTTCAACATCGACAGAGGCAAATGATGATTCGCTCCTGGCAATATCTCAGTTGCAGTGATGCTGATGCCTAAACGGTATCAAATTCCAAGTCCTTTCACGGCAAATAATGATTCGCTCCTGGCAATATTCCAGTCGCAGCGATGCTGATGCCAAGATTGGTATCAGATCCCAAATCCCCTACTCGCGGGAAAAAAAAAATCAGCGAGCCCCTAAATAAAAATGCATACGAAATAACCGAAATGATGGGGCAACTTGCAAACAAAATCAGCAAGTAAAAATGTATGCATGCAAAATAGCCGAAATGGTTGGGCAACTCGCAATAAAAAGCAGCGAGTAAAAAGAAAAATAGCCGAAATGATTGGGCACCGCGAAAAATAGCCGAAATGATTGGGCAATCGTGATTTTCGCGATATAAAAAGCTGAAATGATAGAGCATCGCGGAAAGAATAAAAAAATGAAAGAATGAAACTTTTTGCCCTACAGGTGAAATCACATCGATCCCTGTATACAATCCAGGGGCACAGATAAAGAGGGAACCATACCTTCCCAACAGGCTCCATCAGAAAGCGAAGCCAAATCTCGACGGTTCATAGACAACCTAGAGACAATCTCGACATTTATCGCAATATTACAGACACGATGTCAACAAATGAAGCAAAGGAAGATCCCGAGCTTCAGGGTCTCGACGTCAACATCGACAACTTAGAGATCACCAACGGCGTTTCTTCTCACTCCAACCAGATACAGACATGACGTCAACAACCGACCTCAGAGTCACAACGAAACGGAGCCATGGCAAAGTCCCTAGTTCCAAATCTCAATGGCCACATCTACAGCCTGGAGACCAACAACGGTGGGCTTCCTCATTCCAGCAGGACACGGATGTTACACCATCAAGAGGCGCGATGGCAAAATCCCAGCTTCATCTCAGCATTCGTCTCGATACAGCAGACGCAATGTCAACAACGGCGTTCCATCGCAGTCCAGCAGGATGTAGAAGCAACATCAACAAAAGACCTCACGGTCGAAACAGAGCAGAGCGACGGCAAAATCCCAGCTCCACCTCAGCATTCATCTCGTTACAGCAGACGCAATGTCAACAATGGCGTTCCTTCGCAGTCCAGCAGGATGTAGATGCAACGTCAACGAAAGACCCCATGGTCGAAACAGAGCGGAGCGACGGCAAAATCCCAGCTCCACCTTGACATTCGTTTCGATACAGCAGACGCGAAGTCACTGCATCGTCCTTCCTCCAGCAGGGTTCGGACGCGACAAAAACAAACGAAGCAAAGGCCAAATTCCTAGCTTCAGGGTCTTGACGGCAACTCATATAAAGCCCGAAAGACCATCGGAGATCATCTCGCACCAGCGCGGAGTGGTCACCACCTCGACGATCGTCTCGATACAGCAGATGAAATGTCACTACGGCGTCCTTCCTCCAACAGAATTCGGACACGCCAAAGCAAATGAAGCAAAAGGCCAAATTCCTAGCTTCAGGGTCTTGATGGCAAGTCATATAAAGCCTGAAAGACATTCAGAGATCATCTCGCACCAATGCGGAGTGGTCACCACCTCGACGTTCGTCTCGATACAGTAGACGCGATGTCACCCCAGCGTTCTTCTTCCGACAGGATTCGGACGTGACAAAAAAAACGAAGCAAAGGCCAAATTCCTAGCTTCAGGGTCTTGACGGCAATTCATATAAAGCCTGAAAGACAATCGGAGATCATCTCGCACCAGCGCGGAGTGGTCACCACCTCGACGATCGTCTCGATACAGCAGATGAAATGTCACCCCAGCGTTCTTCCCCCAGCAGGATTCGGACGCGCCAAAGCAAAGGAAGCAAAAGGCCAAATTCCTAGCTTCAGGGTCTTAACGGCAAGTCATATAAAGCCTGAAAGATAATCTGAGATCATCTCGAACCAGTGTGGAGTGGTCACCACCTCGACGTTCGTCTCGATACAGCAGACGCAATATCACCAAAAGGAGCCACGGCAAAATCCCTAGTTCCAACCCTCGACGGTTCACTAGCAACCTAGAGACAACCATGACATTCGTCTCGATACAGAGGACGCGATGCCAGCAAATGAAATAAAGTCCAAATTCCTAGCTTCAGGGTATTGACGGCAACTCATATAAAGCCCGAAAGACCATCGGAGATCATCTCGCACCAGCGCGGAGTGGTCACCACCTCGACGTTCGTCTCGATACAGCAGACGCAACATCACCAAAAGGAGCCATGGCAAAATCCCTAGTTCCAAACCTCGACGGTTCATCAGCAACCTAGAGACAACCACGACATTCGTCTCGATACAGAGGACGCAATGCCAGCAAACGAAGCAAAGGCCAAATTCCTAGCTTCAGGGTCTTAACGCCAAGTCATATAAAGCCTGAAAGACTATCGGAGATCATCCCACACCAGCGCGGAGTGGTTATGACTCATCGAGGCTCTCCAAAATGAGCCTAACCTCAAGTAAAAAGCGGCATGGCAAATTCCTAACGCTTTCTCTTCCGACGTTCAAACTGCCAAGGAGGATTGCTTGAAGACGTCTTGTCCAGATCAGAGACACGGCAGTCGCAGGGCTACTCGAACAGCACGATTGCCTATCGAGGAATATATCAGCTCATGCGACGGTACGACGGCCAAAACCCTAAGTACCACAGACCCTAACGGACTTCTGTCGTAAAGAGCAGAGGTTAACTGTGACGTTAGGATATTCTTGCGAGATCTGCTCGATTCGTTTCGACTCGTGAGGAAATTGATGTCTTTGCGAGAATTTCTCGATTCGTCTCGACTCGTGAGATAAAGCCTTAGGCAGTAGGGATTAAAAAACCTGTTTCCTAAGCACTGGGACCCTACAAGTCGGCCCAAAACGGTCTCTTGCATACTATCCATGGGTCACACTCTCTAAATTCGAATCTCAATAAGGAGAGAAACAACCACTTATGAGTCCTCTCGACTTATAAGCGGGAAAATTCTCTTGTGAGATCCTTACGACTTTCAAGAGAAAACACATTTAGGAGTCCTCACGACTCCTAAGGATAAAATACACCTGCGGGATCCTCTCGACTCGTAGGGAGAAAAGTCTTTATGAGACCCTCACGGCTCATAAAGTTGAAAAGTCTTAGGTGGCAGATCCTAACCCTGTCTCCTAAGCTATCACCGCCCTGCAAAGAGGTCAAGATGGACCATCTATGAGCCACACTCGCCAAAGCTACATGCCACTGAAATGGAAAAGCTACTCATGAGCATATAAACTACTTCACGCCAGAGTAAGATATAAAGAGATAGAAGGGTGTGGCTCATGGAGTTAAGGGTTTGGAACTATATCTCTTAAGAGTCGAGATTTGATTCAATGATAAATGACGACGCTTGTGTCCGCTCGTTATCTTCTCAGATCAAGATTCTGAAAGTTATATACCAATCCGAAACTGGTCATACGCCATGCATTACTCTGCACTACTTCACCCACGTATATACTTACGTGGGCAAAGTAGTGGGGGGCATTTGTTCCCGCCAAAAATTTATGCGCAAAAGAGTCCAAGGTATCAAATGGCAGCGATATGCTTAAGGAAATGCGAACCAGTATCTTCCGGGCTGTTTTTTGACAAACTCCCGAATGAGAAATAGATAAATTCTGATGGTATCGAAAGCGGCTCGAAAAACCCTTCGATTTGATATATTTTGGGCCTCGTAATTCATCCGGGATCAAAAGTTATGAGGAATTACGTGTCCACACGTGATGGACTTTTAAGAACCCGCTGGAGGAGTTAAAAAATATAATATAAACTTAAAAAAGACCCCAATGGGGCATCACGTGCTCACACGTGACTATGGGTCACGTGCAGACACGTGATGGGCTTTTAAGGCCTCTAAAATAATGAATAGAATTAAATTCTAAAATCTGTTCCCTGATTAAAAATCAGGAATCACGTGCTCACACGTGACCAATGGTCACGTGTTGACACGTGATGGTTAAAACTGAAGCGTAAACAACAGCTGAAGGAAATACCTCAATGAGGTGTCACGTGCTCACACGTGACCGATGGTCACGTGTTGACACGTGATGGTTACAACTGAAGCGTAAGTAAACACTGAGAAAAGGACTCAATTGGGGGTCACGTGGCAACACGTGACTGGCTGTAAAAGCCTTGCTGTTCAACATAATTAAATTCTAAAAAAAATATCATTTAAATCTTTCGAAATAGAATTAAAATTCTAAAAGCTTCTAAATCTTTCCAAATGGAAAAGGATTATGGGGACCGTTGGATTAAAGATTCAAGGGTGATTAAAAATCACCAATTTATGAAAAAATCTTGGACAAGGAAAGATTTCCCTGAAAATCTCACCAGAATAACAAATAGAATATCTTTTGGATTTAAAATCCACGGTGAATAAAATTCACTGAATGATCTAAAAGCCCAGATTAATGATAAATATAAATCAAATCTCTCAACAATCAAATCAAATCTTTCAATGAGAGATTTGCTAAACAAATTGATTCTTTTCCTTCTCCTATAAATAGGAGCCAAGAAGAGAAGAGAAGGGATCTACTTTTGGAGAGAAAAACAGAGGGAGGAGAATTTAATTCTCAAGAGGAAAAAGAAAAGAGAGGAGAATTTAATTCTCTGCAAAAGAAAAACCCTAGGTAAGAAAAGAGAGGCTTCAAAAGAGAATTTAATTCTCAAAAGAGTTTAACTCTTATATAAAGAAAAGAACTTAGTTCTTTCTCTGGTGGAGGATCTGCAAAGTGCACATCTCCCCATGAATTGAGAATTTAATTCTTATTGGGTTGAGATCCTGCCATGCAGATCCAAAACATAGAGGAGGAATTAAGTTCTGAGAATTCAATTCTCACAAAATTATAGGAATTTAATTCCTTTGGGATAAAATTAGGGTTTTACCCTAAATAAGAATTTAATTCTTTCATAATAGGAATTTAATTCCTTCATAATAGGAATTTAATTCCTCCAAAACAAAAAATAGGGTTTTACCCTAAATAAGAATTTAATTCTTAAAGATAAGGAGACTTAAAAGATCTCTGTGCATGAAAATACAAAGGTCACGTGCCCCACGTGACCCCTGAACAGATCCCCCAAAAATGAGCTTTGAGGCAATGACTCACGTGTTCCCACGTGACCCTCATTATATATGGAACAAAAGTAAAGGCAGAAACAATTCTGGGCGCTCTCACGTGTTACCACGTGACTCCTAATAAGTGTTCTAATAAATCAGGGCATGATTATACATCACGTGCCCACACGTGATGGCTATGAAATTAAAAGTGTTTAACACTTGTTCGCAGAACAAAATAAAGGGGATCTGGCCCCACTTTTTTGATGCCATCACGTGCCCCCACGTGACTCCCAAAACGCAGAAAGAAAGATCAAAGGAAATGAAGGCTTTGGGCGCTCTCACGTGTTTACCACGTGACCCCTTAGCAAACGTTTTAACAGTCAGCGCATAAATCCCCATCACGTGTCAACACGTGATGCTCGAACTAGAAAGGAAAAGTGTTTAACACTTATTCGCAGATTTGAGGATAAAACAAAGGAGATCTGGCTCCACATTTAGGGCGCCCTCACGTGTCACCACGTGACCCCTAATGAGCATTCTAACAGACCAGAGCGGGGGCTTCCATCACGTGCTCACACGTGATGGCCGTCAGAATTAAAAGAGTTAAATACTGATCTGCAGAATAAAATAAGGGGAATCAGGGCGCTCTCACGTGTCCACACGTGACCCCTCTCCCCTTAGTGTTTAACACTAATCTGAAGACTTTGTCCTCAGTGTTTAACACTGATTTTCTTAGTGTTTAACACTAATTTGGAAAACTCTATTTGCAGTGTTTAACACTGATTTGCTTAGTGTTTAACACTAATTTGAAAACTCTGTTCCCAGTGTTTAACACTGGTTATCTTTTAGTGTTTAACATTAACTTGCTAATCTTATTCCTAGTGTTCAACACTGTTGGTCTTTAGTGTTTAACACTAGCTTTAGCCCAATTGGCTAAGTTTCTAGAGGCAAAGCCTCTCCTTCAATGGACCAACAGAGGGCCAATATTTCAAACATAATTGGACTTAGCCCAAACTGGCCATAAGTCCTCAAGCCATCTTGAACTGAGCACATCTGCTCTTCCAACCAATTCATTGGTTCAAGGGTACATCTCTGAACTCCTTTGATATTTGTCGTTGTAATCCTTCAACGTCTTCAGAGAGGTGACGGGTCCCGACAACCACACATCAATACGGACTGTGGGGTCCTTAAACTCATGGACTTATGCGTCCTTAAACCAAGATACGGACTGTGGGGTCCTTAAACCCGCGGACTTATGCGTCCTTAAACTAACGGACTAATGCGTCCTTAAACACACCCATATGGACTGTAGGGTCCTTAAACCCATGGACTTATGTGTCCTTAAACTACCAATGGACCACCACGTCCCTAAACTGGCGATGGACCACTATGTCCTTAAACTGGTATTGGACCACCACGTCCCTAAACTGGCGATGGACCACCACGTCCCTAAACTGGCGATGGACCACTATGTCCCTAAACTCGAGATGGACCACTATGTCCCTAAACTGGCGATGGACCACTATGCCCTAAACTGGCAATGGACCACCATGTCTCTAAACTGGAACAATAGAGCCCCCAAATGCTCTTTTGTCGGATCTAAACGATCCTGTTAAGTCAATCTTAGTCCCAAACTGGACTAACGTATCCTTAACAACCGTTTAAGTCGATCTTAGCCTCAAATATGGCTAACGTATCCTTAAACTTTCAAACAGACTTTAGTCCCAAATTGGACTATGGATCACCCAACCAACTTTGGTTCAAGGGTACATCTCTGAACTCCTCTGACATCTGTCGTTGTAATCCTTCAACGTCGTCAGAGAGGTGACGGGTCCTGACGGCCATACATTCAATGGACCACTATGTCCCTAAACTAGAACAATAGAGCCCAAACGCTCTTTTGTCGGATCTAAACGATCCCGTTAAGTTGATCTTAGTCTCAAACTAGACTAACGTATCCTTAACAAACGTTTGAGTTGATCTTAGCCTCAAATATGGCTAACGTATCCTCAAACCAAAACCCCCAAACCCAAATCTAAGTAAACACAGATTTGGACTAATCCACGCCCTACGGGCGACGACATAAATCAGTCTCCGTATACAATCCACGGGCAACAAAACACAAAACAAACACCCACGACACGAAGTGACCAGCTGGAGAAGGAGAAAGTTGTTACCGCGATGCGGTAGCGTAATTAACTGCAGGGGCTTGCGCCTGCAGGGAAGAGCGTCCCCACAATCAAAAACCCCTCAAACGAGGGGGAATCTGACGAAGTCTGCTACATCGGACGCATCCGTTTAAACCTTCGATACACGGTGCCATAAATCAACTTGGCATCTTCGGAGAGGTAGACGGATAGCACCAATTAGCATCTGCCCCGAATCTCAGGCAAGACGTCCCATGTCTCGGCCGCCATTCGGAGGGGAACAGGGTCGAAGTATTCACCGATCACAAAAACTTGAAGTATGTGTTCACGCAGAAGGAGCTTAATATGAGGCAGCGTAGATGGTTGGAGCTGATGGCTGACTACGATCTTGATCTTAAGTACCATCCGGGGAAAGTTAATGTTGTACCGGATGCACTTAGTCGAATGCCAGCAATTCACGTGTTGACTGCACAGAAGGAACTTATTGAAGACTTTCGAAGGTTTGATTTGGAGATTGTGCTACCGCATTCTTCGGGACAGTTGATGCAGCTGCAAGTACAGTCGTCGTTGAACGAGAATATTAAAGCAGCGCAATTACAGGACCCAAGATAGCAGAAGTTTCGAGAACAGGTTGAAGCTGGACTTCGAACAGACTTGATGGTTCGTTGTGTTACGGTAGCCGTTTATGTGTGCCAAAAGGAGATATTCACGAAGAACTAATGAAGGAGGCGCACAGTTCAGCATATTCCAGAGGCACGAAGATGTACCGAGATATACGACAGCATTTCTGGTGGGAAGGCATGAAACGGGAGATTGCCCGCTTTGTAGCGAAGTGCTTGGGGTGTCAGCAAGTTAAGGCTGAACATCAAAGGGTTGCTGGTTTATTGCAACCACTTTCGATTCCTCAGTGGAAGTGGGAACATATAACTATGGATTTCGTGACGGTTCTACCGCGGAGTCCAAAGGGCAACAATGCAGTTTGGGTGATTGTTGATCGTTTGACCAAGGCAGCTCATTTCATACTATTGCGGGTTGGTCAATCAACAGAAGCTTTGGCTAAACGGTGCATGCAGGAGATTGTAAGATTGCGTGGAGTACCGGTGAGCATCGTGTTCGACCGTGACACTCGTTCCTTATCGCACTTCTGGAAGAGCTTACAGGAAAGTTTGGGGACTTGATTAAAGTTGAGCACAACGTATCATCATTGGACCGATGGCCATTCGGAGAGAACGATCCAAACTCTTGAAGACATGTTGAGAGCTTGCATGTTAGACTTTAAGGGTTCATGGGAGGATCATCTACACTTGGTGGAGTTTCTGTACAATAACAGTTTCCAGACGACTATTCAGAGGGCTCCATTCGAAGGTTTATATGGTCGCAAGTGTTTTCACCTGTTTGTTGGGACGATGTTGGTGAACGAAGATTTTTGGGACCGGACTTGATCGTGCAAACAGCTGAGAAGGTTAACACTATCCGGAATCGTATGATAGCAGCACAAGACCGACAAAAAGGGTTGGGCAGTTACGTCGAGAAGACCTCTAGAGTTCGCCGTGAGTGATGTGGTGTTCTTGAAATTATCACCGACTAGAGGGGTGATCCGTTTTGGAAGTCAAGGAAAGCTTAATCCTCGATTCGTTGGACCTTTTGAAATTTTGGAGCGTGTTGGAGAGGTAGCATGTCGTTTGGCTTTACCGCAACCCCTGGCAAATGTTCATGACGTGTTTCACATATCTCAACTCCGTAAGTATGCTCGAGATGAAACACATGCTGGATCATTCGGAGCTGACTGTACAAGAAGATTTGACTTTTGAGGAGCGACCGATATCGATTGTGGATCGAAGAGGACAAGTTTGAAAATCAAGGTTACCTCTCTTGTATCTGTTTCTTGGGGTAATCGCTCACATGGATGATCAACTTGGGAAACGAGAAGATGAAGTCCGAAATTTCCACATCTATTTTTGTAGTTTCTTGTTTGTTTATCCTATCTTGTTCTTGGAATTTCGAGGACGAAATTCTTTTGTAGTTGGGTATAATTTAACACCCGAGTTTATTTATACCAATTCCAGTTTCTGTATTTACTTATCCATGGTTTATTCTTGATTTAGCGTGTTTGGGTGCGAATGGTATTTTACATATTACTTTGCATTCGACCCGACCCGCTTGCTTGAACCTGTTTAACTCTTATTTATATATTAGCTTGACTTGTTACATAGACACGTGCATCTCATGTATACTGCATACTGGCATTTTACCTAGTATTGCATTTTTTACCATATAACATTTTAGGTCATGTAAAATAATTTAAAATTGCATTTCATAACCTGCAAGATACCCCTAACCCCGTGGTAGCATCCACGCATCTTGTTCTCGTCCCATTCAGTGAAACAGACGTGTTTGGATGGCTACGTGCATGTACGTGCATCCGTTCTTGGGGGTATGCATTTTCGTTACCTGAGCATTCATTTTGAATTTTGAAAGTCGCACATATTTTTTGTATTTTAAATCTGAATTTTTAGACCCGACCTGGGCGCGTTTTAAAATATTTTTTATCCCGCCAAAATTCAATTTATTTAATTTTAAAATTTAGTTTAAATATTTTCATACGATTTCTTTAACAAACTGAAATCTCTTATCTAAAATTTTAAATCTAAAAATCTTTTAAAATTTTAAATCTAATTTCCTAACAAACTAACAACTCCTTTCTCTCTCTCTCTCCTCTGAATATATATATATATTTATATATATTTTATTTATTTAAATTTTCTTTCCTTATTTAATACACAACCTCTTCTTCTTACTTCTTCTTCTTCTTTCTTCTTTCTTTTTCTTGATCTTGTTTCTTGATTCCGGTGATCACGGCTGGAGTCGTGCTCGTCGCGATGATCCGAATGATCCAGTGAACGTACCTGACTTGCGTGATCACCCTCGTGCGTTTTTTGGAACCGTTCCGTGTACCGTGCGCGCGTCGCGACATTTCGCCGACGAAGGACGTTCCGTACACATCTGTTCTTGTTCCGTCTAGGCAAGTTAATCTTGCTACAACAACAACTGAGCCTTTTATCCCAAGCATATGGGGTAGGCTACATGAACCAACATGAGAATCACGCCGGGTCCAGCACATGAATCCTCTGTCTCCACTCACTTCTATCGAAGAATATACTTTCATTGAGTCCTTTGACAACCATATCGTTTCGTATCACCTCCATCCATGTTTTCCACGGTCTCCCTTTTGCCCTTTTGCCATTGCCCATATCGAGAGTATCTATTCGTCGGACCGGTGCTTCCATAGGTCTGCGTCGCACATGACCAAACCATCTTAGCCGGTTTTCCCGCATCTTCTCCTCCACAGGTGCTACACCAACTTTTGCACGAATATCCTCATTCCGCACCTTATCTTTTCTAGTGTTACCGCACATCCAACGAAGCATGCGCATCTCCGCTACGTGCATCTTCTGTGTATGATGCTTCTTAGGAGCCCAGCATTCTGTACCATATAATAAGGAAGGCCGAATAGCGCTCCGATAAAACTTCCCTTCAATTTTAACGGAAAGTTACGATCACACAAAATCCCTGTTGCACTCCTCCATTTCAACCAACCAGCTTGGATCCTTTGATTAACATCACTATCGATCTCCCCGTTCTTTTGGATGATGGAACCTAGATATCTAAACTGGTCGCTCGGTGATATCTCTTGCCCTTCCAATGTTATACCAATATGGTTTTGACTTCTCTGGCTACTAAATTTACAGTGCATATATGCTGTCTTGGACCTGCTCAATCTGAATCCTCGAGATTCCAATGTTTGCCTCCATAATTCCAATTTGGCATTAACCCCTGCTTTCGTCTCATTTACTAGAACAATATCATCAGCGAATAGCATACACCAAGGTACCTCATCTTGGATAGTTCTAGTAAGCTCATCCATCACGATGGTAAACAGGAATGGACTTAATGCAGATCCTTGATGTAAACCAATAGTAATCGGAAAATCACTCGTTAAGCCGCCGCAAGTTCTGACATTTGCCACTACTCCGTCGTACATATCCTTGATTATGTCAATATACTTGACGGGGACCCCCTTCTTCATCATTGTCCCCCATAATACCTCTCTAGGTACCTTGTCGTACGCTTTTTCTAAATCAATAAATATCATATGCAAATCTCTTCTCCTCTCTCGAAAGCGCTCGACAAGTTGACGAAGCAAATGAATCGCCTCTGTCGTCGATCGTCCAGGCATAAACCCAAATTGGTTCTCTGTTATCTTAATATCCTTCCTTAGCCTGTGTTCAATCACTCTCTCCCAAAGTTTCATGGTGTGACACATTAGTTTTATTCCACGGTAGTTTGAGCAACTTTGAATGTCACCCTTGTTCTTGTAGATAGGTACAATGATACTTTTCCTCCATTCATTTGGCATCTTTTTTGTCTGCCAAATCTTATTAAACAGATCTGTCAGCCATTTAACGCCTATTTCTCCTAAGCATCTCCAAATCTCGATAGGAATCCCGTCAGGACCAACCGCTTTTCTTAAACTCATTCTGTTCAAAACTTCTTTAACCTCAGGAAGTCTTATTTTACGCATGAAATCACGGTTTATATCTTGAGATTGAATTACAAGTCCATCCAAATTCTTAGTAAAGCTCTCATTGAACAATTTGTCAAAATAATCTCTCCATCTTTCCGTGATATCCTCATCTCGAACTAAAACCTTCTGATTTTCATTTTTGACACACTTCACCGCACATAAGTCTCTAGTCTTCCTTTCCCGCATTCGAGCAATCCGGTATATATCATTTGCAGCCTCTTTAGTGTCTAATTTCTTGTACACCTCCTTGTAGACCTTAGATTTAGCTTCCCGAACAGCTTTCTTAACTTCCTTTTTAGCCATTTTGTACTTCTCAAATCTCTCCACATCTCTACTTTTCTTCAAATCTTTATAAGAATCCCTTTTAACTTTAATAGCAGCCTTTACATCTTCATTCCACCATGATATGTCCTTAGATGGTGGAGCACCACCTCTCGACTCACCAAGTAGATCTCTGGCTACCTTCTTGATACAACTAGCCATTTTGTTCCATGTTTTGTCTGGATCATCTTCCGACTGCCAATCCGCTTCTTGTACTACACGATCTATAAAAGCCTTTTGGTTACCTTCTTTCAATCGCCACCATTTAATTTTAGGCTCTACCTTACGTCTAATCTTCCTAGGTTCTCTTCTAAATCGAAAATCTAGAACTAAAAGTCTATGTTGAGTGGTTACACTCTCACCTGGTACTACCTTACAGTCGATACAACAACCTCTATCTATTCTTCTCGTCAGAAAAAAGTCTATTTGACTAGCACTTGATCCGCTCCTAAAAGTGATAAGGTGGGACTCTCTTTTCCTAAACCAGGTGTTTGCTAAGATCAAGTCATAAGATAAAGCAAAATCTAGAATCGAGTCACCTACTTCATTCCTTTATCCAAAACCAAAACCTCCATGGATAGTATCAAACCCACTACGACTAGTACCTACATGTCCATTAAGATCACCACCAATAAATAACTTCTCTCCACTAGGTATACTTTGCACCACCTCGTCTAAATCCTCCCAGAATAGACGCTTACTAGCGTCATCAAGACCTATCTGTGGTGCATAAGCACTAATAACATTAAGGATCTCTCCACCTAGAATAAGCTTAACCAGTAAAATTCTATCACTTTTTTTCCTAATCTCAACTACATCCTCAAGCAACCGTCTATCTATGATTATGCCTACCCCATTACGATTTTTATCTCTACCCGTATACCAAAGCTTATAACCCCAAGGCTCTATGACTCTACTCTTTTCACCTACCCACTTAGTTTCTTGCAAACACATAATACCAACTCTCCTCCTAATCATCACCTCCACTAATTCTAATAGTCTACCCATAAGGGAACCTATGTTCCAGGAAGCTAGACGGATCCTATGAAACCCTTGCTTATTTGTCACTACACCCGGGGTCCGATGTAGCGCGCCGTCTCTGGACGACGACCCTTGCTTATTTGTCACTACACCCGGGGTCCGATGTAGCGTGCCGTCTGTAGACGACGATGACCCTTGCTTATTTGTCACTACACCCGGGGTCCGATGTAGCGCGCCGTCTCTGGACGACGACCCTTGCTTATTTGTCACTACATCCGGGGTCCGATGTAGTGCGCCGCATCTGGACGACGACCTAGAAGCCCTTGCATATTTAACACTACATCTGGGATCCGATGTAGCGCGTCGCTGAGTAGGGGACGCCCCAACGATATTCTTATTATGGTTCATGTCATAGAATGTGACAAAATTTTATGTTGGCTGTCACAAGCCTACCACAACCCTCACCCTTTCTCATCCGGACTTGGGACCGGCAACGGTGGGGTTCAAGTTAATCTTGCTACATGCTATATAATTAATTTTATACCTATTTAAATAAATACCATACCTATAGTTTAAATCTAGTACCCCATGTTTAATTTTTATAACGTTTCGATGTTCCGTTTGCATCCGTTTATATCATTTTAAATCTAGATCATGAAAACTTATCTTGTGACATACTAGATTACATTATACTGCATCCATATCATTTAAAATATATATCGTTGTAATATTTCTTATTATCATGAAAACTTATCTTGTGACATACTAGATTACATTATACTTCATCCGTATCATTTAAAATATATATCGTTGTAATATTTCTTATTATTATCTTTAATTAGTTTATAATATGTATTTTATAATGTTATACATTTGAAAATATTGTAGTTTACACATGAAACGTCGTTGAAAAAGCAGATACGACAAATCTGAAATTTACTGTACACCTTACCTTATAAAATTCATTATAAATCATAGAAAAAACATTAGTATACGTTCTTTAGTTCGTTAAGAAACTAACTCAGAATACTATAACTCTATGAAATATTTACTTGCAAAATAAATTGTTTAAATAACATAAAATGCAAATGAAAATGTCTCTAAACTGCTGTCCAGGGAAATTCCAGCAGTAAACTTTCAACTTTGAATGTTCATAGATTTTTGTAGGGACAACCTGAGATACTTATACTTAAAAAAATGAAAACCTTATTGAATTATCTTTGTTTTGGTATAATACACGTCCTTTTTGGAGAACGTTTGTTATTTTTAAGCTATTTTACAAATCAGGGTGACACTGAATTTCTGAACGGAACTTTCTTGTGCATGGTTAATCAATACCACTTTTATAGTTATTAATCGCTTTGAATATGCTATTCATATTAATATTATTATATCAATATTTTTATCACATATTGCTTAGTTGTACATCCCACATTACCATTTTATAGTTTTATAACTTTTCGGATACCCGTTTGCATCCATCGCATTTAAGATACATATAATTGCATCCATAGATCACATTACTACGTAATACTGTGATATTAACACTCCATGTTTAATAAATTGCATCCTAATTAATATTGGAACTATAAATGTAACCCTAATCGATAACTGTGCATCCATATCCTTGAAATTATATCTATTTGTATACCATATCACATTATTCCATTTTATTGTTATATTAGTACCCCATACTTGTTTTGTGTACCCATACTTATTATAGTTTGATTATGAGCACCCACGTGATACTTGTGCACCCCTGACATGACTTTATACACTACTACTTGACATGACATGATACCTATGTACTACCTGACTTGACCTGATGTACCATGGTTTTACCTGTTACCTGATCTTGTTACTAATACCAACAAACCTGACCTGTAGTCCTCACGGACCGTTCCTGTTGTCTATCCAGACAAACCTGCTCTTACCTGATCCTGTGTTGGCATTAGTTCTTAATTACTGAATACCTGACTTGACATACACAACTTGGGGGTATGGGGAAATCATAAGTGCAACTTAAAAGGGTATTACTTGATCCGTGGTCCCGGGGGGTAACGGGACAGAGCCATTCGTGACTCTTACATTTTCCTGATCCGTGGTCCTGGGGGGTAACGGGACAGAGCCATTCGTGACTCTTACATTTTCCTGATCCGTGGTCCCGGGGGGTAACGGGACAGAACCACTATTGGTTCACATATTCCTGATCCGTGGTCCCGGGGGATAACGGGACATATCCTTTGAGTTACATGGAGGATTACTCAAATTGATTTCAAAGACTTGAGAGTAGAAAACCCAGTAGAACAGTTTAGTTTACTCACTGCACACTACCCTGCACTGCCTGATTTATATTACTGTTACCCTTGCTTTTCATTCATGTTTATATTTGCATTGCCTGTTACTCTGTTCATATTTTATTACTTGATGACATGACGCGCTGACGTCTGGGTTTTGCATGGCCCAGATCCTCTACCTCTATTGCAGACTGATCAGGTGTATTGCCGCTGTTAGACCGAGCGGTGAAGATCCTGTTGGTATGCAGTTTTACTTTCCAGGTGTTTCATTTATTGTATCTTTATCTTCCGCACATCATTATTTCTTGACTCATTCATTCTGGCTCATGGACATGTACTAGATAGTTTAGCTTACTTCCTGTTCTTGATATCTCTACAGCTGTAATGTGACTGTGGAAGGATTTTTCCTATCCACAGGTAGCATGGTTGGCTATGTCACATGCCCATCTTAACGTACTCTGGGAAGTGGGGCGTGACATTTTCTAAGAATTGTGTGCTTTGAAAACAAGTTCGCGGCGAAGCTCCGACAAAATTTCGGCGGGAATTCCGGCGACGTTTTTAGAAACAACCGGCGACGAAGCAATGCCTCGGCAATTCCTTTAGTTCCCCTACACTCCTTAGTATAGATCGAAACCCGTAAGTCCCTTTCTATCCTTCTTTTTATTTCTCTAAAATACGAAATTACGAAACCCGACGGATTCGGAACAAATCCGATTTCCGACTCGGTTTTCTAAAAAATTTCACTTCTAACCAATACATTCATGCCTAAACATCCTTATCTTGACTATTAAACTTTTAAAAATCAATTTGAACAAGTTTTCTCACATGAAATGATAACCTTTTCAATTTATCGTATTTTTTCACTTTAATACCATCATATTTCTATTTCACATTTAACCCTTAATTTTGCTATACATTTAAAGTAGAGCACAAGGTAATGACCTACCTCCACACACACGAAAATACAACCCTAAGTGATATCATCAAAACTTAGAATACGATAAAAACAATACTTTCATTTAAATACCATATTCTTAATAAAACCATTCTTAAAAGTTTTAGATTTGATACACTTTTAAATAAATACCTCTTATTACGAAAAACACGATAAGTTATGGACATCGATCGTTTATCTAAACCAGACTTTGTGATGTCTAGGCAAGTGTGTCTAAGGCGAGTGGTTACTTAATTAGGGCCACTACTTGTAGTGGAGAGCCTCCCACTCACCTGGCACTTACCTGGCCGCAATTGGCGGTGAAGAGGCGATTTGAGGGTTCTAACGACTTGTCGTTTAGACCATTTAGAAATAGGCTAGTTGGCTTAGGAAACCCTAGAATCTAGAATACGGAAAATTACACTTTGCAAATAAATACCTTTTACTTTATAAAACTGTTTTCTAAAGGATTAGTATTTTACAATCTTTGCAAAGCGCCGCTACAACCCATCTTTGGGGAACCCGTTCGGGATCGTGCGGTTTATCGCGCACCGTCGGGCTAGTAGTGCGAGATTCAGACCTCCGCAAGGAGCATTCGGTCTCGAAAGGTTTAAAATACGACATCTTAAGAAAATGAGATTTTTGGAATATAAAATATTTATTAAAAATTATTTTTGTATAAACATATGTATATTTATCATTTAAATATCTATTTTACTATAATATAAATTTTCCACTTTTTCCTGAAAATCACAATAATAAATTTTACACTAAAATACCATGAACTTCAAATAAATTAATATTACAGATAAATACCTATAATTAGGATATTTTCACTAGAAATATCACAACACAAAATGCACCCTCATTACAAATCTAAAGACGAACAATAAATACTTGAGGTGTATTTTGAAAAGTATATAAAGGTATTTTTACATAAAACCCCCTCAAGTTTTATAAATTATCCTAAGGACCTTAGCAATTATAAGACTTCGATTCACATTTCTGATTGTCTGACTCGGGTTTGAGTCTGATTAATCTGACTTGAATATGATTCAAGTCAATCGATAATCTACAAGTTTCCACTTTAATATGAACTCATGAATTCATGAATCCAATATCAATCTATACATCTTGACTGAACCGAACCATGGATATACCTATTCCTTTTACATGATTCTCAGTATTCCATTTACATGATTCTACGGTTATAACTGTTTCCTGATATCATGGTTTCGGTCAGTCAGTTAATCAATCTTACAATCAATACAATTTACAAGCTAACAATACAAACAAGACATCGCGGGGTTTAAAGGGTAGACTGGTACGGAATATGTTAAAGGTGGCACGAGGTGGTCACTTAAGATGTAATTACATCCATGCCGTTGTTCCGTGGTATTATCGACGGAGCCTTGTACTACAGGTTACCAAGGTCCCCGGTGTAAGTGGGACTCCCCTCGTATACACTGGCATCTTCTGTACCAGGCTACAAACAACAGCGTTAATACAACATTACAATATTATAATACGACATTAAAATCTACTCTCTCTCTCTCTTACTCTCTGTCTATTTCTCTCTTATCTTTGGGACTTACCGAGCGACCTGTTCGCTGACGACATTCTATTTCTTTCTTCTTTGAATGTCGTCGGGTAGTTTGGACCCGGCGGAGATCGAGCCATCTTAAGAAGACTTGAAGCAGTTTGCCGAAGACCCTGCACTTTAGTTTCATTATACACTTTCCCTTTCTGTATTTTTTTTCATTTCCTGTTATGCCACTGTTTAGGCATCATTTTATTTCAGTTGTATTTCCTTTTCATGCATTGTACAAAAGAATGTTAATAAATAAAAGTTGCTATTCCTTTTATATCTTGTCTCTTGTGTATTTATTTTATATTGCTTAGATACGCTTAGCGTATGTACTTCTGAGTATATACGTAGCGGGCCTCGTCGCGTCCCCTTCGCCGTATACCGGGAAGGGGGGCGTGACATATACTTTGGACCAAGAAAGTTTGCTTTTTGGGCACTTGGGGAACTCAAGAAGATTCTTGAGTTTCCAAATGAGGTAATCCTTTCACAAATTGTGTAGTATTTGCATTCCTTTAGCCTCTTGTGTAGTTTAAAATCGATTTGGCGAACTTTAGTGAACTTTGGGAATTTCTAGAGAAGGTTAGGGTTTAATTTGAGTTGTGTTAGTGTAATTGGGATTTAGTGATGACCTTAAACTCCCTTTAGTGCTAAATACCTAAACCAAACACAAATACCAAACCTGAAACAGGAAACAGAAACTGTCCATGCCGATTTGTGAGAAAATTAAGGGTGCAGGGAAATCTGGAGTGATCCGGGGCCATTACTAGATGAGCAAACAACTTCAAAGACCTAGACAAACCACCATGAGACCACCCTGTGAAGACGACACCCCAACTCCCCAGCAAATCTAAGCAGGTCGGATTTTAGGCTAGTTTGGCCGGCTACATTGAGGGGATAGGTGCCCAGGTTGCCTCCATAGCTCATATACACCCTATATATCACCCCCGTATTGTTTGGGCAACTAGTTTTTCCCTTAAATAAAATCTGGGACCACTTTCTGTAGTTGTTGTTTTGATTCGGGTTACGTTTTACGTATTTTGAATTCTGGATTTTAGTAATTTGGTTTTAACCCGATGGTTTGACGTTTGTACATCGACATCGAGGGTTTGTTTGGTTATTCTTGTGTGCGTAGGTTATAGGTTTTGAGCTATGTGTGATACGCGTGCTGATTTGGTTTTCGTATATCATTTCGATTTCGAATTGGATTTTAATACGGTATGATACGTTGTGATATGTAGGTACTCCCACGAGGAATTCGAGACGACAAGCAAGTGCGTGGCGACGTCGGCATCGGCAAGCGAAGGTCAATGTGAGTAGATATATATCTACGGGGGAAGTCGAGTGGATGGCGTATAGCACCCCCGCAGTTCGTAGTATAGCTTATGATATGTTATATATGTATACGTGTGGTTTGCGAACTTAGATGATTAGCAAGTAGGATCTTAGATGATCATGAGCTAAATTGTAAGATTGGTTGTTAGTGTCATTAGTTAGTTTAGTCGTGAACCCTAGAATAAGGTTTACACCCACACGCACACACATGCTTACTTTGTTTTACTTGTGCGTATATGGGGATATGTATATATATACATACATGGGTATGGGACTATGTATATATATATACGTATACCTATACATGGATGATGAGAATTCTATATGGTATTTAGAGATGAGTCGATGAGATTAGGCATGATGCCATGAGATCGGTGATATGTTTTGAATCGTATTATGAGATACGACAAGAGATTTTAGCGGGCCTTTAGGCGTGTATTTTTATACACGCATATATATGCAGATGGTATTAGTTTGTACTAGACTTAGATCAGTACCCCCAGTTCATGAGGTATGATGATAATGATACTGAATAATTGATGAGATATATATGATATTCGACTTGTACCCAGATTTGGGATGTCGTACGACGGATTTACGTACGAGCTATATATTGATGATAGATCCTCACTCTTGACTCGAGAATGTCATAATATATATTGTATCGTATGTGATACTATTGAGGCGGGATTACCGACTATTATATTATATGTATCGACTCGGATTTAGGTGGTTTCCTTAACTTTCGATTAGTCATGTAGTTTACTTATAGATGTTCGACAAGACTCGAGTCATTCCTATTTCAAAACTAACGAATCGTGAGTATTTTAAAGCAGGCCAAGGGATTCTATAGATATTTTTAAAAGACGCATCTTTTCTTAAAAACACCGTAACCCTTATTTTTCTAAACACCACGATTCGTGTTATTTCAAATGGCAAAACTATATGATATATATATATATATTGATATAGATTCTTCACTGTTGTGTTTATTATTCATTTTCCACATATTCTTGCTATTTGTATCGCATCACATGTTTAAATGTGTTTATTGTTATATTAAACCCATGCTGTCAGGACACCAGCACCATTATCGATGATGCGTATGTTCCATGTACACCTGCTTGCCGGCTCACACACTTCATCATCGATAATTGCCATGTCACTACACAGTAGGATTGCTGACATCAGGATATGACTCATTGCATTATATACTTGCGTACATACATATTGTACACCCATACTTGCGTACACACATATTGTACTCCCATGCTTGCATACGTACACATTTGCACATGCATAGATGATTATGGCTTGATTTTGGGGATTTAGGAACCGCATGATATATTTTTAAACTGGATTCATTAAAAGAGCGGTTTTCCTTCGATATGTGCATATTACCGTTTTATATTGCATGATATACTGATATGCTTACATTTCTATTATATGTCGCATACATCATGCTTTATGATTATACGCATTGAGATATGTTATTTCCATGATATTTCTGGATTTGAGAACCGTGGGTATTTTAAAAGAAAATATGTGCTGTTTTAAAAACCCGGTTTCTCTTATATGATATTTCAGCGGGCACCATGAGTTTTATCAGTTCTGATATATATATACCCCATGCGAGGAGGAGTCGTGGGCCGTGTACGGGTATATGGTGGGGCCCGGAGGTACCCGGGGTAAGAAAGGTATGTCGATGGACCACGCTGATGAGCCTGACAGGGGAACCATACTTACCGGTGATAGCATTTGGGCTCGGCGGATATCCGGAGGATACCGACCGGAGTCGAGAGATGATACGGGCCGATCCGGACTGACGGAGCCCGTGGGCCGATCCAGACAGATGGAGCCCGAGAGATGAGGATTTACGTGTCGATACTGGGCACGGTTTTCATGATGTTTCGAGTGTCGATGCTGGACACTCAGGTTCCATAATTTTGATGTGTCGCGAGGGACACACGTTGATTTATATCCTCATACTTTCATGCATATGCTTTATGATATTTACATGCATGATGTTTTTGTGTCATTGGTTGACCCGTGGACGAGATCCACATGCATACAGGTATCGATTACATAGTTGGATGATATCCACATACTTATAGACTTCATGATATAGTTGACACTGACTCCATGTTGATTGCATTGATCATACCTTATATTTATGATATGTTGCTACCTGAGGCACTAACACGAGCACTTGGTATTACACTTGGTATAGATGTTTACTCTTGCCACATTTTCTTGCTTCAGACTTTATCATATTGAGGATATATATATCACTGATCGTTTGACCTAGGATTGAGTCATACATACGATTTCTGCTCTGTGATGTTTTCTACTCACAAGTTGGCAACTCACCCCCGTTATGCCACAGTTCTTGCAGGTTTTTGCCGTACAGGTTTCATTGCGGCTTTCTGGCACACTACTTCCATTCTAGGTGATTGTTGTGGTAGGTGGGTTCACTCGTATCGTGACCACCCTTATATATTATTTTCATTGTTGTATCTAGAAACTCCATCAACCAGACTTGTATTATTCATTTGACTTAGCAGGCCAATGATGTTTATTCTTTCGACCTTAGAGTCGCACATTGTATTATTATGGATTTCATGTTGTTTCGAGTTTCCTTTTCGGTTTTGATCCTCGCCCTTGGCGTTGTATATTATATTGCTTGCGTGGTTGTGACTGTCAATTGACGAAGAGCTAGCTCCCGCTTGGAGATGCCTTTTATCATTATGCATATATTATTCATGTTGTACCCCGTTTGGGGCCGGTATTTACAAAGGAAACTCTGTCGAAATTTTCAGAAATGACTTGATGTTTTAAAAAAGCATAATTCGGCTTATGCTATTAAAACCACTTGCTTTTAAACAAGTTTTTCCTTTATTTATTATTTAAAATGGTTTTATATTTCTGGGCTTTTGGCTTACTTGAATTAGATGGGGTCCTATAGAGTTCATATGATTTAAGGGCCAGTCACGTTCCATTTCGGGTCGTGACAAAGTTGGTATCAGAGCGCTAGGTTAACCTTGGTTCAAGTCTAAGTTTGACTATGCGGAGCCTAGAGCGTTTGTATATATTCGGATCTTAGGCTTTACCTTACGGAACTTAGACTTAGTCGAGGGGGTATTAGACCCAAACTTTCATCACGTAGATTGACCTTGGTTGATGGAGTAGGTGACTTAAGGAGAGTGACGTACCGTGTGTATATTCCGCGGCATACTTATGATACGCTACTCCGCTTAAGAAATCTTAGGATGTGCATTTCCTTGCACAGCATTATATTCATTCATGATCTATCCTCATCGATATCGGTTTATGGTTTTACTGCCATGATTACACGGGCAGAGAGAGCTATGGCTAGAGTTGCGTCGGCATGAGCTCGTCATGAACAAGGATTGACTAAGGCATGATTCCAGGGACATACGATTTTCTTAGAGGCGTCGTTTTATTGTGTTTTCGCGCCAGGAACGTTTGATAGATCGCTTTTACGAGATTACTCGGACGTGCAGATCAGCACCAGAGGATTGAGCCACTGATGGAGGCCAGCCATAAAGCAATGACCGTCAATGCACAGATTGTTCTTGATGATTGAGACACTGTTCAGCGTGCAAACGAATGAGCCAGTTGTTGCTGCGAACGACGAGATATCGCCCCAGATGTTGGAGCTATTGCGGTACGAGTTGTACTTATAGATATGATAGAAGGTCGCTAGTCACCCGAGTATGAATGACTAGGACATGTGGTTCGTTCGCTTAACCCGATGCGAGGTCATCAGATTGATTAATTCCAGCTAGAGACGACTTCACACAGGTACGTTGAGAGTCGATAGAGACGATCGAATGTCAGAAGCCCATTTTCCAAGTTTAAAGTATTCAGAGACAAATACAAGTAATGCTATAGATCCTCTAGAAGAATGAAACCCTAACTCGACATAATGACCATGAGAACGCTTTGAAACCTTAGGGTTTGCGGCAGTTCAGCGGTGCCATTAGTGAGGCTTGGGTGTGCCCTTCTACGGTTGGTCAATAGGTGCTGTGGCATGTACTCAATATTATTAAACTGTACTCAAGATGTTAAGCTCTTGGGGGATTATGAGGTTTTGACGAATCGATCGAATGGTTCGACATCTTTCGAATATCATGTGATGGGATACATTGCTTGGGAGACTCCAGATATGAGTATAGCCGTTGGAGCGCAGTCCATGCAGCCATGAAGAGACGAGTCCGAATCATTCGACATTAGAGAAAAGTGGAGTAAGAGGTTCGTACGAGATCTTGACGAAACGACGTTCCACTCCGCTGACATCAGAGATGTGATACGCATGCAGAGGCGTTGTATATGGATATATCTTCCAGAAGGAGTCATGACGAGTATGCAGCTGTTCCGGAATAAGAAATAGATTTAGTAAAAGATGAAAACTTCCGGGCAGTTCGACAGAAGCAAGATTTGGGAGAGATTTCGACAGAACCTTTCTGGAATACAATGTGAGAAGACTTGGACCCAGAGAGAGATCATATTACGCACACCCAGCAGGCCCGAGTTCAGCATCGTCGACGAGATAGTTGGCCAGAGATCTTTAGAGGATGTGCCTGTAGGGTGTTTTTCGTCATCCTATTGAGATGGGAATACGCGCGCGCTTGTCCGGCGAACTACAGATTCCCCCTGCCTAGGGTAGGCCGGGGTTTAATGATTGTGGGGATCCGAATCTCCGACAATGTCGTGGAGTATGTGTATGTGTACATATGTATACATATGTATATATATACATGTATATATAAATAAAGGGGGGAAAAGACATCCAAAGGATGCATGGGGCCAGCGCATAGGCGCTTGAGCGCAAGCGCACCACGTGTCGGCACGTGGGCGCTTTGCGCTCGAGCGCAGAGTGCTGGAGCGCAAGCGCGCCACGTGTCGGCACGTAGGCACTTTGCGCTCGGGTACTGGGTGCTGGAGCGCAAGTGCGCCACGTGTCGGCATGGGGGTGACTTGCGCTTGAGCGCTTGCGCTAGAGCGCAAGCGCGCCATGTGTCGGCACCGGGGTGACTTGCGCTCGAGCGCTTGCGCTAGAGCGCAAGCACGCCACGTGTCGGCATGGAGGCGCTCGGGCGCTGGGTGCTGGAGCGTAAGTGCGCCACGTGTCGGCATGGGGGCGACTTGCGCTCGAGCGCTTGCGCTGGAGCGCAAGCGCGCCATGTGTCGGCACCGGGGCGACTTGCGCTCGAGCGCTTGCGCTGGAGCGCTTGCGCTGGAGCGCAAGCGCGCCATGTGTCGGCACCGGGGCGACTTGCGCTCGAACGCTTGCGCTTGAGCGCAAGCGCTCCACGTGTCTGCACCGGGACGACTTGCGCTCGAGCACTTGTGCTGGAGCGCAAGCGCGCCACGTGTCGGCACGTGGGCGCTTTGCGCTCGAGCGCTTGAGCGCAAGCGCGCCACGTGTCAGCACGTGGGCGCTTTGCGCTCGAGCGCTGGAGCGCAAGCGCGCCACGTGTCGGCACGCGGGCGTTCTGCGCTGGAGCGCCGGCGAGAAAAAGAGGCTTTTAGCCTAAAAAAATTTCTCGGAAGAGAAATCAGAGAGGAGTTGGACTCCTGAGTGTTTGTTTTTTTTGTTTTTTTTTGGGGGTCTAGTGAAAGATGTTCCTCTTCTTCCTCCTCTGTTAGCTGGATCTTGAAGATCAAGAGATATGAGATTTTTTAAAAATCTCTCCTTTTTGAGATCTAGTGACAGATCCAAGTTCCCCTTTATGGGTTTGGTGGTGAAAAACTATTTTGTTTTATAAAAAGAAGAGTAAAACTCTTGATTTAATTCAAGAGAAAGAAGAAGGTTTTGGAACCCTGAAGAAGAAGAAGAGATCTCAGATCTGAATAATTTTTTTAGAGAGAGAAAAAAAGTTGTGGTGATTTTTTCATTATTTTTGCCTTTATAGGCCATACACTTTACACATAGCCCCTTGGGCTTCACAAAATGGCATTTTGCCTATCTCATGGCTCATGTGCCATTTCTTTTTGCACATAAGTCAAGGTCTTTACAAAAATTTGGCTTTATGCCTATTTTTCTTACATTTATCCATAAAACAAAATAAAAGAAATACAACAAAATTATTTATTACAAAATTTTTATCTTGGCATGGGGGAAGGCCAGCCGCTTCATGTTCAGGCTCGACCCGGGCATGGGCCCACTGGATCTGGGCTTGGGCCCACTTGGCTTGGGGTTGACTTTGATTTTGACTTGGTCAACCGGGGTGTAAATTTTTACCCCAACAAATTGCCCCCCATCAATAAATGCACACCACATATGTGGGTCGTGTGCACGAAATTGATGGATCTTCTTTCACGTGGAGGCGACTTGATTCGGTTCCCACCTTTTGGGAAGCTGGCACTGCCCTTTTTATGACATGGACGGTCGATGCGGCCCTTTTTGCGACTTGGACGGTCGGTTCTGCCCTTTTTGAGACTTGGACGGTCGGTGCTGCCCTTTTAGCGACGTGGACGGTCGGTGCTGCCCTTCTAGCGCCGTGGACGGTCAATACTGCCCTTTTTGTGACTTGGACGGTCAGTGCTGCCCTTTTAGCGACGTGGACTGTCGATTCTGCCCTTTTTGCGACTTGGACGGTCGGTGCTGCCCTTTTAGCGACGTGGACGGTCGGTTCTGCCCTTTTTGTGACGTGGACGGTCGGTGCTGCCCTTTTAGCGACGTGGACGGTCGGTACTACCCTTTTTGCGACTTGGACGGTCGATACTGCCCTTTTTACGACTTGGACGGTCAGTGCTGCCCTTTTTTAGCGACGTGGACGGGCGGTACTGCCCTTTTTGCGACTTGGACGGTCGATACTGCCCTTTTTGCGACTTGGACAGTCGGTGCTGCCCTTTTAGTGACATGGATGGTCGGTACTGTCGTTTTTGCGACTTGGACGGTCGATACTGCCCTTTTTGCGACTTGGAAGGTTGGTGCTGCCCTTTTAGCGACGTGGACGGTCGGTTCTGCCCTTTTTGCGACTTGGATGGTCGGTTCTGGATTTGACTTGCTCTGCTTCTTGCGGTGTCAGGGATGAAGTTGACTTGTTTCCGAGGTGGAATTTGATTCTGCCAGGGAGGTCATTGGTTGTTTTGCTGACTTGATGTGATTTTGGTTGACATCAGCATCGCTATGCTTGAATATGGTACCAGGAGCGAATCATCATTTGTCATGACAGGATTTGGGGATTTTGGTTTTGGTTTTGGCATCAGCATCGCTGCACTGGAATATGGTACCAGGAGCGAATCATCATCTGCCATGAGGAGATTTCCCTCGTTCCCAGTTTAACGACTCAGGGGTCATCTGTTCCTAGTTTAACGACTTAGGGGTCATCTGTCCCTAGTTTAAAGACTTAGCGGTCTATTGGATTGGAGTTTGGGATTTTGGGGTTAGGGTAGGCATCAGCGTTGCTAACACTGAAGCACACGTGCCAGGAGCAATTCATCATTTTCCTATTCCTGTTGGGGGAGCGATGGCTTAGGAGACAGGTTTAGGTCCCTATCACCTAAGGCTTTTCAATTTTATGGGCTGTGAGGGTCCCATAAAAGCATTTTCTCCCTACGAGTCGTAAGGATCCCGCAGGTGTATTTTCTCCTTAGGAGTCGTGAGGACTCCTAAGTGTGTTTTTCCTTTATGAGTCGTAAGGATCCCACAAAGGTTTGTTCTCCTCATGTATCGTGAGGACACATGAGTGAGTCTTCTCAATAGAGCATAATTCCAAAGGCGGAGACCGGCCGCGTAACTGGTAATTGTGGTGGGGCATGGGTATGACGAGAATTATTTGAGCCCGTGGATTGTATACGACAGTCAATTTGGGGACTGGCCGTAGGGCTGGAGAATTTTGAGAAATTGGATTTTGGTTGGCGTCTGCATCGCTACACTGGAATATGGTATCAGGAGCGACTCATCATTCGCCGTTTGGGGACTTAGAATTTGGATCTTGTTTGGCATCAGCATTGCTGCACTGGAATAATGCCAGGAGCAACTCATCATTTGCCTTGGGAGGACTTGGGATTTGGGTTTTTGGTCGGCATCAGCACCGCTAACACTGAAGCGAAATGCCAGGAGCGACTCATCATTTGCCGTTGCCTGTTGGGGAACGATGGCTTAGGAGACAGGTTTGGGTCCCTATCACCTAGGGCTTTTCAATTTTATGAGCCGTGAAGATCTCATAAAAGCATTTTCTCCCTACGAGTCGAGAGAATCTCGCAGGTGTATGTTCTCCTTAGGATTCATGAGGATTCCTAAGTGTGTTGCTCCTTTGTGAGTCGTAAGGATCTCACGCAGGGGTTTTCTCCTCGCAAGGTCGAGAGGACTTTGCGAGTGTATTTCATCTCTTTTCACGAGTTTGCGCCCTTTTGGGTTTTCACAAACTCACCGATAGTCCTGCTGTTTTTACTCACGGAGCCCTTTCGGGTTTTCATCCGTGCCCGTTTTGCTTGTGGACATACCATTTATTTTTTTATTTCTTTCTCTTTTTTTTCTCTTTTTTTTTGGAGAGATAGGGGTCATTTACGCCCGTGGATTGTATACAGTTTTGCAGGATGTATGATCCAGACCGTAGGGCTGATGTGCTCAATTCGCCTGCGACTTGGAGCATTCACGTGTAGTATTTCTTGAGATATCGGCCATTGATGGGTGGCATGGCCTTTCTCCCTCGGCACTTATTAGTTGATAGGATCCTTCGTCAAACACTTTCTCGATGACGTATGGTCCTTCCCAGTTTGGCTCGAATTTTCCCTTGGCATGTCGATTGGGGATGATCGGTCTTTTGAGGACCAACACCAATTCACCTTTCTTGAAAGCGCGGAAACGGGTTATCTTGTCATAGGCCCGTGACATTTGGGCTCGGTATAGCTCCAGGTTTTGCTGCACCGCGAGCCTCTTTTCTTCGAGCGCGTCGAGCTCTTCAAGCCGAAGGAGCACGTTTTCCTCTTCCGTCAACTCGTGTTAGATGGCCATTCTTAAACTTGGAACCTCGATTTCGAGGGGGAGGATCGCCTCCACTCCGAAGAGCAATGAGTATGGAGTGGACTGAGTTGGAGTACGGTGCGTGGTACGATATGCCCACAACGCCTCGTGAAGCTTGAGATTCCAGTCTCTCTTGTTGGCTGAAGCATTTTTCCTCAGGAGCTTGCATAAAGTCTTATTGAAGGCTTCAGCTAGCCCATTAGCTCTTGGATTATAGATGGAGGAATATCTCCAGTCTATCTTGTGCTGATTAGCGAACCTTGAGACATTGAAGCTCTTGAAAGAAGGCCCGTTGTCAGAAATGATTCTTCTTGGTGTACGGAAGCGGTATAGAATATTATGCTGGAAGAATATCAGACTATCTTTTGTCTTGACTTCTTTTAGCGGGACAGCTTCAGCCCATCTGGAGAAGTAGTCTGTCGCGGCCAGTATGAACCGGTGGCATTTGGATGACGGAGGATCAATTGGGACAACAATGTCGGTGCCCCAGACTTCGAAGGGCCACGACGCCACCGTAGGATGCAACGGATTGGGATGCTTGTGAATGAAATCACCATAGATTTGGCAGACATTTCTTTGCATGCTCTCTGCAATCCCGTATCATGGTGGGCCAGTAATACTCAAGCCGTTTGATTTGAAGTCGCATCTTGGGGCCAGATTGGTGAGCACCAATGCCCGAGTGAACATCTTTCATGACCTTTTGGGCTTCGGCCAATGACAGACACCTGAGCCAGAGTTGGTCATATGACCTGCGGTATAACGTGTCATTTACAAACATGTATCGGAGAGCTCTTTTCTTCAGCTGAATCCTCACAGATTTTTCTTCGGGCAGCTTGTCGTATCGGAGGTACTCTATGAAGGGTTCTCTCCAATCGGGCTCGTCTTGGATGATCGAAGCTTCTTCGGCGGGACTGCTCTTCTGTTCTGCGCTTTCCTCTTCTCGTAGAGAGACTGGGGGTAGAATTTGCCGGCTCCTGACTGTGATCAGAATTTCATCCATGTCAGGATCAGCCAGCTCCTTGGCTAAGCGAGCGAGTATGTCGGCTTTTCCGTTCAACGCTCTGGGGATTCTCATTAGTTCAATGTGAGTGAACCGTTTCATGAGTTCCACCACCCGGCCTCTGTACCGAGCTAACTCGGGTTTGTATATCTTATAGTCGCCGCTTACTTGGTTGATGACAAGCTGGTAGTCACCGTAAACCCGTAGCCGAAAGATTTCCATTTCTATGGCGAGTTCCAAACCAGCTATCAGAGCTTCATACTCAGCTTCATTGTTTGTCCGAGGCTCGGTGAGAGCAAAAGAACGCCGTAGGGTTCCCATTGATGGCGTGATGAACACCAATCCTATCCCTGCTTTTATCTCCGGGATGCTTGATTTACTGGAGGTTCTTATCGATGAGGCCCCATCGAAGTAGAGCTCCCAACATGGTTCGTCATTCTCAAGGTGCAGCACTTGTTCGTCGGGTAACTCACAATTTAGCGGCGACCCTTCTGGTATGGGATGAGCAGCGAGAAAGTCTGCAAGAGCTTGCCCTTTTACTGCTTTCTGAAGAGTATAAACTATGTCAAACTCAAGTAGCATGACAGCCCATCTTGCCATTCTGCCGGCTAGGCTTGCTTTGGTCATCAAGTGTTTGAGCGGGTCGACCTTGGAGATTAGCATAACCCGATGAGCCAGCAGATAGTGCCTCAACTTCTTCACAGCAAATATCAGAGCCAGGCATTACTTTTCGATTAGGGAATAGTTGTGTTCCGCCCCGACTAGAGTTCGACTGAGGTAGTAGAGGGCATTTTCCTTTCCCTCTTCGTTATTCTGGGCGAGGAGCGCACCGAGTGACTCATCTAGCGCGGCAGTGTAGAGAATCAACGGTTTATTTGGAATGGGAGCGGCCAGCACTGGAGGGTGCAGCAAGTATTGTTTGATGCTTTCGAACGCTGCTTGACATTCGGCATCCCAGATAAAAGGAGCTCCTTTCTTCATGAGCTTTGAGAAGGGCCTACATCTCCCTGATAAATTTGAGATAAACCTCCGTATATAAGTAAGCTTGCCTTGAAAAGATCTTAGCCGCGTCAGACTCTTCGGAGGGGGCATCTCCATGATGGCCTTTATCTTTGATGGGTCAACTTCGATCCCTCGATGTCGGACTATGAAGCCCAGGAATTTTCCCGATGACACGCCAAAAGCGCATTTCAGAGGATTCATCTTCAGATCGTATTCCTTCAGTCTGGTGAGAACGGTCCTAAGATCCTGGATATGATCGGCCTTGGTTTTAGTCTTAACGACCAGATCATCAACATAACATTCGACGACTATATGAATTAGGTCATCGAAGCTATTGGTCATTGCCCTTTGATATGTAACACCTGCGTTCTTCAGTCCGAACGGCATCACCTTGTAGCAATATATTCCGATCGGGGTTCGAAATGCTGTGTGCTTCTCATCCTCAGGCGACATCTTGATCTGATTGTATCCGGATGAGCCATCCATAAAGGTGAACAGTTCGTAATTTGAGGTGTCATCGACCATCATTTCCATGACCGGTAGCGGGAAGTCATCTTTAGGACATGCCTTGTTGAGGTCCCTGAAATTGACACAAACTCGGATCTGCCCATTTTTCTTCTTCACTGGGACTACGCATGCGATCCAGTCCGCATATTTCTCTTCTCTGATGAAGCCGGCATCGATGAGCTTCTTAGTTTCCTCGATGACCTTTTCTTCTAGTTCCCTTCTCATTCTTCGAGGAGCTTGTTTGACTGGCTTAGCATCAGGAGATATAGCCAACTTATGTACGGCCACTTCAGGGGAAAGGCCCGGCATTTCTTTGTATGTCCACGCGAAGCAGTCGACGAACTCATGCAGCAGGGAAATTATCTGCGCTTTCATTTCCTCTGATAAGAGCGAGCTGATGTAGGTCGGCCTTGGATTATCGGGCGTTCCTAAGTCAATCTCGGTTAGCTCGTCAAAGGTTGCTTGTTCGCCATCTTCGAACTCTTGAGGAGCTTCTTCTGGCTCGGCTATCTCGTAATCATCATTTGATCTTTCACTGGCCTCACCAACACGGATCATGTAGCATGCTTTGGAATCAGGTTGAATGCAGCCTATGCCCCGTCTATCTGGAATTCGTCCATCGATGAGTGATCTGACCTAAGGCGGATACCATAGCCCTTCGTAAAACTTTGCTTCGGACTCCGTTTGATTTAACCGGCATCCGCACTTCTTAAAGTATTCCCGCATCTCGGGCGCATAGTTTTTGGGATTGAGGACGGCTCTTATGCCTCTCTCATAGGGAAGGCACGCGACAGAAAGATCGTCCGGGTGCACAACGGAGTTTGACCTGTAAAACAGGATGCCATTCTGTCCATTTTTCCTCCCGGGCACGTAGAAAGTTTTCAGCTGGTCCACGGTAGAGACTGACAATGCGTCGAGCTCTTTGCACATCCGTTTCGGCACCCTTGTGATGGCCAGGGACCCTTCTGCGACTTCGAAGGTCTCTCGTAGTTTCGCTTGCTGCATGGGGGGCCAATCTGCACAGCTGTTGCACGGAAGGTCATCTTCTTCTGACTCTTCAGTGTCACTGCCAAGATGAGGGCGGATTTTGCTGCTAGATAGGCCTTCAGTAACAGATTCGTCCGTATCGCTGCCGAAATGAGGGCGAGTTTTACGGAAGGACGGGCTTCCAGCGTCGGACTCATCAGTGTCGCTGCCGAAATGCGGGCGCACTTGGGTAATTTTGCTTTTGAAAGTGACAGACGGCGCAGATTAGCTTTTGAGTCTTGGGGCCGATCTATTCTCAGTCAGTTGTGGCTTAGCATTTTGGTGGTTCATAAAGTACCGAGAATCTTCATATCAGAATTCATGCACACTGAACGGCTGGATGTCTCCGTCAATGCATCTTTCTTCGCCATTTTTAGTGTACTTCATGCATTGATGGAGAGTTGACGGAATGATGCCATAATCGTGGAGCCACGGCCGCCCCAAGAGAATCTTATAAGACGCGTCGGCGTCGATCACGTATATCTTAGCTTCAGTTTGCAGAGCCCCGAATTTGATTGGCAGAGCTATGGACCCCAGAACTTGCTGGCAATTTTGGTTGAAGCCTTGAATGACAATCCTTTCTCTTGACGGGTGTCGGACGTCCATTGATAAACTCTTCAGCGTCCGCAAGTTCATGATGTTCACTGAAGACCCCGGATCAATCAATATGCGATTAATCCAATCTCCGTCGCTGTACCCGGTCACGTAAAGCGGCCGATTATGCTTAGCCGTTCCCAGTAGCAAGTCTTCATCCTTAAATGTGACCGCGGCGGCATGCAAAGCGTGCAGAGCTTCTTTCATATTAATTTCCGCAAAGTGAGTCTGATACCGCTCGGGGTTTTGTAGAGCGTGAATGAGAACATCTCTAAGCTCCTTAGATAGGACCAAGGCGTCGTAGATGCTCAAGAGAGACGGAAGCTTCCGAAGATGTGCCAAGACATTATAGTCCACCGAGGAAGGACTTATGTTTTCACTAGCCGGTTCTTTGCCATCTTCTTCATTAGCGACTTGTTTTTCCTTCCCTTTTGGGGCGTTGTCCTGATTTGGCGGTAGAGCCCTGCCGCTTCTGAGCTGGATTTGATTGGCCGTTGTGGCGAGCTCCTCGTCCTCTTCGGGAAAACAGAGCTCCTCTTCCGATTCGCTGCCGAGATGGATGGCGTAGCAGGTCACTACTGGGATCTCTTCATTGGAGTCTTCTTCTAACTTCTCCAGAATTTCAGCCGCTTGTACAGGGAGGAACTCCTTCAATTGAATCAATGCTCTTTCCTTTTGTTCATATTCTTCGAGGGAATCGATATATTTTTGAATGGTCGATCTCCCTGCAGACTCTTTTTCGCGCCGAGCTGCACTTTTCTTCTTCTTAAGCTTCTTGGATTTTGAGCCTGATGGAGCCGCATTGGCAGCTAGACTGGTAGGCTTCTTCTGTCCTTTCCATTCTATCCTGGGCTCTTTCTGAAGCAGCTTTAGCATCTTCTTCATCTTATTAGATATGTGCGTACTCCACGGAGGCCGCAATGAGTCAGTTTCGTTTGTCAGGGCAGCAGGTTCAGTTGTCTGCTCCCAGAAGGCTTCAACTTCTGTCTGTATAAACTTGGCGGTTGCAACTTGATTGTTCACCAACACGCTTTTGGACAGCTCGATCTCTCCAGCCTTGTACTGCTTCTCGACCCAGTCTTTGAAGATATAGCAATCCTCGATCGCATGGCTCACTACTCGGTGGTACGGGCAATACAGAGGATTGTCGGTCATTTTTGCTTCTTGGGGTCTTTTCGACTCCGGCAATTATAGGCCGTTGTTCAAGGCATCTTTAAATATCTTGCGGACCTTGTCCCTTCTGAAAGAGTAAACCTTGTTCTTTTTCTCCTCTAGGGAAGGCCCATCTCCTCCCAGCAATGGCTTTCGAGACCGGTTAGTTTTGGATTCGGCCGCCCTTCGCTTTTCTTCATTGTCGGAGGCATTGAAGACATTGGTACTGCTGGAACTCCCGCTTCTACGGTTGTCGTCCCGCTTGCTTTTCCAATTTTTGTCTCTCTGAGAATCCGGCGGGGACTCTTGCTTCGAGCGTTCCAGCATTTGGACTTTCTTGGTTAGCTCCTGAAATGTCTTGAGGCCCGCCGTACACAAGAATGGGACCATCCAATTGCTGAGGTTTCCAATGAGAAGGCTGATGGACTGGTCCTGCTCCAGCGGAGGTTCGCACTTGACTGTGAGATTACGCCATCGAGCGATAAAGTCGGTGTTGCTTTCATTCTTCCCCGGCTTGGTCCTCACAAGGTCGGCAATGGAGATTTTATCACTGACACTCATGAACCTTTGCCGAAACAGAGATTCCATTTGGGCAAAGGTTATGACGGACCCGTCTGGTATGCTCGCGTACCAGTCGAAAGCGACACCGGTCAGGCTATTGACAAACTGGCGAAGAAGGAGCGCGTCATTGCCCCCTGTATTTCCGCACGATGCTTTGAAGTGGGCGACGTGCTGATTTGCATTCCCCGTTCCATCAAATCTTCCAAACTTAGGAATGACGTAGCCGCTTGGGAACTCAATCAGATCGTACTGCGCGGGATATGGCCGCCCACTACTGCCGATTTCTTTCTGAGCTTCAGCTTCAGCCACCAATGTTTTAACCTTGCCGGTGACCAAATCCATTATCCGATCCTGTATTAGCGGGATAGTGCTATCTGGGGCCAAGGCGTCCCCAGAAGCGGAGTGTGGCCGGCTTTCATGTGACTCGACCAGTCTTGGACCCGAAGGAACGGGCATTGGCTGCCTCGGATTGTCATCACCCGGCTGATTAGTAGCGGCTTGTGCTTGATTGGGAGGCGCTCGAGCAATTTGAGCCGTAAGCTGCATCACCACGTTCGTTAAGTCGTCAATCTTCGAATAGAGCTTGGCCATCTCTTTATCTTTGCTCCTGAGCTATTTTCGAAGCTCTTGAAGCAGCTCTTGCTCCACAGTCCTAGGGCGGAAAGTCGGCTCTTCCTCGCTGTCCGAGCTTGACTCTGCATGGACCGAGGGGTCTTTCTGCCTATTATCCTCATCGAGAGGGTTTTCTTCATCCAGCGGGGGCGGCTGTTCTTGGGCAGCGGCAACCACATTCAGGCTAGATTGGGCTTGGGATGTGGTGGCCCCATCCTTGCTTTTGCTGCGAAGGTTGTCGCTGGGGCGCCCGCCCGCCATATAGACCGTATGGATGATATATCCGGCCGTCCTTCTATCATCGGCAGCTGATTTCACGTATCGCTGTCTTGACCCCCTTGTTTCGGTAGCTGGTAGTCGATTGAAGGCGGCTGGCCTAACCAGGTTCTTGAATGGTGCTAGCGCTTCTTTTCTGGGTTTGCCGCGCTGCTTTCGTGCGGCACAGAGTGCTTGATAGACTCTTGAAGAGATAGTGTCATACTTTTTCTGTTGGGGCCGAGACACGTCTCTTTGTGGCACTGTTCGGACCGCTGCCTTCTTGATTCTGGCGGTCATGGAATTTTTCTGAACCCACTTCAGAGGATCGAAGGAATTGCTGATCTTACGTCCGACTCAGCCGTCATCGCGGGGCAACCCTGCACTTGGAACTTCACATGATTCTATTTGGCTAAAGCCTTGTCCCTCTTGTTGGCTTGATACCTGAGCCGCTTCTGCCTTAACTTTTCTGTTCTAAGCACCTGGCAGACTTCGGCTCTTTGGGAAGACGCCGCAGACCGGGCGATGGAGGGCCTTCGAGATACGCTCGATTGTGCATTTGTTGGAGTCACCGCCTGAGCTTGTCCGCGACGTTTGATGTTGCCCTCCGCACCGGAAGTCTTGCCCCCAGCTGGAGCGCCAGGGAGTCGTTCAGACACCATCTTAAGTTTCGGTTGTGGTGCCTTAGCAATCACAACTTTCGGCCTCTTGCCCCTTGGGACCGGCTTGGCCACCTGTTCCGCTGGGATTTCCGCCAGATGAGCGCTTCCGGCAGGGTAGATGATGACGGAGCCAAACTGGCGGGGCGGCTCCTCCCACTGTCGATTGAGGCTTGCAGGGAGAACCACACGAGCGTTGATCTTGACCATGTACGGAATCGGGGTCACGTTGGAAGCTGAATTCGTCTGGGGAGACATTGTCGTCGAGGGTTGATTGCTGCATAGAAAAAAAAAGAATATCATTTTAGTATAGGCAATCGATATGTATATGGATTGAGTTCGCATGAACGTTTAACCCGAAATATGGGAGGAGAGATTGGTCCCACCGGGCGTGCCAGAATCTGTAGGGTGTTTTTCGTCACCACATTGAGATGGGAATACGTGCGCGCTTGTCCGACGTACTACAGATTCCCCCTGCCTAGGGTAGGCCGGGGTTTAATGATTGTGGGGATCCGAATCTCCGACAGCCGCGGACTAAGCTGCCGTTAATTACCCCCCGCCTTCGGAGCGAGGGAACCTCCGATTAACGGGTTAAACTGGTCATGCGAACTCAATGTGCAGTGTACGTGTGTTTTGTTTTGGAGGGGGGTTTGGATATATCGGGAGCCACGCAGAGTTTTTTACGGGGGTCCCGCTACCCGGATAGCGGGCTGGGGGTCAAGAGGGCTAGCAGCCCCCTTGCGGGGTGTGGGGCAACGTCCCGTTAGAAATTTTTTCTAACAGGGACAGTGTCGTGGAGTATGTGTATGTGTACATACGTATACATATGTATATATATACATGTATATATAAATAAAGGGGGGAAAAGACATCCAAAGGATGCATGGGGCCAGCGCATAGGGGCTTGAGCGCAAGCGCGCCACGTGTCGGCACGTGGGCGCTTTGCGCTCGAGCGCAGAGTGCTGGAGCGCAAGCCCGCCACATGTCAGCACGTGGGCGCTTTGCGCTCGGGCGCTGGGTGCTGGAGCGCAAGTGCGCCACGTGTCGGCATGGGGGCGACTTGCGCTCGAGCGCTTGCGCTTGAGCGCAAGCGCGCCACGTGTCGGCACCGGGGCGACTTGCGCTCGAGCGCTTGTGCTGGAGCGCAAGCGCGCCACCTGTCGGCATGTGGGCGCTCTGCGCTCGAGCGCTGAGCGCTTGAGCGCAAGCGCGCCACGTGTCGGCACGCGGGCGCTCTGCGCTTGAGCGCCGACGAGAAAAAGAGGCTTTTAGCCTAAAAAAATTTCTCGGAAGAGAAATCAGAGAGGAGTTGGACTCCTGAGTGTTTGTTTTTTTTGTTTTTTTTTTGGGGTCTAGTGAAATATGTTCCTCTTCTTCCTCCTCTGTTAGCTGGATCTTGAAGATCAAGAGATATGGGATTTTTTAAAAATCTCTCCTTTTTGAGATCTAGTGACAGATCCAAATTCCCCTTTGTGGGTTTGGTGGTGAAAAACTATTTTGTTTTATAAAAAGAAGAGTAAAACTCTTGATTTAATTCAAGAGAAAGAAGAAGGTTTTGGAACCCTGAAGAAGAAGAAGAGATCTCAGATCTGAAGCATTTTTTTAGAGAGAGAAAAAAAGTTGTGGTGATTTTTTCATTATTTTTGCCTTTATAGGCCATACACTTTACACATAGCCCCTTGGGCTTCACAAAATGGTATTTTGCCTATCCCATGGCTTATGTGCCATTTCTTTTTGCACATAAGTCATGGTCTTTACAAAAATTTGGCTTTATGCCTATTTTTCTTACAGTTATCCATAAAACAAAATAAAAGAAATACAACAAAATTATTTATTACAAAATTTTTATCTTGGCATGGGGGAAGGCCGGCCGCTTCATGTTCGGGCTCGACCCGGGCATGGGCCCACTGGATCTGGGCTTGGGCCCACTTGGCTTGGGGTTGACTTTGATTTTGACTTGGTCAACCGGGGTGTAAATTTTTATCCCAACAGTGCCAGAGCGGGACTGTTTCCGTCGTCATTTCATATTGGGTCGTTGAGCCGAGGAGCTATATATCTAGCAATTCGCAGTGAGAGACAAGAGCCTAAAGGCACCAGGTGCCGGACCATGAACCGGAGGCAAGTCGATTTCTTGTTCTGCTAGCTTTGGATGCACCGGCACCTTCTCGACTGCGAGGGAAGGACATATCGACGACAGTATTTACGATCTGGGATTTGGTGATCCGAATATCACGCATCTGTCATTTTTTTGGATTTTGATATTTTGGACGATTGTTTGCATGATTGAGATTTTGTACACTATGGTTGCACTTGACTTCGGTTTGATGTCATTTGAAATATTGATTTTGATTTCATTCCTAGGGCATACATATGATTTGACTTATACTTTCGGCATAATTTTCATGCACTTTTAGTATTTGATTTGCTTTTGTGCACGCTGATGCACATGGTTGTGAGATTATATACCACGGTATACCTGATTTGGATTTGGATTGAAATTTGTTGTATACCGTCGATTTCGATTGTGATACTCGATATTTGTTTTGTGCACCTTGTGCACCTGATTGGATTCTTGCGCATATTTGACGCGCTTGGATTGGATTTTACGCATGCTCGACGCTTGATATTGGATTTCGTGATTTCGTGCATATTGGATGCATATGATTTAGATTTTATTCGTGCATGATGGCTGCACTTAATTTGGATTTTTGCGTATGTTGGGCGCATGATATGAGATACGATTTTGGTGCATACCAGGTGCACTAAATCGAGATTCTTGGTGCTTATCAGATGCACCTGATATTGCTGTCAGGCACACCAGTTACCCTTGACAGATGTTTCGTGCACACCCGATGCACTTAGATTTTGTTTCTGTGCACATGTATGGCACATTCATGGATTTTGATTTCCGTGCGCACCAGACGCACGTAGCATTCATATGCACATTTAGGGATTGATTTCTTATGGAGCAATACATTTTTATGATATTTACTATTTGTTTTCGTACTGAGCAGGACTAGTCAGAGGACAGTACATGGATATATTTTGCATGCATTGATAGATATCGAAGGGATTTCCAAAGAAAGAGCTATAGTCTCAGTATTTACCTACGTGTCTGAGATGACACGAAACATTTTATAAAGGAAATCATTCTAAATTATTTTCAAAAACGGCGGGACGTACATATTAAACAAAGGATAAGTATATATATAGTTATTTTCTTACAATAGACGTCCGTCACTGTGCCGCGATACGCGCATCACACAGCAACATGAAAGGTTTGGCATGCATTTCCTTCAGATGTTTACATGTATAGTTTTGATGTATATCATTTTGGTTTTCGTATCGAATTTGACATTTGTGTCTTCACCATGACTCCGATGATTGCGGGATACTTGACGGAGTTTTGATTTTGAGTTATGTGCTCATTGTTCATGCACATGCATTACGCTACGATGCGTTTTATGTATTGATGATTTCGGAGCCCCGACGATTTGGATTTTTTACTGAAATGTTTTAGTATTTTAGGGGTTTAAATTTAAATTCGGGGACCAAATTTCTTTAAGGGGGGAAGATTGTAATATTTCAGAAAAATAAAATATTATTTTTGGGATTTTTTATAATTAAATAATATTATATTGAATATTTTTATAAGGCGGTATGATTAAATACAGATAAATAGGGAAAATTTTGGAAAATTATAGAAATTACTAAAAAGAGATGTTTTATTGGATTTAAGCAAATTATGAAATTTTATGATTCATTATACACTATTTTAATGCTAATCGCGATTAAATATCGCTAATCGCGCATTAAGCTTGTTTTGTGCAAAACATGCACCATGTTATTTTACACTTGTTACATTTTTAACATGGTTTTTCTCATTTATTATGCATGGTTCTAATTTAAAGAGAAAAGAAAAGAAAAGATAACAAGAGAAAAGAAAAGAAAATGGAATAAACAATAAGGTATAGGTGAAAGAGAGAGAGGTGAGGGGTCAACCTTGGACCATATCTCTTTGTTCCCTTCATCATCTTCCACATTCTCTCTTCTCTCTTTATCCCCATGGCAGCACACATCATCCCCCTCCTCCACCTCTTCATTACAATACCAAAAACAACTCAAAACTTCATCTCTTTTTCACAAAAAGCATGCACAAGCTCACAAGCTACATTTTGGACCAAGAAAGTTTGCATTTTGGGCACTTAAGCAACTCAAGAAGATTCTTGAGTTGCCAAATGAGGTAATCCTTTCACAAATTGTGTAGTATTTGCATTCCTTTAGCCTCTAGTGTAGTTTAAAATCAATTTGGCGAAATTTAGTAAACTTTGGGAATTTCTAGAGAGGGTTAGGGTTTAATTTGAGTTATGTTAGTGTAATTGGGCTTTGATGATGACCTTAAACCCCCTTAGTGCTAAATACCTGGACCAAACACAAATATCAAACCTGAAACAGGAAACAGAAACTGTCCATGTCGGTTTGTGAGGAAATTGAGGGTGCAGGGAAATCTGGAGTGATCCGGGGCCATTACTAGACGAGAAAACAACTTCAGAGACTTAGATAGACCACCACGAGACCACCCTGTGAAGTCGACACCCCAACTCCCCAGGAAATCCGAGCAGGTCGGATTTTAGGCTAGTTTGGCCGGCCACATTGAGGCGATAGGTGCCCAGGTTGCCTCCATAGCTCATATACACCCTATACATCACTCCAGTATTGTTTGGGCAACTAGTTTTTCCCTTAAATAAAATCTGGGACCACTTTCTGTAGTTGCTGTTTTGATTCGGGTTATGTTTTACGTATTTTGAATTCTTGATTTTAGTAATTTGGTTTTAACCCGATGGTTTGACATTTGTACATCGATATCGAGAGTTTGTTTGGTTATTCTTGCGTGCGTAGGCTATTGGTTTTGACCTATGTGTGATACGCGTGCCGATTTGGTTTTCGTATGTCATTTCGATTTCGAATTGGATTTTAATGCGGTACGATACGTTGTGATATGTAGGTACCCCCACGAGGACTTCGAGACGACAAGCAAGCACGTGGCGATGTCGGCATCAGCAAGCGAAGGTCAAGATGAGTAGATATATATCTACGGAGGAAGTCGGGTGGATGGCGTATAGCACCCCCGCAGTTCGTAGTATAGCTTATGATATGTTATACACACACACACAAACGTGTGGTTTGCGAACTTAGATGATTAGCAAGTAGGATCTTAGATGATCACGAGCTAAATTGTAAGATTGGTTGTTAGTGTCGTTAGTTAGTTTAGTCGCGAACCCTAGAATAAGGTTTACACCTACACGCACACACATGCTTACTTTGTTTTACTTGTGCGTATATGAGGATATGTATATATATACACACATGGGTATGGGACTATGTATATATATAATATATATATATATATATATATATATATATATATATATACATGGATGATGAGAATTCTACATGGTAAGATGAGTCGATGAGATTAGGCATGATGCTATGAGATCGGTGATATGTTTTGATTCATATTATGAGATACGACATGAGATTTTAGCGGGCCTTTAGGCGTGTGTTTTTATACACGCATATATATGCAGATGGTATCAGCTTGTACTAGACTTAGATCAGTACCACCAGTTCATGAGATATGATGATAAGGATACCGGATAATTGATGAGATATATATGATATTCGACCCGTACCCAGATTTGGGATGTCGTACGATGGATTTACGTACGAGCTATATATTGATGATATATCCGCACTCTTGACTCGAGAATGTCATAATATATATTGTATCGTATGTGATACTATTGAGGCGGGATCACCGACTATTATATTATATGTATCGACTCGGATTTAGGTGGTTTCCTTACCTTTCGATTAGTCCTGTAGTTTACTTATAGATGTTCGACAAGACTCGAGTCATTCCTATTTCAAAACTAACGAATCGTGAGTATTTTAAAGCAGGCCAAGGGATTCTATAGATATTTTTAAAAGACGCATCTTTTCTTAAAAATACCGTAACCCTTATTTTTCTAAACACCACGATTCGTGTTATTTCAAATGGCAAAACTATATGATATATATATATATATATATATATATATATTGATATAGATTCTTCACTATTGTGTTTATTATTCATTTTCCACATATTCTTGCTATTTGCATCGCATTGCATGTTTAAATGTGTTTATTGTTATATTAAACCCATGCTGTCAGGACACCAGCACCATTATCGATGATGCGTATGTTCCATGTACACCTGCTTGCCGGCTCACACACTTCATCATCGATAATTGCCATGTCACTACATAGTAGGATTGCTGACATCAGGATCTGACTCCTTGCATTATATACTTGCGTACATGCATATTGTACACCCATACTTGCGTACACACATATTGTACTCCCATGCTTGCATACGTACACATTTGCACATACATAGATGATTCTGGCTTGATTTTGGGGATTTAGGAACCGCATGATATATTTTTAAACTGGATTCATTAAAAGAGCGGTTTTCCCTCGATATGTGCATATTACCGTTTTATGTTGCATGATATACTGATATGCTTACATTTCTATTATATGTCGCATACATCATACTTTATGATTATACGCATTGAGATATATTATTTCCATGATAATTCTGGATTTGAGAAACGCGGGTATTTTAAAGAAAGTATGTATTGTTTAAAAAACCCGGTTTCTCTTGATATGATATTTCAGCAGGCACCATGAGTTTTATCGGTTCTGATATATATATACCCCATGCGAGGAGGAGTCGTGGGCCGTGTGCGGGTATATGGTGGGGCCCGAAGGTACCCCGGGGCAAGAAAGGTATGTCGATGGACCACGCCGATGAGCCTCACAGGGGAACTATACCTACCGGTGATTGTATTTGGGCTCGGCGGATATCCGGAGGATACCGACCGGAGTCGAGAGATGATACGGGCCGATCCGAACTGATGGAGCCCGTGGGCCGATCCGTACTGACGGATCCCGAGAGATGAGGATTTACGTATCGATGCTGGGCACGGTTTTCATGATGTTTCGAGTGTCGATGCTGGACACTCAGGTTCCATGATTTTGATGTGTCGCGAGGGACACACGTTGATTTATATCTTCATACTTTCATGCATATGCTTTATGATATTTACATGCATGATGTTTTTGTGTCATTGGTTGACCCGTGGACGAGATCCATATGCATACAGGCATCGATTACATAGTTGGATGATATCCACATACTTATAGACTTCATGATATAGTTGACACTCACTCCATGTTGATTGCATTGATCATACCTTATATTTATGATATGTTACTACTCGAGGCACTAACACGAGCACTTGGTATTACACATGGTATAGATGTTTACTCTTGCCACATTTTCTTGCTTCAGACTTTATCATATTGAGGATATATATATCACTGATCGTTTGACCTAGGATTGAGTCATACATACGATTTCTGCTCTGTGATGTTTTCTACTCACAAGTTGGCAACTCACCTCCGTTGTGCCACAGTTCTTGCAGGTTTTTGCCGTACAGGTTTTATTGCGGCTTTCTGGCACACTGCTTCCATTCTAGGTGATTGTTGTGGTAGGTAGGTTCACTCGTATCGTGACCACCCTTATATATTATTTTCATTGTTGTATCTAGAAACTCCATCAACCAGACTTGTATTATTCATTTGACTTAGCAGGCCAATGATGTTTATTCTTTCGACCTTAGAGTCGCGCGTTGTATTATTATGGATTTCATGTTGTTTCGAATTTCCTTTTCGGTTTTGATTCTCGCCCTTGGCGTTGTATATTATATTGCTTGCGTGTTTGTGACCGTCAATTGACGAAGAGCTAGATCCCGCTTGGGGATGCCTTTTATCATTGTGCATATATTATTCATGTTGTACCCCGTTTGGGGCCGGTATTTACAAAGGAAACTCTGCCGAAATTGTCAGAAATGGCTTGATGTTTTAAAAACGCATAATTCGGCTTATGCTATTAAAACCACGTGCTTTTAAACAAGTTTTTCCTTTATTTATTATTTAAAATGGTTTTAGATTTCTGGACTTTTGGCTTACTTGAATTAGATGGGGTCATATAGACTTCATATGATTTAAGGGCCAGTCACGTGCCATTTCGGGTCGTGACAGAGTCATATAGTTTTTGATATCTGAAATCGCACGAATCGTGGTGTTTAGAAAATAGGTCTACGGTGTTTTTATGAAAAAGTACATCCATTGAAATATCCGTAGTATCTCTCGGACTGTCTTTAAAATACTCATGATTCGTTAGTTTTAGAAATAAGTATGACTCGTGCTCAGTCTAACATCTACTAAGTAACTACAGGGTTAAACTAACAGACTAGTCGAAAGGGTAAGGAAATCCACCTAACTCTGAGTCGATATATATATATATATATAAAATGGTCGGTGATCTTCCCTCAATAGTATCGCGTACGATACAATATATATATCATATGATATTCTCGAGTCAAGAATGCTGATCTATCATCATAATTATATCTCGTACGGTAAATCCCTCGTACGGCATCCCAAATCAGGGTACGGGTCAATATCACATTTATCTCATTATTCAACTAGTATCTTTATCATCATATATCATGAGCTGGGTAATGATCTACGTCTAGTACATACTGATACCATCAATAATATATATGCGTGTGTCTGAAAACACATCGCCTAAAGATCCGCTATAAATTCATGTCGTATCTCCAAATACGAACCAAACCACATCACCGAACTCATAGCATCATGCTTGTTCTCCTCCGAAATGCAGAGACGAGACCGTGGAGGTACGTCTTGCCTGAATTTGGGGACAGATGCTAATTTGTGCTATCCGTCCATCTCTCCGAAAATGCCAAGTTGATTTATGGCACCATGTATCGAGGGGTTGAACGGATGCGACCGATGTAGCAGACTTCGTCAGATTCCCCCTCATTCGAGGGGTTTTTGATTGTGGGGACGCTCTTCCCTGCAGGCGCAAGCCCCTGCAGTTAATTACGCTACCGCATCGCGGTAACCACTTTCTTCTTCTCCAAATGGTCACTTCGTGTCGTGGGTGTTTGTTTTGTTTGTGGTTGCCCGTGGATTGTATACGGAGACTAATTTATGTTGTCGCCCGTAGGGTGTGGATTGGTCCAAATCCGTATTTTCTTAAATTTGGGTTTTGGTTTGTGTTTAAGTATACGTTAGCTTCATTTGGGACTAAGATCAACTTGAACGTATGTTAAGGATACGTTAGTCTAATTTTAGACTAAGATCAACTTAACAGGACCATTTAGATCCAACAAGAGAGCATTTGAACTCTATTATTTAGTTTAGGAACATTGCAGTCGATTGCCAGTTTAAGGATATGGTGGTCCATTGTTAGTTTAAAGACATCACGGTCGAGGTTAAGGACATCATAGTCTGTGAGTTTAAAGACCTCACAGTCAAGGTTAAGGACATCATAGTCCGTGAGTTTAAAGACCTCACAGTCAAGGTTAAGGACATCATAGTCCGTGAAATGTGTGGTTGTCGGGACCCATCACTTCTCTGAAGACGTTGAAGAATTACAACGACAAATATCAAAGGAGTGAAGAGATGTACCCTCGAACCAAAGTTGATTGGGGATCTGTAGTCCAATTTGGAACTAAGATCAATTAATTAGATTATGAGCACATTGGCTCAGTTAAATCTGAATTGAGGACTTATGGCTAACTTAGGCTAAGTCTAATTAAGTTTGAAATATTGGCCCTTTGTTGGACCATTAGACATTTGTCTGGGTTCAGCCCCTCATCATTTAGCAATGCTAAACAAGAGTTTGAAGGCTCTGATACCTTTTTTTCTTTGACCGAGTATTAAACATTGTAGTTCTGAGTTTTACTCAACTTTGAAATTTAGTCAAAGGGGAGGTTTTTGTCTCTGGAAACTTAACCAATTTGGCTAAAAATAGTGTTAAACACTAGAAAACAACAGTGTTGAACACTGAAAATGAAATGCTCAAAGTAGTGTTAAACACTAGAGGACAATAGTGTTAAACACTAGAAATAAAACTCTCAAATTAGTGTTAAACACTAGAGAGGAAGGGGTCACGTAGGGACACGTGAGGGCACCTAAAGGTGGGGCCAGATCTCCTTTACTTTGTTCTGTAAATAAGTGTTAAACACTTTTGATCTTCTGGCCATCACATGTTGGCACGTGATGGATATTGGTGCATTGATTATTAAAGCATTTATTAGGGGTCACGTGGTAACACGTGACAGCGCCCGAAGCCAATACTTCCTTTGCTTTTGTTCCCTATATTATGAGGGTCACGTGGGAGCATGTGAGACATTGCCTTCAAGATTTTTCCTTCTCATTTTTGGGGTATCTGTTTAGGGGTCACATGGGGACACGTGATCTAGTTCTTTACATGCATGGAGATCTTTCAAGTCTCTTTATTTTTAAGAATTAAATTCTTTGTAGGGTTAAACCCTAATTTAGTTTGTAAAGGAATTAAATTCCTATGCATGTGGAAGAATTAAATTCTTATGTAGGGTTAAACCCTAATTCTGTTTGGGAGGAATCAAATTCCTGTGAATTTGGGAGAATTAAATTCTCAAGTAGGGTTAAACCCTAGTTTTATCTTGGAGGAATTAAATTCCTATAAATTTGGGAGAATTGAATTCTCATATAGGGTTAAACCCTGGTTTTATCTTGGAGGAATTAAATTCCTGTGAATTGGGAGAATTAAATTCTCCAAACTCAATTCTCCCTCTAAGTTTTGGATCTGCATGGCAGAATCTCCCCGATGAGAATTAAATTCTCAACCTGTGGGGAGATTTGCTTCTGCAGATCTTCAACCAGAGGAAGAACTAAGTTCTTTTGCAGAAGAGTTAAACTCTTAGATTGAGAATTAAATTCTCTTTTTTGTTTTATGAAGCTTTGATCCCTTTCCCTTTTCTCATCTAGGGTTTTCTTTTCTTGAGAATTAAATTCTCCTCTCTTTTCTCTCTGCTGTTTGCCTTCTGAAAATTTCAAGATTCCAAAATTCTTCCCTTTTTTCTTTTTTCTTCTTTTCTTAGCTCCTATTTATCGAAGAAGGAAAAGAATCAATTTGTTTAGTGAATCTTTCATTGAAAGATTTTGTTTGTTTTTATAACTAACATGATCTCAGTGAATTTTATTCACCATTGGGTTTTTAATCCAAAAGATATTCTGTTTATTATTCTTGTTGAATTTTAGGGAAATCTTTCCTTGATAAAATCTTTCCATAAATTGGTGATTTTAATCACCATTGGATTTTTTAATCCAACGGTGCTCCACTTTACAGAGCATAATCCTTTTTTGTTTGTTTGGAAAGATTTAAAGAAATACTTTCCCAGTTAGGATCTTTGATTTCCCTTAATTAGAATCTAATTCTATTAACTTATAAGGCTTTTAAAGCCCGTCACGTGTTGGCACGTGATCCCAACGTTTGACCATTAAAATAGAATTTAATTCTATTAATTAAAATGCTGAGGGACCTGTCACGTGTTGGCACGTGACTCTCTTTTATTCAGAATTTTATCTTGCCTTTTAACAGAGCTAAAGGATCATCACGTGTCAGCACGTGACCCTTGGTCACGTGTCAGCACGTGACCCTTGGTCACGTGTGAGCACGTGATGCCCCATTGGGGTCTTTCCCTAGCTGTTTTATTATATTTTCGTTTGATTTAGAATTTAATTCTATAAAGTGGAGATCATAGGAAACTATTGTGTGTTAACACGTGACCCTTGGTCACGTGTGAGCACGTGATACCTCATTGAGGTATTTCCTTTAGCTGTTTTGTTACATTTTTGTTTGATTTAGAATTTTAATTCTATTAACAGAATCCTAGGAAACCACCACGTGTCAGCACGTGACCCTTGGTCACATGTGAGCACGTGATACCCCATTGGGGTATTTCCTGATATTCTATCAGGGAACAAATGCCCCCATAATGTTGTTCTCACGTGTCTGCACGTAAGTGCAACGCTGTCACTTTTGTGACCGTGAGGTCTGTCTAGGGAATAGGGGAGATGAAATGTTTCCCATCACATCCTATAAATGCAGGGATCGCTTCATAAGCGCCTCCACTCTGCTCATCTTCTTCCTTGCTTACTTTTTCCCTTTGAGAATTTAATTCTCTTTTCTCAGAGCTTAGTTCTCTGTTTTGAAAATTTTCCAGAGTTTAACTCTGTTGAAAGATTCCCTTTTCTCAGGTAATGATCTTGAACGGCTGAAGAAGTTTTGCAAAAACCTTCATTGGATTTTAAATCCATACCAAGGGTTTATCCCTTTGTGTTCGCATGCTTTCCTTACGAATTTTTGTCATATTGTTGTTGCTGTTGACGTGTTTTGCATGTGAGGCATTTTTTTACTTTTCAGTGCATATCAAGTTTGGTGCTCACGTGCTCTGCACGTGGGGCCCTTTTGATGGGGTTGTTTAATTTCCCATGCAATCTTTTCTGCGTATGGCTTTGAATGCAAAGAGGGAGCCTTGGAAGTAATTCTACCTCTTTAATTTCCAATGCCTTTCCTTTTTTCTGGGCTTTGGAAATTGTTCCACCATGCAATATTTTCCGTGCGCAGCATTTAATGCTCCCCTTTATAACCTGAAGCCATAGTTTTCTTTCCCTCTTCATAGAGAAATCCAGTTCCAACTTAGGGTGATTATCTTGCGGAAACAACTGAGTGCCATGGCTTGCAACCGCCCCCATGCTCATCGTCAACCATGGGAGGTACCTGTTGAGGAGATTATCCCTTGCTTTGCTACGCGACTAGTGGATTCCCTTCTCACCGATGCCGAATATGACGCGTTGACGTATGAACTCCTGATCCATAGGGGATCCCCTCTTCCAATGGGCTCCATTTGGCTCCGGATGATTCTTCTTGCCGTGCTCGATGAAATCCCTCCTCACCCATCAGAGATGACTCTGGCGGTCCTTGACGCGGCCGAAGACAAGCTCGAGTGTTTTTATGAGGCGTGTCTGATTTCTCAAGCTCTGAAAGACTGCTCGGTCCATCTGCTGGGCCAGATAAGAGCCTGGCGGGCTATTATGTCTGCCTTTGCAGATGGACATGGCGCTAATCGGTGGGGAGCCACTCCTTGTGAAAATCGTCGTTTCGATGTGCTGGAGAAAGCGGAGTGGGAGTTAGAAAATTTTGTATTTTGTTTTGCTAACCTTGTGCCATTGATCCTTTGTTTGGTGACCTTTTCCCGGTAGCGTAGTATGTCTAAATTAATTTACTCTTTTTATCATTGGATGTTGCATGCTTTTTGTTGAATTTTCATGTTTGTCAGATACTCATACGTGCGTCTCGCTTGCGTAAATGAGCTTTATATTTTTCCATGGGACTTTTCTTTAATTGTGAGCACTTATCGTTATGTTGCATGTACATCAGTGCTCTGTGTATCATTTAAACATTCATATAGTTGCAAATGTGTGCTTGATGGGCTATACATAGGAGACTTTCCTTGTTGCCTCCTATATCAGGTGATTTGTGCGTAACTTAGATCGAGTATTGTCGTAGAATGGAGGCTTGTTTATATAGTCTTGAGTGTACGCGTCTTCTTTCGGAGTTTGTGGCCGCGAAGGCGAGCTTACAGGGACTTACTGAGCGGTGCGCTGCGAATATGATCTCATGTGAGAAGAGGTTCGGCCGCAAGTTTTCGAAGAGGGAGCTAGCTTCCAAAGCGTTGGGGGGGCTTCAAGCCAGCCTTACGGCCAAGACCACTAAAGCGTATGAACTTTGGCGAGTGCTTCAAGAGGCTATCAAGGAGGTGGTAGCCATTGATAAGGCCGCTGTATTTACTCGTGAAATGGTTGAGCCCCATAAGATTACTGAAAAAGAGATTGAAGGCTGGCTTGCCTCATACCATGCCCAACAGGCTCAAGCGGAAGCCCGTCTTTTGACAATACTGAATCATGATGACGAGGCCCAACAAAAAAGGGATGAACTGGCAAATCTACTAAATCGCCCGCCGACTTGAAGAATTGTATATACACATTTTTTTAGTCTTTTTTTGTACATACTCCTGAATGAGAGTATATTTTATTTGTTCTTTCATGAATTGTACTTTGTATTCATTTTGATTTATGAATAAAAGACATATTTTTCTTCACGATGGTGTGTCCCTTTTATTAAATGTATTCTGTGGATAGTCTATCTCGATTTCTTTGCAGGACAACGATGGCTTAGGATTCAGGGTTAAGATCTGCCCCCTAAGACTTTTCAACTTTATGAGCCGTGAGGGTCTCATAAAGAATTTTCTCCCTACAAGTGAGAGGATCCCGTAGGTGTAATTTTTCCTTAAGAATCATGAGGATTCCTAAGTGTGTTTTCTCTTGCAAGTCGTAAGGATCTCACAAGAGAGTTTGCTCCCTTAGGAGTCGTGAGGACCCGTAAGTGATGGGTGAGGTTACCATTATCCGCATTTCGCAGAGTCAGGGGTTGCTCTGGATGCTTCCCACGGGGTCATAGTCGTGTTCTGCGAGGACCAGGCTCCGCTCTGGATGCTTCACACGGGGTCATTGCCGTGCTCTGTGAGGACCAGGATCCGCTCTGGACGTTTCCCACGGGGTCAGGATTGACATAAGCCGCGTTCCACGTAACCAGGAATTTTGCTCTAGATGCTTCCCACAGGGTCATTGCCGTGTTCTGTGAGGACCAGGCTCCGCTCTGGATGCTTCACACAGGGTCATTGTCGTGCTCTGCGAGGACCAGGATCCGCTCTGGACGTTTTCCACGGAGTCAGGATTGCCATAAGCCGCGTTCCACGTAACCAGGAATTTGCTCTGGATGCTTCCCACGGGGTCATTGCCGTGTTCTGCGAGGACTAGGCTCTGCTCTGGATGCTTCACACGGGGTCATTGCCGTGCTCTGCGAAGACCGGGATCCACTCTGGACGTTTCCCACAGGGTCAGGATTGACATAAGCCGCGTTCCACGTAACCAGGAATTTGCTCTGGATGCTTCCTACGGGGTCATTGCCATGTTCTGCGAGGACCAGGCTCCGCTCTGGATGCTTCACACAGGGTCATTGCCGTGCTCTGCGAGGACCAGGACCCGCTCCGGACGTTTCCCACGGGGTCAGGATTGACATAAGCTGCATTCTACGTAACCAGGAATTTTGCTCTGGATGCTTCCCATGGGGTCATTGCCGTGTTCTGCGAGGACCAGGCTCCGCTCTGGATGCTTCACACGGGGTCATTACCGTGCTCTGCGAGGACCAGGATCCGCTCTGGACGTTTCCCACGAGGTCATTGCCGTGTTCTGTGAGGACCAGGCTCCGCTCTGGATGCTTCACACGGGGTCATTGCCGTGCTCTGTGAGGACCAGGATCCACTCTGGACGATTCCCACGGGGTCAGGATTGACATAAGCCGCGTTCCACGTGACCAGGAATTTTGCTCTGGATGCTTCCCACGGGGTCATTGCCGTGTTCTGCGAGGACCACGCTCTGCTCTGGATGCTTTACACGGGGTCATTGCCGTGCTCTGCGAGGACCAGGATCTGCTCTGAACGTTTCCCACGGGGTCAGGATTGACATAAGCCGCGTTCCACGTAACCAGGAATTTTGCTCTGGATGCTTCCCACGGGGTCATTGCCGTATTCTGCGAGGACCAAGCTCCGCTCTGGATGCTTCACACGGGGTCATTGCCGTGCTCTGTGAGGACCAGGATCCGCTCTGGACGTTTCCCATGGGGTCAGGATTGACATAAGCCGCGTTCCACGTAACCAGGAAGGGTTGACTTTATCCGCTTTTCACGAAGTCGGGGTTTGACTCTCGGTCATCTGTGCACCGCCGAGTCATGGAACTGGGAGTTTCCGCGGTTCCGCTTTGTTTGACGTTGTGTCTGTCATAATGAGATGGATGTTGAGATGATCTCCAGGCTATCTGTGAACCGTTAAGATTTAGCTTCTTCTTCTGATGAAACCTGAAGAGGAAAGGTGTGATTCTTTCTTTGTTTGCGCCCCTGGATTGTATACAGGGATTGACATGATATCACCTGTAGGGCAAAAATTTCATTCATATTTTTTTTATTTTACTTCTTTCCGCGATGCTCTATCATTTCAGCTTTTATATCGCGAAAGTCGCGATTGCCCAATCATTTCGGCTATTTTTCGCGGTGCCCAATCATTTCGGCTATTTGTTTTATTTTTTTACTCGCTGCTTTTTATTGCGAGTTGCCCAATCATTTCGGCTATTTTGCATGCATAAATTTTTACTTGCTGCTTTTTATTTGTAAGTTGCCCCATCATTTCGGCTATTTCGTATGCTTGTGTGGCTTGCCAGCTTTTTGCTGCAAGCTTGGAATTAGACCCCGATTTCGGCATCAGCACCGCTACAACCGGGATATTGCCAGGAGCGAATCATCATTTGTCTCTGTCGATGACGAACAAAGGTGGCTTAATAAACAGGGTTAAGATCCTGTCGACTAAGGCTTTTGACTTCGCGAGCCGTAAGGGTCTCGTAAAGGTATTTCTCCCTACAAGTCGTGAGGATCTCGAAGGTGCGTTTTCTCCCTAGGAATCGTGAGGATTCTTAGATGCATGATATCTTATAAGTCGTAAGGATCTTACAAGAGTGCTTTCTCCTTATAAGTCGAGAGGGCTTACAAGGGGTGTTCACCGTGTAGACATATCCCTAGTCACGGATGGGACTTTGTTAGGGAAATGTTTATTCGCGCCCGTGGATTGTATACAAGGGTCAGCATTGAGCCGCTTGTAAGGCAATATTGGACGTTGTGGTGGCCGCTTAAGAACAGCTTCAGATCCCTGTAGCTTAAGACTTTTGAATCTTATGAGCCGTGAGGGTCTCATGAGAGGGTTCTCCTTACGAGTCGTGAGGATCTCGCAAGTGTAATTTCTCCTTAAGAATCGTGAGGATCCCTAAGTGTGTTGCTCCCTTGTGAGTCGTAAGGATCTCACACTGTTAGTTATATGTATGCCCTAGAGGCCATTACTATACATAGGATGTATATTGTAGTGGATGCTGGGACATATATAGGGAGGACTTTCTTGCTCGACATGATAGTATGCTATCTGGTTGCTCTTTACCTTAACGTGTATACTGATTGTCTCTCTATTACATGATGGTAAAGCCCTTAGGATGTGTACTTGACTACCTGGACTATGATGCAGATCATACTAGTGGGGACAGATAGTCTATAAGTACATCCTTCACAGTCCCTAGTCGTGGGTATATCGAGACGGGGCATCGATATACCAGAGTAGACTAGCGTATACCTTCTCGACCCATACAGATGGGCGATGGATGATCCCATATCCATCGGTGTTTGACATCAGAGATGATATACGGGTGCTCAGTAGAGACTGGGTATACTGGACGGACTCGCCGAGAACTCCCAGATGGTATTATACCTCACGTCAGATGGCAGTTCTCTGGTGACACTGGTACAGAGTAGTCTGTTGACCCGAGATCGTTATAGAGTCTTGTGTGGTTCCCACTGTGCTTTGATTTCCATCTTACCATGTCCAAGAGGGCGTGCAAAACGGTGGTTTTTGGGTACAGTCCCGAGTCACATGGAGGCAATGAGCGATAGGAGGGGATTCGTCTCTCCCGGTATAGGGAGTTGATGTTGCGCTGTGTTCGATTGGCTATAACAGGAAATCCCTGGCCAGGGTTGCTGAGATTTACTGGTAAGTGTTACCAGTAGTTTCTTGAATTGTTATAGACCTCATATCGACACGACTTATCGAGCTATTGGGGCCTGACGTTTACCACCCCTAGGCGAGATATGCGACATATCAGACGATCAGACCGGACTGTACGGTAGTGTTACTGGTTGGATTCACAGGAGTATGAGCGGTCTTGCTCGTCGATCTTCTGATCGCTCAATACCCGGGTGGCCGTTACGTTTAGCAGACCGCTTGCGGCTTGTGGGTGCTTGATATGATCATCACCTACTGCCGGCGCATTGACGAGTCTTTAGAGTCCTACACAGAGGTTTCCTGGCTCAAGCGAAACGAAATAGGAGCGCATATGAGATATGTGCGGGACCGAGAATAATACGTGTATGTGATACCGTATTCCATTCTCGCGATGAATGTGTCGAATGGTTGTATGCGATATAACCTAGTTATCGAATCAAGGATTGATTCGATAAGCCGATACATTGTATACTAGTCGATTGTGTGCGACATGACCGGATCATTGAATCAAGTATTGATTTAATTATTTAATGCATAATTATATATTTGATATATTACTTTGCATTAACTAGTATCGGTTCACTTTAAATGGATTTTCTCACTCGGATGTGCGCATTGCATATGCGATATGATTTTGTGCACTTGCTTGTATCATGTTTGATGATACATGCCTTTTGGTTAAGTGTAAAGAATTAAACCTTGGTTAATGAAATGGTTAGGGTTTACTATTTCCTTATTCATTTATTTATCTATTTATTCTTTTTGGAAAATGATTTGCATAAAGATTAAATGGTGGCTTTCTTTGGATGGATTATGAAGCTTCATGATACTTTGACTAAGTCACCATTTTGTCTTGATGCTTAACCCTAACCCTTCAATCTAACCATGATTTATTCTCTACACTAAACTATGGTTGGTTAATGATAAGTATTCATATTTATTTCTTTTTACAAAATAACTTATCATAACTTTCATCATCTTCTTCTTCTTCACTTCAAGAAGAAAGCTTACCTCATCAATGGTGATTGATGAATTAGAGTGAGAAATCCAATTCTAAAGTCTACCCACTTCCTATTTCTTCATCCTCTACCTCTTGCCAAGTAGTAGAGTGTGTTTTCTTCACAAGTTTCTTGACTTGGTGAAGTCGGAGCTTGATTTAGCGATGCCTCGACGTAGATCATCTTCGGCATGGACATCGATGACCTAGCCCGTCCATTCTCCGACGAAGCCGACGCTAGAGCCCGGGAACTCATATGGACAGCGAGGAGACTTCATTGCGGAGCTATGGAGGTGGAGAACCGGATCTACAAAGGTTGTATTTCCGTATCTCTTAGTTAAGTGTTAACTAGTTATCTTTTCGCCTAGTTTTCTAGCCAACGATCCGTACACTAGGGTTTCTCGGCACCGTATTTTTTGAAATTGGCATGGTTGATGCCTTGTGAGACCTCCTTGGGATGCCTAGGAACCCTACAGTGGTATCAGAGCCAAGCTAGAGCCTTAGGCGAAGTCTAGACGTAATTTGAAGTCCGATCGAACCAAAACCTGAACCCGGATCATGCTCTCTGGACAATTTCTAAAATCTGGTCTTTTTCAAAATTAAAAATATGCAGAGAACACATCACAAACATCTAAGAGTTACTGTGAAATTCGACAGTCAAATTCCACTAAGGAGCCGCGGATCCGCGGCATGAGCAAAGCTCATGCGGCGGTTCCACGGCTGTACGGCCATATTATTTAAAGTTGTTTGCACAGTAATTCTTAGTTTCCTGTGGTGCTTTTCCTGGGAATTTTTAATATTTTTTCTACAGTTGAGTTTTCTGGGTTTGTTTTGGGAGTTCGTATATTTGATCGGATTATCAAACTGTGTCTATGTGTTTTCCGGATAAATTTTAGAATATGTTAAAAAGTTCGACCGGATATAAATACCCAATTTTTCCCCTGTCGGGAAATTTCCAAGTGTTGGATTTTTCCGTAGTTTGACGACGTTCTAAGTAGTGTAAGTAACGCGATGGACCCTCTAGAAGACAACAAACCTTAACTCGATTATGTGACCGTCTTGAACTGCCCTTTGAACCTTCGGGTTTGGGGCAGTACGGCGTGCCACATGTGAGGCGTTGGCTTGACCCTTCTACGGCTGGACCGTTGGTACTGAGGCACGAACTGAATGTTGTTAAACTTATTTCATGTGTTGGATAGTATCGGGAAAACTTGGGTGTTCGATTGTTCGATCGGAAAGTTTAACATTTTCTGTTTATCTGGAATGTGATACAATAATTGGAATTCACAAATAGTTATAAGATAACGGAATGAATATTATAAACATAGCAGTTTAGTCTCACTTGATCGGTTGCCACGGAATTTTGATGTGATCAAAAGTCCGTCGCAATCACGTAGCGTACGTGGATACTCGCCGGGTAAACTTAATAGACAGCCTCACCCCATAGCCCCGACAAAGTGACTGTAGGAGAACCCCGTCGCCGAAAGCATCCGTTCGGGTGCTCACGGCAGCGGTGTTCCGCCTTGGTGCACTTCGTCGACGGTATCGGGGGTGCGGCCGTCTACTGAAGTTTGCGACGAGCATTCGATCAGAATGTCTGGAATCCTGTTGAATTGCCCGACTTGATATTGAAAAGTGTTTTCGATAATGAGACTAAAATGCGGGGTTTATAATTGTTAGGCATGCGATGTCTAAGGAATTCATTTGGTCAGGCATGCGATGTCTGAGGTGGTTGCGGATTCCAACTGTTGTAGTTTTACACTTTCTTTTCTGTGACCGTAAGTGTAATATGTGATATCGCCGGTTTCGTTGCTATATGTCAACGACAATTGGGATGGACATATTTACTTACGTTGATGATATGTGATGTTATGTGTTGCTGGATATGTTATATTGGATCGTCGTGTTTGAATAGCCGGGGGTTTTTATGTGAGATGAGTGTTTTTCATTTTCATTCATGTAAAAACTTGTATGTAATATTCTTTTATTGGGGCACTTCCAGGTTGCGGAAGTTGTCACCGTTTGTATATTATTTACTTTTCCGCACTAGGATAGACCCAAGGAGGAGGGCACAAGTAACCGGGTTCTGGAGTCTAGTGGGAGACCAACTCGAGGAGTCGAGTCCGGGTCTCCTAACTTTAGAATTGGTAGGGTTGCTTGCCGCTCTCGTAGGGGTCTAGGGGTGTGGGTTTGGCTATTCATCGCGACCGTGGAATCCGTGTTTTATACTGGCTCGTATTGAAAACACGGACGTCCTAGTATATCCAATATTTCATATGATTCTTCTGCTGCGATATCTGTGATGTGATCATGTGATGTTCTGTGATAGATACTTTATATAGTATATATGATATATTATATAGATGTTACTTATGTTTTACACCCGCGCTAGCCCTGCCCCGCTCTGTCGTTAGTTACCTAACCTAACGGTGCACGAGGGGACATCGAGGCGAATGCGGATGGCATAAGTGTACGTCGTATTTATCTGTGATGTTTAGGTTCTTAAATGATGGGACTTCATTAATGTGATTAATGAAATAAAAGAAACCTAAGATGTTGTAGAATCGAATTTCAAAATAAAACAGGTAGCTACAGTTCTTGCTTTGCACAGCGGTGTATATGATATATCCTGCACCTTATTCGATAAGGAAAGGACCGAGATCCCTTCACCCGGAGTGACTCCTTTAGCAATAACTGGCAGATGCTACACACTCGGTTTGTCTTTTGATTGCTTTTAGAGTTCTGCTTTGCACAGTGATATATATGATATATCCCGCACCTCATTCGACGAGGAAAGGACCGACGATCTCTTCACCGGGAGTGACTCCTTTAGCAAAACTAGAAAAGCCTCAAAAACACTCCATTTCAAAATTCATTTGATTCTACAAAGATATCAAGTTCATTACGCAATAGGTTTTCAGAAAAACCTGTCGTAGCCCTCCGTCATTTCAGATAAGTAGTAGTTAGTATTCGTGCTACGTTTGTTGGCCTGCGTCAAGGCGTAGTATGCGGTAGCTAACTGGTGCTTATCTGCATAAGCATATGATGTGATTGGATTAGGGTAGTCGTGCGACTTTGTTGGCCTGCGTCAAGGGTCGTGCGGGTGGGTTTAATTCAATCAGGAAATGACGGGTTGAACTTGACTAGCGGACTATGGTTTGTTGGCCTGCGTCAAGGTCATAGGACGCTAGGGGCAAAATATTATCGGGAATTTCAAGTGTTGAAATTTGCAATGAGATTGCATACCTTCTATGAGATAGTTGGATCCCGATACCCGCTGCGAGTAAGAGTTACTCCTGGGAGAGTTTTATACATTACAATTAGCCGATCAAGTAGGTGTCTAGAAAGGTGTTAACGGGGTTACGCCTCTGGGAAAACGAGGTTTACATTAATTAGGTTCGTGCGAAAGCACGGGGGACCTCCCTCAAAGTACCGACACTGGCCTGGCTGAAAGATTGGCGAACTTGTAGTGTGTAATTAATCCCGGCTAGTCTTTCCTTTTAGGGTTTGAAGGAAGATTTGATAAAAAGCAGTGGGAGCCATCCTGATTAGATAAAATAATAACCAATCTATTCTTGCAAGAGCGCACGCTGAGTGTTTTCTTCTCTCTCTCTCCAGGTAGCGACCATATCACGCCTTAATCAAGATAATAATACGGATTATTGACCGAACCCGCTTGTTATACTGAGCTGGGGAACGTTTGTCCCGCTCCAACTTATAATTGTTATAAGACAGAGCAGGAAATTGGGGAATACCAGAATTCCTATGCCGCCCAAACGAAGAAGTGCATATGATGCATCTCCTTCGGGTGTGTTCATTACAAAGAACTGTTTCTCAGTATCCTTTACGTCCTGGGTATGTGATACCAGATCAGGATCCCAGATATGTAATTTGTTACATAGGGCTACAGAAAGGTAGAAGAACTGAGAACGGGTGATAAGTTTCATGAGGCAGAAAACGGGGCAAGTGTTGCAGCCAAGTCTGTCGGTCACTGTCACCCTGTATTACCAATACATTGATTCTGAACGAATGTTATTAGATACCGAACCTGATATACCAAATCATATCACTCTCTTTGTTAAAAAAGAAAGGATATAATTTTGTATTGATGGACAATGTTTTGAACATTTCCTATATCAAAAGTTGATCGGTTCAGGCACGTTATCTAAAAGCATTGATGTTCTAAATCAAATTACAGTTCTTAGTATACGGAACACACACAAGAGGAAGAGTTCAGAAATGAACGGATTCTTCTTGAGGTATTGTAGACTAGGTCAGATCAATGCGACCCGACTGGCTGAAGTTACATTTAGATGTATATTTAAATCAGTTTGAATTTACATCTTGTGAAACTTGCCAGTCATGTCACAAAGATAAGATGACCATAGCTCCGTTTACTGGAAACAGAGAAAGAGTTAGTAAACTCTTGGGATGATACATGTTGATGTATGTAGGTCCCCTGTCTACACATGCCAAGAATGGTTCTTTGTACTTCATTACATTCTCTGATAATCTCTCAAGATTCAGACATATGTTCATGTTGAAACACAAGTCTGAACCTTTTGAGATATTCACAGAATATAAGTTAGAAGTAGAGAACCAATACGAGTATAAGTATTATGTCCTGTGATGAGATCAAGGAGGAGAATACTTGAGCACGGAATTCCTGGATTGTTCTAAAGGAGAATAAGATTCTCTCTCAGCATTACTCCTCCGTATACACCATAGCACGGTGGTATATCGGGGCGGAGCAATTACACCCTATGTGATAAGGTGTGCTCTATGATGAGTAATACTGAGCTACCTATTTCCTTTTAGGTGTTATGCACTTGAGAAGCTGCATACCTATTGAATTAGGTTCCAATCAAATCAGTTGCCTACCACTTCATATGTGATATGGAAAAGGAAGAGCCCATTTCTTAAGTTAGTTAAGATTTGGGGTTGTCTGGCCTATGTTTAAAAGCAAAATCCGGATAAGCTCGAGGCAAAGTCTGTTATGTAGAACTGGAAAGGTTCCAGCTATACAAACTACAGTAGATGATTTGATAGAGCCAAAGGATTCAGTAGATTCCAACGAACCTCAGCCTCTCCGCCGATCTAGTAGGGTTCCTCACCCACCTGAGAGATACTTCGATTTCTCTATGACAGTGGGAGCGAGGATTGCATCATGAGATGATGACCCAACTAGTTTCGAGCTGGCCATCGAGAGTAAGACTCTGTAAGAATGGCTGGATGTTTATCGATCTGAGATGGAATCCTTATACACCAACAAAGTATGGACTTTGGTTGCTATATCTGAAGGGTTAAATCCCCATCAGGAGCAAGTATATCTTGAGAAGATTACTTGGTGTAGATGGAAAAGTTGAGACTTTCAAAGCTGGACTTGTTAAAGGTTTTCGTCATCAACCAGGCGTGGATAATGATGAAACCTTTTCAAGTATCTATGCTTAAGTCCATCCAGATCCTACTTACCACGGCTACATACCATGACTACGATATCTGGTGGTTGGGTGTCATGACTGCTTTTCTAAATGATGTTTTAGAAGAGAGCGTCTATAAGTACACAGCCAGAGGGCTTCGTAGACAGTGGGAGCAGCGGAAACGTGTGCAAGATGTTTTATAGGATAAAGCAGGTATCGCGGAGTTGGAACATCTGTTTTGATGAAGTAGTCAAAGAGTTTGACATCATCAAAATGGTAGATGAACCTTGTATATACAAAAAGGTAGTAGGGAGTATGGTGACGATCCTCGTAGAGTACGTGGATGACATACTCTTGATAGGGAAGGAGTTTCCTATGCTACGCTCGATCAATCTCCGCTTATCACAATGATTCTCCACATAGGATCAAAGTGATACCTCCTAAATCCTGAGTTTTGGATCTATGAGATAGATTTAATTGGATGTTTGGATTCTCACTAGTTGTAGTGAGATGGTATCAATCGATCCTGGGAAGAATCACTGGAAGTGTTCCAGGGTGATAAAGACGACTGAATGTCAGTCACAGACATTGTCTTTACCCTCAGTAAAGGGACGGTATGTTGGAAGAGTTCCAAACAAGATACCGTGACACACTAGACGATAAAGGCTGGATACATCGCTACTCAAAATGCTACCAAAGAGGCTGTTTGGGTGTATATTGGTTCATGAGATGAACTATGTTCCTCCCATTGTGTGACAATGGAGTTGTGGCTTATGCCAAGGAACGTCCGTCCCATCAGTGATCCAGACATATTCTAAGGCAGTATCACCTGATCATGGAGATGGTTGATCTCCAGGGAGATCGAGGTTAGGAGAGTAGACTCAGAGGACAACACAGCGGATCCACTCACAAAGGCCTGTTCCCAAAGAGAGACTTTTATGGGATGGTTGAGTATGAGATACTGCAACCACTGCTACAGATGGCCCTAGTGCAAGTGGGAGATTGTTAGTTATATGTATGCCCTAGAGGCCATTACTATACATAGGATGTATATTGTAGTGGATGCTGGGACATATATAGGGAGGACTTTCTTGCTCGACATGATAGTATGCTATCTGGTTGCTCTTTACCTTAACGTGTATACTGATTGTCTCTCTATTACATGATGGTAAAGCCCTTAGGATGTGTACTTGACTACCTGGACTATGATGCAGATCATACTAGTGGGGACAGATAGTCTATAAGTACATCCTTCACAGTCCCTAGTCGTGGGTATATCGAGACGGGGCATCGATATACCAAAGTAGACTAGCGTATACCTTCTCAACCCATACAGATGGGCGATGGATGATCCCATATCCATCGGTGTTTGACATCAGAGATGATATATGGGTGCTCAGTAGAGACTGGGTACACTGGACGGACTCGCCGAGAACTCCCAGATGGTATTATACCTCACGTCAGATGGCATTATACCTCACGTCAGATGGCAGTTCTCTGGTGACACTGGTACAGAGTAGTCTGTTGACCCGAGATCGTCATAGAGTCTTGTGTGGTTCCCACTGTGCTTTGATTTCCATCTTACCACGTCCAAGAGGGCGTGCAAAACGGTGGTTTTTGGGTACAGTCCCGAGTCACATGGAGGCAATGAGCGATAGGAGGGGATTCGTCTCTCCCGGTATAGGGAGTTGATGTTGCGCTGTGTTCGATTGGCTATAACAGGAAATCCCTGGCCAGGGTTGCTGAGATTTACTGGTAAGTGTTACCAGTAGTTTCTCGAATTGTTATAGACCTCATATCGACACGACTTATCGAGCTATTGAGGTCTGACGTTTACCACCCCTAGGCGAGATATGCGACATATCAGACGATCAGACCGGACTGTACGGTAGTGTTACTGGTTGGATTCACAGGAGTATGAGCGGGCTTGCTCGTCGATCTTCTGATCGCTCAATACCGGGGTGGCCGTTACGTTTAGCAGACCGCTTGCGGCTTGTGGGTGCTTGATATGATCATCACCTGCTGCCGGCGTATTGACGAGTCTTTAGAGTCCTACACAGAGGTTTCCTGGCTCAAGCGAAACGAAATAGGAGCGCATATGAGATATGTGCGGGACCGAGAATAATACGTGTATGTGATACCGTATTCCATTCTCGCGATGAATGTGTCGAATGGTTGTATGCGATATAACCTAGTTATCGAATCAAGGATTGATTCGATAAGCCGATACATTGTATACTAGTCGGTTGTGTGCGACATGACCGGATCATTGAATCAAGTGTTGATTTAATTATTTAATGCATAATTATATATTTGATATATTACTTTGCATTAACTAGTATCGGTTCACTTTAAATGGATTTTCTCACTCGGATGTGCGCATTGCATATGCGATATGATTTTGTGCACTTGCTTGTATCATGTTTGATGATACATGCCTTTTGGTTAAGTGTAAAGAATTAAACCTTGGTGAATGAAATGGTTAGGGTTTACTATTTCCTTATTCATTTATTTATCTATTTATTCTTTTTGGAAAATGATTTGCATAAAGATTAAATGGTGGCTTTCTTTGGATGGATTATGAAGCTTCATGATACTTTGACTAAGTCACCATTTTGTCTTGATGCTTAACCCTAACCTTTCAATCGAACCATGATTTATTCTCTACACTAAACTATGGTTGGTTAATGATAAGTATTCATATTTATTTCTTTTTACAAAATAACTTATCATAACTTTCATCATCTTCTTCTTCTTCACTTCAAGAAGAAAGCTTACCTCATCAATGGTGATTGATGAATTAGAGTGAGAAATCCAATTCTAAAGTCTACCCACTTCCTATTTCTTCATCCTCTACCTCTTGCCAAGTAGTAGAGTGTGTTTTCTTCACAAGTTTCTTGACTTGGTGAAGTCGGAGCTTGATTTAGCGATGCCTCGACGTAGATCATCTTCGGTATGGACATCGATGACCTAGCCCGTCCATTCTCCGACGAAGCCGACGCTAGAGCCCGGGAACTCATATGGACAGCGAGGAGACTTCATTGCGGAGCTATGGAGGTGGAGAACCGGATCTACAAAGGTTGTATTTCCGTATCTCTTAGTTAAGTGTTAACTAGTTATCTTTTCGCCTAGTTTTCTAGCCAACGATCCGTACACTAGGGTTTCTCGGCACCGTATTTTTTGAAATTGGCATGGTTGATGCCTTGTGAGACCTCCTTGGGGTGCCTAGGAACCCTACACACATAGGTGGTTTCTCCTTACAAAGTCGAGAGGACCTTGCAAGTGTCTTTTAACGAGATTGCGCCCTTTCGGGTTTTCACAAAACTCGCCGGTAGCCCTGCTGTTTTTACTCACGGAGCCCTTTCGGGTTTTCATCCGTGCCCATTTTGCTTATGGACATACCGTTTTCTTTTTTTTCTCTTTCTTTTTTTATTTTAACGAGGTTGCGCCCTTTCGGGTTTTCACAAAACTCGCCGGTAACCCTGCTGTTTTTACTCACGGAGCCATTTCGGGTTTTCATCCGTGCCCATTTTGCTTATGGACATACTATATTTTTCTTTTTTTTATTCTCTTTTTTTGTATCAGCTTTGGGACGATGCAATCCACCGTAGTTTTTCGACGTCTCGGTCAACAGCTAGTTTTAGGATATAGTGGTCCATTATTAGTTTAAGGACGTTTCGGTCTGTTGTTAGTGTAAGGACATTTCGGTCCGTGGTTAGTTTAAGGACGTTTCGGTCCGTGGTTAGTTTAAGGACGTTTCGGTCCACTGTTGGTTACTACTTATAGAGTTTGGGCCTAGAAAGATAGCGAGCGGACATAGGCGTCGTCATCTATCGTTGACCTAGGCCGTGACTCGTCAGGCGTAGTATTTTTTCAGGAATCGACTGTTGATTGGCCGGAAAGGTCTTTCACCATGCATGTCCATGAGTAGGTAAGCTCCACCCTGGTAAACTTTGTCTATGATATATGGGCCTTCATAGTTCGGCTTGAATTTCCCCCGTTTGGCGCGATTAGGGATCATAGGTCTTTTGACCACTAACACGAGTTCGCCTTGGCGGAATGTTCTCGGCCTAGTCAATCTCTCATATGAACGTGTCATCTTTGCATTATAAGCCTCCAGATTTTGTTGCGCTATGAGCCGGGTTTCATCAAGGGCATCGAGCTCCTCAAGCCGAAGTGAGCATTTTCTCCGTCTGTTAGCTCGTAATGAACTGCCACTCGTAGAGAGGGTAACTCTAACTTGAGGGGGAGTACCGCTTCTGTATCGAATACCAATGCGTACGGCGTTGTGTTCGTGGCCGTTTTGAACGTAGTTCGATATGCCCAGAGAGCTTCATGCAGTCTCTCATGCCAGTCCTTCTTATTTTGAGACACCATCTTTTTCACGATCTTCGTCAAGGTCTTGTTAAAAGCCTCAGCTAGACCGTTAGCTCGGGGATTATAAATTGATGAATATCTCCAGTCTATGTTATGCTGTTGTGTGAAGCAGCTGATTTTGTGGCTTCTGTAGGCTGGCCCGTTATCGGAGATGATCCGTCTTGGAGTTCCAAACCGATAAATGATGTGTGTCTTGAAGAAATGGAGGATATTCTCCGTCTTCACTTCCCTCAGTGGTACTGCTTCTGCCCATTTGGAGAAGTAATCAGTTGTCGCCAAAATGAACCGATGTCCTCTGGACGATGCTGGCTCGATGGGGCCGATTATGTCAGTCCCCCACATTTCGAACGGCCAGCTAGCCACCGTTAGATTTAGTGGATTTGGATGCTGATGGATGAAGTCCCCATGAATCTGGCACGAGTGGCATTGCTTCGCATACTCGAGGCAGTCCTGAATTATCGTAGGCCAATAGTAGCCCATCCTTATGATCTTCAGCTTCATCTTCGGCCCGGCTTGGTGAGAACCGCAGAGTCCGTCGTGAGTTTCTTGGACGACTCTCTTTACCTCTTCAGGTCCCAGGCATCTTAGCCATAGAGAATCAAATGATCTCTTATACAGAGTATCATTAACAAAGGCGAAGTATAGAGCTCGTTTCATAAGCTGATGCATTGAGGATGCATCTTTAGGTGTTCTATGGGATTTGAAGTAGTCTATAAAGACTTCTCTCCAATCCTCGACCTTTTCCTGGCCTTTTACTTGCAGAGCCACTTGCTCGATCGCTCCCTTTTCTTCAGACGACTCCGGAGATATTTCTGCCGGTATAAGAACCCGACGGCTTTGTACTACTATTCTTACGTCATCGAGGTTCTCGTCGGCCAATTCTTTAGCGAGTTTGGCTAATGCATCCGCCTTGCTATTTTCTGCACGCGGTATGCTTTCCAGGGCATAGGAAGGAATTTGAGTCAACAGTCGTTGTACACTCTCGCCGTACTTTACCAACTCTGGTTTGTACGTTTGGTTGTCGCCATTTACTTGACTAACAACCAGTTGGGAGTCTCCGTATATGAGGAGATTTTCAATTCCCATGTTGATGGCAATCTCGAGACCTGCTATCAAAGTTTCGTATTCGGCTTCATTGTTCGTCCTCGGCTCTGTCAAGGAGAAGGCGAAGCGCATTATCCCTCCTTGTGGAGTTACGAAGATGAGGCCTACCCTCGATTTGATTATAGGGGTGCTTTGTTTGCGCTTCTTCATGGAAGTCGCTCCATCAAAATAGAGTTCCCATCGGGTATCGTTCCCGTCGATCGTGTCAAACGTATGTTCGTCTGGCAATTCGCAGTTCAAAGGAGAATCGGCGGGTATCGGGTGCTCAATGAGGAAGTCGGCGATAGCCTGGCCTTTCACTGCCTTAAGAGGTCGATAAGTTATCGAGAATTCCATCAAGAGCAGGGCCCATTTAGCGAGACGCCCCATTAATATGACTTTTGACATTAAGTACTTGAGAGGATCCACCTTCGATGTGAGACGGACTTCATGCGCCAACGCATAGTGCCTGAGCTTTGTTATCGCAAAGATCAATGCCAGGCAGTGTTTTTCGATGGGAAAATAATTTCTTTCTGCCCCCAGTAGAACTCAACTCAAATAATAAAGGGCTCTCTCTTTCCTTTGGTCATTCTCTTGCGCCCATAATACGCCTAGCGAACCTTCGAGGGCTGTTGTATACAGAATGAGAGGTTTTCCTTTAACGGGAGCGGCCAGTACTGGCGGATTCTGCAGGTATTGCTTGATTTCGTCCAGTGCATTCTGGCATTTGTGATCCCAGACGAAAGGGGTTCCCTTCTTCATCAGGTGACTGTAGGGACGACACTTGCCTGAGAAATTGGCTATAAATCGACGAATATACGCGAGTTTCCCTTGGAGAGATCGCAATTGCTTGAGAGTCTTTGGCGGGGGCATTTCCATAATCGCCTTGATCTTTAATGGATCTATCTCGATGCCTCGGTGTCGAACAATGAATCCTAGGAATTTGCCCGAGGAAACTCCGAACGCGCATTTGAGAGGGTTCATCTTCAAGTTGTATTGTCGAAGGCGTTGAAATACGATCTTCAGATGATCTAAATGTTCTTCGTATGATTTGCTTTTAACTACGAGGTCGTCGATATTACATTCGACGATTTCATGTATGAGGTCATTGAAAATCTTCGTCATGGCCCTCTGATAGGTGGCACCGGCGTTCTTCAGACCGAAAGGCATCACCTTGTAGCAGAATATGCCTAGAGGGGTCGGGAAAGCGATGTGCTTCTGGTCCTCTGGATGCATCTTTATCTGATTGTATCCTGATGATCCGTCCATGAAGGAGAAGACTTCGCGGGTGGATGTGTTATCTATCATTAGCTTAGTGACTGGTACTGGAAAGTCGTCCTTTGGACAGGCTTTGTTGAGATCCCGAAAGTCCACGCATATGCGCACTGTCCCATTTTTCTTCATCACTGGGACGATGTTGGCGATCCAGTCAGGATACTGAACCTCTTGGATGAAGCCAGAGTCGATTAGCTTCTTGACCTCGGCGTTGATGCTCATCTCAAGATCGAGCCGCATTCTTCTCGGTGCCTGTTTGATCGGCTTGAATTCAGGGATATCGCCAATTTGTGCACAACAATATCTGGATCTAGTCCTGGCATCTCGGAATAGTTCCATGCAAAGTAATGTTTATGCTACATAAGCTCGTCCTTCAGCATAACCACCCTTTCTTCAGACAACAGCTCACTGACGAATGTCGGTCGCGGGTCACTTGCCGTCCCCAAATCAATTTTCTTGAGGTTATCTGCAGCGGTATGTATTCCATCTTCCAGCTCTTTCGGCGCCGGTGGAAACCCCGAGATCACCTTGTCATCATTATTTTTGAAGCACCAGGGAAGGTCATCCATATCCTCGGGCTCTTCTTCTGACAGCGTTATCATATGACAAGTATGAGATCGCTTCCAAAACCGATGTTGATCTGGTTCTGCTCTCGTGGTCTTCGGTTCGTGCTTCTGCGGCGGGGTTATTTTCCAACTGCTGGATAGAGCGAACTTGCCCTGTTGATATTAGTCTTCGACCCAGTTCTTGAAGGTGAAGCAGTCTACCAGAGGATGTCCTATTGCTCGGTGATAGGAGCAATAGTCTAATTGGGAGATCTCATTCGCTTGCTCGGGATGTTTGGATTCCGGGAGTGTCATCATCTGATACTTTATGACGAGATCTAATATCTTTCTTGTCTTGTCTTGGGGAAAAGAATATTCATGACCTATCTTCTTAATAAGGGATGGATCACGGCTGGTCGACTCTAGCTCGCGTGGCTTCTCAGACCCGCTTGGCTGCTGTTGAACGCATTTCCTGCTTCTTAATTTATCTTTGCCTCTGCGTCGGGCCTTTTGTATGACAGGTTGATAAGGAAGAGCATTGTCGTTCTCCACGGCTTGTTGAAGGAGGCGCTGCGCCCTGGCTTTCTCATAAATGGCCATTTCACGGTTATGGTCATCCCGGACCTTTTGACCCGCTTCCCTTATTAGTTTGTCCATCCGTTCTTCGAATGACGAACTCGGCATTTTGATGGCAGGATCTCGTTTTGGTTCAGGGTCAGCGTCTTTTAACAGGGCATCTCTTTCTTCATCGAAGTCATGTATGACGTAGCTGCCATGGACTCGCTCTCGTTTTTTGGATTGAACATATCCAAGCCTGACCGTTTCCATTCTCCCGTTGGGCAACTTTCGCTGAGTTCCGGGGACATCCCAAATTCTGTTGTAGAATCGAGCTTATCGAGTAGTCTGTCTGAGGGGTACCCCTTGGCGCTTCAATAGCCTTTTCAAGCCTTCCGTGTAGTATCTAGGCAGACGGATGGGCTGGAGCCTGTCGAGCGTAGAATCGGCGCCATGCCAGATTTCCTTCTCCACTTTGGTTTCACCAGATCGGTAGAATAGGATCGCTTCTTCACCTTTTCGTCTGGGAGGGATGTAAAATGTCTGCAGTTCTTGCACACTATAAGCTTCAAGTGCATCGAGATCTTTGTGATGTTCTTGTGGAACCATGGTAATTTACAAACTCTGATCTTTGTCGGCGGAGATTTGTATCTACGGCCGAGCAGAGAATACAGCATTGACCTCATCTTCCGAGTCACTGCCGAAGATTAACATAGGGATGGACGGTCCCGGCTTGTTGTATTGGGGCGGCCCTGAGTAAACTATCTCTTCTTCCTCCTCGGTATCACTCCCGAAGACCAGAATAGTAGTGATGGCTTTGTTCTTCGGTTTGTGACATCTTTCTGTGTCCTCAAAGTCTGGTAAGAAGTATTTTGCATCTTCGTACTTTCGGACTTCATTCATGGAGAATGGGTTCAACTCCCCCGTCATAGTGTACTCGAAACCATCCTTGAAATACTTCATACACTGATGTTGTGTAGAAGGGATAATGTTGTACTCGTGTAACCAGGGCCTACCGAGCAAAGCATTGTAGCATGTCTTGGCGTCAATGACGTGAAATTTAATATCCGTGACAAGTAGCCCGAAGCGCAGTGTCAATATTACAGACCCAACCGTTCGTGATGACTGAGAGTCAAACCCGGAGATTGTGGTTTTATCACGAGCGATGTGCTGAACGCTCATGCAGATTTCCTTCAACACTCTCACATTGAGGAGATTGACGGAGGACCCATTGTCGACCAGGATTTTGCCTATCTTGATATCATGACAGTATCCGAAGGCATAAAGGGGGCGGTTGTGTTCGCACGTTCCAAGGAGGAGATCTTCATCGCCGAAGGTGATATTGGTTGTGTGTACTTCTTCCAGCTCGTCTTTCATCTTTTCTTCGGTAGAATTGCTCGGGTTCCTGCAGTGCCTTGATTAAAGAATCTTTCGCTTCTTTGGATAGAAGAAGGGCGTCGAGAATACTGAGCTGTGAGGGTATCTTCCTCAAGTTTGCGAGAACATTGTAGTCTGCCTTATTTTTCTTTGGCGGGTCCTTGGCTGTTAGCTTTTCGACGGCTTGGTCATCAAGGACGATATCCTCAGGGACTTTTTCTTTTCCCTTATCTTTTCTACTTGACCCACTGTTCGAGGGCCCAAGATTCTTTTCAGGCAGCGTACGATTGCGCAGCTGAATATTCTCACAGGTCTTCGGTTCTTCCTCTTTTCCCAAGATGGACTCTTTAAAGAGAGGGCCAAGAGTCATTTCTTCGTCAGAGTCACTCCCGAAGGTGAGAATTTGTGATCCCTCGGCGTTAACCATGCGACAGTTGCCGGTAGTTCTTCTAAGCTCCTTGGTCGTACTTTTTCGCTCCCGAAGAGTTTTACGTTTCATCGGCTTAAAATGTTGTCGGTGAGCAACATATCCCTGCCACCATCTCTTAAAAGCGTTGCACTCTTCGGTGGGGTGCGCAATCTTTCGATGATATAAGCAGTAGTTAGGATGCATTTCTGCTTCACCATGAATGTTTCCTTCGGAGGGTAGCAGCTTCATTCCTATTGATATGGCTTTGGCAAATCTCTTCCTCGTCTTGAACCTATTTTTATTCACAACGGATGTATTTTGATCTGGCGGGAGTGTTTCAACTCTTTCGTCCAGTTGCCGGCGTTTGGCCTTTTCAAATATGGCCATCTCGCGCTCTCGAGCAATTTTGATTTTAAGAAGGGCTTCATTCAGGAATGTATCAATCATTTCATCTGATGGCCCTAGAAATTCCAGCTCAGGACCTACCCCCAGTTTCTCCGTGTAAGGAGCTTCTTCATCGTTTATCGACGAGTGAGAGATCACATGGCAACTTGCTACACAATCCTCAGATTCATTCGACGAGTCTTCTCCATCATCTCCGTATTCAAGGACATGACTAAGAAATTCTTGGAGTGTGATCGGGGTCCGCACCTTCTGGTTATATTCTTCCAGCACGTCGATATATTTTTGTAGATCCGTGTGCTTGTCACCAGGCTTCACGGGCTTCTTGGCTTTCTTCTTCTTCTTTGAAGACTTTGACAGCCAGGTGTGAGTGCTTTGAATATCACCACCAATTTTTGGAATTGGGCGCGGTTTCAGCATTCCCTTGATAATCTCGGGTTCCAGCGGATTCTTCCACCTGATCGCCGGGCATGTCTGGAGATCATTCAGCATTCTTTTAGTTTTGGCTGAAAGAGCGACCTCCTATGGAGCTTCTTCAACAAAAGAGCACGATGCCCCCGGTGTGTCCGTCTTCTTAGGAGTGTGCGGTTGTGGTGGGCTTACTTTCCACTTCTCAGACAGCGCAAACTTGTCTTATTGGTATTGGTCCTCGATCCATCCCTTGAAGACGAAGCAATTTTCGATTGGATGGCTTACCGTTTGATGATAAGGGCAATAATTGGGACTATTAGTCTCGCCAGGTTGCAACGGTCGTTTCGGATTCGGCAGATTGATGAGCCTGTTTCGGACCGCTAGTTCGAACAGTCTCTTCGTTTTGTCCCGAGGGAACGAATTAGGACGCTTCATTTTCTCATTGTAGTATCGCCATCTTTCTTCCAGTTGATCCGTTAGTTTTGGGGCACTGGGCTGCTGTTGAGCATTCGCAACAAATGTCGTCTTCTCTTTACCCTTTTCGTTCCGCGGCTCCGGCTTCGGGGAAGACGGTCTATAACCCATCTGGACTATCTGGGCCAGCTTGGCGATCACGGCTTGGAATGTGTTCGGCTTAAAGAACATCATGAATTGGGAAAAGGTTGCATGAGGGTCCAGAGTGCCCACGAACATGCCCACTGTTGGCGCTTCCTAGATGCGCTGTTCACATTTTGACCATAAATTTCGCCACCGTATTGCGTGTTGTACCCAAGTCTCTCCTGGCTTTACCCTGGCGTTAATTAATGCGGTAATCGGGGTACGCTCGCTAGCACTCGCGAATCTTTGCGTAAACAGCAGTTCCATTTCCGCAAATGTCTTGACAGAGTCGTTTGGAAGTTCAGAATACCATTCGAACGCCGTCTCTGACAAGCTGCCGACAAACTGGCGAAGGAGAAGTTTATCATCACCTCTGGTATTACCACATAGAGCCCTGAACTGGGCGACATGTTGGTGCGGATTTCCCGTCCCTTTATATACATGAAATTTAGGGATGGTATATCCCGGCGGGTACTTTATCTGGTCATACCAGCCTGGATATGGTCGCCCAATTTTAACGACTTGGCCGGACGCTTCATTCGCCTGGTGAGCTCGTATTTGCTGAGCAATGTAGTCATCCAGAGCGGCCTTGGAAAATGGTTTCCTCTTTGGCTGCTGAAAGAGCCGGATGAGGGTTCGATGTCTTCCCTCTTTCGTCTTCAATGATGATCGGTGGGTCTTCAGCTAGAGCTTCTGGCTGTAACATCATCTCAACCATGTCTCAGAAGAGAAGCACCATTCGTTTTATATTAGCCGCTTGTTCTGTTGCTTCTCTGTCCTTCTTTTTGAGGACTCTGTGGAGGAAGTCAACATCGGTTTCTTGTTCATGACGCTGCTCTGATGACGCCTCCGGGCTTTCTTTCAGCCCGGTAAGTGTGACCATTTGCGTTAGCATTTCCTGAAGCTTCTGTTGCTGCTCCTGGGCTTTTGTCATGGATCGGGTGAGCGGTCGGTGACCTGTCGAAGCGCGGTTTTCCTCTTTTCCGGAAGCCATGTAAACAGTATGCACCATTATGCCCCCAGACTTGGGGCGTTTGGGCTCAGCGACTTTGTGGTCTGCCGTAGTCACAGGGGCTTTCTCTGGCCTCCTTCTCTTTTGAGCAGTTGACGTTGAGGGGGCCGTTGCAGCGGGCACCCAGGTAGTTATCGTCCTTTGTGGCTTGACAGGACAGTTCTCTTCCTGTTGAACATTCACCTTTTTCTGTCGGCGAGGGTAATCTTGATCAATCACCGACCCCTGGACCTGTCGCTAGACTTTGTAGATTTTGGAGGATAGCCACTGAGGGGGCTGTTCCGGCTTTGTTTTCGGTGCATTCTCCACGGGTGGAGGAGATCTTTTCAGTACGGCAGTAGGAGAGTTCCTGCGCACCTTGTTCAGCAATTCAAAGCTGTTTCCGATTGGAACGGCAGCATTGACTTCCACCGTTAGGGCTGGTGAAGTTAGCCCAGAGGGGGAGTTGCCCCCAGGTTTCCTTACCCGGCGCCAGTGGCGATGTTGAGCATGTCGAGCCGTTGGGATTACCTCCGCTGTTGTATGAGCTTCCTCGTGCCCCCTGCTTTGAGGAGAGGCTGTTATTGGCGCTAGCCGGTTGAAGACTGAAGTCCGTTGAGAGGGGGTAGTCAGTCTTGCGAAGGCCGACTTTCGAACAGGGAAAGCAGCCTTCGTGACTTCGGGAGTAGGGATGTCTATCCTCTTCGGAATAACCTTTTCTGGAATTGCAGGCTTCATCATGGGCCCACATGAATTTTGGCCCAATCTGGCGAAGACTGAGGCGCCGGAGCTGGACGACCTTTTGGGAGGGGCCGCTGTAGTTGCAAGCCGATCAAAGACCGACTTCTTGGGAGCTTCTTGTGTTAGTATAGGAGCGATGAAGCTCATTGGCGGGAGCATGGTCCCGAAAAACAATCCAGTGGTGGACTGAGTGACCTGTTCCACCGGCATCGTGAACAGGGAGGCCGCTTTGGGCCCTTAAGCTATGCCGCCAGATGAGGCAGAACGCGAGTTACAGTTGTAGCTGGAACACTTCGCGTAAGTAGACGCCGTTGATGTTTCGTTTTCTGCGCTAAGAAAGAAACCAAATCTTAGTATCTCGAACTCAAGGGCAACCATTAGCAAACCGCGATTTGTTCATGAACACGACGCACGAAGTGTGGAGTGGAAAGAGGAAAAGGTCCCACCGGGCATGCCAGAATCTGTTACCGGCCGAAACACGCAGAGACGAGACCGCGAAGGTTCTTCTTGCCTGAATTTAGGGGCAGATGCTAATTGGTGCTATCCTTCCACCTCTCCGAAGATGCCAAGTTGATTTATGGCACCATGTATCGAAGGTTTGAAGGGATGCGGCCGATGTAGCAGATTTCGTCAGATTCCCCCTCATTCGAGGGGTTTTTGATTGTGGGGACGCTCTTCCCTGCAGGCGCAAGCCCCTGCAGTTAATTACGCTACCGCATCGCGGTAACCACTTTCTCCTTCTCCAAATGGTCATTTCGTGCCGTGGGTGTTTGTTTTGTTTGTGGTTGCCCGTGGATTGTATACGGAGACTAATTTATGTTGTCGCCCGTAGGGCGTGGATTAGTTTAAATCCGTATTTTCTTAGATTTGGGTTTTGGTTTGGGTTTAAGGATACGTTAGCTTCATTTGGGACTAAGATCAACTTAAACGTATGTTAAGGATACGTTGGTCTAATTTTAGACTAAGATCAACTTAACAGGACCATTTACATCTAACAAGAGAGCATTTGAACTTTATTGTTTAGTTTAGGGATATTGCGGTCGATTGCCAGTTTAAGAACATGGTGGTCCATTGTTAGTTTAAAGACATCACGGTCGAGGTTAAGGACATCATAGTCCGTGAGTTTAAAGACCTCACAATCAAGGTTAAGGACATCATAGTCCGTGAGTTTAAAGACCTCACAGTCAAGGTTAAGGACATTATAGTCCGTGAAATGTGTGGTTATCGGGACCCATCACCTTTCTGAAGACGTTGAAGGATTACAACGGCAAATACCAAAGGAGTGAAGAGATGTACCCTCGAACCAAAGTTGATTGGGGATCTATAGTCCAATTTGGAATTAAGATCAATTAATTAGATTATGAGCACATTGGCTCAGTTAAATCTGAATTGAGGACTTATGGCCAACTTGGGCTAAGTCCAATTAACTTTGAAATATTAGCCCTTTGTTGGACTATTAGACATTTGTCTGGGTTCAGCCCCTCATCATTTAGCAATGCTAAACAAGAGTTTGAGGGCTCTGATACCTTTTTGTTTTTGACCGAGCATTAAACATTGTAATTTTGAGTTTTACTCAACTTTGAAATTTAGTCAAAGGAGAGGTTTTTGCCTCTGGAAACTTAGCCAATTTGGCTAAAAATAGTGTTAAACACTAGACGACAACAGTGTTGAACACTGAAAATGAAATGCACAAAGTAGTGTTAAACACTAGAGGACAACAGTGTTAAACACTAGAAATAAAACTCTCAAATTAGTGTTAAACACTAGAGAGAAAGGGGTCACGTGGAGACACGTTAGGGCACCTAAAGGTGGGGCCAGATCTTCTTTATGTTCTGTAAATAAGAGTTAAACACTTTTGATCTTCTGGCCATCACGTGTTGGCACGTGATGGATATTTGTGCATTGATTATTAAAGAATTTATTAGGGGTCACGTGGTAACACGTGAGAGCGCCCGAAGCCAATACTGCCTTTGCTTTTGTTCCCTATATTATGAGGGTCACTTGGGAGCACGTGAGACATTGCCTCTAAGATTTTTCCTTCTCATTTTTGGGGTATCTGTTTAGGGGTCATGTGATCTAGTTCTTTACATGCATGGAGATCTTTTAAGTCTCTTTATTTTTACGAATTAAATTCTTTGTAGGGTTAAACCCTAATTTAGTTTTTAAAGGAATTAAATTCCTATGCATATGGAAGAATTAAATTCTTGTGTAGGGTTAAACCCTAATTCTGTTTGGGAGGAATCAAATTCCTGTGAATTTGGGAGAATTAAATTCTCAAGTAGGGTTAAACCCTAGTTTTATCTTGGAGGAATTAAATTCCTATAAATTTGGGAGAATTGAATTCTCATATAGGGTTAAACCATGGTTTTATCTTGGAGGAATTAAATTCCTGTGAATTGGGAGAATTAAATTCTCCAAACTCAATTCTCCCTCTAAGTTTTGAATCTGCATGGCAGAATCTCCCCGATGAGAATTAAATTCTCAACCTGTGGGGAGATTTGCTTCTGCAGATCTTCAACCAGAGGAAGAACTAAGTTCTTTTGCAGAAGAGTTAAACTCTTAGATTGAGAATTAAATTCTCTTTTTTGTTTTATGAAGCTTTGATCCCTTCCCCTTTTCTCACCTAGGGTTTTCTTTTCTTGAGAATTAAATTCTCCTCTCTTTTCTCTCTGCTGTTTGCCTTTTGAAAATTTCAAGATCCAAAAATTCTCCCCTTTTTCCTTTTTTTCTTCTCTTCTTAGCTCCTATTTATAGGAGAAGGAAAAAAATCAATTTGTTTAGTGAACATTGAAAGATTTTGTTTGTTTTTGTAACTAACATGATCTCAGTGAATTTTATTCACCATTGGATTTTTAATCCAAAAGATATTCTGTTTGTTATTCTTGATGAATTTTAGGGAAATCTTTCCTTGTATAAAATCTTTCCATAAATTGGTGATTTTTAATCACCATTGGATTTTTTAATCCAACGGTGCTCCACTTTACAGAGCATGATCCTTTTTTTTGTATGGAAAGATTTAAAGAAATACTTTCCCAGTTAGGGGTCTTTGATTTCCTTTAATTAGAATCTAATTCTATTAATTTATAAGGCTTTTAAAGCCCATCACGTGTTGGCACGTGATCCCAACATTTGAACATTGAAATAGAATTTAATTCTATTAATTAAAATGCTGAAGGACCAGTCACGTATTGGCACGTGACTCTCTTTTATTCAGAATTTTATCTTGCTTTTTAACAGAGCTAAAGGATCATCACGTGTCAGCACGTGACCCTTGGTCACGTGTGAGCACGTGATGCCCCATTGGGGTCTTTTCCTAGCTGTTTTATTATATTTTCGTTTGATTTAGAATTTAATTCTATAAAGTGGAGATCATAGGAAACTATCGCGCGTCTTGGTCACGTGTGAGCATGTTATACCTCATTGAGGTATTTCTTTTAGCTGTTTTGTTACATTTTTGTTTGATTTAGAATTTTAATTCTATTAAAACAGAATCCCAGGAAACCACCACGTGTCAGCACGTGACCCTTGGTCACGTGTGAGCACGTGATACCCCATTGAGGTATTTCCTGATATTCTATCAGGGAACAATGCCCAATCACATCGACTCATCTCCAAGTACCATTTACTATCCTCATCATCCATGTATATGTATACGTATATACACATATCCCCATATACGTCGAAATAAAATGTATGTATGTATGTGTGCGTGTATGCAAATCACTACTCTAGAGTTCGCGACTAAGAAACTAACTAAATGCGTTTTCCTACAAGTATGCTAAAACTATCCCAAAGTCACCTAGCATTTCTTACTAAGTACACATCTCATAACACATAAGTATACATATATATCTATATATCATAACACATTCGCGTTCTATACTACGAAACTGCGGGGGTGCTATACGCCATCCACCCGACTTCCTCCGTAGATACATATCTACTCACATTGATCCTTGCTTGCCGAAGTCGATGTCGCCACGCCCTTGCTTGTCATTCCGGAGTTCACGCGGTGGTACCTGCATGTCATAACACATCGTATCGCATTAAAATCCAATTCGCAATCGAAACGACACACGAATCACTCATAAGTTAAAACATATGACCCGCTCATGCAAAAGAACCAAATAACCCTCGACATCGGCGTACAATCGCCAATTGATCGAGATAAAACCCAACCATACTAATCGTGGTTTCACAGCTCACTAATTATAATATGAAATAAGTTGTAACTCATCAAAACCTCAAAATAAATCAAATCGATTTATTTCCGAAAACCTAGAAAGCCTCAAATAACCGTTTTAGTAAAAAAATTGATGTTTAAACAAAACTATTGGCCACAATATTCACTAAATATCTTGACCAAGTCATACAAACCATAACCATATTTTAATCTCTCTAATTTTCATTAATCCAAAATTCTAGTTTGCAAAATTATCCAATTTTGACAATTTTAAAGCAATAATACACAAATCAACAACTAGACTAGGTTTTGCATGACCTAAGATGTTAAACTACACATTATAATGTTAATGATGTGATGAAAACCCTAACTAGATTTTAATCTCACATTTTTCCTTTAATCCTAAAACCTAGTTTGCAATATTAACCATTTAAAAAAAATTTAAACTAACAATTACAAACTAGCTACTGGGTTAGATTTTACAAGTCTTAAAGTGTTAAATTACACAATTAAACCATGATCAAATGACATAAACCATAACTTGATCTCAAACTCTTTCTTGAATTTTCTAAACTTGAAATTGGAACCATATTACTTACTAATTGAGTTTGATTTAAGTGCTTAAACCACAAATTACTATAGCTTTAAGATTTATACCTCATAGATTGAAGATCAAACATGAAACTTAGACTCTCAAACTTGCTTCCATCCCCCAAGATACATGCTAGATTAGCTAAAGAATAATGGGTAAAGCTTGGATTTGGAGTTTGTGTGAGTTTTGATGGATTTTTGATGCAAAATTGATGAATTTTAGAGGTGAAATGAGGTGGGGAGAATTGGGGGCAGCAGCTGGAATGGGGCTCGGCCAGCAAGAATGGGGAGAGAGTATGGAGTGTGTGGGTGTGTGGAAAGAAGTCCAAGTCAAGAAAAGATACCCCAAGTCAACACACAACCTTCTTCTCTCTTTATTCTTTTCTTTTCTTTTCTTTTCTTTTCTTTTCTTTTTGCGAGGAAAAGAAGTGGGGAAAATGGGGGATTGAGCAGCTTGTCTCGGCCAGCTCATGAGGGGAGGGTGTGTGTGGGTTTGTGTAGATGGTTCTAGTGAAAAAAGATCTCCCAAGCTCATTAAATGCAAGTTACATCAATTTCCTATTATAAATTTATTTTATTTTATTTTATTTTGACCATAGAACTAACTAGAACTTGAATAACTTGATTAAAAAATTTATGTTACAACTAGGTTTTAGTTTGTCATGGTTCCTATGTATGTAATTGACCCATTCAAATTTGTAATTATCACTAATTAAATGTATTAGTGAAATCTTAAAATAATATTAAAATAATTAATTACGGAAATTTTTTTATAAACTAGAAATTTACAAGTGACCAAATAAATACCAAATACTAACAATTATATAGCTAGAGTAGGTATATTTAAGTGTATGTTGAAAAATAATTGTATCTGGGTTTTTACAGAAAACACCAGTTATTTTACCGATTATCCAAAATTTCACCTAAACGATTTTCAAAATGTTACAGTATCAGTCCCAAGAGTTCAGTAGATCTTTCTCCGTATCTAGTAAATGGAGTTTTGGTCATCTTACCTTTGAGACATGACTCGCAGGTTTCATAAGATGTAAATTCGAACGGATTCAAATATCCATCTTTATGCAACTTAGCTAGCCTTGTCGCATTGATATAACCAAGTCTACAGTGCCACAAGTAGGCTTCGTTCATTTCTGAACTCTTCCTCTTGTATGTGTTCTGTATATTTAGAACTGTAGTTTGATTCAGAACGTATATACCGTTACACAACGTACCAAACCCAATCAACACTTGATTTAGAAAAATGTTCATAACATTATCCTCTAATGTGAAATTATATCCTTCTTTAGTTAGCAAAGAAACTGATATAATATTACACATCATTTTTGGTACGTAGTAACAGTCGTTCAGAATTAATGTATTACCAGTTGGTAATACTAGGTGATATTCGCCAACTGTTTTAGCTGTAACAATTGCACAATTCCCTACTACTAGAGATTTATCACTCTTTCCCAGTTCTCTATCTCTCTTTAGCCCATGTAACAAATTACATACGTGGGATCCTGATCCGGTATCCAATATTCAGAACATAGAGCAAACTGAGAAACAGTTCTCGATAACGAATACACCCGAAGAAGATGCATCAGTATGTTCCTTCTTCGTTTGGATGGCGTGGGAATCCGGGTATTCCTTTATTTCTTACTCAGATTTATGACAATCATAAGATAGAGCGGAACCTAGCCCAGTACAATAAGCGGGTTTGGTCAATACATCCATATTATTATCTTGATTAAGGTGAGTCATTGGTCGCTATCTGGAGAAAGAGAGAAGGAAACGCATTAGCGTGCGCTCTTTGCAAGATTAGATTGGTTATTATCTTATCTAATTAGGATGGCTCCCACTGTTTTTATCAAATCTTCCTTCAAACCATAAAAGGTAAGATTAGCCGGGATTAATTACACCCTACAAGTTCGCCGATTGTTCATCCATACAGGTATTGGTACTCCGAGAGAGTCTTCCATACTTTCGTATGGAACTAATTAAATAACCTTGTTTCCGCAAGGGCATCACCCTGTTAACACCTTTCTTAGATACTTAATGGATCGGCTAATTGTAAAGTGGAAAACTCTCGCAGGAGTAACTCTTACTCGTAGTGGGTATTGGGATCCAACTATCTCATAAAAGGTATGCAATCTCATTGCAAATTTCAACACTTGAAATCCCCAATATCTATTTTTACCCCTAGCAACTTATGACCTTAACTATGGTCAACAAATCATAATCGCTAGCCAAGTTCAACCCGTCATTTCGTAATTGAATTAAACCCACCCATACGACCCTTAACTATGGTCAACAAAACCGTACTATTACCCTAATCTAATCGCATCACATGCGGCAGATAAGCACTAATCAGCTACCGCACACTACGCCTTGACTATGGTCAACAAACACAGCACGAATACTAAATAGTACTTATCTGAAATGATGGAGGGCTACGGCTGGTTTTTAAGAAAACCTTTAACGTAATGAACTTAATATCATTGTAGAATCTAATGATTTGAATAGGAGTGTTTTTTATAGCTTTTGCTAGTTTCGCTAAAGAGATCACTCCCAGTGAAAAGATCTCGGCTCTTACTTAATCGAATGAGGTGCTGGATATTCATCAAGGAATACCACTATGCAAAGTAAGAACTAGAAAAGCTATTAAAGCAAAACCAAGTGGGTTGTAGCATTTGCTAGTTTTACTAAGGAGGTCACTCCCGGTGAAGGGATCTCGGCTCTTTCCTCATTGAATGGGGTGCTGGATATTCATCAAGGAATACCATTATACAAAGCAAGAACTAAAGCTACCTTTTAAAAACTTTTGATTCTACAACATTTTTAGATTTCTTTTCTTTTCATTAATCTCATTAATGAAGTCCCATCATTTAATATTTCCTAAACATCACAAAAAATGAAACGAAAATAGAACGTACGCTTATGCCATCCGCATTCGCCACGGGGCCCCGTCATGCACGTTAGGTTACTTAACTAACGGCAGAGCGAGGACTGTACTAGCGCGGGTGCAAAACATAAGCAACGTTTATTCTATATATCATATATATATATAGCATTCGTCTCACGCAGTTATATAATCACATCATGGAACCAAGCAGCAGAAGTCATCATAAGAAATATTGGATATACTAGGAGGTCTGTGTTTTAAATTCAGCCAGTAATGAAAAACATGGATTTCACGGTCGTGATGAATAGCCAAATCCACATCCCTAGACCCCTACAAGAGCGGAAAACAACCCTGCTAATTTTAGAGTTAGGAGACCCGGTCTCGACTCCTCGAGATGGCCTCCCACTGGACTCTAGAACCCGGTTACCTGTGCTCCCCATCTTGGGTCTATCCTAATGCGGAAAAGTAAATAATATACATCAATGGTGACATCATCCTCAACCTGGAAGTGTCACAATAAAAGAATATTACATACATTTTTACATGAATGAAAATTGAAAAACTCTCATCTCACATAAAACTCCCGGCTATTCAATCACGACGATCCAATATAATATATCACCGCAACACATAATATCACATGCCATCAATGTAAGTAAATATCCCAAACTTCGTTGACATATAGCAGCGAGATTTGGGATACCCCCCATATTACACTTACAGTCGCAGAAAAAAATGAAAAAGTACAATAATTAGAATCCGTATTTCCTTAGATATCATAAACCTGGAATATCTCATATTCCGAATTCCATGCCTAACCTATAAACCTTGCATTTTAGTCTTAAATCGAAAACACTTTTCAATAACTTAGTCGGGCAATTCAACAAGATTCCAGACTACCCGATCGAATGCTCGTTGGAAACTTTAGTTGATGGTCGCAACCCCGATACCGTCGACGAAGTACACCTAGGCGGAACACCATGGCCGTGAGCACCCGAGTGGATGCTTTTGGCAACGGAGTTCTCCTACAGTCACTTGGTCAGGGCTATAGGGCGTGGCTACTTAGTAAAGTTATTCGGCGAGTATTCGCGTACGATACGCAATTGAGATGGAGTTTCGATCCGAATCTAAACTTCGTGGCAGTCGATCAAAAGAGACTACAATGCTAGATTTACAAAATACTAACTAGTTTTCACAAAACTAATTATACCGGATTCCAAATATTGTATCACATATCATCAAAATCTATACGACGCTAAACTTTTCGATCGATTCAACAAACACCCATAAATTCTAGAGACTTTAACAGCTTGAGTCTCATTAAAAACACCCAGAAAGTGCACAATAAGATAATGGAGCAACACAAGAAGAAGGAGCACACAATCTCCCAAACTTGCGGCGGAACCGCGACCAAACTAGGGTTTGGGCCGCTGTTCTGCGGCGGTTTAGAGGAGTTGGGGCCTCGAACTTCTTGAGGCTCCATAAAAAACCCTGCACATTTTTCTGCATATTTTTAATCACAAAAATTTCAACTTTTGAAAAATGGATAGAAACTTGACATTTTGCGGGTTTCGAAACTCGATCGAACACTTTAACGTCGTAAAGACCATCCCTAATGTTCTATTATGGCTCTGATACCATGAAAGCGTTTACTAGCACTATGATAGGGTAAAACGGACATCACACATGCTATTTTCAAATTTTAGATGTGCTAATCAACACTAAACAATACGAGAGGAGTCCAACTTGCTCCGTGGACTATGGTAACGGATAGTACAAGGCCCCGTCAAAACCCACGAGACAACGGCACGAGAGTTCATATAGGTGTCTTTTAGTGACCATCTCGTTCCACTTCTAATACATTCCGTACCAATCTACCCCGTTAACCCCGTGTAATGTTTTATATAGATTATAATTATCAGACTTGCCGAGACCATTGATATAAGTTGTTCAAATAGTCAGGTTCAGGATATAAACAAGTAGTCATGTCAAGTTATAGCCATGGTTCGGTCAAGTCAAGTCATGTTTACATATTTAATATTGTTGTTTGATTCAAGTATTCAGGTTCAAGTTCAAGTGTTCATGTTTGATATAGGATTCATGTTTGATTAAACTCGGATCGGATTCAGATTTGAGTTAAACTCAGATTGAGTCAAACACTGATAAATTGATTTGAATCCTGAATTAGATCGGGAGTTATCGGTAACTGCTGCACATGGACGACATGATTTGTGTTTTTTTCCAAGACAATTACCATTGATAACTCCGTTAAGTTTTTTCTACCTTAAATAGGCAAGCACTCACTTTCTCCGGCTCCCTAGGGCTCAGGAGAATTGATCTCTCTTAAACCTATATTTACTAAAATCCTTAAATATTGTTTTATATAACTTGAGGGGGTTTTATGAAAAATATTTTTAATATAATTTCAAAATAAATCTCAAGAATTTATTTATCATGTTTAGGGTTTCATAGTTATGAATTTTAAGGGTTTGAAGTATTTTAGCGATAACAGCTTAGCTTGGTTATTTCATGGTATTTTACAGTAAAGCTTGACTTTTGTTGCTATCTTAATGGTATTTTGATGAAATTTGTAATCCTTTCCTTTGAAAAATATAAGCTTATTATATTTTGAAAATATATGGATTTATAATATTTATATAATTATAAAAATTAATTTTATTATTAAATAGAAAATTTCGTTTTTCTTAAAAATCGTATTAAAAATCTTTCGAGAACGAATACTCCGTGAGGAGATCTGCATCTCTCTCTACTAGCCTAAGAATGCGTGATAATCTGCACCATCCAATAGCACGTCCCCTAAAGAGGGTTGTAAAGGCTTATTTGCAAAGGGATTTTTAAATACAATTCCAAAGAAAACCGTTTTTTTATAGTAGATGGTATTTTAATGAAATATTGTGTTCGTAACTAAACAATACGTTCGAAAAGTATCGTGCTATGGAAACTATGTGTGTATGTGAGTGGCAAGTCATTACCCCCTGAGGTTTTCCAAAGGTATAATTAAGCAAAACAATTAAATATGGTAAATACAAAGTTCATGGTATTTTAATGTAAAAATTGATTTAAAGTTATGTTTGATGGTATTTTTGAGTGAAAATTTGTTCTAAACATTAGTTTTATGTTAACAAGCAAGGTGTAGAAATATGAATGAGTAAGGCTTAAGAAAAAGTGTAATTTCTAGGATTTAGAATAAAATGTCGGTATTAACTCCACTTACCGACATATTTTGAAAATAGATTTTTAAAGAGGAAGAAGAGAGATTGTGAGGGACTTACGAGTGAAGTGGTTAGAAAGAAAGTGTAAGAATATGGGGTTGTCGCCGTGACGTCGCGAGGTCGCCGGAACTTGCTTCGATTCTCGCCGGAAGATGATCTCTTGCTAACTTCACTTGTGCTCTTTTTGTACTTAGAAAACTTCAAGAATTTTGGCTATAATTTTCAGAATGATAAAGGGCTAGGGCATGGGGTGGTATTTATAATGTGGAATTAAGGTTTTGGAATTAAAAAGATGAATTAAAATGCATTAAAAATATGATAAATGAGGAATTAAAGGGTCTGTTTGATTGTAAAATAATCAAACAGTGCAGGGGAGTTAGGGGTATACCAAGAGACTTGTGTGCAAAGCCCGGGCATCATTGCCTACGGGGGACCCGACGGTGCCGGCCAAAATGGCGATCTCGCCGATCGAGTAGGTGAAGGGGGCCGTCGGATTGATGCAGCGTGTTCTTATCTATATTTAAATCATTGTGCACATGGTTATTTTTTTCAGAATTTTTATTTTTTTGTGCATTACACGTGTAAACTTTTGGGCTTCTTAAAACTTTAAAATTAAATCAGAAAAATAAATGTGCCTGATGGGATTCGGACACAGGGGCTACGTCACAGCAGTGCAAGAGTTTTACCAGTGAGCTACAAGTGGTTTCTTGCTATTCTTAAACAAAAATAAACTTATAATTTGTACTCAGGCTTGTAAACTCCTTTCTGTACATCAAATTAAAAAATTTCGTACAGTAATATCAGAGTTGTTACAAGCTAGCAACTCACCCCCGTTGTGCCATAGTTTTATTGCAGGATCGACCGCGTGGATTAGTAGCGGCTTTCTGGCACATCTCTTCTTTTGGGTGATTTGTATTGGTAGGTAGGTTACAGTACAGAGCGTAACCACCACTGTATACTCTTATATTCAGTTGTATTTAGTTAAAATCTCCATCAACCAGACTACGTATATTTGGTAGACTTAGACACCACTTGTATATTCTGTTGGACTTAATAACGAGACTTGTATATGATTCTTTATAATTGATTTGACGATATTTTGGTTTTCTTTTCTTTATTCTTTTCTGTGTTCGATCTTCGCCTCAGGCGTCGTCTATATTTTTGCGTGGTTGTGTTTCCACTTATTGGCGAAGAGCTAGCTCCCGCTTGGGGATGTCTATATTATTGTTGATTATGTACTGGTTTTGATCAAAGTTTATAAAGGAGGTGCTGCCCAAATTTCAAATGACCAAAATATTTTCAAACCATGGTATATAATCCACTCGTATCGTTATAAGCTTTATTTATATTTTTAAAAGAGAAACTTAATTTCATTTATACCCTCTTTTTAAAATTTCATCTCCAATATTTTCATAAAAAAATTTAGATTCCTGATTTTCGGTTTACTTGGATTACGGTGGGGTCCTATAGACTTCACGTGATTCAAGTGCCGGTCATGTGCCATTTCCTAGCCGTGACACCATCAAACCTCATGACTTCTAAACCCATCCCTTCTTATCCACCGATGGAGCGCGAAGATGAATTGCATCTACATTATTCTTATCTTTTCTTATCATGTTACGACCTTCTCCTTTAGAAAATTTTATGGACGAAATTTCTAAAGAGGGTAGACCGCCACACTCGTTTTAAAACAAATAAAATTTTATTCGAATTTAATCTTGCTTGTTTTGTTTCATAGATAATAAATGAGATTTTGTTGGATAAGGAAATGGAAATGGAAAACTATTTGTAAGAAAAGCATTTATTGGTTTTAGAAAAGAAAGAGAGTTTTTGGTTTAAGAAAGAAAGGAAATTTGGAATATTATTTACTTTTAATTGGAGAAAAGAATTTTGAGGATTTCGAGGATTAAATTATTTTAAGAAGGGTAGATTGTAACATCTATGATTTTCCTATACGTAAATAAAAACTTTTTATAATTTTCTGCGTGTCAAAATATTTTTCTTAAGACTTCATCCAGTAGGAAATGCTTTAAAATAGTTGTTTTATATTTATAACTAAGTAATATAATTTTTAGGCAACGAAAGGGTTTTATGGAATATTTTAATAATTGGAAAAATAAACTATTATAAATAAAATTTTGTTTCAAAATGAAGATAACGTTAAAATAGTTTCTTTATACAATTTTTCCATATGTTTTCAGTATTTTAAAATATTTTTCCTACTAAAAAATCAGTTTTTTTTAAAAAGAAAAGAAGTTTAAAAAATATGTTGTTGGGGCCGGCCCAGACCCAGGCCCAAAGGCCCAGACCAGACCCAGCCCAGCTTAGACCACATAAGCAGGTGCAACACCCTCATCTCATTTTTTAGAGGGGGCTTATTTTATGCACGTGTTGGATGTGGGAGATAGAAGGTGTTGGATTTGGGAGATAGGAGGCAACATGCGGCAAGCTCCTGGTCTTTTGATCGCGATCGAATGGTATGTGGCTAACATAATCAGATCAGGGTTAGGTTTTTTCTGAGAAGCGTATAAATAGGCTCTTTCCCTTGCACTTTTCTCATAACTCTGTAGTCTAAAAATACTCATGAAAATTCCCACAGGATGATTTCCGACACTCTTCTCAAAGATGGTGGTTTTGAGCTCTAGAAAAATCATAAATTTTGAGGAAGAAGAAACCCGAGGACATCGTGATTGCTTCCCCAAACCTTCTTCAAGAGATAGGATTCCGCCTCTCTTCTTGACCTCCTTCTTAAAAATTAATATATTTTGTATGTTTAATCAGATAATTAGATAAATCAAGAGTAGAGTGGTTTTTGTAGAAAAGCTCATAAGGTTTTCTTTAACTATATGTAGTTTGTACGTATATATGTTAATGGACATCTACGTTGATGGACATCACATGTTAGTGCTAATAAGTTTGGTATTCTTGTCTGAGGTTGTTCGTGTTCCCGCCAAAATAAATTGGCTAAAAGAACTTAAGTTTTGACGCCAGAACGCCAGAACGCCAATGACCTTTGGCACATTGCTAATTCCTAAAGCCCTCGCTTCCTTAAAACTTAAGCTTTAGTTTTGGAAGTTAATTTCCAGTATCTTTCCCAAACAGATAGATACATATTTTATCGACAAATAAATCAAGCAAAGATTTTTCTAAACAAAGAAAATACTAACGGGTTAATAAAAGCTCTTAGATAAAAATCCAACGATACTTAAGCATCCGGGTTGATCATAAGATCAATTAGAGAATATTTTCTCTACTTATCCAATAATATTCCATACCCTATATAAACGACCCCAGAGGTCAAATCCCATATACGAAATCGACCTCATAAACTTGATCAAGAATTTAAGTTCTCTGCAATCAAAACTCTCATATTCTTCCTTATCATCATCAACTGAGATGAGACAAAGAGATCAATCTCCATATAAAAAAGAAAAGAAGAAGGTTAACCTTCATTACAGAAAGTTCTTTCATTGATCTTAAGATCTTCAGATCAAATTTCGGCTCGAGAAAACTTAAGTTTTCATTAGAGAGATTCCTTTGAACTTAAAATCTAGGATTTGAGAGAAGGACCGAACCCCTTCATAAAAAAATGCAATGATGATGAACGATAAATAAATTTGCAGAGAATCGATCATGTGATCCATACATAAAATAGAGATTCCAGATCATAAAATATTGATTTTGGTAATCGTTAATGAGCAAAATACCATTAACATAAGCTTAAATTTCATGAAACTTCGGTTTAAAAAGAGAAAATGGATTACTCTTTATGAAAAACCCTAAGCATAAGCGGCTATGCGCCACGTGATATACACGTGACCATGCACCAACGGGCATGCGTCAGAGGCATATGAGCCAATAGGCATGCGCCACATGGATATGTGACAATAGGAATATGCGCCAGCAACCCACATGCGCAAGAGGCATATGAGCCAATGGCATGCGCCACGAGGTATGCGCCAGAAACTCATGGGCCAACATGATGTGCGCCAATAAGGCATGCACTAATATATGTGCACCTCATCATACTCATTGGCTAAGTCTGTGAAATTTAAACTTTTTCGAGCCTATATGCTCATCAATTTCTAAATTGATCTTAATCTAAAATAAAATTAACGTTTTTTAGATAAAATATAAGTTCGCCAAAAAGCCATTCTTCAATATATTCTCTTCTCTCATGTATGGGATTTGATTCAAGGGTATATCCTTTCACACTTTTGATATATGGCGTTTTAATTCCTCAGCCTCTTTAGATAGATGGTGGGTCCCAAAAAGCAACGAGTCCTCCTTCCTCTTCCCAACTTCTTAAAAAATATGAAATTTCATCAAGACAGGGAATGTTTTTACCCTAGATGCGCACCTCATATCGATGCGCATTCCATGCAGGTGCACCTCATCCAGTCGTGCGTACCATCAGAACGAAGAACAATAAAGTCATGATTCTATGAAAGCATACATATATGTATATGTATATATCTTTGGATGAAATATAAATGCCTTCAAAATTGGATCGCATCCCAATATTGGACGCATCTTTTTATATTTTCACATCATGCGCTTCGCTACGCGATCTACACGTGCGCACAAACTGAAAGATGAACCACTATGTCCTTAAATTAGCATTCTGTCCTGCAGCATGTCACCAAACTGATTACTGTATACTATCCACGGGCTACCCATAGTAAAGTGCATCTGATGACAAGCCAAAGTTTGGAACTTAGCCAAAATATGCTAACTATGGAAGTTTATGCATCATATATGACTAGATGATTAATTGGGCCCATATGCTCACTGTTATCTAAGTTGATCTTAGTCTCATATACGACTAATGATCCTTATCCAAATCTTCTAAGTTGATTTTAGTCGCATATACGATTAACAATCCTTAGAACAAACTCAAGTATCTCCTAAACCGATGGACCTCATTTATATGAGATGTGCGTCCAAAATTCAACTCCCGTTGGCTAATAAAAACATCACGTGGCCCCAAACCCAAATCTAATATATACGGATTTGGATTAATCCGCCCCCTACGGACGACGACATATATTAGTCTCCGTATACAATCCAAGGGCAACCCAAAAATAAACAAAGCATAACACGACATGAAATGATATATTTGGAGTAGAAAAAGTTGTTATCGGTTGGTGATAACGTAATTAATTGCAGTGGCTTGCGCATGCAGGAAAAAGTGTCTCCACAACAAAAAACCGCTCATCATTGAGGTGGAATCTGAAAAGTCAGCTACAACGGTTGCATCCATCCAAAACTCTGATATACGGTGTTATAAATCAACTTAGTATTTTTGGAGAGGTGGATGGATATGTTTCATATAGTATCCGCTTTCAAGTTCAGGCTAGACGCGCTTCCCGCACTTCAGTCCGGTTTCCGGCGGTAAACAGTATGTATATTACAATATACAGGAGCACGTCAAGTTTCACGTATAATATTAGTTTTATTATGACTTGAGCATATAAAATATCATTGTTTATATATGGTTTAGTAGTTAATTATGTTAAAATACATAGCTGTAGTTCACTGTTTGAAGCAATGAATGAGTAATTAGATATTCTAGCACGTGCTACAATTATTGATAACATGGAGTATTAATTAGTATCAAAAACAAAAAGAAGTTAATGACATTATTTATACTATATCGCACAATGGTAATTTAGTTACTTGTTTCATGTTTAGGGATTAAACTAGATGGTAATTAAACATAGGATCTTAGGTGCCATGGTAACGACCTATCACAACACATGATCAAACTTTTACATGTTGGTTATGTAATTCAGTTAATTTTTAATTACACTAAAATACCATGAGTTTTTCTAAATTATATTTTCACTAAAATACCTTAAATTTTCTCAAAAGCATATTTTCACTAAAATACCCCCAACTTTCCAAGATTCCGTGTTTCTTTTAAATATTTTGAACTATTCTAGAATTATTACTTCACTAAAATACTTGAACTCTCATGAAACCCTCTATATAAAAATACCCCGATTTTCCCAAATTCCATGTTTTGCAAATAAACACCTTATACCTTCCTTTTCTACTAGATGTCGTGAAAGCTCGTAACTCATGACGTGATACATAATCCATTTTGACTTGATCTTCTCATAACTTGTTATTACCTAATTGTTATATGTTAGCGCATGTATGCTAGATACGGGATAGAAATGAAAGGGCCTAAATTGGAATGAAACGTGTTTTCAATGTCGTGTTGGTTTCGTATGATAACCGATAACTGATAATTTAACTTTAAATTCACATTTATACGGGGACGAGTAATTGGATAATAAGGTCATACGTCGTGTATCAAGAGTGCCCTTTGTCGTGTAGCCGTGATTCCGGAAATATACGGAATGCTAACTGTCGTGGGCGTAAACTTGTTGCGTTACCGTGATTCCGGAAATATACGGAATGCTAACTGTCGTGAATGTGATCTTGTCGTGTTACCATGATTCCAGGAATTTACGGAATACTCTCGAGATGCGGGTACCTTGCGAAACCAAACTAAAACAAACTAAAATACGAAAGGTAGTCTTTAGATGAGATCATATCTACATGTTAACTCATATACCTACGACCTTCGTAGTTATTTATTGTTACCTTATCTACCTTTTTGACCATATACCGTAACACTAGTTTTATGTACCTTTTACCTGCACACTGTAATGCTAATTCATATATACGTTTCACTTGTTACACATAACTCTCTTGAGAATCCTACTCGATTTTAACTCGCTGACATATGTTTATTTTCCTTATTTCCCTCAAAATGTCCGTTAAAGATAGGAGTAGAGCAAGTCAACACTACAGAGGTTAAAGCTACTGAGGAAGATTATGCTCCCTTTTCGACTCACCATTAGAGTTTTTAGTCTCTTTATTTTCTTTTTCACCCACCTGTTTAGGGCTTGCTTTCTTGTCTCGTTTTATGTTGTAATAAACCTTTGAATCTTGTGTGTATTAAATGTTGGTTAATGAATAAAAGTTTCTTCTTTTTACTTGCTTTTGTGTACTCCTGCACTACTATACGCTTAGCGTAACTATATCGGGGAGAGTCTACTTATCAGTATAGTTACGTTGTGGGACTCATCGCGTCTCCGCTACAGTATCTTGGAAAGCGGAGCATGATAACGTCTGCTTAGACGGAGAGCTTAGTTTAACGTTGTAACATTTTGAAAATTTAGAAATAAATAAAATTAATCAATTAAATAATAAAATGCCAAATTAAAAAGTTATTAAAACAAAATAGAACATTTTCATAAGTAGTATGTGAAACAAATTAAATTGAAATTTTAGTATGTAATATTAATCTATTACAAGGGTTTTAGTGATAAATTTAGCTTCATTTTGATAAAATAGTGTTTATATAATAACATAGGCAGTGAAGGGTCTTTTTGTAAAATTTAGAAAAAATGTGCAAACTTGAAATTGTTGAGGGTGAAAGTGAAAAAGGGGTTAGATAATAATTTAGATCAGAAATTATATCAAGATAAATCAATTTGGAGTGATAATGCATTGCCAGCACCTACTTGCATGTACACTTCATTGCACAACACCTCCTCCTTGTATGAGAGTGGCACACCCTTATTGGTGATACCTCTTCCTACACCTCACTCTTCCCTCTACCACATATATATTGTGTTCAGATCATTTCAACAAATTAACATTCAGAAAATTCCAAAGTTTAAAGAAAACTAAGAACAAGCAAAGAAAAATAAAAGAAAAGAGAAGTGAGAAGAAGAAATAGGCTAAGAAGTTCCAACATCAAGTTAGGAGCTAAGGGATTGGGTGTCATGAAGAAAGCCTTGCAACCATCCTCAGTAGGTAAAATGCTTAACTCAGTAGATTTTAGCTCTGTAGTTGTAAGAAATTTAGAATCGAATATCGAAATATCGTATTTTTGGTAAAATTTAGCTCTGCAGTAATTTGCTATGTTTCAGAGAGAAATCAACCTAACCAAATAATACTTAAATATTGTATGTTGGACCTAGAACAACCCCTAAGAGTACGAACCAAGGGGCTCAGATTTTGGCGGGCGAGCTATAGAAGAATTCTGGCGTCGCCGGATTTTTAAAGGAGTTTTGTGTTTTGAGTTTTTGGGTAGGTCTCTGTATAGGTGTTGGGATATTTTGGTATTGTTTAAATAAGTTAATTTAACTGTATATAAAATCTGGAAACTAATATCGGAAAAAGGGTTAAAACGTTTAAAATACGACACGGGTAAATCGTAACGCGTTCTGTTTTCCGTTACGAAATCACGTCTGGTTAAATTCCAGTTAATTTGAGTGTTAGATAGTTTGAAATAGTCATATGCAATATAATTAGTACGTAAGAACTTGTGTTTTTATGTTCGCCGTATCGGAGTTAGCCGTTTCATTATACAAGTTAATTTCGATGTTAGATTCAAATACGGGAACTTCGGAGGCCGCAAGGAAAGGAAAAGGATTAGCGATTTCTGAGTAGTTTACGACATATTCCGGTGAGTAGACTAAATATCTACCGGGGGATTTTGTATAGATGGCGTGATACGCCCGTAGTTTAGTTTAAATAAAATAAGCTTTTGTATGTTAAGTTGATCATATGCATCCATATATATAAATATACATCGCCATGTTAATAGTTGTTAGAATGTTGCACAATTATCGACGAGTTATACTGCACATGCACTTATTTACATGTTATACTATATCTCGTCGATATTAACATGTCACTTTTACATTTAGGATTTATCTTGTTAAATATGATTACTATCATACCTTAAAACATCAATGACAGTAACTTGCATCAATGACATCATGTTTAGTATTCGAGTATTCTAATTTGATATAAGAGGCAATTATATTATTGAGGATTTATGGTTTTGAGTTTTCCTATACTTTTGTTTAAATTCAGAAATTCTTCATGTTGATATAAGATGTCCACCATGAGATATTGTTTTATGATTTGGTTTTATTCCGGACCGAGTGGGGGATCTATACGGTCGCGGATTTTTACGTTATCCAGACTGAGTGGGGGAGTTGTTCTCCGCCGAAAAGACGCGACCGGGACGTTGGGATGTCCGGCCTGAATTTTGGGGGGCAGATGCTAATTGGTGCTATCCGTCCACCTCTCCGAAGATGCCAAGTTGATTTATGGCACCGTGTATCGAAGGTTTAAACGGATGCGGCCGATATAGCAGATTTCGTCAGATTCCCCCTCATTTGAGGGGTTTTTGATTGTGGGGACGCTTTTCCCTGCAGGCGCAAGCCCCTGCAGTAAATTACGCTACCGCATCACGGTAACCATTTTCTCCTTCTCCAGATGGTCACTTCGTGTCGTGGGTGTTTGTTTTGTTTTTGGTTGCCCGTGGATTGTATACAGAGACTAATTGATGTTGTCGTCCGTAGGACGTGGATTAGTCCAAATCCGTATCTTCTTAGATTTGGGTTTGGGGGTTGGCTTTAAGGATACGTTAGTCTCATTTGAGACTAAGATCAACTTAAACGTTTGTTAAGGATACGTTAGTCTAATTTTAAACTAAGATCAACTTAACGGGATCGTTTAGATCCAACAAAAGAGTATTTGGGCTCTATTGTTTAGTTTAGGAACATTGCGGTCGATTACCAGTTTAAGAACATGGTGGTCCATTACCAGTTTAAGGACATAGTGGTCCAAGGTTAAGGACATCATAGTCCATGAGTTTAAAGACCTCACGGTCAAGGTTAAGGAGGATACGTTAGTCTAATTTTAAACTAAGATCAACTTAACGGGATCGTTTAGATCCAACAAAAGAGCATTTGGGCTCTATTGTTTAGTTTAGAAACATTGCGGTCGATTACCAGTTTAAGGACTTGGTGGTCCATTACCAGTTTAAGGACATAGTGGTCCAAGGTTAAGGACATCATAGTCCATGAGTTTAAAGACCTCACGGTTAAGGTTAAGGACATCACAGTCCGTGAGTTTAAAGACCTCACGGTCAAGGTTAAGGACATCATAGTCCGTGAGTTTAAAGACCTCACAGTCAAGGTTAAGGACATCATAGTCCGTGAGTTTAAGGACCCCACAGTCCATAGAATGTCTGGTTGTCGGGACCCATCACCTCTCTGAAAACATTGAAGGATTACAACGACATGTATCAGAGGAGCAAAGAGATGTACCCTCGAATCGATGTGAGTTGGTTGAAAGATCTGTAGTCCAAGTTGGGGCTAAGATCTGTTAACATATTTATGAGCAGATGAGCTCGATTAATATGAGTTGAGGACTTATGGCCAATCTTGGGCTAAGTCCAATCGAGTTAGAAAAATGTTTTAACATTTATTTTGGGCTGTTGGAGCCTTTATTTGGGCTTGGCCTTTTTAACAATGCTGAGCATTGATTTATATCTTGACAATATTTTTGTCTTTTATTGAATGCTGAGCATTCATCAGGGCTCTGGGCTTATTAAAGAACAATTTATGTTCTATTAGCGCAACACGTGGTGCGTTAGGCGCTTTGTGCCAGTCAAAAAGCGCAGTGCGCTTCTGCTAAGTAGCGCACATGTAAGGGACATGTGTCGCGCTCAGCGCTAGGCGCCAGATGATGAGCGCATGATGCCAATTTATGAGCGCTGAGCGCTGATCCATGAGCGCATTGCGCTTTCAGTTTAGTGGCACACACGTGATTGATACGTGGTGCGCTTGGCGCTGAGCGCCAGCCCATGAGCTCAGTGCGCTATTTCAGAAGCGCAAAGCGCTAGTTGTTAATTGGCGCATACGTGATTGACACGTGGCACATTTGGCGCTAAGCGTCAGTCCAGAGAGCGCAGGAGCGCAGTTCAAGAGCGCAAAGCGCAGCTGATCAATTTTATGATCTGGGAAACAAATTTAAGTTCATTTAAAAGAGACTTTGTCTCAAGATCTAAGAACAACAGTTCTTATTTTTGTAAGAGATATTTCCTATCTCTTATGTTGATGAAAGGTTTTGCCTTTATAGATCCATGATCTGTGAGAAGAATTATATTCTTCTCTTATTTTATGATGAGATCTTTTGATCTCTTTGTGAAAGACTTTTGTCTTTGTAGATCTATGATCTTTTTAAGGAAATGAATTCTTCTTTTTTATAAGATGATTTCATCTCTATGTTCCTCATTATCATTTTTACCTTGAAGAAAAACTCTTCTTGAAAGAGCTTGCTCTTTATTTTTGAGTTTCTCAAAGTTTTTGGGAGGGTTTCTCTCTTTTTTTTTTCTCCCTGAGACTTGAAGTCTAAGGGCCTTTATATAGGGCAAGCTAATTTGTTGAATCAGTTGAAGAGATCTTTCTCTGATTGATTTGGGGATGTTTCCCTACCATTGGATCTTTGATCCTAGGGCTTCTGTTTTACAGAAGGTAATCTTCTTGTTTTTAATAAGACTGGAAAATCTTTCCATACAGAATTTATTCTGTCTTTTGGTAATTTTTATTTACCATTGGATCATTGATCCAATGGTGCTCTGATTTATAGAGCACAATCTTGTTATTTGGAAAGATTTTGAGGAATCTTTCCTTAACAGAATTTAATTCTGAGTAATTAATTATTTATCATTATTATTAGATTTTTGATCTAACGGTGAGGAGCTTTTAGTTCCAGCGCTAGCGCGCCCATGCTTTGCACGTGGTGCGCTGCTTAGAGCGCAGCGCACCTAGCGCTAGCGCACCCGTGTCTTACACGTGGTGCACTGCTCAGAGCACAACGCACTTAGCGCTAGCGCATCCGTGTCTTACACGTGGTACGCTACTTAGAGCGCAGCGCACCTAGCACTAGTGCATCCGAAGCGTTTGTTCCCCTCCAAAAGACGGCCAAGACGACGCGGGGACGTCTTGCCTGAGATTCGGGGCAGATGCTAATTGGTGCTATCCGTCCACCTCTCCGAAGATACCAAGTTGATTTATGGCACCGTGTATCGGAAGTTTAGACGGATGCGTCCGATGTAGCAGACTTCGTCAAATTCCCCCTCGCTTGAGGGGGTTTTGATTGTGGGGATGCTCTTCCCTGCAGGCGCAAGCCCCTGCAGTTAATCACGCTACCGCATTGCGGTAACAACTTTCTCCTTCTCCATATGGTCACTTCGTGTCGTGGGTGTTTGTTTTGTGTTCGGTTGCCCATGGATTGTATACGGAGACTGAGTTATGTCGTCGCCCGTAGGGCGTGGACTAGTCCAAATCCGTATTATCTTAGATTTGGGTTTGGGGGTTTGGGTTTAAAGATACGTTAGCCTCATTTGAGACTAAGATCAACTTAAACGTTTGTTAAGGATACGTTAGTCTAGTTTTTAGACTAAGATCAACTTAACGGGATCGTTTAGATCCAACATGAGAGCAATTAAGGGAGCCCTGTTGTTTAGTTTAGTGACATTGCGGTCAATAGGTAGTTTAAGGACATTGCGGTCCAATGTTAGTTTTAAGACATTGCGGTCCAGGTTAAGGACATCATAGTCCGTGGATTTAAGGACTCCACGGTCCATCGTTAGTTTTAAGACATCGCGGTCAAGGTTAAGGACGTCATAGTCCGTTGTTAGTTTTAAGACATTCCGGTCAAGGTTAAGGACATCATAGTCCATGGGTTTAAGCACTCCACAGTCTATTGTTAGTTTTAAGACATCCCGGTCAAGGTTAAGGACATCATAGTCCATGGGTTTAAGGACCCCACAGTCCGGCGTTAGTTTTAAGACATCACGATCAAGGTTAAGGACGTCATAGTCCGTTGTTAGTTTTAAGACATTCCGGTGAAGGTTAAGGACATCATAGTCCATGGGTTTAAGGACTCCACAGTCCATTGTTAGTTTTAAGACATCCCGGTCAAGGTTAAGGACATCATAGTCCATGAGTTTAAGGACCCTACAGTCCGTATCAATGTGTGGTTGTCGGGACCCGTCACTTCTTTGAAGACGTTGAGGAATTACAACGAGAAGTATCAAAGGAGTGAAGAAATGTACCCTTGAACTAAGGTAGATTAAATGATCTTTGGCCCAATTTGGAACCAAGACCAATTCATTATATTATGAGCCCATTAGCTCAGTTAAGTCTGAATTGAGGACTTATGGCTTTCTTGGGCTAAGTCCAATCATGTTTGGAATATTGGCCCTCTGTTGGTCCATTGAAAGAGAGGCTTTACCTCTAGAAACTTAGCCAATTGGGCTAAAGCTAGTGTTAAACACTAAAGACCAACAGTGTTGAACACTGGGAATAAGGTTAACAAATTAGTGTAAAACACTAAAAAAAAATCAGTGTTAAACACTAGAAACAGGGCTTTCAAATTAGTGTTAAACACTAAAGCAAATCAGTGTTAAACACTGGAAACAGGGTTTTCAAATTAGTGTTGAACACTAAAGCAAATCAGTGTTAAACATTAGAAACAGGGATTTCAAATTAGTGTTGAACACTAAAGCAAATCAGTGTTAAACACTGGAAACAGAGATTTCAAATTAGTGTTAAACACTAAAGCAAATCAATATTAAACGCTGGAAACAGAGATTTCAAATTAGTGTTAAACACTAAAGCAAATCAGTGTTAAACATTGGATACAGAGATTTCAAATTAGTGTCAAACACTAAAGCAAATCAGTGTTAAACACTGGATACAGAGATTTCAAATTAGTGTTAAACACTAAAGTAAGAGGGGTCACGTGCGGACACGTGAGAGCGTCCTGATTCCCTTTAATTTGTTCTGCCGAAAGTATTGAATACTTTCTATAATTGATTTTGGAGCATCACGTGCTGTCACGTGACGAGAATTTGGGTATTTGACTGTTAAAGCTTTTGCCAAGGGGTCACGTGGTAGCACGTGAGGGCGCCCATAGCTTCTGTTTCTTTTGCTTTTTCTTTGTGTACTTCAGGGGTCACGTGGGGCACGTGAGACGTTGCCTCAAAGTTCTTTTCTGTGGATCTTTACAGGGGTCACGTGGTAGCACGTGACTCTGGTTCTTTGGATGTTTTAAAGACATGTTCATCTTTTAAGAATTAAATTCTTCATAGGGTTAAACCCTAGCAATAACTTTAAAGGAATTAAATTCCTATTTTTTTTGAAGAATTATATTCTTAGATAGGGTTAAACCCTAATTTCTTTTCTGAATAATTATATTCTTAGATAGGGTTAAACCCTAATTTCTTTTCTGTAGGAATTAAATTCCCCTTATTAAGTTCTGGCATAGGGTGAAACCCTAATTTCTCTTTTTTAAGGGAATTAAATTCCTGTGAGGTTGAGAGAATTAAGTTCTCAATTAGGGTTAAACCCTAGTTTTGTCCATTTTGAAGGAATTAAATTCCTATAATTTTAGAGAATTGAATTCTAATATAGGGTTAAACCCTAATTTTATCTCGGAGGAATTAAATTCCTATAACTTTGTGAGAATTAAATTCTCAAAACTCAATCCCTCCTCTATATTTTAGATCTGCATGGCAGGATCTCAACCCAATGAGAATTAAATTCTCAATTTATGGAGAGATGTGCACTTTGCAGATCTTCAACCAGAGAAAGAACTAAGTTCTTTTCTTTATAGAAGAGTTAAACTCTTTTGAGAATTAAATTCTCTTTTTGAAACCTCTTTTTTCTTACCCGGGGTTTTTTTCTTTGCAAAGAATCAAATTCTTCCTTCTGAATTTTCAAGATTCCAAGGCTCTATCTCTCTCTCTCTCTATTTCTCTCTTTATCTTTTTTTTAACTCTCTCCCTTGGCACCTATTTATACGAGAAGGAAAAGAATCAACCTGTTTAGTGAATCTTTCATTGAAAGATTTGATTTGTTTATTAAGATATTTGATTTATTTTCATCGTTGATCCGGGCCTTTAAATTATTAGGTGAATTTTATTCACCGTTGGATTTTAAATACAAAGATATTCTTTTGTTATTTCGGTTAGATTTAGGGGGAAATCTTTCCATGTCCAAGATTTTTCCATAAATTGGTGATATTTAATCACCCTCGGATTTTTAATCCAACGGTTTCACATAATTCTTCTCTATTTTAGAAGATTTAAATGATCTTATTCAGAATTTAATTCTGTTGAACACCAGGGCTTTTAAAACCAGTCACGTGTGAGCACGTGACCCCTTGAATGGGCTTCTCTTCTGCGCTTGCTTTTTGCCGCTGCTTTAAACGTCACGTGACCGCTGGTCACATGTGAGCACGTGATGCCTCTTCTGAATCTTTTCCTAATTTTAAATCAGGGAACAAATGCCCCCACAGCGTTGCTCTCACGTGTCTGCACGTGAGTGCAACGCTGTCACTTTTGTGACCGTTGGATCTGCCTTGGGAGTAGGGTAGATAAAACGTTTTCCATCCCATCCTATAAATGCCCATGTCTTTTCAGAAGCGCCTCCTCTTTTGCTCATCTTCTTCCTTGCAACTTTTCTTCTTGAGAATTTAATTCTCCTTTTCCAGAACTTAGTTCTCTGCTCCACAATCTTCAGAGTTTAACTCTGTTCAGGGAAGACCCATCTCTTCAGGTAGTGATCTTTGAACGATCGAGGCACTTTCATATTTCTCTGGATTTTAAATACATAGCAAGGGTTTTTACCCTTTTTAACAAGAACCCATTTTTCTTCAAACAGAAAACTATTTAATCTTCAAACAGTAGATCTCTTAGGGTTTCTCTAATATTTAGGGAGATGACGGTGACAGTTGTCTCCTCTATGGAATTCCATCATCCAAGAGCTCTGGTTATGGGAAAAAGAATTTTCTGGGAATTTAATTCCCCCTCCCTTTTTTAATAAGGAATTTAATTCCTATGAAAAAGAACTCAGTTCTTTCCAGGGATTTCTTGGGGTTTCCTTGTCCTGAGTTGTTTCCTGCAATCAAGAAGAGGAAGCTTGCCGCGGTGCTTTCCCCTAGGGAATGTGTAGAGTCCACTGTCCATCTAGACAAGCATTCTTTTTGATTGGCTTGTCCGCTAAATTCTCATGATTTTTATTTCAGATGCTATGGCTGACCATTGGTATGATCTTGACGAGATCATTTCTTACGGAAACATTCGTGCATTGGGCCGTAGCCAGAACCAGGAATTCACTAACGCTTAGAGTGCCGAGATCATGAGCCGCTTCTACGAGTACAATGGCCTGCTACTCTCTCGTCGCTCTTCTCTTTTGAAACTCATCGTGAAGGCGATCTGGGAATCTCTCCCTCTATTTTGTTCTGGCGTACCGCTCAGGGCATTGGACGCCGCCGAGGATAAAGTACACTCGGTGTATCTGATGAACCTAATCTCAAAGAGAAGGCGAGACAATCTTATTGATCTCCTGCATCAGGCTTTTCAGTAATCAGCCATACTTGCTGCCTATTGGAGGGTGGAGGACATCCGTGAGGACCCCGATGCTTGTGATCGCGAGAGAAAACATACTAGGATGGTTCGAAATGCATGGAAGATTTTGGACAAAGTCACGTTTGAGTTTCTCAATCCATGCCCCGCGTCTGAGGTCTTACCGTTGTAGTCGTTTTCTCTTTTATTTTGTATGAACTTTAAAGTATGAGTGATAAGTTTCATCGTGCCCTTCTGTGTTTGCATGCCTTTCTGTGGGATTTTGTCATTTTTTGCTATTGTTGCTGCTGATGTGTTTAGCGTGCAGGGCATTATTTCACTTTCTAGTACACACCAAGCATGGTGCTCACGTGCTCCATATGTGGGGGGCCTTTTATGGGGCTATTTAATTTTTCATGCCATATTTCTGTGCATGGCATTAGATGCAGAGAAGGCGCCTTGGAAATAGTTCCCTTTCTTGATTTCCAATGCCTTCCCTTTTTTGGGCCTTGGAAATGGTTCCATCATGCAATTTTCTCCGCGCGTAGCATTTAATGCTCCTCTTTATAGTCTTGAGGCCATAGCCTGTTTCCTCTTCATAGAGAAATCTATTCTCATTTTGGCGTGATTTATTTTGAGAAACAACTGAGTGCCAAGGCCTGCAACCGTCCACACGCTTGTCGACAGCTATAGGAAGTGCCTATCGAGGAGATGATTCCTCGCTTTGCTGCACGATTGGTGGACCCTCTCCTTACCGACGACGAATGCGACTCAACGACATATGAGCTCTCGATCCATAGGGGGTCTCCCCTCCCAATAGGCTCCCTCTGGCTCCGGATGATTCTTGCTGCCGTGCTTGCCGACATCCCTCCTCACTCGGTGGAGATGACCCTGGCGATGCTTGACGCGGCTGAAGAAAAGCTCGAGGGTTTTCACGAAGCGTGCTTGATTACTCAGGCTTTGAAAGATTGCTCAGTTCACCTGTTGAGCCAAATAAGAGTCCGGCGAGCTATTATGTCTGCTTTCGCGGACGAACATGGCGCCAATCGGTGGGGAGCGACTCCTCGTGAGAACCGTCGCTTTGATGTGTTGGAGAAAGCAGAGAGAGATGGAGAATTTTGTTCTTTGTTTTGTTAACCCTTGTGTTTTGTTAACCCTTGTGCTACTAATCCCGTGTTTGGTGACCTTTTCCCGCTAGCGTAGTATATTCAAATCAGTGTACTCTTTTTATCGTTAGCTCTCGCATGCTTTATGGTGAATCCTCATGTATGTTGGGTACTCGTATGTGTGTCTGGCTTGCGTAAATGAGCCTCATATCTTTCCCATAAGAGCTTTCTTTAATTGCGAACGCTATTATCATGTTGCATGCACATCAGAGCTTTGGGTATTATTTCTTTTTGGATATTCACATAATTGCGAAGGCATGCTTGATAGGATATACATCGGAAATTTTCTTGTTGCTTCCCATACCCGATGATGTGCGCTTGTTTTAGATCGACTATTGCTATCAACCGGGGGCTTGTTTATACAGTCCCGAGCGTACCTGTCCTGTTTCAGAGGCTGCGGTCGTGACAGCAGGCTTGCGTGATCTGATAGAGCGATGTGTAGCGAACATGGTGTCTGTTCCCTTTCGAAAGATGGCGACGACGTGAAGACGTATTGCCTGTGATTCGGGGCAGATGCTATTTGGTTTTATCCGTTCACCTCTCCGAAGATGCTAAGTTGATTTATGACACCGTGTATCAGAGGTTTGGATGGATGCGGCCGATGTAGCAGACTTCGTCAGATTCCCCTTCACTTGAAGGGTTTTTGATTGTGGGGATGCTTTTCCCTGCAGGCGCAAGCCCCTGCAGTTAATTACGCTACCGCATAGCGGTAACAACTTTCTCCTTCTCCAGAATTTCACTTCGTGTCGTGTGTGTTTGTTTTGTTTGTGGTTGCCCGTGGATTGTATACAGAGACTAAGTTATGCCGTCGCCCGTAGGACGTGGATTAGTCCAAATCCGTACTTAGATTTGGGTTTGGTGTTTCAGTTTAAGGATACGTTAGCCATATTGAGGCTAAGATCAACTTAAACGGGATCGTTTAGATCCGACAAGAGAGCAATTGGCTCTATTGTTTAGTTTAATGACGTTGCGGTCGATTTCCAGTTTAGGGACATGGTGGTCCATCATTCCCATTTGGGGACGAACATTAGTTTAAGGACATTTCGGTCCAACATTCCTATTTTGGGACGAATATTAGTTTAAGGACGTTTCGGTCCACGAATTTAAGGACCCCGCAGTCCGCATCGATGTGTGGCTGTCGGGACTCGTCACCTCTCTGACGTCGTTGAAGGATTACAACGATAGGTGTCAGAGGAGTTCGGAGATGTACCCTTGAACCGGATGTAAATTGATTTAAGAGAGCAATCTTTCTCAGTCAATTTAATTTGAGGACTTACGGCCATGATTGGGCTAAGTCCAGTGGAGAATGTTCAACGTTTTATTTGCATTTGGCCTATTAGGCCTATGCTAGGGTTTTGCCCTTGCACTGCATTTTGTTTTGGCCTGTAAGGCCTATTTGATTTGGGCTCTGCCCCTTTATAAATGATGCAGAGCATCTGTTTTGTTTGGGCTCTGCCTTTTTATAAATGATGCAGAGCATCTGCTTTGTTTGGGCTCTGCCTTTTTAATGCATTGCATTTTATTTTTTAATTGGGCTTGGCCCTTCAGTAAATAATACATTGCATTAATTGTCTGATATTGGCTTGTCAGGCGCTTTGCGCCAATTATTGAGCGCAAGCGCATGTGGAGGTGACACGTGTCACGCTAGCGCAGTGCGCTGCGCTAGTGCGCTGCGCTGTTGTGCTGTGACACGTGGCGCGCTCTGATGAGTTGCGCTAACTTTAAAGAGCAATGCTCTATTTTTTAAAAGCGCATAGCGCAAGTGGTTATGGTGCTGACACGTGGCGCTCTCTGGTGGCTTGCGCCAATCCAGGAGCGCAACAGTGCAGATTTGCAAGTGCAAGGCACTGTTTCAATATCTTAATCCAATTTTGGGTCCAAGAAAAGAATTTTTAAAATTCTAGAACCAATGGTTCATAAAAAGTGCAAGGCACTGTTATTATTTTATATATTTTTTTTATTGAAGATCATTGATCTTGTTCTTAGATCAATGATCTATTCAGAAGAAATTCTTCTTTTTTATAAAGGTTTTTACCTTTTTTGTTCTTGAGTTCTTCTCATAATTCTTCAAAGTTCTCTCTGTTTTGTTTTTGAAGTTCTTGATATTCTCAATGTTGATGTCTTTTGAATTGGGGTCTAGGGGCCTTTATATAGTGTCCATTAATTTATTAAAGAGATCCTTCTCTAAGTGATTTGGGGAATTTTCCCCACCGTTGGATTTTTGATCCAAGGGCTTCTGTTTTACAGAAGACAATCTTCTTGTTTTAACAAGAACAGAAAGATCTTACTGGAATTTTAATTCTGTTTGGCGCAAACGCCCCAGCGCTTGACATGTGTCGTGCAGCACACAGCGCAGCGCAACTGCGCTGACATGTGTCGCGCAGCGCACAGCGCAGCGCAACTGCGCTGACACGTGTCGCGCAGCGCACAGCGCTGACACGTGTCGCGCAGCGCAGCGCTTGCGCAACTGAAGCGTTGCTTTCTTTAATTTTTGTTTTAAATAGAGCCTTGCTCATTGGGCGCGCTGCCTTGGGCGCTGCGCTGACGTATCAACTTCCGACACGTGGCGCGTCACGCGCAACGCACGGGATTTGAAGCGTTGTTTCAATTTTTGAATTTTTGAAATTCAAATAGAGCTTTGCTCTGATTGGGGGAAACAAATGCCCCCCCACCGTTGCGCTCATGTGGCGCGCACGTGAGTGCAGCTTTGGCAAGATCTTGGCCGTTGGATCAACGGGTGAGTTGAAGGGGCGCAGGCGCCTATAAATAGGACCCTTGGTCCTTAGTAAATGTTTTACCATTTTCAAGAATCTTGAGTTTTCAGAGCCTTGCTCTTGTTTAAGAATTTTAGTGCTTTGTTCTCGTTTCTTCCCAAGAACTTCAGAATTCAAAATCTAGAATCATCTTAGGTAAAATTTAAATTAAATTAAATTTAATTTAATTTAATTAACAAAGCCTTGCTCTCATAGATCTTTGATCTGAAGGAAACCCCTTTGGGGTTTCATCAACAGAGCCTTGCTCTCAAAAATCTATAGATCTACAGAGATCTTGTTCATGGGTTTTAACCCATGAACAGAGCTTTGCTCATGGATCAAATGTAGATCTTTTTTTTGGTCCAAAAATGGAGAAATTTTTATAAGTTTTCATGGATTTTTTTTAAGATTCCAAATTTTTAATCTTTAGGAGTTAAAATTTTCTTTTGATGGATCTTTCCATCATTTTTACAGAGCTAGGCTCTTTTTAGGAAATTTTTATTCCCTTGAGGCCAGAATTTGACAAATGTCACTCTGTGATAGATCTTTGCTCTGAAAGAGGAGATTTTCTCCTTATCTCTAGAGATTTCCCATTAATGAGAATATTCTCTTGGGGATTACTCCATTAATTGACAGTCTCATCTAATGTTGGGGTTGTCTTATTAACTGATGCATTGTCATCCAGATTTTATGGGTCCCCATTTGGTCCCCTACCTACTGCCTTGCAGTGTGGTGTAAATTTTTAAAATGCCAAGCGTCGGAATTACAACACTGACGGCTAATTTTTGTCTCTCCACAGGAAACATGCCTGCTGACCTATCATTCCCGTTTGTTCGCTCGGAGGGAGGATTTTCCCAGGCGCCAGTGGACCGAGTGGTGCTCGCTCTCATCCGGGATCATGACCCCGAGCACAAGACCTTCACCTGTAGGGTAGGTGGATAATGAGATCATTCAGGGTCGCCGAAGTTTCGGTTCCGCCACGCCATCTGAGTCCATATCTTTGCTCCCCTATGCGGATGAACCCCCGGTGAAGTATGTCGTGGAGGTTAAAACTTGGAATTCGGATGACCTCCTCCAATCCGTGATTGGTGCTGTTCCCGTGCAGCTGCCGCCGGCAATAGACATTTTAGGGAGGCGAATCTCTCAGGGTGAAGCACACCCTTGGGGACAGGCCTATAACATTGGATTGATCCCGCGACCGCCCGCCGGATATTTGCAGTGGGCCCGGTACATCTTATCGGCGAAAAGAACTCATCTGATGAAGATTGGTTTGTATTCGGCCATCTACGTCTCGCTCTTTGAGTATCCCTCTCCTCCAACGTGGTGGATTAAGGCTTTTATCGAGCAATGGAATATCCCCATCCACACCTTCCTGATGACGGACAGGGAAGTCTCTATCTCCTTGGAGGAGTTTGCTGAAATCTCGGGTCTGCCGATGAGGGGGGAGCATTACGAGGAGCTGCTTCCTCCTGACGATTACGTCTTTGCCACCAAGCCGCTGGTGTTTGATCTGACTTCGGAGAACGCTATTCAGCACCAGTTTTCGGTCTTGGTGAAGGTGTTGGACATCTATGAAGGGCTCTATCTGGAATCGGGCATCCGGGGAGTCAGTTTCGCAGATTTTATCGCCCGCTTCGTTCGACCGGAATTTTTATCGGAGCGGAGCGAGAAGTTCGCCCAGCTTGATGACCCTTTTGGCTTCGGCTTGGACCGTCGACCCACATCGGAGGATGATCAAAAGGACTTTTATCTCCCCGGCGCCGCCGTCATGCCTTTGTCAGAAATCACCGTCCCGGGCATGGATGAGGAGACCTTTTTTGTAGAGTTCCTGGGATTGTGGCTGTGCAGCTTTGCGCTCCCCATGCACCCGCGCCACATGCGGCCATCTGTTTTCTACCCAGCGCATCGGATGGTGGCTGGTCTGCAGTTGACAGTAGGAATCGCCGGGCTGGCTCACCTTTATAATGGACTTAGCGTAGCGGCGGACGCTAATGAGCCTGGGGTGCAGCCTGCTAACTTCCCGATGCACTACTTCACCTCTTAGATGGAAATGCATGTGCACGGGGTGTTCGGCGCCCATAAGGTCCCTCCGTTTTTTGAGAAGTGCAGACTCCCAAGAGTCATGCGGTTTGTCGGCGCTTCGATCGTGGTTGCATCTCCGCGGGAGGCTAGGGGGTTGCTCCTTCGTCCACACCTGGCCGGAGAGAAGGTTTCTTTTTTGGATAAAGTCATAACCATTGGCTCAGAGACCACCAAGTCGGTAGTGCCGCTGCGCGATGATTTTAAGGACGGGGCTTCCATATTGAAAGCTCGGGAGATCCTCCACCTCTACTCCATTCGGCCGGGCTACATGGTGTTTAGGCAGAATGAGACGGCGCTCTTCATGAGGTATAACCCTCACCGGTTCGCTCAGCAATCGAGCTATCACCAGGGGATCCTGATGGAAGCGTTCTTGGAAGAGCCCGTGGCCAGTCGAGAGGGGATAAAGAGTGCGATGCACCATTTCATGCGGCTTAACACGGGCTCCTATTTCTTCATCAGCGAGCCGAGCTGCGTTCCTAAGGTCCTCAACGCGTACGTGGCTTGGTACGCGCATGCAATGGGTCCAGTTATCCTTATGGAGAAACGCATGCTGGTTGACCGTAAGGGCGCGCCTCCCGGCGGCGACCGCAAGGCTCCCCTGAAGCCAAGGACCCCGGTCATTCCTCCGCTGAAAGATGCCGGAGTTAGGCCACCACGCGTGCTGAGCCCCCTACATGGATTGCCGCTTCCTGATACGGTAGATGCGCCACCAGCGCCCCGTGCACTAGCGGAAACGATCAATGTGGTATCGCCGGAGTCCGGCGTGGGCGTAGATATCGGGACCCGCCGCCCTAAGGTGCCTGCAAAGCGCAAGTCAATCTCAGGTGCACCCAGGGCCGGTGGGCAGAAGAGGAAGAAGAAGTCGCTCTTCTCAGCTGACGTTGTGTTCGGTCAGGAACCTCACGCTCCCTATAGCGAGGGCTTGGTCGAGTACGGGACCAATAAAGGATTGGTTATGCCACCAGATGACACTGATCTGGTGATCGCCATCGCAGCTTCAGAGCGATTGGCGAGGCACGACGCGTGGCTAGCTAAGCTTACACAATCGGGTAATTACTAGTCGTATTTTTTTATTTCATCATAGTTTTATTATTGTCTTTGACTGATGCTTTTCCTCTCTTTTCTTTGAACAAGCATCACCACTGAAGAAGCCATTGCTGCTTCCCTCAAAACTTTTCAAGAGGAGGAACGACTTAGAGCGTCCTTAGGCCTTGGTACATTTCGATCCATTAAGTCTTTATTCTCTTTTTGTTATGGTCGATCTGACCCTTTCTTCTTCTCATCGCAGGAATCACAATGCCGATCCCGCAAGGTGACACGGAGACTCTTCCCGGGCCAACCACTGATGTTCCGGCTTCTTCGGGCTGCCGCAAGAATCTCGACTCAAAAAGTTGGTGAGGGACGCCTTGAAGAATTTGGAGGCATCTCTGTTCACGGACGATGACGCCTCAATGAAGGAAGCTTTGAAGAGCTCCGTCTTGACGGCTCGGGAGGAGAGAAAGCGGTTAAGGCACGAGGCGAATGCACGCAGGGTTGCTTTGGCCGTGGGAGCGGGCCCAAGCACCGTCCCTCGTGCTGATACCCCCTCAGAAGAGCCCCCGGTCTCCTTGTCCACGGCTCGCAGACAGGTGGCGCGTGCAGTTCGGGATGCTAACGATAAGTCCACTTCAGGTAATGTATCTTTCAGGATTTTGTTGTAAGAATTGTAAATTTGTTGGTTCTTATATATCATGTCCTGCAGGGCCAAGTCCAACCGAAGGGGAGGCGGAGACCGTCGAACCCAAGGAGACAGAGGAGGAAGCACCGGCCGAACCCGAGTCGACGGTGGGCAACGTCGCCAGGGTTGCTGAGCCTGAGCTGGGGGCTGAGGGAGCTGCACCAGAGAAGGTCGTTGATGCCGAGCCTGAGGTGGCGGCAAATGAGACGACCGCTATCACTGAGCCTGGGGCAGCGGCGGGCGGAGCATATGAAACTAGTGACCCTATGGTAATGGCGGACGAGACAATGGCGACCGCCGAGCCCGAAGAAGTAGCGGGTGAGATGGGCACGACTCTTGGGGAAAAACCAGCCGCTCTTTCTCAAGAGTCTGGCAATGCTTCAATTATTGCTCTCCCCGTCTACGGCCCACCGCCGTCTCCTGGTCGGGCGAGTACGACGACAGCCCCTGTCGAGTCCGGTGATGAGGCCACAGGAGGTGGACTCGTATCGATGGAGGAGGGAGACGCCTCCGTTTCGGCTGGCGGCTCATCAGGTAAATTTCGAGTTACTGTCCCTTTTTTTTTATCTTGTAATCCTTTCTGACAAGTTTATCCTTGTTTTTGACGCAGGTGCGGCCAGTGCCGATACTCCAGTGCTCGAGGGAGCGCCGTCAACTACTGCCTTGGCGGTGGTCATCTCTCAGCCTTCCTTTGTACCTTCGCAGATGTTGGAAGGTATGGATTTGCAACCCATTAATTTTATCTTTTGGCCGCATAATTTATGTATTAAAGTCGTACTATTGTGTCTTTTCAGGGGTGCTTTTTGATTATCTCTATCAGGTGTTGCACCCGCACTTCTCTTTCCTATCTGAACTCGCTTTCTCCTCCAGTGGCGCTGGTGAGTATAGTTTCCAACTGATGTCTTTCTTTTCTTCTTTTTTTTTAGTAATGGAATTATTTCTAACTTTCCCTTGTCCTGATTGCAGTGCTACAAATCGAAGGAGGGGATGAGAGATCGGTCGCGCCACCGGCCCTTCCGGCCTTGCCACCTGCTGCAGCTGGTATAGTAAATTATCGCATCGATGACTTTATTTTGGTATTTCTTGAACCATCATCTAATTGTATTTTGTCTTTTCAGCTGTCGTTCCGATCCCAGCGCCCTTTGAGTCTCGTGTTACAATGCCGGCAGGCCCCTTCCTGAGACGTCCGTCTTCAAAGGGTGCCATAATGAGCTTAGGTATGCTGAGCGGATACCTCGAGAAGCTTGACGCAGACGCTCTCCCCTCTGCCACAGATTTCGCTGCGGAGGTTAACCTGATGTTGGCGGCGCTTGTGAATTTTCACGATGGAGGCGTCGTCGAGATTTGGGTTAATCACTGCAGGGAATCGAGATCCACCTGCATCAATTGGAGTTTATGCGCCCTGCTCCCGAGACCTTAGCCGCAAGCAATCAAAGAGCAGCGTGGATTGAGCAAAGCGCTTCTTACTTCCGTCACTTGGAACAAGAAGCGGCTTTAAAGCTGAGGGAATGCCAAGAGACCTCAAACGAGACGGCTCGTTTGCGTGCTGAGGTTGAGGCGAACGCTGCCCAGGTGAAGGCTATCTTCGAGGGCCTTCTGGAGCGCATCTCTAATGGGCTAAACTTGAAGCGAAAGATTGATGCCGCCGAGCGTGACGCCTAAGGCCGCGAAGCAGCTCAGCAGGCCGTTGGGGAGCAGCTTGCATCCTTCTTGCAGCAGCGGGCTCAAGTGGAGGCGAAACTGGCGGTGGTGACCGATCAGGAAAAGGCATGGAAGGAGGTGCGCGAACAACTGATAGGGTTATTTAAGACGCTTCCTTCCCAGTAGCTGCCCTTGTATCAATATACTTGTAAAAAATTTCTTTTTCGAATAAGATGTATCCATTCTTTATTCTTTTGTACGATTCACCTTGTACTTGATTGAATTAATAAATAAAGATACACATTTTTTCTTTGCAATGTCTTGTATCATTTCTTTGCTTTCTTCCTTCTCTTATTATTAGCATGCTGTCTTGATAAACATGGTTGACAGATAATAGAGTAAGCATCTTGGTTTCTTCAAGAGATAGCGATAGCTTAGGCTGCAGGTTCAGATCTGCTGTCTAAGACTTTTCAACTCTATGAGCCGTGAGGGTCTCATAGAGACTTTTCTCCCTACGGATCGAGAGGATCTCGTAGGTGAATTTTCTCCTTAGGAATCGTGAGGATTCCTAAGTGCGTTTTCTCTTACAAGTCGTAAGGATCTTATAAGAAAATTTTCCCTCTTACGAGTCGAGAGGACTCGTAAGCGGTTGTTTCCCACCTTGTCGAGATTAGACTTTGGAGAGTGAGACCTGTGGATAATATGCAAGAGACCGTTTTAGACCGACTTGCAGAATCCCAGTGCTTAGGAAACAAGTTTTTTAATCCCTGCTGCCTAAGGCTTTATCTTCCAAGTCGAAACGAATCGGGAAGTCCTCGCGAAGACACTAATTTCCTCACGGGTCGAGACGAATCGAGCAGTTCTCGTCAAGGACACTGGTTTCCCTGAGTTGAAGGATTTTGCCGAAGACACTGGTTTCTTCGGGGTTAAAACGAATCGGAGTATTCCTGCGGAGACACTGGTTTCTCTGCGGGCCGACGCGAATCAGGAGGCTCTCATCAAGGACGCTAGTTTCCCTGAATTGAGGTATTTTCCAGGGACACTGGTTTCCCTGGGGTTGAAATGAATCGATGTATTCCTGCAAAGACGCTAGTTTCTCTGCGGGTCGACGCGAATCAGTATGTTCTCGTCAAGGACACTGGTTTCCCTGAGTCGAAGGATTTTGCCGAAGACACTGGTTTCTTCGGGGTTGAAATGAATCGGAGTATTCCTGCGGAGACACTGGTTTCTCTGCGGGTCGACTCGAATCAGTATGTTCTCGTCAAGGGCACTGGTTTCCCTGAGTCGAAGGATTTTGCCGAAGACACTGGTTTCTTCGGGGTTGAAACGAATCGGAGTATTCCTGCGGAGACACTGGTTTCTCCGCGGGCCGACGCGAATCAAGAGGCTCTCATCAAGGACGCTGGTTTCCCTGAATTGAGGTATTTGCCAGGGACACTGGTTTCCCTGGGGTTGAAACGAATCGATGTATTCCTGCAAAGACGCTAGTTTCTCTGCGGGTCGACGCGAATCAGGATGTTCTCATCAAGGACACTGGTTTCCCTGAGTCGAAGGATTTTTCCGAAGACACTGGTTTCTTCGGGGTTGAAATGAATCAGAGTATTCCTGCGAAGACACTGGTTTCTCTGCGGGCCGATGCGAATCAGGAGGCTCTCATCAAGGACGCTAGTTTCCCTGAATTGAGGTATTTGCCAGGGACACTGGTTTCCCTGGGGTTGAAATGAATCGATGTATTCCTGCAAAGACGCTAGTTTCTCTGCGGGTCGACGCGAATCAGGATGTTCTCGTCAAGGACACTGGTTTCCCTGAGTCGAAGGATTTTGCCGAAGACATTGATTTCTTCAGGGTTGAAACGAATCGGAGTATTCCTGCGGAGACACTGGTTTCTCCGCGGGCCGACGCGAATCAAGAGGCTCTCATCAAGGACGCTAGTTTCCCTGAATTGAGGTATTTGCCAGGGACACTGGTTTCCCTGGGGTTGAAACGAATCGATGTATTCCTGCAAAGACGCTAGTTTCCTTGCGGGTCGACGCGAATCAGGATGTTCTCGTCAAGGACACTGGTTTCCTTGAGTCGAAGGATTTTGCCGAAGACACTGGTTTCTTTGGGGTTGAACTAATCTGTGGTGGTCTTTCAGGTTTTATATAAGTTACCGTCAAAACCGTGAAGCTAGGAATTTGATCTTCGCTTCGTTTGCTGGCACTGCGTCTGCTGCATCAAAACGAATGTCACGGTTGTCTCTAGGCTGTTGGTGAACCGTCGAGATTTGGCTTTGCTTTCTGGCGGAGCCTGTTGGGAAGGTATGGTTCCCTCTTTGTTTGTGCCCTTGGATTGTATACAGGGATCGATGTGATCTCAACTGTAGGGCAAAAGTTTCATATATTTTTTTATTGTTTTATTTCCGCGATGCTCTATCATTTCAGCTTTTATATCGCGAAGGTCGCGATTGCCCAATCATTTCGGCTATTTTTCGCGGTGCCCAATCATTTCGGCTGTTTATTTTATTTTTACTCGCTGATTTTTATTGCGAGTTGCCCAATCATTTCGGCTATTTTGTGTGCATACGTTTTTTACTTGCTGCTTTTTATTGCAAGTTGCCCAATCATTTCGGCTATTTCGTATGCATGTGCGGCCTACTGGCTTTTTGCCGTAAACCTGAAATTAGACACCGATTTTGGCATCAGCACCGCTACAACTTGGATATTGCCAGGAGCGAATCATCATTTGCCTCTGTCGATGTCGAACAAAGGTGGCTTAGCGAACAGGGTTAGGGTCCTGTCGACTAAGGCTTTTGACTTCATGAGCCGTAAGGGTCTCACAAAGGTATTTCTCCCTACAAGTCGTGAGGATCTTGTAGGTGTATTTTCTCTTTAGGAATCGTGAGGATTCCTAAGTGCGTGTTTCTCTGTAAGTTGTAAGGATCCTACAAGAGGGTTTTCTCCTTGTAAGTCGAGAGGACTTATAAGGGTTGTTCACCATGCGAACATATCCCCAGTCACGGATGGGACTTGGTTAGGGAAATGTTTATTCGCGCCCGTGGATTGTATACAAGGGTCAGAATTGAACCTCTTGTAGGGCAATATCGAAGGTTGTGGGGGTTGCTTAAGCACAGGTTTAGGTCTCTGTAACTTAAGACTTTCAAATCTTATGAGCCGTGAGGGTCCCACAAGAGAGTTCTCCTTACGAGTCGTGAGGATCTCGCAAGTGTATTTTCTCCTTAGGAATCGTGGGGATTCTTAAGTGTGTTGCTCCCTTGTGAGTCGTAAGGATCTCACGCGGGTGGCTTCTCCTTACAAGGTCGAGAGGACCCTGTAAGTGTTCTTTAACGAGGTTGGGCCCTTTCGGGTTTTCACAAACACTCGCCGGTAGTCCTGCTGTTTTTACTCACGGAGCCCTCTCGGATTTTCATCCGTGCCCATTTTGCTTATAGACATACCGTTTATTTTTTTTATTCTCTTTTTTTTACGAGGTCGCGCCCTTTCGGGTTTTCACGAACACTCGCCGGTAGCCCTGTTGTTTTTACTCACGGAGCCCTTTCGGGTTTTCATCCGTGCCCATTTTGCTTATGGACATACCGTTTATTTTTTTTTATCTTTTTTTTATATCGGCTTTGTGATGTTTCAATCCACCGTAGTTTATCGACATCTTGGTCAACAGCTGGTTTTAGGACGTAATGGTCCGTCATTAGTTTAAGGACGTTTCGGTCCGTCATTAGTTTAAGGACGTTTCGGTCCGTCATTAGTTTAAGGACGTTTCGGTCCGGTCAGGAGAAGGCCGGCTACTACTTATAGAGCTTGAGCTTAAGAAGATAGCGAGCGGACATAGTCGTCGTCATCTATCATTGACCTAGGCTGTGGCTCATTAAGCGTAGTATTTCTTCAGGAAGCGACCGTTTATTGGCCTGAAAGGCCTTTCACCGTGCATATCCATGAGTAGATAGGCTCCACCCTGGTAGACCTTGTCTATGATGTACGGGCCTTCATAGTTTGGCTCGAATTTTCCCCGCTTGGCGCGATTGGGGATCATAGGTCTTTTGACCACTAGAACGAGTTCGCCTTGGCGGAATGTTCTCGGCCTAGTCAATCTTTCATATGAACGCGTCATCTTTGCTTTATAAGCCTCCAGATTTTGTTGCGCTATAAGCCGTGTTTCATCAAGGGCATCGAGGTCGTCAAGCCGAAGGTGAGCATTTTCTTCGTCCGTCAGCTCCTAGTGGACTGCCACCCGTAGAGAGGGTAACTCTATTTCGAGGGGGAGTACTGCTTCTATACCGAATACCAACGCATATGGCGTTGCATTCGTGGCCGTCTTGAACGTAGTTCGATACGCCCAAAGAGCCTCTTGCAGTCTCTCGTGCCAGTGCTTCTTATTTCGGGACACCGTCTTCTTCATGATCTTTGTCAAGGTCTTGTTGAAGGCCCCGGTTAGACCATTAGCTCGCGGATTATAAACCGAGGAATATCTTCAGTCTATATTATGCTGCTGCGCGAAGCGACTGATCTTGTGGCTTCTGTAGGCTGGCCCGTTATCGGAGATGATTCGTCTTGGCGTTCCAAACCGATATATGGCGTGCGTCTTGAAGAAATGGAGGATATTCTCCGTCTTCACTTCCCTCAGCGGTACTGCTTCTGCCCATTTGGAGAAGTAATCAGTCGTCGCCAGGATGAAACGATGTCCTTTAGACGATGCTGGTTCGACGAGGCCGACTATGTCAGTTCCCCACATTTCGAGCGGCCAGCTAACCACCGTTGGATGTAGTGGATTTGGATGCTGGTGGATGAAGTCCCCATGGATTTGGCATAAGTGGCATTGCTTCGCATATTCGAGGCAGTCCTGAATCATCGTGGGCCAATAGTAGCCCATCCGTTTAATCTTCAATTTCATCTTCGGGCCAGTTTGGTGAGAACCACAGAGTCCGTCATGAACTTCCTGAACGACTCTTTTCGCTTCGTCAGGTCCTAGGCATCTCAACCACAGAGAATCAAACGACCTCTTGTACAGAGTATCATTGACGACGGCGAAAGACAGAGCTCATTTCATAAGCTGATGTCTTGAGGACGCATCTTCAGGCGTTCGACGGTATTTGAAGTAGTCTATAAAGACTTCTCTCCAATCTTCGGCCTTTTCCCGGTCTTTTATCTGCAGGGTCACCTGCTCAGTCGCTCCCTTCTCTTTGGATGATTCCGGAGATATTTCTGCTGGGGCAAGCACCCGACGGCTTTGTACCACAATTCTGACGTCATCGAGATTCTCGTCAGCCAGCTCTTTAGCGAGCTTGGCTAACGCGTCCGCTTTGCTGTTTTCCGCACGCGGTATATTTTCCAAAGTGTAGGAGGGAATTTGGATCAACAGTTGTTGCACCTTTTCGCCGTACTTCACCAACTCTGGTTTGCACGTCTGATAGTCTCCATTTATTTGACTGACGACCAGTTGGGAGCTCCATATATGAGGAGGTCTTCAATTCCCATATTAATGGCGATCTCAAGGCCTGCTATCAAAGCTTCGTATTCAGCTTCATTGTTCGTCCTCGGCTCTGTTAAGGAGAAAGCGAAGCGCATTATCCCTCCTTGTGGAGTCACGAAGATGAGGCCTATCCCTGTTTTGATTATGGGCGTACTTTGTTTGCGCTTCTTCATGGAAGACGCTCCATCAAAATAAAACTCCCATCAGGTATCGCTCCCATCGATCGCGTCAAACGCATGTTCGTCTGGCAGTTCGCAATTCAGAGAGGAATCGGCAGGTATCGGATGCTCAGCGAGGAAGTCGGAGATAGCCTGGCCTTTTATTGCCTTGAGAGGTTGATAGGTTATCGAGAACTCCATCAAGAGCAGGGCCCATTTAGCGAGCCGCCCTGTCAATATGGCCTTCGACATCAAATATTTGAGAGGGTCCACCTTCGAAATGAGACGGACTTCATGCGCCAACGCGTAGTGCCTGAGCTTTGTTATCGCGAAGATCAACGCCAGGCAGTGTTTTTCAATGGGGGAGTAGTTGCTTTCTGCCCCCAGAAGAACTCGACTTAAATAGTAGAGTGCTCTTTCTTTCCCTTGGTCGTTCTTTTGGGCCCATAATGCACCTAAGGAACCTTCGAGGGCGGTTGTATAAAGAATGAGGGGTTTTCCCTTGACCGGAGCAGCCAGCACTGGCGGGTTCTGCAGGTACTGTTTAATTTCATCCAGCGCGCCTTGGCATTTATGATCCCAGACGAACGGGGTTCCCTTCTTCATCAGGTGGCTGTAAGGACGGCACTTGCCTGAAAGGTTGGCTATAAATCTCCGAATATATGCAAGCTTCCCTTGGAGAGACCGCAGCTGTTTAAGAGTTCTCGGAGGAGGCATTTCCATGATCGCCCTGATTTTTGACGGATCTATCTCGATACCTCGGTGCCGGACGATGAATCCTAGGAATTTGCCCGAGGAAACTCCGAATGCACACTTGAGAGGGTTCATCTTCAAGTTATATTGTCGAAGGCGTTGAAATACGGTCTTCAGATGCTCGAGATGTTCCTCGTACGATTTGCTTTTCACCACGAGGTCGTCGATATAGCATTCGACGATTTCATGTATAAGGTCATCGAAGATCTTTGTCATGGCCCTCTGATAGGTGGCACCGGCATTCTTTAGACCGAAGGGCATCACCATGTAGCAGAATATACCCAAAGGGGTCCTGAAAGCGGTGCGCTTCTGATCTTCGGGATGCATCTTTATCTGATTATACCCTGATGAGCCGTCCATGAAGGAGAAAACCTCATGAGTGGACATATTGTCTATCATCAGCTCAGTGACTGGCACTGGGAAATCGTCCTTCGGGCATGCTTTATTAAGATCCCGGAAGTCCACGCATATGCGCACTGTCCCATTTTTCTTCATCACTGGGACGATGTTGGCGATCCATTCAGGATATTGAACCTCCTGGATAAAGCCAGAGTCGATTAACTTCTTGACCTCGGCGTTGATGCTCATCTCAAGCTCGAGCCGCATTCTCCTCGGCGCCTGTTTGACTGGCTTAATGTCCGGGGATATTGCCAAGTTGTGCACGGCAATTTCTGGATCTAGTCCCGACATTTCGGAATAGTTTCATGCGAAGCAATCTCTATGCTGTACAAGCACGTCATTTAACGCAGCCACCCTTTATTTAGATAGCAGCTCGCTGACAAATGTTGGTCGCGGGTCGTTCGCCGTCCCCAACTCAATTTTCTTGAGGTTATCTGCAGTGGTATGTATTCCATCTTCCAGCTCTTTCGGTGCCGGTGGAAATTCTGAGATCACCTCATCGTTGCTATTTTCGAAGCACCAGAGAAGGTCATCCATGTTCTCGGGCTCTTCTTTTGATATTGTTATCATGTGACAAGTACGAATTTGCTTCCAAGACCAATGTGGAACTGGTTCTGCTATCGTGGTTTTGGGTTTGTGCTTCTGTGGCAGCGTTACCCTCCAGTTGTCAGACAGAGCGAACTTGCCGAGCTGATACTGATCTTCGACCCAATTCTTAAAGGTGAAGCAGTCCTCGAGAGGGTGCCCTATCACTCGGTGATAAGAGCAATAGTTCGGGTGAGAGACTTCGCTTGCTTGTTCGGGGTGTTTAGACTCCGGCAGTGTAAGCATATGATGTTTTAGAGCGAGGTCAAGTATTTTCTTCGTCTTGTCCCAAGGAAAAGAGTACGCTCGACCCATTTTCCTCATGAGGGATAGATCGGAACCGCTCGATTCCTGCTTGCGTGGTTTCTTAGTCCCGTTTTATTGCTGTTGAGCGCCTTTTTCGCCTTTCGACTTATTTCTGCCCCTGAGTCGAGCCTTTTTTTTATAACAGGTTGACAGGGAGCGGCATTTTCATCTTTCACGGCCTGTTGGAGGAGGCGTTGCTTTTTGGGACTTCTCATAGATGGCCATTTCGCGGTTATGGTCGTCTCGGACTTTTTGACCAGCTTCCCTTATAAACTTGTCCATTTGTTCTTCGAACGACGGACTGGGCACCTTTGTATCAGGAACTTTTACTGGTTCAGTATTAACGTCCTCCCATTGAGCATCCGCTTCTTCATTGAAGTCATGCACGACGTAAGAATCACGGAGTAGCTCTCGTTTCTTGGATCGAATGTATCCAAGCCCGATTGTTTCCATCATTCCACTAGGCAACTTGTGTTGAGTCCTGCGGACGTTCCAGACCCTGTCATAGAATTTGGCTTTTCGAGCGGTCTGTTTGAAGGATATTCCTTGGCGCTTCAACAGCCTTTTCAAGCCTTCTGTATAATATCTGGGGAGACGGATGGGCTGAAACCTGTCAAGCGTAGGATCCGCACCGTGCCAGATTTTTTTCTCCACTTTGGTTTCCTCAGAGTAGTAGAATAGAATTACTTTTTCGCCTTCTCGCCTGGGAGGGACATAGAATGTTCGCAGCTCTTCTACACTGTAGGTATCGAGCGCATCCAGTTCTTTTTGGTGTTTAAGTGGAACCATGGAGACTTGCAGACTTTGCTCTTCGTCAGCGGACGTTTGTATTGAAGGCCGAGCAGAGAATACAGCATGGACCTCATCTTCCGAGTCACTACCAAAGATCAACGTTGGAGCAGATGGTCCCGGCTTGTTGTATTGGGGCGGACCCGAATAAACTATCTCCTCTTCCTCCTCGGTGTCACTCCCGAAGACAGGGATGGTGGCGTTAGCTTTGTTCTCCGGCTTGTGACACCTCTCCGTGTCTTCGAAATCCGATAAGAAGTATTTGGCATCTTCATATTTGCGGACTTCGTTCACGGAAAACGGATTCAGTTCTCCCGTCACGGTATACTCGAGACCATCCTTAAAATATTTCATACACTGATGCTGTGTAGAAGGGATGATGTTGTACTCGTATAACCATGGTCGGCCGAGCAGGGCATTGTAGCATGTCCTGGCGTCTATGACATGGAATTTAATGTCCGTGACGAGCAGACCAAAGCGTAGCGTCATTATCACAGACCTAAGAGTTCTTGATGATTGGGAGTCGAACCCGGAGATGGTGATCTTGTCCCGAGCAAGGTGCTGGACGCTCATGCAGATTTTCTTTAACACCCGCACGTTAAGGAGATTAACAGACGATCCATTATCGACCAGGATTTTGCCTATCTTTATATCATGGCAGTATTCTGAGACATAGAGGGGGCAATTGTGTTCACACGTCCTAAGGAGAAGGTCTTCATCGCCAAAAGTGACATCGGCCGTGTGCACTTCCTCCAATTCATCCTTCATCTTTTCTTCGGCCAGGAAAGCTTGGAATTGCTCCGGCTCCTGTAGTGCCTTGATTAACGAATCTCTCGCATCTTTTGATTGTAAAAGGGCGTCAAAAATGCCGAGCTGCGAGGGTAGCTTCCTCAGATGCGCTAGAACGTTGTAATCCACCTTATTTTTCTTCGGCGGGTCCTTGGCAGTTAGCTCTTCCATGACTTGGTCATCTAGGGCTATATCCTCAGAGACCTTTTATTTTCCTTTATCTTTTTTGTTTGAGGGTCCGAGATCCTTTTCGGGTAGTGTCCGATTACGCAGCCGGATATTTTCACAGACCTTCTGCTCTTCTTCTTTTTCCGAGGTAGACTCTTTAAAGAGGGGGCTAAGAGCCATCTCCTCGTCAGAATCGCTCCCGAATATGAGCACTTGTGATCCCCCGGCGTTAACCATGCGACAATTGCCGGTAGTTCTGTTAAGCCCTTCGGTCGTATTTTTCCGCTCCCGACGAGTTTTGCGCTTCTCCCGCTTAAAATGTTGTCGGTGAGCAACATATCCCTGCCACCATCCATTGAAAGCTTTGCACTCTTCAGTGGGGTGCAAAATCTTCCGATGATACAAGCAGTAGGAGGAGTGCATTTCCGCTTCACCAGTAATGCTTCCTTCAGAGGATGGTAGCTTCATACCCACTGACATGGCTTTGGCAAACCTTTTCCTCGTCTTAAATTTACTTTTATCCGCAATGGGTGTATTTTGCTCCAGCGGGAGTGTCTCAGCTCTTTCGTCAAGTCGCTGGCATTTGGCCCTTTCAAATACGACCGCCTCGCGTTCCCGATCAGCTTTGCTTTTCAACAGAGCTTCATTGAGGAACGCGTCAATTGTTTCATCCGATGGTCCCAGAATTTCTGGTTCAGGTTCTTCCCCCAGCTTTTTAGCACAAAGAGTTTCCTCATCATCTGTAAAAGAATGGGAGATCATATGACAACTTTCCACGTATTCTTCGGATTCATCCGACGAACTTTCTCTCTCATCTTCCTCTTGAAAGACGTGATTGAGAAACTCTTGGAGTGTAATGGGAGTCCGTGCTTTCTAGTTGTATTCCTCCAGCGCGTCAATTTGTTTTTGTAAGTCCGTGCGCTTGTCGCCAGGCTTTACGTGCTTCTTGGATTTCTTTTTCTTCTTCTTTGAAGATTTTGACGGCTGGTTGTGAGTGCTTGGGCCACCACTATCGGTCTTTGGAGTTGGACACGGCTTCAACATCCCTTCAATGACCTGAGGTTCCAACGGGTTCTTCCACCTGATCGCTGGGCATGTTTGAAGATCGTTTAGCATCTTCTTTGTCTTAGCTGATAGCACAACCTCCCATGGAGCTTCTTCAACGAGGGAGCATGTTACCCCCGGCGTATTCATCCTTTTAGGGGTGTGAGGCTGCGGCGGATTCACTTTCCATCTGTCGGACAACGCGAACTTGCCCTGTTGGTACTGGTCCTCAATCCAATTTTTGAAGACGTAGCAATTTTCGATCGGATGACCAAGTACTCAATAATAGGGACAGTAGTTGGGATCGTTGACATCATTTGGCTGCGATAGACGTCTTGGATCCGGCAGATTTATGAGTCGATTGCGCAAGGCCAGCTCGAACAATCTCCTCGTTTTATCTCGCGGAAACGAGTAAGGACGTCCCAGCCTCTCCTCGAGAGACAGGTGTGGACGCATATTATTTTGACGGATAGCCGGTTTCAAGTTGCTCGGCTGTTGTTGAGCATTAGCGACAACAATTGCTTTTCCCTTCCCCTTCTCATTTCGAGAGTCTGACTTTGGAGGGGGCGGTCTATGACCCATCTGGTCCATTTGGGCTAGTTAGTCGATCAAGGCTTGGAAGGTAGTCGGCTTGAAGAACATCATGAATTGGGATATGGTTGCCTGCGGATCGAGGGTTCCAACAAACATACTCACTGCCGGTGCCTCTTCAATGCGTTGTTCACATTTTGACCATAGGTTCCTCCACCGTATCGCATATTGAACCCATGTTTCGTCTGGTTTCACCCTGGCGTTAATCAATGCCGTTATCGGGGTACGCTCGCTGGCGCTTGCGAAACGCTGGGTAAACAACAGCTCCATCTCCGCAAAGGTCTTGATAGAGTCGTTTGGGAGCTCGGAGTACCATTCGAATGCTGTATCCGATAAGCTACCAACGAACTGGCGAAGCAACAATTTATCATCACCGCCGGTGTTGCCGCAAAGCGCCCTGAACTGGGCAACATGTTGGTGGAGATTGCCAGTCCCCTTATACACATGAAATTTCGGTATTGTATAGCCTGGTGGGTACTTGATCTGATCGTACCAGCTTGGATACGGTCGCCCCGTTTTTACGACTTGACCGGTTGCCTCAGTCGCCTGATGAACCCGGATCTGCTGAGCTATATATTCGTCCAAGTCAGCTTTGGAGATTGTCTCCTCCTTGGCTGTAGACAGAGCCGGTGGAGGATTTGACGTTTCTCCCCTGTCGTCTTCAAGAACGATCGGAGGATCTTCTTCAGCAGGAGGATCTTGTTGAATCATCATTCCCACCATGTCCTGGAACAGGAGGGCCATTCATTTTATATTGGCTGCTTGTTCCGCAGCCTTTTTGTCTTTCTTTTCCAATATCCGGCGAAGGAATTCAGCGTCAGTTTCTTGCTCCTGGCGTTGATCAGATGACGCTTCGGGGATTTCTTTTGGCCCGGTGAGTGCGGCCATCGCATTCATCATTTCCTGGAGCTTCTGCTGTTGCTCCTGAGCTTTGGTCACTGACCGTGTAAGCGGTCTATGACCTGTAGATGCACGGTTGTCCTCCTTTCCCGACGCCATGTATACAGTATGGACTACGATGCCCCCGGAATTAGGGCGTTTAGGCTCACCGCCTTTGGCATTTGCCGCGGGCGTGGGAATTTTCTCCGGCCTCCTTCTCTTGTGGGCCGTTGAAGTTGAAGGGGCCGTTGCAGCGTGCACCCTGGTGATTGTCGTTCTTTGCTATTTGATTGGACGGTCCTTTTCTTCCTGCACTTTCGCCCTTTTCTGCTGACGAGAGTGACCTTGGTCAATTACGGAGTCTTGAACCCTTCGCCAAACTTTATAAATTTTGGAGGATAGCCGCCGAGGGGGCTGCTCCAGCTTCGTTTCTGTAACTCTCTCCGCAGGTGGAGGAGATCTCTTCAGTGTGGCAGTTAGAGAGTTTTTGCGCACCCTCCTTAACGGTTCAAAGCTGTTCCCAGTTGGAACAGCAGTATCAACTTCCACCATTAGAGCGGGTGGAGTTAGCCCCGAGGGGGAGTTGCTCCTAGCCTTCTTTACTCGGCGCCAGTGGCGACGTCGAGCCTGACGAGCCGTTGGGACTGGCTCGGCGATAGGGACAGCTTCATCTTGCCCCCTGTCCGAATGAGGCACTGCTAGTGCTAGCCTCTTAAGACTGAGGTTTTCCTTTGAGTGGCGACATTCAATCTGTCAAAGACAGATCCTCAAGTAGGGGCAGGAGCCGGAATAGTCAGCCTTGAAAAGACTGACTCTTTGACAGGAGAAGCCGCCTTGGCAACTTCAGGAGCAACCGTTGCTGCCTTCCTTGGGATAACCACTTTAGGGTTCATAGGCTTCTTGGAGGGCCCATCAGAGTTTTGAGCCAGCCTGGCAAAGACAGAGGCTACTGGTTTCATGTTGGACGACCCGTTGAAAGGGGGCCGTTGTAGCAGTGAGCCGATCGAAAATCGACTTCTTGTTCGCTTCTGGTGCGGGCACTGGCATGGTGAAGCTTGCAGGCGGGATCATGGTCCCGAAAAACAGGCCGGTGGCGGCCTGGGTAACCTGTTCTACTGGCATGGCAAGGATGGAAGCCGCTTGAGGCCCATAGGCTACGCCTCTAGGTGAGGCGGAGCGTTGATTGCACTTGCATTTTGAGCAGCTCGAGCAGTTGAAGGCCATTGATGCTTGATTACTGCGTCAGGCAAAAGACCAAATCTTAGTAACTTGAAATCCAAAGGCAACCAATAACAAACCGCGATTCGTTCGCGAAAACGACACACGAAGTGTGGAGTGGAAAGAGGAAAAGGTCCCACCGGGCGTGCCAGAATCTGTTCCCCTCCGAAAGACGGCGGCGATGTGAAGACGTTTTGCCTGTGATTCGGGGCAGATGCTATTTGGTTTTATCTGTTCACCTCTCCGAAGATGCTAAGTTGATTTATGGCACCGTGTATCAGAGGTTTGGACGGATGCGGCCGATGTAGCAGACTTCGTTAGATTCCCCCTCGCTTGAGGGGTTTTTGATTGTGGGGACGCTTTTCCCTGCAGACGCAAGCCCCTGCAGTTAATTACGCTACCGCATAGCGGTAACAACTTTCTCCTTCTCCAGAATTTCACTTCGCGTCGTGTGTGTTTGTTTTGTTTGTGGTTGCCCGTGGATTGTATACGGAGACTAAGTTATGCCGTCGCCCGTAGGACGTGGATTAGTCCAAATCCGTACTTACTTAGATTTGGGTTTGGTTTTTCAGTTTAAGGATATGTTAGCCATATTGAGGCTAAGATCAATTTAAACGGGATCGTTTAGATCCGACAAGAGAGCAATTGGCTCTATTGTTTAGTTTAATGACGTTGCGGTCGATTTCCAGTTTAGGGACATGGTGGTCCATCATTCCCATTTGGGGACGAACATTAGTTTAAGGACATTTCGGTCCAACATTCTCATTTTGGGACGAATATTAGTTTAAGGACGTTTCGGTCCACGAGTTTAAGGACCCCGCAGTCCGTATCGATGTGTGGCTGTCGGGACTCGTCACCTCTCTGACGTCGTTGAAGGATTACAACGATAGGTGTCAGAGGAGTTCGGAGATGTACCCTTGAACCAGATGTAAATTGATTTAAGAGAGTAGTCTTGCTCAGTCAATTTAATTTGAGGACTTACGGCCATGATTGGGCTAAGTCCAGTTGAGAATGTTCAACGTTTTATTTGCATTTGGCCTATTAGGCCTATGCTAGGGTTTTGCCCTTGCACTGCATTTTGTTTTGGCCTGTAAGGCCTATTTGATTGGGCTCTGCCCCTTTATAAATGATGCAGAGCATCTGTTTTGTTTGGGCTCTGCCTTTTTATAAATGATGCAGAGCATCTGTTTTGTTTGGGCTCTGCCCTTTTAATGCATTGCATTTTATTTGGCCTGTTAGGCCTTTTTTAATTGGGCTTGGCCCTTCAGTAAATAATACAGTGCATTAATTGTCTGATATTGGCTTGTCAGGCACTTTGCGCCAATTATTGAGCGCAAGCACATGTGGAGGTGACACGTGTTACGCTAGCGCAGTGCGCTACGCTGTTGCGCTGTGACACGTGGCGCGCTCTGATGAGTTGCGCTAACTTTAAAGAGCAATGCTCTATTTTTTAAAAGTGCATAGCGCAAGTGGTTATGGTGCTGACACGTGGCGCTCTCTGGTGGTTTGCGCCAACCCAGGAGCGCAACAGTACAGATTTGCAAGTGCAAGGCACTGTTTCAATATCTTGATCCAATTTTGGGTCCAAGAAAAGAATTTTTAAAATTCCAGAACCAATGGTTCATAAAAAGTGCAAGGCACTGTTATTATTTTATATATATATATATATTTTTATTGAAGATCATTGATCTTGTTCTTAGATCAATGATCTATTCAGAAGAAATTCTTCTTTTTTATAAAGGCTTTTACCTTTTTTGTTCTTGAGTTCTTCTCACAATTCTTCAAAGTTCTCTCTGTTTTGTTTTTGAAGTTCTTGATGTTCTCAATGTTGATGTCTTTTGAATTGGGGTCTAGGGGCCTTTATATAGTGCCCATTAATTTGTTAAAGAGATCCTTCTCAGAGTGATTTGGGGAATTTTCCCTACCGTTGGATCTTTGATCCAAGTGCTTCTGTTTTACAGAAGACAATCTTCTTGTTTTAACAAGAACAGAAAGATCTTACTGGAATTTTAATTCTGTTTGGTGCAAACGCCCCAGCGCTTGACACGTGTCGCGCAGCGCACAGCGCTTGCGCAACTGCGCTGACACGTGTCGCGCAGCGCAGCGCTTGCGCAACTGCGCTGACACGTGTCGCGCAGCGCAGCGCTTGCGCAACTGCGCTGACACGTGTCGCGCAGCGCAGCGCTTGCGCAACTGCGCTGACACGTGTCACGCAGCGCAGCGCTTGTGCAACTGAAGCGTTGCTTCCTTTAATTTTTGTTTTAAATAGAGCCTTGCTCTGATTGGGCGCGCTGCCTTGGGCGCTGCGCTGACGTATCAACTTCTGACACGTGGCGCGTCGCGCACAGCGCACGGGATTTGAAGCGTTGCTTCAATTTTTGAATTTTTGAAATTCAAACAGAGCTTTGCTCTGATTAGGGAAAACAGTGTCGTGCGAGAAGAGGCTCGACCGCAAATTCTCGGAGAGGGAGTTGGCCTCTAAGGCATTGCACGAGCTCCAAACCAGCCCTACAGCCAAAGCCAATAAAGCGTATGAACTCTGGCGAGTGCTTCAAGAGTCTATCAAAGAGGTGGTGGCTCTTGATAAAGCTGTCGTGTTCACTCGCGAAAGGGTTGAGGCTCATAAGGCTACCGAGAAAGAGATCGAAGGCCGGCTTGCCTTGTATCAGGCCCAGCAGGCTCAGGCGGAGGCCTGTCTTCTGGCGATCCTGAATCATGAAGCCGTGACTCAGCAAAATAAGGATGAGCTAGTAAAATTGCTAAATCGCCCACCGGCTTGAAGACTTGTATCTTTTCCTTTCTTTTTTGTACATACTCCTGGATGAGAGTATATTCTTTTTGCTTTTTCATGAATTGTACTTTGTATCCATTTTGGTTCATGAATAAAAGACATATTTTTTTCTTCTCAATGGTGTGTCTCTTTTTATTGAATGTGTTCTGCGAACAATTTATCTTGGTCTTCTTGCAGGGTAGCGATGGTTTAGGATTCAGGGTTAAGATCTGCCTCCTAAGACTTTTGAGCTTTATGAGCCGTAAGGGTCTCATAAAGAGTTTTTCTCCGTACAGGTCGAGAGTATCCCGTAGGTGTAAGTTCTTCTTAAGAATCGTGAGGATTCTTAAGCGGGTTTTCCCTTGGGAGTCGTAAGGATCTCACAAGAGAGTTTTCTTTCTTACAGGTCGTGAGGACCCGCAAGTGCTGGGTGCGGTCGCCCTTATCCTTATTTCACGGGATCAGGGATTGCTTTGGGATGTTTTTCAGGGTACCGTAGTTTAAAGACATCGCGGTCAAGGTTAAGGACATCATAGTCCATGGGTTTAAGGACTCCACAGTCCATTGTTAGTTTTAAGACATCACGGTCAAGGTTAAGGACATCATAGTCCATGGGTTTAAGGACTTCACAGTCCATTGTTAGTTTTAAGACATCACGGTCAAGGTTAAGGACATCATAGTCCGTGGGTTTAAGGACTCCACAGTCCACTGTTAGTTTTAAGACATCACGGTCAAGGTTAAGGATATCATAGTCCGTGGATTTAAGGACTCCACAGTTCAGTGTTAGTTTTAAGATATCACAGTCAAGGTTAAGGACATCATAGTCCGTGGATTTAAGGACTCCACAGTCCGATGTGTGGTTACCGGGACCCGTCACCTCTTTGAAGACGTTGAGGAATTACAACGACGAATATCAAAGGAGTGAAGAGATGTACTCTTGAACCAAGGTAAAATCAGTCTAGAATCATGGTGGTTGATCGTTAGTTTTAAGACATTACGGTCGAGGTTAAGGACATCATAGTCCGTGGATTTTAAGGACTCCACAGTCTGATGTTTGCTCTGGATACTTCACACGGGTTCACTGCCGTGTTCGGCGAGGACCAGGCTCCGCTCTGGGCATTTTCCGCGGGGTCAAAGAGTGACGTTATCCGCGTTCCACGTGACCAGGAATTTTGCACTAGATGCTTCACACGGGTTCACTGCCGTGTTCGGCAAGGACTAGGCTCCGCTCTGGATGCTTCACACGGGTTCACTGCCGTGCTCTGCGAGTACTAGGATCCACTGTGGACGTTTTCCACGGGGTCAAAGAGTGACGTTATCCGCGTTCCACGTGACCAGGAATTTTGCTCTGGATGCTTCCCACGGGTTCACTGCCGTGTTCTGCGAGGACCAGGCTCCGCTCTGGACGTTTTCCACGGGGTTAAAGAGTGACGTTATCCACGTTCCTCGTGACCAGGAATTTTGCTCTGGATGCTTCCCACGGGATCACTGCCGTGTTCTGCGAGGACCAGGCTCCGCTCTGGACGTTTTCCACGGGGTCAAAGAGTGACGTTATCCGCGTTCCACGTGACCAGGAATTTTTCTCTGGATGCTTCCCACGGGTTCACTGCAGTGTTCGGCGAGGACCAGGCTCCGCTCTGGATGCTTCACACAGGTTCACTGCCGTGTTCTGTGAGGACCAGGATCCGCTCTGGACGTTTTCCACGGGGTCAAAGAGTGACGTTATCCGCGTTCCACATGATCAGGAATTTTGCTCTAGATGCTTCACACGGGTTCACTGCCGTGTTCGGCGAGGACTAGGCTCCGCTCTGGATGCTTCACACGGGTTCACTGCCGTGCTCTGCGGGAACCAGGATCCGCTCTGGACGTTTTCCACGGGGTCAAAGAGTGACGTTATCCGCGTTCCATGTGACCAGGAATTTTGCTCTGGATGCTTTCCACGGGTTCACTGCCGTGTTTGGCGAGGACCAGGCTCTGCTCTGGACGTTTTCCACGGGGTCAAAGAGTGACGTTATCCGCGTTCCACGTGACCAGGAATTTTGCTCTGAATGCTTCCCACGGGTTCACTGCCGTGTTCGGCGAGGACCAGGCTCCGCTCTGGACGTTTTCCACGAGGTCAAAGAGTGACGTTATCCGCGTTCCACGTGACCAGGAATTTTGTTGATTATATCCGCATTTCAGGGAGTGGGGATTTGACTCTTGGTGATTTGTATATCGCCGAGCCATAGAACTGGGAGTTGCCGCTGTTCCGCTTTGCTTGATGTTGTGTCCGTTGTGACGAGACGAATGTTGAGACGATCTCTAGGCTATTTGTGGCCCGTCGAGATTTGGCTTCTTCTTCTGATGAAACCTGGGGGGAGGAGTATGATCCCTTCTTTATTTGCGCCCCTGGATTGTATACAGGGATTGATGTAACATCACCTGTAGGGCATAAATTTCATTTATATTTTATTTCTTTTTCCGCGATGCTCTATTATTTCAGCTTTTATATCGCGAAAGTTGCGATTGCTCCATCATTTCGGCTATTTTTCGCGGTGCCCAATCATTTCGGCTATTTATTTTATTTTTACTTGCTACTTTTTATTGCGAGTTGCCCCATCATTTCAGCTATTTTTTATGCATACATTTTTACTTGCTATTTTTTATATTGCAAATCGCCCCATCATTTCGGCTATTTCATATGCATGTGTGGCTTGCTGGCTTTTCGCTGCAAGCTTAGATTTAGACACCGATTTCGGCATTAACACCGCTACAACTGGGATATTGCCAGGAGCGAATCATCATTTGCCTCTGTCGATGTCGAACAAAGGTGGCTTAGTAAACAGGGTTAGGGTCCTGTCGACTAAGGCTTTTGACTTCCTGAGCCGTAAGGGTCTCATAAAGCTACTTCTCCCTACAAGTTGTGAGGATCTCGTAGGTGTGTTTTTTCCTTAGAAATCGTGAAGATTCCTAAGTGCATGTTCCCCTGAAAGTTGTAAGGATCTTACAAAAGGGTTTTCTCCTTATAAGTCGAGAGGACTCACAAGAGTTGTTTACCGTATGAACATATCCCTCGTCATGGATGGGACTCGGTTAGGGAAATGTTTATTCGCGCCCGTGGATTGTATACAAGGGTCGTTATTGAGCCACTTGTAGGGCAATATCGAAGGATGGGGGGGTTTCTTAAGAACGGGTTCAGGTTTCTGTAACTTAAGACTTTCAAATCTTATGAGCCGTGAGGGTCCCATAAGAGAGTTCTCTTTACGAGTCGTGAGGATCTCGCAAGTGTAATTTCTCCTTAGGAATCGTGAGGACTCCTAAGTGTGTTACTCCTTTGTGAGTCGTAAGGATCTCACGCGGATGGTTTCTCCTTACAAGGTCGTGAGGACCCTGCAAGTGTCCTTTAACGAGGTTGCGCCCTTTCGGATTTTCACAAACACTCGCCGGTAGCCCTGCTATTTTTACTCACGGAGCACTTTCGGGTTTTCATCTATGCCCATTTTGCTTATGGACATACCGTTTTTATTTTTATTATATTTTTTTGTATCGGCTTTGAGATGCTGCAATCCACCGTAGTTTATTGACATCTCGGTCAACAGCTAGTTTTAGGACATAGTGGGCCATTGTTAGTTTAAAGAAGTTTCGGTCCGTCATTAGTTTAAGGACGTTTCGGTCCGTTGTTAGTTTAAGGACGTTTCGGTCCGTTGTTGAAGAAGGCCGGTTACTACTTATAGAGTTCGGGCTTAGGAAGATAGCGAGCAGACATAGTCGTCGTCATCTATCATTGACCTAGGCCTTGACCCGTTAAGCGTAGTATTTCTTCAGGAAGCGACCGTTTATTGGCCTGAAAGGTCTTTCACCGTGCATATTCATTAGTAGATATGCTCCACCCTGGTAGATCTTGTCTATGATGTACGGGCCTTCATAGTTCGGCTCGAATTTTTCCCGTTTGGCGCGATTGGGGATCATAGGTCTTTTGATCACTAGCACGAGTTCGCCTTGGCAGAATGTCCTCGGCCTAGTCAATCTTTCGTATGAGCGCGTCATCTTTGCTTTGTAAGCCTCCAGATTTTGTTGCGCTATGAGCCGGGTTTCATCAAGGGCATCAAGCTCCTCAAGCCGAAGGTGAGCATTTTCTTCGTCCGTCAGCTCGTAGTGGACTGCCACTCGTAGAGAGGGTAACTCTATCTCGAGGAGGAGTACTGCCTCTGTACCGAATACCAATGCCTGCGGCGTTGTGTTTGTGGCCGTTTTGAATGTAGTTCGATATGCCCAGAGAGCTTCTTGTAGTCTCTCGTGCCAGTCCTTCTTATTTCGGGACACCGTCTTCTTCACAATCTTCGTCAAGGTTTTGTTGAAAGCCTCCGTTAGACCATTAGCTCACGGATTATACATTGAAGAATATCTCCAGTCTATATTATGCTGTTGCGTGAAGCAGCTAATCTTGTGGATTCTGTAGGCTGGCCCATTATCGGAGTTGATCCGTCGTGGAGTTCCAAATCGATATATGACGTGCGTCTTGAAGAAATGGAGGATATTCTCCGTCTTCACTTCTCTCAACGGTACTGCTTCTGCCCATTTGGAGAAGTAATCAGTCGTCGCCAGGATGAAACGATGTCCTCTGGACGATGCTGGTTCAATGGGGTCAACTATGTCGGTTCCCCACATTTCAAACGGCCAGCTAGTCACTGTTGGGTGTAGAGGATTTGGGTGCTGATGGATAAAGTCCCCATGAATCTGGCATGCGTGGCATTGCTTTGCATATTCGAGGCAGTCCTGAATCATCGTAGGCCAATAGTAGCCCATTCGTTTAATCTTCAACTTCATCTTCGGGCCTGCTTGGTGAGAACCGCAGTGTCCGTCGTGAACTTCCAGAACGACTCTTTTCGCTTCGTCGGGTCCCAGGCATCTCAACCACAGAGAATCAAATGATCTCTTGTACAGAGTATTATTGACGAAGGCAAAAGATAGAGCTCGTTTCACAAGCTGATGTCTTGAGGACGCAACTTCAGGCGTTCGACGGGATTTGAAGTAGTCTATGAAGACTTCTCTCCAATCTTCATCCTTCTTTTGGTCCTTTGTTTGCATAGCCATTTGCTCGGTTGCTTCCTTTTCCTCAGATGATTCCGGAGATATTTCTGCCGGTGTGAGGACCCGACGGCTTTGCACCACGATTCTGACGTCATCGAGGTTCTCATCAGCCAGTTCTTTAGTGAGCTTGGCTAACGCGTCCGCCTTACTATTTTCCGCACGCGGTATGCTTTCCAGCATGTAGTAGGGTATTTGAGTTAGCAATCGCTGTACTCTCTTGCCATACTTCACCAGCTCTGGCTTGTACGTCTGGTAGTCGCCGTTTACTTGGCTAACGACCAGTTGAAAGTCTCCGTATATGAGGAGGTTTTCAATTCCCATGTCGATGGCGATCTCAAGGCCTGCTATCAAAGCTTCGTATTCAGCTTCATTGTTCGTCCTCGGCTCTGTCAAGGAGAAAGCAAAGTGCATTATCCTTCCTTATGGGGTTACGAAGATGAGGCCTATCCCTGATTTGATTATAGGGGTGTTCTGTTTGCGCTTCTTCATGGAGGACGCTCCATCAAAGTAAAGTTCTCATCGGGCACTACCAACGTCGATCGCATCAAACGCATGTTCGTCTGGCAGCTCGCAATTCAAAGGAGAATTGGCAGGTATTGGATGCTCAGCTAGGAAGTCGGCGATGGCTTGGCCTTTCACTGCCTTAAGAGGCTGATAAGTTATTGAGAATTCCATCAAGAGTACGGCCCATTTAGCGAGCCGCCCCGTCAGTATAGCCTTTGACATTAAATATTTAAGAGGGTCCACCTTTGATATGAGTCGGACTTCGTGCGCCAACGCATAGTGCCTGAGTTTCGTTATCGCAAAGATCAGTGCCAGGCAGTGCTTTTCAATGGGAGAATAATTGCTTTCTGCCCCCAGTAGAACTCGACTCAAGTGATAGAGAGCTCTTTCTTTCCCTTGGTCGTTCTCTTGTGCCCATAATGAGCCCAAAGAACCTTCGAGGGCGGTCGTATAAAGAATAAGGGGCTTTCCCTTGACTGGAGCAGCTAACACCGGCGGGTTCTGAAGGTATTGCTTGATCTCGTCCAATGCACCTTGGCATTTGTGATCCCAGACGAACGGGGTTCCCTTCTTCATCAGGTGACTGTAAGGGCGGCACTTGCCTGAGAGATTGGCTATAAATCGCCGGATGTACGCGAGCTTTCCTTGGAGAGACTGCAACTGTTTGAGAGTCCTTGGCGGGGGCATTTCCATGATTGCTTTGATTTTTAACGGATCTATCTCGATCTCGGTGCCGGACAATGAATCCTAGGAATTTGCCTGAGGACATCCCGAACGCGCATTTGAGAGGGTTCATCTTCAGGATGTATTGCCGAAGACGTTGAAATACAATCTCCAGATGCTCGAGATGTTCCTCGTACGATTTGCTTTTCACCATGAGGTCGTCGATATAGCATTCGACGATTTCATGTATGAGTTCATCGAAGATCTTCGTCATGGCCCTCTGATAGGTGGCACCGGCGTTCTTTAAACCGAAGGGCATAACTTTGTAGCAGAATATACCCAGAGGAGTCCGGAAAGCGGTGTGCTTCTGGTCTTCGGGATTCATCTTTATCTTATCGTATCCTGATGAGCCATCTATGAAGGAGAAAACCTCGTGAGTGGATGTGTTATCTATCATCAGCTCGGTGACCGGTACTGGGAAATCGTCCTTCGGGCAAGCTTTATTGAGATCCCGGAAGTCCATGCATATGTGCACTGTCCTATTTTTCTTCATTACCGGGACGATGTTGGCGATCCAATCAGGGTACTGAACCTCTTGGATAAACCCAGAGTCGATCAGCTTCTTGACTTCGGCGTTGATGCTCATCTCAAGCTCGAGCCGCATTCTTCTCGGCGCTTGTTTGACTGGCTTGATGTTCGGGGATATTGCCAATTTATGGACAGCTATTTCTGGATCTTGTCCTGGCATTTCGGAATAGTTCCATGCGAAGCAATCTCTATGCCACATAAGCACGTCTTTTAACGTAGCCACCCTTTCTTCAGATAGCAATTCGCTGACAAATGTCGGTCGTGGGTCGTTTGTTGTCCCCAACTCAATCTTCTTGAGGTTATCTGCAGTAGTATGTATGCCATCTTCCAGCTCTTTCGGCGCTGGTGGAAATTCTGAGATTACCTCGTCATCATTGTTTTCGAAGCACCAGGGAAGGTCATCCATATTCTCGGGCTCTCCTTTTGATATTGTTATCATACGACAAGTACGAGCTCGCTTCCAAGACCGATGTGGATCTGGTTTTGCTCTTGTGGCTTTGGGTTCGTACTTTTGTGGCGGCGTTACCCTCCAGCTGCTGGATAGAGCAAACCTGCCTTGTTGGTACTGGTCTTCGACCTAATTCTTGAAGGTGAAGCAGTCTTCGATAGGGTGTCCTATGACTCGGTGATAAGAGCAATAGCCCGGATGAGAGACCTCGTTAGCTTGCTCAGGGTGCTTAGACTCCAGAAGTGTAATCATTCGATGTTTTAAAGTGAGATCAACTTTGTCACGACCCGAAAGTACGGAACGTGATTGGCACTTAGATTACGAGACGTCTAAAGGCGTACCGTAACCTAAGTCAGCCAAAGCCCAGAAAATCTAAACCAAAATCAAAAGAGAGTGAAGGAAAACCTTACATGAAAACGATTTTTAAAATCAAATAAGTTGTATCGAGCCCCTTTAAAAAAAACATCAAAAATTTCCGAAAATTTCGGCAGAGTCTCCTTTGTAAATTCTATCCCCCAAATTGGGTACAACAAGATATATAACCTGTAATCACAAAATAGCATCCCCAAGCGGGAGCTAGCTCTTCGCCCAAGGCGGATCACAACCACACGCAATATATATATGTAATCTCAAGAAAAAGTGCATAAAGAAATGCGAAATGTAAGAAAACACAACGTCGGCTTAAGTGAGCTCGACCCAAAAGAAACCACATATACACAAATCTCTCAGTCTCATCACTAGGTCGCATATACACATAAGGAGTGGTAGATGGAGAATACTAGATACAAAAATAGTACAAAAGAAAAGAGATAAAAGCACTCTCGCAACCCACCTACGAGCAATGTCGCGAGTTTGAGCAAAAGAAGTCACTAACAAGATAAGCCTCCGCTACTAGACTGATGAGTCCGACCTGCAAGACACTGTGGCACAACGGGGGTGAGTTGCCAGCTCGTGAGTAGAATATAACATCTAGTAAGGCAATCGTAAGAATGCACGCAATGCACCACAACATGCATGTCCATATGTGCTATGATATCTCTAGTATGCATGCACAGGTATGCAATGTCATTATTAAGTCTTTAAGTGTTTTAACTGCTAAGGTTATTAAATTCTTAACTTTAGAACATGAATATCTGTATAATAGCTAAATATCATCAAGAAATCATCTGAAAACCCGTGTCAAGCATCGACACCAAAAAGGAATCATATCTGTCTTAATATCGGGCTCCGTCAGTCCGGATCGGCCCATATCATAAATCTCACGACAACGGTCGGTATCCTCCGGATATCCGCCGCGCCAGACATCACCGGTAGGTAGTCTTCCCCTGCCAGGCTCATCGTCTACAACTCGATCTTCTTACCCCGGGGTACCATACCGGGCCCACCATGTACCCGAGACGGTTCATCCACTCCTCGAATCGGGTCTCGAAATCCAACAGAAAACATGAAAACTCATGGTGGACGACACATACATCATGAGAAAACCGCAACTTTTGTTTTGAAAATGATAAATATAAGGTTTTGTTAAATTCTTGCGGTTTTCCCCCAAAAATCCAGAAATCGCAGCAATACTGAAATCCTCAAGAAAATCATAATGTCCAAGATGTTGTATATGATAAATGTCTATGATATCAAGGTATGCGATGTGATTTGTGGCAAGAAATCTATGTAAGTATGATGATGATGCGAGGTATATGCATGCTATGCGATTTCATATATCATGTATGATGGAAGTGGTGATACTAAGCTAAACAGGTTCTATGGTGCTCGTGGCATGGCAATTACCAAAGGCGTGTGTGTCACATGAATAGTGCGCATGCAACAGGAGCCAATGGTAATGGTGTTCGTGTCCTACGAAGTGATATCACACATGTGTATATGAATATCCATGCAATCAAGCAGACGATTTGCTATAATGGTATGCAATGTAAATAAGGGGGTAAGCTAACTAACGATGCAAATCTTGCAAGAAATAAAGTAATCCTAACTAGGGGCGCCTCACGCCATCCAGACGATTCCCCCATAGATGAATACATCTACTCACCTGAAATCCCCGCTACTCTGATCCGGCCACCGCTTTGCCTTTTCGCGCCGTGTCCAAAGTTTCCCCGACCGATCCTATATGTGCACAATATCAAGCATAAGATTACAAAACCTAACACAATGCAAGTCACAACATACAATTATCAACGCTCTCGAATTAATCATAGCATGCACTCGGTGCGCGGAAAAACGCACGAAAATCGCAATCCTTTAACTAGAATCGTCATTTCGGGGAAATCGGCAAAACTACAACCCGACTAGACGAAACCCCGCGTTCGCGCACTCTAATAGTCCTATACGAAGCTAATTATATCGCTAACATAACGCATTACGGTCGCATTCTAATTTCTACAAAAATCTAGTAAGCGATTTTCTAGCCGATTCGATACAAATATCGTAATTTGTCGATTTAGCAAGCATATCATTTCACAATTTACCATTCTAATCAATTAGACAACCATCCCTAACATAATCCAACCATTATGCTACAAACCCTAATTTTTAAAAATCAAAACCTTCTCTTGATTTTTCATGAACAAAGATTTACACTAAATTAATACTTAAAAATTAGATTTTAGCACAAATAAACTACAAGTTAGCAAACTAGTTTAGAATTTTTACCTCACCAATTGAATCCTAGCATGATCAAGTCACCAAGAAGCCTCCTTTCATCATGTTTTTGAACCAATTTGGGTTGAGAGAGAAAGGATTAGGGTTTTGGTTTGAATGGAGAAAGAAATTTGTGAATTTTTATGAATTTTTTGCAAGAAAATGAAGCAAAATGAAGTGGGAAAATGGGGAAAAACTGCAGGTGAGGGTCGGCCAGCAGGTAGAGGAGGAAGTGGGGAAATTTTGGGGAAGTTTCTAGGTCATTACAATATCATATGATATCATTTCATGCTTTCATATCAACCTTTTTACAAAAAAACCCTTTTTTCATCATTTTTTTCATAATTTTCCCCCCTTTAAACCAAAAGTTTGCAAGACATGATACAATTTTATTAACACCATATTTTAGCTTATAAAGACTCCAAATTAAGAAATTTACCTAATTAAATTTGTATTTATCCCTAATTAAATGTATTTAAAAAGGCTTAAAATAATAAAAAAATTAATTAATTACGAATTTTTTTTTATTTAACTAGATAATTATAAGTGACATTTTAGTGACAAAATTATAGTAATATCTTATTTAAATTTTGTATAATTAGGTCTACAATGAAAAATATCAATTTTGACTTTTTACGGAAAAAGCCGAAAAATTTGCCGATTACCGAAAAACCGCCTAAACGATTTTCGAAGGGTTACAATCTTCCCCCCTTAAAGAAATTCGGTCCCCGAATTTAGAATTTAACTACGCGAACCTTCAAAAAGATGGGGATATCTCTTCCTCATCTCGACCTCGGTCTCCCAGGTGACCTCCTCGCTGTTCGGGCCACGCCAAAGAACCTTGACAGACGGCATGACCTTCGACCTCAATTTCTTCACCTGCCGATCCAAGATGACAACCGGCTGCTCGGTGAAAGAAAGATCACGCTCTAACTGGATCGTCTGGTGCTGAATCGCCTGGGAAGGATCATGAAGGTACTTGCGGAGCATCGAAACATGGAACACGTGGTGAACATCAGGGAAGCTGGGCGGAAGAGCTAACCGATAAGCGACTGGACCAACACGCTCTAGGATCTCGAAGGGACCAACACATCTAGGACTAAGCTTCCCTTTCCGCCCAAATCTCATCACACCTTTCATCGGAGAGACCTTCAGGAAAACATGATCGCCAACAGCGAGCTCGAGTCGGCGACGGCGCCTGTCAGCATATGATTTCTGCTTGCTCTGTGCCACTCTCATCCTATCCCGAATCAGCTGTATCTTCTCGGTCGTCTCCTGTACAATCTGCGGCCCCAAAATACTGCTCTCCCTAAGCTCTGTCCAACATACAGGCGATCGACATCTCCTCCCATATAAAGCCTCAAAATGTACCATCTGAATCGTCTCCTGGAAGCTATTATTGTAGGAGAACTCGATCAAGGGCAAATGATGATCCCAGCTACCACCAAAATCTAAAACACAAGCTCTGAGCATGTCCTCAAGAGTCTGAATAGTACGCTCCGACTGACCGTCAGTCTGCGGGTGAAAGGCTGTGCTAAAACTCAATCGGGTGCCCAATGCTTCCTGGAGTTTCTGCCACAATCGGCTGGTAAACTGGGTGCCACGGTCGGACACGATGCAAGTCGAAACACCATGCAGTCACACTATCTCATCAATATAAACCTGGGCGTACTGAGAAAATCCAAAAGTGGTCTTTACTGGCAGAAAGTGAGCCGCTTTCGTCAGTCGATCCACAATCACCCAAATAGAGTCATACCCTCGACTGGTCCTGGGTAGACCCACAACGAAGTCCATGGAGACCTGCTCCCACTTCCACTCAGGGATGGGCAAAGGCTGTAACTCACCGGCTGGCCTCTGGTGCTCAGCCTTGACTTGCTGACAAGTCAGGCATCTCGACACAAAGTCTGTAACATCCTTCTTCATCCCGTCCCACCAGTAAACCTCTCTCAAATCATGGTACATCTTGGTGGAACCTGGATGCACGCTGTATACTGATCTATGTGCCTCCTCGAGGATATCACGCCTCAGTCCCTCTGAATCTGGCACGCACAGTCGAGTCCCAAATCGAAGTATCCCCTGATCATCAATCACGAACTCAGAAACTCTGCCCTGCCGAATCTGCTCAATAATCTCTAAGATACGGGCATCGCCGGACTGTGCCTCGCGGATACGGTCAAGTAACTGTGGGCGTGCTCTGAAATGGGCCAGCTATCCCCCTGTAGGAGTAAACTCGAACTGCACTCTGCTATCATATAAAACCTGCCAATCCGCCGTCGACTGCATCTGTACTGCACTCAAACAAGATAAGCTACCTCCGGGCCTCCTACTCAAAGCATCTGCCACGACATTCGCCTTGCCCGGATGGTATAGAATCTCGCAATCATAATCCTTCACCAACTCCATCCAACGGCGCTGTCTCAGATTCAGATCTCGCTGCTGAAAGATATACTTCAAACTCTTGTAGTCAGTGAATATCTGGCATGACTCACCGTATAGGTAATGTCTCCAGATCTTAAGTGCAAATACCACTGCAGCCATCTCTAAATCATGGGTGGGGTAGTTCTGCTCGTGTTTCCTCAGCTGCCGAGAAGCATACGCGATAACTCTATCGTGCTGCATCAATACACAGCCCAGCCCCACTCTAGAAGCATCACAATATACCACGAACCCGCCTGATCCTGAAGGCAATGCTAACACTGGTGCAGTAGTCAGACGAGTCTTCAACTGCTGGAAACTATCCTCACATGCCTGGGTCCAATCGAACGGAACCCCCTTCCGGGTCAACCCGGTCAACGGTGCAGCAATGCGGGAGAAATCCTGAACAAAACGTCGATAATAGCCGGCCAGACCTAGAAAACTGCGAACCTCTGTGACTGATACCGGTCTAGGCCAACGCTGAACTGCCTCGATCTTCTTCGGGTCCACGCAAATACCATCTCTCGTCACCACATGACCCAAGAAGTCAACACTGTCTAGCCAGAATGCGCACTTGGAGAATTTGGCGAACAGTTGATGCTCCCTCAAAGTCTGCAATGTGATACGTAAGTGCTGCTCATGCTCCTCCCGGCTCCGAGAATAAACCAAGATGTCGTCAATGAACACAATGATGAACTGATCGAGATACGGCCTGAATACGCGGTTCATCAAATCCATAAAAGCTGCCGGGGCATTGGTGAGCCCGAACGACATCACCAAGAACTCGTAATGACCATAACGAGTACGGAAGGCGGTCTTTGGAATATCCTCCTTCCGAACCCGCAACTGGTGATAACCTGACCGTAAATCAACATTCGAGAAAAACCCTGCACCCTGGAGCTGATCGAATAAGTCATCAATGTGGGGTAGAGGATATCTGTTCCGCACAGTAACCCGGTTCAGCTGACGATAATCAATGCATAAACGCATACTTCCGTCCTTCTTCTTAACAAACAAGACGGAAGCACCCCAAGGTGACACACTCGGTCGGATAAGCCCTTTGTCCAGCAAGTCCTGTAACTGATCCTTTAGCTCTCTCAGCTCCGCCGGGGCCATACGATAAGGCGGTATAGAGATAGGCCCCGTGCCAGGGATCAGGTCGATGCAGAACTCATACTCGCGCTCTGGTGGCAGACCAGGCAGCTCGTCAGGGAATACATCAGGAAACTCTCTCACAACAGGGACCTGGTCCAACGGAGCCTCTGTGGAGCTAGTATCACAAACATAGGCTAAGAATCCCTGACACCCTTTCCTTAAGAGCTGACCAGCGCGAAGAGATGAAATCAAGCTGGGAAGGGTAGCGCTACGATCTCCCTGAATAATAAGAACCGGCTCACCAGGAAAACTGAATTTGACTACTTTCTCACGGCAGTCCACGGATGCATAATAGGTGGCTAGCCAGTCCATACCAAGAAGAACGTCAAAGTCTAGCATATCGAGGAGAATCAAATCTACTGAAAAATCTCTCTCCCCGATACGAACGGAACAAGATCGGTACACAAAACGGGCAACAAAAGACTCGCCTACCGGGGTAATAACGACAAGCGGCTGTTCTAACGGAGAAGACTCCCGGCCCAACCTCGGTGCAAAATACGTGGAAACATATGAATGTGTGGATCCTGGATCAAATAATACCCGTGCATCAGAAGAACATACTGGCAGAGTACCTGTCACGACGGCATTGGATGCCTGTGCATCCTGAGGAGTCAACACGAACACTCGGGCCTGTCCACCACTAATAGCTGGATTTCCTCTGCCTCTACCTCGGCCTCTGCCTCTGTCGCCTCGTCCTCTCTGAACCGGACTGCCATGCCCACAACCTCTAGGAGCATCTGGCTGGCGTGGAGCATCATCAGGAGTAGGAAGTAGAGCTCTCTGAGGAGGTGGTGAAGGTGGTAAGGTCGCATGTGGGACTGTCGCCGTGCCCTGGCGTCCCATGGTACAGTCTCTGACACGGTGGTACTGACTCCCACACCGAAAACATCCTGGCGACGACTGCTGGGTCTGTGGATATGAACCAAATAACTGACCTCGTCTCAATCTTCTGCCTCCACCATCTCCCGGAAATAATCTATCACGATGTCTACCCATCTGCCGCTGAGCTGGCGTATCAGTACGAATCCTCTTCGGCCCAGAAATGACCGGAATCTCAGAAATATGCTCCTCCAAAAGTAAGGCTGCGTCCATCGCGGCTGCGTATGTATCAAAGTGCTGGGTGCCGATGGCAAGGAATAGCTGTGTATCAAGCCCTCGCACAAACCTCTTTATTCTTTTCTCTTCCGTGTCTACTAGGTACGGAGCATATCGAGACAATTGGGTAAACTGTATATCTTACTCCGACACCGTCATCCCAGGAGTCTTGCGCAGAGACTCAAAACTACGGGCTCGAGCATCTCGGACACTCTCCGGAAGAAAACGGGCAAGAAATGCAGCTGTAAACTCGTCCCAGATCATAGAAGGTAGACCTGCAGCTCGGCCTCTCTCTACTGAATCGTACTATGTCTGGGAAAGACCCTCCAGACGAAAACTCGCAAACTCCACCAATTTATCATCAGAACACCTCAACGAACGGCAAATCCGAGCCATCCTATCAAGAAATGCCTGTGGGTCCTCTGTCGCATCTGTACCGGTAAAAGCTGGAAGTCTCAATCTCATGAACTCCTGTAGTGAAACAGGGATAGTCTCCGTAGTAGCAGGAGCGACCATCTGTGCAGTAGGTACAATCGTGGTCTGTGCGGTGGAAGGAACGTCCTCGGATCTCTGTGCCCGACTGGACTCAACTAAAGATCCCATCATCTGTCGCAACTCCTGCATACCGGCCTCTAATCTGGCAATACGGTCAGGATAAGGCGGATCAATATGACCCTGAGGGGTAGGCGTATCCTCCCGCTCGATCCTCGCCTCAGACGAGCCCGCTCGAATCTCATCCCTAGCGGCAGCCCGCTGAGCTCTCGTAGTCTTTGGCGGCATCGAAGCTGGAATAAGAAACAGGACCGATAAGGACATAGCAATTGGATCAAGGAATGCAAGGAATCAAGAAAGGAAATACAAGCAATTATGTCCTAAGGTCACTTAGGCGGAGTACCGTATCGTAAGTATGCCGCGGATCATACCCACGCTACGCCACTCTGCTTAAGTCACCTACTCCATCTACCAAGGTCGTCCTACACTCAGAAAGGTAAAACCTACGCTCTGATACCAACTTTGTCACGACCCGAAAGTACGGAACGTGATTGGCACTTAGATTACGAGACGTCTAAAGGCGTACCGTAACCTAAGTCAGCCAAAGCCCAGAAAATCTAAACCAAAATCAAAAGAGAGTGAAGGAAAACCTTACATGAAAACGATTTTTAAAATCAAATAAGTTGTATCGAACCCCTTTAAAAAAAACATCAAAAATTTCCGAAAATTTCGGCAGAGTCTCCTTTGTAAATTCTATCCCCCAAATTGGGTACAACAAGATATATAACCTGTAATCACAAAATAGCATCCCCAAGCGGGAGCTAGCTCTTCGCCCAAGGCGGATCACAACCACACGCAATATATATATGTAATCTCAAGAAAAAGTGCATAAAGAAATGCGAAATGTAAGAAAACACAACGTCGGCTTAAGTGAGCTCGACCCAAAAGAAACCACATATACACAAATCTCTCAGTCTCATCACTAGGTCGCATATACACATAAGGAGTGGTAGATGGAGAATACTAGATACAAAAATAGTACAAAAGAAAAGAGATAAAAGCACTCTCGCAACCCACCTACGAGCAATGTCGCGAGTTTGAGCAAAAGAAGTCACTAACAAGATAAGCCTCCGCTACTAGACTGATGAGTCCGACCTGCAAGACACTGTGGCACAACGGGGGTGAGTTGCCAGCTCGTGAGTAGAATATAACATCTAGTAAGGCAATCGTAAGAATGCACGCAATGCACCACAACATGCATGTCCATATGTGCTATGATATCTCTAGTATGCATGCACAGGTATGCAATGTCATTATTAAGTCTTTAAGTGTTTTAACTGCTAAGGTTATTAAATTCTTAACTTTAGAACATGAATATCTGTATAATAGCTAAATATCATCAAGAAATCATCTGAAAACCCGTGTCAAGCATCGACACCAAAAAGGAATCATATCTGTCTTAATATCGGGCTCCGTCAGTCCGGATCGGCCCATATCATAAATCTCACGACAACGGTCGGTATCCTCCGGATATCCGCCGCGCCAGACATCACCGGTAGGTAGTCTTCCCCTGCCAGGCTCATCGTCTACAACTCGATCTTCTTGTCCCGGGGTACCATACCGGGCCCACCATGTACCCGAGACGGTTCATCCACTCCTCGAATCGGGTCTCGAAATCCAACAGAAAACATGAAAACTCATGGTGGACGACACATACATCATGAGAAAACCGCAACTTTTGTTTTGAAAATGATAAATATAAGGTTTTGTTAAATTCTTGCGGTTTTCCCCCAAAAATCCAGAAATCGCAGCAATACTGAAATCCTCAAGAAAATCATAATGTCCAAGATGTTGTATATGATAAATGTCTATGATATCAAGGTATGCGATGTGATTTGTGGCAAGAAATCTATGTAAGTATGATGATGATGCGAGGTATATGCATGCTATGCGATTTCATATATCATGTATGATGGAAGTGGTGATACTAAGCTAAACAGGTTCTATGGTGCTCGTGGTATGGCAATTACCAAAGGCGTGTGTGTCACATGAATAGTGCGCGTGCAACAGGAGCCAATGGTAATGGTGTTCGTGTCCTACGAAGTGATATCACACATGTGTATATGAATATCCATGCAATCTAGCAGAAGATTTGCTATAATGGTATGCAATGTAAATAAGGGGGTAAGCTAACTAACGATGCAAATCTTGCAAGAAATAAAGTAATCCTAACTAGGGGCGCCTCACGCCATCCAGACGATTCCCCCATAGATGAATACATCTACTCACCTGAAATCCCCGCTACTCTGATCCGGCCACCGCTTTGCCTTTTCGCGCCGTGTCCGAAGTTTCCCCGACCGATCCTATATGTGCACAATATCAAGCATAAGATTACAAAACCTAACACAATGCAAATCACAATATACAATTATCAACGCTCTCGAATTAATCATAGCATGCACTCGGTGCGCGGAAAAACGCACGAAAATCGCAATCCTTTAACTAGAATCGTCATTTCGGGGAAATCGGCAAAACTACAACCCGACTAGACGAAACCCCGCGTTCGCGCACTCTAATAGTCCTATACGAAGCTAATTATATCGCTAACATAACGCATTACGGTCGCATTCTAATTTCTACAAAAATCTAGTAAGCGATTTTCTAGCCGATTCGATACAAACATCGTAATTTGTCGATTTAGCAAGCATATCATTTCACAATTTACCATTCTAATCAATTAGACAACCATCCCTAACATAATCCAACCATTATGCTACAAACCCTAATTTTTAAAAATCAAAACCTTCTCTTGATTTTTCATGAACAAAGATTTACACTAAATTAATACTTAAAAATTAGATTTTAGCACAAATAAACTACAAGTTAGCAAACTAGTTTAGAATTTTTACCTCACCAATTGAATCCTAGCATGATCAAGTCACCAAGAAGCCTCCTTTCATCATGTTTTTGAACCAATTTGGGTTGAGAGAGAAAGGATTAGGGTTTTGGTTTGAATGGAGAAAGAAATTTGTGAATTTTTATGAATTTTTTGCAAGAAAATGAAGCAAAATGAAGTGGGAAAATGGGGAAAAACTGCAGGTGAGGGTCGGCCAGCAGGTAGAGGAGGAAGTGGGGAAATTTTGGGGAAGTTTCTAGGTCATTACAATATCATATGATATCATTTCATGCTTTCATATCAACCTTTTTACAAAAAAACCCTTTTTTTCATGATTTTTTTCATAATTTTCCCCCTTTTAAACCAAAAGTTTGCAAGACATGATACAATTTTATTAACACCATATTTTAGCTTATAAAGACTCCTAATTAAGAAATTTACCTAATTAAATTTGTATTTATCCCTAATTAAATGTATTTAAAAAGGCTTAAAATAATAAAAAAATTAATTAATTACGAATTTTTTTTTATTTAACTAGATAATTATAAGTGACATTTTAGTGACAAAATTATAGTAATATCTTATTTAAATTTTGTATAATTAGGTCTACAATGAAAAATATCAATTTTGACTTTTTATGGAAAAAGCCGAAAAATTTGCCGATTACCGAAAAACTGCCTAAACGATTTTCGAAGGGTTACAAAGTATCTTCTTCGTCTTGTCTTGAGGGAAAGAATACGCTCGACTCATCTTCTTCATGAGGGATAAATCCGGACCGCGCAATTCCCGATCACATGACTCTTTGGTCCCGCGTTGTCGTTGTCGAATCCCTTTTCCACTTTTTGACTTATTTCTGCCTCTGCGTCGGGCCTTTTGCATAGCAGGTTGATAGGGAGGAGCATTTTCGTCTTTTGCAGCCTGTTGAAGAAGACGTTGCGTCCCGGCTTCCTCGTAGATGGCCATTTCGCGATTATGGTCGTCCCGAGTTTTTTGACCCGCTTTCCTGATAAGCTTGTCCATTCGTTCTTCAAATAACGGACTCAGCATTTTGATTGCAGGATCTAGTTTTGGTATGGGGTCAGCGTTTCCCGACAGGGCGTCCTCTTCTTCATCGAAGTTATATATGGCGTAGCTACCGTGGACTCGTTCCCGTTTCCCGGATCTCACATATCCAAGCCCAAGCGTTTCCATTCTCCCGTTGGGCAATTTGCGCTGAGTCCCAGGGACATCCCAAATCCTGTTGTAGAACTGAGCTTGTCGAATAGTCTGTTTTAAGGGTACCCCTTGGCGCTTCAATAGCCTTTTTAGTCCGTTCGTATAATATCTGGGCAAACGGATGGGTTGGAGCCTGTCAAGTGTAGAACCCGCGCCGTGCCAGATTTCTTTCTCCACTCTTGTTTCCGTGGATCGGTAGAATAGGATTGCCTTTTCACCTTTTCGCCTGGGAAGGACGTAAAATGTCTGCAGGTCTTGCACATTGTGAGCTTCAAGTGCGTCAAGGTCTTTGTAGTGCTCCCGCGGAACCATGGTAATTTGCAAACTCTGATCACCACCAGGGAATTCTTGTATTGACGGCCGACTGGAGAACACAGCATTAACCTCATCTTCCGAGTCGCTTCCGAAGATCAATATGGGGGCGGACGGTCCCGGGTTATTGCGTCTAGACGGCCCAGCGTAAACTATCTCTTCTTCTTCTTCGGTATCACTCCCGAAAACAGGAATGGCGGCGGCGGCTTTGTTCTCCGGTTTGCGACACCTCTCTGTGTCCTCGAAATCTGGCAAAAAGTATTTTGCATCTTCGTACTTGCGGACTTCGTTTACGGAGAACGGGTTCAGCTCTCCTGTTACGGTGTACTCGAGACCATCCTTGAAATACTTCATACACTGATGTTGCGTAGAAGGAATGATGTTGTACTCGTGTAACCAGGGACGACCGAGCTACTCGTGTAACCAGGGACGACCGAGCAAAGCATTGTAGCAGGTCTTGGCGTCAATGACGTGAAACTTAATATCCGTGACGAGTAGTCCGAAGCGTAATGTTAGTATTACAGATCCGAGAGTCCGTGATGATTGAGAATCGAAACCGGAGATGGTAATTTTATCGCGAGCGAGGTGCTGAACGCTCATGCAGATTTCCTTCAACACCCGAACATTAAGGAGATTGACGGAGTATCCATTATCAACCAGGATTTTGCCTATCTTGATATCGTGGCAATATCCAGAGACATATAGGGGATGGTTGTGGTCGCACGTCCCAAGGAGAAGGTCTTCATCACCTAACGTGACATCGGCTGTGTGTACTTCTTCCAGTTCATCCTTCATCCTTTCTTCGGCAAGGAAGGCTTGGAATTTCTCGGGCTCTTGCAGCGTCTTGATTAATGAATCTCTCGCTTCTTTTGATAACAAGAGGGCGTCGAGAATGCTGAGCTGAGAGGGTAGCTTCCTCAGGTGCTCTAGGATGTTGTAGTCTACCTTACTCTTCTTGGGCGGGTCCTTGGCAGTCAGCTCTTTCATGACTTGGTCATCTAAGGCGATGTCCTCAGCGACCTTTTCCTTTCCTTTATCTTTTCTAGTTGCGGGTCTGAGATTCTTTTCCGGAAGCGTGCGATTGCGCAGCTGAATGTTTTCGCAGGTCTCTGGTTCTTCCTCTTTCCCTAAGATGGATTCTTTAAAGAGAGGGCCCAGAGCCATTTCCTCATCAGAGTCGCTCCCAAAGGTGAGAACTTGTGATCCTCCGGCGTTGACCGTGTAACAGTTATCGGTAGTTCTTTTGTGCCCTTCGGTCATACTTCTCTGCTCCCGACGAGTTCTGCATTTCATCCGCTTAAAATGTTGCCGGTGAGCAACATATCCCTGCCACCATCTTTTAAAAGCGTCACACTCCTCAGTGGGGTGTGAAATCTTCCGATGATATGAGCAGTAATTAGGATGCATCTCCGCTCCATTGCGAGTGTTCTCTTCCGAGGTTGGTAGCTTCATTCCCATTGATATGGCTTTAGCAAACCTTTTCCTCGCCTTGAATCTGTTTTTTTCCGTATCGGATATCTTTTGATTTGGCGGGAGTGCTTCGACTCTTTCGTCTAGTCGCCGGCGTTTGGCTCCTTCTGATGCGGCCATCTCACGTTCCCGATCGGTTTTACTTTTTAGACGAATCTCATCCAGAAAAGCGTCGATCATTTCGTCTGACGGCCACACGAATTCCGGCTCAGGCTCTACCCCCAGTTTCTCAGTGCAAGGAGCTTTTTCATCGTCCGTAGACGAGTGGGAGATCACATGACAACTCGCCACGAATCCCTCGGATTCATCCGACGAGCTTTCTCCATCATCTTCCTCCTGAAAGACGTGGTTGAGGAACTCTTAAAGTGTGATGGGAGTCCGCGCCTTTTGATTGTACTCCTCCAGCGCGTCAATCTGTTTCTGCAAGTCTGTGCGCTTGTCGCCAGGCTTCACGGGCTTTTTGGATCTCTTCTTCTTCTTCTTTGAAGATTTTGACGGCTGGGTGTGAGTACTTGGGCCATCACCACCGATCTTTGGGGTTGGGCGCGGCTTTAGCATCCCTTCAATGATCTGGGGCTCCAGCGGGTTCTTCCACCGGATCGCCGGGCATGTCTGGAGCTTATTCAGCATTCTCTTAGTTTTTGCTGAAAGCACGATTTCCCATGGAGCTTCTTCAATGAAAGAACAAGTTGCCCCGGTGTGTCCGTCTTCTTAGGAGTGTGCGGTTGTGGCGGGTTCACCTTCCACTTCTCGGACAGCGCAAACTTGCCCTGTAGGTATTGATCTTCAATCCATCATTTGAAGACGAACCAATCGTCAATCGGATGGATTACCGTTTGATGGTAAGGGCGGTAATTGGGGTTATTCACCTCACTGGGTTGCGGCGGTCGCCTTGGATTTGGCAAGTTGATAAGCCTATTGCATACCGCCAGCTCGAATAGCCTCTTCGTCTTATCCCGCGGGAATGAGTAGGGGCGCTTCATTTTCTCATTATAATACCGCCATCTTTCTTCCAGTTGATCCACTAGCTTTGGGGCACTGGGTTGCTGCTGAGCGTTCGTGACGAAAGTTGCCTCCCTTTACCCTTGTCGTTCCGGGGCTCCGGCTTCGGGGGAGGCGGTCTATGATCCATCTGGTCCATTTGGGCCAGCTTGTCAATCAAAGCCTGAAACGTGGTCGGTTTGAAGAACATCATGAACTGCGAAATAGTTGCATGAGGGTCTAGGGTACCCACGAGCATGCCTACCGCGGGTGCTTCTTCAATGCTCTATTCGCACTTTGACCATAAGTTCTGCCATCGGATTGCATATTGGACCCAAGTTTCACCCGGCTTCACCCTTGCGTTAATCAAAGCTGTTATCGGGGTGCGTTCGCTGGCGCTCGCGAATCGCTGAGTGAATAGCAACTCCATTTCATCGAACGTCTTGACGGAGTCGTTCGAGAGTTCAGAATACCATTCGAACGCTGTTTCTGACAAGCTGCCGACGAATTGGCGAAGTAGCAGTTTGTCATCGCCTCCAGTGTTGCCGCATAAGGCCCTGAACTGGGAAACATGCTGGTGGGGATTCCCCATCCCTTTGTAGACATGGAATTTCGGTATTGTATAGCCCAGCGGGTACTTGATCTGATCATACCAGCTCAGATATGGTCGCCCTGTTCTGACAACTTGATCGGCTGCCTCAGTCGCCTAGTGAACCCGTATCTGCTGAGCTATATATTCGTCCAAGTCAGCTTTGGAGACGGTCTCCTCCTTGGCTGTTGACAGAGCTGGTGGAGGATTTGACGTTTCTCCCTTGTCATCTTCAAGGACTATCGGAGGATCTTCAGCAGGAGGATCTTGTTGGATCATCATACCCACCATGTCCTGGAACAGAAGGGCCATTCGTTTTATATTGGCTGCTTGTTCCGCAGCTTCTTTATCCTTCTTTTCCAGTATCCTGCGAAGGAATTCAGCGTCAGTTTCCTGCTCCTGGCGTTGATCTAAGGATGCTTCGGGGTTTTCTTTTGGCCCAGTGAGTGCGGCCATCGCATTCATCATTTCTTAGAGCTTCTACTGCTGCTCCTGAGCTTTAGTCACCGATCGCGTGAGCGGTCAATGACCTGTAGATGTACGGCTGTCTTCCTTCCCGGACACCATATAAACGGTATGCACCACCATGCCCCCAGACTTAGGGCGTTTAGGCTTACTGTCTTTGACATTTGCTGCAGGCGTGGGGACTTTCTCCGGCCTTCTTCTCTTTTGAATAGTCGACATGGAGGGAGCCGTTGCAGCAGGCACCCAAGTGGTTGTCGTCCTTTGTGATTTGACAGGACGATTCTTCCCTTCCTGAACTTTCACTTTCTTCTGCCGGTGAGAGTGATCTTGAGTGATTACCGAGTCCTGAACCCGTCGCCAGACCTTGTAAATTTTGGAGGACAGCCGCTGAGGGGGCTGCTCTGGCTTTGTTTCTGTAACATTCTCCGCGGACGGAGGAGATCTTTTCAACGTGGCAGTCGGAGAGTTCTTGCGTACCCTCCTTAGCGGTTCAAAGTTGTTCCCAGTTGGAACAGCAGCATTAACTTCCACCATTGGAGCCGGAGGAGTTAGCCCTGAAGGGGAGTTTCCCCCGGCCTTCCTTACTCGGTGCCAGTGGCGACGTCGAGCGTGCCGAGCTGTTGAGGCTGGTCCAGTGATGGGGATGATTTCGTCTTGCCCCATGCCTAGATGAGGCGCCACTGGTGCCAGCCTCTTGAAGACTGATGCCTTTTGAGTAGCGGGATCTAATCTGTCAAAGGCAGATCCTCGAGCAGGAACAAGAGCAGGAATAGTCAGCCTTGAAAAGACCGACTCTTTTGCAGGAGAAGCCGTCTTGACAACTTCAGGAATGGAGATGGCTGTTTTCTTCGCGATGGCCACGTCAGGGGTCATGGGCTTCTTGGCAGGCCCATCAGAGTTCAGGTTCAGCCTGGTAAAACCGAGGCTGCCGGCTTGGCATTGGACGACCCGTTGAGAGGGGCCGTGGTAGTAGTGAGCCGATCGAAGACCGACTTCTTTTGCGCTTCCTTCGGCAGCGGGATATTAATGTTCACTGGCGGGAGCATGGTCCCGAAGAAAAGACCGGTGGTAGCCTGAGTCACTTGTTCCACAGGCATAGTGAATAGGGAAGCAGCCTGCGGTCCATAGGCTACACCTCCAGGTGAGGCGGAGCGTCGGTTGCATTTGCAGTTCGAGCAGTTGCCAGCCATTGATCCTTTTGCTTTCTGCAGCAAACGAAACGCCAAATCATAGTACCTTGAAACCCAAGGGCAACCATTAGCGAACCGCGATTGGTTCGCGAATCACGACACATGAAGTGAGGAGTGGAAAGAGGAAAAGGTCCCACCGGGCATGCCAGAATCTGTTCCCCTCCGAAAGACGGCCAAGACGACGCGGGGACGTCTTGCCTGAGATTCGGGGCAGATGCTAATTGGTGCTATCCGTCCACCTCTCCGAAGATACCAAGTTGCTTTATGGCACCGTGTATCGGAGGTTTAGACGGATGCGTCCGATGTAGCAGACTTCGTCAGATTCCCCCTCGCTCGAGGGGTTTTTGATTGTGGGGACGCTCTTCCCTGCAGGCGCAAGCCCCTGCTGTTAATTACGCTATCGCATTGCAGTAACAACTTTCTCCTTCTCCATATGGTCACTTCGTGTCGTGGGTGTTTGTTTTGTATTCGGTTGCCCGTGGATTGTATACGGAGACTGAGTTATATCGTCTCCCGTAGGGCGTGGACTAGTCCAAATCCGTATTATCTTAGATTTGGGTTTGGGGGTTTGGGTTTAAGGATACGTTAGCATCATTAGAGACTAAGATCAACTTAAACGTTTGTTAAGGATACGTTAGTCTAGTTTTTAGACTAAGATCAACTTAACGGGATCTTTTAGATCCAACAAGAGAGCAATTAAGAGAGCCCTGTTGTTTAGTTTAGTGACATTGCGGTCAATAGGTAGTTTAAGGACATTGCGGTCCAATGTTAGTTTTAAGACATTGCGGTCAAGGTTAAGGACATCATAGTCCGTGGATTTAAGGACTCCACGGTCCATCGTTAGTTTTAAGACATCACGGTCAAGGTTAAGGACGTCATAGTCCGTTGTTAGTTTTAAGACATTCTGGTCAAGGTTAAGGACATCATAGTCCATGGGTTTAAGGACTCCACAGTCCATTGTTAGTTTTTAGACATCCCGGTCAAGGTTAAGGAAATCATAGTCCATGGGTTTAAGGACCCCACAGTCCGACGTTAGTTTTAAGACATCACGGTCAAAGTTAAGGACGTTATAGTCCGTTGTTAGTTTTAAGACATTTCGGTCAAGGTTAAGGACATCATAGTCCATGGGTTTAAGGACTTCACAGTCCATTGTTAGTTTTAAGACATCCCGGTCAAGGTTAAGGACATCATAGTCCATGAGTTTAAGGACCCCACAATCCATATCAATGTGTGGTTGTCGGGACCCGTCAACTCTTTGAAGACGTTGAGGAATTACAATGACAAGTATCAAAGGAGTGAAGAGATGTACCCTTGAACCAAGGTAGATTAAATGATTTTTGGCCCAATTTGGAACCAAGACCAATTCATTATATTATGAGCCCATTAGCTCAGTTAAGTCTGAATTGAGGACTTATGGCCTTCTTGGGCTAAGTCCAATCATGTTTGGAATATTGGCCCTCTGTTGGTCCATTGATGGAGAGGGTTTACCTCTAGAAACTTAGCCAATTGGGCTAAAATTAGTGTTAAACACTAAAGACCAACAGTGTTGAACACTGGGAATAAGGTTAACAAATTAGTGTAAAACACTAAAAGAAATCAGTGTTAAACACTAGAAACAGGGCTCTCAAATTAGTGTTAAACACTAAAGCAAATCAGTGTTAAACACTGGAAACAGGGTTTTCAAATTAGTGTTGAACACTAAAGCAAATCAGTGTTAAACACTGGAAACAGAGATTTCAAATTAGTGTTAAACACTAAAGCAAATCAGTGTTAAACACTCGAAACAGAGATTTCAAATTAGTGTTAAACACTAAAGCAAATCAGTGTTAAACACTGGAAACAGAGATTTCAAATTAGTGTTAAACACTAAAGCAAATCAGTGTTAAACACTGGATACAGAGATTTCAAATTAGTGTTAAACACTAAAGCAAGAGGGGTCACGTGCGGACACGTGAGAGCGCCCTGATTACCTTTAATTTGTTCTGCCGAAAGTATTGAATACTTTATATAATTGATTTTGGAGCATCACGTGCTGTCACGTGACGAGAATTTGGGTATTTGACTGTTAAAGGTTTTGCCAAGGGGTCACGTGGTAGCACGTGAGGGCGCCCATAGCTTCTGTTTCTTTTGCTTTTTCTTTGTGTACTTCAGGGGTCATGTGCGGCACGTGAGGCGTTGCCTCAAAATTCTTTTCTGTGGATCTTTACAGGGGTCACGTGGTAGCACGTGACTCTGGTTCTTTGCATGTTTTAAAGATCTGTTCATCTTTTAAGAATTAAATTCTTCATAGGGTTAAACCCTAGCAATAACTTTAAAGGAATTAAATTCCAACTTTCTTTTGAAGAATTATATTCTTAGATAGGGTTAAATCTTAATTTTTTTTCTGAAAAATTATATTCTTAGATAGGGTTAAACCCTAATTTCTTTTCTGTAGGAATTAAATTCCCCTTATTAAGTTCTGGCATAGGGTGAAACCCTAATTTCTCTTTTTTAAGGGAATTAAATTCCTGTGAGGTTGAGAGAATTAAGTTCTCAATTAGGGTTAAACCCTAGTTCTGTCCATTTTGAAGGAATTAAATTCCTATAATTTTAGAGAATTGAATTCTCATATAGGGTTAAACCCTAATTTTATCTCGGAGGAATTAAATTCCTATAACTTTGTGAGAATTAAATTCTCAAAACTCAATCCCTCCTCTATGTTTTAGATCTGCATGGCAGGATCTCAACCCAATGAGAATTAAATTCTCAATTTATGGAGAGATGTGCACTTTGCAGATCTTCAACCAGAGAAAGAACTAAGTTCTTTCCTTTATAGAAGAGTTAAACTCTTTTGAGAATTAAATTCTCTTTTTAAAGCCTCTCTTTTCTTACCTAGGGTTTTTTTCTTTGCAAAGAATCAAATTCTTCCTTATGAATTTTCAAGATTCCAAGGCTCTATATCTCTCTCTCTCTATTCCTCTCTTTATCATTTTTTTAACTCTCTCCCTTGGCACCTATTTATAGGAGAAGGAAAAGAATCAATCTGTTTTGTGAATCTTTCATTGAAAGATTTGATTTGTTTATTGAGAGATTTGATTTATTTTCATCATTGATCCGGGCCTTTAAATTATTAGGTGAATTTTATTCACCGTTGGATTTTAAATCCAAAGATATTCTTTTGTTATTTCGGTTAGATTTAGGGGGAAATCTTTCCATATCCAAGATTTTTCCATAAATTGGTGATATTTATTCACCCTCGGATTTTTAATCCAACGGTTTCACATAATTCTTCTCTATTTTAGAAAGATTTAAATGATCTTATTCAGAATTTAATTTTGTTGAACCGCAGGGCTTTTAAAGCCAGTCACGTGTGGCCACGTGACCTTTGGTCATGTGTGAGCACGTGACCTCCGGTCACGTGTAAGCACGTGACCCCTTGGGGCGACGTATCTGTCAAGGCGATGCGCGACCGTGAGGGAAACCATATATGATTGGCCTAATTCCTCGTTATCCAGCTGGCTATCTGCAACGGGCCCGCTACATTCTGTCAATGAAGAAGTCACAGTTGTTGAGGCTTGGGTTATATCCCGCCATCTATGCTTCTCTCTTCCAGTATCCTACGCTTCCCGTCTGGTGGGTTAAGACCTTTCTGGAGCAGTGGAATATTCCTACCCACACCTTCCTTACGCTGGACCGAGAAGTATCAATCTCCTTAGAGGAATTTGCAGAAGTTTCTGGCTTACCGGTTATGGGGGAGCATTATGAGGAACTGCTTCCTACAGATGAATACATTTTTGGTGCTAAGCTAGTGATGACAGGCCTTACCCCGGAGAACGCCATTCAACACCAGTTCCCTAGTTTAATCAAAGTGTTGAATATTTATGAGGGCCTTTTTCTTGAATCTGGGATCCGCGGGGTTAAATTCGAGGATTTCATTGCTCGTTTTCTCCATCCGGAAGTCCTTTCGAAGGAGGCTGCTAAATTCGCCAAACTTGACGACCCTTTCGGATTAGGGTTAAACAACTTTCCAACGGCGGAGGCAGATCAAAAGTGTTTCTTTCCTCTCAACACTCCAGTTGTTTCTTTCGCAGAGGTCGCATTCCCTGGGATTGATGAGGAAACGTTCTTTTTAGGGTTTCTTGGGCTATGGCTGAGCTGGTTTGCGCTCCCGATGCACCCTCGCCGTATGAGGCCGTCTGTCTTCTACCAAGCTCACCGAATGGTCAATTGGGTGAAAGTGGCTGTCGGGGTTGCCGGGTTAGCTCATCTGTATTACGGCCTCAGCCAAGCGGCGGATACTACTGAACCCGGAGTGCATCATGTGAACTTCTCGATGCATTACTTCATGTCATGGCTCGAGCTACATACACTTGGCGTTTTCGGTATCCATAAAAGGCCGTCCTTTTATGACAGGTGCGGCTTCCCTCGGATTATGCGATTGGTCGACGCATCTATTGTAAATCCGTCACAGCGGAAAGCTAGAGGTTTGCTCCTTCGTCCTCACACGGTTGGAGATGGCATGACTTTCACTGACAAGATCCTGACTATAGGCAAAGAGTCTGCGACAACGGTGCAGCCATTGCGAGACATTTTTAAAGATGGAGCCTCTATTTTGAAAGCTCAGGAAATCCTTCATTTATATTCCATCAGACCGGGCTTTCTATTATTTAGGCAAAATGATGCGGCGTTATTCATGAGATACAATCCGCACCGTTTCCCCCAGCAGCTGAGCTACAATCAGGGAGTCCCGCTTGAGGCTTTCTTGTTAGAACCTGCTGTCACTAAAGAGGGAATGCAAAACGCGCTGCATCATTTCATGCGCTTGAACACGGGGTCCAACTTCTTCATCAGTGAACCGAGCTGTGTCCCGAAGGCCCTTAGTGTGTACGTGGCGTGGTACCAGCATTCAATGGGCGCCGTCATCAGGGAGGAGAAACGACTGCTGCTAGATCGTAAAGATGCACCCCCTGCTGGTGATCGAAACGTCCCTTTGAAGCGACGGACCATTGTCCGTCCTCCCTTAAGAGAAGCTGCCGTGATCGAAGTCCCGCGTGACAGGACCGAGCTACCGATACCCCGTGCTCCCGTGGAAACGGTGACTGTAGCTTGCCCCGAGTCTGGCGTGGGTTCAGATATTGGGACTCGTCGTCTCAAAGTGCCCACCAAACGTAAGCTTGTACTAGTTGCAACCGGAGCTCGCTCGCAGAAGAGAAAGAAAAAGTCGATCCTCTCTGCCGACGTTGTATTCGGCCAGAAGCCTCATGCTCCTTATGGCGAGGGCCTGAGCGAATATGGGACAAACGAGGGTCTATTCATGCCGCCAGATGATACTGATCCGGCGGCTGCCATTGCAGCTTCTGAGCAAGTGGCAAGCCACGAAACAGGATTGTCCATCCTCGCGCAATCAGGTAACCATCAGCTGCACCTTTTGTCATTACATCATTTTTATCATCATGTTTTGACTGACACTTTTCCTTCTTTAACAGGAATTTCCACCGAAGAAGCTCTCGCAGCTTCTCTCAAAACTTTTGAGGAAGAGGAAAGACTTCGAGCATCCCTAGGCATCGGTACATTTCGGTTCACCGCGTCTCCATTCCCGTTTCTTATGGGTAATCTGACCCCTCCTTTTCATCTTATTACAGGAACTACCTCTACTCAAGTTATTCTAGGTGTGGCACCGACTTCGCAGGGCGGTGTGGAGATGGCCCTAAGGTCGGCTATCGAAGTTTCCGTTCCGCCAGTATTGCCGAAAGAAGCCTCACTTAAGCAACCGATGACGGATGCCATAACGGCTCCAGAGGTAACCCTTAGCGCGGACGATGACGTCTTATTGACGGAGCTTCTAGAAGATCCGCTCTCATAACCCGAGCAGAAAGGAAGCGTAGAGTGCGCGCAGCAAGGGAGCGTAACGCTGCCTTGGCTGCAGGTGCAGGTCCCGAGCGCTGCTACTCCTGCCCTCACCTTTTTAGAGGATGCTTCGGCTGCCTTTTCTACCGCCCACAGACAGGCAGCTCGTGCGGCTCGGGAGACAATCGAAAAACCGACACAAGGTAACGTAACATTGGGTTCTTTTGTCAACATTTTAATTCTCAGGTTCTCATATATCCTATCTTGCAGGGCTTAGTTTTGCAGAGGAAGTGGCGGGTAACGTGGCGGCAACCACCGAACCTGAAGTAGCGGCAGGTGAGACAGCTACAATCGCCGAGCCCGAGGTAGCGGTGGGTGAGATGGCTACGATCGCCGAGCCCGAGGTAGCCGCTCTTTCTCAAGAGTTGGGCACTGCTCCAATTGCCATTCTTTCCGCCTGCGGTTCTCTGTCATCTCCTAGCATCGCGAGCGTTACGACGGCTCTCATGGAGTCAGGGGATGAGGCGACGGGAGGCGAGACCATTTTGTTGGAGGAGGGTGAGGCAGTCGCTGCATTCAGTGATGCCCTTGTCGCGGTCTCGACCGGCGACTCACAAGGTAGATTTTGGATCATTACTCTCCCCTTTATTCTAGAATCCCTTGACAGCTTTTCTCTTATTTCTAATGCAGGTGTGATGAGCGTTGGGGTTATGCCACCCGAAGGAGCATCTCCAGTTGCTGTTTTGACGGTGACCGCTCCTCTACCTTCTCTCATACCATCTCAAATGCTGGAAGGTATGGATTTATGACCCATCAGCTTCATTGTAGGCAGTATACTTCATGTACTGACATTGCATCATTATATCCTCGCAGGAGTTCTCTTTGATCACCTGTATCAGGTGCTACACCCACACTTCTTTTTCAGTCAGAGATTGTCTCTTTTAGCGGAGCTGGTGAGCACAACCTTTAGCTAACGTCTCTTCTTTTCTTTGACGGGTCGTCAAATCGTTTCTAATTCTTCTTTGTTTTAATTGCAGCCCTACAGATCGAAGGAGGAGACGAAAGAGTAGCTGCACCACCAGTACCCCCGGTCTTGTCACCTGCTGCAGCCGGTATAGTAAACTCCGTTGTTCATGAACCTCCTTTATTTCTTGAACCGTTATTTTACTGTGATTTGTTTTGTAGCAGTGATTCCGACTTCTGCTTCGTTCGAATCTCGAATCATAATGCCCTCAGGCCCTTTCTCTCGACGCCTCTCCTTCAAAGGTGCTGTGAATAGCCTGCGCACGTTGATTGATCATCTCGAGGAGCTTGACGCGGAGACTCCTGCCTTTGCTATAGATTTCGCTGCTGAGGTTAATCCCATGCTGGCGACGCTCGTACACTTTCATAATGAAGGAGTCGTGGAGTCCTGGGTTAATCACTGCAGGAAAATCGATGCCTGTTTGCATAAGCTCGAGTTTAGACGTCCTGCCCCCGAGGTCTTGGCTGTGAACTCCCAGCGGACTGCATGGGTGGAGGAGAGCACTCCTTACTTCCGCCATATTGAACAGGAAGTGGCACTGAAGCGTAAGTGTAACAACTCCAATTTTTGTATACCTAAATTTGAATTAAATTTGAAGTATACTTGGAGTATTGATGTTGTTGATAACATTTTAAGTATCTACTTTCCTACAATAATTACAAGAAGGAGCTTGTAGCTCATTGATAATACCTTGCACTGCTGAACCAAGCCACCAGAGTTCGAATCCCATGCCCCACATATTTTTATATCTTTTTGTTTTAAATTTTTTTTGGGAAGTCAAACGGTCAAACAGCCATAACACACGAAATTAATGCGGTATATAAAAAATGAAGTACACCAAAATTCCCCCCAGGCGAAACCAGACCCAACGAGACCCGGCTCGGCCCCGACTCGGCCAAGTCGGCCGGCGACTCGGCCGAATCGGCCGGCGCCGCCGGCCGGACTCGGCCGGTCGGCCGAGTCGTCAACACGAAAAAAATTCGTGTTGACTTGGTCAATACCCCTGCATACTCTAAATTCCCAGAACTGTTACCAAATTCCCATTACACCTCTTTTAATCCTAAATTTAATGAAATTTTAATGAATTTTTATATTTTTTAATATTTTTTAATCCAAACCCTAACCCTAGCCTAGCCCTATATAAACACCCCTACCCTATACTATTTCACCTCACAACTCTAAGTCCACTCTCCCAAATTCTCGAGAACTTGGTACAAAGAGCGAGAAGCGAAGCGCTGCCGAAACCAACGACAAATTCCGGCGATCGTAGTAGAACCTTCGCGACATTTTCGACGCACCGACAACCATCACTTCCTTAGCCTCCTTAGTTTGTCCAAACCCGTAAGTCCCATCTCTTCTATCTCTCTTTTCTTTTAATAGAAAATACGACTTTTTGGAACCCGACGGAAATCGGAACAAACCGATTTCCGATTCGGTTTTTCTACAAATTTCCACTTGTCACCTAATACATAATATCTAAACCTATCTATGATGACTATTAATCACCTAGAAACCAATTTAAATAAAGTTTCTCACATGAAATGATAGCTTTCTTGTAAAACCGTATTCTTTTCATAAAAATACCATAAAGTTTATTTTTCTTGTTCTAATTAATTCTCTCACTCTTAAATATGTTTATCTTAATCACTAAACTTGTAGAAATCAATTTGAATGAATTTTCACACATGAAATGATAACGTTTTCAAATACCGTATTCTTGCGCTTAAATACCTTCAAGTTTACTATATCAATTTAACCTCTAAAACTTCATTAAACCCTAAAATAAGTCACGAGGTAATGACCTACCTCTATACACACACAAATATAACCCTAATTGATAAACGTCAAAACATAGAATACGAGAATATAGGACTTTTCACTAAAATACCATATTCTTTATAAACCTTTCTTGAAAGCTTTAAGTTGTACACAATTCTAAATAAAATCTTTTAAAATGAAAGCACGATATGTCATGGATATCGATCGTTTATCTAAACTGACTTTGTGGTGTCTAGGCAAGTGTGTCTAGGCTAGTGGTTTTTAATTAGGCCCACGACAGTGGTTCCTTCCCACTTACCTGGCACTTACCTGGCCGCAATTGACGGTGAAGAGGCGATTTGAGGCTTCTAATGACTTTTCGTTTAGACATTAGAAATATGCTAGTTGGCTTAGGAAACCCTAGAGACTAAAATACGGAAATCTATACCCTTTTACAAATAAATACCTTTTATTTATAAAACCGTTTTCCTAAATGAATAGTATTTGTTAAACCTAAGCAAAGTGCCACTACAACTCACTTTTAGGGAACCCGTTAGGGATAGTACGGTTCAACGTGCACCCGCGGGCTAGTAGTGCGAGATTCAGACCTCCGCAAGGAGCATTCGGTCTCGAAGGGTTAAAATACGGCATTTAAGAAAAATGTGATTTTGGAAAATAAAATATTTATTTAAAAATTATTCTTGTATTAAAATATATTTAATTATCATTTAGACACCTATTTTATTATAATATAAAGTTTCCACATTTTCCTAAAAAAATTACAAGATTAAAAGTTACATTAAAATACCATGAATTTCAAATAAAACAATTAATACTTTTATTAGGATATATTCACTAGAATAACACAAATAAAATTCACACTCATTATAACTATAAAGACGAATAATAAATACTTGAGGTGTAATTTGAAAACTATACAAAAGTACTTTTTGCATAAAACCCCCTCAAGTTTTATAAATTACAATAAGGCCCCTAACAACTATTGAACTTCAAATTACCTTTCTTTTAGTCTGACTCGGGTTAGAGTCTGACTATTTCTGACTTGAATATGATTCAAGTCAATCTATATTCTTTTATATTACAACACAATTTGAATACATGAATCCCTGAATCCAGTTAACAATCTATTCATTTTGACTGAATCAAACCATGGATATTCATCCATTATTCTGATATTCCATTTACCTGATTATGCAGTTACAACATGTTTACTGATATCATGGTTTTGGTCAGTCACCCTACTTACACAATATATTACAACAATACTGTTAAAACACTACGGGGTTTAAGGGGTAGATTGGTACGGAAGGTGTTAAAGGTGGCACGAGGTGGTCAGATTAAGACACCTAACCTGAATCCTATTGCTGTTGTACCGTGGCATAACGGTTCCTTATACTTTCCTTTTGCTCTGATCTCTAGCATATAGAGATCCCCCTCGTATACACTGGCATCCTTCTGTACCAAGCTACAAACAACAGCGTTAACTCAATATTCCATAATATTCAACAATATAATAGTTTAGAAAATACTTTTACACTGTCTTCCTAATTCTTCTTTATCTTGGGACTTACCGAGCGACCTGTTCGCTGACGACATTCTATTTCTTTTTTCTTTGAATGTCGTCAGGTGCGTTGGACCAAGCTGAGATCGAGCCCACCGGTGAAGATTTGGAGCAGTTCCACGAAGATCCCGAGCTCTAGATATTGTACCTTGTTCTTTCCAGTATTTTCATTTTCTGTTATGCCACTGTTTAGGCATCGCTTTTCATTTCAGTTGTATTTTCTTTTCATGCATTGTACAAAGAGTGTTATTAATAAAAGTTGCTGTTATTTCTACATCTTTTGTCTCTTGTGATTTACTTTATATTGCTTAGTTACGTTTAGCGTATGTACTTCTGAGTATATACGTAGCGGGCCTCGTCGCGTCCACTTCGCCGTACACTGGGAAGCGGAGCATGACAGGTTTTGTTGGTGGCCCATGCAGGTCAGAGCTGTATGAATCCCTGTCATGCAGTTCTGGTCTGCGTGAACAACCTAAGCAATATAACACAAGAATCAGCAACTAAAACATTCTTTATAATTCATGTTCTCTGAATCTTGCAAATCTCTATTCCTTGAATCTTATCATTTCATGTATTTGAATCTGTCCTAATCTAAATTTTTCTTTAAGGTCATGGATTCCCCGAACAACACCAGCACCAATGTCAACAACACCCCTCCAGCACTACCTCTCACACCAGCTATTCCTGCACCACCCACTGAGCAAACGATGCTATTCGAGGCGATCCGCAGCCTTCTCGAGGGACAGCAACAAATTTTGAACCGTCCTGAGGCCGATGCACCGGGAGTAAAGCAATTCAGAGCTTTGCACCCAAAGCAGTTCTCTGGTAAAGGAAGCCCTCTTGAAGCGGAAGAATGGGCACAAAGTATCGAAGACGATCTGGCAGCAGCTCAAGTGCCAGACAACGCTTGGGTCCGTGTAGCAAAACTACAGCTCACGGATAATGCTCGCAATTGGTGGAAGGCGGAAGAAACCCGTCTGGTACAGCCAATTGAATGGAAGACATTTCGCGAGAAGTTCGACGCGAAATATTTCCCTGTAACTGCCAGGTTTGCTATGGAGCAGCAGTTTATTCATCTACAGTAAGGATCAATGTGGGACAAATCGGTAGATGAATACGATGCTGAGTTCACCATGTTGAGCCGGTAAGATATGTCACAATAGTTCAATTTTAAATATCACATACTACACAGCTAACACAATTTTTAAACAGATTCGCGGCACACCTGATACCGACGGACGAGATCAGAGCCCGTCGTTTTTAGCAAGGTTTGGACACAGAGATTAAGGCTGCTCTAGCCATAGGAAAGTTTTTGACTCATGAGGAAGCCTTAGAAGCTGCCCGCAGTTATGAGGCAGTGATAAAAGAGAGGGGCAGACCGCAGACTGCAGGAGTCAAGCGCCCTGCCAACCAGATGGCAGGTGGAGCCACGTCCAGACCACCTTTCGTGCCAAGGCGACCCGGAGTACCAACCCATCGTCCTAGCCCAGCCTTTTGCACCTACTGCAAGAGAACTGGACATATGATGAAGGATTGCCGTCGAGCCAACCGCCTTTGCTTAATCTGCAGTTCAGCTACTCACGGTATTGGGTCTTGTCCCCAAAAACAGAACCCAGTTGCTGCACCCAGGCCAGCAAATACTTATCAGCAGCGACCAGCTCTTCAGGCACCTGCTCCCAGACTTGCACTGCCTGCACCACCCAGGGGACCACAAGCTACACCACCTCTTCGACAGTTCCATCAAGCTCAAAGGAACGTTCAGAGGAATGCTCCTCAGGCCAGGAGGAATGCGCCAAAGCGCCAGGCTTTCATGATGTCTGTGGAAGAAGCTGAGGCCACTGGCCAAGTCATTACTGGTAAACTTTCCTTCTCAAACTTATTTTTTAGTCTTGTTTATCTACACACTTTCCCTATACCTAAAACCTATCCCATATACCTTAGGTACAATCCTAGTAGCTTCACTACCTGCACTTGTACTGTTTGATACTGGAGCATCCCACTGCTTTATGTCGCAACGGTTTGTCCGAACCCATGCGATTCCAGTCTCACCGCTTGTATCCAGCTGGAACGTCAGTTCCGGAAATGGTGTTCTAAAAGCAACTATGGGATACAGCATGTGTCCAGTCGTCGTCTGCAGTCGAGAGTTTTATGCTGACTTCAAGGTACTGGACATACCAAACTTTGATGTGGTTCTGGGAATGGACTGGCTTGGAACTTTTTATGCTACCATCGACTGTCGTCAAAGGAGGGTAGTATTCGAGATCCCAGACCATCCGGTCTTCTATTTCAAGAGTGGAGACCGTACACTGGAACCAAGTACCTACAAAGCAAAGCCAAGAGAAGCAGTAGTTGCAGCAGCTCAGGCAGAGGAAGAATCAAGACCAGAGGTAGTTCGAGAGTTCGACGATGTATTCCCTGACGATATATCAGGTTTGCCTCCCGATCGAGCTCTTGAATTCAGTATTGACTTAGTACCAGGAGCACAACCAGTGATCAAAGCACCGTATAGACTAAGTCCGGAAGGATTGAAGGAAGTTCGAACACAGTTGGACGAATTACTGGCGAAAGGAAGGATTCGTCCCAGCACTTCAAGTTGGGGAGCACCTGTACTATTGGTGAAGAAGAAGGAAGGTTCATACAGAATGTGCATCGACTATAGGGACTTGAACGAAGTTACTATAAAGAACAAATATCCACTTCCGCGCATCGACGATTTATTCGATCAGCTAAGTGGATCTTGTGTCTTCTCTAAACTAGATCTTCGTTCAGGTTATCATCAAGTGAAGGTCAAGAAAGCTGATATTCACAAAACAGCTTTCAGAACTCGCTATGGACATTACGAATTTCTAGTAATGCCATTTGGAGTGACCAATGCACCAGCAATCTTCATGAACCTTATGAACCAAGTCTTCCGGGAGTATTTAGATTGGTTCGTTGTCATCTTCATTGACGACATCCTGGTATATTCTAAGAATCGGAAAGAACATGCGGAGCACCTACGAATTGTCCTGGAAACTCTTCGACAACATAAGCTTTATGCCAAATACAACAAGTGCGAGTTTTGGCTAAAACAGGTTGGTTTTCTTGGACACATCGTATCAGGAGAAGGGATTTCTGTGGACCCAGCAAAAGTTTCAGCAGTCAGCGAATGGCCTACGCCAAAATCAGTGAAGGATATTCGAAGTTTCTTAGGTCTAGCTGGATATTACAGAAGATTCATTGAAGGCTTTTCGAAGATAGCAACACCCCTGACCAAGCTCACACGAAAAGATGAAGAATTTGTGTGGTCAGAAGCATGCGAGCAAGCTTTCGTAGAACTCAAGTCAAGACTGACATCTGCACCTATTCTCGTCATACCGGATCAATCTGGAGGATTCGAAGTGCATTGTGATGCATCCGGTAAGGGATTAGGATGTGTTCTACATCAGCACGGCAAGGTTGTGGCTTATGCTTCAAGACAACTGAAGACTCATGAGCGCAATTATCCGACGCATGATCTGGAGTTGGCAGCCGTCATTTTTGCTTTCAAAATTTGGCGCCACTACTTACTTGGTGAACGAGTGAACATCTACACAGATCATAAAAGTCTGAAGTATTTGTTTACTCAGAAGGAGTTGAATATGCGGCAGAGAAGATGGTTAGAACTCATGGCGGACTTTGACATCAATTTGCAATATCATCCAGAAAAGGTGAACGTAGTACCTGATGCTCTTAGTCGCCAACCATTAGCAATGAATCTCACCGCCCAGTGGAAGCTGCAGCAAGACTTACATCAGATGGAGATCGAACTAGTCATGCCAGGTGATGTTTCAAGTTTGATGAATCTACAAGTTCAATCAACTATTGTCAATCAGATCAAAGCAGCTCAAGCCAGCGATGCTAAGTTACAAAAGATCAGAGAACAAGTGGAGAATGGACTCAGAACAGATTTCATCATCCATGAAGACGGATCTTTGAGATACGGCAGCAGATTGTGTGTACCAAAAGGTTATGTTCTGGAAGAGTTAATGAAAGAAGCTCATAGCTCTCCCTATTCAGTACATCCTGGAGGTACCAAAATGTACAAAGATCTACGTCAGAATTATTGGTGGCATGGAATGAAGCGTGAAGTAGCCAGAAGTGTCGCAAAATGTTTGGTGTGTCAGCAGGTAAAGGCTGAACATCACAAGACAGCTGGACTACTTCAACCGTTACCAATTCCAGAATGGAAGTGGCAGCACATCACGATGGACTTTGTAACTGCCCTTCCTCGCAGCACAAAGGGTAACGATGCGATTTGGGTCATTGTGGATCGACTCACAAAGTCGGCTCACTTCATCCCATTTCGAGTTGGCCAATCAACTGAGACACTAGAGAATAAGTACATGGAGGTAATAATCTAATTTAGATTTAAAAACTCTTCATAATGTACTATCTCTGATACCCATGAACTCATACAGGAAATTTTGAGACTTCATGGAGTACCGGTCTGCATTGTCTCCAATCGTGACACCAGGTTCCAATCTCAATTTTGGCAGAGTTTGCAAGCTAGCTTGAGAACAAGTCTGAACTTCAGCACGGCTTATCATCCACAAACAGATGGTCAGTCGGAACGAACTATTCAGATCTTGGAGGATATGCTCAGAGCATGTATGCTCGACTTCAAGGGATCGTGGGAAGATCACCTGCATCTTGTGGAGTTCGCATACAACAACAGCTACCAAGCAAGCATAGGAATGGCACCTTTTGCAGCATTATATGGAAGGAAGTGTCGATCACCGTTAAGTTGGGACGACATCGGAGATAGAGAACTCCTTGGACCAGAGATGATAATAGCGACCGTTGATGTGGTTCGTACTATTAGAGAAAGAATGCGCATAGCCCAAGATAGACAGAAACACCGGGCTGATGTGGAGAGACGACACTTGGAGTTCCAATCAGGAGACCATGTATTCCTAAAAATATCTCCGAAACGCGAAGTGATCCGATTTGGAAGACGGGGAAAGTTGAGTCCGAGATACATTGGACCGTTCGATATACTCGAATGAGTCGGTGAAGTGGCATATCGTTTAGCGCTTCCACCCTCATTGGAAGGAGTGTATAACGTGTTCCACATATCCCAACTCAGAAGGTATGTGAGTGACCCCAGCCATGTACTTGATCATTCCGAGCTCACTATACAGTCCGATTTGTCTTGTGAGCAACAACCTGTGGAGATCCTGGATAGGAAAGTGAAGACACTTCGGAACAAAGAAATTAATTCGGTCCGAGTAATGTGGAGGAAAGACACTCCAGGAGAATCCACGTGGGAAAGGGAAGATGAAATGCGTGCAAGATATCCGCACCTTTTTGTAAACTAGTCCTCAAATAAAAGTTGTAAATTTCGAGGACGAAATTTTTGTAAGGAGGGTAGATTGTAACAACTCCAATTTTTGTATACCTAAATTTGAATTAAATTTGAAGTATACTTGGAGTATTGATATTGCTGATAACATTTTAAGTATCTACTTTCCTACAATAATTACAAGAAGGAGCTTGTAGCTCATTGGTAATACCTTGCACTGTTGAACCAAGCCACCAGAGTTCGAATCCCATGCCTCACATATTTTTATATCTTTTTGTTTTAAATTTATTTGGGAAGTCAAACGGTCAAACAGCCATAACACACGAAATTAATGCGGTATATAAAAAATGAAGTACACCAAAATTCTCCCCAGGCGAAACCACACCCAACGAGACCCGACTCAGCCCCGACTCGGCCAAGTCGGCCGGCGACTCGGCCGAATCGGCCGGCGCCGCCGGCCGGACTCGGCCGGTCGGCCGAGTCATCAACACGAAAAAAATTCGTGTTGACTTGGTCAATATCCCTGCATACTCTAAATTCCCAGAACTGTTACCAAATTCCCATTACACCTCTTTTAATCCTAAATTTAATGAAATTTTAATGAATTTTTATATTTTTAAATATTTTTTAATCCAAACCCTAACCTTAGCCTAGCCCTATATAAACACCCCTACCCTATACTATTTCACCTCACAACTCTAAGTCCACTCTCCCAAATTCTCGAGAACTCGGTACAAAGAGCGAGAAGCGAAGCGCTGCCGAAACCAACGACAAATTCCGGCGATCGTAGTAGAACCTTCGCGACGTTTTCGACGCACCGACAACCATCACTTCCTTAGCCTCCTTAGTTTGTCCAAACCCGTAAGTCCCATCTCTTCTATCTCTCTTTTCTTTTAATAGAAAATACGACTTTTTGGAACCCGACGGAAATCGGAACAAACCGATTTCCGATTCGGTTTTTCTATAAATTTCCACTTGTCACCTAATACATAATACCTAAACCTATCTATGATGACTATTAATCACCTAGAAACCAATTTAAATAAAGTTTCTCACATGAAATGATAGCTTTCTTGTAAAACCGTATTCTTTTCATAAAAATACCATAAAGTTTATTTTTCTTGTTCTAATTAATTCCCTCACTCTTAAATATGTTTATCTTGATCACTAAACTTATAGAAATCAATTTGAATGAATTTTCACACATGAAATGATAACGTTTTCAAATACCGTATTCTTGTGCTTAAATACCTTCAAGTTTAATATATCAATTTAACCTCTAAAACTTCATTAAACCCTAAAATAAGTCACGAGGTAATGACCTACCTCTACACACACACACAAATATAACCCTAATTGATAAACGTCAAAACATAGAATACGAAAATATAGAACTTTTCACTAAAATACCATATTCTTTATAAACCTTTCTTGAAAGCTTTAAGTTGTACACAATTCTAAATAAAATCTTTTAAAATGAAAGCACGATATGTCATAGATATCGATCGTTTATCTAAACTGACTTTGTGGTGTCTAGGCAAGTGTGTCTAGGCTAGTGGTTTTTAATTAGGCCCACGACTGTGGTTCCTTCCCACTTACCTGGCACTTATCTGGCCGCAATTGACGGTGAAGAGACGATTTGAGGCTTCTAATGACTTGTCGTTTAGACCTTAGAAATAGGCTAGTTGGCTTAGGAAACCCTAGAGACTAAAATACGGAAATCTATACCCTTTTACAAATAAATACCTTTTATTTATAAAACCGTTTTCCTAAATGAATAGTATTTGTTAAACCTAAGCAAAGTGCCACTACAACCCACTTTTGGGGACCCGTTAGGGATAGTACGGTTCAACGTGCACCCGCGGGCTAGTAGTACGAGATTCAGACCTCCGCAAGGAGCATTCGGTCTCGAAGGGTTAAAATACGGCATTTTAGAAAAATGTGATTTTGGAAAATAAAATATTTATTTAAAAATTATTCTTGTATTAAAATATATTTAATTATTATTTAGACACCTATTTTATTATAATATAAAGTTTCCACATTTTCCTAAAAAAATTACAAGATTAAAAGTTACATTAAAATACCATGAATTTCAAATAAAACAATTAATACTTTTATTAGGATATATTCACTAGAATAACACAAATAAAATTCACACTCATTATAACTATAAAGACGAATAATAAATACTTGAGGTGTAATTTGAAAACTATACAAAAGTACTTTTTGCATAAAACCCCCTCAAGTTTTATAAATTACAATAAGGCCCCTAACAACTATTGAACTTCAAATTACCTTTCTTTTAGTCTGACTCGGGTTACAGTCTGACTATTTCTGACTTGAATATGATTCAAGTCAATCTATATTCTTTTATATTACAACACAATTTGAATACATGAATCCCTGAATCCAGTTAACAATCTATTCATTTTGACTGAATCAAACCATGGATATTCATCCATTATTCTGATATTCCATTTACCTGATTATGCAGTTACAACATGTTTACTGATATCATGGTTTTGGTCAGTCACCCAACTTACACAATACATTACAACAATACTGTTAAAACACTACGGGGTTTAAGGGGTAGATTGGTACGGAAGGTGTTAAAGGTGGCACGAGATGGTCAGATTAAGACACCTAACCTGAATCTTATTGCTGTTGTACCGTGGCATAACGGTTCCTTATACTTTCCTTTTGCCCTGATCTCTAGCATATAGAGATCCCCCTCGTATACACTGGCATCCTTCTGTACCAAGCTACAAACAACATCGTTAACTCAATATTCCATAATATTCAACAATATAATACTTTAGAAAATACTTTTACACTGTCTTCCTAATTCTTCTTTATCTTGGGACTTACCAAGCGACCTGTTCGCTGACGACATTCTATTTCTTTCTTTTTTAAATGTCGTCAGGTGCGTTGGACCAAGCTGAGATCGAGCCCACCGGTGAAGATTTGGAGCAGTTCCACGAAGATCCCGAGCTCTAGATATTGTACCTTGTTCTTTCCAGTATTTTCATTTTCTGTTATGCCACTGTTTAGGCATCGCTTTTCATTTCAGTTGTATTTTCTTTTCATGCATTGTACAAAGAGTGTTATTAATAAAATTTGCTGTTATTTCTACATCTTTTGTCTCTTGTGATTTACTTTATATTGCTTAGTTACGCTTAGCGTATGTACTCTGAGTATATACGTAGCGGGCCTCGTCGCGTCCACTTCGCCGTACATTGGGAAGCGGGGCGTGACAGTAAGGAATGCGAAGAAGCTTCAAGCGAATCTGCTCGATTGCATGCTCAAGTTGATGCAAACGCTGCACAGTTGAAAGCTATCTTTGAAGGCCTTCTACGATGTATTTCCGACGGGCTAACGCTGAGGCAGAAGCTCAATCTCATCGAGCGAGATGCACAAAGTCGTGGGGCAGGTCAGCGGGTCATAGATGAGCAACTTTCATCTTATTTGCAGCAATGGGCTCAGGTTGAAGCGGAGTTGGCCGTGGCAACTGACCAAGATAAGGGGCTGAAGGAAGTGCGCGAGCGGCTGATCGGTCTATTGAAAGCGCTTCTCTCTCAATAATTGTTTTTGTACCATTTGTAATGTTGAATAAAATGTATCCATTTTTTTATAAGATGTATTCTGTACCCAATTGAATTTATGAATAAAAGATACATTTCTTTCGTAATGTCTTGTGTCATCTCTTTGCTTTCTTCTTTTCTTCGTTACCGGCATGTCACTTTAGTAAGCATAGCCTGCAGATGATAGAGAGAGAATCCCGTTTTGAATTCTTTGAGAGGTAGTGATGGCTTAGAAAGCAGGTTCAGATCTGCTGCCTAAGACTTTTCAATTTCATGAGCCGTGTGGGTCTCATGAAGACTTTTCTCCCTACGAGTCGAGAGGATCTCGTAGGTGTATTTTCTTCTTAGGAATCGTGAGGATTCCTAAGTGCGTTTTCTCTTATAAGTCGTAAGGATTTTACAAGAGAGTTTTCTTCCTTACGGGTCGAGGGGACCCGTAAGTGTTTAATGAGATCGACATCATCCACGTTCCACGGAATCAGAAGTTGCTCTGGACGTTTCTCACTGTTGGGGTAAAAATTTACACCCCGGTTGACCAAGTCAAAATCAAAGTCAACCCCAAGCCAAGTGGGCCCAAGCTCAGATCCAGTGGGCCCATGCCCGGGTCGAGCCCGAACATGAAGCGGCCGGCCTCCCCCCATGCTAAGATAAAAATTTTGTAATAAATAATTTTGTTGTATTTCTTTTATTTTATTTTATGGATAAATGTAAGAAAAATACGCATAAAACCAAATTTTTGTAAAGCCCATGGCTTATGTGCAAAAAAGAAATGGCACATGAGCCATGGGATAGGCAAAATGCCATTTTCTGAAGCCCAAGGGGCTATGTGTAAAGTGTATAGCCTATAAAGGCAAGGATAATGAAAATATCTCAAAACTTTTTTTCTCTCTCCAAAAAAATTTTAGATCTGAGATCTTTTTTCCTTCCTCAAGGTTCCAAAATCTTCTTCTTTCTTTTGAATTAAATCAAGAGTTTTACTTTTCATTTTATAAAACTAAATAGTTTTCACCACAAAACCTATAAAGGGGAACTCAGATTTTCCATTCGATCTCAAAAAGAAGAGATTTTTAAAATCTCATATCTCTTGATCTTCAAGATCCAGCAACCAGAGGAGAAAGAAGAAGAACCACTTTCATCAACCCCAAAACATCTTAGGAGTTTAACTCCATTCCGATTTCTCTTTCGAGAACTTCTGGGGCTAAAAGCCTCTTTTTTTCGTCGGTGCCCAAGAGCTCAAGCGCTCGGCGCTCAAGCGCCAAGCGCCTACGTACCGACACATGGCGCGCTAGTGCTCGAGCGCCAAGCGCCCACGTGCTGACACGTGGCGCGCTAGCGCTCGAGCGCCCTGCGCTCGAGCGCCCTGCGCTCAAGCGCAAAGCGCCCACGTGCCGACACGTGGCGCGCCTGCGCTCTAGCGCCCTGCGCTCAAGCGCAAAGCGCCCACGTGCCGACACGTGGCGCGCCTGCACTCAAGCGCCCAGCGCTCAAGCACAAAGCGCCCACGTGCCGACACGTGGCGCGCTTGCGCTCAAGCGCCCAGCGCTCCAGCGCAAAGCGCCCACATGCCGACACGTAGCGTGCGAGCGCCTAAGCGCACAACACCTAAGTGCACAGCGCTCAAGGCGCTGACCCCACCTGGTTTGCACGTCTGATTGTCGCCGTTTACTTGGTTAACGACCAGTTGGGAGTCTCCATATATGAGGAGGTTTTCGACTCCCATATCGACAGCGATCTCAAGACCTGCTATCAAAGCTTCATATTCACCCTCGTTGTTTATTCTTGGCTCCGTTAAGAAAATGGCAAAACGCATTATTCCTCCTTGTGGACTCACGAAGATGAGGCCCACCTCGGCTTTGATTATAGGAGCGTTATGCTTCCGCTTCTTCATGGAAGACGCTCCATCGAAGTAGAGTTTCCATTGGACGTTATTTTCTTCCTTCTCCCCTTCGATTGTATCAAACGCGTGTTTGTCTGGCAATTCGCAATTTAAAAGAGAATCAGTTAGTATTGGATGCTCAGCGAGAAAGTCTGCGATGGCCTGACCTTTCACTGCCTTGAGGAGTCGATAAGTTATCGAGAATTCCATCAGAGGAGGGCCCATTTGGCTAACCTTCCTGTTAGTATAGCTCTTGACATCAAATATTTAAGAGGATCCACCTTTGATATGAGTTGGATTTCATATGCCAAGGCATAGTGCCTGGGCTTCGTTATCGCGAAGATCAATGCCAGGCAATGCTTTTCAATGGGGGAGTAGTTATTTTCTGCCCCCGGAAGAACTCGACTCAAATAATAGAGAGCTCTCTCTTTCCCCTGGTCGTTCTCTTATACCCATAACGCGCCTAAAGAACCTTCCAGGGCTGTTGTGTACAGGATGAGAGGCTTTTGTAGGTATTTCTTGATCTCGTCCAGTGCGTTTTGGCATCTGTAATCCCAGACAAATGGGGTCCCCTTCTTCATCAGGTGACTGTAAGGGCGACATTTTCCGGAGTGGTTGGCTATAAACCGTCGGATATACGCGAGCTTTCCTTGGAGAGACTGCAGTTGTTTGAGAGTTCTTGGTGTGAGCGTTTCCATAATCGCCTTGATCTTTGATGGGTCTATTTTGATGCCTCTATGTCATATGATGAATCCTAGGAATTTACCTAAGGAGAATCCAAACGCGCATTTCAGAGAATTCATCTTTAGATTGTATTTCCGAAGACGCCGGAACACTATATTCAGACGTTCCCAGTGCTCCTCATACGATTTGCTTTTCACCGTAGGGTCGTCAATATAGCATTCGACAAGCTCATGTATAAGGCCATCGAAGATCTTTGTCATGGACCTCTGGTAGGTAGCACCAGCATTCTTCAGACCGAAAGGCATCACCTTGTAGCAAAATATACCCAACGGAGTCCGGAAGGCGGTATGCTTTTGGTCTTCAGGATGAATTTTTATTTGGTTGTATCTTGAAAGTCCATCCATGAAGGAGAAGTCCTCAAGGGTAAACGTGTTATCGATCATTAGCTAGGTAACAGGCACTGGGAAGTCATCCTTCGGACAAGTGCGCACTGTCCCATTTTTCTTCATCACTGGAACAATATTGGCAATCCAGTCGGGATACTGAACTTCTTGGATAAAGCCGGAGTCAATTAGTTTCTTGACTTCGGCATTGATACTCATCTCGAGTTCGAGCCGCATTCTTCTTGGCGCCTGTTTGACCGGCTTAACGTCCGGCGATATAGCCAGTTTATGTACCGCTATTTCTGGATCTAGTCCCGGCATCTCGGAATAGTTCTACGCAAAGAAGTCTTTATATTGCATGAGTACATTTTTTAAAGTAGCTACCTGCTTTTTAGATAGCAGCTCACCGACGAACGTTGGCCTTGGATCGTTTTCCGTTCCCAAGTCAATTTTCCTTAGATTGTCCGCCATGGTGTGTATCCCATCTTTCAGCTCTTTTGGCGCCGGTGGAAACTCTGAGATCACCTCCTCCTCGTCCTCATTTATGAAGCACTTGAAAAAGTCATCCATATTCTCGTGCTCTCCCTCCTTTGAGAGTGTTATCATGTGGCAGGTACGAGTTCGTTTCCAAGCCCGGTGTTGATCTGGTCCTACTCTCGCAATATAGGTTGCTTTTGGCTCATGCTTTCGCGGTGGAGTTACCCTCCAACTGTCGGATAGAGCGAACCTGCCTTATTGATACTGTTCTTCGACCCAGTCTTTGAAGGTGAAGCAGTCTTCAAAGGGATGACCTATTGCTCGGTGATAGGAGCAATAATCCGGATGATGGACCTCGTTTAGCTGTTGAGGGTACCGAGACTCCGGGATTGTCATCATTTGATACTTAATCGCAAGGTTGAATATTTTTCTTATTTTTTCTTGGGGGAAATAGTATCTTCTTTATAAAAGACGGATTCTAGCTGACTTTTACTCGATCGCGTGGCTTCTTGGGTCTGCTTCGCTGTTTTCAAATGTCATTCTCGTTCTTCACTTTGTTTTTGCCCCTGTTTTGGGCTTTTCCCTTGTCATGAGAATGTACAGCGGGCTAAGGGTGAAGGGCATCGCAATTTTCCTTTTCCGCAGATTGCCGAATGAGACGCCGAGTCCTGGCCTTTTCGTAAATGGTCATTTCGCGGTTGTGGTCATCCCGAACCTTTTGACTGGCTTCTCTTATTAGCTTGTCAACTTGTTCTTTGAACGATGGACTTGACGCTCTTACAGTGGAATTTTGCTCCGTTCCAACGCCACAGTGTTAGTGTATATGCCCTAGGGGCCATTATTGTATCATACTAGGTTGTATATTACTTAATGGAAGCTTGGGATATTCACAGTTGTATATAACAGTCTTGCAAAAAATGATAGTATGCTATGTTCCCCTCCGAACGGCGGCCGGGACATGGACGTCTCGCCTGGGGTTCGGGGCAGATGCTAATTGGTGCTATCCGTCCATCTCTCCGAAGATGCCAAGTTGATTTATGGCACCATGTATCGAAGGTTTAAACGGATGCGACCGATGTAGCAGACTTCGTCAGATTCCCCCTCGTTTAAGGGGTTTTTGATTGTGGGGACGCTCTTCCCTGCAGGCGCAAGCCCCTGCAGTTAATTACGCTACCGCATCGCGGTAACAACTTTCTCCTTCTCCAGATGGTCACTTCGTGTCGTGGGTGTTTGTTTTATGTTTAGTTGCCCGTGGATTGTATACGGAGACTGAGTTATGTCGTCGCCCGTAGGGCGTGGACTAGTCCAAATCCGTTTTATCTTAGATTTGGGTTTAGGGGTTTGGGTTTAAGGATACGTTAGCCTCATTTGAGCCTAAGATCGACTTAAACGTTTGTTAAGGACACGTTAGTCTAGTTTTTAGACTAAGATCGACTTAACGGGATCGTTTAGATCCAACAAGAGAGCAATAAAAGGGGGGGCTCTGTTGTTTAGTTTAGTGACGTTACGGTCGGTAGGTAGTTTAAGGACATTGCGGTCCATGGGTAGTTTAAGGACATTGCGGTCAAGGTTAAGGACCTCATAGTCCATGCATTTAAGGACCCCACAGTCCGTTGTTAGTTTGAAGACATCTCGGTCAAGGTTAAGGACCTCATAGTCCATGAGTTTAAGGACCCCACAGTCCGTTGTTAGTTTTAAGACATCTCGGTCAAGGTTAAGGACCTCATGGTCCATGAGTTTAAGGACCCCACAGTCCGTTGTTAGTTTTAAGACATCTCGGTCAAGGTTAAGGACCTCATAGTCCATGAGTTTAAGGACCCCACAGTCCGTTTCAATGTGTGGTCATCGGGACCCGTCAACTCTTTGAAGACGTTGAGGAATTACAACACCAAGTATCAAAGGAGTGAAGAGATGTACCCTTGAACCGGGGTGGATTAAATAGTCTTTGGCCCAATTTGGGATCAAGACCAATTAATTATGTTATGAGCCCATTAGCCCAGTTAAGTCTGAATTGAGGACTTATGGCCATCTTGGGCTAAGTCCAATCATGCTTGGAATATTGGCTTTGAAAGAGAGGCTTTGCCTCTGGCCATTTAGCCAATTGGACTATCGTTAATTCAGCAATATCGAACACTGGGATCAAGTTAGTGTTTCAACACTAAAACACAGTTGGTGTTAAACACCAGCAACGAGGGGTTCAAATTAGTGTTAAACACTAGAGCAAATCAGTGTCAAACACTAGCAGCAGAGGCTTCAAATTAGTGTTAAACACTAAGAAATTCAGTGTTAAACACTGCAAATAAAGTTCTTTGATTAGTGTTGAATACTAAGGCCAAACAGTGTTTTCACACTGGATTCAGGGGTTCCAATTTAGTGTTAAACACTAAGGCAAGAGGGGTCACGTGATCGCACGTGAGGGCGCCCTCCCTTCATTTGTTCTGCTGAGAATAGTGCATCTTTTAGAGCATCACGTGCCATCACGTGACGGGCATTTAAATGCCTGTATGTTAAAGCTTCTGCCGTGGGTCACGTGGGTCACGTGAGGCACTGCCTCAAAGGTCCTTCTCTGTGGTTCTTTTCGGGGGTCACGTGGTGGCACGTGACCCTGCCTCTTTGTATGTTTTTTAGAAGATCTGTTAATCCCTTTTTAAGAATTAAATTCTTCGTAGGGTTGAACCCTAACGATAAATTTAAGAGGAATTAAATTCCTATTCCCTTCTGAAGATTTATATTCTGGGATAGAGTTAAACTCTGAATTTTCTGTAGGAATTAAATCCCTAATATATGTGAAGAACTGAATTCCATCATAGGGTTAAATCTTAATAAAAGCTTTAAAAGGAATTAAATTCCCACTCTCTTTTAGAGAGGTATGAGATTCTGTCATAGGGTGAAACCCTAATTTCTTCTCTCTTTTTTTTTTAAAAAAAAGAATTAAATTCTTGTTATTTTTCTAGGGTTGAACCCTGATTCTGTTCATTCTGAAGGAATTAAATTCCCATAACATAGGGTTAAACCCCTAATTTTATTTTAAAGGAATTAAATTCCTATAGTTCTGTGAGAATTAAATTCTCAAGTTTCCATTCCCTCTCTATGCTTTGGATCTGCATGGCAGGATCTCAACCCAATGAGAATTAAATTCTCAATTTAAAGGGAGATGTGCACTTTACAGATCCTCCACCAAAGAGAGAACTATGTTCTTCTGTTTTATATCAGTGTTAAACTCTGTTGAGAATTAAATTCTCTTTTTCTTTCAAGAAGCCTTCCCTTTCTTACCTAAGGTTTTCTTTTGCAGAAGATCCAAATTCCTCCAAAGTATCAAGGCTCTCTTTTTTTTTACGTATCGATTCCTTTCTGCATGTATCTCCCTCTGTGTGTCTCTTGGCTCCTATTTATAGGCGAAGCAGCCGAATCAATTCGTTTTGGTGAATCTTTCATTGAGAGATTTGATTTGTATTCTCCATTCGTTTTAGACCTTTGGATTATTAGGTGAATTTTATTCACCATTGGATTTTAAATCCAGAGATTCTCCTTTGTTATTTCGGTTAGATTTGAAGGGGAAATCTTTCCAAGTTCAGGCTTTTTCCACAAATAGATGATATTTAATCACCTTTAAATCTGTAATTCAATCGGTTCCTTTGGAAAGATTTGAGAGGTCCTTTCTCAGAATTTAATTCTGTTAACAGATAGGCTTTGAGAGCCGGTCACGTGTGGCCACGTGACCCTTGGTCACGTGTGAGCACGTGACCCCCTGGGAACGAGCCATCTTCCTCTCTTTGCGCTCTGTCTTCTGGCCGCTGCTTAGCCGTCACGTGCCACCACGTGACCCCTGGTCACGTGTGAGCACGCGACCCTCACCTGGAGCCTTTTACTTGATTTGATCAGGGAATTGAGTCTGCTGCTTTTGAGTGTCACGTGCCAACACGTAACCCTGGTCACGTAAGAGCACGGGACCCTTTCTGAAGCCCTTTTCTTTGATGTAGTTGGGAAACTGAATTCGCCTTGCCGATGCTTTTAGATGTCACGTGCCAACACGTGACTGCTGGTCACGTGTGAGCACGCGACCCTTTTCTGAAGCCTCTTCCGTAGGCTTTCCTGATTTTAAATCAGGAAACAAATGCCCCCACAACGTTGCTCTCACGTGTTTGCACGTGAGTGCAACGCTGTCACCTTTTGTGACCGTTGGATTCCTATAGGGATTTGGGGAGATGAAACGTTCCCATCACCTCCTATAAATATTGGGGTCATTTCAGAGACGCCTCCACTTTGCTTGTCTTCCTCCTTGCAAACTTTTTCCTGAGAATTTAATTCTCTTCTTCCAGAGCTTAGTTCTCTGTCTTGAAACCATCTTCAGAGTTTAACTCTGTTCAAGTGACCCTTTTCCTCAGGTAATGTTCTTGGACAAACAGTGAACTTTCACGTTCCTTTGGATTTTAAATCCAAAACAAGGGTTTTTACCCCCCCCCCTTTTTTTAACAAAGAACCCATTTTTCTTCGAGCTTTTTAACCAAAGTATGAAACCATTTTAGCCTTCAAAAGTAGATCTCTTAGGGCTTAGACGATGATCCATGGTGTTTAACTCCGTTTATAGAAAAAATGCTTTTGGGAATTTAATTCCCTTTTCTTAATAAGGAATTTTAATTCCTATAAAGAACTCAGTTTCTTCGCATGGAGGCTCCTTAGGGTCTCTTGGCTCGAGGTTGTCCTTCTGCAATTAGTGAAGAAGACGGTTGCAATGATGTCTTTTGTGGAAATTTAATTCTCCTGGTCTTGTTTGATTTGTTGTAGAGCCTGAGGTAGATTTGTTCTTTAGGAGAATGTGTAGAGCCACTTGAAACTCATTTTTTTTATTTAATGAGGGTATCCCCTTTGTCTTATTACAACTGCTCGGTTTCATTATTAATGAGCCGTCATCTTGATTCTGTGGGGGCCCATGTATTTTGTAGCAAATGGTCCTAGAAAAATCTACTGTTGCTTTTTTTAACTAGTCTTCATGTTCATGCATGGATATATATTGCTGACTTTGCTTTTAACGGTCTTCTTTCATTCGATTTCAGGTGCGATGGCTTCTGCTCCGTGTTTTCCCTTTACTCGTTCGGAGGCCGCTTTTCCTCAATCACCATCCGATGAGGAAGTGATGGTGATGATCCGGGCTCATGACCCGAACTGCACCTACTTGCTTCTATGGGGAACTTGGTATAGCCATATTATCCGGGGTCGCCGGAGTTTCCTCTGTGCAGTACCGACAGAGCCTACTTTCCCATTCTTGCCGATGGACCCTCCGAGAACGGTTTTTGCTGTGGAAATGCCCAACTGGACTCCAACGGGGAGGCTCGAGCCTTCAACGACCGGTATTCCGAACCATCCGATCCCGGCCATAGATATCTTAGGGCGGCGTATTTGCCAGGGTGAGGCCCACCCGTGGGGGCAGATCTATAAGATAGGGCTCACTCCCCGACACCCTACGGGCTACCTTCTTTGGGCTCGCTACATCCTTGCCACCCATCGTGCGCGGCTGCAGAAGGTCGGGCTTTATCAGGCAATATACGCGTCACTCTTCCATTATAAGTCCCCGCATGTCTGGTGGGTTAAGGCGTTTTTGAACCAATGGAATCTTCCCACCAACACTTTCATTCTAGGAGATCGCGAGGTCTCGATCTCTCTGGCAGAATTTTATGAAATCTCGGGATTGCCAATCAGGGGTGCACTGTATGAGGAGTTGTTGCCTCCTGACGAGTATGTCTTCGAGCCCGAGTCTGCACCGGCTGACGGCTTATCTGTTGAGAACGCCATTCGCCACAAGCGTCCCAGTTTGATCAAGGCGCTAGGTATCTTCGACCGATTGTTCACCGAATCCGAAGAGCAGGGTGTTACTTTCAAGAGCTTCATTACTTGTTTCCTTCGTGAGGAGGTCGTATCGAAGACGGCTCCGAAGTTCGCCAACATTAGAGACCCCTTTGGGTTTGGTCCGAAGAAGCTGCCGACCACTGAATCGGATCTACCTCAATACTATATCCCCATCATGTTGCCGATGTCTTTTGAGTCCATTGCAGCACCCGGTATTGACGAGGAGACGTTCTTCGTGGGGTTTGTCAGTGTCTGACTCAGTTGGTTTGTCATCCCCATGCATCGTCGTTTTATGAGGGATTCGGTTATCTACCCGGCTCATTGTATAGCTGAGGGGACGCGGTTGGCCGTCGGTATCCCGGCATTGGCGCATCTTTATCACGGGTTGGGCACCGCAGCTAATACCTCTACTCCCGGCGTGGATGTAGTAAACTTTTCGCTTCATTATTTCACGTCCTGGGTCGAAATGCATTTGCTGGGGGATTTTGCCATGTATCAGAGACCCTCATTTTACGATGCCTACCCCTTCCCACGACTTATGCGATTAGTGGATGCTTCTGCCGCCGACCCGACTCAGTTCGGGGCTATTCGGGTGCTGATTTCTCCTTACGCTGTCGCTGGCGGGATGGTTTTTAATGATCGGGTCTTGTCTACTCCCTCAGGTCCAGTTCAACAACTCTGGGACCAGTCGAAAGACAACGCCCTTCTTTGAAGCCTCGGGAGGCTGCGCACTTGTATACAATTAGACCGGGCTACTTGGTGTTTCGCCAGGACAGTGCAGCTCTTTTCATGCGGTACAATCCGCATCGATTCGCCCGACAACTTGGATACGACCAGGGTGTTCCTTTCGAGGCTTTTATAGTCGCCCCGATCCCTTCGCTCGATGCCGTTCGCGATGCCGCTCATCATTTCATGAGGCTAAACACCGGCTCCCACTTCATGGTCCCTGAAGCTGAATACCTGCCCCGGTGCGTGGGCGCGTTTACGGGTTGGTATCTTCATCGGGTCAACCCAATCATTCTTGAGGAAAGGAGGGTGCTTCTTGGCCACGTTGCCCCTCCTCTGGTTCCAGGAGCTAAGCTGCGACCGAGGGCTCCGGTCCGCTTCCCTCTAAGGGATACCGGCACTGCGCTCATCCCAGGAGAATCGGAGGTAAACCTTACTCCAACGGCTGGTATGCCCCTGGGTTCCCGCTCGCGAGGTGGAAGGGCCCCAGTAGTAGCATCGCCGCCTGTGGCAGCACCGCCCTCCGTGGCATCGACAAAGACAGTGTCATCCTCGGTCGAAGCACCAGGCGAGGGTAATAGAGATGAGGGCGTCGTAGGCGATGTGGGTCAGCGCCGCCCTAAGGCTTCGCGGGGGAGGAAACGGTCATCCTCGGCTACCGGCTCTGGGTCTAAGCGGCGGAAGAAAGTGGCCACCAATCTGCTCGATTCTTTAGCTGAGTCTGAGCCTATCCTTGAAGACGAATCATTGGCCCTGCAAGAGTCAGACGCTGGGCTTCTCTTCCCGAGTTCGGCCGCTGAGGAGGCCACACAGTTGGCTGAGGCCATACGGCGTTCCAAAGACGTGTCTCGTAACGCCAAGGTTCCGAAGAAGTCCTATCCCGCTGTAATTTTTTACGAAGACCCTTCGTGGATTCGGTGGTGATTTATCGGTTCTTTGGAGGAATGGGGGAAAGGGCTCTGAAGCAGGCCGCTTCAGAAGACGCAGCGGACGCACTTTCTTTATGGACCGGCGGCCATGAGTCTACCCTTGAACCCCGGCGAGCCCACCTCCTTGAGAAGGAGCAGCGGCTTAAAGAAGCCATATTGATGGGTTCTTTGTGCATCGGTACGTTGTTGTTCTTTTTTGTAGTTATTCAGATTATTCACGCCTGTATATGTGTATCCTTATTCTTATTTGAATTGTGCAGAATCTTCGACGCTGGGGGAGCTCCCTACGGGCTCATTGAAGCTAAAGCCTGCCGAAATTCCCGATGAAGCATTGCTCGATGTGGAGGGGGCTGATGAGGCTGCTCCTCTTATGGTAGAGCCTCCAGCGGCGGTTCTTAATCAAGGAGTGCTTGCCCCTTTGGGGGAGGCTCCTTTGGAGGTCGCCGCCTCAATGGCTCTTCCCGAAGGCGGCACGGAGGCTGAGATGGAGGTAGTGGGGACTACCCTCCCTCTGTTGGAGCCCGAGGTTCCGGCAGAGGCTGTCGAGGCTGCTATCCCCCCGACTCAGGACGGGAGAAGTGTTGAAGGTAACCTTCTGAATTTTAAATTAGCAGCCTTTCCGTTGTCTGAACTCTTTTGTTTTCTCAGAATTACGTGAGTTGGCGGCCTCTATTGTCGATCTGTCTCCCCGGCAATCCTTTCAGCGTCTGCTGGAGATGGCAGCTCCACAAGCGATATCCCCCCAACGCATTGTCCTCTCATCCGGGCAAGGTTGGTGTCGTCCATCACTTCTCATAGCATCGTCGTTATTTTGCGTATTGACATTGATGTTTTCTACAGTTTTGGAGGCCGATGATGAGGTCGAGGTTCTCGAAGGGCCAGGGGAACCTTCAGCTCCCACTTGCACGACTGTCGGTAAGCGACATTTCATCATACTCTCATTCGTTCTTTGCTTAAGAATTTTACTGACATTTTCCAAATTTGAACAGCTCTGCCAGTCTCCACGGCGTTGGAGTCGCGCATCGTGATGCCGCCCGGCCCTTACGCCTTGCGGGCTTAAGAACGCTTGGCCCAATTAAGCCTTGTCTCCTTATCATCTTTGATTGAGAAGCTCCGTGCTGGTAGCGCGACCACCGCTGAAGCGTTTGCCGCCGAAGCTAACGGTTCTCTTCCTTTTCTCGTCACCTACCATAGCGAAGAAGTGGTGCGAGTCTGGGTGGAGTTCTGTCGGCATGTGGAGGCTCGCTTGCATGCCCTTGAATGTTCTCGCCTTTCCTCGGAAGTCGTGGCTGCAAAAGCGGAGTTGCAGGGTCTGATAGCACGATGCGCGGCCAACATGACGTCATGCGAGAAGAGGCTTGGCCGCAAATTCTCGGAGAGGGAGCTAGCTTCCAAGGCGCTGAGCGAGCTTCAAGCCAATCTCACGGCCAAAGCCAACAAAGCGTATGTACTCTGGCGGGTGCTTCAGGAGTCCATCAAAGAGGTGGTGGCTCTTGATAAGGCTGCCACGTTCACTCGTGAAAGGGTTGAGGCCCATAAGGCCACCGAGAAAGAGCTTGAAGCTCGGCTTGCTTCATATCAGGCCCAGCAGGCTCAGGCGGAGGCTCGTCTTCTGGAGATCTTGCGTCATGAAGCCGTGGCTCAGCAACAGAAAGATGAGCTGGTAAAAATGCTACATCGCCCGCCGGCTTGAAGACTTGTATCTTTTCTTTTCTCTTTTTGTACATACTCATGGATGAGAGTATCTTTTTTTTTTGTTTCTTTCATGAATTGTACTTTGTATCCATTTTGGTTCATGAATAAAAGATACATTTTTCTTCTCAACGGCGTGTCTCTTTTATCGAATGCATTCCGCGGACAATTTATCTTGATCTCCTTGCAGGGCATCGGTGGTTTAGGATTCAGGGTTAAGATCTGCTTTCTAAGACTTTTGTACTTTATGAGCCACGAGGATCTCATAAAGAGTTTCTCTCCCTATAGGTCGAGAGGGTCCCATAGGTGTAAGTTCTTCTTAAGAATCGTGAGGATTCTTAAGCGAGTTTTTCCCTTGAGAGTCGTAAGGATCTCACAAGAGAGTTTTCTTCCTTACAGGTCGTGAGGACCTGCAAGTGCTGGATGTGGTCGCCCTTGTCCGTGTTTCACGGGGTCAAGGGTCGCTCAGGGTATCATAGTTTAAAGACACCACGGTCAAGGTTAAGGACCTCATAGTCCATGGATTTAAGGACTCCACAGTCCGATGTTAGTTTTAAGACATCACGGTCAAGGTTAAGGACCTCATAGTCCATGGATTTAGGGACTCCACAGTCCGATGTTAGTTTTAAGACATCACGGTCAAGGTTAAGGACCTCATAGTCCGTGGATTTAGGGACTTCACAGTCCGATGTTAGTTTTAAGACATCACGGTCAAGATTAAGGACCTCATAGTCCGTGGATTTAGGGACTCCACAGTCCGTTGTTTGGTTGCAGGGACCCATCACCTCTTTGAAGACGTCGAGGAATTACAACGCCAGGTATCAAAGGAGTGAAGAGATGTACCCCTTAAACCAAGGTAGAATCCGTAGGGAATCGGGGTGGTTGATCGTTAGTTTTAAGACATTACGGTCGAGGTTAAGGACATCATAGTCCGTGGATTTTAAGGACTCCACAGTCCGGTGTTTGCTCTGGATGCTTCACACGGGTTCACTGCCGTGCTTGGCGAGGACCAGGCTCAGCTCTGGATGCTTCACACGGGTTCACTGCCTGCTCTGCGAGGACCAGGATCCTCTCTGGACGTTTTCCACGGGGTCAAAGAGTGACGTTATCTGCGTTCCATGTAATCAGGAATTTTGCACTAGATGCTTCACACGGGTTCACTGCCGTGCTTGGCGAGGACTAGGCTCCGCTCTGGATGCTTCACACTGGTTCACTGCCGTGCTCTGCGAGGACCAGGATCCGCTCTGGACGTTTTCCACGGGGTCAAAGAGTGACGTTATCCGCGTTCCACGTAACCAGGAATTTTGCACTAGATGCTTCACACGGGTTCACTACCGTGCTTGGCGAGGACTAGGCTCTGCTCTGGATGCTTCACACGGGTTCACTGCCGTGCTCTGCGAGGACCAGAATCCACTCTGGACGTTTTCCACGGGGTCAAAGAGTGACGTTATCCGTATTCCACGTAACCAGGAATTTTGCACTAGATGCTTCACACGGGTTCACTGTCGTGCTTGGCGAGGACTAGGCTCCGCTCTGGATGCTTCACACGGGTTCACTGCCGTGCTCTGCGAGGACCAGGATCCGCTCTGGACGTTTTCCACAGGGTCAAAGAGTGACGTTATCCGCGTTCCACGTAACCAGGAATTTTGCACTAGATACTTCACACGGGTTCACTGCCGTGCTTGGCGAGGACTAGGCTCCGCTCTGGATGCTTCACACGGGTTCACTGCCATGCTCTGCGAGGACCAGGATCCGCTCTGGACATTTTCTACGGGGTCAAAGAGTGACGTTATCCGCGTTCTACGTAACCAGGAATTTTGCACTAGATGCTTCACACGGGTCACTGCCGTGCTTGGCGAGGACTAGGCTTCGCTCTGGATACTTCACACGGGTTCACTGCCATGCTCTGCGAGGACCAGGATCCGCTCTGGACGTTTTCCACGGGGTCAAAGGGTGACGTTATCCGCGTTCCACGTAACCAGGAATTTTGCTGATTGTATCCGCATTTCACGGGATGGAGGTTTGACTGTTGGCGATATGTATACCACCGAGCCATGGAACTGGGAGCTGCCGCTGTTCCGCTTAGCTTAGAGTTGTGTCCGTTGTTACGAGACGAGTGTTGAAACGATCTCCAAGTCTCCTTTAGCCCGTCGAGATTTGGCTTCTTCTTCTGATGAAACCTGGGGGAGAAGTATGATCCTTTTTTGTTTACGCCCTTGGATTGTGTACAGGGTGTGATGAAACATCACCTGTAGGGCATAAATTTAATTTTTATTTTATTTCTTTTTCCGCGATGCTCTATCATTTCAGCTTTTATATCGCGAAGGTCGCGATTGCCCCATCATTTCGGCTATTTTTTCGCGGTGCCCAATCATTTCGGCTATTTATTATTATTATTATTTTTTACTCGGTGCTTTTTATTGCGAGTTGCCCCATCATTTCGGCTATTTTTTATGCATACATTTTTACTTGCTGCTTTTTATTGCAAGTTGCCCCATCATTACGGCTATTTCGTATGCATGTGTGGCTCGCTAGCCTTTTCGCTGCAAGCTTGGATTTTAGATACCGATTTCGGCATCAGCGCCGCTGCAACTGGGATATGGCCAGGAGCGAATCATCATCTGCCTCTGTCGATGTTGAACAAAGATGGCTTAGTAAACAGGGTTAGGGTCCCGTCGACTAAGGCTTTTGATTTCATGAGCCGTAGGGGTCTCACGAAGGTATTTCTCCCTACAAGTCGTGAGGATCTCGTAGGTGTATTTTCTCCCTAGGAATCGTGAGGATCCCTAAGTGTATGTTCCTCTGTAAGTCGTAGGGATCCTACAAGAGGGCTTTCTCCTTATAGGTCGAGAGGACCTAAAAGGGCTGCTCACCATATGGACATATCCCTAGTCACGGATGGGACCTTGCTGGGGAAATGTTTATTCGCGCCCGTGGATTGTATACAAGGGTCAGTATTGAGCCGCTTGTAGGGCAGTATCGAAGGTTGTGGAGGATTTTCTTAAGAACAGGTTTAGGTTTCTGTAACTTAAGACTTTCAAATCTCATGAGCCGTGAGGGTCCCATAAGAGAATTCTCCTTACGAGTCGTGAGGATCTCACAAGTGTATTTTCTCCCTAGGAATCGTGGGGATCCCTAAGTATGTTGCTCCTTTGTGAGTCGTAAAGATCTCACACGGGTGGTTTCTCCTTACAAGGTCGAGAGGACCCTATAAGTGTCTCTTAACGAGGTTGCGCCCTTTCGGGTTTTCACAAACACTCGCCGGTAGCCCTGCTGTTTTTACTCACGGAGCCCTTTCGGGTTTTCATCCGTGCCCATTTTGCTTATGGACATACCGTTTTTTTTATTCTTTTCATTTTCTTTTTCTCCTTTATTTTTTACGAGGCCGCGCCCTTTCGGGTTTTCACGAACGCTCGCCGGTAGCCCTGCTGTTTTTACTCACGGAGCCCTTTCGGGTTTTCATCCGTGCCCTTTTTGCTTATGGACATACCATTCTTATTTATTATATTTTTTTATCTCGTCAGCCTAAGGATGCTGTGGTATTAGTTTAAGGACGTTTCGGTCCGTCGTTAGTTTAAGGACGTTTCGGTCCGTTCGGGGAAGGCCGGCTACTGCTTATAGAGTCTGAGTTTAGGACGATAGCGAGCGAACATAGTCGTCGTCATCTATCATTGACCTAGGCTATGGCTTATTAAACATAGTATTTCTTTAGGAAGCGGCCGTTTATCGGCCTGAAAGGCCTTTCACCGTGCATGTCCATGAGTAGATAGGCCCCACCCTGGTAGACCTTATCTATGATGTACGGGCCTTCATAGTTTGGCTCGAATTTTCCCCGCTTGGCGCGATTGGGGATCATAGGCCTTTTGACCACTAACACGAGTTCGCCTTGGCGGAATGTCCTCGGTCGGGTCAATCTTTCGTATGAGCGCGTCATCTTTGCTTTATAAGCTTCTAGATTTTGTTGCGCTATGAGCCGTGTTTCTTCGAGAGCATCAAGCTCCTCGACCCGAAGGTTAGCATTTTCTTCGTTCGTCAGTTCGTAGTGGACTGCCATTCGTAGAGAGGGTAGCTCTATTTCAAGGGGAGTACCGCTTCCGTACCGAATACCAGTGCGTACGGTGTTGTGTTCGTGGCCGTCTTGAACGTAATTTGATAGGCCCAAAGGGCCTCTTGCAGCCTCTCGTGCCAGTCTTTCTTATTTCGGGACACCATCTTTTTTATGATTTTTGTCAAGGTCTTATTGAAGGCCTCGGCTAGACCATTAGCTCGCGGATTGTAAACTGAAGAATATCTCCAGTCTATATTGTGCTGCTGCGCGAAGCGGCTAATCTTATGGCTTCTGTAGGCTGGCCCGTTATCGGAGATAATCCGCCGTGGAGTTCCAAACCGATAGATGACGCGCGTCTTGAAGAAGTGGAGGATATTCTCCGTCTTCACTTCCCTCAGCGGTACTGCTTCTGCCCATTTGGAGAAGTAATCAGTTGTCGCCAGGATGAAACGATGTCTCCGGGACGATGCTGGTTCGATGGGGCCGACTATATCAGTCCCCCACATTTCGAATGGCCAGCTAGCCACCGTCGGATGTAGTGAATTCGGATGCTGGTGGATGAAATCCCCGTGGATTTGGCACGAGTGGCATTGCTTTGCATATTCGAGGCAGTCCTGGATCATTGTGGGCCAATAGTAGCCCATCCGTTTGATCTTCAACTTCATCTTTGGGCCCGCTTGGTGAGAACCGCAGAGTCCGTCGTGAACTCCCTGGACGACTCTTTTCGCTTCGTCAGGTCCTAAGCATCTCAGCCACAGAGAATCAAACGACCTCTTGTACAGAGTATCATTGACGAAGGCGAAGGACAGAGCTCGTTTCATGAGCTGATGTCTTGTGGACGCTTCTTCGGGCATTCGGTGGGACTTAAAGTAGTCTATGAAGACTTCCCTCCAATCCTCAACCCTCTCACGGTCTTTTATTTGTAGAGTCGTCTGCTCAATCGCTCCCTTTTTTTCGGATGATTCCGGAGATATTTCTGCTGGTGCGAGCACTCGACGGCTCTGTACCACGATTCTGACGTCATCGAGGTTCTCGTCAGCCAATTCTTTAGCGAGTTTAGCCAACGCGTCCGCTTTGCTATTTTCCGCGCGTGGTATGCTTTCCAAAGTATAGGAGGGAATTTTGGTCAACAGTTGTTGCACCTTTTCGCCGTACTTCACCAACTCCGGTTTGCACGTTCGGTAGTCACCATTTACTTAACTAACGACCAGTTGAGAATCCCCGTATATAAGGAGGTCTTCAATTCCCATGTCGATGGCGATCTCGAGGCCTGCTATCAAAGCTTCGTATTCGGCTTCATTGTTTGTCCTCGGCTCTGTTAAGGAGAAGGCGAAGCGCATTATCCCTCCTTGTGGAGTTACGAAGATGAGGCCTACCCCCGATTTGATCATTGGGATACCTTGTTTGCGCTTCTTTACGGAGGACGCTCCATCGAAATAGAGTTCCCATCGGGTACCACCGCTGTCGATCGCGTCAAACGCATGTTCGTCTGGCAAATCGCAATTTAGAGGAGAATCAGCCGGTATCGGATGTTCAGCGAGAAAATCGGCGATGGCCTGACCTTTCACTGCCTTGAAAGGTTGATAGGTTATCGAGAACTCCATCAGGAGTAGAGCCCATTTAGCGAGTCGACCCGTCAATATGGCCTTTGACATCAAATATTTAAGAGGGTCCACCTTCGAGATGAGACGGACTTCGTGCGCCAACGCATAGTGCCTGAGCTTTGTTATCGCGAAGATTAACGCCAAGCAGTGTTTTTCAATGGGAGAGTAGTTGCTTTCTGCCCCCATCAGAACTCGACTTAAGTAGTAGAGTGCTCTCTCTTTTCCTTGATTGTTTTCTTGTGCCCATAATGCGCCTAAGGAACCTTCGAGGGCGGTTGTATAAAGAATGAGGGGTTTTCCCTTGACCGGCGCAGCCAACACCGGAGGGTTCTGCAAGTACTGCTTGATCTCGTCCAGTGCACCTTGGCATTTATAATCCCAAACGAATGGAGTTCCCTTCTTCATCAGGTGGCTGTAAGGACGGCACTTGCCTGAAAGATTGGCGATAAATCGCCGGATGTATACGAGCTTCCCTTGGAGAGACCGCAACTGTTTGAGGGTTCTTGGCGGAGGCATTTCCATGATCGCCTTGATCTTAGATGGATCTACTTCGATACCTCGGTGTCGGATGATGAATCCCAGGAATTTACTCGAGGAGACTCCAAACGCGCATTTGAGGGGATTCATTTTCAAATTATATTGCCGAAGGCGTTGAAATACGGTCTTCAGATGCTCGAGATGTTCCTCATATGACTTGCTTTTAACAACGAGGTCGTCGATATAGCATTCGATGATTTCATGTATAAGGTCATCGAAGATCTTCGTCATGGCCCTTTGATAAGTGGCACCGGCATTCTTTAAACCGAAGGGCATTACCTTGTAGCAGAATATACCCATAGGAGTCCGGAAAGCTGTGTGCTTCTGGTCTTCGGGATGCATCTTTATCTGATTATACCCTGATGAACCGTCCATAAAGGAGAATACTTCGTGAGTGGACGTGTTATCTATCATTAGCTTGGTTACCGGTATTGGGAAATCGTCCTTCGGACAGGCTTTATTGAGATCCCTGAAATCCACGCATATGCGTACCGTCCCGTTTTTTTTCATTATCGGGACGATATTGGCGATCCAGACGGGATATTGGACTTCTTGGATAAATCCAGAATCGATCAGCTTCTTGACTTCGGCGTTGATGCTCATTTCAAGCTCGAGTCGCATCCTTCTTGGCGCCTGCTTGACTGGCTTGATATCTGGGGATATTGCTAATTTATGCACAGGAATCTCCGGATCTAATCCTGGCATCTCGGAATAGTTCCACGCGAAGCAGTCTTTATGCTGTAGAAGCACGTTCTTTAACGCTGCCATCCTTTCTTCAGATAGCAGCCCGCTGACGAATGTCGGTCGCGGATCATCCGCCGATCCCAACTCAATCTTCTTGAGGTCATCTGCAGTAGTATGTATGCCATCTTCCAGTTCTTTCGGAGCTGGCGGAAATTCTGAGATCACTTCATCATTGCTATTCTCGAAACACCAGGGAAGGTCATCCATGTTCTCGGGCTCTTCTTTTAATATCGTAATCATGTAACAGGTGCGAATTCTCTTCCAGGACTGCGGTGAACCCGGTTCTGCTCTTGCGGATTTGGGTTTGTGCTCTTGTGGCGGCGTTACCCTCCAGCCGTTGGATAAAGCAAATCTGCCCTGTTGGTACTGGTCCTCGACCCAGTTCTTGAAGGTGAAGCAGTCTTCGGTAGGATGTCCTATGGCTCGGTGATAAGAGCAATAGCTCAGATGAGAAGCCTTGTTAGCTTGCTCAGGGTACTTAGACTCTGGAAGCGTGATCATTTGATGTTTTATAGCGAGCTCGAGTAACCTCTCCGTCTTGTCTCGGGGGAAGGAATATGCTCGACTCATCTTCTTCACGAGGGACAAATCCGGACCGCGCAATACCCGATCACGTGACTCTCTAATCCTGCGTTGTTGTTGTCGGCTTTTCTTTCCGTTTATTGATTTATTTCTGCCTTTGCGTCGGGCCTTTTGTACAACGGGTTGACAGGGAAGAACATCTTGGTCTTGTGCAGCCTGTTGAAACAGACGTTGCGTCCTGGCCTTCTCGTAAATGGCCATCTCGCGGTCGTGGTCTTCCCGAGCCTTTTGACCCGCTTTCCTAACAAGCTTGTCCATTCGTTCTTCAAACGATGGACTCGGCTCTTCAATCGCGGGATCTAGTTTTGATGAGGGGTTGGCATTCCCCGACGGGGCGTCTTCTTCTTCATCAAAGGTATATACGGCGTAGCTACTGTGGGCCCGTTCCCGTTTTCCGGCTCTCACGTATCCAAGCCCAAGTGTTTCCATTTTCCCGTTGGGCAATTTGCGTTGAGTCCCAGAGACATCCCAAATCCTGTTGTAGAACCGAGCTTGTCGAACAGTCTATTTTAAGGGTACTCCTTGGCGCTTCAATAGCCTCTTTAGTCCATTTGCGTAATATCTGGGCAAACGGATGGGTTGGAGTCTGTCGAGTGTAGCATCCGCGCCATGCCAGATCTCTTTCTCTACTTGCGTCTCTGAGGATCGGTAGAATAGGATTACCTTCTCATCCCTTTGCCTGGGAGGGACGTAAAACGTCTGCAGGTCCTGCACATTGTAAGCTTGAAGTGTGTCGAGATCCTTGTAGTGTTCTTGCGGCACCATGGTGATTTGCAAGCTCTGATCATTGCTAGGTGATGCTTGTATTGACGGCCGATTGGAGAATACAGCATTAACCTCATCTTCCAAGTCACTTCCGAAGATCAACATGGGGGCGGACGTCCCCGGGTTGTTGCGTTGAGACGGCCCAGCATAAACTATCTCTTCTTCTACTTCGGTATCGCTCCCGAAAATAGGATGGTGGCAGCGGCTTTGTTCTCCGGCTTGCGACAACTTTCTGTATCCTCGAAATCTGGCAAAAAGTACTTCGCATCTTCATATTTGCGGACTTCGTTCACGAAAAATGGGTTTAGCTCACCTGTTACGGTATACTCGAAACCATCCTTGAAGTACTTCATACACTGATGTTGTGTAGAAGGGATGATGTTGTACTCGTGTAACCAAGGGCGACCGAGCAAGGCGTTGTAGCAGGTCTTGGCGTCAATGACATGGAATTTGATGTCTGTGACGAGTAGTCTGAAGCGTAATGTTAGTATTGCGGATCCGAGAGTCTGTGACGATTGGGAGTCGAAACCGGAGATGGTAATTTTGTCACGAGCGAGGTGTTGCACACTCATGCAGATTTCCTTTAACACCCGAACGTTAAGGAGATTGACGGAGGATCCATTATCCACCAGGATCTTGCCTATCTTGATGTCATGGCAGTATCCAGAGACATATAGGGGACGGTTGTGGTCGCACGTCCCGAGAAGGAGGTCTTCGTCACCGAAAGTGATGTCGGCCGTATGCACTTCCTCCAGTTCATCCTTCATCCTTTCCGTGGCGAGGAAGGCTTGGAATTGTTCGGGTTCTTGTAATGCCTTAATTAGTGAATCTCGCGCTTCTTTTGATAATAGGAGGGCATCGAGAATGCTAAGTTGAGAAGGTAGCTTCCTTAGGTGTGCCAGGATGTTGTAGTCCACCTTGCCCTTCCTGGGAGGGTCTTTGGTAGTCAGCTCTTTCATGACTTGGTCATCTAAAGTGATATCCTCAGTGACCTTTTCCTTCCCCTTATCTTTTCTATTTGCGGGCCTGAGATTCTTTTCCGGGAGCGTGCGATTGCGCAGCTGAATGTTTTCCGCAGGCCTCTGGTTCTCTCTCTTTCCCCAAAATGGATTCTTTAAAGAGAGGGTCCAGAGCCATTTCTTCATCAGAGTCGCTCCCAAAGGTGAGAACTTGTGACCCTCCGGCGTTAACCATGTAACAGTTGCCAGTGGTTCTGTTGTGCCCGTCGGCAGTACTTCTTCGTTCCCGACGGGTCTTGCGTTTCATGCGCTTAAAATGTTGTTGATGAGCAACATATCCCTGCCACCATATGCTAAAGGCGTCGCACTCCTCCGTAGGGTGTGAAATCTTCCGATGATATGCGCAATAATTAGGGTGCCTTTCCGCCCCATCGAGCGTGTTTCCTTCCGAGGGTGGTAGCTTCATTTCCATTGACATGGCTTTGGCAAACCTTTTCCTCGTCTTGAATATCTTCTTGTCTGCCTCGGGTGCCTTTCGATCTGGCAGGAGTACTTCAACTCTTTCGTCCAGTCGCCTGCATTTGGCTCCTTCCGATGCGGCCATCTCACGCTCCTGATCCGCTTTACTCTTCAGACGAATCTCGTCTAGAAAGACGTCGATCATTTTATCTGTTGGTCACACAAGCTCTGGTTCAGGCTCTGTCTCCAGTTTCTTAGTGCCAGGAGTTTTTTCATCGTCGGTAAACAAGTGGGAGATTACGTTACAACTCGCCACATATCCCTCGGATTCATCCGACGAGATTTCTCCATCATCTTCCACCTGAAAGTTGTGGTTGAGGAATTCTTGCAGCATGACAGGAGTTCGCGCCTTTTGATTGTACTCTTCCAGCGCGTCGATTTGCTTCTGCAAGTTCGTGCGCTTGTCTCCAGGCTTTTTGGGCTTCTTAGATTTCTTCTTCTTTTTCTTCGAAGATTTTGACGGTAGGGCATGGGTACTTGGGCCATCACCACCGCTTTTTGTAGTTGGGCGCGGCCTCAGCATTCCTTCGATGATCTGGGGTTCCAGCGGGTCCTTCCATTCGACCGCCGGGCACGCATGAAGGTCCCTCAGCATTCTTTTGGTTTTAGTTGAAAGCATGACTTCCCATGGAGCTTCTTCAATAAAGGAACAGGTTGCCCCCGGTGTGTCTGCTTTCTTAGGAGTATGCAGCTGTGGCGGGTTCACCTTCCACTTTTCGGACAGCGCAAACTTTCCCTGGAGGTATTGATCTTCAATCCATCCTTTGAAAATGAAGCAATTCTCAATCGGATGGCTTACCGTTTGATGGTAAGGGCAATAGTTGGGGTTGTTCACCTCAGTGGGTTGTGGCGGTCGCCTTGGATTTGGCAGGTTTATAAGTCTGTTGCGTACTGCCAGCTCGAATAGCCGTTTCGTCTTGTCCCGTGGGAACGAGTAGGGACGCTTCATCTTCTCATTATAATACCGGCGTCTTTCTTCCAGTTGATCCGTCAGCTTTGGGGCATTGGGTTGCTGCTGGGCATTCGCGACGAAGATGGCCTTTCCTTTACCCTTGTCATTCCGAGGTTCTGGCTTCGGGGGAGGTGGTCTATGACCCATCTGGTCCATCTGAGCCAACTTGTCGATTAAAGCCTGGAATGTGGTTGGCTTAAAGAACATCATAAACTGGGAGATAGTTGCGTGAGGGTCTAGGGTTCCCACGAACATGCCCACTGCGGGCGCTTCCTCAATGCGTTGCTCGCATTTCGACCACAAATTCAGCCAGCGTATAGCATACTAGACCCAAGTTTCGCCTGGTTTTACCCTGGCGTTAATCAATGCCGTTATTGGAGTGCGTTCGCTGGCGCTCGCGAATCGCTGAGTAAATAGCAACTCCATTTCAGCGAACGTCTTGATAGAATCGTTCGGGAGTTCTGAATACCATTCGAACGCTGTTTCTGATAAGCTACCCACGAATTGGCGAAGCAACAGTTTATCATCTCCGCCGGTGTTACTGCAAAGGGCCCTGAACTGGGCGACATGTTGGTAGGGATTGCCGGTCCCCTTATACACGTGAAATTTTGGTATTGTATAACCCGACGGATATTTGATTTGGTCGTACCAGCTTGGATACGGCCGCCCCGTTTTGACGACTTGACCAGCTGCCTCAGTCGCATGATGAACCCGGATTTGCTGGGCTATATAGTCGACCAAATCAGCCTTAGAGATTGTCTCCTCCTTGGTCGTTGAGAGGGCCGGCGGTGGATTTGACGTTTCTCCCCGGTCGTCTACAAGAACGATCGGGGGATCCTCAGCGGGTGAGTCCTGTTGGATCATTATTCCTATCGTATCTTGGAAGAGAAGGCCCATACACTGTATGTTGGCTGCTTGTTCAGCAGCCTCTTTGTCCTTTTTCTCTAATATTCGGCGCAGGAATTCGGCGTCGGTTTCTTCCTCCTGGCGTTCGTCCGAAGACGTTTCTGGGTTTTCTTTTGGCCCGGTAAGTGCGGCCATAGCACTCATCATTTCCTGGAGCTTTTGCTGTTGCTCCTGAGCTTTGGTCACCGACCGTGTAAGCGGTCTATGACCTGTAGATGCACGGCTGTCTTCCTTTCCTGACGCCATGTATACGGTATGGACCATCACGCCCCCAGACTTAGGGCGTCTGGGCTTAGTGCCTTTAGCTGTCGTTGCAGGCTGGGGGATCTTCTCCGGCTTCCTCTTTTTATGAGCAGTGGACGTTGAGGGGGCCGTTAAGGTAGGCACCCAGACAGCCTTTCGTGGTTTAGCCTGGTAACTGGCTTCCTATTGGATTTTCAGCTTCTTGTGCTGGCGGGAGAAGTTTGGATCGATCATCGAGTCTCGGGCCTGCCGCCAAACCTTATAGATTTTGGAAGACAGCCGTTGAGGGGATCGGGGCTGTTCTGGCTTTATTTCTGCAACCTTTTTTAATGGAGGAGGAGACCTCTTTAGCACCGCGGTAGGAGAATTCCTTCGCACCTTATTTAGCATCTCGAAGCTGTTCCCAGTTGGAACGGCAGCATTAACTTCCACCGTTGGGGCTGGTAGAGTTAGCCCAGAGGGGGAGTTGCCCCCAGCCTTCCTTACTCGGCGCCAATGACGACGTCGAGCGTGTCGAGCGGACGGTGCTGGTTCAGCGGTGAGGATAGCTTCGTCTTGCCCCCTGTGTAGGTGGGGGGTCGCTGCCGGCGTTAGCCTGTCAAAGACCGATGTCCTTTGGGTAGTAGGAGCGGGAGCTGGAGCCGTCAATCTTGTAAAGACCGACTTCTTGGCAAGGGAAGCCGCCTTGACGACTTCAGGAGCAGGACCGGTCACTTTCTTAGAAGCAGCCTTCTCTGGGATTGTAGGCCCCATCGTGGGTCCACAGGAGTTCTGGCCCAATCTAGAGAAGACCGAGGCGCTGATGTTGGGCGACCCGTTGAGAGGGGGCGCGGCAGGGATAAGACGATCAAAGACCGACTTCTTGGGAGCTTCCGACCACAACCGTCCCCTATATGTCTCTGGATACTGCCACGTCCCACCGGGCGTGCCAGAATCTGTTCCCCTCCGAACGGCGGCCGGGACATGGATGTCTCGCCTGGGGTTCGGGGCAGATGCTAATTGGTGCTATCCGTCCACCTCTCCGAAGATGCCAAGTTGATTTATGGCACCGTGTATCGAAGGTTTAAACGGATGCGACCGATGTAGCAGACTTCGTCAGATTCCTCCTCGTTTAAGGGGTTTTTGATTGTGGGGACGCTCTTCCCTGCAGGCGCAAGCCCCTGCAGTTAATTACGCTACCGCATCGCGGTAACAACTTTCTCCTTCAGATGGTCACTTCGTGTCGTGGGTGTTTGTTTTATGTTTGGTTGCCCGTGGATTGTATACGGAGACTGAGTTATGTCGTCGCCCGTAGGGCGTGGACTAGTCCAAATCCGTATTATCTTAAATTTGGGTTTGGGGGTTTGGGTTTAAGGATACGTTAGCCTCATTTGAGCCTAAGATCGACTTAAACGTTTGTTAAGGACACGTTGGTCTAGTTTTTAGACTAAGATCGACTTAACGGGATCGTTTAGATCCAACAAGAGAGCAATAAAAGGGGGGGCTCTGTTGTTTAGTTTAGTGACGTTACGGTCGGTAGGTAGTTTAAGGACATTGCGGTCCATGGGTAGTTTAAGGACATTGCGGTCCAATGTTAGTTTTAAGACATTGCGGTCAAGGTTAAGAACCTCATAGTCCATGGATTTAAGGACCCCACAGTCCGTTGTTAGTTTTAAGACATCTCGGTCAAGGTTAAGGACCTCATAGTCCATGAGTTTAAGGAACCCACAGTCCGTTGTTAGTTTTAAGACATCTCGGTCAAGGTTAAGGACCTCATAGTCCATGAGTTTAAGGACCCCACAGTCCGTTGTTAGTTTTAAGACATCTCGGTCAAGGTTAAGGACCTCATAGTCCATGAGTTTAAGGACCCCACAGTCCGTGTCAATGTGTGGTCATCGGGACCCGTCACCTCTTTGAAGACGTTGAGGAATTATAACGCCAAGTATCAAAGGAGTGAAGAGATGTACCCTTGAACCGGGGTGGATTAAATAGTCTTTGGCCCAATTTGGGATCAAGACCAATTAATTATGTTATGAGCCCATTAGCCCGGTTAAGTCTGAATTGAGGACTTATGGCCATCTTGGGCTAAGTCCAATCATGCTTGGAATATTGGCTTTGAAAGAGAGGCTTTGCCTCTGGCCATTTAGCCAATTAGGCTATCGTTAATTCAGCAATGTCGAACACTGGGATCAAGTTAGTGTTTCAACACTAAAAGACAGTTGGTGTTAAACACCAGCAACGAGGGGTTCAAATTAGTGTTAAACACTAGAGCAAATCAGTGTCAAACACTAGCAGCAGAGGCTTCAAATTAGTGTTAAACACTAAGAAATTCAGTGTTAAACACTGCAAATAAAGTTCTTTGATTAGTGTTGAACACTAAGGCCAAACAGTGTTTTCACACTGGATTCAGGGGTTCCAATTTAGTGTTAAACACTAAGGCAAGAGGGGTCACGTGGTCGCACGTGAGGGCGCCCTCCCTTCATTTGTTCTGCTGAGAATAGTGCATCTTTTAGAGCATCACGTGCCATCACGTGACGGGCATTTAAATGCCTGTATGTTAAAGCTTCTGCCGTGGGTCACGTGAGGCACTGCCTCAAAGGTCCTTCTCTGTGGTTCTTTTCGGGGGTCACGTGGTGGCACGTGACCCTGTCTCTTTGTATGTTTTTTAGAAGATCTGTTAATCTCTTTTTAAGAATTAAATTCTTCGTAGGGTTGAACCCTAACGATAAATTTAAGAGGAATTAAATTTCTATTCCCTTCTGAAGATTTATATTCTGGGATAGAGTTAAACTCTGAATTTTCTGTAGGAATTAAATCCCTAATATATGTGAAGAACTGAATTCCATCATAGGGTTAAACCCTAATAAAAGCTTTAAAAGGAATTAAATTCCCACTCTCTTTTAGAGAGGTATGAGATTCTGTCATAAGGTGAAACCCTAATTTCTTCTCTCTATTTTTTTTTAAAAAAAAGAATTAAATTCTTGTTATTTTTCTAGGGTTGAACCCTGATTCTGTTCATTCTGAAGGAATTAAATTCCCATAACATAGGGTTAAACCCTAATTTTATTTTAAAGGAATTAAATTCCTATAGTTCTGTGAGAATTAAATTCTCAAGCTTCCATTCCCTCTCTATGCTTTGGATCAACATGGCAGGATCTCAACCCAATGAGAATTAAATTCTCAATTCAAAGGGAGATGTGCACTTTACAGATTCTCCACCAAAGAGAGAACTATGTTCTTCTATTTTATATCAGAGTTAAACTCTGTTGAGAATTAAATTCTCTTTTTCTTTCAAGAAGCCTTCCCTTTCTTACCTAGGGTTTTCTTTTGCAGAACATCCAAATTCCTCCAAAGTATCAAGGCTCTCTTCTTTTTTTTTTACGTATCGATTCCTTTCTGCATGTATCTCCCTCTGTGTGTCTCTTGGCTCCTATTTATAGGAGAAGCAGCCGAATCAATTCGTTTTGGTGAATCTTTCATTGAGAGATTTGATTTGTATTCACCATTCGTTTTGGACCTTTGGATTATTAGGTGAATTTTATTCACCATTGGATTTTAAATCCAGAGATTCTCCTTTGTTATTTCGGTTAGATTTGAAGGGAAAATCTTTCCAAGTTCAGGCTTTTTCCATAAAAAGATGATATTTAATCACCTTTAAATCTTTAATTCAATCGGTTCCTTTGGAAAGATTTGAGAGGTCCTTTCTCAGAATTTAATTCTGTTAACAGATAGGCTTTGAGAGCCGGTCACGTGTGGCCACGTGACCCTTGGTCACGTGTGAGCACATGACCCCCTGGGAACGAGCCATCTTCCTCTCTTTGCGCTCTGTCTTCTGGCCGCTGCTTATCCGTCACGTGCCACCACGTGACCACTGGTCACGTGTGAGCACGTGACCCTCGCCTGGAGCCTTTTACTTGATTTGATCAGGGAATTGAGTCTGCTGCTTTTGAGTGTCACGTGCCAATACGTGACCCTGGTCACGTGGGAGCACGCGACCCTTTCTGAAGCCCTTTTCTTTGATGTAGTTGGGAAACTGAATTCGCCTTGCCGATGCTTTTAGATGTCACGTGCCAACACGTGACTGCTGGTCACGTGTGAGCACGTGACCCTTTTCTGAAGCCTCTTCCGTAGGCTTTCCTGATTTTAAATCAGGAAACATGCTACTTGGTTTGTGTCTACTTTAATATGTGCATATGTTTCTTGTGACGTATCACTTATACATATTAGTAGAGCCCATAGGATCTTTCCTTGATTACCAGCGTCGTGATGGCAGTCACACTAGTGGGGGCTGGGTAGTCTATAAGCAACATCCTATACAGGTCCCTGGTCGTTGGATTATCGAGATAGGGCATCGATATTCTGGAGTAGACTAAGTGTGCACGCTTCTTATCCCAGTTGGGGAGATGGTCTGTCCCACAGCCATCAGTACGTCGTACTGGAGATAGTATACAGGTGCTCGTTAGGTTATGGGTACACCGGACAGGACTCGCAGGGAACTGATTGGTTGGTATTATACCCATCGTCAGTTAACAGTTAGCAGGTGACATGAGTACAGCATAGTCCGCAGACTTGACACTGCTACTTCGCCTCGAGTGTGTCCCACTGTTCTTAGATTGCTACCCTACCACGGCTCAAAGGAGTCGTACAAACAGGTAGCAGTTGGGTGCAGTCCCGAGCACTTGGAGGCAGTGGCGGTTAGAAAGGATTCGTCTCTCCCGGTATTGGGAGTTGATATCGCACTGTGTCAGAGAGCCATTACGCAAAGTCCCTAGCCAGGGCAAGCGAGATTTACTGGTAGGTTCTAGTAGTTTCTCAGGGTGTAATGGGCTTCGCTCCGACACGACTTATACAGCTATTAGGGGACTGACGCTTGCCGCCCCCTAGGCTCGATATGCGATAGTCTTAGACGAACAGACCGTATTGTACGGAGATTGTCACATCAGGCTCAGTAGAAGTTCGGATGGTTTTCCTCATCGGCTTTCTTATCGACATCTACCTGGGGACCGTTACGTACAGCTAGTACCGCTTGCGGTCTGTGGTTAAACCCACTGCCAGCGTAGTGTCGAGTCTTTAGAGTCCCACACAGAGAGTTTCCCGGCTCCAGGCGAAACGATGTAGAGGTCGTATGGTTTTACGACAAGGGTTCGGACGCATACGTGTGTTTACGCACGTACGACGTTCGGACAGTTTTTAGTAGTCGGCTTTGGTTTAAGCCAGTTTCTAGTATCAGGTTATTGGATTTATACAGTCTAAAGTTTTTCCGTGTTTTCACGGATTGGAGGGGCGTTTTCGTAATTTTCCGGGAAGGTTCTAGAAGCATGATGACTTGGGGGCTAAGGTGGCATTTGCATTAATTGGATTAGTGAGTCATGTAGTGATTCATGCAATGAGTTAATGATTCATTTAATGATTTATATGACTCATATGATGAATCACTTAGGGTATTAATGAAACATGATGATGATGCTTTATTTATTATTTACTTAATAATATCATATGTTTCATATATACTAAAATGATTTCATTCATCAAAAGTAATTCACTTCCTCACCTTCTCTCTCCTCAAGCTCTCATTCTTGAAACCCTAACCCTAACCTCTCATGTGTTGAGATCAAGGGTTAGTTAGACTAATACATCCATAACCTCACTCTATATCCCCTAGGTAGCTTAGATTAGCACTTTGAGCAACCTAGTTATCTCAAGTTAGAGATAAAGCTTGGCGTAGGAGCTCTCGGGTGGATCATCTTTGATTCGAGGAGGTCGTTGAGATGCCGATGATTCAAGGAGCCTACGAGGAGTGGTGGACCGCGATGAAGACCCGAAGGACAAGTAACGTGAGGTATAACTTCGAATCCAAGTACTTCAACCTTTCGTGGTTTGCTAGTAACGGTTTAGAAACGATTCATGCGCTCAAGTCCGTATTACGAAGTTTTGATAATCGTTTTTCATATATTCTGCCTCCCCGCAAGTTCGTGGGGTGCGTGACATGGACTTACAGTGGTATCAGAGCCAACTAAACCATTACTGGCATGTTAGCAACTAATTAGAAGTTCGATCGACGGAAAACACGAAAACAAAACCCTAACCCCTTAACAGTTTCTATTAATTTTTAACATGTCACAAATTTTTTTTGACATACCTTAAAATTCACAGCAGGGTATTTTAAGAATACTGGGAAAATACGAGCCAGTAACTCGGCAAAACGGCCGCGGATCCGCGGCAATAGAGTGCTTATGCCGCGGATCCGCCGCCGATTCAACTCCGAGTTGACTCGGATTTGCTCTGTAATTCTTATTTTTTGGTGTTTTGGTTCTCTATTTGTTCTGTTTATACCCAGGTTACTTCAATACTGCTTTTCTTTTGGGGTAGACACGGAACATGGTAATCGATCGATATTCTAAGATATTTGCTAATTGGGTTTTTATCTGTAATATTTAATGTGTTCGTAAACCTCCCCTAACTGCTAGTATGTCGGTTGGCAGGGGGTTGCACATTTCTGTAATGTTTACTGTTTGTGTATATGGACTTGATTGGAATGCTGTTATGATTAGCCGGGGTTTGAGATGGGTTTAATATTCATTCATTCGATATAAATGTAATATTCTTTTGCGGGGCGCATCCAGGTTGCGGTTGTAGCCACCGTTGTATTATTTCTTTTTACTGTTTTTGCTCCTAGGATAGACCCAAGGCGGGGTACACAAACTACCGGGTACTTTGAAGTGTTTAGTGGCCTACTCACTTTGCTGGGGGAGACCGCTTCACTTCGGATACTTGGCGGGTAGTTTTCCGTACCCGTAGGGGTCTAGGGTGGGGTAATGGCTATTCATCACAACTGTGTAATCCGTCTTTTATTGCAGGCTCAAAGCAAATGCGGATTGCTAGTATATCCAATAAAGTTCAACTGTGATCTGGAATGCTTATTATTGCGTCTGATGAATGTACAATATCTATATATGATAGCTATTAGATGTCACTTATGTTTTACATCCGCGCTAGCCCAGCCCCCGCTCTGTCGTTAGTTAAGTAACCTAACGGGTGATGACGGGACCCCGTGGCGAATGCGGATGGCATAAGAGGACGTGGTATTTTCGTTGTTTTCTGCAATGATAGGTTTAATGATGGGACGCATTATTATAGTGCAAAGAAAATAAACCAAAGTTTAATCGTTGGAACAAATTTAAAAGAAACCACTCGGTTATTTTAAAAGAGCAGAATTTTTTAATTGCGGAGCTTTAACCACTCCTTTTAAAAAGCTATCAGGTTCCTTCGATTATATCAAGTTCACTACGTTCACGGTTTTTGCCAAAACCATTCGTAGCCATCCGTCATTTCATTTGGGTATTCAGTAGTATTCAAGCTATGTATTTTGGCCAAAGTCAAGGCATAGTGTTTGGTAGCTGCTGGGTATTCATTTGTTGCATAGTTAGATGAGTTAGTTTGGGACAGTCGTATTATCGTTTGACCAAAGTCAGGGGTATGTACGGATGGGTTCAAATTAACCTGAATAATGACGGGTAGAACTTGACATGTGACTTATGACATTTTGACCAAAGCCAAGGTCATAAGAGCATGGGGCAAAAATTTATATCGGGAATTTCAAAATAAACTGAAATTTGCAGTGAGAGCATACCATTTTGGAGTTTGATGAATGTTGGTAGGATTCCTTCAATATTATCATACGATGATATTTTGGATCCCGATCCTACTGTGAGTATATACTACTTATCAGGAGATTCGTCACTTAACGATCAATACTATAAACTAAGTAGGTGCCTAGAAAGGTGTCAACGGGGCTACGCCCCTAGAGAAAAGAGGTTATTTAATTAAGGAACTTCGCGAAAGCGTTGGAAAACCTCCCTCGAAGTATCGACACTGACCTGGCTGAACGGTTAAGCAAGAATTGTACGGTGAGAATAGTCCTGGCTAATTCTTCTTTTATGGTTTGAGGAGGGATTCGAGAAACAGTGGGAGCCATCCTGTTTAGATAAATTAAAAACCACTCTAAACTTGCAAGAGTATCATGCTAAAATGTTTTCTTCTCTCTCTCTTAATTGTAGCGACCTTGTGACCACACATAGGTTAAATCTAGATAATAAATTGACTGAATCTTACTTATATGAATGGCAAAAGTCTGTCCAGATGTCCATTGCCTATGACAAGCTGGACCACCCTATTACTACTTAAGATCCCGCCGTCCCAGGTCCAGTTTCCACTGCGCGGATATAGATATCCGTCAGACAAGGGAAAAAGATAAAGCGAAAACTAAGTGCCTCGTGTTAGCTTCAGTTGATGGTGTATACCAGAAGCAGCACGAGAAGATGGACTTAGTTTCCATCTTTCTCCATAACAAAGATTTATATGGAGAGCAATCTCATATCGCAAGACATGAGACCTCGAACGAATTAATTCAAACGAAGTTGGCTGACGGGTCATCTGTAGGGGACAACGTCCTTATAATGACTAGCTGTATTGATGAGCTCCAGGACCTGGAGACCGCGTTGGGAAACGAGTCAGATACTGACTTGATTCTACAGTCTCTGCCTCCTACCCTGAAGGAAACCAGGGAAGTAGAAGGAAAGAGAAGGGTAAAAGTTTCGGGACTGGATATAGTAAAAGAGGGACGTTCCTATTGTTACAGGAATGAACATTGGCAGAATGATTGCAGGGCTAGCAAAGCCAGTAGCCAGGATTCGAAGCATGTTGTGGCTTCAGCCTCAAGTGTGTTTGTGATAGAGAATTGTATGTCAGTTAACCCTACTTCCTGGGTATTGGATACCGGGTCAGGATCTCACATCTATAATTCGTTACAGGCTCTGAGAAACCGTAGGGTTATCAGGATAGGTGATATGACCCTCACAGTTGCTAACGGAATGAGCATGGACGCTGAATCCGTAGGGGAATATCATCTTGGACTGACAACTGGGCAGATATTAATTCTGCGTAACTGTTTTTATGTACCAGGTACAACTTGTAATATCATATCTGTATCCTTACTTTTTAAGGAAGGATATGATTTTACTTTTATAAGCGATGTGGTTCACATCCACCTAAATCAAGTTATGATTGGGTCAGGTACATTACAAAACGGAATATACGTATTAAGTCAAGCTCAGGTTTTCAATGTCCAGAACACACTTAAAAGAAAGTCTCCAGAAATAAATCAGTCTTTCTTATGGCATTGTAGACTTGGTCAGATCAATGAGAGAAGGTTGACTAAGTTACATAGAGAAGGATATTTGAATCCGTTCGAATATTAATCTTATACTACTTGTGAATCTTGTCTCATAGGAAAGATGACAAAGACTCCGTTTACTGGACACGAGGTAAGAGCAAGCGAGCTCTTGGGACTCGTAAACAGTGACGTGTGCGGTCCAATGTCTACACATGCGCGAGGTGTCCTACTTCATTACTTTTACGGATGATTTCTCTAGGTATGGATATATCTTCTTGATGAAGCATAAATCCGAGGCCTTTGAGAAATTCCAAGAATACAAGTATGAAGTGGAAAAACAAACAGGCAAGAGTATAAAGACACTGAGATCTGATCGAGGTGGTGAATACTTAAGTGCCGAGTTCCTGGGTTACTTAAAAGAGAATGGAATTCTCTCTCAGCTTACTCCTCCATACACACCACAACACAACGGTGTATCGGAAAGGAGGAATCGAACCCTATTAGATATGGTTCGTTCCATGATGAGTAACGCTGAGTTACCGCGATCATTCTAGGGTTATGCGCTAGAATCAGCGGCATATCTTCTAAACAGGGCTCCTACCAAGACTGTGCCTACCACGCCATATCAAGTATGGAATGGAAAGAAACCCCATCTTAAGCATCTGAAGATATGGGGATGTCCAGCTTTTGTTAAAAAGCAGCATGTGGACAAGCTCGAGGCACGATCAGTACAGTGTAAGTTTGTGGGATATCCGAAGAATTCCAAAGGATATTATTTCTATTACGCAGAGGAACAAAATGTTTTTGTTTCTCGTAATGCCCATTTTCTAGAACATCAGTTTGTAGAAAAGGAAACAAGTGGGAGCGAAATAGAACTGGAAGAAATTCCAGAACCACAAACTACTACTGAAAGTATGGTAGAACCTGAGGCTTCAGAAGAAAGGGACATCCCGACGCCACTCCGCAGGAGTAGTAGGCAGCATCATCCGCCCGAGAGATACTACAGTTTTCTCATAGACGGGGATAAAGAGGATTGCACTATTGACTATGATGAGCCTACTAGCTTCCAGCAAGCCATTCAGAACGGTGACTCAGTAAAATGGCTGGATGCAATGCGGACCGAAATGGAGTCCATGTACACTAACAAAGTATGAACTTTGGACATTGCTCCAGATGGGGTAAAACCCGTAGGATGCAAATGGATCTTCAAAAAGAAGATTGGTGTAGATAGACAGGTTGAAACCTATAAGGCTAGACTTGTTGCAAAGGGTTTCCGTCAAAGACCTGGATTGGACTATGACGAAACCTTTTCTCCAGTGGCTATGCTTAAATCTATTCGGGTCCTTCTTGCTATTGCTGCCTTCCACGATTATGAAATCTGGAAGATGGATGTAAAGATGGCCTTTCTAAATGGTAATTTGGAAGAGAACGTCTATATGGATCAGCCAGAGGGATTCATTCAAAGTGGGAGCAGCGGTAAAGTATGCAAGCTGCTTAAGTCCATTTATGGACTAAAGCAGGCATCGCGGAGTTGGAACATCTGTTTTGATGATGCTGTCAAAGAATTCGACTTCATCAAAAATCCAGATGAACCTTGCATATACAGTAAAATTGTAGGGAGAGCTGTTGTATTCCTCGTCTTGTACATGGATGACATTCTCCTAATAGGAAATGATATTCCTATGTTACAGTCAGTCAAAAGATTCTTGTCACATAAATTCTCCATGAAAGACCTGGGTGATGCCACCTATATTCTGGGGATCCGGATCTATCGTGATAGATCAAAGAGGATGTTGGGACTTTCGCAGTCCAGGTATATAGACACCATAGTGAAGAGATTCAAAATGGATGATTCTAAGCGCGGTAACCTACCGGCTTGTCACGGAATCACCCTCTCCAAAGAGATGTCTCCCAAGACTGATTTAGAAAGGGATCGCATGTCGATTATACTCTACACTTCTGCGGTAGGCTCTATAATGTATGCGATGTTATGTACCAGACCAGATGTAGCATACGCATTGAGCGTTGTAAACCGGTATTAGGCAAACCTAGGGGAGAATCACTGGATAGCAGTAAAGAACATTCTCAAGTACCTAAGAAGAACTAAGGAGATGTTCTTAATGTATGGCGGAAAAGACCTCCAGTTGGAGGCCTTTGCCGACTCCGGCTTCCAGTGTGACAAGGATGACTCCAAGTCCATGTCGGGTTATGTCTTTACCCTCAATGGAGGGGCGGTCTGTTGGAAGAGTTCCAAACAAGAGACCGTTGCTGACTCAACGATGGAAGCAAAGTACATAGCTGCTTGCGATGCCGCAAAAGAAGCTGTCTGGATGAAGAAGTTCCTCACAGAACTTCAGGTGGTTCCTACCTGTGTTGATCCAATACCTCTGTATTGTGACAACAACGGCGCTATAGTTTTAGCGAAGGAACCCAGGTACCATCAGAAGTCAAGACACATCTTAAGGCGGTATCACCTGATCAGGAAGATCGTAGATCACCGGGAGATCGAGGTAAAGAGAGTAGAGACGGAGATAACATTGCTGATCCATTCACAAAGGCCCTTCCTCAGACGCAGTTCGAGAGGCTATTCGAGATGATAGGTCTACGATATGCCAGCTCATGGCCCTAGTGCAAGTGGGAGATTGTTAGTGTATATGCCCTAGGGGCCATTATTGTATCATACTAGGTTGTATATTACTTAATGGAAGCTTGAATTATTCACAGTTGTATATAACTGTCTTGCTAAAAATGGTAGTATGCTACTTGGTTTGTGTCTACTTTAATATGTGCATATGTTTCTTGTGACGTATCACTTATACATATTAGTAGAGCCCATAGGATCTTTGCTTGATTACCAGCGTCGTGATGGCAGTCACACTAGTGGGGGCTGGGTAGTCTATAAGCAACATCCTAAACAGGTCCCTGGTCGTTGGATTATCGAGATAGGGCATCGATATTCCGGAGTAGACTAAGTGTGTACGCTTCTTATCCCAGTTGGGGAGATGGTCTGTCCCACAGCCATCAGTACGTCGTACTGGAGATAGTATACAGGTGTTCGTTAGGTTATGGGTACACCGGACAGGACTCGCAGGGAACTGATTGGTTGGTATTATACCCATCGTCAGTTAACAGTTAGCAGGTGACATGAGTACAGTATAGTCCGCAGACTTGACACTGCTACTTCGCCTCGAGTGTGTCCCACTGTTCTTAGATTGCTACCCTACCACGGCTCAAAGGAGTCGTGCAAACAGGTAGCAGTTGGGTGCAGTCCCGAGCACTTGGAGGCAGTGGCGGTTAGAAAGGATTCGTCTCTCCCGGTATTGGGAGTTGATATCGCACTGTGTCAGAGAGCCATTACGCAAAGTCCCTGGCCAAGGCAAACGAGATTTACTGGTAGGTTCCAGTAGTTTCTCAGGGTGTAATGGGCTTCGCTCCGACACGACTTATACAGCTATTAGGGGACTGACGCTTGCCGCCCTCTAGGCTCGATATGCGATAGTCTTAGACGAACAGACCAGACTGTACGGAGATTGTCACATCAGGCTCAGTAGGAGTTCGGATGGTTTTCCTCATCGGCCTTCTTATCGACATCTACCTGGGGACCGTTACGTACAGCTAGTACCGCTTGCGGTCTGTGGTTAAACCCACTGCCAGCGTAGTGTCGAGTCTTTAGAGTCCCACACAGAGAGTTTCCCAGCTCCAGGCGAAACGATGTAGAGGTCGTATGGTTTTACGATAAGGGTTCGGACGCATACGTGTGTTTACGCACGTATGACGTTCGGACAGTTTTTAGTAGTCGGCTTTGGTTTAAGCCAGTTTCTAGTATCAGGTTATTGGATTTATACAGTCTAAAGTTTTTCCGTATTTTCACGGATTGGAGGGGCGTTCTCGTAATTTTCTGGGAAGCTTCTAGAAGCATGGTGACTTGGAGGCTAAGGTGGCATTTGCATTAATTGGATTAGTGAGTCATGTAGTGATTCATGCAATGAGTTAATGATTCATTTAATGATTTATATGACTCATATGATGAATCACTTAGGGTATTAAAGAAACATGATGATGATGCTTTATTTATTATTTACTTAATAATATCATATGTTTCATATATACTAAAATGATTTCATTCATCAAAAGTAATTCACTTCCTCACCTTCTCTCTCCTCAAGCTCTCATTCTTGAAACCCTAACCCTAACCTCTTATGTGTTGAGATCAAAGGTTAGCTAGACTAATACATCCATAACCTCACTCTATATCCCCTAGGTAGCTTAGATTAGCACTTTGAGTAACCTAGTTATCTCAAGTTAGAGATAAAGCTTGGCGTAGGAGCTCTCGGGTGGATCATCTTTGATTCGAGGAGGTCGTTGAGGTGCCGATGTTCCAAGGAGCCTACAAGGAGTGGAGGACCGCGATGAAGACCCGAAGGACAAGTAACGTGAGGTATAACTTCGAATCCGAGTAGTTAAACCTTTTGTAGTTTGCTAGTAACGGTTTAGAAACGATTCATGCGCTCAAGTCCGTATTACGAAACTTTGATAATCGTTTTTCATATATTCCGCCTCCCCGCAAGTTCGTGGGGTGCGTGACATGGACTTACACACATCTATCTGGAAAAGCATTCCTTTATACACAAGAACTATTTATGGCGCGACAGCCATGGAATCTCTCCCATTTCTTGGACCGAATAAATCCGAGCCCGGTTGTTTCCATCTTCCCGTTGGGCTTTCTTCGCTGAGTCCCGGGGACGTCCCAGATCTTATTATAGAACTGGGCTTGTCGAGCGGTTTGTTTGAAGGGTACGCCTTGGCATCTTAATAGCCTTTTCAATCCCTCTGCGTAATATCTAGTCAGACGGATTGGTTGAAGCCTGTCAAACGCAAAATCGACGCTATGCCAGACTTATTTTTCCACTTTGGTCTTCGTAGATTGATAGAAGAGGATCGCCTTTTCACCTCTTTACCTGTGAAGGACGTAGAAAGTTTGCAGTTGTTGTACGCTGTATGTATCAAGCGCATCAAGTTCTTTATAATGCCGTGGCGGAACCATGGTGACTTATAAACTCTGATCGGCTCCAGTAATAGTTTGCGCTGACGAGCGAGTGGAGAACACGGTGTTGACCTCATCCTCAGAGTCACTGCCAAAGACCAAAACAGAATTAAATGGTCCGGGCCGTTGCACTGGGGTTGCCCCGAGTAGACTATTTTCTCATCTTCCTCGGTGTCACTCCCAAAAATCGGGATGGTGGTGACGGCTTTTTGTTTATTCTCGGGCTTATGACATCTTTCCGTGTCTTTGAAGTCTGGTAGGAAATACTTTGCGTCTTCATATTTTCGGACTTCATTTACGGAGAATGGATTTATCTCCCCCGTAACGGTGTACTCGAGGCCGTCTTTGAAATACTTCATACACTGGTGTTGTGTAGAAGGGATGGTGTTGTACTCGTATAACCAAGGCTGGCCGAGCAGGGAGTTGTAGCAAATCTTGGTGTCAATGACATAAAATTTGATGTCAGTGACGAGAAGCCCAAAGCGTAATGTTAATATTACGGACCCGAGCATCCGTGATGACTGCGAGTCAAACCCGGAAATGGTAATTTTGTCCCGGGCCTGATGCTGAACGTTTATGCAGATCTTCTTCAGCACCTTCATGTTGAGAAGATTGACGGAGGACCCGTTGTCGACCAGGATCTTCCCTATCTTGATGTCATGGCAGTACCCGGTGACATATAGAGGACGGTTGTGCTTGCATGTTCCGAGGAGAAGATCTACGTTGCCAAATGTGATGTCAGCTGTATTAACCTCTGCTAGCTCGTCCTTCATCTTTTCTTCTGTAAGGAAAGCTTAGTGCTAATCGGACTCTTATAATGCCCTGATCAGAGAATCTCTTGCCTCTTTGGACAGGAGGAGAGCATCCAGTATGCTCTGTTATGAGGGTATCTTCCTCAAATGTGCCAGGACATTGTAATCCATCTTGTTTTTCTTAGACGGGTCCTTGGCTGCGAGCTCTTTGACGACTCTATCATCGAGGGCAATTTCTTCAAGGACTTTTTCCTTCCCATTGTCTCTTTTGCTCGAACATTTGTTTGTAGGCCCGAGATTCTTTTCAGGCAGCGTACGATTACACAGCTGAATGTTCTCGCAGTTTTTCTTCTCTTCTTCTCTTCCGGAGGTGGATTCTTTGAAGAGAGGGCCGAGGGTTATTTCTTTCTCAGAATTGCTCCCGAATGTAAGAACTTGAGATTTTCTTTTTGTCGAACTGGTATCAACTATATGAAAGTTGCCAGCCATTCCTTCATACTCATATGTCGTGCTTCTTTGCTGTCGACGAGCTTTGCGCTTCATCCGCTTGAAGTGTTGTCAGTGGGCGACGTATCCTTGCCACCACTTCTTGAAGGCATTTCACTCTTCGGTGGGGTGGGTGACCCTCCAATGATATAGGCAATAATTCGGATGTGAAATCTCTCTGTTGAGGTACGTGACCCCGGGAATATTTCCCTTGAGAGATGGCAGCTTCATCCCTATTGACAGGGCTTTGGCGAATTGTTTCTCCGTCTTAAAATAGCTTTTGTTTGCCGCGGGTGTGCTTCGGTCTGGTAGGAGTACTTTGCGAATCCTCCTTACTGCAGCTTTTTCAGCCCGACGCCGACGCTTAGCCTTTTCGTATATGTCCGTTTCACATTTTCGGTCATCTTTACTCTTTTGAAAGGCTTCGTTTAGCAGCCTGTCAATTGGGTCTTCTGGCAGTTCCGGGGATTTTAGCGCCGATCCTGCCCCTAGTTCCTCTGCGCTGTTTTCTGACGCCGAGGGAGCTTCTTCGCCATTCAACGACGAATGAGAAACCATGTGGCAACTTGCTACATAATCTTTGGTTTTTCCCGACGAGCCATTTCCCTCATCATCGTCACTATCTCCGTTCTCAAGTATATGGTTGTGAAACTCTTCGAGAGTGACTGGTGTCTTCGCTTTCTAGTTGTATTCTTCCGGTGCATCAATGTACTTTTGCAGGTCCGTGCGCTTGTCGTTAGGCTGCGCGGGCTTCTTGGTCTTCTTCTTTCCCTTCGAAGACTTTGAAGGCTTGACCTGGGTGTTTTGTCCATCATTAGGAGTTTTCTGTATGGGACACGGTTTTAGCATCCCCTCAATAATCTCGGGCTCCAGCGAGCTTTTCCACATGATCGCCGGATATGCTTGAAGATCCTTCAGCATTCTTTTGGTTTTAGCTGAAAGGACAATTTCCCACGGAGCTTCTTCCATAAATGAGCATGATGCCCCCGGCGTATCCACCTTTTTAGGAGCGTGTCTCTGTGGAGGGTTCACCCTCCAGTTCTTGGAAAGCGCAAATTTTTCCCGTTGATACTGGTTCTCGATCCAATTTTTGAAGACGTAGCAATCTTTAATTGGGTGGCTCACCATTCTGTGATAGGAGCAATAGTTAGGGTTGTTGGCGTCACTAAGCTGCGGTGGACGTTTTAGGTCCGGCAGAGTGATGAGTTTGTTGCGTACTGCCAGTTCGAACAATCTCCTCGTTTTATCACGGTGGAACGAGTAAGCACGTCCTAACTTCTCTTTGAGGGATTGGCGCGGGTGCGCGTTGTTTTGGCGAGTAACTGGTTTTGGGTCACTCGGTTGTTGTTAAGTGTTGGCAACGAAGGCCGCTTTTCCTTTACCCTTTGCATTCCGAGGGTCCATTTTTTAAGGGAAAGGTCCGTGGCCCATCTGGTCCATTTGGGCCAACTTGTCGATCAGAGCCTAGAAGATAGTCGGCTTAAAGAATGTCATAAACTGGGACACAGTCGCCTGAGGATCTAGAGTCCCTATGAACATGCCCACGGCCGGAGCTTCTTCGATGCGTTGTTCGCATTTTGACCATAGGTTCCGCCACCGGATTGCGTATTGAACCCAGGTCTCTCCTGGCTTCACCCTGGCGTTATTAGTGCCGTGATCGGGGTGCGCTCGTTTACGCTGGCGAATCGCTGCGTGAATAGCAATTCCATTTTCGTGAAGGTTTTGACGGAGTCATTTAGGAGCTCTGAGTACCATTCAAACGCCGTCTCGGACAGGCTACCAACGAACTGGCGAATCAGCAATTTGTCGTCGCCTCCAGTATTGCCGCATAAAGCTCTGAACTGAGCGACGTGCTGATGCGGGTTGCCTGTTCCTTTGTACATATGGAATTTGGGGATCGTATATCCCGGCGGGTACTTGATTTGATCGTACCAGCCTGGGTACGGTCTCTCGGTTCTGACGACTTCGCCAGCCGCTTCACTTGCCTGATGAGCTCGTATTTGTTGAGCTATATAATCATCAAGGGCAGCTTTAGAGATTGTTTCCTCCCTGGCTATTGATAAAGCTGGAAGAGGGTTTGATATTTCCCCTCTATCGTCCTCGATGATTATCGGCGGGTCTTTAGCTAGAGGTTCTGGCTGGATCATCATTCCAACCATGTCTTCGAACAGAAGCGCCATCTGTTTTATATTAGCAGCTTGTTCGGTGGCCTCCTTATCTTTTCTTTCCAGCATCCTTCACAGGAACTCTGTATCGGTCTCCTGCTCTTGGCGCTGTTCAGACGCTGCTTTTGGGCTTTCTTTCTGCCCAGTAAGTGCTGCCATTTTCGTCACCATCTTCTGGAGCTTTTGTTGCTGCTCTTGAGCTTTTGTCAACGACCGAGTTTGCGGGCGATGACCCATGGAAGCACGACTCTCCTCTTTTCCAGAAGCCATATAAACCGTGTGCACAATCATGCCCCCAGACTTGGGGCGTTTGGATCCATCACCTTTGGGATTCGTTGCCGGTGGTGGGATTTTCTCCAGCCTCGTCCTTTTGTAGGAGGTTGAAGTTGAAGGAGCCATTGTAACAGGCGCCTGTATGACAGAAGTCCCTAGCTGTATGATGGAGGGATGATTTTTCTCTTGTCGATCCTTCATTTTCTCCGGTTGACGAGAGTAGTTCTTGTTGATCATAGAATCTTGGACTTTCCGTCAGACCCTGTAGATTTGGGAGGATAGCCACTGAGGGGGCTGCTCCGGCTTTGCCCGCGTCATATTTTCAACAGAAAGTGGAGATTTCTTCAACACCGCGGTTGGGGAGTTCTTTCGTACCCTCCTAAGCGGTTCAAAGCTATTCCCGGTTGGAACAGCAGTGTCAACATCCACCATTGGAGCTGGTGGAGTAAGTCCAGAGGGAGAGTTGCCCCTAGCTCGTCTCACTCGGCGCCAGTGGCGAAGTCGAGCGTGCTTTGCCGATGGGACCACCTCAGTTGTGAAAGCGGCTCCATCGTGCCCCTTGCTTTGGTTAGGGGCTGTTGTTAGTGCCAGTCTGTTGAAGACCGACGTCCGTTGAGAGGGAACGACCAATCTTTCGAAGGCCGACTTTCTGGTAGGGAAGCGCTTTTGATGACTTCTCCCGTACCAGGAGTTGGCAGGACTATCCGTTTTGGAATAGTCCCTTCATGTATCGCGAGCCTCTTTGCGGGTCCACTTGAGCTTCGGCTCAGCCTATTGAAGACTTAGGTGGCAAACTTGGACGACCCGTTGAGAGGGGCCGTGGTGGTTGCAAGTCGATCGAAGACCGACTTCTTGGGAGCTTCCTACGGTGGCACTTGGGCGCTGAAGCTTGCTGGCGGGAGCATGGTCCTGAAGAACAATCCAGTGGTGGCTTGAGTCACCTGCCCCACCGGCATAGAAAAGATGGAGGCCGCATTGGGCCCGTATGTCACTCCTCCAGTTGGGGTGGAACGGGAGTTGCTGTTGCAGTTGGTGCAGCTGGAAACCAATGATGTTCACTTCTTCTTTCTGCACAGGAGCAAGACACCAAATCTTATTACCTCAAATCCAAAGGCAACCATAGCAAACCGCGATTTTGTTCGCGAACACGACACATGAAATGTGAAGTGGAAAGAGGAAGAGGTCCCACCAGGCGTGCCAGAATCTGTTCTCCATCGAAAGACGCGACCGGGACGTTGGGACGTCTGGCCTGAATTTTGGGGGCAGATACTATTTGGATTTATCCGTCCATCTCTCCGAAGATACCAAGTTGATTTATGACACCGTATATCGGAGATTTTGACGGATGCGGCCGTTGTAGCAGACTTCATCAGATCCCCCTAGTTTGTGAGGGGTTTTTTGATTGTAGGGACGCTCTTCCCTACAGGCGTAAGCCCCTACAGTTAATTATGTTACCGCATCGTGATAACCACTTTCTCCTGCTTCAGAAGTTCACTTCGTGTCGTGTGTGTTTGTTTTATTTTTGGTTACCCGTGGATTTTATACGGAGACTAATTTATGTCGTCGCCCGTAGGGCGTGGATTAGTCCAAATCCATATATTTTTAGATTTGGGTTTGAGTTGATTTATGGATCGTTGACCTGTTTTGAGATCAAGATCGACTTAAATGTATGTGAGCAGTTGGGGCTTGGTTGGTATTTTGTTAAGGATACGTCAGTCCAATTTGAGACTAAGATCCACTTAACATGGCTTTAGGATCATTTTTTTTCAGATCCAACAAAAAGAGCATTTGGGCTCTATTGTTTTAGTTTAAGGACGTTTCGGTCCGTTATCGCCACTTTGGAGGCGAAGTTCTAGTTTGAGGATATCTCAGTCCGTTGATCACCATTTTGGAGGTGAGATTTTAGTTTAAGGATGTTACGGTCCGTTGATCACCATTTTGGAGGTGGGATTTTAGTTTAAGGACGTCTCGGTCCTTTGATCACCATTTTGGGGGTGAGATTTTAGTTTAAGGACGTTTTGGTCCGTTGATCACCATTTTGGAGGTGAGATTTTAGTTTAAGGACGTCTCGGTCCGTTGATCACCATTTTGGAGGTGAGATTTTAAAGGACGTCTCGGTCCGTTGGTCACGTTGCACGCACGTGTATTTGTTACATGACGGGACAAACAACGATGATATGGGATGCACCCAGTTTTGGGTACAGTCTGATTTGGGGTGTGCACATCAGTTTGGAAGTGCATTAAGAGAAGTTGGTGGTTGTCGGGACCCGCCACCTCTTTGAAGACGTTGAGGAATTACAACGACATATATCAGAGGTGATAAAAGATGTACCCTTAAACCGAATTCCATATTTGAGGGGAAAAGGAGTTAGTGGTAAATCCGGAAATCATTAGCAATATTTTTAGACTAAGATTTCCTCGGAAGGGTGTGGAATGGATACCGTTTTAGATATCATCAGTTGGAAGATCAATAGTCATATTTGGGACTAAGATCGGCTTGGGAAGTCATGAGCACATGGGCTCGGATAGTCTGAATCAAGGAGGTTCTATCCTTAGGGACCTAGCTAATTTGGGCTTGGTCCATTCAGTTTTTTTTGTTGAAAAGTGCCAAGCACTTGTTTGGGCTCTATATAATCAGTCCCCTTTTTTGTACAAAGTGTGCTGAGCACTTATATATGTTTTGACGCTCACATATAATCACGTGGGCATTTAGTCATGGGGATTGCCCAATAAGTGTTAAACACTTTACCCCTTTTTGTCTTTATATGGGGTGCTAGGCACTCTTTATGGTGCCCACGTGAGGCGCTAGGCGCTTCCTAGTGAGTGCTAAGCACTCCTCCATTCTGTGGCGCCCACGTGAGAGACGATTGAGGTGCTAGGCGGTTGGCGCCGCTCATTGAGTGCTAAGCACTCTTTCTTCTGTGGCGCCCACGTGAAGAGCATGTGAGGCACTGGGCGCTGAGCGCCGCTCATTGAGTGCTAAGCACTCTTTTTGTTCTGTGGCATCCACGTGAGGCGCTGGGCGCCGCTCATTGAGTACTAAGCACTCTCCTTTTTTTGTGGCTCCCATGTGAGGGGCACGTGAGGCGCTGGCGCCGTTCATTGAGTGCTAAGCACTATTTTCTCTGTGGCACCCATGTAAGGGGCACATGGGACGCTGGGCGCTGAGCGCCGCTTAGTTGAGTGCTAAGCGCTCTTTTCTCTGTGGCGCCCACGTGAGGGGCACATGAGGCGCCGGGCGCTAGGTTTTTCCTTATATACTTTGTTTTCAGGAATTCGATTTCCTAGTTCTTTTCTGAATTTTTGATCCTCAAGAACAAGTTCTTCCCGATGAGAATTAAATTCTCAACTTGTGGGAGACTTGTCTTGTGGATCTCAGATTCAGAGAAAGAACTAAGTTCTTTTAAAAGGGTTAAACCCTTCAATAGGTAAATGAGATGCTTTGATCCCTCTTCTTTTTATTTACCTAGAGTTTTTTTCTTAGAAGGGAGATCTTCTTCTTTGTTCCATTTTGAAGCTTTCTGCTTTGTTTTTAGAAGCTTATGAGAGGTTCCTCCTTTTTAGACTTGAAGTCTTGGATCCTTTATATAGTAGAGACAAGTGTGTTGATTAGTTGAAGAAATCTCTCATTAAGAGATCCTAATTGATTTGGGGATTTTTACCCACTATTGGATCTTTGATCCAAGGGTTTCTGTTTTACAGAACAAGATTGAGAAAATATTTTCCCTTGCACAGAATTTATTCTCTAAAATGGTGATTTTTTAATCACTGTTGGATTTTTAATCCACTGGTTCTCTGTTTTACAGAGAGCAATCTTTCTTGTTTAGAAAAATTGAGAGAATATATTCCAAAACTAAAATTTTATTCTATAATCTAATTTGGGTAATATGTTTTCCTGACAGAACTTAATTCTGTATTTATGATGATTTATCATCTCCATTGGATTTTTGATCTAACGGCTCTGTTTAACAGAGAGTAGAATTTAACTCTACCTGGGTGCCGGCGCTCACGTGTTGTGCACATGGGCGCTAATTAAAGTTTTAATTCCTTCCTGTGCTTTGCACATTAGCGCCCACGTGAGGAGCACGTGCGGCGCCAATATAAGAGTTTTTAACTCTGGCGCTGGCGCCCTCGTGGAAGGCACGTGAGGCGCCGCCTTTTAAATTTTGAACAGAGTTTTGCTCTTTTGTTGGGGGAAACAGAGGCCACCGAGAAGCTTTCCTGCTCGGTCCATTCCTAACGGGTAGATTTCTACCCATCTACGCTAAGAATCAAAAGCTCTCCTCACGAGGCCACCGAGCAGCTTCCTTGCTCGGTCCATCCCTGGCGGGTAGATTCATACCCATCCATGCTAAGGATCTAAAGCCCTCCTCATGAGACCATCGAGCAGCTTCCCTGCCTGGTCTATCCCTAACGGGTAGATTCCTACCGGGTAGATTCCTAAAGATCTAAAGCCCTCCTCACGAGGTCACCGAGAAGTTTTCCTGCCCGGTTCATCCCTAGCGGGTAGATTCCTACCCATCCACGCTAAGGATCTAAAGCCTTCCTCACGAGGCCACCTAGCATCTTCCCTTTTCGGTCCATCCCTAGCGGGTAGATTCCTATCCATCTACGCTAAGGATCTAAAGCCCTCCTCACGAGGCCACCGAGCAGCTTCCCTGCCTGGTCCATCCCTAGCGGGTAGATTCCTACCCATCCACGCTAAAGATCTAAAGCCCTACCGACGAGGACACCGAGCAGCTTCCCTGCTCGGCTAATCTCCGAGGGGTAGATTCCTGCCCTACGGAGATACGAGTCTAGAAACCGCATCAAGGAGGAATCAGTCAATGCCGACCTATTCTAACTTGGCTGTTTTACAACTCGTGCTAAGGGACGTGATCGTCAACCCGACTCTGAGGAATGGACTGATACCGACCTTCCTACACTTGGATATCTTTTGATTCATTCTAAATGAACGATCGTTATCTCGACTCCGGGGAGCGAGAGGGTACCGACCTTCTTACATTTGGAAATTAACCGACTCAAACTCGACGTGCGATCGTCATCTAAAAAGCAGGGCATCGACCTACGGCCTACCACTCGAGTCGAGGAAAAGACAGACGAATTGAAGTACTCACGCAGAAAGCACACAGTCATGCAGAGGAAAATAAGCTCAGCTTTATTTATATTCCGGAAATTTTTACAAGATATTCTGGGCTCTCCAGCCTTACAAAACGCCCGGAGGCTTACAAAACTTTCAAGAAAAGAAGAAAAAGGTAGGAAATCTTAGGCCGCAGGCTCGCGAAGGATCTCGCCCTGCTCGACGCCAGCACCGGGAACCAAAACGGCGACCTCTGGGTCGGCGCATCCACTGACAGACTCACCCCTGGCGCTTCCACTGACAGCCTCACCTCCGGAGGCATCCCCGGCAGCTTCCACTTGCGGCGCATCCTCGGAGAGAGGGTACTGGACCCGGAGCTCACTGTCAGTGAAACCCGGCATCAACGTCTTGACGGCGTCGAAAGCCTGGTGCTAAACAAAGGCCGAGGCATCGGCGAGGTCGGCGTAGAACTGGTTCGACGCCTTATACCTCTCCACGAACTTTGAAGCTCGGAGATCGGCGAGCTTCACCGCATCGAGCGCCGCCTGGGTGTCTTTCTTGCAGGCATCCTTCGACTTCTTCATCGTGGCGTAGAGCTTGCTAACCTCCTCCAATTTAGCCTGGATGGCCTTGTTGGACTCACTCAGAAGTCGGTGAGACTCCTTACGCTTGGAGTTCGTCAACTCCTCGGTGACCACCCAGGCTTCGAGTGTTGCTATCCTTTCTTTCGCCTGTTGCAGCTCCAGACGCAGTTTCTCCTCCCGAGAGGACGATTCGTCCGCCTTCCTTATGGCTGGGGCAATCTCCTCGGATTCCATATTGACGATGAGGGCGCAGTGTTGGAGGATCTGAGGAGAGCAGCAAAAGCAATTAAAAGTGTTCAAATTGAGGAAAAATACTTAATAAAATTCTTAAAGGAAAATGGATACCGACCTGAACTGCCTCCTGAGCGATGGCGACCACTTAGGCCTTTAGGGTCCCCCGAGGAATTTTTCTCCCGGCTGATCGCAACATGTCGGAGAGTAGGCTGTCGGCGATGGAAAGCCCCGAGGGCACCTCAAAATAGACGTCCCCCTCTTTCATGAGGATCCTGGCGGATGGTGAGCGAGAGATCGTCCTTTTGTGCCTCTTGAGAGGGGCCTCGGTGGGTTCGGCTTCGTCCTCCACCTCCCTCGCCCGGGACTCCGGTCCCCATGCATGCTTCTGGGTCTCCTCGTGGCGGACTTCCAGGGCTCGGGACGCACCGGAAGGCTTCGCCAGTGGAGTTGGTTTCTAAGCAGAGCTCGGACCTGGACGGGAGGAGCTTGCGACCTGGGTCTTCTTTCTTGCCTTTGCGGCCATGGTAGCTAAGAATTTGGAGCGGTCCATTTGCTATGCAGAGAGGAGAAAACACGAAAGAGAGTTAGCGACGCTGAAAAGGGCAAGTAAAATCTATTAAAGTCTAAATAGATCGTCTAAAGACCTAACTTACCCAAGAAACGTGTGGGGCTGAGCCCGGCCCAGCTAAGAGGCTGCTCGGAAAGCAGGACGTCGACCCGCTGGATCGGTTCCTACATGGATACCGCCCTCATCTCAGGTGAGGGCGATTGCTTCGCCCTCGGGAAATCGGCCCTACGCCACCGTGTAGGCACATGCTAATCCTCGTCGTCGAGTGGCCCGACGAATATGAACTTCTCCTTTCATTCGTGAATGGAAGAAGGGACGACTACTATCCCCGACCCAGCCACCCCGCCCTTACGTTTTTCGAAAGAAAATTGTAACAACCGAGTTCAGTTATACCAATTTTTGTCTGTATTTATTATCTGGGGTATTTTTTTTATTGATTTATCTTGTTTGGGTGCGAATGGTAGTTTACACTTTTACATTACATTTGACCCGACCCGCTTGCTTGAACTAGTTGATTTATATTCATAGACTACCCTGACTTGTTTAATAGACACGTGCATCTCATGGATACTGCATTTTAACATTTCACCTAGCATCACATATTTTACATATAACATTTTTAGATCACGTAAAATAAATTAAAATTGCATTTCATAGCCTGCATGATACCCCTAACCCTGTGGTAGCGTCCGCGCATCGTGTTCTCGTCCCGTTCAGTGAAACGGACGTGTTTGGACAGCTACACGCACGTACGTGCGTCCGTTCTTAGGGGTATGCATTTTGTTACCTAATCATTCATTCTAATGTTTGGAGGTTGCATAAAATTTTCGTATTTCAAATCTGAAATTTTGGACCCGACCCGGACGCATTTTGAAATACTTTAATATCCCGCCTAAAATTCAATTATTTAATTTGTTTAAATCTAATTCCAATTTTTTAAAAACAGCCTAAGATTTCTCAGCCAACGAAATATTTTCTTCAAAATATAAAAATCTTTTTAAATTTTCTTAAACCCTTTCCTTAACCAATTCCCTCAACTCTCGTTCTTTCTCTTTCTGGCCCCACCGATGCGAGCCAATCAAATCCCTCCTTTCCATTGCGCCGGGCCCCACTAGAATCTCTCTCTCTTCCTTTCCTCTTCTCTTTCTCTCTCCCCGGCGCAACTGCCTCTCTCTCTCTCTCCACTTTCTCTCTCCTCTCGCGCTCTCTCTCTCATCTCGCGAACACTGTTCGCTTCTCGATTCTGGTCAACGCCTCCCCGCTACGCTCACCTCCCTTCATTCTTTTCTTTCTTCTTCTGTTTTAAAAACCCGGCACCATCTCCTCCTTCGAAAACCCATCGCCGCTTCCTCAAACCCTAACCCTAACTCTTATGCCCTATTTCCTTTGCTCCTCAACCCTCGTCAACACCTTCCTCATCTCCTCGTCACCCTCATCTCCATCATCTCCTTCTTCTTCTTTCTTCCTCGAGTAACCCCACTGCACCCAAAGAAACCCCGAGAACCCTTTAAACCCGGCACCACCACCTCATCTCGCCATCATCATCTTCTTCCTCTTCTTTCTTCTCTCCTTCCTCCTCTGTCTCCCCCTTCACAGATCCCAACTCACCCTACACCAAGAAAAACCCTAGCCGCCAAGATCCCTGCACACCCAAACCCTAGCCGGAACCGCAGCCTCTACCCTTCGCCGGCAACCCCTCATCGTTGTCGCCTCTTGCCGACTCCCCTGGAATCCCAGAGCACCTAACCACAGTAAGATCTTCCCTTGTTCTCTTCTTCACTTTCTTTATGCATTTCTTTCTTTATGTGTTCACTGTTCTTTTGTTCGTCAAAATCCGGCCGTGCCGTCGACGATCACGACGACCCAGCAAGCATCTTTGACCCGTGTGATCCCTTTGTGCGTTGTTTGGATTCGTTCCATGCACCGTGCGCGCGTCGCGACTTTTCCCACCGACATGTGACGTTCCGTATACCTGTTTCTTGATCTGTCGAGGCAAGTAAAACTTGCTACATGCTATTTATATTATTTCATATTTATTTAGATATATATTAAGCATGAAGTTTGAATTTAGTGCCCTATATTACATTTTACCATTCGATGTCCCGTTTATATCATTTTAGAGTTAATTATGAAAACATACCTGGTTGCATGTTAGATTACAATATTTTGTGCCCACGTCCATATTTATATCATAGTGCTTGGTTGCATAGCCCATAGTACCATTTAAATAGTTTATAACCTTTCAAACATCTGTTTGCATCCATCTCGTTTAGTATACATATTATTGCATCCATAGATCACTTGAATGTATAACATTGAAATATTAACATTCCACATTTGATAAATTGTAGTTTAATTAGTATTGGAACTTTAACTTTAACCCTAATCATAACTGTGCATCTATATGCCTTATTCTGTACCTGATTGCATATCACATTACAATGTTCCATTAGTACCCCATGCTTGTTTTATATACCCATGCTTATGTTAGTTTGATTATGAGCACCCACATGACATTTTGTGCACTCCTTACATGACTTGTTATACCTACTATTTGACACGACATGGTACCGTGCACCTCTTGACATGACATGATACTTATATACTACCTGACTTGACCTGATGTACCATGGCTTTACCTGTTACCTGATTTTGTGACTAATGCTAACAAACCTGACCTGTTGTCCTTACGGACATTTCCTGTTGTCTATCCAGACAAACCTGTGCCTGCCTGATCCTGTGTTGGCATTAGCTCCAGATTATTTAACACCTGACTTGAACACATATAACTTGGGGGTATGGTGAAATCAATGATGAAACATGACTTGTAACTCGACAGTTCGACACCTTTTCTGATCAGTCTTACGGGCTAGGCCAGCCCCGGAGTGATGCTGCTGACATCACTCGTCATTACCTACCACCCTACTGTCTTGCGGCACGTCTCGGATTCAGCCCGAGAGTCATAGACCGTGATCCCAGGCACGCACGGGATACTATTGAGTTACATCGATGATTCATCAAATTGATTTCAAATACTTGAGAGTAGTTAACACAGTAGACCAGTTTTAGATTACTCACTGCACACTACCCTTCACTGTCCTAATTCATATTGCTGTTACACCTGTTTTACCATTTATGATTATACCTGCATGTCGTGCTACCCTGTTTATATATTATTGCTTGATGTTATGACGCACCGACGTCTGGGTTTTGCATGGCCCAGATTCTTTACCTGCACTACAGGCCGAGCAGGAATACTTCAGTCAGCAGGCCGAGTAGTGAGGACTCGTTAGTAGTTAGTTCTTTTGCTTTTGGTATTTTTCATTCCTGATGTGAGCCCGCATTATGGGACATACATTCTAGTTATTCTTGTATTGGATCTTCTGCTTCGGCATTATTTTATTCTTGATTCGTTTTATTCTGGCTTATGGACATGTGTTAGATAGTTTATTTTGTTCTTGATATCTCTACAGCCGTAATGTGACCGTGGAAGGATATTTCCTATCCACAGATAGCATGGTTGGCTATGTTACGTGCCCATCTTAGCGTACTCTAGGAAGCGGGGCGTGATATGGTTCTTTTGGTATCAGAGCCATAGGTTATAGGTTAATCGGGTTTGATTCTTTTGTAGTTGGGTATTTGGACCCAATACACGAATCAGAATACTCGGGATTAGGAAACATGTCCTGCCACCTTACCATCTTACCATTTTTTGAATCTTAACTTCCTCCTGATCCTACTTTTACGATATGCAAACCTCCTTTACATATCGACTGGAAACCTGGTTTCCTTTAGATTATCTCTAGAACTTAGGCGACTTGGGTGGAGTTATGTGATTGTAGGTATGATACCGCGGCATGGTTATAATGCGGTACTCTATTTAAGTAATTTGGAGTTCTAGCCTTAATTCATATCCTTGATCTATAATTGGAATCTGTTATTATGCTAATCTTTTTGGTGCTTTGATTTCAGGAACATGGCAGACAAGAATCTGAAAATGTACAAAGGCGTGTTGACGAAGCCGCTATGCTTGGAGTAATACGTGGGATGTTGGAGAACCAAAAGCGACATACCGAGCTGATCCAGCAGTAAGCTGAATCTTCTCAGGAAGGTTTGCGGACCGTTCAGCAGTCCGTGAGCAATGTTATGGCCAGACCAGTGGATCGTGTGGGTACCGTGGCGGATTTCAGGAGACTGGGTCCGTCTGTTTTTATTGGCTTGGAGAAGCCGTTGCCAGCGGAGCAGTGGTTGGTTGACACGGAGAATTTACTCATTGCATCTCAGATCCCAGATGATAAGAGGGTGGATGTGGTACGCATCCAGTTGGTAGACTACGCCCGTGAATGGTGGCTTGTGGAAGAGACCCGCTTGCCCAAGCCGATCAGTTGGGCTGATTTTTCGAAGAGTTTCTTGGAGAAGTTCTTCTCGCGGACTGCACGGGAGGAAATGGAAGAAAAGTTCGTCAGTTTGAAGCAGAACGGTGCACATGTAGATATACATGCAGCTGAGTGGACGCGGCTCAGTAGATTCGCTGGACCTTTGGTTGCCAACGATGCTGATAGGGCAAGGAGGTTCATGCGCAGTTTGGATGTGGACATCCAGAGGCAGATTGTCTCCCTGGGTTTGACCACTTTCTCACAAGTACTTACAGCAGCCCGAGAGCAGCAGAACCTATCTATGAAGATCGGGAGTACACAGTAGCCAGCAGTTACAGTACGGAAGCCGGCATTTTCACCAAACCGAGCACATGGATGCAGAGGTATTCCGGTGGACAGGCGTGGCGTTGTACCAATGAAGAAACCAGTTTTGCCCGAGCAAAAAGGAAGGGTGTTGTGCGATTACTGCCAACGACTGGGTCATTATCGAAGAGATTGTCTTATTTGCGGATCAGCTGATCACACCATTGATACTTGTCCGTCGAAGCTACGGTTGAAGGAAGATACTCAGAAGCCACCGCAGAGACAGTTTCAGGAGCAGAAGCTGATAACTCAGGGACCCAATCAAGCTCGAGCCTTTACCCTGACGGCTGAAGAGGCTAAAGCTTCAGAAGAAGTCGTTTCAGGTACCCTACTTGTTCATGGTTTTCTCGTAGTAGCGTTATTCAATTCTAGTGCATCCCATTGATTTATGTCGTCCAAATTTATTAATATACACTCGATGATTTGCACGGCCCTGTTTAGTTATTGGGACATACACACTGGGAATGGGAAAATCATAACTAATAGAGGGTATAAGGTTTGTTTTGTTGTTGTTAGCGGACGGGAGCTATTTGCAGATTTCTTGATGATTGTTACCGGCAGTTAGGAAGTCATCTTGGAAATGGATTTTTGGCACTTTCCACACTCACATTGAGTGTAGAGCAAAGAAAGTGAATTTCCAGATTCCCGGACATCCAGAGGATGTTTGGTGTTAGCAGTTCTGTCGAGCCAGTCGAGTTTAAGGCTAGGCCGACAAATAGTGTTCTTTCATCGATGGAGATTGCTAAAGATGAAGCGCCAGCTGTTGTTCGAGATTTCATGGACGTATTCGAGGACATATCAAGTTTACCGCCGAAGCGAGACGTAGAGTTCGCGATTGATTTTGTTCCTGGTGCAGCGCCAGTTTCTAAAGCATACTATCCAATGGCACCAATGTAGTTGGAAGAAATTAAGAAGCAGGTTACTGAATTACTTGAGAAGGGTTGGATTTGAAGCAGTAACTCTTATTAGGGAGCTCCAGTTCTTCTAGTAAATAAGAAAGATGGCACAAGGAGGATGTGCATCGATTATCGAGAATTAAACCGGGTGACTATTAAGAACAAGTACCCGATCTCTCGCATTGGCGAATTGTTCGAGCAGCTTTGTGGCGCGAGGGTATTCTCGAAACTGGATTTGCGATCCGGATATCATCAGTCCGAGTTAAAACAGAAGATATTTTCAAGACGGCGTTCCGAACTTGGTATGGACATTACGAGTATTTAGTGATGCCCTTCGGAGTAACGAACGCACCGGCGATATTTATGGACTCGATGAACCGAATCTTTCTACCATTCTTGGACCATATTATAGTGGTGTTTATTGATGATATTCTGGTCTACTTCAAAACTATTGAAGAGCGTGCAGAACACTTAAAGAACGCACTGCAGACATTGAGGCAAGAAAAATTATATGCAAAGATGAGCAAGTGCGAGTTTTGGCTTGAAGAAGTGAAGTTTTTGGGACATGTCGTGTTTGGAGGTGGAATCGCCGTTGATCCCGAAAAGATTGCAGCAGTTCGAAATTGGCCGATTCCGAAGAACGTTGCAGAGATCAGAAGCTTTCTTGGACTTGCCGGGTATTACAGATATTCGTGAAGAAATTATGAAGGAGGCACACAGTTCAGCATATTCCGTACATCCAGGAGGCACGAAGATGTACCGAGATATACGACAGCATTTCTGGTGGGAAGGCATGAAACAGGAGATTGCCCGCTTTGTAGCGAAGTGCCTGGTGTCGGCAAGTTAAGGCTGAACATCAAAAGGTTGCCGGTTTATTGCAACCACTTCCGATTCCTCAATGGAAGTGGGAACATATAACCATGGAATTCGTGACGGCTTTACCGCGGAGTCCAAAAAGCAACAATGCAGTTTGAGTAATTGTTGATCGATAGACCAAGGCATCTCATTTCATCCCTTTTCGAGTTGGTCAATCAACAGAAACTTTGGCAGAACGGTACATACAGGAGATTGTAAGATTGCATGGAGTACCGGTGAGTATCGTGTTCGACCGTGACACTCGTTTCTTATCACACTTTTGGAGGAGCTTACAAGAAAGTTTGGGGACTCGATTGAAATTTAGTATAGCTTATCATCTTCAGATAGACGACCAATCGGAGAGAACGATCCAAACTCTTGAAGACATGTTGAGAGCTTGCATGTTAGACTTCAAGGGTTCATGGGAGGATCATCTACACTTAGTGGAGTTTTCTTACAACAACAGTTTCCAGCTGTTTATTCAGATGGCTCCATTCGAAACTTTATATGGTCGCAAGTGTCGTTCGCCTGTTTGTTGGGACGATATTGGCGAACGAAGATTGTTGGGACCGGATTTGATCGTGCAAATAGTTGAGAAGGTTAACACTATTCGGAATCATATGAAAGCAGCACAAGACCGACAGAAGAGTTAGGCAGATACGTCGAGAAGACCTCTAGAGTTCGCCGTGGGTGATTTGGTATTCTTGAAGATATTACCGACTAGAGGAGTGATTGTTTCGGAAGTCGAGGAAAGCTCAGTCCTCGATTCATCGGACCTTTTGAGATTTTAGAGCGTGTTGGTGAAGTAGTGTATCGATTGGCGTTGCCGCAATCCTTGGCGAATGTTCATGACGTGTTTCATATATCTCAACTCCGTAAATATGTTCGAGATGAAACACACGTGCTGGATCATTCGGAGCTGACCGTCCGAGAAGACTTGACTTTTAAGGAGCGACCGATGTCGATTGTGGATCGAAGAGAAAAAGTTCTTAAGAACAAAGTTATCCCTCTTGTGCTTGTTTCTTAGGGTAATCGCTCACATGGAGAATCAACTTGAGAATGAGAAGATAAAATCCGGCAGAAGTTTCCCCATCTATTCTTGTAGTTTGTTGGTCGTTTATCCTTTCTTGTTCATGGAATTTTGAGGACGAAATTCTTTTTTTAGTTGGGTATAATGTAACAACCGAGTTCAGTTATACCAATTTTTGTCCGTATTTATTATCTGGGGTATTTTTTTTTATTGATTTATCTTATTTGGGTGGGAATGGTGGTTTACACTTTTACATTACATTCGACCAGACCCGCTTACTTGAACTGGTTGATTTATATTTATAGACAACCCTGACTGGTTTAATAGACACGTGCATCTCATGGATACTGCATTTTAACATTTCACCTAGCATCGCGTATTTTACATATAACATTTTTAGATCACGTAAAATAAATTAAAATTGCATTTCATAGTCTGCATGATACCCCTAACCCTTTGGTAGCGTCCGTGCATCGTGTTCTCGTCCCGTTCAGTGAAACGGACGTGTTTGGACAGCTACACGCACGTCCGTTCTTGGGGGTATGCATTTTCGTTACCTAATCTTTCATTCTAAGTTTTGGAGGTTGCATAAAATTTTCGTATTTCAAATCTGAAATTTTGGACCCGACCCGGGCGCATTTTGAAATTTTTTAATATCTCGCCTAAAATTCAATTATTTAATTTGTTTAAAATCTAATTCCAATTTTTTAAAAACAGCTTAAGATTTCTCAGCCAACGAAATATTTTCTTCAAAATATAAAAATCTTTTTAAATTTTCTTAAACCCTTTCCTTAACCAATTCCCTCAACTCTCTTTCTTTCTCTTTCTGGCCCCAACGATGTGAGCCAATTAAATCCCTCCTTTCCATTGTGTCGGGCCCCACTAGAATCTCTCTCTCTCTTCCTTTCTTCTTCTCTTTCTCTCTCCCCGGCGCAACTGCCTCTCTCTCTCTCTCCACTTTCTCTTTCCTCTCGCGCTCTCTCTCTCTCTCATCTCGCAAACACTGTTCACTTCTCGATTCTGGTCACCGCCTCCCCGCTACGCTCACCTCCCTTCATTCTTTTCTTTCTTCTTCTGTTTTAAAAACCCGGCGCCATCTCCTCCTTCGAAAACCCATCGCCGCTTCCTCAAACCCTAACCCTAACTCCTCTGCCCTATTTCCTTTGCTCCTCAACCCTCGTCAACACCTTCCTCATCTCCTCGTCACCCTCATCTCCATCATCTCCTTCTTCTTCTTTCTTCCTCGAGTAACCCCACTGCACCCAAAGAAACCCCGAGAACCCTTTAAACCCGACACCACCACCTCATCTCGCCATCATCATCTTCTTCCTCTTCTCTCTTCTCTCCTTCCTCCTCTGTCTCCCCCACCCTTCACAGATCCCTACTCACCCTACACCAAGAAAAACCCTAGCCTCCAAGATCCCTGCACACCCAAACCCTAGCCGGAACCGCAGCCTCTACCCTTCGCTAGCAATCCCTCGTCGTCGTCGCCCCTTGCCGACTCCCCTGGAATCCCAGAGCACCTAACCACAGTAAGATCTTCCCTTCTTCTCTTCTTCACTTTCTTTATGCATTTCTTTCTTTATGTGTTCACTGTTCTTTTGTTCGTCAGAATCCGGCCGTGCCGTCGACGATCACGACGACCCAGCAAGTATCTTTGACCCGTGTGATCCCTTTGTGCGTTGTTTGGATTCGTTCCGTGTACCGTGCACGCGTCGCGACTTTTCCCGCCGACGTGTGACGTTCCGTATACCCATTTCTTGATCTGTCGAGGCAAGTAAAACTTGCTACATGCTATTTATATTATTTCATATTTATTTAGATATATATTAAGCATGAAGTTTGAATTTATTGCCCTATATTACATTTTACCATTCGATGTCCCGTTTATATCATTTTAGAGTTAATTATGAAAACATATCTGGTTGCATGTTAGATTACAATATTGTGTGCCCACGTCCATATTTATATCATAGTGCTTGATTGCATAGCCCATAGTACCATTTAAATAGTTTATAACCTTTCAAACACCCGTTTGCGTCCATCTCGTCTAGTATACATATTATTGCATCCATAGATCACTTGAATGTATAATATTGAAATATTAACATTCCACATTTGATAAATTGTAGTTTAATTAGTATTGGAACTTTAACTTTAACCTTAATCATAACTGTGCATCTATATGCCTTAATCTGTACCTGATTGCATATCACATTACAATGTTCCATTTTATTGTTCCATTAGTACCCCATGCTTGTTTTGTATACCCATGTTTATGTTAGCTTGATTATGAGCACCCATATGACATTTTGTGCACCCCTTACATGACTTGTTACACCTACTACTTGACACGATATGGTACCGTGCATCTCTTGACATGACATGATACCTATATACTACCTGACTTGACCTGATGTACCATGGCTTTACCTGTTACCTGATCTTGTGACTAATGCTAACAAACCTGACATGTTGTCCTTACGGACATTTCCTGTTGTCTATCCAGACAAAGCTGTACCTGCCTGATCCTGTGTTGGCATTAGCTCCAGATTATTTAACACCTGACTTGAACACATATAACTTGGGGGTATGGGGAAATCAATGATGAAACCTGACTTGTAACTCGACAGTTCGACACCTTTTTCTGATCAGTCTTACGGGCTAGGCCAGCCCCGGGATGATGCTGCTGACATCACTCGTCATTACCTACCACCCTTTACTGTCTTGCGGCACGTCTCGGATTCAGCCCGAGAGTCATAGACCGTGATCCCGGGCACGCACGGGATACTATTGAGTTATATCGATGATTCATCAAATTGATTTCAAATACTCGAGAGTAGTTAACACAGTAGACTAGTTTTAGATTACTCACTGCACACTACCCTTCACTGTCCTAATTTATATTGTTGTTATACCTGTTTTACCATTTATGATTATACCTGCATGTCTTGCTACCCTGTTTATATATTATTGCTTGATGTTATGACGCACTGACGTCTGGGTTTTGCATGGCCCAGATTCTTTACCTGCACTACAGGCCGAGCAGGAATACTTCAGTTAGCAGGCTGAGCAGTGAGGACTCGTTACTAGTTAGTTCTTTTACTTTCGGTATTTTTTATTCCTGATGTGAGCCCGCATTATGGGACATACATTCCAGTTATTCTTGTATTGGATCTTTTGCTTTCGCATTATTTTATTCTTGATTCGTTTTATTCTGGCTTATAGACATGTGTTAGATAGTTTATTTTGTTCTTGATATCTCTACAGCCGTAATGTGACTGTGGAAGGATATTTCATATCCACAGGTTGCATGGTTGGCTATGTCACGTGCCCATCTTAGCATACTCTGGGAAGCGGGGTGTGACAAAAATACACCCAGCTCGGCTCATCCTTGCTGGTGCCGAGTTGATTCTTATAACAGAGAAAGAAGACTAGGAGGGTCAAACTAAAAGGGATATTTTCAAGTTTCAACCGGACCAGAAACTCCAGAAGGATTCTCTACGAGTTCGGCGCTAGCTGGCCCGGGGTATGATGGAAGCAACGAAGCACCCCACATACCTCGGTTGGGAAGGGCAGACGCATTCCCGCCCGGAATGCTTCCAAATACAAGGCAATCTCCTAGCCTTGCACCTGGTCTGCCCGCTCACCCTCTATGGCTAAACGAAGAGAATAGTTAGAGGGGATATGGAATTGAGCCCGGATCTCGGCAAGCTCATCCACATTCCTCAAGATGGAGGACGCATCGCGGGCGTTCCCGATGCGCATCTTGGGAGCCCTTATTACCGCCCAACGGCGGGTGATGGGGACGGCTCTGACTCTCGGATGCGAACCCGACACAGTGGACGAAGAAGAACAAGACAAACTCTCTTGGCTATCTGAAATCGAAGAGGTGGAAGACCCTATGGACGCAGCTCAAACAACTGGAGCCTCGTCATCTGACTCTACCCTAACTATCTTTACAGACTTCTTAGATGAAGACATCTATCCTGACTCAAATGAATGGGCTGGCCGAGGAAAAAGCACGGGTGATCCGATCTAAAAGGATGAAGCGCCATGCAATCTTTGACAACGAGGATGAATTATTGTGGAAGTGTTGTCCCGGGGGTCCCCTTCTATTTATGCACTCCACAAAAAGTATCCAACGGCCCAGATCAATTCCCGCCAAGACGTCGCGCCTTTTGCCGGGCTTTCATTACTGGGATTAATCAGATATATGATATTGAAAGTGACAAGTATGTTGATCTCTTTTGCATTCTAGTTTAATTATCTATTTCTTTTGCTTTTAATTTTGGTCCCTGACCATCACTACGTGGGGTGTAAGCTTTTTTCAATAGAGTCCATGGAAATTGATTTATAAATGGATAAATTTTACCGAGGACGGCATGGATTAATACATAAAAGGTGCCAAGGACTTGCTACCCTAGCATAAAATCTCAAATACATAAGACTCATTCAGCTAGCTAATTATTCTAAATTTACAGGGTGAACAAGCCGTATTTGCCTCTAGCCGCAGGAAAGTTATCGGTTCGGTGGGCATGGGCTCTGGTGCTATTTTTTGCAGCTGTAGGCATCTCAATAGTTGCATTGAACTCTGGGCCATTCCTTACTTTTCTCTATGGTCTGGTGCTTGCTCTTGGTAATATGTATTCCGCTCCTCCATTTAGAGTGAGGAAATCTTCTTCCACAGCAGGCTTTTGTATTGTCGCGGTATGTTATAACTTCTCTTTCTTTCGTTCTTCATGTATTTACTAATATTTTTCTATAATAATATTTAAGCAATCACCACAAACACACACACATATTTACATGCTGCTTTTTTCATGGGCTGCTAAACTTTTTTTATAAAAAAAATTAACTAATAACCATCATGAGCATTTAAATTACCATAAACCATAACAAATACAATGATTTATTTTTCTTCTTGAAAATATATATATATTTTTTGTTTAAAAAATATTGCTGTAACTTAAATATTTGTGAAATTTATTATTAACAAATTTGAGTTTACACCAAAATTTGATTCAGACCTTTTATAACAAATTTGATTTGTATGTCATAAAATTTAATTAACGTCTGTAATGATCTATTTATATTGAATTGATTTTCTTTTGTTTCATAACTATTTCCACATAACATGACATGACGGAAACAAACTCGAATTTGATGCAAGGAATGATATGTATGTATACACACGGGCGCATACACGTGTGCACATGCCTATGTGTCTGTAAACATTTGTTGTGTTAACCAAACCCCATTGAAACATGCCCTTTCATCCTCTCTAGAACTTGTGTTTTGACTCATGCAATGGACATAATCAAATTATTATATGATTAAAAAGGAGTTTTTTTTAAAAATTATGTTATTGAATATTGTAATTAATTTATTACGTCTAACATATCTGAGAAGATTTAAAAAGTTTGTTGTGATTAATTTTAAACACTTTTACTCAAAATTGTGAGAGTTTTTCACGTCTGCTGTCATCCCAAGTTGACCGTTTCAATTTGAAGACCATTTTATTTTTTACATTAAAATAGTAAAGTTGTATATTTATTATATATGCATCAAATTTGATGTGTCTATATGTGGTGTGAAAATACTAATAATATAGATATACCAAACTTTCATGAGTATGGAACAACATCTCACCTTTCTTATTGTAACTTAAAAATACCAAAAGAACTTTATGTTCAGAATACTTGCAATTTTGCACACACTAAATTAACAGTGAAAACGTGTTACAATGAAAGTGGTGGTTACCGATCGTCGTAAAATATCATTGAAGGTTAAATTTTTGTGAAAAGTTTCCTCCATAATATCATCTGAGATTATATTTTCTTATATATGATATGCGAGTATATGTATATATTATAGACACACACTTGCCTTTTTATTCTCTTCATGCCTTTAATCTCCTTTTTCTACTGCTATAGAAATATTAAGTGGACTCCCGACTTTGATATCTACAGGCACAAGGGCTTATTTTAAATTATGCAGTATATTATGCTTGCAGAGTAGCTTTGGGGCTTAACTTTAAATGGAGGTAAATAATTTTCTTCCTTTCATTTTTGTTTCTCTAGATTATATATGAACTGTGTATTAAAAAGCATGGGTCTGAACAAATGGGCAAATCTACTATTATATCTATCTACTGCTATTATGCTGCAAAATGCAGGGGTTTCCAATTTTGAAATTTGGCTATCTGATTTGCAAGAGAAATTTATTAAAAAATTATATTAAAATATCAAATATTAATTTGTAACCACAACTAACTCAATATATCTTTTCCAGTAACTAACTCCACAAATCTCTTTTGGTAACTAACTCCATATAAATCGTTTTTTAATTACACTTAAAATATATAATGTGTATCACACGTGCAAAATACCGTTGTTGTTAGTTGCATCTACTGCAATATTTTATGGCTAATGTCATATCAATATCTATCTGCAGTGTGCCTTTTGCTTTCTATACATCATTCATGGTGATAACCTGCATGGTCACAACTATAACAAAAGATCTCGAAGATGTAGAAGGAGACCGCAAGTAAGAATTTCCAACATTGGCAAATGACATGATGCAAGACTATCCATTGATCCATGTACATATTTATCTCGCAACTACAATCATTGATTGCATTTGGAAAAAGGGAAAAAAAAATGAGAGACTTCTATGAATAGTATATCATGTGTCTCGCCACTAGATAGTATCTTTGTCACTCTCACACACACGCACACACATATATGGAGTTGATCTAAGAGGAGACTCATTTTATAAAATGAGACCAGCTTTTTTAAACATGTAATCCCCGTGTTTTACATAGATCTATAGTTATCCTGATCTACATGTTATGGATAGCATACGTATCAATTTTCATAAGATTTCGAAATCTCCAGCATATTTATCAAGTGGTCGAATTTTTCATGTAGCGAAGAACTGTTAATTTTTTTACTCCGCTTAATGAATGTACTAGAGGTCTCCAAATCTCATGAAACTTGATTCATAAGCTATCTAAAACATATATAGAGCACAATGACCGGTTCTGATCGATGTAAGATACGAAGGGTTGTGTGCTTAAAAAGTTGGCCTCATTTTATAAATAAGCTATGGCGTCAATGGATCGTCTCTCTCTCTCTCTCTCTCTATATATATATATATATATATATATATATATATATATATATATGATGAGGTGGTGAGTTGAGATTCTTAAAGTGGGGTGGAAAAAATCCAACAGTTGGATCGATGATCGAATTCTTGCATCATGTTCTACACGTTGAAAAATTAATATATATAAAAAAATTAGATGATTTAGAGCTTTGTAAGTCATACATCAAGGGTATGCAATGTATGCAAATTTTACGATGTTTCAACAACCATCCATTTTGCTTGCGATATCCATACCTAAAAAATGTCTAAATCATCTAAATTTTTTGCACACATATATTGATTGACATGTAGAATAAGATGTATGGAGCCGATCGTCATTTTGATTGACGAATAATGGTCGGATTTTTCTTTCTCACTTTAAGAATATCATCTTACCATCTCACTCTGTCGCTACTGTCACGTCCCGCTTCCCAAAATACGTAAATACGGAACGTGACAAAACCAAACATGCTACCTATGGTGAAGAAATATCCTTCTATAGTCACATTATGGCTGTCAATCAAATATCAAGAACAAAAACTAAACATCTACCTATCACATGTCCAAATTGCCACAATAAATAATAACGAGAAAAATAGCGGAAACAAATAAAAATTCAACAAGAAATAATATCATAAACCCGTCCCTTATGGGATCATAACGACAAAACCAAAACTAGAAAATAAATCTAAAGCATCACTAAACTAAATCAGCAGAAAGCTCTTCACTGCTCAGCTTGCCTGTCAAAGTATTTTTGATTTTCCTGGGATAAAGTTAAAAGAACTGGGCCATGAAAAACCCAGACGTCAGTGCGTAAAAAATATCATAATAATAATGATAAACTGAACAGTGTGGTATACAGGATGTCACGTGCAAGAGTGAGATATAAGTATAAACAAAATCAAACACATATGTGATAACAGCAGGCTATAGGTAGTCAAACGTGTCATGTGTATCCTAAGGTCTATGTTTATAGGTAACTATCCTAAAAGTATTTGAAACCAATGAATGTACTCCTCCATGTAACTACAAAGCATATATCACGTTACCCCCCGGGACCACGGACACAAGATATATCCCGTTACCTTCCGGGACCACGGACACAAGATATATACCGTTACGAATCAAGAATGATTCTATTCCGTTATCCCCGGAACCACGGATGCAAGATTTATGAATCAAGAATGATTCTATTCCGTTATCCTCGGAACCACGGAAACATATAATATTCTTTTAAATTACACTTTAGTTACACTTTTGATTTCCCCATTTCCCCAGCTTTGTTTTCCAAGTCAAGTACGAATATAATATCTACCTAATGCCAATACAGGAACGGACAGGTACAGGTTATGTCTATCAAGACAACAGGTCACGTCCATCAGGACATCAAGTTAGGATTGTTGGTATCGGTACAGATAGCAGGTATTAACATGATAACAAAATAGTAATAGTCTGGCAGATTACACACATGTCAGATAGCGTAATCAATTAAATAAAATGTTTATTTGTGATAATATCATGCAAACAGGTCATGATGAAATACGGTTGTAACCATTATCTAGGTGCAATAAATGATGTAACGAAAATAACCACATTAATTCATACTCTTCGATTTATCGATTGACTAAACTAGAATAGTTTGTTATAATCACTAGTTATAGATATAATTTGCAATATTATAAACTGTAATTATAGAACTTGTTATTGTTAACTAACTAACGATATACAGATTATATATATAAAACGGTATAATAATAATAAATAATATTATGACGATACACACACACACACACGTAGACTATAACATGTAGTAAGTTATAAATTTGCCTTGGTCTCGACAAATATGGATACGAATACGGAACGACAGAAAACACGAAACACTCCAAGCTTAATCTCGGTTGGACGCCTCAGCGATGAAGTCGACGACGATATGGACTGCTGTCGATGGTGATCTCAGCGATGGTGGGTGCTGGAAGAGAAGGTTGCTGGGGAGTTTGGTGGCGTCCGGAGTTGGGTTTTGAAGCCGGAGAAGTTGCGGTGGCAATGGTGTTGGTCTCGGCGGTTTAAGTTCAATCGACGGCATAAGATGAAGGTGATGATGATGCTGCGACGATGGCAAGGAGGTGGGTTCAAGGTCGGGTTCCTAACGAGGTGAGGCGATGGTCGGAGGGTTTGGCTGGGGTCCTGGGTTTTCTGGGTTGGTGATGTTTTGGGTGTTGAAAGGAGTGAGGATTGAAGGCGACGTCGAGGACGAGGTGAGTGTAGCGACGAGGGTGTCGGCGGTAGAGGAAATCAATGAGGACGACGATGATGTGGCTGTGGGTGTTGGTTGATGGAGATGGGTTCGGTGGAGGAAGAAGACGATGGTGTTGGAGGCGATCGAGGATGAGGTCTATGGTGGTGGTCGGAGGTGGAGACGAAGAGGCAACGAGGTGAGGGTGTCGGCTACAAAAAGGAGAGAGGAAGAGAGAGACGAGGGAGAGTGAGAGATAATTTTATTTATATAGGAAAAATATATATTTATTTTATATAGTATATGTATATATTATATATATAGTTTTGTATATAACTAATAACTAATTATACTATAAAAAGCACTTTGAATTGTTGAGTCATCTCCAGAGATGGCTTAGAACCAATAGTTCATTATCTAATGGATCTTTATAAATCCCCGATCCGTCTCTACTGAATCTCAAAATATACTAGAAATTATCTATACACACGTAGTCCACTAAAGCCATAATATAATTGTTAGAGAACAATATATTCTAATCTAACATATCACACACAATATCTTAGAATGTTTAGAATTTAGGTGTAATAGATAACCGTCAATAAAATAACATGAGATGTTTAAATAAGATATAACATACTGACAATTAATATATAAAACTATCCATAACGTATGGCTATATATATATATATATATATATATATATATATATATATATATATATATAAATATATATATAATTTGAGATTCATATAGATTTAGTTTACGGATAAATATTAATAAAAAAATACTCTAGCACCATAACGGATTTCACGCAAACGGATCGGGTCCGATAAACACATATATTATTCAAACCAATCACAACATAAACAATAATAATTAAAGAAATTCAAAATACTAATTAATATCGTTAAATAACGTACGATCATGCTAGGGTGTTACAGCTACCATATATATATATATATATATATATATATATATAGAGAGAGAGAGAGAGAGAGAGAGAGAGAGAGAGACCCTAGGAGGCTTTTTTTGTTAGGTGACGCAAAAAACTACACCCTCCGCCATTTTTTTCAACGATCGGATTCATCATCATCATCTTTATCATCCAAGATGCTCATATACCAAATTTCATATGATTCTAACATTTTCACTGTTGATTTAGTGGGTGCAGATTTAACGGTTTACCGATAATAGAAATTTTTACATTGCTAAATCAACGGCGAAAAGATGTTAGAATCACATGAAATTTAGTATATCTATATCTTAAATGACAAATATAATGATAATGGATGCTGGTTGTGGAATAAAATGGTGAAGGGTGTAGTTTTCTGACGCGGTCTAACGAAAAAGCCTCCTGAGTCCTCCTTTCTTCGTCTTCTTTGTCTAATATATATATACATATATGTATATATGTATGCGTGTATTAGACATGAATGTCACCTAATGCTCAAAATACATTTATCCAAAAAAAATTGGTTTTGGATAATGTAAATTATTCATGAAGCAAATGCCTTCCATTCCTTGAGTAGGTACGGAGTATCAACTTTGGCAACACATATCGGTGTCAGGAACGTAACATTTTTAGGTTCGGGGCTTTTTCTGGCTAATTACATCGGTGCTATCGTTGTCGCACTTTACATCCCACAGGTAAATTTTATCGCATGCTGGAGGCTTTAGTTTCATCGACTGAACATATGCTTGGTCCTTATTATGACTGAACATATGCTTGGTCCTTATTCATTTTTCTCTATTGAACCCAAATATTTAAAGCAAACTTCAATTAGCTGAAATATATTGCGTTGTCTTTCACTTCATAGGCTTTCAGAGGGAGCATAATGATACCTGCTCATGCTTTATTAGCAATGGCGTTGATCTTTCAGGTTTTTTCTTTTACCAACTTTGTGTTTGATCATTGGAACTATTTTCTTTTTCTTTTTTAATTCTTAGCTTGATTTTACTTATCAAATGTATATTTATGATAAACCGGAATGCGAACTTTGCTTGAGTCGGCCGAAACCGAATAATATACCAGATTGAATTCTTTTGATTGCGGAGAAGAGTTATAAAGTAGTATTAATAGGCTTAGATTTATAATTATTTAAAAATGGCTTTGGAATTTATTCAACTTAAACCAATCATTATAATAGGGGGAAATGTGTAAAGGGCCCAGTAGCCGAGGACTAGTTCATAGGTCGTAGTAAACTTGCTAGTAATTCCGTTCTTGGCCATAAACCCGCTATCATTTTTTTCCGGCGATCAACATTGGCCATCTTGAACATCATCGTCTCATATGACGATACACCGAATTTCATGTGATTCTAACTCCTTTTCTCTGTTGATTTGGTAATGTAAAAACTTCTATTGTTGGTAAACCGTTAATTTTGCATCGACTAAATCAACGGTGAAAAGTGGTAGAATCACATAAAATTTGGTATATCCACAGTTAAGATGATAAATATGATGACAATGGATACCGGTTGTTGAATAAAATGAAGGAGGATTAATTTATATTGATGTCATAAAAGAAAAATTTCTCATATGGCCTCTTTCCTCCATTTTCTCGCTCACACAAACACATGAGAAAACCGAATCCTAGATGGATGGTATAAGAGAAATTTTCTCAAACAACATTGTAAAATGTTCACTCCACTATTTTTTTCTACCATCGGCATATTTCATCTTCATCTTCTAAGATACGAACACACCAAATTTCATATGATTCCAACACATTTTCACTCCTGATTCAGTAAGAGCAATTCATCAAAAAAAATTAATGGGTACAGCACAACGTAACCATCAACGCCATCACATAACATACTTAAATAAGTCGCATGCCAAAAGCAAAAAGAACCAGCGGTGCAACACCCACATGGTTCACCAAAATAAGAAGAGCGAAGTAGAATAGCTCCGTCTCTCCCAAAACAACGATTTATTTGTTTTACATCACAAAACAATGATTAACTCGATCCCTCTGGTATTTCTGACACATAAAACGATTAAGTTGATATAATTAACATGTTTGTTGGTTCATTACTATGTTTCATTGTTTTTAAAATTGAATTCTAGTAAATAGTTTATCAACTTAAATTCACAATTTTTTCTTCTGTTTCATCTTGTTTCAGACTTGGAAGCTGGAAAAAGCAAAATATGAGCAGGTAAAAGGCCCTATTTATTAAGTGTTTGATTAATTAGTTATTGATTTCTCAGTTTAAAATATGCAATCCTCCCCCCCCCCCCTCTCCCTCCCCCCCCCCCCTCTCCCTCGCGCGCACACACAGCAAAATGGCTCTAAAATCTCCCATGGCCTCTTTCCTCTAATATTATAATGGAGGAAAGATACATAGGAGGGAATTTTCTCCTATGGCGTCGAAAAAATACACCCTTCCTCGTTTTTTCCGCCGATCGGTACCGAAGATGATGGATGCCGATCGTCGGAAAAAATAAGAGCGTGTATTTTTTTAATGCCATATGAAGAAATTCCCTCCTATGGCCTCTTTCCTCCATTAACCTCTCTCTCTCTCTATATAATAATAATAATAATAATAATATACACTTAATCTTGCATTAGCAATGCCATTTTCAAAAAGGTCTCACAATTGGGTAGGGTTCCTGGGCACACTAATAAGGTCTCACAAGGCATCAACCATGCCATTTTCAAAAATTACAAGTGCCGAGAAACCCTAATACGGATCGTTAACTAGAATTTTAGGCGAAAAAGGAAACTAGTTAACAACTTAACTACAAGAAAGAGGCTACAACCTTTGTAGATCCGGTTCTCCACCTCCATGGCTCCGTAATGAAGTCTCCTTGCTGTCCATATCGGATCCCGGACTCTAGCGTCGGCTTCATCGGAGAAATGGGCAGGCTAGGTCGTTGACTTCGATGCCGAAGATGATCTACGTCGAGGCAACACTAGATCAAGCTCTAACTTCACCAAGTCAAAAAACTTGTGAAGAAAACACCCTATACTACTTGGCAAGAGGTAGAGGATGAAGAAATAGGAAGTGGGTTCACTTTAGAATTGGATTTCTCACTCTTTTTCACTAGTTGCCATTGATGGAGGCAAGCTTCTTCATCTTGAAGAAGAAGAAGAAGATGATAGAAAGAATATCATAAGTATTTCCAAAATAGAAAATAAATGAATACTTATCATAAACCAACCATGGTCAAGTGTAGAGAATAAACTAGGATTAAGTTAAAGTGTTAGGGTTTAGGAAAGAAACAAAATGGTTTTGACTTTCAACACTTCAAGAAGTTTCAAGAAAGAAACAAAATAAGTCACCATTTTATTTATCCTTCCAAAAAAGAATAAATAAATAAATAAATGAATATGAAAAACAAAACCCTAACCATTTAAATAAGCATGGTTTAATCTTTACACAAGCTCAAGTAAGCATGTATCATCAAACATGATACAATCAAGTGCACAAAAGTATATCACATATACAACTTGTGTACTTCAAGTAAGAAAATCCATTTAAAGTGAACCAATACTAATTAATGCAAAGTAATATATCAAATATATAATTATACATTAAATCATTAAATCAACACTTGATTTAACGATCCGGTCATATCGCATATGACCGACTAATATTCAATGTATCGGCTTATCAAATCAATCCTTGATTCGATAACTAGGTTATATCGCATACAACCAATCGATACATTCATTGTGAGAATAGAATACGGTATCACATACACGCATTATTCTCGGTCCCACACATATCTCATATGCGCTCCTATTTCGTTTCGCTTGAGCCAGGAAACCTCTGTGTAGGACTCTAAAGACTCGTCAATACGCCGGCAGTAGGTGATGATCATATCAAGCACCCACAAGCCGCAAGCGGTTTGCTAAACGTAACGGCCACCCGGGTATTGAGCGATCAGAAGATCGACGAGCAAGCCCGCTCACACTCCTGTGAATCCAACCAGTAACACTTCCCGTACAGTCCGGTCTCGTCGTCTGATATGTCGCATATCTCGCCTAGGGGTGGTAAACGTCAGACCCCAATAGCTCGATAAGTCGTGTCGATATGAGGTCTATAACAGTTCGAGAAACTACAGGTAACACTTACCAGTAAATCTCAGCAACCCTGGCCAGGGATTTCCGGTTATAGCCAATCGAACACAGCGCAACATCAACTCCCTATACCGGAAGAGACGAATCCCCTCCTATCGCTCATTGCCTCCATGTGATTCGGGACTGTACCCAAAAACCACCGTTTTGCACGCCCTCTTGGACGTGGTAAGGTGGAAATCAAAGCACAGTGGGAACCACACAAGACTCTATGACGATATCGGGTCAACAGACTACTATGTACCAGTGTCACCAGAGAACTGCCATCTGACATAAGGTATTATACCATCTGGGAGTTCTCGGCGAGTCCGTCCAGTGTACCCAGTCTCCACTGAGCACCCGTATATCATCTCTGATGTCAAACACCAATGGACATGGGATCATCCATCGCCCATCTGTATAGGTCGAGAAGGTATACGCTAATCTACTCTGGTATATTGATGCCCTGTCTCGATACACCCACGACTAGGGACCTTGAATGATGTACTTATGGACTACCATATCCCCACTAGTATGATCCGCATCATAGTCCAGGTAGTCAAGTACACATCCTAAGGGCTTTACCAACATGTATCAGAGAGACAATCAGTATACACGTTAAGGTAAAGAGCAACCAGATAGCATACTATCATGTCGAGCAAGAAAGTCCTCCCTATATATGTCCAAGCACCCACTACAATATACATCCTATGTATAGTAATGGCCTCTAGGGCATACATATAACTAACAATCTCCCACTTGCACTAGGGCCATCTGATAGCAGTGGTTGTAGTATCTCATACTCAACCATCCCATAAGAGTCTCTCTCTGGGAAAAGGCCTTTGTGAGTGGATCCGCTGTGTTGTCCTCTGCGTCTACTCTCCTAACCTCGATCCCTTGGAGATCAAGCATCTCCATAATCAGGTGATACTGTCTTAGAATATGTCTGGATCACTGATGGGACGGACGTTCCTTGGCATAAGCCACAACTCCATTGTCACACAATGGGAGGAACTTAGATCATCTCATGAACAAATATACATCCAGACTGCCTCTTTGGTAGCATCTTAAGTAGCGATGTATCGAGCTTTATTCGTCTAGTATGCCACGGTATCTAGCTTGGAACTCTTCCAACATACCGTCCCTTCACTGAGGGTAAAGACAATGCCTGTGACTGACTTTCAGTCGTCCTTATCACCCTGGAACCCTTTCAGTGATTCTCCCCAGGATCGGTTGATACCATCTCACTACAACTAGTGAGAATCCTAACATCCAATTAGATCTATCTCATAAATCCAAAACCCAGGATTTAGGAGGTATCACTTTAATCCTATATGGAGAATCATTGTGATAAGCGGAGATTGACCGAGCGTAGCATAGGAAACTTCTTTCTTATCAAGAGTATGTCATCCACGTACTCTACGAGGATCGCCACCATACTCCCTACTACCTTTTTGTTTATACAAGGTTCATCTACCATTTTGATGATGTCAAACTCTTTGACTAACACATCAAAACAAATGTTCCAACTCCGCGATACCTGCTTTAACCTATAAAGCATCTTGTACACGTTTCCGCTGCTCCCACTGTCTACGAAGCCCTCTGGCTGTGTACTTATAGACGTTCTCTTCTAAAACATCATTTAGAAAAGCAGTCATGGCACCCAACCGCCAGATATCGTAGTCATGGTATGTAGCCGTAGCAAGTAGGATCTGGATGGACTTAAGCATAGCCACTTGAAAAGGTTTCATCATAATCCACGCCTGGTCGATGACGAAAAGCTTTAACAAGTCTAGGTTTGAAAGTCTCAACTTTTCCATCTACACCAAGTAATCTTCTCAAGATATACTTGCTCCTGATGGGGATTTAACCCTTCAGATATAGCAACCAAAGTCCATACTTTGTTGGTGTACATGGATTCCATCTTAGATCGCTAAGCATCCAGCCATTCTTACAGAGTCCCACTCCTGATGGCCAGCTCGAAACTAGTTGGCTCATTATCTCATGATGAAATTCTCGCTCCCACTGTTATAGAGTAACCGAAGTATCTCTCAGGCGGGTGAGGAACCTCACTAGATCGGCGGAGAAGCTGAGGTTCGTTGGTAACTATTGAATCCTTTGGTTCTTTCAAATCATCAGCTGCAGTTTGTATAGCTGGAACATTTCCAGTTCTACATAACAGATCTTGCCTCGAGCTTGTCCGGATTTTGCTTTTAGACATAGCCCAGACAACCCCAAATCTTAACCAACTTAAGATATGGGCTCTTCCCTTATCATATCACATATGAAATGGTAGGCAACTGATTTGATTTGAACTCTATTCAATAGGTATGCAGCTTCTCAAGTGCATAACTCCCAAAAAGGAAACAGGTAACTCAGTATTACTCATCATAGAGCGCACCATATCGAATAGGGTGCAATTGCTCCGCCCCGATATACCATCGTGCTATGGTGTATACGGAGGAGTAATGCTGAGAGAGAATCTCATTCTCCTTTAGAAAAGTCCAAGAACTTCGTGCTCAAGTATTCTCCTCCTTGATCTCATCAAAGGACATAATACTTATACCCGTATTGGTTCTCTACTTCTAACTTATATTCTGTGAATATCTTAAAAGGTTCTGACTTGTGTTTCAACAGGAACATATGTCTGAATCTTGAGAGATCATCAGAGAATGTAATGAAGTACAAAGAACCGGTCTTGGCATCTGTAGACAGGGGACCTTTATACATCAACATGTATCATCCCAAGAGTTCACCAACTCTTTCTCTGTTTCCAATAAACAGAGCTATGGTCATCTTATCTCTGTGACATGACTGGCAAGTTTCATAAGATGTAAATTCAAACTAATTTAAATATGCATCTATATTTAACTTCAGCTAGTCGGGTCGCATTGATATGACCTAGTCTACAATACCTCAAGAAGGATTCGTTCATTTCTGAACTCTTCCTCTTATATGTGTTCCGTATACAAAGAACTGTATTTTGATTTAGAACATCAATGCTTTTAGATAACGTGCCTGAACCGATCAACTTTTGATATAGGAAATGTTCAAAACATAATCCAACAATACAAAATTTTATCATTTCTTTACTTATAAAGAGACTGATATGATTTTGTATATCAGGTTCGGTATCTAATAACATTCGTTCAGAATCAATGTATTTGTAATACAGGGTGACAGTGACCAACAGACTTGGCTGCAACACTTGACCCGTTTTCTGTCTCATGAAACTTATCACCCATTCTCAGTTCTCTACCTAGCTGTAGCCCTATGTAACAGATTACATATCTGGGATCCTGATCTGGTATCACATACCCAGGATGTGGAGGATACTGAGAAACAGTTCTTTGTAATGAACACACCCGAAGATGATGCATTAACATGCACTTTCTTCGTTTGGGCGGCACGGGAAATCTGGTATTCCCCAATTTCCTGCTCTGTCATATAACAATTATAAGTTGGAGCGGGACCAACGTTCCCCAGCTCAGTATAACAAGCGGGTTCGGTCAATATTCCGTATTATTATCTTGATTAAAGCGTGATATGGTCGCTACCTGGAGAGAGAGAGAAGAAAACACTCAGCGTGCGCTCTTCCAAGATCAGATTGGTTATTATTTTATCTAATCAGGATGGCTCCCACTGCTTTTTATCAAATTTTCCTTCAAACCCTAAAAGGAAAGACTAGCCGGGATTAATTACACGCTATAAGTTCGCCAATCTTTCAGCCAGGCCAGTGTCGGTACTTTGAGGGAGGTCTCCCGTGCTTTCGCACGAACCTAATTAATGTAAACCTCGTTTTCCCAGAGGTGTAACCTCGTTGACACCTTTCTAGACACCTACTTGATCGGCTAATTGTAATGTGTAAAACTCTCCCAAGAGTAATTATTACTCACAGCGGGTATCGGGATCCAACTATCTCATAGAAGGTATGCAATCTTATTGCAAATTTCAACACTTGAAATTCCCGATAATATTTTGCCCCTAACATACTATGACCTTGACGAAAGCCAACAAATCATAGCCCGCTAGTCAAGTTCAACCCGTACATTTCTTGATTGAATTAAACCTACCCACACGACCCTTGACGAAAGCCAACAAAGCCGCACGACTACCCTAATCCAATCGCATCGTATGCAGCAGATAAGCAGCATATAGCTACCGCACACTGCACCTTGACGAAAGCCAACAAATGCAGCACGAATACTATATACAACTTATCTGAAATGACGGAGGGCTACGACAGGTTTTTCTGAAAACCTATTGCGTAATGAACTTGATATCGTTGTAGAATCAAATGATTTTAAAATGGAGTGTTTTTGAGGCTTTTCTAGTTTTGCTAAAAGGGTCACTCCCGGTGAAGGGATCGTCGGCCCTTTCCTTGTCGAATAAGGTGCGGGATATATCATATATATCACTGTGCAAAGCAGAAACTATAGAAGCAATCAAAAAGACAAACCGAGGGTTGTAGCATCTGCCAGTTATTGCTAAAGGAGTCACTCCCGGTGAAGGGATCTCGGTCCTTTCCTTATCGAATAAGGTGCAGGATATATCACATATACCGCTGTGCAAAGCAAGAACTGTAGCTACCTGTTTTGATTTTGAAATTCGATTCTACAACATCTTTAGGTTTCTTTTATTTCATTAATCACATTAATGAAGTCCCATCATTTAAAACACCTAAACATCACAGATAAATACGACATACACTTATGCCATCCGCATTCGCCTCGATGTCCCCTCATGCACCGTTAGGTTAGGTAACTAATGGCAGAGCAGGGCAGGGCTAGCGCGGGTGTAAAACATAAGTAACGTCTATATAATATATCATATATACTATATACGGTATCTATCACAGAACATATCACAAGATCACATCACAGATATCGCAGCAGAAGAATCATATGAAATATTGGATATACTAGGACGTCCGTGTTTTCAATACGAGCCAGTATAAAACACGGATTCCACGGTCGTGATGAATAGCCAAACCCACACCCCTAGACCCCTACGAGAGCGGCAAGCAACTGTTCCCCTCCGAAAGGCGGCGCACAGGACCGCGATGGCCTGACGCTGAGATTCGGGGCAGATGCTATTTGGTTTTATCTGTCCACCTCTCCGAAGATGCCAAGTTGATTTATGGCACCGTGTATCGAAGGTTTAGACGGATGCGGCCGATGTAGCAGACTTTGTCAGATTCCCCCTCGCTAGAGGGGTTTTTGATTGTGGGGACGCTCTTCCCTGCAGGCGCAAGCCCCTGCAGTTAATTACGCTACCGCTTCGCGGTAACAACTTTCTCCTTCTCCAGAATTTCACTTCGTGTCGTGGGTGTTTGTTTTGTTTGCCCGTGGATTGTATACGGAGACTGAGCAATACCGTCGCCCGTAGGACGTGGATTAGTCCAAATCCGTATTTACTTAGATTTGGGTTTGGTGTTTTTAGTTTAAGGATGCCTTAGTCGCGTTGCGGCTAAGATCGACTTAAACGTTCGTCAAGGATACGTTAGTCCTGTTTGAGACTAAGATCAACTTAACGGGATCGTTTAGATCCGACAAAAGAGCATTTGGGCTCTATTGTTCCAGTTTAGGGACATAGTGGTCCATGTTCCAGTTTAGGGACGTGGTGGTCCGTCGCCAGTTTAGGGACGTGGTGGTCCAATATTAGTTTAAGGACGTTTCGGTCCGATATTAGTTTAGGGACGTTTCGGTCCGATATTAGTTTAAGGACGTTTCGGTCCACGAGTTTAAGGACCCCGCAGTCCGTATCGATGTGTGGTCGTTAGGACCCGTCACCTCTTTGACGTCGTTGAGGAATTACAACGACGGATGTCAAACGAGTTCGGAGATGTACCCTCGAACCGGATGTAAATTGATTTAGAAGAGCAATTTTGCTCAGTCAATTTAATTTAAGGACTTATGGCCAAAATTGGGCTAAGTCCAGTTGAAATGTTCAACATTTTATTTACTTTTGCATTGCATTTCTTTTTTTATTTTTATTTGGGCTTTGCCCAGAAAGGATGCAGAGCATCAATTTGTTTTGGGCTCTGCCCTTTTAGGAATGATGCAAGGCATCAATTTTATTTGGGCTCTGCCCTTGTATAAAGAATGCAAAGCATCAATTTATTTGGGCTCTGCCCATTTATTGCCTTGCAATTTATTTTGGCCTGTCAGGTCATTTTGATTTGGGCCTGGCCCTTTTAGTAATGCATTGCATTTGTGCAAAACACTGTTAATTTGAGAATCTTTTAGATTCAAGAACCGATGGTTAAAAAAAAGAAGTGCAAAGCACTATTTGATTTAGATCTAAGAAAAAACAAGTTTTTTCTTGTTTTTCTCGTCTCAGGGAACCAGAAGTTCATGAAAGTGCAAAGCACTATTAATTTAAGAACCTTTTAGGTTCAAGAACCGATAGTTCATAAAACAAGTGCAAGGCACTATTTGATTTAGATCTAAGAAAAAGCAAGTTTTTTCTTGTTTTTCTCGTCTCAGGGAACCAATCATGAAAGTGCAAAGCACTATTAATTTAAGAACCTTTTAGGTTCAAGAACCGATGGTTCATAAAATAAGTGCAAGGCACTATTTGATTTAGATCTAAGAAAAAACAAGTTTTTTCTTGTTTTTCTCGTCTCAGGGAACCAATCATGAAAGTGCAAAGCACTATTAATTTAAGAACCTTTAGATCTAAGAAAAAACAAGTTTTTTCTTGTTTTTCTCGTCTCAGGGAACCAATCATGAAAGTGCAAAGCACTATTAATTTAAGAACCTTTTAGGTTCAAGAACCAATGGTTCATAAAACAAGTGCAAGGCACTATTTTTATTTTTATTTTTATTTTATTTATTTATTTATTTATTGAAGATCCATAATCTTGTTCACAAGAGAAATCTCTCTTCTTTCAAAGGTTTTTACCTTTTTTTTTATTCTTCAAGAGTTCTCAAGAGTTCTCTTCTCTTTTTTTTTTTAGCCAGATCTTCCTCCTCTTTGAAATGAGGTCTAGGGTCCTTTTTATAGTGCCCATAAATTAGTTAAAGTTTGTTAAAGAGATCATTATCTAAGTGATTTGGGGAATTTTCCCCACCGTTGGATCTTTAATCCGAAGGGCTCTGTTTTACAGAAGAAATCTTATTGTTTTAACAAAAACAGAAAAGATTTCCTCAAATCTTTATTCTGTTTTTTGCATAACTCCTCAGCGCGTGACACGTGTCGTGCAGCGTTTGCGCAACTGCGCAGACACGTGTCGCGCAATAAAAAAAAAATTTATTATTATTATTTTTTTAATTAATTTTTTTTTTTTTTTTTTTATTTTTTCAGCGCGCAGCAGTGCGCGCACTGCGCAGCGCAGTGCAGTTTTTTTTTTCCAGAGCTTTGCTCTTATAGAGTACGCTACTTCATTTATTTTAATTTTAATTTTATTTTTAATTTTCAAGACAGAGCTTTGCTCTGATTGGAGAAAAACAGAAGTATTGCTTCTTTTCCCCCTTTGGAATTTAAACAGAGCTTTGCTCTGATTGAGGTAAACAAATGCCCCCCCACCGTTGCGCTTACGTGGCCTCCTAACGTGAGCGCAGCGGTGGCAGACTCCGAACCGTCGCGCCATCTCCTGGAAGCTGAAAGGGCACTTGATGCCTATAAATAGGACCTTTGGTCTCTTAGATGATTCTCATCTCTTAAAATTTTACTTTCAGAACTTGGAGCCCTGCTCTCTTGTTTAAACACTTTTAAAAGTTCAAACTTTTAGAGAATTTTAGGTAAAAATATTAATTTTAATTAAATTAAATCAATTTTAAGAGCATTGCTCTCAATAGATCCCAGATCTAAAGAAGACTCATTTAGGGTTTCACTTAGTAGAGCTTTGCTCTAAGGGGGTCTATAGAAGACTAAGGAGAGCCCTATTAGAGTTCTATTAATGGAGCTTTGCTCCTCCCAAATCATATAGAAGAACTCTTAAGAATTCTTCATGGATCTTGGAAGTTAAAGATGGCATTTTATTCCTCAGTGCATTATATCATTTTACTTAATTAGTCTTTCTGATAATTCTGTCGATCCTCTTTCACAGGAACAATGAACGCCCACATGTATGCTCTTAACGAGATCATCTCTCATGAGGGCATCCGCCGACTTGGCCATTCTCAAAATCGGAAATTCACAAACGAGGAGTGTGCTGAAATAATGAGTCGCTTCGACGCATACGACGGTCCACTGCTTCCCCGACGTTCCTTTCTTCTTAAACTTATCGTGGGAGCTATCTGGGAAGCGCTTCCCCTATTCTGTTCCGGCGTGCCGCTTAGGGCGTTGGATGCCGCTGAGGACAGGGTGCACTCTGTGTACCTATTGAACTTTATCTCGAAGAGACGGCGAGACAGTCTTATTGACCTCTTGCACGATGTCTTTCAACAGTCTGCCATACTCGCTGCTTATCGGGGGATGGAAGACATCGAGAGGGACCCTGACGCTTGTGCTCGCGAAAGGAAGCACACTAGGATGGTCCGCGAGGCTTGGAAAGTCATAGATAGGATCGCTTTTGAATTCTCCAATCCATGCCCTGGATCTGAGGTTATTCCATTGTAACTTTCGTTTATTGTTTTTATGACTGTAAGAACTTCGGGCAATATTAATGGAAATTTTTTTATCCCAGCTTGTCTTTATTATATATCTTTGTCCTGAGTCTTTTTGCCTATGCATGAATGAATACGTCCTAAACGCTTGATCAAACGTAAATCGGGTGCTCTTTCTGTTGCTTTTCCTCTTTCTCAGCATGTCGTCACAATTAGCAGGTAATAGAGTAAGCTCCTTGATTTCTTCATGAGATAGCGAGGGCAAAGGCCGCAGGTTCAGATCTGCTGCCTAAGACTTTTCAACTCTATGAGCCGTGAGGGTCTCATAGAGACTTTTCTCCCTACGGATCGAGAGGGTCTCGTAGGTGGGTTTTTCTCCTTAGGAATCGTGAGGATTCCTAAGTGTGGTTTTCTCTTGTAAGTCGTAAGGATCCTACAGGAGAATTTTTCCCTCTTACGAGTCGAGAGGACTTGTAAGCGGTTGTTTCCCTCCTTGTCGAAGTTCGATGTTGGAGAGAGAGACCCGTGGATGGTATGCAAGAGACCGTTTTGGGCCAACTCGCAGGGTCCCAATGCTTAGGAAACAGGCTTCTTTTATGCCCACTGCCTAAGGCTTCATTCCACGAGTCGAGCCGCCTCGACAATTTTTCACAAGTCGAGACGAATCGAACGTTTCTCGCAAGAACATCTTAACGTCGCATTTAACCTCTGTTCTTTACGACAGAAGCCCGTTAAGGTTGGTGGTACTTAGGGTTTTGGCCATCGTACCGTCGCATAAGCTGATATAGTCCTCGATAGGCAATCATGCTGTTCGAGTAGCCCTGCGACTGCCGTGTCTCTGATCCCTTCGGGGGCTGGACAAGACGTCTTCAAGCAATCCTCCTTGGCAGTTTGACCGTCGGAAGAGCAAGCGCTAGGAATTTGCCATGCCGCTTTTTACTTGAGGTTAGGCTCATTTTGGAGAGCCCCGATGAGTCATAACCACTCCGCGCTGGTGTGGGATGATCTCTGATAGTCTTTCAGGCTTTATATGACTTGCCGTTAAGACCCTGAAGCTAGGAATTTGGCCTTTGCTTCGTTTGCTGGCATTGCGTCCTCTGTATCGAGACGAATGTCATGGTGGGAACTAGGGATTTTGCCGTGGCTCCGTTTGTTTGATAACGTTGCGTCTGCTGTATCGAGACGAACGTTGGGGTGACATCTAGTCTGCTGTATCGAGACGGACGTCGAGGTTGTCTCTAGGTTGCTGGTGAACCGCCGAGATTTGGAACTAGGGATTTTGCCGTGGCTCCATTCGTTTAATGACGTTGCGTCTGCTGTGTCGAGACGAACATTGGGGTGACATCTCGTCTCCTGTATCGAGACGGACGTCGAGGTTGTCTCTAGGTTGCTGGTAAACCGTCGAGGTTTGGAACTAGGGATTTTGCCGTGGCTCCTTTCGTTTAATGACGTTGCGCCTGTTGTGTCGAGACGAACTTTGGGGTGACATCTCGTCTGCTGTATCGAGACGGACGTCGAGGTTGTCTCTAGGTTGCTGGTGAACCGCCGAGGTTTGGAACTAGGGATTTTGCCGTGGCTCCATTCGTTTAATGACGTTGCGTCTGCTGTGTCGAGACGAACATTGGGGTGACATCTCGTCTGCTGTATTGAGACGGACGTCGAGGTGGTAACCATTCTGTGCTGGTGCGAGATGATCTCCGATTGTCTTTCCGGTTTTATGTGAGTTACCGTAAAGACGTTGAAGCTAGGAGTGTGGCCTTCGCTTCGTTTGCTTTGTCATGTCTGAATCCCTGCTGGAGGAAGAACGCTGGGGCGACAACTCGTCTGCTGTATCGAAACGAACGTCAAGGTGGTGACCACTCTGTGCTGGTGCGAGATGATCTCCGATTGTCTTTCCGGTTTTATGTGAGTTACCGTAAAGACGTTGAAGCTAGGAATGTGGCCTTCGCTTCGTTTGCTTTGTCACGTCCGAATCCCTGCTGGAGGAAGAACGCTGGGGTGACATTTCGTCTGCTGTATCGAGACGAACGTCAAGGTGGTGACCACTCTGTGCTGGTGCGAGATGATCTCCGATTGTCTTTCCGGTTTTATGTGAGTTACCGTAAAGACGTTGAAGCTAGGAATGTGGCCTTCGCTTCGTTTGCTTTGTCACGTCCGAATCCCTGCTGGAGGAAGAACGCTGGGGTGACATTTCGTCTGCTGTATCGAAATGAACATCGAGGAGGTGACCACTCCATGTGAGATGATCTCCGGTGGTCTTTCAGGCTTTATATGACTTGCCGTTAAGACCTTGAAGCTAGGAATTTGGCCTTCACTTCATTTGCTCACACTGCGTCTGGTGTATTGAAACGAATGTTGATGTGGAGCTGGGATTTTGCCGTCACTCCGCTTGGTTTCGACCATGGGGTCTTTTGCATGTACACCTTGCTGGACTGCGAATGAACGCCGTTGTTGACATTGCGTCTGCTGTAACGAGACAAATGCTAAGGTGGAGTTGGGATTTTGTCGTTACTCCACTTTGTTTCGACCGTGAGGTCTTTTGTTGACGTTGCATCTGCCTCCAGCTGGACTGCGGAGGAACGCTGTTGTTGACATTGCGTCTACTGTATCGAGACGAATGCTGAGGTGAAGCTGGGATTTTGCCATCGCTCCGCTTGATGGTGTAACATCTGTGTCCTGTTGGAATGAGGAGGCACACCGTTGTTGGTCTCCAGGCTGTAGACGTGGCCATTGAGATTTGGAACTAGGGACTTTGTCATGGTTCCGTTTCGTTGCGATTCTGAGGTCAGTTGTTGACGTCATGTCTGCATCTAGTTGGAGTGAGGAGAAACGCCGTTGGTGATCTTTAAGTTGTCGATATTGACGTCGAGACCCTGAAGTTAGGGACCTTCCTTTGCTTCATTTGCTGACATTGTGTCTGTAATATTGCGACAAATGTCGAGATGGTCTCTAGGTTATCTATGAACCGTCGAGATTTGGCTTCGCTTTCTGGTGGAGCCTGTTGGGAAGGTATTGTTCCCTTTTTATCTGTGCCCCTGGATTATATACAGGGATCGATGTGATTTCACCTGTAGGGCAAAAAGTTTTATTTTTTCATTTTTTTTATTCTTTCCGCGATGCTCTATCATTTCAGCTTTTTATATCGCGAAAATCGCGATTGCCCAATCATTTCGGCTATTTTTCGCGGTGCCCAATCATTTCGGCTATTTTTCTTTTTACTCGCTGCTTTTTATTGCGAGTTGCCCAACCATTTCGGCTATTTTTCTTTTCACTCGCTGCTTTTTATTGCGAGTTGCCCAACCATTTCGGTTATTTTGCATGCATACATTTTTACTTGCTGATTTTGTTTGCAAGCTGTCCCATCATTTCGGCTATTTCGTATGCATATATATATATATATTTTTTTTTTTTGACTCGCTGATTTTTTATTTTTTTATTTTTTTTTTGCGAGTAGGGGATTTAGGATCTGATACCAATCTTGGCATCAGCATCGCTGCGACTGGAATATTGCCAGGAGCGAATCATCATTTGCTGTAAAAGGACTTGGAATTTGATACCGGTCTAGGCATCAGCATCGCTGCAACTGGGATATTGCCAGGAGCGAATCATCATCTGCCATGAAAGGACTTGGAATTTGATACCGATTTAGGCATCAGCATCGCTACAACTGGAATATTGCCAGGAGCGAATCATCATTTGCCTCTGTCGATCCCGAACAAAGGTGGCTTAGTAAACAGGATTAAGGGTCCTGTCGGCTAAGGCTTTTGACTTCATGAGCCGTAAGGGTCTCACAAAGGTATTTCTCCCTACAAGTCGTGAGGATCTTGTAGGTGTGTTTTCTCCTTGGGAATCGTGAGAATTCCTAAGTGCATGTTCTCTTGTAAGTCGTAAGGATCTTACAAAAGGGTTTTCTCCTTATAAGTCGAGAGGACTTACAAGTGTTGTTTGCTGTACAAGCATATCCCTAGTCACGGATGGGACTTTGTTAGGGAAATATTTATTCGTGCCCGTGGATTGTATACAAGGGTCATTATGAGCCGCTTGTAGGGCAATATCGAAAGTTGTGGGGGCTGCTTAAGAACAGGTTAAGGTTTCTGCAACTTAAGACTTTCAAATCTTATGAGCCGTAAGGGTCCCACAAGAGAGTTCTCCTTACGAGTCGTGAGGATCTCGCAAGTGTATTTTCTCCTTCGGAATCGTGGGGATCCCTAAGTGTGTTGTTCTTTTGTGAGTCGTAAGGATCTCACGCAGGTGGTTTCTCCTTACAGGGTCGAGAGGACCCTATAAGTGTTTCTTAACGAGCTTGCGCCCTTTCAGGTTTTCACAAACACTCGCCGGTAGTCCTGCTGTTTTTACTCACGGAGCCCTTTCGGGTTTTCATCCGGGCCCATTTTGCTTATGGACATACCGTTTTTTTTTATTCTTTTTATTTATTTATTTATTTATTTATTTTTACGAGGTCGCGCCCTTTCGGGTTTTCATGAACACTCGCCGGTAGCCCTGCTGTTTTTACTCACGGAGCCCTTTCGGGTTTTCCTCCATGCCCGTTTTGCTTATGGACATACCGTTTTTTTTTCTTTATTTTCTTCTTCTCTTTTTTTTTTTTTTATTAACGAGGTCGCGCCCTTTCGGGTTTTCACGAACACTCGCCGGTAGTCATGCTGTTTTTACTCACGGAGCCCTTTCGGGTTTTCATCCGTGCCCATTTTGCTTATGGACATACCGTTTTTTTTTTGTTTTTTTTTTATATTCTCGTCAGCCTGAGAATACTGCGGTAGTAGTTTAAAAATATTTCGGTCATTTGCAAGTTTTAGGACATTGCGGTCCATCATTAGTTTAAGGACATCTCGGTCCGTTGTTAGTTTAAGGACGTTTCGGTCCGTTGTCGCCGTATTTGAGGCGAATATCTAGTTTATTGACTTTTCGGTCTATGAGTCTTTCTCCATGAATGAACATGATGCCCCCGGCGTATCCATCTTCTTCGGAGCGTGCGGTTGTGGCGGACTCACCTTCCAGTTCTCAGACAGCGCAAACTTGCCCTGTTGGTATTGGTCTTCAACCCAGTTTTTGAAGACGTAGCAGTCCTCGATCAGGTGACCTACTGTTTGGTGGTAAGGGCAATAGTTAGGATTATTAACATCGCCTGGCCGCAACGGACGTTTTGGAGCCGGCAGATTGATGAGTCTGTTGCACACTGCCAGCTCGAACAGTCCCCTTGTTTTATCTTGCGGAAACGAGTAAGGACGTTTCAACTTTTCTTGGAGGGATTGCCGCTTGTTGCTTTGGCGAGCAACCGGTCTAGGGTCACCTGATTGTTGTTGAGCGCTGGCGACGAGGGCCGTTTTTCCTTTTCCTTTGTTCTTCTTGTTCGGTCCCTTGCTTACGGGGTCGGGATTTTTTCCGAGTAGCATGCGATTGCATGGCTGAACGTTCTCGCAGCTTCTCAATTCCTTTATTTTTGAAATAGATTCCCCGAGGGAAGAGTTGGGGATAGCTTCTTCGTCAGAGTCGCTTCCAAAGGTGATAATTTGTGATCCCTTGAAGTCGGCTATTTGACAGTTTGCGGCGGCTCCTTTGCGCTCATATATCGCATTTTTCCGATGTCCACAAGCTTCACAGTTTGTCCTGTCGAAGTGTTGCTTTTGAGCGACATACCCTTGCCACCAACAGTTAAAGGACTCGCAGTCTTCGGTAGGATGTATGATCTTCTGATGATATAAACAGAAGTTAGGGTGCATCTCTACCTCAGAGCAAGGATTTTCTTCGGAGGGCGGTAGCTTCATTCCTACTGATAGAGCTTTGGCGAACCGTTTCCTTATCTTGAATTTGTTTTTACCCGCAGTGTATGGCTTTTGATTTGACGGGAATACCTTGGTTCTTTCCAGTATGGCCATTTCACGTTCTTGATTGGCTTTTGCTTTCAGACGAATTTCACTTAGGAAGACATCGATCAACTCGTCTGATGGCTGTAGAATCTCCGGCTCAGGATTCGCAATTGGTTTCTCAGCGCAAGGAGCTTCTTTATCATCCGTCAGTGAATGAGAAATCATATGACAAGTCGCTGCGTAGTCTTCGGATTCATCCGATGAGTTTTCTCCATTGTTTTCATTCTTGACTGAAGAACAAGCTGCCCCCGGCGTGTCCGTTTTCTTTGGAGAGTGCGGCTGTGGTGGGTTTACCTTCCAGCTTTCGGACAACGCGAACTTGCCCTGCAGGTATTGATCCTCGATCCATCCCTTAAAAACGAAACAATCCTCAATTGGGTGACTTACCGTTTGGTGGTAAGGGCAATAATTGGGATTATTAAGATCGCCTGGCTGCGACAGACGCTTTGGACTCGGCAGATTAATAAGTCTGTTGCGCACTGCCAGCTCAAACAGTCTTCTCGTTTTATTCTGCGGAAACGAGTAAGGACGTCCCAGCCTCTCTTCGAGGGATGGGCGTGGGCGCACGTTGTTTTGGCGAACGACCGGCTTTGAGTTGTTCGACCGTTGTTGAGTATTGGCAACGAAGGTTGCCTTCCCTTTGCCCTTTTCATTCCAAAGCTCTGTCTTTGAAGAAGAAGGCCTATGGCCCATCTGGTCCATTTGGGCTAATTTGTCAATCAAGGCCTGGAAGGTAGTCGGCCTGAAGAACATCATGAATTTTGAGATGGTCGCCTGCGGATCGAGAGTGCCCACAAACATGCCTACCGCAGGTGCCTCTTCTATGCGTTGTTCACATTTCGACCATAGGTTCCGCCATCGTGTTGCGTATTGGACCCACGTTTCGCCGGGCCTTATCCTGGCATTTATCAGTGCTGTAATCGGGGTGCGTTCACTAGCACTTGCGAATCTTTGTGTAAACAGCAGTTCCATCTCTGCAAATGTTTTGACAGAGTCGTTAGGTAGCTCCGAATACCATTCAAAGGCTGTTTCTGCTAAGCTGCCGACGAATTGACGTAGCAACAATTTGTCATTGCCTCCAGTATTGCCGCATAAGGCCCTGAATTGAGCGATATGCTGATGCGGATTCCCTGTCCCTTTATATACGTGGAATTTAGGGATCGTATATCCTGGCGGGTAATTGATTTGGTCATACCAGCTCGGATACGGTCGTCCGGTTCTAACAATTTGCCCAGCCGCTTCATTTGCCTGATGAACCCGGATCTGCTGAGCTATATATTCATCTAGGTCAACTTTGGAGATTGCCTCCTCCTTGGCTGTTGATAGAGCCGGCGGAGGATTTGACGTTTCTCCTCTGTCGTCTTCGAGGACGATCGGAGGATCTTCAGCAGGAGGGTCCGGCTGTAACATCATCTCTACCATATCTTGGAAGAGGAGCGCCATCTGTTTTATGTTAGCCGCTTGCTCTGCAGCTTCTTTGTCCCTCTTTTCGAGGACTCTGCGTAAAAAGTCAGCGTCGGTTTCTTGTTCTTGACGCTCATCCGAAGACGTTTCAGAGCTTTCTTTTGGCTTAGTGAGTGCAGCCATTGTAGTCATCATTTTCTGAAGCTTTTGTTGTTGCTCCTGGGCTTTCGTCACGGATCGGGTGAGCGGTCGGTGGCCCGTAGAAGTGCGGCTTTCCTCTTTTCCAGAAGCCATATAAACAGTGTGCACCACCATGCCCCCAGATTTGGGGCGTTTGTGTTCAGCGCTTTTATGCTTCGCCATGTTCACAGGGGCTTTTTGTGGCCTCCTTTTTTGAGTGATTGGAGTTAAGGGAGCCGTTGTAGTGGGCACCCAAGTAGCTTTTGCTTTTTGTGGTTTGACAGAGTAATCCTTCCCCTGTCGAACCTTCATCTTTTTCTGTCGTCGGAAGCAGTCTTGATCGATCACCGACTCTTGGACCCGTCGCCAGACTTTGTAAATTTTAGAGGACAGCCGTTGAGGGGGCTGCTCTAACTTCTTCTCTGGAGTATTCTCCACAGGTGAAGGAGTTCGTTTCAATATCGCAGTAGGAGAGTTTCTGCGCACCGAGTTCAGCAACTCAAATCTGTTCCTGGTTGGAACAGCAGTATCGATCCTCACCATCGGAGCTAATGGAGTTATCCCAGAGGGGAAGTTGCCCCCAGCCTTCCTCACTCGGCGCCAGTAGCGACGTCGGGCATGTCGTGCTGATGGAGTTGTTTCAGCTATAGGGGCGACCTCCTCATGCCCCCTGTGTTGGTCAGAATATACTGGTACCAGCTTTTTAAAGATCGACGTCCTTTGAACGGGGACGGCCAACTTGTCAGAAGCGGACTTCTGAACATGGGGAGAAACCCTGGTGATTTTTCCAGGAACGTGAGTTGGAATGGCTATCCGCTTCGGGATAACGCCTTCTGGTATGGCAGGCTTCTTCATGAGCCTGTTAAAGCTCTGGCCTAGTCCGTTAAAAACTGAAGCAGTGGAGTTGGACGACCCGTTGAGAGGGGTCGCGGCAGTGGTAAGTCGATCGAAGACCGACTTCTTTGGAACTTCTTGCAATGTCATTGGGGCGTTGAAGCTCATTGGTGGGAGCATGGTCCTAAAAAATAGTCCAGTGGTGGCTTGAGCCATCTGCTCCACCGGCATTTTGAAAAGGGAGGCCGCTTGGGGCCCATAAGTCACTCCTCCAGCAATGACGGAGCGAGAGTTATCGCTGCGGGCGGTGCAGTTCGAAGCCATCGATTTTCTGTTTTCTGCATAAAGCAAGACACCAAATCTTAGTACCTTGAATCCACAGGCAATCACAGCAAACCGCGATTTGTTCGCGAACACGACACACGAAGTGTGGAGTGGAAAGAGGAAGAGGTCCCACCGGGCGTGCCAGAATCTGTTCCCCTCCGAAAGGCGGCGCACAGGACCGCGATGGCCTGACGCTGAGATTCGGGGCAGATGCTATTTGGTTTTATCCGTCCACCTCTCTGAAGATGCCAAGTTGATTTATGGCACCGTGTATCGAAGGTTTAGACGGATGCGGCCGATGTAGCAGACTTTGTCAGATTCCCCCTCGCTAGAGGGGTTTTTGATTGTGGGGACGCTCTTCCCTGCAGGCGCAAGCCCCTGCAGTTAATTACGCTACCGCTTCGCGGTAACAACTTTCTCCTTCTCCAGAATTTCACTTCGTGTCGTGGGTGTTTGTTTTGTTTGTGGTTGCCCGTGGATTGTATACGGAGACTGAGTAATACCGTCGCCCGTAGGACGTGGATTAGTCCAAATCCGTATTTACTTAGATTTGGGTTTGGTGTTTTTAGTTTAAGGATGCCTTAGTCGCGTTGCGGCTAAGATCGACTTAAACGTTCGTCAAGGATACGTTAGTCCTGTTTGAGACTAAGATCAACTTAACGGGATCGTTTAGATCCGACAAAAGAGCATTTGGGCTCTATTGTTCCAGTTTAGGGACATAGTGGTCCATGTTCCAGTTTAGGGACGTGGTGGTCCGTCGCCAGTTTAGGGACATGGTGGTCCAATATTAGTTTAGGGACGTTTCGGTCCGATATTAGTTTAAGGACGTTTCGGTCCACGAGTTTAAGGACCCCGCAGTCCGTATCGATGTGTGGTCGTTGGGACCCGTCACCTCTTTCACGTCGTTGAGGAATTACAACGACGGATGTCAAAGGAGTTCGGAGATGTACCCTCGAACCGGATGTAAATTGTTTTAGAAGAGCAATTTTGCTCAGTCAATTTAATTTAAGGACTTATGGCCAAAATTGGGCTAAGTCCAGTTGAAATGTTCAACATTTTATTTGCTTTTGCACTGCATTTCTTTTTTTATTTTTATTTGTATTTGGGCTTTGCCCAGAAAGGATGCAGAGCATCAATTTGTTTTGGGCTCTGCCCTTTTAGGAATGATGCAAGGCATCAATTTTATTTGGGCTCTGCCCTTGTATAAAGGATGCAAAGCATCAATTTATTTGGGCTCTGCCCATTTATTGCCTTGCAATTTATTTTGGCCTGTCAAGTCATTTTGATTTGGGCCTGGCCCTTTTAGTAATGCATTGCATTTGTGCAAAGCACTGTTAATTTGAGAATCTTTTAGATTCAAGAACCGATGGTTAAAAAAAAGAAGTGCAAAGCACTATTTGATTTAGATCTAAGAAAAAACAAGTTTTTTCTTGTTTTTCTTATCTCAGAGAACCAGAAGTTCATGAAAGTGCAAAGCACTATTAATTTAAGAACCTTTTAGGTTCAAGAACCGATGGTTCATAAAACAAGTGCAAGGCACTATTTGATTTAGATCTAAGAAAAAACAAGTTTTTTCTTGTTTTTCTCGTCTCAGGGAACCAATCATGAAAGTGCAAAGCACTATTAATTTAAGAACCTTTTAGGTTCAAGAACCGATGGTTCATAAAACAAGTGCAAGGCACTATTTTTATTTTTATTTTATTTATTTATTTATTTATTGAAGATCCATGATCTTGTTCACAAGAGAAATCTCTCTTCTTTCAAAGGTTTTTACCTTTTTTTTTATTCTTCAAGAGTTCTCAAGAGTTCTCTTCTCTTTTTTTTTTAGCCAGATCTTCCTCCTCTTTGAAATGAGGTCTAGGGTCCTTTTTATAGTGCCCATAAATTAGTTAAAGTTTGTTAAAGAGATCATTCTCTAAGTGATTTGGGGAATTTTCCCCACCGTTGGATCTTTAATCCGAAGGGCTCTGTTTTACAGAAGAAATCTTATTGTTTTAACAAAAACAGAAAAGATTTTCTCAAATCTTTATTCTGTTTTTTGCATAACTCTTCAGCGCGTGACACGTGTCGTGCAGCGTTTGCGCAACTGCGCAGACACGTGTCGCGCAATAAAAAAAAATTTATTATTATTTTTTTTTAATTTTTTTAATTTTTTTAATTATTTTTTTTATTTTTTTACTGCGCAGCGCACTGCGCAGCGCGCAGTTGCGCGCACTGCGCAGCGCGCAGCGCAGTGCAGTTTTTTTTTTTCTTCCAGAGCTTTGCTCTTATAGAGTACGCTACTTCATTTATTTTAAATTTAATTTTATTTTTAATTTTCAAGACAGAGTTTTGCTCTGATTGGAGAAAAACAGAAGTATTGCTTCTTTTCCCCCCTTGGAATTTAAACAGAGCTTTGCTCTGATTGAGGTAAACAGCAACCCTACCAATTCTAGAGTTAGGAGACCCGGACTCGACTCCTCGAGTTGGTCTCCCACTGGACTCCAGAACCCGGTTACTTGTGCCCTCTTCCTTGGGTCTATCCTAGTGCGGAAAAGTAAATAATATACAAAATGTGACATTTTCCGCAACCTGGAAGTGCCCCAATAAAAGAATATTACATATAAGTTTTTACATGAATGAAAATGAAAAACACTCATCTCACATAAAAAAACCCCGGCTATTCAAACACGACGATCCAATATAACATATCCAGCAACACATAACATCACATGTCATCAACGTAAATAAATATGCCCATCCCAATTGTCGTTGACATATAGCAACGAAACCAGCGATATCACATATTACACTTACGGTCACAGAAAAGAAAGTGTAAAACTACAACAGTTGGAATCCGCAACCTCTTTAGACATCGCATGCCTAATCAAATGAAATACTTAGACATCGCATGCCTAACAGTTATAAACCCCGCATTTTAGTCTCATTATCGAAAACACTTTTCAATATCAAGTCGGGCAATTCAACAAGATTCCCGACATCCTGATCGAATGCTCGTCGCAAACTTTAGTAGACGGCCGCACCCCCGATACCGTCGACGAAGTGCACCAAGGCGGAACACCGCTACCACGAGCACCCGAACGGATGCTTTCGGCGACGGGGTTCTCCTACAGTCACTTGGTCGGGGCTATGGAGTGAGGCTGTCTATTAAGTTTACCCGGCGAGTATCCGCGTACGCTACGTGATTTCGACGGACTTTTGATCGTATCAAAATTCCGTAGCAACCGATCAAGTGAGACTAAAGTGCTATGTTTATAACATTCAAATCAGTTATCTCATAACTGCCTGTGAATTCCAATTATTGTATCACATTCCAGATAAATAGAAAATGTTAAAATTTCCGATCGAACAAACGAACACCCAAGTTTTCCCGAAACAGATCAACACATGAAACAAGTTTAAAAACATCCAGTTCATGCCTCAGTACCAACGGTCCAGCCGTAGAAGGGTCAAGCGAACGCCTCACATGTGGCACGCCGTACTGCCCCAAACCCTAAGGTTCAAAGGGCAGTTCAAGACGGTCACATAATCGAGTTAAGGTTTGTTGTCTTCTAGAGGGTCCATCGCGCTACTTGCACTACTTAGAACGTCTTTAAACCACGGAAAAATCCAACACTTGGAAATTTCCCGGCAGGGGAAAAAGTGGGTATTTATATCCGGTCGAACTTTTTAACATATTCTAAAATTATCCGGAAAAGCACACAGACAAAATTAGACGATCCGATCGAAACGCCGAGTCCCTAATACAACCCAGAAAATTCAACTCTTGAATAAATATTAAAAATTCCCAGGAAAACCAGAACTGCAAATTAAGAATTACTGTGTAAAATTCTTTGTATGATAAGACAAAACGGCCGCGGATCCGCCGCACGAGCCATGCTCGTGCCGCGGAACCGCGGCGGTTTGATGGAATTAGGGAATCGAAATTCACAGTAACTCTTAGATATGCCTGCTGATTTTTCTACATATTTTTAATTCGGAAAAAACCCAGTTTTTGGAAAAAGTCCAGAGAGCATTTTTTGGGTTAGGGTTTTGGTTCGATCGGACTTCTAACTCCGTCTACGCATCGCCTAAGGCTCTAGCTAGGCTCTGATACCACTCTAGGGTTCCTGGGCACACTAATGAGGTCTCACAAGGTATCAACCATGCCATTTTCAAAAATTACAAGTGCCGAGAAACCCTAATACGGATCGTTAACTAGAATTTTAGGCGAAAAAGGAAACTAGTTAACAACTTAACTACAAGAAAGAGGCTACAACCTTTGTAGATCCGGTTCTCCACCTCCATGGCTCCGTAATGAAGTCTCCTTGCTGTCCATATCGGATCCCGGACTCTAGCGTCGGCTTCATCGGAGAAATGGGCGGGCTAGGTCGTTGACTTCGATGCCGAAGATGATCTACGTCGAGGCAACACTAGATCAAGCTCCAACTTCACCAAGTCAAAAAACTTGTGAAGAAAACACCCTATACTACTTGGCAAGAGGTAGAGGATGAAGAAATAGGAAGTGGGTTCACTTTAGAATTGGATTTCTCACTCTTTTTCACTAGTTGCCATTGATGGAGGCAAGCTTCTTCATCTTGAAGAAGAAGAAGAAGAAGATGATAGAAAGAATATCATAAGTATTTCCAAAATAGAAAATAAATGAATACTTATCATAAACCAACCATGGTCAAGTGTAGAGAATAAACTAGGGTTAAGTTAAAGGGTTAGTGTTTAGGAAAGAAACAAAATGGCTTTGACTTTCAACACTTCAAGAAGTTTCAAGAAAGAAACAAAATAAGTCACCATTTTATTTATCCTTCCAAAAAGAATAAATAAATAAATAAATGAATATGAAAAACAAAACCCTAACCATTTAAATAACCATGGTTTAATCTTTACACAAACTCAAGTAAGCATGTATCATCAAACATGATACAATCAAGTGCACAAAAGTATATCACATATACAACTTGTGTACTTCAAGTGAGAAAATCCATTTAAAGTGAACCAATACTAGTTAATGCAAAGTAATATATCAAATATATAATTATACATTAAATCATTAAATCAACACTTGATTTAACGATCCGGTCATATCGCATATGACCGACTAATATTCAATGTATCGGCTTATCAAATCAATCCTTGATTCGATAATTAGGTTATATCGCATACAACCAATCGATACATTCATCGCGAGAATAGAATACGGTATCACATACACGCATTATTCTCGGTCCCGCACATATCTCATATGCGCTCCTATTTCGTTTCGCTTGAGCCAGGAAACCTCTGTGTAGGACTCTAAAGATCCGTCAATACGCCGACAGTAGGTGATGATCATATCAAGCACCCACAAGCCGCAAGCGGTCTGCTAAACGTAACGGCCACCCGGGTATTGAGCGATCAGAAGATCGACGAGCAAGCCCGCTCACACTCCTGTGAATCCAACCAGTAACACTTATCGTACAGTCCGGTCTCGTCGTTTGATATGTCGCATATCTTGTTTAGGGGTGGTAAACGTCAGACCCCAATAGCTCGATAAGTCGTGTCGATATGAGGTCTATAACAGTTCGAGAAACTACAGGTAACACTTACCAGTAAATCTCAGCAACCCTGGCCAGGGATTTCCGGTTATAGCCAATCGAACACAGCGCAACATCAACTCCCTATACCGGGAGAGACGAATTCCCTCCTATCGCTCATTGCCTCCATGTGATTCGGGACTGTACCCAAAAACCACCGTTTTGCACGCCCTCTTGGACGTGGTAAGGTGGAAATCAAAGCACAATGGGAACCACACAAGACTCTATGACGATCTCGGGTCAACAGACTACTCTGTACCAGTGTCACCAGAGAACTGCCATCTGACGTAAGGTATTATACCATCTGGGAGTTCTCGGCGAGTCCGTCCAGTGTACCCAGTCTCCACTGAGCACCCGTATATCATCTCTGATGTCAAACACCAATGGACATGGGATCATCCATCGCCCATCTGTATAGGTCGAGAAGGTATACGCTAGTCTACTCTGGTATATCGATGCCCTGTCTCGATACACCCACGACTAGGGACCTTGAAGGATGTACTTATGGACTACTATGTCCCCACTAGTATGATCCGCATCATAGTCCAGGTAGTCAAGTACACATCCTAAGAGCTTTACCAACATGTATCAGAGAGACAATCGGTATACACATTAAGGTAAAGAGCAACCAGATAGCATACTATCATGTCGAGCAAGAAAGTCCTCCCTATATATGTCCAAGCACCCACTACAATATACATCCTATGTATAGTAATGGCCTCTAGGGCATACATATAACTAACAAATTGCCTACCCATGACGCCAGAGATCAAAGCCCTCACCTAGAGGCAACCGCGCATCCTCGCTGCCCGGTCATTCTTAATGGCCCTCCACAGCCCTCCTCGCGCTAGGGCCCAAAGTCCTCCTAAAGGCGGTCGAGCCCTTGCTCGGTCAAGCCTGGTCGGTAGCCCTGTGGCCATACATGAGGATCCAAGACACCCGGAAGGACAACAGGTTCATCCGAGTCTGAACGATCTCCCCTCGACCTCGGGGGCAATACATGAGGATACCTCCGCGGCAGTGCTTGACACACTCGCCGGCTGGGGATTGGAGCCAACTTGACAGGAGATCGCCAGATAAATGGCCAACCTGATACGGAAACACGACAATACAAGCGAGGATATCCTACGAACGTCCTTCACACACAAAAGACAAAATGCAAATCGGCGAATCAAGGATTTTTCTTTTATTGCCGAAATCAAGGTCTTTACAAAGGGTATTCTGGGGCCCCCAGCCCTACAAACTGCCCGGAAGCTTACTTCGGCCACTTCATCGTCGGCGTCACGGCCCAAGGCCCTACCACCGGAGACTTTGCCACCACGGGCACGCCTTGCTTCCCTCGCCATCTCTCACCGGAGGCCTCGCCGCCGGAAGCGGGACCCGAGCGCGGAGTTCACCATCGTCGAACTCGGGAAGCTGTTCCTTCACGGCATCTAGGGCCTTGTTCCATGCGACGGCAGAATACTCCCCGAGCTCGGCGTAAAACTGCTCTGATACTTTATACTCGGTCACAGCTTTCTTAACCCGAGCCTCGGCAACTTGGGCCTTCAGCAACGCCTCCTCAGCATCGCCCCTCCTGGCATCCCTCTCTTTTTCCAGTGCCGCAAAGCGTCCGGCCATGTCCGCCAGCTTCCTATCGGCAACCCGGAGGGACGCGTTCAGACGACGAAGAGCACCCCGAGTCACCGAGTTGGCAAGTTCCGCAGCCTCCGCCCGGCCCGCCACAACGTCAGCCTTTTCCCTCTCCCGGCACAGGTCGCGTTGCAAAATCTCGACCTCCGAAGAGAACGCCTCCACTGGCCTCGGGGCGTGGAACGCCCCCTCGGCCTCCATGCGAGTGGCAAGGGCGCAGTGTTGAAGAACCTGACAGAAAGCCGACGAGAAACCAGGAAGCACCCGAACCAAAGGGAGGCATATCAAGACAAATACGCGTGGAGGGATTCGTACCTGGACCGCCCCTTACGCCATGGCCTCCAATTGATCCCTCAAGGAGCCACACGGAAGCTTTCCCCCGGCCGACTCCTCCATCCCGGCAAGCAGGCCGGCGGCGACAGAAAGCCTAGTCGGAACCGTGAAGACGGAGCCCCTTTCCTGCACAGGAATCCCTGCAGGGGCCTTCGACGGCATGTGAGAAACCGTCCTCTTCCTCTTGAGAAGGGGCTACCCTCGCCTTTCCCCCCGTCCCCAGCCTGGGACTCGGGCAACTGCTGACAACTCTGGCCGCCGCCAAAGAAACCCCCAGATGTCGTCGACGAAATGGACGGCCCTGCCGCCGGCAGAGGGTCCGGCGGAAGGCGTGAGCCGGCCGGGGGCTCGGCTACGCCACTAGCTTCCTTCCAGCACGGGCCGCCCGAAGAGTGGGAGCGAACCATGTATCCTAAAGGAAGAAGAACGCCGAGCGGCAGCGACTCAAGAGAGAAGGAAAATGAAAGGTTAGGGGCCCTGAGGCGGGCCCTGCCCCCGTTTTATCACCGCGTACGACCGCATCCAACGGCGCCCATCGTCTCCCGCCGAAATGGCTCCTCGCGCCCAGCGGCTCGGATCATTCCACGTGGCAGCCCAGTGCTGGACCGTGTCCCATCAGACGCCGCAGATCTGCGCACGTCGCATCGGATAATCAACGCTCGACACGTGGACCGTCGCTTCGACTGCAGAGTACATGAGTCGGCGCACCTCCTTTAAATGCAAAGATCTCGCCTTGATTCGCTGGCGGAAAAGACAACCGACGGCCCGAGGACTCGTCCCGACGAAACCATAGAAGGGATCTCACCTCGGGAGGCCCGGCAGTCCACTCCTGACCCGACCACTATCTGGTCGGGACAAGAGTGGGGGGCTAATGATAGTGCTCGATATTGGAGACCCCCAAGATCATGACGCGTGGCAGGTGACGTGTCCCAGAACTCAGAAGAATGGGCCCGCAGGGACCGATCAGGCCACCCCGTGCCCGACCAGCAAGCCCAAGCTGGCCCCCCTTTGGGCCCCTACAAATTGGCCTCCTCGACCTCTCAGCTCGCCCTCGAGCTACTACAGGACCAAGACTCCTCAGCCTCCTTACTCGTCCTTGAGCTCCTGCCGAGGAAGTCTTCCTCGGCCCTCTGACCTATTCCCAGGCGTAACCGCCGCTCCGCGAATCTCGCCACGCGCGGATTCTCCGCCAGCAACGTCCCACGTTCCACGCCATCACGATTCTCATTAATGGGCGATCCGCTCTTTACGCGGGCGTGACGTCGGGAGCGTAACTGCTGGCGAGATTCCCGCGCCTGCTGCTGCGTGCTGCCGCCGCTATATAAACCCCCATCACAGAGGGGTCAAGTAAGCCCTTTTTTTACACTTTTATGCCGCTACTCTGCTCGGATCTCATCACTAACTTGAGCGTCGGAGGGTTCTCGATGGTACCAAACCATCCCGGGACTTCTTTGCAGGTACTCGGCAACAACTCCCTCACCTCACCTCACCTCTTCCTCCAAAAACCCATTGAGACCCACACACGACGAAGGATAATTAACTAAGTTCACCGCGAGATCAACGGAAGACAACATCTGACGGAGGCCCGAAAAGAAGCTCCATCAGAAATCATCAAAGGGCGTCCGTAAAATGGAAAAATAATTGGAAGTTTGAGGGTTTTTTTTTATTAGAGAAGAGTTTTGTTCCTGTATGATTTGTTTTGTTCTGTAGACCAAAATCTTTAAAAAGGCTATTAAGACTCTGTTTAGTTACCCGTAATTGGAATTGATCGCATCTTTTGCTGATTCACCAAACCATGCACCTATTTAAGAGTGTGTTTTGTTACTCCTAATTAAAAAACCAATGTATTTATAACTATTGCCTTTGCAACTTCATTATTTTGTTTGGTTAAAATAATGTTCAAACTATATATTATGCAAAACATGTGTTTGTTTACATGCCATGTGTAGTCACAAAAGTGTTTAATCTGATCATAATTGCAAATACATGAATTTTAAGGGTCGTTTTCTACTTGGTAATGTATCGTGGTAATCTATGGAGAGTCATAGATTCCCACAAAAAATACCCATTTTTGTTTTAATGTAAATAATATTATTGAAAATTTAGGGTTCCCTCGTATATTACATTGCCTCAAATTGTAGCAATTCTATTTTCCAATCAAATAGATGTTATACTAAGTTAGCACAAAATTAATATTCCCCCGTAACCCAAGATGAGCCAGGAGGTCGGCCGCTATCACTCACCGATCGAGCTGCTGGTCGTCGCAAGCCTCCCCTCGTCGTCGTCCCAGTTATCGCCTTCCTCCCCCTCGGTCGCCAACCCGCCCGACCACCATCACTCGTCGCCGGCCATTGTCGATCGCTTGGCGGCGGCCGCCGCCGCCGCGTTTCACATACATATAGTACCGGAGATGATTAAAACATTTCAAATATGTTAATGCAACATTTCTTGAAATTAGATTCCAAGACGTTCCGGAGAACATAGGGATTCTCGATAATCTTCTATTAGATATAACAAGCACAACTCTATTGGTTATTCCAACGACACGCTAGAGAAACAACTATAATCAAACATTATATATTTTGATGGAGTTGGAACCAGTTAGAGCTCTGACTACAGAGATAGATTTTTGATAAATTGTCAAAAAGCCCCGGGCTCACTTAAAACTTGTGCAAAAAAAATCCCGAGCCATTGCTCTTGTTAAAAAAACCCTGGGCCCAATTAAAACCCCCATTATACTAGTTGTCTGTAATATCTTAGCGGTTGCATGTAATATCCAAGTAGTTGAAAGAATACAAGGCCTAAATATAATACAGTATAGGGTTTTTTTATAAAGATTTTGAACAATAGGGCTTTATCGACAATTTCAAAAATAACTGTAGTTTTTAGACAACTTATACCGCGCCAGGCACTTTTTGACAATTTGCCCTAGATTTTTCTTGGGATCCAACGAATAGTCAAAGTTATCCACAAATGCTTATGGGCCAGGTATGTAAACACCAACCAGCGCACAACCACAACCATAATCATAAATTTGCGATTAAGGAATAATTCGATGCGGTCGAAAATTCGGATTCGGAGAACTATTCGAAAAAAATCGACAGATATTCGGAAAAAATTCGGCAAGTGTTCAGAAAATGTTCGGAAAGGATTTCGAGCAAAAAATTAAAATATGAGACGCTTAGGTTTTGATTTTGTTAATTATTCATTGTTTTTTGAATTATTCGCTGTTTTTTTGAATAATTCATGAATAATTCAAGAATTATTCGAAACGTTCGGTAACGGCGATTTAATCGGCTGATCAAAAATTCACGAATTATGTGACTATGCGCATAACTACACATATGAAGTATAACCAAGTCCCCGTGAAATGTAAACCTGTTGTTATGCCCAAGGTTAAAATTATTTCAAGCCTCAAATGGTATAGATAACTTAGACTTATTCACATTACCCAAATTTCGTACAATTTCAAATCTTTTCTCTATTTATCCTATGTATTTTATATTCCACCGTCAAATTCCAAACTTTCAAAATAAAATAAAATAAAGGCCTATTAACTAAAAATAGCAACACCTTTAGGCCCTTGACATTAAGTTATCAATACCTTTAAAAACTACAAAAAACTGCAATAACGTGATGGTCAATTCGTTGGTGAACTTTTACAGCGTCAACTTTTCATATCAAACGAACCGTTTTGCTTTTTTCATAAATAAATAATAATTAATTAATTATTTCATTAAAAATTTTAAATAATCATTAAATATTAACTAGAAACTTAATGACAGTGGCTGGTGGAGGACCAAGTCAGTGGCCGGAGGAAGTCGCCGACAGTAAGAGAGGAGGGTATCAGAAAAAGATGATAAAATAAGATGAAGAAGAAGAAGAAGATAGTGATGCAGATGATGAAGTCGATTACGATAAAAATGATGAAGTTAATGGTGTTGAAGATCGTGTAACGCTCCCAAAATCTTTATACCTTTGTATGTTTTTTCTTTAATGAAATACCGCTTCCTTTGAACACTAGCATATATTTAAATCTTTTTAAATGTGTGCAAGAGTAACCTTATAGCTCATTGGTTAAGTCGCTGCACTGCTATCCCATTGGCTACATATTTGAACCTTTGATCTTGCAATTATTTTTAATCTTTTTTTTAATAAAAAAAACCTTTTCATAACCTACAAACCACCTTTCAATTTCTATTTTTAACTCCCAAAATCAATTATAATGGTTATAAATATATAATTAATTAGAATTATAATGACCATAACATCACTCTTTATATGGTCATCTTCCTCCTTTAATCTTTCTCCACAAATCCTAACTATCTTCTTCCTAAGAATTCTTGAAGTTCCGACGTCATTGAAATCCTCTCCCGTTTGCTAGGATCGAGACGAGGTGAACCGGACGTTGTATCACTCACAACGCGTCGCTAAGAATCGTCTTCTGTTGCTAAAATTGAATTGGTGAGCCGGTTATTATACCGACTCACACCACGAGTAAGTCCCCTCTTCTCCTTCACACTAATTGAAAGTCGTTCTTGTTGACACATAAAAAATATGTTCATATTATATATATCCAACTTATATTTACAAGTTGTATATATGATATTGATGGGAGGACATTTGTGGAGTCAAAAATATTGACTCTAAAAAATACTCAAATCGGGCACTTGCGAATCTGCACATAGGATGAGTTCAAATGCCTATAGAGTTCAACACATTTGGTCAATTGGGACAAATGAGAATGCATTTGTAAACCCATTGAGTCTAGTTTCCAAAAAATCAAACGGTGCGTCGTTTGGAATTTCCTAGAGAAACTTATGGCCAAATCATTAAAACCTGCTCATGCAGATTTCAGATTTCTGGATCCTTTTTGGGTTTTGGAAGGCCTCCCTTGGGTTCCGGGAGGGCCATTTGGGTTCCGGGAGGGCCTCTCTTTGGTTCCGGGACCCCACTAAAATACGCGGTTTGATCTATTTTAAAGGAGAAAGGGGGGATTTTTTCGCCTACTCACAGAGGGGTACATATATCCCTCTGTCAATACAAATGAAGGAGGATGAAGATATAGAAATTTCAGAGAGAATTTCCAAGTGCTGACAGCCTTTGAAAAAAGAAAAAGAAAAAGGTGAGGGCTATAGGTGTAACTGTAATGACTCTGAAATCCCTGCATAGAATTATTTGTTTAAATATATAGAAAAGGGTATTTCAGCCTGTACAGGAGTTATAAGTCATTTTTGTTTAATAAAAGCAATAAGTAATTTGTAACTCATTGGTAAAACTTTTACACTACTGTGACATAGCCTGTGTTTTCGATTCCCATCAGTCCCAATTATTTTTAAGATTTTTCTTTTAAATTTTTCGGAAGCCCAAGAGTTGCACGTGCAATTCACGGAGAAATGAAAAGTTTCAGAAAAATCAAAGAGGCGCAAAGAGAAGTAAACACCAATCTAGACACGTGACACGAATCTCGAGGCAGGCCATTGATATCCGACCGCCTATTTCTCCCTTATGGCCGCCACTGACAGTTCCGATGCCTCCAAAAGCCTCCGTGCTTTGCACACTCGTCCCTTCAGCTATCCTCAACTCCCCTGCACTGTTTGATTTTCCTACAATTAAACAGAGACTCTTCAATTCCTTAATTAACACCATTAAAGCTATTTTTATTCATTTTATTTCACACCCTCTCTTATTTTTACCTATAAATACCATGCCCTAGTGTCACGACCCGAGAAGTACGGAACATGACCGGCACTTAAATTACGAAACGTCTCGAGGCGTACGTAATCTAAGTAAGCCAAAACCCAGAAATCAAAACCAAGTAAAGCAGTAGAGTGAAGGAAAAACCAATTTAAATCAAGTAGTTTAGCAACAGATGCCGAAATATGCATTTTTAAAATCACAAGTCTTTTATAAAAATTTCGGCAGAGTTTCCTTTATAAATACTGGCCCCGAACAGGGTACAACATGACAAATATATACATAATGATAAAAAGGCGTTCCAAGCGGGAGCTAGCTCTTCGTTAATCGACGGCCACAACCACGCAAGCAATATAATATACAACGCCGAAGGGCGAGGATCAAAACTGAAAAGGAAACTCAAAACAACAAGAAAACCCATAATAATACAACGTGCGACTCTAAGATCGAAAGAATAAATACTAGTCTTCTATGTTTATCAAATATACAAGTCTCGTTGATAGAGTTTTAACTAGATCCAACTGAAATAACAAATATACAATGGAGATCCTGATACAAAAGAACCCACCTACTAAAGCAATCATCCGGAAGGGACAGTGTACCAGCAAAACCGCAACAAAACCTGTACGGCAAACCTGCAAGAAACTTAGCACAACGGGGGTTAGTTGCCAATTCGTGAGTAGAAAACATCTACGAGTAGAAATCGCATGTATAACGCAATTCTAGGTCATACGATCAGTAATATCCTCAAATAATAACAATATGGCCTGAAGCATAAATAATGGTAAGGGTAAACATCTATCCATATAGTGAAATACCAAGAACTCGTGTCAGTGCCTCAGGTAACAACATGTCACTAAAATGATATGCAGATGCATATAATGAGAACAAAGTACATCATGAATCAACGAACTGTTTTTCTTTATTTAATGAGATTTCTATATGTATATCAATCGGGTATCACCAATGAAATCAACAGAGAAATCAATGTCAAGTATCGACACAAAACAAAAATCCCAGTATCCCAATATCAAATCTCAATATCTCTGTATCTCAAATCTCAATATCTCAATACCTAGGGCTCTGTCAGTCCGGATCGGCCCATATCATCAATCATACGACCACGAACGGTATCCTCCGGATATCCGCCGCGCCAGGTAAAATCACCGGTAGGCAGTCTGCCCCTGCCAGGCTCATCGTCTACACCTCGATCTTCTTGCCCCGGGGTACCTTACCGGGTCCACCATGTACCCGCAGATGGTTCATCCAACTCCTCGAATCGGCTCTCGAAATCCATCTCATAACCGAGAAAATATCATGGTGGACGACTCATACATCACGAGAAAACCGCACTTTTCATTTTAAAAAGAGAGAGAGAGTGTGTGTGAAAGAAGTTTATATATATTCTTGCGGTTTTCTCCCAAATCCAGGAATCTCATAAAAATCCGAAATCCAAGAATCGACGGTAAATAAACAGTGAATATCGGCATAAAAACTTCATAATACTGCATAACAATGAATAATAATATGCATGAATTTGCAAGTAATAAGTGAAATGTCTAACCGGACATATAAGGAAAGTACACTAATATCATGTCGAAACTATCAGCTAACAAGCTATGTCAATGAAATAATATTCTCTAAGTGTACGTGACATGGCAATTACCGATGATGATGTGTGTGAGCCGGCAAGTAAGTGTATGTGGAACATACGCATCATCGGTAATGGTGCTGGTGTCCTAACCGCATGATTTCAATATTAACATATGAAAACACAATATAAGCATGCGATGCGATGCGAGCAGCAAGAATATGCGGGAGCTGAATATCAAATACAATGATAACGAATCTACATATGTCTAAGTATGAGTCGTACAGTTTTGCCATTTGAAATAATACGAATCGTGTGTTTAGAAAATAGGGACTACGGTGTTTTTAAGAAAATGTACATCCTTTGAAATATCCGTAGAATCCCTTGGCCTATTGTTAAAAATACTCACGATTCGTTAGTTTTGAAATATGTATGACTCGAATCTAATATATCATTTACAAGTAAACTGCAGGGCTAAACTAAAAGGCTGATCGAAAGGTAAGGAAACCGCCTAACATCTGAGTCGATACACACATACACACACACACATACGTATATATATAATAGTCGGTGATCCCGCTTCAATAGTATCATATACGATACCCTAATATAATATGACATCATCGAGTCAAGAGTGCAGTTCTATCATCAATATCTAGCTCGTACGGTAAATCCATCGTACGGCCTCCCAAATCTGGGTACGGGTCAAATATCATATTTATCTCATTATTCATTTGGTATCCACATCATCACATATCGGGAGCCGGGGTACTAATCTAAGTCGAGTACACTGCTAATATCATCAACAATGTCATGATCTGGCTACTGACCTAAAGTCTCATACAATCCGATGTCATCAACACATATTATCATACAGAAGTATATATCGTCCAAGCGATCCATTATAAATATCATAACATATCTCATCTCATATCTTGATCATATGTCAACTATCACTATATATATCATCATCCATATAGTATCGTCGTCCAACGATCCGTTATAACATCAAGACATATCTCGGTCACATATTAAATATCTCACGGCAACATGTCCGATCATATCGACTCAATCCCAAGCATCATATAACATCCTCATCATCCAAGCACATGAATACCAATATAAATATGTCCCCTATACGCACAAGGAAGTCAAAGTAGGCGAGTATGTGTATGTGCATGTATGCAAATCTTCACCCTAGGGTTTCGGGACTAAGAAATCGACCAGAGTCCTTTCATCCATACTTACTAACACTAACCCTAATCTCCTAAAGCTTTCTTGCTAAGGCTCATATCACACCCTAACACATAAAAGAATATATATATATATATATATATATATATATATATATATATATATATATATATATATCCCATCATTTCTCACAACTTTGTGGGGGTGCTATACACCATCCACCCGACTTCTCCCCGTAGATATAAATCTACTCACCTTTGCTTCTTGTGTGCCGATGCCGACGCCGCCACACGCTTGCTTGTCGTCTCGAAACCTTCGTGGGGGTACCTACACATCACAACGTATCGTATCGCATCAAAATCCAAATCAAATCCAAAACGACACACGGAACCAAAATGTCGTACGAATCACCCATAGGTTAAAACCTATGGTCTACATCTTGCAATTCAACCAATATCAATTGATATAGACGTACAAACGTCAAATAATCGAATAAAATACCAAATATCAAAACTTAAATCCATAAACATCATGAAAAACAAGGCAGTAACCCAGAAAAGTGGTCCCAGATTTCTGTTCAGGTCAAAAAAAAGTAAGCAAACAAGTCTAGGGTGTAGTATAGGGAGTGTGTGACCTACTGAAGCAAGCTGGGCACCTAACACACTAGGATGGCCGGCCACATGAGAAGGAAATCCGGCCAGGCCGGTTTTACAGAGGAGATAGGGTCTCGTTTTGGTAGGGTGGTCTCGTATTGGTTCAATTTGGCCTCTAGAGTTGTTTGTTTGTCTCGGAAATTCCCCGGATCATCCCAGATTTTCCTACACACTCAATTTCCTCTCAAACCGACATGGATAGTTTTCTATTTTGGGTTTCAGGTGTTTGTTTTAGTATGGTCTGGGTTTCTAAGATCATAGGGGGATTTAAGGTCACCACTAAGGCCTGCTAGCACTAACCCAACTCAAATTTAACCCTAATCCTTTCTTGAAATTTTCAAAGTCTACTAAACCGATCTAAATCACTTCTAAACATGCATAGGTGTTAAGATGAAAGAAAACTATACTAATGGTGCAGAGATTACCTCAACTGGCAACTCAAGAATTTTCTTGAGTTGCCAAAAGTCCTCAAAATTTGATTTTTCTTGGTCCAATGTGCTTCCCTTATGCTTATGCATGCTTTTTGTGAAATGGAGATGGGGTTTTGGGTTTGTTTTGGGGGTGTTTTGAAGCTTGAAGTGGAGGAGGGAGATGGGGCTGCCATGGTGAAGAGGGAGAGAAAAAGAGATGATGAAGATGATGAGAAGAGAAGGAATGGCCAAGATCTAGGGTTGACCCCTCACACACACACACACACTCTCTATTTCTCTCTCAAGCATGCTCTGCCTCATGTCATGATTGTGTCCCCTCTCTCATCATTTCCTTACTTTTTCCTTTTCTTTTCTTTTCTAAAGTCAACAACCATGCATGATAAATGAAGAAAAGACCAAGATAAAAATGTAACAAGTGTTAAAATGACTTGGTGCATGTCATGTATACAAAACACGCTTAATGCGCAATTAGCGATATGTAATCGCGATTAGCGTTAAAAGTGCATATAATTAATCATAAAATTTCATAATTTGCATAAATCACATAAAACACCCTCTTTTTAGTAATTTCCAAAATTTTCTGAATTTTTCCCAATTTATCGGTACTTAATTATACCGCCCTATTAAAATATTCATTATATTTATTATTTAATTATAAAAATTCCCAAAAATAATATTTTATTTTTCTGAAATGTTACACCTAGCTCTCTTCTATTCTGAAAATTTTCTTAAAATTCTCTAAGTTCAAGAAGGGTTAAGACTATTCAAGTGGAGTTAAGCAAGTCAAGAGGAGTAGCGATCAAATTCCGACGACCGGAGTATCGCCGACGAGCCCAAGACCCCCTTTTTCTTCTTTAACCTCTTCCTACCACTACTCAATGAGTAAGTCCTTTCATCTCCCTCTCTCTCTTTTCATCTCAAAACAAATTTTTTAAAACAAATCGACAGAAGTGGAGTTAGCTCCGATATAATCTTCTTTTTAACATTTGTAATCTACGTGATAAGCAAATTAGATCAAACTAACATTCTATACCACTCTTAACCTTATTCACATCATTTAGCTTTTAGTTTAATAAAAAATTTCCATAAGAAATAATTATAAAACGAAATTTTCAGAAAAATACCATGAACTTTAGTATGACCCTTAGTTCGATAATTGTTAAATATACTTTTAGGAAAACTTCACGGGGTAACGACCTACCATACACGCACACAATGGTTCTTCTAAATATATGGTTTATTTAAAGAATAGGTTTTATATTAAAATATCACATTTTTCAAAACGGGTTTCTTTTAAACGATATTTTGATTCTGTAACGACTCTGAAATCACTGTACAAAAATTTCTTGTTATTGTACAGAAAAGGGTATTACAGCCCGTGTAAGAATTAAAAGTTAATTTTGTTAAATAAAAGAAAGAAGCAACTTGTAGCTCACTGGTATAGGCTCTACACTGCTGTGGCATAACTTGTGTGTTTGAATTCCATTGAAAATTCCTATATTTTCGCGTATCATTTCTTTAATAAAATATTATAATTATTTATTTTTTGGTATATTTTGTTTTCTAATAAATATATTATTTTATCACTTCATCTATTTTATCCATTTTATAATTTTTCAAAACCCAAACCCAAGCCAAGACAAATCCATTTGATTTCTTTCTTTTCTTTTTCTAAGCCCACTTTTTTTCAAGATATGACATATATTTAATTCTTGTTAAATATGTGCATGAACTATTATATAGCTCATTGGTTAAGTTCTTATATTGTTATTTCATATGTTACATGTTCAAATTCTCATTCTTGCAATTATTTTTTTTAATCAATTTTTATTTTTCTCATAACCTACAAATGAGAACTTTCATTTCATCTTCCTTTTTATTCCCAAAATAATTAGAATGATTATGAGCTATAATTTATTAGAATTATGGTGGTCATAAATATTTTTTTATATGTCACTCATCTTTTTTTTTTCTTTATCACACATTTCTATCATTTCACATCTTTCTCTTTATCTAGATTCCTTAAAGAAGAACATGAAGAAGTTCTTAAAAAAGTTTCGCTAAATATATGAGGCTATCGGCGGATAGACAAGCCCGGTGACAATACCGGCTTGTGTGTAAGTCCCCTTCGTTTCTTCTCCTCCTCTTGTTGAATCATTCTCATCTTGTCATGTCTCCACTGATGTCCATACTTGCTAACATCATATGTAAACTCTTTGTTTAGAAAACACACATAAAATAAATAGATAACCTAATAGTTAATTGTTTTGTAAACATGAATAGGATACATTTTTAACTAGTAGTGATTATCTTGTTTCATATTTTAGTAGTTATGAAAATATATGAGTCGTATCATACTATATTGCATACCATCATATAACACGATCGTTTATTCAAAACAAAAGAAAAGTGTTTAATAATTTTTGTGTAGAATCTTTATTAATCTTTTATATCGATTTTAGTATATATATTATGACCGATTCGTATGCTTGTCCATATGCCTTTCATAATTTATTAATTTCTATTTTTATTTTATTTTATTTATATTTAGTTTTAAAAGAAAACGAGATTTCAAATAAATACCATGACCTTGTCAATCTCAAATACCACCTTGAAGAAATACATTTACCTTCAAAATAATTTTTAGAAAATCAATATTGATTTCTGGACATTCTAGGAAAACTAGATTATATGCTAGATAGAATTTTAGATTTACAGTAAAAATTTCATATCAAATCGAATAACGGTTTAGGTGTTACGTAGTTTTTTATTTACTGTTTTTAAAACTAGAAAACTGCCAATAAGGGTCTTCTTCAAAAGACCATAACTCTATAATCTCTTATCCAAATTAAGTGTTTTCAAATATTTTGAATATCTATATAGAATTATATAGATTTTCTTAGTTGTAAGTTTTTACTGAAAACCGACGTAAATTATAGAAAACTACGTTATAATATTAAGCGACGAATCTGGACAGAATCTGTCCTGATTCGCACACTGTTTTTAAATAAGACATAACTCAAACTCCCGATATCCGTTCGTGAAAAACTTTAGATGTATAGATGCACAATTGATAGAACTATAATTTCCTGTATATTATATTACTTAGAAACGCATGAAACAATCCGATATCGTCTTTGAAATATAACATATAGCTGCTGTCCAGAAATCTGAATTTCTGTTTTAAACGCTGATATTAAAATGATCATAACTAGAGCTTTAGAAATCCAAATCACATGAATCTTGGTGTTTTGGATAAGTACATCAAAAGAAATACAATTTTTTATTAATCTTCGTAACCTGAAACCTGATGAAAATTAATTCAAACCGCGTTTTAAAAATATATGACGATACTGAACAGATTCTGATATGTTTTGCTCGACGATACGAAAAATGGGTATATCTCCCAAACCGGTTATCTTATTTAGGAGAGACTGGAACCCACACGTGCAAAACACTTGGATCTATATTTCTGTTTATATTCCGAAATTTATTGACTTGATTGATTAGTCGTACACAACACTTATTTACAACATTGTTTTTTGACGTTACTTGTATACTTATATCATGTTCTATAATTGCTTATTTATTTTTATCTATATAACTTGTGATTAAACCATTACATGCTAGAATTGACTTGATCTTGACATGACTCAATCATGAATACTTGAATCAACTTGACTCGAACTATGAATACAATTGGCATGACTTACACTTGACATGACTATATGAACTCAGTCTTGAAAACTTGATATCATACATCACCTTTTGTATTCATGGATTCGATCAAAACTCATAAAATTAATCATAGACTATATACATGGAGTGTTGGGATAGTTTGATTATGAATCCAACGAAATCTTATGAGTCCCATTATTATAAATAACGTTGCTGTGGTACCAGGCTGAAACGGTACAAATAACGTTGCTTTGTTACCGGGCTGAAACAGTACATCACAAATTCATGAATGAGGGCCCGCGTTTTCAAGCCCCTGGATGATATCTTGTTGGGTTTGAAATACTTCAATAACAACTGAAGTCCCGCTATTTTTTGGCCCGTGATTCCTAACTCTGAATGATAGCCTTGGGTAGTCTTGGGTTTGAGAATACTTATGATATATTACCTTGTAGAAACCCCTTAGGACATGAACATTCACTTCATGTTCACTATACCTACACTCCATGGCCATGTTATACTTATTTTCCATGCTGACATACTTGCCATATACATTAACATATTTGTTCACATATTACAATTTCCATTTATAGTATATTACATGTCATCTTACACTCAATTTATATATTACACATCTCTGTTGGGACTTACCGAGCGTAAGTTTGCCGACGGGCATTCCACCTATATTTTATTTCTTGGAATGTTCGTCAGGTGACTTAGGATCAGAGGAGGTGGAATCCACTGCAGAGAATTACAACCAGTTCGCACCTGAAGCAGATCATTAGTTTTTTTTCCTGTTTTTCTTCTTCAATAAGCCACATATTTAGACACTTTCTTTTTATATTCAGACTTCTTGTATCAGTTAAGCTTTGTAAAGTGAAGAATGTAAATATATAAAGTGGTTGGATTTTATTTTCACTTGTCTATTCTTGTGTCATTTTTTATATTGCTTATAGACGCTTAACGTATTCTTATAGTAAATACGTTGCGAGCTTGTCACGTCACCGTTTCCGTCTACTTGAAAGCGGGGCGTGGCAAATTTTATTGAAGCCCAAGAGTTGCATGTGCAATACATGGAGAAACGAAAAGTTTCAGAAAAAATCTGTTCACCGCCGAAAGACAGGGACCGAGACGTTGGGACGTCTGGCCTGAATTTGGGGGCAGATGTATTTAGACTTCTCCATCCACCTTTCCGAAAATACCAAGTTGATTTATGACACCATATATCGGAGGTTCGGACAAATGCGACCGTTATAGCAGACTATATCAGATTCCCCCTCATTTTATGAGGTTTTTTTTTTATTGTGGGGACGCTCTTCCCTGCAGACGCAAGTCCCTGTTGTTAATTACGTTACCGCATTGCGATAACCACTTTTTCCTGCTCCAGCAGTTCAATTCGTGTCGTGTTTATCTCTTACGAAGAGATTCGCATCCAAGGCCACTGCCAAGGCCAGGAGTTTACTGACGCCCAATGCGACGCGGTGATGTGTCGTTTTGATGATTACAACGGTCAATTGCTTTCTCTCCACTCTGCCCTTTTAAAGATCGTCGTCGGGTCGATCTGGGAAGCTAAACATGGGCGCCTTGAGGTTATGCTGCTTCAAGCGCTTGATGATGCTGAGGATAAGGTACATTCAGTGTACTTGATGGGGTTGATCTCAAAGAGACGGAGAGATAATATCGGCGCCATCTTGCACCGCGTCTTTCAGCAGAAAGCAATAGTATCGGCATATTAGAGGGTGGAGGACATCAGTGGTAACCCTGACTGTAACAACCCTAAACTTTATGTACAATTTTTTTCAAAAATACAGAAAAGGGTACTTGAGCCTGATCACAAGTTATAAGTTTGATTTAATTTTGAACAACAAGCAAGAGCTTGTAGCTCATTGGTAAAGGCATTGCACTGTTATGACATAGCACCAGAGTTCAAATCCCATCAGCCACATTATCTTTTTAATTATTTTTCCTTTAATCTTTTAGAATCCCAAAGGTCTACACGTGCACAACCCGTAAAACCAAGAGTCACAGCCTAAACAAATATGTCCACGAGACTAGACCAAGCGTCAGGGACACGTGGCACCAAGATGAGCCCCGACTCGGGACGGCAAACTCGTTGACTCGGTCGGCGCCGCCGGTCCAACTCGGTCCAAACCCATATTTTCTTCAACTCTGGCGATTCTTGAACTCCCCCCATAACCCCTGTATTATTTGTTTTTACTGCACATTTACATAGCATAATAAAACTCACATTTAATCAATTTTAATACAAATTTTTAATACACCCTTTCACTACCCTAAACCCCTAATTTTTCCTATAAATACTGAAGGGTCAGCCTAGCACCTCATGAAGGGTTTGGAAGCATCACATGTACCAAAGGTAGAGTCTTTAGGGTGCTAAGTTAACAAACATCGGATCGTTCCTAGAAAATTAGGGTTTCTAAAATTTTCACATCAACATATGAAAGAATAGATGGGGTTTAGAGAGTACAACCTTTGTAGCTCCCTACGCTAGACTCCTCGGCTACTTGGGGTTTGAAAAAGCTCCGCTTGAACTCCTCGAGGTCACCGATGATCCACCCGGAGTCCGCTTTGTCCAAGCTTGCAACTTTACCCGATCAAGAGAACGAAATGAAGCTAACACTCCAAACAAGTGGGCTAGACTTGTGTAGAATGATGTTGTGGTTCTCTTTCTCACTTCAAAATCCTAACTTGATGAGTATATTGCTCACTACAAAAATTTAGAGAGCAAATGATCAAGGTTGATGAAGATGATGGCTTTTTAGAAGAAGAGAAAAAAAAACTCTCTTGAGAAAAATGAAAAATATAAGTATATATATTTTTCATCTCTCATTTCAAACCATGGTTAATTATATAGATATTATTGTAATAGAGTTAAAAGCACAAAAGGAAAATAAACCAAGGGTTAAAAGGTAGGCGAGCATGGTAAGATAAAGAAGAGTGTAGAAACATTCTATCATTTAACCCTTTTTCTTTTCCTTTTTGTTTTAATTCAAAAGCAATAAAAATCCATATAATAACCATGGTGTGATTCTTATATTGCCACCATTCTCAATGTATAAGCAACCATGATGTATGTATGTATGTATGTATGTATGTGTATATGTACATCCATATGTGCTTGAATCAAAAAGAAGGCATACATGCATGCATACATCCATCAAACTCAAGAAAGGATTTCAAGTAAGAAACTAATGGTTAATTAATAAATCAACACTTGATTTATCAATCCGGTCATATCACATATGACCCCACCAAAAGCAAGCCGCCCGATCAATATACGGTATCCTATACGCGCATTTTAATCGGGACCATGCGAATATCACATACGCGCACCACAACGTTTCGCTTGGACTAGGAAACTCCATTGTGGGACTCTGAGACTCGTCAATACGCCGGCAGTGGGTGTTGATCATATCAAGCACCCCCAAGCCGCAAGCGGTCAGCTAAACGTAACGGCCACCCGGGTATTGAGCGATCAGAAGAGAACAAGCGAACCTGCTACAACTCCCGTCGAGCCATCTGGCAACACTTCCCGTACAGTCCGGTCTCCTCGTCTGATATGTCGCATATCAAGTCTAGGGGTGGTAAACGTCAGACCCCAATAACCGATAAGTCGTGCAGATGTAAGGCTCATAACGGGTCGAGAAACTACTGGTAACACTTACCAGTAAATCTCTGAATCAGCCCTGACCAGGGACTTCCCTGTTACGGCCAATCGAGCACAGCGCAACATCAACCTCCAATACCGGGAGAGACGAAACCCCTCCTATCGCTCATTGCCTCCATGTGACTCGGGACTGTACCCAAAAACCACCGTTTTGCACGCCCTCATGGACGTGGTAAGGTGGAGATCAAAGCACAGTGGGAATTACACAAGACTCTATGATGATCTCGGGTCTACAGACTAACCTGCACAAGTGTCACCTGAGAACTGCCATCTGACGTGAGGTATAATACCATCTGGGAGTTCTCGGCGAGTCCGTCCAGTGTACCCAGTCTCCATGAGCACCCGTATACCATCTCTGATGTCAAACACCAATGGATATCGGATCATCCATCGCCCATCTCATGGGTCGAGAAGCGTATACGCTAGTCTACACTGGTATATCGATGCCCCGTCTCGATATACCTACGACTAGGGACCTTGAAGGATGTACTTATGGACTACCATGTCCCCACTAGTATGATCTGCATCATAGTCCAGGTAGTCAAGTACACATCCTAAGGGCTTTACCAACATGTAACTATAAGAAGTTTAAAGAGACAAGTATACATGTTAAGATAAAGAGCAACCAGATAGCATACTATCATATCGAGCAAGAAAGTCATCTCTATATATGTCCAAGCATCCAATATAATATACATCATCTGTACAATACTGGCCTCTAGGGCATACATACAACTAACAATCTCCCACTTGCACTAGGGCCAGCTGTTGTAGTATCGCATACCGAGCATCCCGAAGAGTCTCTCAAACTGTATCTGGGGAATGGCCTTCGTGAGTGGATCCGCTGTGTTGTTCTTCGTGTCAACCCTCCTGACCTCGATCTCCCGGCGATCAACTTTCTCCCGGATCAGGTGATACCGCCTCAGAATATGTCTGGATCGCTGATGGGACCTGGGTTCCTTGGCCAAAGCCACTGCTCCATTGTTATCGCAATACAAAGGTATTGGATGCTCAATGGATGGAACCACTCCAAGTTCAGTAATGAACTTCTTGATCCAGACAGCCTCTTTGGCAGCATCGTTGGCAGCGATGTATTCAGCCTCCATCGTCGAGTCTGCCACGGTTTCCTGCTTGGAACTCTTCCAGCTAACCGCCCCTTCGTAAAGGGTAAAGACAAATCCCGACTGCGACTTAGAGTCGTCCTTATCACTCTGGAAGCTCGAATCGGTAAAGGACTCCACTTGGAGTTCTCCGTTACCATACACCAAGAGCATCTCTTTAGTCCTTCGCAAGTACTTGAGAATGCTCTTCACAGCTGTCCAGTGACTCTCTCCAGAATCAGCTTGATACCTGCTCACTACACTTAGTGAGTATGCTACATCGGGTCTGGTACATAGCATCGTATACATGATAGAGTCTACAGCCGAAGCATAGGGTATCCCTTGCATGCGAGCTCTCTCCAAATCAGTCTTGGGAGACATCTCTTTGGAGAGAGTGACTCCAGAGATCGTGGGCAAGTTCCCACGCTTGGATTCTTCCATACTAAACCTCTTTAGTATGGTGTCAATGTACCTGGATTGGGACAATCCCAATATCCGTTTGGATCTATCTCTATAGATCCTCATTCCCAATATGCAGGAGGCATCACCAAGATCTTTCATTGAGAATCGTTGTGATAAGAAGAGCTTGACCGATTGCAGCATAGGAATATCATTTTCTATCAAGAGTATGTCGTCCACGTACAATACGAGGAAGACAACCTTACTCTCTGCTACCTTCTTGTAAATACAAGGTTCATCTACGTTTTTGACGAAATCAAACTCTTTGATAACGACGTCAAAGCAGATGTTCCAACTCCGCGATGCTTGCTTCAATCCATAAATGGATTTAAGCAGCTTGCACACCTTCCCGCTGCTCCCACTATCTACGAAGCTCTCTGGCTGAGTCATGTACACGCACTCTTCTAAATCACCGTTTAGAAAGGCGGTCTTAACATCCATTTGCCAGATTTCGTAATCATGATATGCAGCGATGGCAAGCATGATCCAGATGGATTTAAGCATAGCCACTGGAGAAAAGGTTTCGTCATAGTCCACATCTGGTCTTTGACGAAAACCCTTTGCAACAAGTCTAGCTTTGAAAGTCTCCACTTTCCCATCTACACCAAGTTTTTTCTTGAAGATCCACTTGCTCCCAATGGGTTTTACCCCTTCAGGAGCATCTTCCAAAGTCCATACTTTGTTGGTGTACATGGATTCCATCTCGGACCGCATAGCATCCAGCCATTTCACTGAGTCCCCACTCGTGATGGCCTGCTCGAAGCTAGTTGGGTCATCATCCTCCATGATGCAATCCTCGCTCCCACCATCCATGAGAAAACCGTAGTATCTCTCAGGTTGGCGAGGAACCCTACTAGATCGGCGGAGAGGCTGAGTTTCGTTGGGAACTACCGAATCCTCTGGTTCCACTAAATCTTCAGTTGCAGTTTGTGTTTCTGGAACCTCTTCCAGCTCTACCACTTTTCCACTAATTTCTTTTGCAAGAAATTCCTTTTCCAAAAAGGTGGCATATTGAGAAACAAACACTTTTTGTTCTTCAGCGTGGTAGAAAAAATATCCTTGGGAATTCTTAGGATATCCCACAAACTTGCAAAGAACTGACCGTGCCTCGAGTTTGTCTGGATTTTGCCTTTTGACATAGGCCGGACAACCCCATATCTTAACTCGTTTAAAATATGGTCTCTTCCCACTCCATATCTCATATGGTGTGGTAGGTACAGATTTAGATGGAACTTGATTCAATAGGTATGCTGCTGTTTCCAGTGCATATCCCCAGAAGGAAATAGGTAACTCAGCTGTGCTCATCATAGAGCGCACCATATCTAATAGGGTGCGGTTCCTCCGTTCTGATACACCGTTGTGCTGTGGTGTATATGGAGGAGTCAGCTGAGAGAGAATCCCATTCTCTTTTAGGAAGTCCAGGAATTCATTGCTCAAGTATTCACCTCCTCGATCAGATCGAAGGACTTTAATACTTTTTCCGGTTTGGTTCTCGACTTCTTGTTTATATTCTCTAAATTTCTCAAAAGCTTCTGATTTGTGTTTCATCAGGAACATATATCCGAATCTAGAGAGATCGTCAGTGAATGTAATGAAGTACGAAGAACCATCCCTGGCATGTGTAGACATGGGACCGCATACATCACTATGTATCAGTCCCAAGAGTTCGGTAACTCTTTCTCCGTGTCCCGTAAACGGAGTTTTGGTCATTTTTCCTTTGAGATATGACTGGCAAGTGTCATAAGATGAAAATTCGAACGGTTTCAAGTATCCATCCTTATGCAACTTAGCTAGCCGTGTCGCATTTATATGACCGAGTCTACAATGCCATAAGAAGGATTCGTTCAGTTCTGAACTCTTCCTCTTGTGTGTGTTTGTTATGCTCAGAACTGTTGATTGATTTAGAACATAAATGCCATTACATAACATGCCTGATCCAACCAACTTTTGGTTACGGAAAATGTTCATAACATTATCCTGTAAAACAAAATTGTATCCCTCTTTACTCAACAAAGAAACCGATATAATGTTGCATATCAGGTTCGGCATGTAATAGCATTCGTTCAGAACCAATGTATTACCAGTTGGTAATGCAAGGTGATATTCCCCGACAGTCTTAGCTGCAACAATTGCACCATTTCCAACTCTAATGTCTTTATCACCTTCTCCAAGTTCTCTACCTTTCCTAAGCCCATGTAACTGATTACATATATAGGATCCTGACCCGGTATCTAATACCCAGGACGTAGGGCAAATGGAGAAACAGTTCTCAGTAACGAACACACCCGAGAAAAATGCATCATCATGTACTTTCTTCATTCGGGTGGCATTGGAATCCTGGTATTCCCCTATGTCCTGTTCATTCTTATAACTCTTATAAGAAAGAACGGAACCAACGTTCCCCAGCACAGTATAACTTGCGGGTTCGGTCAATACATCCATATTATTATCTTGATTAAGGCATGACATGGTCGCTACCTGGAGAGAGAGAGAAGAAAACACTTTAGCGTATGCTCTTGCAAGATCAGATTGGTTATTATCTTATCTAATCAGGATGGCTCCCACTGTTTTTTATCAAATCTTCCTTCAAACCCTAAAAGGAAAGACTAGCTGGGATTAATTACACCCTACAACTTCGCCGATCTTTCAGCCACGCCAGTGTCGATACTTTGCGGGAGGTTCCCCGTGCTTTCGCACGGACCTAATTAAAGTAAACCATGTTTTCCCAGAGGCGTAACCCCGTTGACACCTTTCTAGACACCTACTTGATCGGCTAATTGTAATGTGTAAAACTCTCCCAGAAGTAACTCTTACTCGCAGTGGGTATCGGGATCCAACTATCTCATAGAAGGTATGCAATCTCATTGCAAATTTCAACACTTGAAATTCCCGATAATATTTTGCCCCTAGCAGCTATATGACCTTAACATAGTCAACAAATCATAAGTGCTAGTCAAGTTCAACCCGTCATTTCCTGATTGAATTAAACCCACCCGCACGACACTTAACATAGTCAACAAAGTCGCACGACTACCCTAATCCAATCGCATCATATGCATATACAGATAAGCACTAATCAGCTACCGCACACTACGCCTTAACATAGTCAACAAACGTAGCACGAATACTAACTAGTACTTATCTGAAATGACGGAGGGCTACGACAGGTTTTTCTGAAAACCTATTGCGTAATGAACTTGATATCGTTGTAGAATCGAATAAATTTTGAAATGGAGTGATCTTGAGGTTTTTCTAGTTTTGCTAAAGGGGTCACTCCTGGTGAAGGGATCGTCGGCCCTTTTCTCGTCGAATGAGGTGCGGGATATATCATATATATCACTGTGCAAAGCAGAAACTATAGAAGCAATCAAAAGACAAACCGAGTGTGTAGCATCTGCCAGTTATTGCTAAAGGGGTCACTCCCGGTGAAGGGATCTCGGCCCTTTCCTCATCGAATAAGGTGCAGGGTATATCATATATACCGCTATGCAAAGCAAAACTGTAGCTACCCTTTTTATTTAAAAATTTGATTCTACAACATCTATTAGGTTTCTTTTCTTTCATTAATCACATTAATGAAGTCCCATCATTTAAGTCACCTAAACATCACAGATAAATACGACGTACACTTATGCCATCCGCATTCGCCTCGATGTCCCCTCGTGCACCGTTAGGTTAGGTAACTAACGACAGAGCAGGGCAGGGCTAGTGCGGGTGTAAAACATAAGTAACGCCTATATAATATATCATATATACTATATACTGTATCCATCAGAACAAATCAAATGATCACATCACAGATATCGCAGCAGAAACATAAATATAATGTGGGATATTCTAGGACGTCCGTATTTAGTACTTAGCCAATAATAGAAAATACGGATTCCACAGTCGCGATGAATAGCCAAGCCCATACCCTGGACCCCTACGAGAGCGGAAAGCGACCTTACCAATTCTGGAGTTTAAGAGACCCGGTCTCGAGTTTTCGAGATGGCCTCCCACTGAACCCCAGAACCCGGTCACCCGTGCTCCCCTCCTTGGGTCCATCCTAATGCGGAAAAGTAAATAATATACAACACAGGTGACATCGACTTCAACCCGGAAGTGCCCCAAATAAAAGAATATTACATTACATTTGAATTTACATGAATGAAAATATAAAACTCTCATCTCACATAAAAACCCCCGGCTATTCAATCGCGACAATCCTGCACATCATATCTCAGCAACACATAATATCTCATATCATCAACGTAAGTAAGTATGCATACCCCAATTGTCGTTGATGTATAGCAACGAAACCGGCGATATCGTCATATTACACTTACGGTCACAGAAAAGAAAGTGTAAAACTGCAATATCTGGAATCCACATTCTCTTTAGACATCGTAAATGCGAAGTATCACATACCTCGTATTTCATGTCTTATAATATGAATTCCACACATTGCACCACATTCCAGATAAACAGACAGTATTAAAGTTTTCGAACGAACGATCAAATACCCAAGATTCCCTAAAGCTCAACACTTGAGCGGAGTTCAAAAACCCGGAGTGTGACACAGTAGTAGCGGTCCAGCCGTAGAAGGGTCAAGCCAACGCCTCACATGTGGCACGCCATACTGCCCCAAACCCTAAGGTTCAAAGGGCAGTTCAAGACGGTCACATAATCGAGTTAAGCTTTCTTGTCTTCTAGAGGGTCCACCACAAAACTTGCACATATCTCCGTAATATTTAAACCCCGTGAAAAGTGAGTAAATGACACTTGTTCGAACAATTCGATACTTTCTAATTTACCCGGAAAAGACACGAAATGAAAATTCCGATCGAATCGACGAGTCCAAAACCATCTCCAGAATTTACAGTACTAAATTCAGATTAAAAATACCCTAAAAAATATACAAGAAGAAGTAAGCATTACAGTATAAAAATAATACAGTGATTGAGGTGTATGGCCGCGGAACCGCGGCCCAAGCAATCTTAGGCCGCGTTTCCGCGGCAATAATGACTGTTCATCGAATAATTTTTATACCGTAATTCTTATAATTACCTGCTGAATTTTTTACATATTTTTAATTCTAAAAATAACCAGATTTTAAAAATTGTCCAGAGAGCACTCAAAATCCGCATTTTCCGGTTCGATCGGAGTTTTAACTTCGTAAAATTGGCGCCTAATGTTCTAGGTTGGCTCTGATACCAATGAAGGGTCAGCCTAGCACCTCATGAAGGGTTTGGAAGTATCACATGTACCAAAGGTAGAGTCTTTAGGGTGCTAAGTTAACAAACATCGGATCGTTCCTAGAAAATTAGGGTTTCTAAAATTTTTACATCAACATATGAAAGAATAGATGGGGTTTAGAGAGTACAATCTTTGTAGCTCCCTATGCTAGACTCCTCGGCTACTTGGGGTTTGAAAACGCTCCGCTTGAACTCCTCGAGGTCACCGATGATCCACCCGGAGTCCGCTTTGTCCAAGCTTGCAACTTTACCCGATCAAGAGAACGAAATGAAGCTAACACTCCAAACAAGTGGTCTAGACTTGTGTAGAATGGTGTTGTGGTTCTCTTTCTCACTTCAAAATCCTAACTTGATGAGTATATTGCTCACTACAAAAATCTAGAGAGCAAATGATCAAGGTTGATAAAGATGATGGCTTTTTAGAAAAAGAGAAAAAAAAAACTCTCTTGAGAAAAATGAAAAATATAAGTATATATATTTTTCATCTCTCATTTCAAACCATGGTTAATTATATAGATATTATTGTAATGGAGTTAAAAGCACAAAAGGAAAATAAACCAAGGGTTAAAAGGTAGGTGAGCATGGTAAGGTAAAGAAGAGTGTAGAAACATTCTATCATTTAACTCTTTTTCTTTTCCTTTTTGTTTTAATTCAAAAGCAATAAAAATCCATATAATAACCATGGTGTGATTCTTATATTGCTACCATTCTCAATGTATAAGCAACCATGATGTATGTATGTATGTATGTATGTATATATGTACATCCATATGTGCATGAATCAAAAAGAAGGCATACATGCATGCATACATCCATCAAACTCAAGAAAGGATTTCAAGTGAGAAACTAATGGTTAATTAATAAATCAACACTTGATTTATCAATCCGTTCATATCACATATGACCCCACCAAAAGCAAGCCGCCCGATCAATATACGGTATCCTATACGCGCATTTTAATCGGGTCCATGCGAATATCACATACGCGCACCACAACGTTTCGCCTGGACTAGCAAACTCCATTGTGAGACTCTAAGACTCGTCAATACACCGGCAGTGGGTGTTGATCATATCAAGCAGCCGCAAGCGGTCAGCTAAACGTAACGGCCACCCGGGTATTGAGCGATCAGAAGAGAACAAGCGAACCTGCTACAACTCCCGTCGAGCCATCTGGCAATACTTCCCGTACAGTCCGGTCTCCTCGTCTGATATGTCGCATATCAAGTCTAGGGGTGGTAAACGTCAGACCCCAATAACCGATAAGTCGTACCGATGTGAGGCTCATAACGGGTCAAGAAACTACTGGTAACACTTACCAGTAAATCTCTGAATCAGCCCTGGCCAGGGACTTCTCTGTTACGGCCAATCGAGCACAGCGCAACATCAACCCCCAATACCGGGAGAGACGAAACCCCTCCTATCGCTCATTGCCTCCATGTGACTCGGGACTGTACCCAAAAACCACCGTTTTGCACGCCCTCATGGACGTGGTAAGGTGGAGATCAAAGCACAGTGGGAATCACACAAGACTCTATGACGATCTCGGGTCTACAGACTAACCTGCACAAGTGTCACCTGAGAACTGCCATCTGACGTGAGGTATAATACCATCTGGGAGTTCTCGGCGAGTCCGTCCAGTGTACCCAGTCTCCACTGAGCACCCGTATACCATCTCTGATGTCAAACACCAATGGATATCGGATCATCCATCGCCCATCTCATGGGTCGAGAAGCGTATACGCTAGTCTACACTGGTATATCGATGCCTCGTCTCGATATACCTACGACTAGGGACCTTGAAGGATGTACTTATGGACTACCATGTCCCCACTAGTATGATCTGCATCATAGTCCAGGTAGTCAAGTACACATCCTAAGGGCTTTACCAATATGTAACTATAAGACAGTTTAAAGAGACAAGTATACATGTTAAGATAAAGAGCAACCAGATAGCATACTATCATATCGAGCAAGAAAGTCATCTCTATATATGTCCAAGCATCCAATATAATATACATCATCTGTACAATACTGGCCTCTAGGGCATACATACAACTAACAAATACCACCCTCAAATCATCCATCCTCACTCCCAAATCCCTGCCCAAACTCTCAAGAAAATTCCTAAGTCTTTTGTATGTAAGTGGAGTTAGCAAAAGAGCGAAGCTCCGACGAACTTCCAACGGCAATCCGAGGAGTTTCTGATGACGAAAAGACACACCGGCAACTCCCACCTCTTTCCCTTTCTCTCCTTTAGACAATCATCCAGCAAGTCCTTACTTCTCCTTCTTTTCTCTATTCTAAAAACACTTAAAACTAAAACCCGACGGAAGCGGAGTTAATCCGACTTCCGATCCGGTTTTTCCTTAAAACGTTCTATTTTTCTTAAACACAATAATACCAAACTCTTATGTTATGACCATTAAACATTAACAAACTTAATAAAACAAGTTGCACACCAAACTAATCATTTTTGTAACTTTTATTATACATTTTCAGAAAAATACCATATAGTTTAGTTTTGACATAAACCGTCATAATTTTTTGTTATACCTATAGATAACTCACGAGGTAATGACCTACCTCCTCACAACACACATATCTAATATAACACGATAGAATTTGAGAACATAGACTTGGGAAAACACGACTTTACATATAACTACCTTCAATTTATAAAAATATTTTTCTACAAGAAATGTATTTTTAACAAATCTTTGCAATTGCCCCTCTACAACCCATTTCGGAGAACTCGTTCAGTATGGTGCGGATTATCGCACATCCTCAGGCCTAGTAGAGTGAGATGCAGACCTCCGCAAGGAGCATATGATCTCGAAAGATTTTAATACAATTTGCTTTAGAAAATGTGATTTCTATCATAAATAAAACTTATATTTTTAATAAATAAATATATATGTAATTAATATCAATTTTTTAATATTTATAATATTCCACATTTCCAAAATTCAAGAAAAACATCTCATTTACAAGAAAATACCATACAAATCCAATATTACAAATAAATACCATATATTATGAAATTAGGTTTTATTCTCTAGAAATGTCACATTGATAAAATATTCATCCATGAAAACTCTAAAGACAATAATAAAATACTTGAGATGTATTTTGAAAATATAACAAAACTATTTTACATAAAACCCCATCGAGTTATACTAAATTACAATAAGGACTCTAGTAAACATAGGTTTAAGCGGGACCGGTCTCTTGAGCCTCAGAGAGCTGGAGATATGGGTGCTTGCCTATTTAAGGTAGACAACTTAACAAACGGTATTATCAACACGGTAATTGTCTTTGAAAAAGTCACAAATCTTGCCGTCCATGTGCAGCAGTTACCGATAGCACCAAAACATAATTCAGGACTTCAATTTCTTTTCTAATTGTCCGACTCAGACTGAGTCTCAATATAATCAATCTGGCTTGAATACGATTCAAATATCAAACTATAATTCAACATGAATCCATGAATTTATATATTCAATCTGTTCAATCTTATCAATCTATATTGACTGAACCGAACCATGGATATATTCCATCTACATGTTCATCCATTATATCCGTTCCATTATTGATATCATGGTTCCGGCAGGTCATCCATCTTATAAATCAAGACAATACAATACAAACAATACAATCAAGACATCGCGGAGTTTATAAGGGGTAGACTGGTACGGAAGGTGTTAAAAGTGGCACGAGACTGTAACCATAATACACCTAACCTGAATTCAATTGCCGTTGTACCGTGACTGAACGGTTCCTTATACTCCTTATACCTTAGTCTATGGGAAAAGTGAGACTCCTCTCGTATACACTGGCCTCTTCTGTACCAAACTACAAACAACTACGTTAACATAACAAACAACACTATAATAGTTATACTCTCTCTGTCTATTCTACTTCTCCCTCCTCTTTGGGACTTACCGAGCGATTTGTTCACTGACGACATTCTCTTTCTTTTTCTTTGGAATGTCGTCAGGTGATTCGGACTCACTGGAGATCGAGCCCACCTTCGAGGACTTGGATCAGATAGCCTTTGATCGGAGCTCTAGTTAGTTGTACATATTTACATTCTGTATTTTCCATTTCTGTTATGCCACTGTTTAGGCATTGCTTTCCATTCCATGTATTTACTTTTCAGATGTATTGTAAAAGGAATGTTATATAAATAAAGTTGCTGTTCATTCATATTTGTCTCTCGTGTTCATTTTCCTTTATATTGCTTAAATACGCTTAGCGTGTTTACTTCAGAGTAAATACGTCGCGGGCCTCGCCGCGTCCCCTTCACCGTACACCGGGAAGCGGGGCGTGACACTGAAGTTTGCATCCGAGAGAAGATGCACAAAAAGATGGTCGATGAAGCTGAAGACGCACTGCTCAAACTTGCTTTTGAGTTTGAGAATCCGTGTCCGGATTTTAGCGTCTTGCTGTTATAGACCTCAGATAATGTAGTAGTGTTTTTTTAGTTGTTCTTATCATCACTGTGTAATCTTTTCTGAAGTATGAATGATAAGCCCCCCTTTTTATCTGCACTTTCCTTTTTTTGATTGTCTTGATTCGGCGCGAAGTAGTTTATGTACTCATTTCGGAGTTTATAATTTATTCACTCGTTTTGGAGTCTCTAGTTTATGTACTCGTTTCGGAGTTTGTAGTTTATTTACTCATTTCGGAGTCTCTAGTTTATGTACTCGTTTCGGAGTTTGTAGTTTATTCACTCATTTCGGAGTCTCTAGTTTATTTACTTGTTTCCCCAATAAAAAAACAAAGCTCTGTTTAAAAATTAATGAGGCGGCACCTCACGTGCTCCTCACGCGGGCGCTAGCACCAAGACCAATCTGATAGGAATTAATCCTATAGTGGCGTCTCACGTGTTCCTCACGCGGGCGCCAATGCGCAAAGAACATGAATACCCATTATAAGAATTAAAATCTTGAGTAGCGCCCACATGCACAACATGTGAGCGTCGGCGCCCAGGTAGAATTAAATTCTACTCTCTGTTAAACAGAGCCGCTGGATCAAAAATCCAACGGAGATGATAAATCATCAAAAATACAGAATTAAATTTTGTCGGGAGAAAACATCCTCCAAATTGGATTATAGAATAAAATTCTATTTTAGGATATATTTCTTCAATCTTTCTAAATAAGAAAAATTGCCCTCTGTAAAACAGAGAACCGGTGGATTAAAAATCTAACGGTGATTAAAAAAATCACCGTTTTACAGAAAAAATTTTGTGCGGGGGAAAATATTTCCCCAATCTTGTTAGAAACAAGAAAATATGTTTGGTAAAACTGAAACTCTTGGATCAAAAATCTAATGGTGGGTAAAAATCCCCAAATCAATTAGGAACTCTTAATGAGAGATTTCTTCAAAACTAATTAACAAACTTGCCTTTACTATATAAAGGACCCAAGACTTCAAGTCTGAGAGAGAGAAACCCCCCATAAGCTTCTAAAAAAAACTAAAGCAGAAAACTTCAGAAAGGAATAAAGAAGAAGATCTTCCTCCTCAAAAAACTCTAGGTAAATAAAAAAAAAGAGATCAAAACATCACATTTACCTATTGAAGGGTTTAACCCTTTTAAAAGAATTTAGTTCTTTCTCTGGATTTGAGATCCACAAGAAAAGTCTCCCACAAGTTGAGAATTTAATTCTCATCGGGAAGAATTTGTCTTGAGAATCAAAGATTCAAAAAAGAATTAGGAATTGAATTCCTCAAAATAAAACATATAAGGAAAAAACCTAGCGCCCAGCGGCTCACGTGTCCCTCACTTGGGTGCCATAGAAGAAAAGAGTGTTTAGCACTCATCGGGTAGCGCCCAGCACCTCACGTGGGCGCTACAGAAGAAATGTGTGCTTAGCACTCATTGGGCAGCGCCTCATGTGTCCCTCACGTGGGCGCCACAGAAGAAAAGAGTGCTTAGCACTCATTGGGCAGCGCCTAGCGCCTCACGCGCTCCCCACGTGGACGCTATAAAGAGCACCTAGCACTCCATATAAAGACAAAATGAGTAAAGTGTTTTACATTTATTGGGTAATTTCCCATGACTGAAAGATTCACATGATCATATGTGGGCGTCATAACTTATATAAGTTCTCAGCACTGTTTGCATAAAAGGGGGACTGATTAAATAGAGCCCAAGCAAGTGCTTAGCACTTTTCAATAAAAAAAAGACCATTGAGCAGATCAAGCCCAAATTGGCTAGGCCCTATGAGGAAAGAACCTTCTTGATCCAAATCAATCAAGCCCATATGCTCATGGTTTCCTAAACTAATCTCAGTCTCACATATGACTATTGATCTTTCAATTGATGATATCCCATATGATATTCATCTTATATCTCCTAAGATAATTTTAGTCTCAAACATGACTAACGATTCCTAGGGTCACCATAACGCGTTTCCCTCAAATACGGGATTTGGTTTAAGGGTACATCTCTCCACACCTCTGATATACGTCGTTGTAATTCTTCAACGTCTTCAGAAAGGTGGCGGGTCCCGACAACCAACAATTCTTCAGTGCATTCCCAAACTGCCCAAACCGACGTGCACACCTCAAATCAGACCGCCTCCCATACTGGGTGCATTCCATATCATCCCTGTTCATTCCATCACGTAACAAATATACGTGCGCGTAAGATGAACACACTGGACCACTACGTACTTAAACTGGCAAGGGACTGAAATGTCCTTAAACTAATATTTGCCTCCAAAATGGTGATAAGGGACTGAAATGTCCTTAAACTAATATTCACCTCCAAAATGGCGATAATGGACTGAAAAGTCCTTAAACTAAAACAATAGAGCCCAAATACTCTTTTGTTGGATCTGAAATAAAAATGATCCTAAAACCTTGTTAAGGGGATCTTAGTCTCAAATTGGACTAATGTATCCTTAAAGAAAAAAACAATTCGAGCCCCAAATGCTCACATACATTTAAGTCGATCTTAATCTCAAAATATATTAATGATCCTTAAATAAAAAACCCAAAATGTAAGATATACGAATTTGGACTAATCCACGCCCTACAGGCGACAATATAGATTAGTCTCCGTATATAATCCACGGGCAACCAAAACAAACTAAAACACACACGACTCGAAGTGAACTTCCGGAGCAGGAGAAAGTGGTTATCATGATGTGGTAACGTAATTAACTGCAGGGGCTTGCGCCTGCAGGGAAGAGCGTCCCCACAATCAAAAACCCCTCATAAACAAGGGGGAATCTGACGAAATCTGCTACAACGGCCGCATTCGTCCAAACTTCCGATATACGGTGCCATAAATCAACTTGGCATCTTCAGAGAGGAGGAAGGATAAATCCAAAAAGCATCTGCCCCCAAAACACAGGCAGGACAATCCCGGTTTCATCCCCGTTTTTGGCGGTGAACAGATTCTGGCACGCCCGGTGGGACATTTTCCTCTTTCCACTCCACACTTCATATGTCGTGTTTTGTGAATAAATCACGGTTTGCTATGGTTGCCCTTGGATTTGAGATACTAAGATTTGGTGTCTTGCACCTGTGCAGGAAAAAGGTCAATGGCTTCCAGCTGCACAAACTGCAACAGCAACTCCCGCTCCGCCCCAATTGGAGGAGTGACATATGGGCCCAATGCGGCCTCCATCTTTTCAATGCCGGTGGGGCAGGTGACTCAAACCACCACTGGATTGTTCTTCGGGACCATGCTCCCGCCAGCAAGCTTCAGCGCCTTAGTGCCACCACAGGAAGCTCCCAAGAAGTCGGTCTTCGATCGACTTGCAACCACCACGGCCCCTCTCAACGGGTCGTCCAAATCCACCACCTCAGTCTTCAACAGGTTGAGCCGAAGCTCAAGTAGACCCGTAAAGAGGCTTATGATACCTGAAGGGGCTATCCCAAAACGGATAGTCTTCCCAACTCCTTCGGCAGGTGAAGTCGTCAAAAGTGCTTCGCCTACCAAAAGATTGGTCTTCGACAGATTGGCCGTTTCAACTCTTGCTGCGGGTGAAGTCGTCAAAAGTGCTTCCCCTACCAGAAAATAGGCCTTTGAAAGGTTGGTCGTTCTCTCTCAAAGGACGTCAGTCTTCGACAGGCTGGCACCAACAGTAGCCCCTCATCAAAGCCGGGGGCATGACGGAAATACTTCCACAACTAAGGTGGTCCCGTCTGCAAAACACACTCAATGTCGTCACTGGCTTCGAGTGAGAAAGGCTCGAGGCAACTCTCCCTCTGGATTTACCCCACCAGCTTCAATGGTAGAAGTTGACGCTGCTGTTTCAACTGGGAACAACTTTGATCTACTTAGGAGGCTGCGAAAGAACTCTCCAACCGTGGTGCTGAAGAAATCTCCCCCACCTGTTGAAAACATGACACAGGCAAAGCCGGAGCAGTCCCCTCAACGTCTCTCCTCCCAAATTCATAGGGTCTGGTGGAAAGTCCAGAACTCTGTGATCAACAAAGACCACTCTCGTTGACCGAAGAAATCGAAGGTTCGGCAAGAGGAAGACCATCCCCCCACCATACAGCGAGGGACTTCCTCTACACAGGCGCCTGTTACAATGGCTCCTTCAACCTCGACCACCCACAAAATGAGGAGGCTGGAGAAAATCCCATTGCCTACGGCAAATTCCAAAGGCGCTGGATTCAAACGCCCCAAGTTTGGGGGCATGATCATCCGTACGGTCTACATGGCTTCCGGGAAAGAGGAAAGCCGTGCTTTCATGGGTTATAGCCGTGCTTCCGGAAAGAAGATGCCGACGAAAATAGCAGCACTCATTGGACAGAAAGAAAGTCCGAAATCAGCAAGTGAACAGCGCCAAGAGCAGGAAACCGATACAGAGTTCCTGCGAAGGGTGCTAGAAAGAAAAGACAAGGAGGCCGCGAAACAAGCTGCTAATATAAAGCAGATGACGCTTCTGTTCCAGGATATGGTTGGAATGATGGTTCAGCAAGAACCTCCAGCCGAAGATCCACCGATAATCATTGAGGACGACAGAGGGGAAACATCGAACCCTCCCCCGGCTCTATCAGTGATTAGGGGGGAAACGATCTCCAAAGCTGCCCTTGACGATTACATAGCTCAACAAATATGAGCTCATCAAGCCAACGAAGCGGCTGGCCGAGTCGTTAGAACCGGGTGACCGTACCCAGGCTGGTACAATCAAATCAAGTACCCTCCGGGATATATGCTCCCCAAGTTCCATGTGTACAAAGGGACATACAATCCTCATCAGCACGTTGCTCAGTTCAGAGCTTTGTGCGGCAATACTGGAGGCGATGACAAATTACTGCTTCGCCAGTTCGTTGGCAGCCTATCGGAAACAACATTCGAATGGTATTTGAAGCTCCTAAATGACTCCGTCAAAATATTCACAGAAATGGAATTGCTGTTCACACAGCGGTTCACAAGCGCAAGTGAACGCACCCCGATCACATCATTAATCAATGCCAGGGTGAAGTCAGGAGAGACCTGGGTCCAATACGCGATCCGGTGGCGCAACCTATGGTCAAAATGCGAACAACGCATCAAAGAATCTCCTGCCGTGGGCATATTCATCGGGACCCTTGATCCTCAAGCGACCGTGTCCCAGTTTATGACGTTCTTCAAGCCGATCACCTTCTAGGCGCTGATCGAAAAGCTGGCCCAAATGGACCAGATGGGCCACGGGCCTTCCTCCTGAAAAATAGACCCTCGAAATGCCAAGGGTAAAGGGAAAGCAGCCTTCGTTGCCAACTCTCAACAACAACCGAGTGACCCGAATCCAGTTACTCGCTAACACAACATGCGTCCGCGTATATCCCTGGAAGAAATGCTAGGACGTGCGTACTCGTTTCCCGGTGATAAAGCGAGGAGACTGTTCGAGCTGGCATTGCGCAACAAACTCATCACGTTACCGGACCCACGACGTCCATTGCAACCTGGCGACGTCAACAACCCCAACTATTGCTCCTATCACAGGATGGTGCGCCACCCAATTGAGGATTGCTACGTCTTCGAAAACTGGGTCGAGGACCAGTACCAACAAGGGAAGTTTGCGCTATTAGAGAACTGGAGGGTCAACCCACTTCTAAGTAGACATGCCAGGGGTATCATGCTCACTCGTGGAAGAAGATCCATGGGAAGTTGTCCATTCAGCTAAAACCAAAAGAATGCTAAAAGATCTTCAGGCGTGTCCAACGATCAGATGGAAAAGCCCGCTGGAGCCCGAGATTATTGAAGAGATGCTGAAACCAGGTTCCGCACCGAAAACAGTTGACAAGGGGCAAAATCTCCAGGTCAAGACTTCAAAGTCTTCAAAGAAAAAGAAGAAGACCAAGAAGCTGTGCAGCCTGCCGAGTATGACGACAAGCGCACGGACCTGCAAAAGTATATCGACGCGCTGGAGGACTACAACCAGAAGGCGCGGGCCCCAGTCACTCTCGAAGAGTTTCTCAAGCATATCCTTGAGAACGGAGATAGAGATGATGATGAGGGAAATGACTCATCAGAAGAAACCCAGGACTATGTAGCAAGTTGCCACATGGTTTCCCATTCGTCATCAAATGTCGAAGAAGCTCCCTCGGCGTCGGAAATCAACGCAGAGGAACTGGGGGCAGGGGTGGCGCTAAAATCCCTGGAATTGTCAGAAGACCCAATCGATAGGCTATTAAACGAAGCCTTTCAAAAAAGAAAAGCTAACCGAGAACACGAAACAGCCATACACGAAAAGGCTAAGCGTCAGCGTCAGGATGAAGAAGCTGCAGCAAGGAGGAGTCGTAAAGTACTCTGACCAAACTAAAGCACACCTGCGGTAAACAAGAGCAGGATCAAGACAGAGAAAAGGTTCGCCAAAGCCATATCAGTGGGAATGAAGCTACCGCCTCTCAAAGGAAACACGCCCGGGGTCATAAGCCTCAACAGAGAGGATTCACATTTGAACTACTGCTTATACCATCGAAGGATCACTTACCCCACCGAAGAATGTAGCCTTCAAGAAGTGGTGGTAAGGATACGTTGCCTATCAACAACACTTCAAGAGGAGGAAACGTGAAGCTCGTCGACAGCAAAGAAGTTCGACTAGTGCGCATGAGAAAACGACTGGCAATTGTCATATGGTTGATACCAGTTAGGAAAGCGAAAAACTCTAAGTTCTTACTTTCGGGAGAGATTATGAGGACGAAATAACCCTCAGCCCTTTCTTCAAGGACTCCACCTCGGAAAAAGAAGAGGAGAAGAAGGACTGTGAAAACATTCAGTTGCGTAACCGCACGCTGCCTGAGAAGAACCTCGGACCTATAAACAAAGGTTCGAGCAAAAGAGACAAGGGGAAAGAAAAAGTCCCTGGGGAAATCACCCTTGATGATGGAGTCGTTAAAGAGCTCGTAGCCAAGAACCCACCTAGGAAAAACAAGGCGGATTACAATGTCCTAGCACATCTGAGGAAGATGCCCTCACAACTGAGCATATTGGATGCTCTCTTCCTGTCTAAAGAGGCGCGAGATTCTTTGATCAAGGCATTGCAAGAGCCTGATCAATTTCAAGCTTTCCTCACAGAAGAAAGGATGAAGGAAGAGTTAGCAGAGTTTCACACGGCTGACATCATATTCAGCGATGAAGATCCCCTCCTCGGAACGTGCGAGCATAACCGTCCGCTATACGTCACTGGGTATTGCCACGACATCAAGATAGGCAAAATCCTTGTCGAAAACGGGTCCTCTTTCAACCTCCTCAACGTGAAGGTGCTGAAGGAGATTTGCATGAACGTTCAGCACTTGGCTCGGGACAAAATCACCATCTCCGGGTTCGATTCACAGTTATCACGGACGCTCGGGTCCATAATACTGACGTTATGTTTCGGGCTGCTCGTCATTGGCATCAAATTTCATGTCATTGACGCCAAGACTTGCTACAACGCTCTGCTCGGCATGCCTTGATTACACGAGTACAACGTCATCCCTTCTACACAACACCAGCGTATGAAGTATTTCAAAGACGGCCTTGAGTACATCGTTACGGGGGAGCTAAATCCATTCTCCGTAAACGAAGTCCGAAAATATGAAGACACCAAGTTCTTCCTACCGGATTTCAAAGACACGGAAAGATGTCATAAGTCGGAGAATAAACAAAAAGCCGTCGCTACTATCCCGAACTTTGGGAGCGATACCGAGGAAGATGAGGAAATAGTCTACTCAGGGCAACCCCAATGCAACAGACCCGGACCATCTACTCCTATTTTGGTCTTTGGCAGTAACTCTGAAGACGAGGCCAACGTCGTGTTCTCCACTCGCCTGTCAGCACAAACTATTAATAGAGCTGATCAGAGTTTATAAATCGCCATGGTTCCGCCACGGCATTACAAAGAACTTGATGCGCATGATACATATAGCGTACAAGAGCTGCAGACTTTCTATGTCCCTCCTAGGCGAAGAGGTGAAAAGGCGATCCTCTTCTATCAATCTACGGAGACCTAAATGGAAAAAGAAGTCTGGCATGGTGCCGATCTTGTGCTTGACAGACTTCAACCAATCCGTCTGCCCAGATTTTACGCAGAGGGATTGAAAAGGCTATTAAGATTCCAAGGCGTACCCTTCAAACAAACCGCTCGACAAGCCCAGTTCTACAATAAGATTTGGGATGTCTCCGGGACTCAGCGAAGAATGCCCAACGGGAAGATAGAAACAACTGGGCTTGGATACGTTTGGTCCAAGAAACAGGAGCGATTCCATGGCTGCCGCGTCATAAATAGCTCTAGTGAATAGGGGAATGTTTTTCCAGATAGCACTGACGTTGAAAGGGATCAAAATCCCGCTATAAGAACGTCAAGTCTGTCGTTTGAAGAGCAAGTTGACAAGCTAATAAGGAAAGCCGGTCAAAAGGTTTGGGATGATCACAGCCGTGAAATGGCTATTTACGAACAGGCCAGGATGCAGCGCCCCACTTAGCAGTCAGCAGAAAGAGAAGATTATGACGCCCTTCACCCTCAACCCCCTGTACGTTCTCGCAACGAGAGAAAAGACCGAAACGGGGCCAAAAACAAGGTGAAGAATGAGAATGACGCTCTAAAACAGCGAAGCGGATCCAAGAAGCCACGCAATCAAGTAAAAATTCAGCTGGAATCCATCTTTTATGAAGAAGATAGGTCAAGAATACTCTTTCTCTTAAGACAAGACAAGGAAAATATTTAACCTTGTCATCAAGTATCAAATAATGACACTCCCGGAGCCCTGGTACCCCGAACAGATAAATGAAGTTCATCAACCGGATTATTGCTCCTATCATCGAGCAATAGGACATCCTCTTGAAGACTGCTTCACCTTTAAAGATCGGGTTGAAGACCAATATCAACAAAGCAAGTTTGCTTTATCCGACAGCTGGAGGGTGACCCCACCACAAAAGCATGGGCCAAAGAGAACCTATATCGCGAAGGTAGGACCCGCTCAACACCAAGAACGGAAGCGAACTCGTACTTGCCACATGATAACACTCTCAAAGGAGGGAGGGCATGTGAATATGGATGACTTCTTCAAGTGCTTCATAAATGAGGACGAGGAGGAGGTGATCTCGGAGTTTCCACCGGCACCAAAAGAGCTGGAAGATGGGATACACACTACAGCGGATAACTTAAGGAAAATTGACTTAGGGACGGAAAACGATCCGAGGCCCACGTTCATCAGTAAGCTGCTGTCTAAAAAACAGGTGGACACACTGAAGGATGTGCTTATGCAATATAAAGACTGCTTCGCATGGAACTATTCCGAGATGCCCGGACTAGACCCAAAAATAGCGGTGCATAAACTAGCTATATCGCCAGACGTCAAGCCAGTCAAAAAGGCACCAAGAAGAATGCGACTCGAACTCGAGATGAGTATCAACGCCGAAGTCATGAAACTAATTGACTCCATCTTCATCCAAGAAGTTCAATATCCCAACTGGATCGCTAACATTGTTCCAGTAATAAAGAAAAATGGGATGGTGCGCATCTGCGTAGACTTTTGGGACCTCAACAAAGCTTGCCCAAAGGATGACTTTCCAGTACCAGTTACCGAGCTGATGATAGATAACATGTCTACCCATGAGGTCTTCTTCTTCATGGATAGATCTTCAGGATACAATCAAATAAAAATGCATCCTAAATACCAAAAGTATACTGCCTTCTGGACTCCGTTGGGTATATTCTACTACAAGGTAATACTTTTCGGTCTGAAGAACGCTGGCGCTACCTACCAGAAGGCCATGACGAAAATCTTCGATGACCTAATTCATGAGGTTGTTGAATGTTACATTGACGACCTTGTGGTGAAGAGCAAATCTTATGAGGAGCATTGGGAGCATCTAGACATAGTGTTCCAACGTCTTCGGAAGTATAATATGAAGATGAATCCTCTAAAATGCGCGTTTGGAGTCTCTTCGGGCAAATTCCTAGGATACATCATACGACACCGAGGTATCGAAATAGACCCGTCGAAGATCAAGGCGATTACGGAAATGCCCACACCAAGAACTCTCAAACAACTGTGGTCTCTCTAAGAAAAGCTCGCGTATATCCGGTGGTTCATAGCCAACCTCTCCGGAAAATGCCGTCCTTACTGTCATCTAATGAAGAAGGGGATCCCATTCATCTGGGATCATAAGTTCCAAAATGCACTAGATGAAATTAAGCAATACCTACAAAATCTGCCAGTGTTGACCGTTCCGGTTAAGGGAAAACCGCTTATCCTATACACAACGGCTCTCAAAGGTTCTCTGGGTGCGCTATGGACATAGGAGAATGGCCAAGGAAAGGAGAGAGCTCTGTACTATTAGAGTCGAGTTCTCCTCGGGGTAGAAAACAACTACTCCCCCATCAAAAAGCATTGTCTGGCGCTGATCTTCGCGATAACGAAGCTCAGACACTACGTCTTGGCACATGAGATCCATCTCATATCAAAGGTAGATCCTCTCAAATATTTGATGTCAAGGGCCATACTAACAGGAAGGCTCACCAAATAGGCCCTCCTCCTGATGGAGTTCTCAATAACGTATCGACCTCTCAAAGCAGTGAAGGGCCAGGCCATCGCCGACTTTCTTGCCGAGCATTTGATACCCGCCAACTCCCCTTTAAATTGTGAGCTACTGGACAAACATGCGTTCGACGCAAAGGAAGAAGAGAATGATGCTCGATGGGAACTCTACTACGATGGAGCATCTTCCATGAAAAGGCGAAAGCATAACACCCCCATAATCAAATCTGGGGTGGGTCTCATCTTCGTAACTCCGCAAGGAAGAATACTGCGTTACGCCTTCTCCCCGACGGAGCTAAGAACTAACAACGAAGATGAATATGAAGCTTTGATAACAGGTCTCGAGATCGCTGTTGATATGGGAATCAAAGACCTCATTATATATGGAGATTCCCAGCTCATTGTCGGCCAAGTAAATGGCGACTATCAGACATGCAATCCAGAACTGATCAGGTATGGTGAAAGAGTGCAGAAACTGCTGACACAAATCCCCTCCTACATCTTGGAGAGTATACCGCGTGCGAAAAACAGCAAAGTGGATGCATTGGCTAGGTTGGCTAAAGAATTGGCCGACGAAGACTTCAATGACGTAAATATCGTCGTGCAAAGCCGTCAGGTTCTCGCGCCAGCAGGGATACCTTCGGAGGATTTAACAGAGTCATCCGAAGAAAAGGAAACGACCAAACAAGCGGTCTTCCAAATATAAGACGAAGAAAAGGTCAAGGATTGGAGGGAAGTCTTCATAGACTACTTCAAATCCTATCGAATGCCCGAAAATGCGTCGTCAAGACATCAGCTTATGAAACGGGCTCTGTCTTTCGCTTTCGTCAATGATACTCTATACAAGAGATCACTTGACGGTTTGTGGCTAAGGTGCTTGGGGCCAGGAGAAGCAAGGAGAGTCATTCAAGAAACTCACGACGGACTCTGTGGTTCTCATCAAGCCGGACCAAAGATGAAGCTGAAGATCAAAATGATGGGATATTATTGGCCCATGGTGATTCATGACTGTCTCGAATATGTGAAGCAGTGTCACTCGTGTCAGATTCACGGGGACTTCATCCACCAAAATCCAAATCCTCTACACCCAACCGTAGCTAGCTGGCCATTCGAAATGTGGGGAACCGACATAATTGGCCTTCATTAAACCTGCATCATCCAAAGGACATCGATTCATACTAGCAATGACCGATTACTTTTCTAAGTGGGCAGAAGCAGTACCGCTAAGGGAAGTGAAGACGAAGAATATCCTCCATTTCTTCAGGACGCATGTCATCTACCGGTTCGGCACTCCGCGACGGATAATCTCGGATAATGGGCCAGCCTACAGGAGCCATAAAATAAGCCGCTTCGCAGAACAGCATAAAATAGATTGGAGATACTCTTCGGTCTATAATTCTCATGCCAACGGTCTAGCTAAAGCTTTCAACAAGTCCCTGACGAAGATTATAAAGAAAACGGTGTCGAGAAACAAAAAGGACTGGCACGAGAGACTGCACGAAGCTCTCTGGGCATACCGAACGACGTTCAAAACGGCTACGAATTCAACACCATACGCGTTGGTATTCGGCACAGAAGCAGTCATTCCTTTGGAAATATAACTCCGTTCTCTACGGGTAGCAGTTCGATACGAGCCGACGGATGAAGAAAATGCTCATCTCCGGCTTGAGGAGCTTGACGCCCTCGACGAAACTCGCTTTATAGCACAACAAAAACTAGAAGCTAACAAGGAAAGGATGACGCGCTCATATGAAAGACTAACTAGGCCGAGAACATTCCGCCAAGACGAGCTCATGCTAGTTGTCAAACGACCTATGATTCCCAACCTTGCCAAACGGGGGAAATTCGCACCGAACAATGAAGGCCCGTACATTATAGATAAGGTGTACCAAGATGGGGCCTACCTGCTCGTGAATATGCATGGCGAAAGACCCTTCCGGTCAATAAATGGTCGATTCCTCAAAAGATACTACGCCTAACGGGTTACGATTCAGGTCAATGATAGATGACGACGCCTGTGTCCGCTCGCTATCTTCCTGAGTCAGAACCCTGAAAGTAGTATCCAAAAGATCCGTTGCCTCGAAAATGGTAACAATAGACTACTACGTCCTTAAACTGGCAATGGACCTCTACGTCCTTAAACTGGTAATGGACCGAAATGTCCATAAACTAATATTCGCCTTTAAAATGGCGACAATAGACCACTATATCCTTAAACTGGCCATGGACCACTATGTCCTTAAAATGGCCATGGACCACTACGTCCTTAAACTGGCCATGGACCGAAATGTCCCTAAACTAACAATGGACCGGAATGTCCTTAAACTAGGGCGCCACCTCAAAAATAGTGAATCGCCCCAAATACGGAGATAACCTCTCTTGAGATCTATATTGCAATCAAAGCACCAACGGCGAAGACTGAAACTCAAGTCCCATTGGAAAACCGAAAAAAAAATGGTATGTCCATAAGTAAAACGGGCACAGATGAAAACCCGAAAGAACGCCGTGAGTAAAAACAGCAGGGCTACCGGCGAGTTTGTGAAAACCCGGAAGGGCGCAATCTCGTTAAAAAAAGGGTAAGTACACAAGCAAAATATGCACAGATGAAAACCCGAAAGGGCGCTGTGAGTAAAAATAGCAGGACTACCGGTGAGTTTGTGAAAATCCGGAAGGGCACGATCTCGTTAAAAAAACAGTATGTCCATAAGCAAAATGGACATGGATGAAAACCCGAAAGGGCACCGTGAGTAAAATCAGCAGGGCTACCGGCGAGTTTGTGAAAACCCGGAATGGCACAATCTCGTAAAACTTTCACTTACGAGATCCTCTCGACTCGTAAGTAAAACTTCCCCTATGAGACCCTCACGGCTCAAAGAATTCAAAAGCCTTAAGCTACATGGATTGTTTATCACAGAAAACTGCATTTTAATACCACACATTCATTATCTATTTTTTGTATATATCGGTACTATTAACCAGCGTCTGCTCAGTAATTACAGATTACAGGTATCCGTGACAAAATACTGGAAATACACTTAAAATCACGGATATAACGTTTGTGAGCCGATACTGCAACCAGAACTGCAAACCGATCGATATTTCAAGAGTTTCTTTTTGCAGCATGCATGTGTACACACTTTTTATCTAAATGGTCCAACACAATGCAAGTGTGCACACAACTCTTTGGCATGGACCATGGTGGGGCTGCCCATGGCACACACAAATGATGGCTTATGCAAGTGGGGGGATAAGAGTGTTAAATGCTAAAAAGGTGTGATGTGATATAAAGCTACATATTTCCCTCCAAATCCCTGAATGAAGACCAGGTTCATATAGAAAAGTCAAGCAGCACCAGAGTGATATTATAGAGCACACATGACCACAACACCAACACGAGCCCATGAGCTCGGATTTGGGCCGGCGACATGCCCTATAAATCCAGTCTCGCCGGCCCCCTAGCCCTAATGGTCCCTATCTTTCTTCTGTCCCTCCCTTGAAATCACATCAACTTATTTTTATTGTTTGTTTAATTTCATTTTGAGTGTATAAATACAAACCAGTGAGCAAGGGAGAGGGGGTCCAAGATTTCTCATTTTTCTTTACACTTCATACTTTTTTGTTTTCTTTTTCTTGTACATAGCTTAGTTCCCCTTGAGTTCCTTGCCTTCTCTTGATCTTGCAACCTCTTCATTGAGCTTGCAAGTTTAAGTTTTGGTTATTGAACTCAAGGTTGTATCGCTTGGACATAATAAAGATCTCCTTTTGCACTTTGGGTTCTTAGTATTTATATTTCTTGCATTTACTTTCTTGCAATTTATTTCCATGCCATTTACTTGCTCTTTTAATTCCATGCAATTTACTTTCTTGTAATGTTGTCTTTTCTTTCCTTTGTATCTTTTCCTTTGCTCTTTTTTGTTTTTTTGTTTTTGATGGTTTGTGAATATTGATGTTGTTAGGAAAGAAAACGATATTGTAAGTTAAGATTTCATTTCTCATTTCCTTTTCCCGATATTTTCCATTGAACTCCGCCTAAATCTTACGCAAGCGCTCGGTTAGGCACCCTACCCTGCCAAGGTATAGGTGATTCCTAACCGTGACTGGTTGCGTTTGGATTGGCCGGAGGCGAAAGCAAGCGACAAGAATGGACGTATAAGGGTCAATAAGCCGGATTTCACAAATACCGTGCTTAAGCACCCTAATCCACGTTGTTGCCGATTGCTCTAGCATTAATGATCGAGCTCGGCTCAAAGGATTGAGTACCGATTTCCTTAACTTATACTAACTTATCTATTCCTAACAAATTTATACTTTCATATAAACACATAGGTTAGAATCGAACATTCCTCCACGCGCATTAACGCGTGAAAACAAGAACTTAAAACACTCCGTCTCCCTGCGGACGACCCGTGCTCACCGCGGCTGGCTACATGCGACGCCGTCCTGATTGCGGTTAAACTTTAGAACTTAAAATACGACACGCCAAAAGCATGCCAATCAAATGGCGCCGTTGCCGGAGAGACGGTAACGTATTTCTTTCTTGTTATTTCGGGCTAATCTTGTTTATATCATCTAACACCATTCTTAAAAACAAACAAAAAATCAAAAATTTCAAAAAACCAACAAAAATTAACATTGCTAACATTTTGTTCTCTGAATTTTTGACCTGCTACCATTTTGGAACTAAACAGAAAAGATAAACAATACCATTGAGACACTAGTAGAACACTTAGACTGCAGAAAAAATTTAGAGCCAAACTTCCACATTTAGCCCGGCGACATCCCTACAATATCCGGCGCCGCCGGCCTCTTCTCCTCATTTTGCTCCCAAAATTTCTTCTGTGCTCCAATGTTCTAATTTTGTCCAAATTTTATTGTTTGTTTTTTATAATTTTTAGTGTGCAAGTGTTTGGGCATTCATATCGTTTTTTCGCACTAATAATCCATTTTTCTGACATTTTCAGATTTTTGCGGATTTGCGAACAACGATTCAAAGCTAAGGTGATTGCGAAGTACAGTGCCAAAGATCCGGGTAGTTTGACCCGCGTAAGCAAACTTTCCAAGCTATTCGGATTCAATTCAACAGAGGTTTCGTAACCCAAAAACTTATCGGTACGTATTTCTTTAACACCTTCTTTCTCAAATCGACGCATCCACTATTCTATCTTTGCAGGATTCGTTATAAGTTCGCTGTCAAATGCCAAAAGTGACTAACCCGTATTTGTTGCAGTGCCGAGCTTAAACATAAAAAAAAGATTGTTTGATGTTTTGAACAATTTTTTTTCATTAATTTGTGCATTGCATCCATTAATACGGATTTAAGGGCAAGCGAACCCCACAACATACGGTAAAGGATTTCATCACCTTTTCCGTAGCCCACAAATCACGAATTGAGCATAACGATTACCCGCACAAAATTTTAAAAGAAACTAGAGTTTAAGCCTTTAAGGACTTCGCGCTCACTAGGAGAAGTTAACTATATTTAGAACACCGCTTAACGGTATATCGTTCACGGGGTGTCTAGGAAAGTGTTCATGGCGAAACCGCCAAAAGAGAAAGGGTTATCTAATTAAGGACCTTCACGAAAGCGTTGGAAACCCTCCTCTTATCTCTGCACTTATCTGGCCTCGTGATCAATATATCTTGAGCCCGTTTCTCGACACAGTTTTACTTTGACAATCAAGTTCTTGAACAGATCTAGTTGACCTAGGTGAACCCTAGACCGATTAATTATGTGGTATTTTTGTGTCGTGATTATTTTTTTGTGTTTATATTTCATACTTTGTTGATAACTAACAAATAAATAAATAAATAAAATCACATTCTTCTTCCTCCCCTTTTTCTTCTTCTCTTCATATCATGGGTATCCCACCTCGAAAAACTCTTGCCGAAATTTAGTACCCACAACCAGACATTACTTCTTACGGTTCTTGTTTTGGTCGAATTTCAAACGATCCATCCATGCTAAAAATCTCTTTGAAAGATCGGATAGACGCGTCTAGGACAAATAATTGGACTCCGCAATCCACCTTGTATCAACCATTTCAACATTCCTCACCTTCTTACGTTGATACCCCTTTTGAGAGTCTTGTTGTAACTCCAAGACCTATGTCTATTGTTGAACGTATTGAACAATCCCGTAACCGATCTTTCACTCCTTTCACCATTTCAAATTCTTTTGATCAACGGTTCCAACCACCTTCTTATCATAACGTTGATTTTAACCCTGTCCAACCATTCAATTCCTATCCATCCTACCCAACTTTTGGACCTTCCCTAGACATTGTTTCTGAACAGCCATTTGGGAGTTTTCAGTATCCAAACAATTTTGAATTTTTTACTGAAACCCCTCCACAACCCATGTCTAGTCTGGAACAATCATTGGAAGACTTTCGGGTAGCGTCGTTCAAACAGATGATGGATTTGAATGCGTCCATGACCGCCCTCATACAACCTAACGAACCGGCAACTAGTTTCCAACTAACTCTAAATTTTCCAATATATGATGAGGTACTAGGACAGGTTGAGAATTTGAATAGTGAGAGTGAGCAGTACACCCTTCCAAATCAAACCTATCCATTGCAAATTGAATCCCACAACTCCGGTTTTGAATGTCTATCAAGTGTCCCAAAGGAATCACCAGTTGACAATAGACCATTTGATGAGTTGTGCAACTTTGTAGTGTTTGATTTACCTGATTGTGAAAGGTCTCTTTCGAGTGAAACCGCACCCAATCCTGTTGACCTCTACACCTCCACTCTAGAACCTGAATTGATTGAAATCCATGCTTTTGATGAGGTGTCTGAGAATATTGATTTTTACTTGATTGAGGATATTGACGCTGGGAATATTTTGGATGATGAACACACTACTTTGGATGAGTTTTTCTCACCAATTCACTATGTCCTTTCACTTCCGTGTGGACATCATCCTGAGTCATTAACTATTTTTCCTGAACTTCATATGCGTCTAGAAATTGAAGATAAATGCATGGATAAGCTGAATTTTGAGGATAGTTTTGAGGATGAACCAGTTTTACTTGATAAGTCAGATTTTCCAATTCATCCTGTCCCTTTCATTGACTGTGAACACCCTCCTGAACGTTTAACTGATCCCATTACTCGATCACTCCCCTCTATCCTTTCCATCGTTCCGACCTTGCAAGACACCGTATCACTTTCAATTCCTATCTGGTTTACTAAGTTCGGTCTACCCATGTTTTCTCACGAATCTTGAGAGATTTGATCCCATTTCTCGACGGGTTGATAGATTAGTACAATCGCTTGCTATACATCAGTCATTACATATTGTACTAATTTATTCACTCTATTTCCACCCTCAAGTTCGTATTCCACTTCTTTCTCCATTTTGCCATTCTTCTCCTCCACCGAGACCGTATCCCACTTCTATCCCCATACGGTCTCGCGTATTCTCCATTTCCTTCCTTGCCGCATTCTTTCGCCAACCGCTGCTTTATCGCGATAAATTTTTTGAATGGTTGGTGCTCACTTTTGGCCTGTGTAAGGCCTTGTATAGCTTGATACTGTTCTCTCCCCTAACTTGAACTTCAACGCTTAATAGTGGAAACACTGTTTTACTTAAGTTTGGGGGGGGGGCTTTTTGTATATATATGTTTGGTTTGTTTTTTCTTTTATGTATATAAAAAGAAAAAAAACAGGGGAGCGCTGACAATTTTGACTCTCTTGGTGTAGCCTGACAGTGAGGGCACTGTCAAGTTTAAGTTTGGGGGTGTGCTCGGTAAGCTTTCTATCTTCGCATTCATGTGTACATTTTGCATTTGCATACTTATTTTAAAACCCCATAAAAATCGAAAATTTTTACAAAAATATAAAAGCTTTGTCGTCAAGTTAGCTAATAGGGTAACTTAGATTTTTATTCCGAAAGTTTAGTTGATACGTTAGAAATAACTAAATCCTAGGCTTAGGAATTGAAAACCCTAAAAATAACCCTCCTTCTGTTTAACCTTGGTAATTATACGTCCTTGCAGTTTTTTTTATAGAAGTAGGTAATCTTGAGTTCAGTTATTGAGTTAAGTCGAGATGAAGGAAAGTATTGAAAGCTTTACTAAAGGATAAGTCTGAAAAATAGTTTCTATTCTTGAGTTCAAATTTAGAAAGTATATACCCTACAAACTGCACATACACGCACCTTGAAACTTGGGATAGTAGAGGATACCTAGAAATACTCTTGCCTGAAAACCTAGTATGAAAGGAAAAAAACAGTATTTAAAGTTAATCATCAAAAGAGCATTATTGAAAAATATATCCGGCCTTGAAAAAGAAAAAAGAAAAAAGAAAAAAAATAAAGTCAAGACCTGGAAACTGCTATTTACGCTTTAAGCTCACGCATTCCGTAATCAGCTATTAGTGCCTCAAGAAGTATTAATAGTTGCATGAAAGGTGTGTGAGCAACACCGTCCATCATTAACGAAAAGAAGTAGTATTAGGTATTAGGGCAAGGGTACTATAGCTTGAATTGAATTCTTAAGTGTAGGGGTGAAATTTTACACACACGTAGGGGTATACAATCGATATTTGAAGGAAAGATAGAAATAAAGAATAAGACTTATGTTTTCAGTAAAGATGATAAAAATCCCTGATTGGAGACCGCACTTTAGAAGGAAAACTCAAGAGAAACCGAGATCTTTCTAAACTGTAAAACGTATAGGATCTGGGGTTGAATAAATAGGAGGTTTGAAACATAAGGGTTGAATATTTCTAACTTAGAATGATAGAATTTCTAACTTAGATGCTAAACTGTAGGAGTAGAATCGATGTTAAGTAGAATCGATGTTAACTTGTGAAACTAGCTTGACGGGATTTTATGGATATAATCCGTTGAAAACTCTCAGGAGACAACACTCCTCCTACTAGGGACACCTAAAAATTTAACGGCTTGTTGCACGAGCTCAGTGCAATCGTGTTCCCTGCGAAAGTGAGGTTAGGATTTTTGTTTTGCTCGGGATGAGCAAAAGATAAGTTTTGGGATATTTGTTTATCACAGAAAACTGCATTTTAATACCACACATTCATTATCTATTTTTTGTATATATCGGTACTATTAACCAGTGTTTGCTCAGTAATTACAGATTACAGGTATCCGTGATAAAATACTGAAAATACACTCAAAATCACGGATATAACGTTTGTGAGCCGACACTGCAACCGAAACTGCAAACCGATCGATATTTCAAGAGTTTCTTTTTGCAACATGCATGTGTACACACTTTTTATCTAAATGGTCCAACACAATGCAAGTATGCACACAACTCTTTGGCATAGACCATGGTGGGGCTGCCCATGGCACACACAAATGATAGCTTGTGCAAGTGGGGGGAAAAGAGTGTTAAATGCTAAAAAGGTTTGATGTGATATAAAGCTACATATTTCCCTCTATATCCCTGAATGAAGACTAGGTGCATATAGAAAAATCAAGCAGCACCAGAGTTATATTGGAGAGCACACATGACCACAGCACCAACACGAGCCCATGAGCTCGGATTTGGGCCGGCGACATGCTCTATAAATCTGGTCTCGCAGGCCCCCTAGCCCTAATGGTCCCCATCTTTCTTCTGTCCCTCCCTTGAAGTCACATCAACTTATTTTTATTGGTTGTTTAATTTCATTTTAAGCCTATAAATACAGATCAGTGAGCAAGGGAGAGGGGTTCTAAGATTTCTCATTTTTCTTTACACTTCATACTTTTTGGTTTTCTTTTTCTTGTACATAGCTTAGTCCCCCTTGAGTTCCTTGCCTTCCCTTGATCTTGCAACCTCTTCATTGAGCTTGCAAGTTTAACTTTTGGTTATTGAACTCAAGCTTGTATCACTTGGACATAATAAAGATCTCTTTTTGCACTTTGGGTTCCTAGTATTATATTTCTTGCATTTACTTTCTTGCAATTTATTTCCATGCCATTTACTTACTTGCTCTTTTAATTCCATACAATTTACTTTCTTGTAATGTTGTCTTTTCTTTTCTTTGTATCTTTTCCTTTGCTCTCTTTTTGTTTTTGTTTTTGATGGTTTGTGAATATTGATGTTGTTAGGAAAGAAAACGATATTGTAAGTTAAGATTTCCTTTCTCATTTCCGTTTCCCGATATTTTCCATTGAACTCCGCCCAAATCTTACACAAGCGCTCCGTTAGGCACCCTACCCTACCAATATATTGGTGATTCCTCACCATGATCGGTTGCTATCGGATTGGCCGGAGGCGAAAGCAAGCGACAAGAACGGACGGACAAGGGTCAATAAGTCGGATTTCAAAAATACCGTGCTTAAGAACCCTAATCCATGTTGTTGCCGATTGCTCTGGCTTTAATGGTCGAGCTCGGCTCAAAGGATTGAGTACGGATTTCCTTAACTTACACTAACCTATCTATTCCTAACAAATTTATACTTGCATATAAACACATAGGTTAGAAACGAACATTCCGCCACGCGCATTAACTCGTGAAAACAAGAACTTAAAACGCTTCGTCTCCCTGCGGACGACCCGTGCTCACCGCGGCTAGCTACACGTGACGCCGTCCTGATTGTGGTTAAACTTTAGAACTTAAAATACGACACGCCAAAAGTGTGCCAATCAGGGATCCAAACCCGTTCTTAAGCCATCATATTCCCCGAGTTGCCTTACAAGCGATCTGATATTGACCCTTGTATACAATCCACGGGCACGAATAAATACTCCATTATCAAGTTCTACCAATGGCGAGAAATATCCCATATGGTGAATGACACTTGTAAGTCCTCTCGACTTATAAGGAGAAAACACTCTTGTAAGATCTTTACGACTTGCAAGGGAAAACCCAGCTTAGAAGTCCTCACGACTTCTAAGGAGAACATACACCTACGAGATCCTTACGACTCGTAGGGAGAAAAACCTTTATGAGACCCTTATGGCTCATAAAGTCAAAAAGTCTTTGTCCACAGGATCATAACCCTGTTTACTAAGCCATCTTTGTTCAAATCGAAAAAGGCAAATGATGATCCGCTCCTGGAAATATTCCAGTGGTAGCGATGCTGATGCCTAAACAGGTGTCAAGCTCCAAGTCTTTTCAAGGCAAATGATGATTCGTTTCTGGCAATATTCCGGTCGCAGCAATGCTGATGCCAAGATTGGCATCAGATCTTAAGTTCCATACTCGCAACAAAAAATCAGCGAGCAAAAAATGCATATAAAATAGCTGAAATGATGGGGCAACTCGCAATAAAAATCAGCGAGCAAAAAATATACATATGAAATAGCCAAAATGTTTGGGCAACTCGCAATAAAAAGCAGCGAGTAAAAATATAAAAATAGCCGAAATGATTGGGCACCGCGATAAATAGCTGAAATGATTAGGCAATCGTGACTTTCGTGATATGAAAAGCTGAAAAGATAGAGTATCGCTGAAATAAAAAATAAAATAAAATAAAATTTCTTCTGCCCTGCAGGTGAGTCTATATCGACCCCTGTATACAATCCATGAGCACAAATGAAAAAGGGAACCATATTTTCTCACCAGGCTCCGTGAAAGGGAGAGCCAGATCTCGACGGCAACATCCATAGTCTAGAGATCAGTTCGGCATTCATTCTCATTCCATCAGAGTGTAGATGCAACGTCAACAAAAGGACCAAGGGTCGAAACAAAGCGGAGCCATGGCAAATTCCTAGCTCCAAGTCTTGACGGTTCATATACAACCTAGAGACAACCCCGGCGTACCTTCTCATTCTAACAGGATGCAGACGCAACGTCAACAAAAGGCCCAAGGGTCGAAACAAAAAAGGAGTGACGGCAAAATCCCAGCTCTGGCTCGACATTCTTCTCGTTACAGCAGACGCAATGTCAACAAAGGCTCCAAATAGCCAAATAAAAAAAGGAGTGACGGCAAAATACCAGATCCGGCTTGACATTCTTCTCGTTACAGTATATGCAATGTCAACAAAGGCTCCAAATAGCCAAATCAAATTGAAGCAACGACATATTCCTAGTTTCAGGGTCTCGATGGCAAGTCATATAAAGCCTAAAAGGCTATCAGAGATTATCCCACACCAGCGCGGAGTGGTTATGACTCATCAGGGCTCCAAACTGAGCTTAACCTCAAGTAAAAACCGACATGGCAAATTCCTAACGCTTGCTCTTCCGACGGTCATATAACCTAAGGAGATTACTTGAAGACGTCTTGTCCAGCCCCTGAAGGGATCAGAGACACGGCAGTCACGGGGCTACTCGAACAACAGCTTAAAGACTGCATATCGAGGAATACATCGGCCAATACGACGGTACCACGGACTAAAACCCTAGTACCATAAAACCTAACGGAGCTCTGTCACAAAGGGCAGGGGTTATCTACATATAACGTTAGGATAAGTTTTCCTATAAACTCCGAAATGAGTCCATAAACTAGAAACTCCGAAACTAGTGAATAAACTACAAACTCCGAAATGAGTCCATAAACTAGAAACTCTGAAACGAGTGAATAAACTAATAACTCCGAGAAGAGTAAATAAACTAATTAGCGCCTAATTAAGACATAGATAAGCGCATGCAAATAATGTGTATTCTTATTCACGAATCAAAGTGTTTAAGAGATACAATTAATAAAAAAAGGGGATTACAATTACAATTGTTAAGAAGGCAGGGCTTTTAACAAGCTGGCAACCCGCTCACGCGCTCCCCGCAGCTCCTCCTCGCATGCTTCTACTGCGGCTAACCCCATTTCAATTTGAGCCTGTTGTTGCAAGCATGATGAAACCTTCTCAGCGATTTCCTGCTTGGCAACTTCGCAATCTTGCATGCCCCGCTCGGTAAAGTCTAACTTCCGCCTCAGCGTCAGCCCATCAGAAATACATTGTTGGAGGTTTTCGAAGATAACTTGCAGCCGCGTGGCATTCGCTTCAAGCTGGGCACGCAATTTGATGGATTCACCAGAAGCCATCTCCTGCTCCTTCCGCTTCAGGGTCAACTTTTGTTCAAAATATTGAATGAAATTGGCACTCTGCTTAACCCATGCAACACGCTGAGCCTTCAAGGTCAATACTTCAGGAGCGATACGGTTGAGCTCGATCTCATGTAGACAGGTCTCGATCCTCTTACAATAGTCGACCCAAAAGCCGACGAAATCTTCATTGTGGAAGTTCACAAGCGTCGCCAATATAGGATTGACTTCGTCAGCAAAATCCGCAGCAGAGGTGAGAGCCTTGGCATCAAGATCTTCGATAAAATCGCGTAACATCCGCTTGCTAGTTGCCGCATCCCTGGAAGATTGACGCTTAGCAAAAGGCCCGGTAGGGATGGGAATGTGAGACTCAAAAGGAACCGAAGCCGGTGTATTCGCTGCAAAATAAATCACGCACGAATGAGGGTCAGATTTCGATGTAAAAAAATAATAATAAAGAAGACGGCAGATGGACGAGATCTACCGTACCATCTATTAAAGGCGGCACGACAGGGAGCACAGGAGACTCGGCTATCCCTTCACTTCCACCCTCAAGCCGTGGTACTGTGGTCAACATGGGGAAAGCTTAGCAACAGAATGAAAAGAAGAAACACCATGTAAGGAGTATACTAACCCATGCCGGCAGGAGGAATGAATTCCGACTCAAAGGTAAAATGCGGGCTTAACACCTGGTGTAAGCGATCAAAGAGCACTCCTGCAGGATTGCAATAATATATGGTCAATACAGGAAAATGGTATGTATATTGAAGCAAAGAAATGAGAAATCTTCACCTTCCAGAGTTCGGAGAGACGCAGAAGAAAGGGGTGGAACCGTAGCAGTCAAAGCAATGACCGACAACAATTCTTTAGTTAATACAGCATTAGGGTCTACTGCACCTATACTCAGGATAAAGAAGATATCATTAGATGCCTAGTGGTATTAAAAACTCAAAGATAATAACTCAAGGAGTACCTGACAGGGCAGAAACTGAGACAGTGCCCGAAGCGTCACCAGTTGTGACGGCTTCCTCGGTTGGCACTGGGAAAGTGGATTCAGCACCCCTATCTTCATCCCCTGATTCGATAAAGGCAATTGTAATGCTGGCATCCCCCGCCGATATCAAGGATCCATAGGGAGAAGAGGCGACAGTCGGAACGGTCTCAGATTCTAGAGAAAGATTGGCCACTTCAGGCTCTTTAGTCGCCGGCACTTCACCTGCGCTTGGCCCTGCTTTAAAACAAAAAAATGTGTCATGATTCGAGGAAAAACGGTTACTAAGTTCTAATAAGGGACTGCGCGTTGTTATACCTTGAAGCAACCGCTCGGCCTCTTCCCGAGCCGCACGCACAACTCGCCTATGAGCAATAGACAAGTCAGAAGGGACACCCGTCATGGGATCGACAGAAGGTCGAACTTCACTCAAACCCGCGCCCGCGGCCAAGACAGCCTGACGTTCCCTTGCAGCATGCTTTCTACGCTTCCTTTCAGCCTGGGTTGTATGGACCAACCTCCTTAAAACTTCTGACAAGGGGACGTTGTCATCCAAACCGAGCTCGGCCTCCGGATCCGCCGTGGCATCCATCATAGGCAGCTTCAGCAACACCTATTGCGGTGGCCTTGGGAAGGCCTCAGCTGTAACCGATGTCTCTGAAGGCTTTTCTACATCACCACCTAGGGCTGGCATTACATTCAGAACAACCTGGATTGTGGTGGTTCCTGTAATAGGATAAAGGAAATGGTCAGATCATAAATAAAAGGAACTAAAAATATAAAGGTGTAGTGAAGCAAAGCATACCAAGGCCCAAAGAGGCACGGAGCCTTTCCTCCTCCTCAAATGTCTTGAGAGAAGCCGAGAGATCCTCTTCAGCAGAAATACCTATTAAAGAAGAGAGCGTTAGTCAAACATAATAAATTCAAAAAAAGGGAGGGGATATTTACAGGAGAGTATAAATAAAGTATACCGGACTCCGAAATAGAGGCTAACGCCGCATGTTCATGGGCCAGTCGTTTCGACGCTTCAATAGTGGCCTGAAAATTTGTATCAATCACATGCACATCAAACGGACCGACATTAGTGCCATACCCGCACAAGCCCTCACTATAGGGAGCATAGGGCTCCTGGCCGAATACGACGTCAGCAGAGAATAGAGATTTTTCCTTTTTTTGCGAACTGACACCAGCAGCCGACGATAAAAGCTTTTGCTTGACAGGCTTCTTCGGACGATGGGTCCCAATCTCTGAACTAATGCCCGACTCCGGGGATGCCACAATTACCGCAGTCACAGGAACATCCGGTCGAAGCTTATCAGAAAAATCTCGTAGGACTACAACCGTAGTGACCTCTCTTAAAGAAGGATGAACGATTGTCCGTCGCTTCAGTGGGACCACCGGATTACTAGCAGGAACGACATCCTTATGGTCGAGCGGCAGCCACCTTTCCTCCTTAATGATAGCACCCGTTGCATGTTGATACCAAGAAACATAAGCATTCGATGCCTTTGGAGTATAACCTGGCTCACTGACAAAGAAGTGGGACCCCGTATTTAGAAGCATGAAGTGATGCGTCGCGTTACGAATACTTTCTTTAGGAGTGACAGGGTCCACGATGAACGCCTCGAGAGGAACGCCTTGGTTGTAACCCAATTGCTGAGCGAAGCGATGCGGGTTATACCTCATAAACAGTACCTAAGCATTCTGTCTAAATACTAGAAAGCCTGGCCTGATAGAATACAGGTGCTTAACCTTTTGAGCCCTCAACATAGAAGCCCTGTCCTTTAAAACATCGTGCAACGGCTGGACCGCCGTTAAAGGTTCTTTGCCAATGGTCAGGACTTTGTCGATGAAGGTCATGCTATCCCCGACCATGAATGGGCGAAGAAGCAGTCGCCGAGCCTCCCGTTGTGTCGGGTCGGGTGAAGAAGCATCGACTAAGTGCATGACCCGAGAAAAATTGTATCCTTCATAAATTTGGGTCGTTTATGCACACCAAAGGCACCTAGTACATGCATCTCAATCCATGAGGTGAAGTAATGCAATGAGAGATTGACGGGCTTCAGACCCGGCTGAGTGGTGTCGGCTGCTAAGCTCAGCCCATGATATAGATGAGCTAATTCCGCGACCACAACAGCCAAGCGAGTCCCCGCGGCGATATGATGAGCCGGATAAAAAACAGATGGTCTCATGTAGGCGGGGTGCGTCAGAAGCACAAACCAGCTCAACCATAAGCCGATAAACCCTATAAAGAACGTTTTTCCGTCAATGTCCGGGGTGGCAAACTCTGCGAAGGGGACGACTGAAGTATCTGGAATAAAGAATTTCTTTAAATCCACCTCCGCAGTCGGAAAGTTGTCCGAATCAAATCCGAACGGATCGTCGAGTTTGGAAAACTTCATAGCTTGTTTAGACAGAGCTTCTGGACGAAGAAAGCAGGCGATAAAATCTGCGAAGCTAACTTCGTGCCCACCAGACTCCAGGAATAAACTCTCGTACATGTTCAACACCTTGATTAAGCTCGGGAACTGATGTTGAACGGCATTCTCCGGAGTAAGGCCCATTACCACTAACTTGGTGGCGAAGATATACTCGTCGGGGGGAAGTAGCTCTTCATAATGCTCCCCTCTGACAGGTAAGCCAGAGATCTCCGCAAACTCCTCCAATGAAATCGAAACCTCCCGATCTTATAAGAGAAAGGTGTGGGTCGGGACGTTCCATTGTTCCAAAAAATATTTGATCCACCATACATGAGGAGCGTGGTAGTGAAAGAGGGACGCGTAGATCGCGGGATACAACCTGGTCTTTAATAACAGCGATTTCTTGGCTGACAGGATATATCGAGCGCACTGTAGATAGCCAGCCAGATGACGGGAAGTCATTCCTATCATGTAAACTTCCCCTAAGAACACGACTCTCCTTGGCATATGCGTCGCCTTAAAATTTCCAAGGCCATCGGCGGCTGCACTGGTATCGAGGCCATGGAAGGCTGAAGACGACCTTCTGAGGTCCAGTTGACCTTTTCTACTGTGTAGGTCACCGGCGGCGGATCGGCGTAATGGATTGCCGGGATCGGTTCCGAATGCGCTGCGCAAGTAAAACTACGTCGACCCTGAATAATTTGACTGTACCATGACCCCTACAAATGAAGAGACTTTTGCTCTGGGTCATGGTCCCGAATAAGTGCGAAGACCTCCCGATCTATAGGTGTGTCGGCGAAAGCACTCTCCGAGCGAACGAAAGGAAAGGAGGAATCGAAAGCCATAGTACCTGCACAAAAAGGAAAGGGTTAAGTGTCGACGCAATGTTCAAGACTTTAAGATTCTTTTACATCTAAAATTGTACTGCACCGCAATTCAAAGAGAAGGGGACGGGGGCCCCACAAAATCAAGATAACACCCCATCAATGATTGGACAGTCACTCATTGAAAGAATCCAAAAGGATTCTCATTTAATGAGAAAATATCATTAGACTCGGGAGTTAAACTCCCTCGGAAACCATGTTCTGCAAACAGATTTCAAATCTGATAAGAAAGGGAATAAAATTCCCAAAATAATTTCTTTAAATGAATTTTTTTAGAGCTAAGCTCTGTAGAACAATGAGATAACATCTCAGAACTCCGCTCGAGAAAGGGAGTTAAATTCCAAATAACCTTCAAAAAGATTAAAGTTAATAACAGGGTAAAACCCTAAAATCTTTATGATCTCCGATCTACTCAAGTAAAAGTTTTGGATCTCTAAGAGATCATTACAAAAGAAGAGCAAAGCTCTGTTAATGGGTTAAAAACCCTAGAACATGAAGAGATTCCTCCAAAGATTTCTTAATGAGTTAAATCATGAGCGCGATTCTTACCAATTTTTGACAGAGTTTTAACTCTGGGGGAAGTTTCTTTGGACAGATATCTGAGCTCTAGAAAGAGAATTAAATTCTCAGAGAAGGAAGAAGACTAAAGAAGATGAACAACAATCATCTTAAGGGCCAAAGGCCCTACTTATAAATACAAGGAGACGGTTCAACTCTCCAGGAGATCGAACAGTGGAAAAGATGCCACCGCTGCACTTACGTGCGAGCCACGTGAGCGCAACGGTGGGGGCATTTGTTTCCACAATAAAAGAGCAAAGCTCTGTTTAAAAATTAATGAGCCAGCACCTTACGTGCTCCTCACGCGGGGGCCAGTGCCAAGACCAATCTGATAGGAATTAATCCTATGGTGGCGCCTCACGTGCTTTTCACGCGGGCGCCAATGTGCAAAGCACATGAATACCCATTATAAGAATTAAAATCTTGAGTAGCACCCATGTGCACAATACGTGAGCGCTGGCGTCCAGGTAGAATTAAATTCTACCCTCTCTTAAATAGAGCCGTTGGATCAAAAATCCAACGGAGATAACAAATCATCAAAAATACAGAATTAAATTCTATCGGGAGAAAACATCATCCAAATTGGATTATAAAATAAAATTCTATTTTAGGATATATTCCTTCAATCTTTCTAAAGAAGAAAGATTGCCCTCTGTAAAATAGAGAACCAGTGGATTAAAAATTCAACGATGATTAAAAAAAATCGCTGTTTTACAGAATAAATTCTGTGCGGGGGAAAATATTTCCCCAACCTTGTTAGAAACAAGAAAATATGTTTTGTAAAACAGAAACCCTTAGATCAAAGATCCAATTGTGGGTAAAAATCCCCAAATCAATTAGGATCTCTTAATGAGATATTTCTTCAAAAACTAATTAACAAACTTGCCTCTACTATATAAAGGACCTAAGACTTCAAGTCTGAAAGAGAGGAACCTCCCCATAAGCTTCTAAAAAAAACTAAAACAGAAAACTTTAGAAAGGAACAGAGAAGAAGATCTCCCTCCTTAAGAAACTCTAGGTAAATAAAAAAATGAGATCAAAACACCTCATTTACCTATTGAAAGGTTTAACCCTTTTTAAAAGAACTTAGTTCTTTCTCTGGATCCGAGATCTACAAGAAAAGTCTCCCACAATTTGAGAATTTAATTCTCATTGGGGAGAACTTGTTCTTGAGAATCAAAGATTCAAAAAAGAACTAGGAATTGAATTCATCAAAACAAAACATATAAGGAAAAAACCTAGTGCTCAGCGCCTCACGTGTCCCTCACATGGGCACCACAAAAAAAAGAGTGCTTAGCACTCATCGGGCAGCGCCCAACGCCTCACGTGTCCCTCACGTGGGCGCTACAGAAGAAAGGAGTGCATAGCACTTATTGGGCAGCACCTATCGCCCGGCGCCTCACGTGTCCCTCACGTGGGCACCACAGAAGAAAAGAGTGCTTAGCACTCATTGGGCAGCGCCCGGCACCTAGCGCCTCACGCGCTCCCCACGTGGACGCCATAAGGAGCGCCTAGCACTCCATATAAAGACAAAGGGAGTAAAGTGTTTTACACTTATTGGGTAATTCCCCATGACTGAAAGCTTCACATGATCATATGTAGGTGTCATAACTTATATAAGTGCTCAACACTGTTTGCATAAAAGGGGGACTAATTAAACAGAGTCCAAACAAGTGCTTAGCACTTTTCAATAAAAAAAGATCACTGAGCAGATCAAGCCCAAATTGGCTAGGCCCTCTGAGGAAAGAATCTTCTTGATCCAAATCAACCGAGCCCATATGCTCATGGTTGCCCAAACTAATCTCAGTCTCACATATGACTATTGACCTTTCAATTGATGATATCCTAAATGATATTCATCTTATATCTCTTAAGATAATTTTAGTCTCAAACATGAGTAACGATTCCTAGGGTCACCATAACCCATTTCCTTCAAATACGAGATTTGGTTTAAGGGTACATCTCTCCACACCTCTGATATACGTCGTTATAATTTTTCAACATCTTCAGAGATGTGGCGGGTCCCGACAACCAACAATTTTTCATTGCATTCCCAAATCGCTTAAACCGACGTGCACACCTCAAATCAGACCGTATCCCATACTGGGTGCATTCCATATCACCCCTGTTCATTCCGTCACGTAACAAATACACGTGCGCGCAAGATGAACACACTGGACCACTACGTCCTTAAACTGGCATGGGACCGAAATGTCCTTAAACTAATATTCGCCTCTAAAATGGCGATAATGGACCGAAACGTTCTTAAACTAAAACAATAGAACCCGAATGCTATTTTTTTGGATCTGAAATAAAAAAGATCCTAAAACCTTATTAAGGGGATCTTAGTCTCAAATTGGACTAATGTATTCTTAACAAAAACAAATCGAGCCCTAAATGCTCACATACATTTAAATCAATCTTAATCTCAAAATAGATTAACGATTCTTAAATAAAAAACCCTAAATCTAAAATATACGGATTTGGACTAATCCATGCCCTATGGGCGACAACATAGATTAATCTCTGTATACAATCCATGGGCAACCAACACAAACAAAAACACACACGACACGAAGTGAACTTCCGGAGCAGGAGAAAGTGGTTATCGCGATGCTGTAACGTAATTAACTGCAGAGGCTTGTGCCTGCAGGGAAGAGCGTCCCCACAATCAAAAACCCCTCATAAACGAGGGGGAATCTGACGAAATCTGCTACAACGGCCACATCCGTCCAAACCTCCGATATACGGTGCCATAAATCAACTTGGTATCTTCGGAGAGGTGGACGGATAAATCCAAATAGTATCTGCCCCCAAACTCAGGCAGGATGATCCATCCCAGTTTCGTCCCCATTTTCGGCGAAGAACGGTACTCATTTCGGAGTTTGTAGTTTATTCACTCATTTCGGAGTATCTTTTGTTTATCTCCATTGGGTTTACAGGAAAACTTGTCATAACGTTGTAAGCAGATAACCTCCATTCTTTTTACGACAGAGGTCCGTTAGGTTTGTGGTACTAAGGTTTTAGTTCGTGGTACCGTCGCGTTGGCTTATGTATCTCTTGATATGCATTTTTAAGCCGCTGTTTGAGTAGTTTCGTGACTGTTGTGTCTTTGATCCCTTCAAGGGTTGGACAAGACGTCTTCAAGTAATCTCCTTAGGTCATATTACTGTCAGAAGAGCAAGTGTTAGGAATTTACCATGACGTTTTTTACTTGAGATTAGGCTCAATTTGGAGCCCCGATGAGTCATAACCGCACCCTTCTAGGGTGGGACGATCTCCAACGGTCTTTAAGTTTTATATGAGTTGTCGCCGAGATCCGAAACTAGGAATATGCCGTTACTTTTTTTTTTTTGTTTTTTTTTGCTTAGACGATGTCGCGCCGATTTTTTGCTGAAGTAGAGTAGACATCTGTAGGACCTCTGTGCTGTTTGTATTGCAATTGAAGTCCGGAGCTAGGAATATGCTATCGCTCCAATTTCATTTGATAGTTGTATCCACACTCTGCTGAAATGAGGGGGGACGCACGGATAATCTATAGGTTGAATATGTACCATTAAGACTTGGAGCTAGGATTTTGCCATGGCTCCATTCTTTGCTTTTAATTGTTCTCTTATAAAAAAGGGGAAGGGGATAATCCTCCACTATTCAAGTCTCATGTGTTAAACACGTGAGCACCTATATGCAAAGCATATAGACGCTACAGTTAAAAATAAATGGGCTAAAAGAGCCACACGTATTAAACATGTGAGCGCCTATATGTAAAGTATATAGGCGCCGCAATCAAATAATTGGCAAGCCAAACAGGCCTCACGTGTTAAACACGTGAGAATTTATATGCATATGAGTGCTGAAAATAAAGCATACTGAAACCCATGCCAGGGGTCACGTGAACACGTGTGTTCTTCTGCTGCACTCTTTGGCGGGATAGAATTAAATTCTATGTGGGAAATATTTCTTTGATCTTTCTCAAACTAGAAAGATCTTCTCTGTTAAACAGAGGATCCTTGGATCAAAGATCCAATAGTGATCACCCACCGACCATCTGATAGAATAAAAATTCTATCTTAGAAAAAGATATTTCCTAATCCTGTTAAGTAAACAAGAAAACTTCTCTGTTAAACAGAGAGCCTTTGGATTAAAAATCCAATGGTGAAAAAAATTCACCAAGTGATTTGAAAGATCATATTAGATTGATCATGATCTCTCAGAGATTTCCCTAACAAATTGATCTTTTCTCTTATTCTATAAATAGAAGGGAAAAACAAAAAAAAGGAGAGAGAGAACTTGACAGAGGCTTCTGCAAAAAAAAAAAAAAGAGTGCAGCGAGATCTTGAGAGAATAAGAGAATTTAATTCTCAAAAGAAAAAGACTTTCCTCATTGAAACCAGAGGTAAAAAAACAAAGATCACATTGTGTCTCATTTACCTATCTAAGGTTTTAACCCTACATTTAAGAAATCAGTTCGTTCCCCGGTTGAGATTTGCAGAAACAAATCTCCCTACAAGTTGAGAATTTAATTCTCATCGGGGAGATTTTGCTCTGCAAATTCAAAACCTAGGGGAAAAGAATTAAGTTATATATAAAAAAATGAGAAGAAGAATGAGAACATATAGGAATTTAATTCCTCCATAAATTAAGGTTTAACCCTATATATATAAAGAACTTAGTTCTTCCATAAAAAAAGTAGTGATGATGATCCAAGATCTTCAAAACCAGAATCCTTTGTACTTAGCACTATTTTGAAGCCTCACGTGTTTCCCACGTGAGTGCTTCAAACGGAAAAAAAGAACAAATAAAACTGCCTCACGTGTTTCCCATGAGAGTGTTAAAGTACCCCAGTATAAAAAAGGGGGGCAGTCACGTGTTTTGCATGAGAACGTTAGCCAAGTGCTTAGCACTTTTGTAAAAAAAAGGGGCAGTCACGTGTTTTGCACGAGAACGTTAGCCAAGTGCTTAGCATTTCTGTAAAAAAAAGGAAGATAAAACCCAATGGGCGGTGCCCATATTTGGGTGCCTCACGTGTGTCACGTGAGCGCCACAAAACTCTAGTGTTTAACACTAATCTAGTGCCCACGTGAAACGCACGTGAGCATTGTATTCCTCATTGCCTAGCGCTGTTGGTTATTTATAGAAACCCAATTTCAGCCCAAATTGGCTAAGTTTCCTGAGGTTAAACCTCTTTGACTCTAAAACAACCGAGCCCATATTGCTCGTATTTTCCCAAACTGACCTTAGTCTCAAAAAATGACTCGTGGTCTCCCATTGATGATATCCCAGATGATATTCATCTTATATCTCCTAAGATAATTTTAATCTCAAACATGACTAACATTTCTTAGGTCTACAACAGCCCCCCTTTTCCCCTCAAATACGGGATTTGGTTTAAGGGTACATTTCTCCACACCTCTGATATATGTCGTTGTAATTTTTCAACGTCTTCAGAGAGGTGGCGGGTCCCAACAACCAACAGCTCTTTGGTGCACTTCCAAATTAACGTGCACACCTCAAATCGGATCGTACCCCAAATTTGGTGCATTCCATATCATTATTGTTCTCTTTGTCACGTAACAAATACACGTGTGCGCAAGATGGATATTGGACCGATAAGTCCCTAAACTAGAAATTCCGCCTCAAATACGGCGACAAAGGACCGATATGTCTTTAAACTAAAACCTCGCCTCAAACACGGCGACAACGGACCGAGAAGTCCTTAAACTAATCGTTCGCCTCAAATATGGAGACAACGGAAGTTTTCCGAGGTTAAACCTCTTTGACTCTAAAACAACCGAGCCCATATTGCTCGTATTTTCCCAAACTGACCTTAGTCTCAAAAAATGACTAGTGGTCTCCCATTGATGATATCCCAAATGATATTCATCTTATATCTCCTAAGATAATTTTAGTTTCAAACATGACTAACATTTCTTAGATCTACAACATCCCCCCTTTTCCCTGCAAATACGGGATTTGGTTTAAGGGTACATCTCTCCACACCTCTGATATTTGTCGTTGTAATTCTTCAACGTCTTCATATAGGTGGCGGGTCCCGACAACCAACAACTCTTTGGTGCACTTCCAAATTAACGCGCACACCTCAAATCAGATCGTACCCTAAATTGGGTGCATTTCATATCATCATTGTTCGCTTCGTCACATAACAAATACACGTGTGCGCAAGATGGATATTGGACCGAGAAGTCCCTAAACTAGAAATTCTGCCTCAAATACGGCGACAAAGGACAGAGATGTCCTTACACTAAAACCTCACCTCAATCACGGCAACAACGGACCGAGAAGTCCTTAAACTATTCGTTCGCCTCAAATATGGTGGCAACGGACCGAGATGTTCTTAAAATAAATATCCGCCTCAAAAATAGCGATAATGGGCCGAAATGTTATTAAACTAATATTCGTCTCCAAAATGGGAATGCTGGACCGAAATGTCCTTAAACTAACATTCGCCCCCAAAATGGGAATGCTGGACCGAAATGTCCTTAAACTAATATTCATCCCCAAAACGGGAATATTGGGCCGAAATGTCCTTAAACTAATATTCTCCCTCAAATATGACGATAAATGACCGAAACGTCCTTAAACTAAAATTTCGTCTAATACATGGCGATAATGGACCGTGATGTCCTTAAACTAAAATAATCGAGCCCAAATGCTCATTTTTTTAAGCTGATCTTAATCTCAAACCAGATTAACGATCCTTAAATCAACCCAAACCCAAATCTAAAAATATACGGATTTGGACTAATCCACGCCCTACAGGCGACGACATAAATTAGTCTCTGTAAACAATCCACGGATAACCAAAACGAACAAAAACACAAACGACACGAAGTGAACTTCCGGAGCAGGAGAAAGTAGTTATCGCAATGCGGTAAGGTAATTAACTGCAGGGGCTTGCGTCTGTAGAGAAGAGCATCCCCACAATAAAAAATCCCTCATAAAATGAGGCGGAATCTGACGAAGTCCGCTACAACGGCCGCATCCATCCAAACCTCCGATATTCGGTGCCATAAATCAACTTGGTATCTTCGAAGAGGTGGACAGATAAATCCAAATAGCATCTGCCCCCAAACTCAGGCAAGACGATCTATCCCAGTTCGTTTCTATTTTCGGCGGTGAACTGATTCTGGTACGCCCGGGGGGACCTTTTCCTCTTTCCACTCCACACTTCGTGTGTAATGTTCGTGAACAAAATCGCGGTTTGCTATGGTTGCCCGTGGATTCGAGGTACTAAGATTTGGTGTCTTTCTCCTGTGCATAAGAAGAAGAAAAATCAATGGCTTCCAATTGCACAACTTGCAACAGCAACTCCCGCTCCGCCCCAACCGGAGGAGTGACTTACGGGCCCAACACGGCCTCCATTTAGGGAAGGTTATGCATGCCACTACTAGATTGTTCTTCGGGACCATGCTCCCACCAATGAGCGTCGGTGCCTCAACGCAGCAACCCGATGTTCCCAAGAGGTCGGTCTTCTATTGACTGACGACCGCGATGGCTACTCTCAACGAGCCGTCCAAAAAGGGGGTATCAGTCTTTAATAGGCTGAGCCAAAGCTCAAGCAGGCCCGCAAAGAAGCCCATGATTCCCGAAGGGGCTACCCCAAAAAGGATAGCCCTCCCAATTCCTGCTGCAAATGAAGTCGTCAAAAGTGCTTCACTAGTCAGGTGATCGATCTTCGAGAAGCTGGCCGTATCCAATCAAATCTTGCTAAGGACATCGATCTTTAACTGGCTGGCAACTACCAGAGCTCCTCAACAAAACCAGAGGCAAGCTGCAACCGCTTCCGAAACCGAGGCGGTCCCTTCAGCAAGGCACGCTCGACGTCGCTATCGGCGCTGAGTAAGAAAAGCCGGGGGCAACTCCCCATTTGGACTTACCCCACCAGCTCCAATGGTGGAAGTCGATGCTACTGTTCCAACCGGGAACAGTTTTGAACCGCTGAGGAGGGTGCGGAAAAACTCCCCCACAGCGGTACTGAAGAAAACACATCCTCCTATTGATTCCCCTGTGCAGGAAAAGCAAGAGCGGCTCCATCAGCGGCTCTCCTCCCAAATTCACAAAGTCTAGCGGAAAGTCCAGGATTCTGTGATCGATGAAAACTACGCTCGTCGACCAAAGAAATTAAATGCTCGGCAAGAAAAAGACCATCCCTCCATCATACAATGAGGGATCTCTTTTACATAGGTGCCTGTTACAATGGCTCCTTCAACTTCGACTTCCCACAAAAGGACAAGGCCGGAGAAAATCCCATTACCTGCGGTAAATAACAAAGGCGCTGGACCCAAACGCCCCAAGTCTGGGGGCATGATCGTACACACGGTTTACATGGCTTTCGGGAAAGAGGAAAGCCGTGCTTCCGTGGGTCATCGGCCGCAAACTCGGTCGTTGACAAAAGCTCAGGAGCAACAACAAAAGCTTCAGGAAATGCTGATCAAAATATCAGCACTTACCGGGTAGAAAGAAAGCCCGGAATCGGCATCTGAACAGCGCCAGGAGCAGGAGACCGATACAGAGTTCCTGCGAAGGGTGCTTGAAAGAAAGGACAAGGAGGCCGCGGAACAAGCTGCTAACATAAAGCAGATGGCGTTTCTGTTCCAGGTCATGGTTGGAATGATGATCCAGCCAGAACCTCCAGCCGAAAATCTGCCGATAATCATCGAGGATGACAGAGAGGAAACATCAAACCCTCTTCCAGCTCTATCAACAGCTAAGGAGGAAGCGATCTCCAAGGCTGCTCTTGATAACTACATCGCACAACAAATACGAGTTCATCAAGCGAATGAAGCGGCCGGCCAAACTGTCAGAACTGGGCGACCGTACCCAGGCTGGTATGACTAAATCAAGTACCTTCCGGGATATACGATACCTAAATTCCATGTGTACAAGGGGACAAGCAACCCTCATCAGCACGTCGTGCAGTTCAGAGCTCTGTGCTGCAACACTGGAGGTGATGACAAACTGTTATTTCGCCAGTTCGTTGGCAGACTGTCAGAAACGGCCTTTGAATGGTACTCGGAGCTCCCAAATGACTCCATCAAAATATTCACAGAGATGGAACTGCTGTTCACACAGCGGTTCGCCAGCGCAAGCAAGCGCCCCCCGATCACGGCATTAATCAATGCCAGAGTGAAGTCAGGAGAAACCTGGGTCCAATACGCGATCCGGTGGCGGAACCTATGGTCAAAATGCGAACAGCGTATCGAGGAATCTTCCGCTATGGGCATGTTCATCGGGACCCTTGATCCTTAAACGACTGTGTCCCAGTTCATGACGTTCTTCAAGCCGACTAGCTTCCAGGCCCCGATTGACAAGCTGGCCCAAATAGACCAGATGGACCACGGGCCTTCCTCCTCAAAAATGGACCCTCGAAATGCCATGGGTAAAGGGAAAGCGGCCTTCGTTTCCAACACTAAACAACAACCGAGTGACCCAAAACCGGTTGCTCGCCAAAACAACATGCGTCCGCGCCTATCCCTGGAAGAAAGTCTAGGACACGCTTACTCATTTTCCCGTGACAAGATGAGGAGACTGTTCGAGCTGGCAGTGTGCAACAAACTCATTACATTGCCAGACCCACGCCGTCCACCGCAACCCGACGATGTCAACAACCCCAACTACTGCTCCTATCACAGAATGGTGAGCAACCCAATTGAAGATTGCTACGTTTTCAAGAACTGGGTCAAGGACCAATATCAACAGGGGAAATTCACGCTTTCTGAGAACTGGAGGGTGAACCCGCTACAGAAGCACACTCCTAAAAAGGTGGATGCACCGGGGGCATCATGCTCGCTCGTGGAAGAAGCTCTATGGGAAGTCGTTCTCTCAGCTAAAACTAAAAGAATGCTGAAAGATCTCAAGGCAAGTCCGGCAGTCAGATTGAGAAGACCACTTGAACCGGAAATCATCGAAGGGATGCTAAAACCGCGTCCCGTACCGAAAACTGTTGACAAAGGGCAAAATCCCCAAGCCGAGCCTTCAAAGTCTTCGAAGAAAAAGAAGAAGATCAAGAAGCCAGTGCAACCTGCCGACTATGACGACAAACGCACGAACCTACAAAGGTACATTGATGCACTGGAGGAGTACAACCAGAAGGCGCGGACACCAGTCACCCTCGAAGAGTTCCTCAAGCATATTCTTAAGAACGAAGAGAGTGACGATGATGAAGAAAATGACTCATCAGAAACCGAAGACTATGTAGCAAGTTGCCACATGGTTTCCCATTCGTCGTTAAATGACGAAGAATCCCCCTCAGCGTCAGAAAATAATGCAGAGGAACTGGGGGCAGGATCGGCGCCAAAATACCCGGCACTGCCAGGAGAAGACCCGATTGATAGGCTGTTAAACGAAGCCTTTCGAAAAAGTAAAGCTGACCGAGAACGCGAAACGGCCATATACGAAAAAGCTAAGCGTCAATGCCAGGATAAATAAATTGTGGTGAGGATGAGTCGTAAATTACTCCAATCAAACCGAAGCACACCTGCCACAAATAAGAGTAGGATCAAGGCAGAGAAGCGTTTCATCGAAGCCCTATCAGTGGGAATGAAGCTGCCACCTCTCGTAGGAAACATTCCCGGGGTCATATGCCTCGACGGAGAGGATTCATATCCAAACTACTGCCTATATCATCGGAGGATTACCTACTCCACCGAAGAATGCAGTGCCTTCAAGAAGTGGTGGCAAGGATATGTTTCCCATCAAAAACACTTCAAGAGGATAAAGTGCGAAGCTCGTGACTGCAAAAAAGTGCGGCAAGTGTGGATGAGAAAACGACTGGCAACTGTCTTATAATTGATACCAGTTCGGAAGGGGATAAACCATAGGTTCTTACCTTCGGGAGCGACTCTAAGGACGAAATGACCCTCAGCCCTCTCTTCAAAGACTCTACCTTCAAAAAAGAAGAGGGGGAGAAGAACTGTGGGGACATTCAGCTACGTAACTGCACGTTGCCTGAAAAGAACCTCAGATCTACAAACAAAGGTTCGAGCTAAAGAGACAAAGGGAAAGAAAAAATCCCTGAGGAAATCACCCTCGATGATGGAGTTGTCAAAGAGCTCGCAGCCAGGGACCCGCCTAAGAAAAACAAGATAGATTACAATGTCTTAGCACATCTGAGGAAAATGCCCTCACAATTGAGCATACTGGATGCTCTCCTCCGGTCTAAAGAGGCACAAGATTCTCTGATCAAGGCATTACAAAGGCCTGATCAGTTCCAAGTTTTCCTCGCAGAAGAGAAGATGAAGGACGAGCTGGCAGATGTTCACACAGCTGACATTACATTCAGCGATGAAGATCTCCTCCTCGGAACGTACGAGCATAATCGTCCGTTATACGTCACCGGGTACTGCCACGATATCAAGATAGGCAAAATCCTTGTTGACAATGGATCATCCGTCAACCTTCTCAACGTGAAAGTGCTGATGGAGATTTGCATGAACGTTCAGCACTTGGCTCGGGATAAAATTACCATCTCCGGGTTCGACTCACAGTCGTCACGGATGTTTGAGTCCGTAATTTTGACGCTGCGCTTCAGCTTGCTCGTCACTGACATTAAATTTCACGTCATTGACGCCAAGACTTGCTACAACGATTTGCTCGGCAGGCCCTGGTTGCATGAGTACAACGTTATCCGTTCTACACAACATCAATATATGAAGTATTTCAAAGATGGTTCGGATACACCGTCACGGAAGAGCTAAACTCGTTCTCCGTAAATGGGGTTCGGAAATATGAAGACGCAAAGTACTTCTTACCAGACTTCGAAGATATAGAGAGGTGTCATAAGCCGGAGAATAAACGGAAGTCCGTTGCCACCATCTCGATCTTTGGGAGTGACACCGAGGAAGATGAAGAAATAGTCTACTCGGGACAACCCCAAAACAACAGGCCCGGACCATCAACCCCTATTCTGGTCTTCGGCAGCGACTCTAAGGACAAAGCCAATGCAGTGTTCTCCATCCGCCCGTCAGTGCAAACCTTCGATGAAGTAGATCAGAGCCTGCAAATCATAATGGTACCGCCTTGGCATTACACGGAACTTGATACGCTCGATACATACAGCGTACAAGAACTACGGACTTTCTACGTTCCTCCCAGACGAAGAGGTGAAAAGGCGATCCTCTTCTACCAATCTACGGAGACCAGAGTAGAGAAATAAGTTTGGAACGGTGCTGATTTTGCACTCGACAGGTTTCAACCAATCCGTCTGCCAAGATACTACGCGAAGGGATTGAAAAAGCTGTTAAGATGCCAAGGTGTACCCCTTGAACAAACTGTTCGGCAAGCCCACTTCTACAAAAAGATTTGGGATATCTCTGGGACCCAGCGAAAGATACCTAACGAGAAGATGGAAACAACCGGGCTCGGATACGTTTGGTCCAAGAAACGGGAACGATTCTACAGTTGCCGCGTCATAAACAGCTCTGGTGAAGAAAAGAACGCTCTTCCAAATAGTCGTAACGTTGAAACAGAGAAAAATCCCGCATTAAGAATGTTAAATATATCGTTCGAAGAACAAGTTGACAAGCTAATACAAGAAGCTTGTCAAAAAATTCGGGAACAGCCGCGAAATGGCTATATATGAAAAGGCTAGGACACAACGTCTCAAGCAACAATTTGCGGAGAAAGAAGATTGAAATGTCCGTCATCCCCAGCTCGCTGTATGTCCTCGCAAAATGGAAAAATACCGAAATAAAGGCAAAAATAAGACAAAGAGCGCAGACAACATTCGCAAACAACATGGCAGATCTAAGAAGCCACCCTATCAAGAAGAACGTGGTTGGAATCCGTCCTTTATCAAGAAGATGGGTCGGGAATACTCTTTTCCTCAAGATAAGACAAGGAAAATATTCAATCTTGTCATGAAGTATCAAATGGTAACGCTCCCGAAGTCTCGGTACCCCGAACAAATGAACGAGGTCCATCGCTCGGATTATTTCTCCTATCACCAAGCAATAGGACATCCTCTTGAAGATTGCTTCACCTTCAAATACTGGGTTGAAGACCAGTATCAACAAGGCAGGTTCGCTTTATCCGACTGCTGTAGGGTAACCCTACCGTAAAAGCATGAGCCAAAGAAAACCTATATCGCAAGGATATGACCCGCCCAACATCAAGAATGGAAGCAGACTCATACCTGCCATGTGATAACACTTTCAGAATGGGAAGGGCATAAGGCTATGGATGACCTTTTCAAATGCTTCACAAATGAAGACGAGGATGAGGTGGTCTCAGAATTTCCACCGGCACCAAATGAGCTGGAAGAAAGGATACACACCACGGCGGACAACCTAAGGAAAATTGACTTAGGGACGGAAAACGATCCGAGACCAACGTTCGTCAGTGCGCTGCTATCTAGAAAACAGGTAGCCACGTTAAAAGGCGTGCTCATGCAATATAAAGACTGCTTCGCATAGAACTATTCCGAGATGCCGGGATTAGATCCAAAAGTAGCAGTACATAAACTGGCCATATTGCCGGACATCAAGCTAGTTTAGCAAGCGCCAAGAAGAATGCAGCTTGAACTCGAGATGAGTATCAACGCCGATGTCAAGAAACTAATTGACTCTGAATTCATCCAAGAAGTTCAATATCTCGACTGGATTGCTAACATTATTCCGGTGATGAAGGAAAATGGGATGGTGCGCATCATCGTAGACTTTCGGGACCTCAACTAAGCTTGCCCGAAGGATGACTTCCTAGTATATGTTACTAAGCTGATGATCGATAACACATCTACTCATAAGGTTTTCTCCTTCATGGATTGATCTTCAGGATACAACCAAATAAAAATGCATCCTGAAGAACAAAAACATATCTCCTTCCAGACTCCGCTGAGCATATTCTGCTACAAGGTGATGCCTTTTGGTTTAAAGAACGCTGGCGCTACCTACCAGAGGGCCATGATGAAGATCTTTGATGACCTCATCCATGAGATTGTCGAATGCTACGACGACTTGGTGGTGAAAAGCAAGTCTTACGAGGAACATTGGGAACATCTGAACATAGTATTCCAATGTCTTCGGAAGTATAATCTGAAGATGAATCCTCTAAAATGCGCGTTTGGAGTCTCCTCGGGCAAATTCCTGGGATTCATCATACGGCACCGGGGTATCGAAATCGATCCCTCAAAGATCAAGGCGATTACGGAAATGCCCACACTAAGGACCCTCAAGCAATTGCGACCCCTTCAAGGAAATCTCGTGTATATTCGACGGTTTATAGCTAACCTCTCAGGAAAATGCCGTCCCTACAGTCATCTAATGAAGAAGGGGACCCTGTTCGTCTGGGATCAAAAGTGCCAAAACGCACTAGATGAAATCAAGCGGTACTAACAAAATCCGCCGGTGCTGACTGCTTCAGTTAAGGGAAAACCCCTCATCCTTTATACAGCCCTTGAGGGTTCTCTAGGCGCGTTATAGGCACAGGAGAACGACCAGAGAAACGAAAAAGCTCTGTACTACTTGAGTCGAGTTCTTTTGGGGGCAGAAAACAACTACTCCCCCATCGAAAAGTTTTGTCTGGCACTAATCTTTGCGATAACGAAGCTCAGACACTACGCCTTAGCACATGAGGTTCGTCTTATATCAAAGGTGGATCCTCTCAAATATCTAATGTCGAAGGCCATACTAACAGCAAGGCTTTCTAAATGGGCCCTCCTCCTGGAGTTCTCGATAACGTATCGTCCTCGCAAAGCAATGAAAGGCCAGGCTATCACTGACTTTCTTGCTGAACATCCGATACCAGCCGACTCCCTCATAAATTGTAAGTTGCGGGATGAACATGCGTTTGACACAATCGAAGGAGAGAAGGATGAAAATGATTCCCAATGGGAACTCTACTTCGACGGAGCATCTTCCTTGAATAGGCGAAAGCACAACACCCCCATAATCAAAGCCGGAGTGGGCCTTATCTTTGTAGCTCCGCAAGGAGGGATACTGCGTTACGCCCTTTCCTTAATGGAGTCAACGACTAATAACAAAGCTGAATATGAAGCTTTGATAGCAGGTCTCGAGATCGCTGTCGACATTGGAATCAAAGACCTCCTCATATATGGAGACTCCCAGCTGATCGTTAGCCAAGTAAATGGAGACCATCAGACGTGCAAGCTAGAGCTGATAACATACGGTGAAAGAGTACAGCAACTGCTGACATAAATCCTCTCCCGCATCCTGGAGAGCATACAGCGTATAGAAAATAGCAAGGCGGATGCATTGGACAAGCTTGCTAAGGAATTAGTTGACGAAGACCTCGACGACATAAAGATCATCGTGCAAAGCCGCAGGGTTCTCACATCAGCAGAAATATCTTCGAAGGACTTAACAGAGCCATCTGAGGAAAAAGAAACGGCCAAACAAATAGCCCTCCAAATAGAGGACGAAGAAAAGGTCAAGGATTAGAGGGAAGTCTTCGTAAACTACTTCAAATCCATAGCCTTATGCCCTTCCCATTCTTAAAGTGTTATCACATGGCAGGTATGAGTCTGCTTCCCATTCTGAAAGTGTTATCACATGGCAGGAAAAAGAAATGTGCAGTTTTATCAACTGAACAAATACCCCTAAAAATGCGTCATCTAGACATCAGCTCATGAAACGAGCTCTATCTTTTGCCTTCATCAATGATACTCTATACAAGAGATCGTTTGACTGCCTGTGGTTAAGATGCCTGGGACCAGAAGAAGCGAATAGAGTTGTCCAAGAAACCCATGACGGACTCTGCAGTTCTTATCAAGCTGGGCCAAAAATGAAGCTGAAGATAAAAAGAATGGGTTACTATTGGCCCACAATGATTCAGGACTGTCTCGAATATACGAAGCGGTGTCACTTGTGCCAAATTCATGGGGACTTCATCCACCACATCCAATTCCGCCACACCCAACAGTAGCTAGCTGGCCGTTCGAAATGTGGGGAACCGATATAATTGACCCTATTGAACCAACATCATCCAAAGGATATCGATTCATACTGGCAGCGACCGACTACTTCTCTAAGTGTGCAGAAGCAGTACCACTAAGGGAGGTGAAGAAGGAGAATATCCTCCATTTCTTCAAAACCCATGTCATTTACCAGTTCGGCATCTCGCGACGGATAATCTCGGATAATGGACCAGCCTACAGGAGCCATAAAATCAGCCGCTTCGCAAAATAGCATAAAATAGAATGGAGATATTCTTCAGTCTATAATTCTCATGCCAACGGTCTAGCTGTGGATTTCAACAAGAGCTTGACGAAAATTATAAAGAAAACAGTGTCCAGAAACAAGAGAGACTGGCAAGAAAGGCTGCAAGAAGCTCTTAGGGCATACCGCACAACGTTCAAAACAGTTACGAATACAACACCATACATGTTAGTATTCGGCATGGAAGCAGTGCTCCTACTGGAAATAGAGTTCCCCTCTTTACAAGTAGCAGTTCGATACGAGCTGACAGATGAAGAAAACGCTCATCTCCGGCTTGAGGAGCTCGATGCCCTCGACGAAACTCGCTTTATAGCACAGCAAAACCTGGAGGCTTATAAGGCAAGGATGACACGGTCATACGAAAAACTCACCACACGGAGAACATTCCGCCAAGACAAACTCGTGTTAATCGTCAAAAGACCTATGATCCCCAATCGTGCAAAACGGGGGAAGTTCGAGCCAAAATATAAAGGCCCGTACATCATAGACAAAGTCTACCAAGGTGGAGCTTACCTGCTCATGGATATTATTTACCGCCAAAAACAGAGACGGATCTAGGATGGATCGTCTCGCCTGAATTTGGGGACAGATGCTATTTGGTTTTATCCGTCCACCTCTTCGAAGATGCCAAGTTGATTTTTTGCACCGTGTATTAGAGGTTTAGACGGATGCGGCCGTTGTTGCAGACTTCGTCAGATTCCTCCTCGTTTACGAGAGGTTTTTGATTGTGGGGACGCTCTTCCCTGCAGGCGCAAGCCCCTGCAGTTAATTACGTACCGCATAGCGATAACCACTTTCTCCTGCTCCAGAAGGTCACTTCGTGTCGTGTGTGTTTGTTTTATTTTTGGTTGCCCGTGGATTGTATACGGAGACTAATTTATGTTGTCGCCCGTAGGGCGTGGATTAGTCCAAATCCGTATATTCTTAGATTTGGGTTTGGGTTGATTTAAAGACCGTTAATCTCGTTTGAGATTAAGATCAATTTAAATGATTGTTGAGAATACATTAGTCTAATTTTAGACTAAGATCTACTCAACAAGATTTTAGGATCATTCAAATCAAACAAAAGAGTATTTAGGCTCTATTGTTTTAGTTCAAGGACATTTCGGTCCGTCGTTAGTTTAAGGACGTTTCGGTCCGCATTGGGATGTGCCCATCGGTTTGGGAGTGCACCAAAGAGTTGTTGGTTGTCGGGACCCGCCATCTCTTTGAAGACGTTGAACAATTACAATGAAATATATCAGAGATGTGGAGAGATGTACCCTTGAACCACTTTCCAGATTGAGGGGGGATATGAGATGAATATCCTGTCGGAAGATCAATAGTCGTGTTTGGGACTAAGACCAATTTGGAAAATATTGAGCACATGGGCTCGGTTGATCTGAATTAGGGATCTGGTCGACTTGGGCTCAGCCAACTCAGTCTTTGTCATTTAAACTCAGTCTTTGTCATTTAAATAAAATACTAAACACTTGCTTGGGCTCGGTCCCCTTTCTGTGCGAACAATGTTGGGCATTTATATGGGTTCTGATGCTCACACTTTACTTCACTTTTCCCCCTTTTTGTTTTTTATAGAGTGTTAAACACTCTTTATAGCGCCCACATGCGGAGCACGTGAGGCGCTTGGCGCTGAGCGCCAACCACTGAGTGCTTGGCACTGCTTATTGAGTAGCGCCTACATGAGGGGCACGTGAGGTGCTTGGTACTAGGTTTTCTTCGTATATTCTGCTTTGAAGATTTCAATTCTCTGTTCTTTTCTGAATCTTTGATCCCCTAGAACAAGTTCACCCCAATGAGAATTAAATTCTCATTTGTAGGAGACTTGTCTCATGGATCTCGGATCCAGAGAAAGAACTAAGTTCTTTTATAAGGGTTAAACCCTTGGATATGCAGATGAGATGCTCTGATCTCTATTATTTTTATTTACCTCGACGAGAGGTATTCCTCTTTCTTCCCTTTTAAACCTTTCTTCTTGCTTGCTCTCTTTTTTTCTGAAGTTTATAGGGTTTCCTCTATACAAGACTTGAAGACTTGGGTCCTTTATATAGTAGAGCCAAGTTTGTTGATTTAGTTAAAGAAATCTCTCATTGAGAGATCTTTAATTGATTTGGGGATTTTATCCACCGTTGGATCTTTGATCCAAGAACTTCTGTTTTACAGAAGATATCTTTCTTATTTTTAACAAGATTAGGGAAATATTTTCCCATACAGAATTTATTCTGCAGATAGGTGATTTTTAATCACCATTGGATTTTTAATCCAATGGTGCTTTGTTTTACAGAGAGTAATCTTTCTTGTTTAGAAAGATTTGAGGAATATTTCCTCAGCAGAATTTAATTCTGTGTTTTGATGATTTATTACCTCCGTTGGATCTTTGATCCAACGACTCTGTCTAACAGAGAGCTTTTAGTTCTGGCGCTGGGTTCTCGTGCGAGGCACGTGAGGCGCTGCCTGAGAATTTTTAACTCTTGGCGCTGGCGCCCTCGTGCAAGGCACGTGAGGCGCTGCCTCAGAGTTTTTTAAACTCTTGGCGCTGGCGCCCTCGTGCAAGGCACATGAGACGCTACCTAAGAATTTTTAACTCTTGGCGCTGGCGCTCTCATGCAAGGCACGTGAGGCGCTGCCTCAGAGTTTTTTAAACTCTTGGCGCCGGTGCTCTCATGCAAGGCACGTGAGGCGCTACCTTTCAAATTTGAACAGAGCTTTGCTCTTTTATTGGGGAAAACAGATATACATGGAGAAAGACCCTTCCGGCCAATAAACGACCGATTCCTCAAAAAATACTATACCTAATGGGTTACAACCTAAGTCAATGATAGATGACAACACTTGTGTCTGCTCGCTATCTTCCTAAGTTAGAACCCTAAAAGTAGTATCCAAAAGATCCGACGCCTCAAAAATAGGTGATAATGGACCGAGACGTCCCTAAACTAATACTCGTTTCCAAATGAAGGACCGAGATGTCTTTAAACCAAAACCTCGCCTCAAACACGGCGACAACGGACCGAGAAGTCCTTAAACTAAAATTTTGCTCGGACCGAGAAGTCTTTAAACTAAAATTTTGTCTCAAACACTGCGACAACGGTCCGAGAAGTCCTTAAATTAAAATATCCGCCTCAAACATGGCGCTAACGGACCGAGATGTCCTTAAACTAAATATCCGCCTAAAAAATGGCGACATCGGACCGAGATATCCTTAAACTAAAAATTCTTCTAAAAACCGGCGATACCGGACCGAGAAGTCCTTAAACTAATCGTTCGCCTCAAATATGGCAGCAACGGACTGAGATATCCTTAAACTAAAAATTCGCCTCAAACATGGCAATAACGGACCGTGATGTCCCTAAACTAGCACATCGCCTCCAAAACGGTGATATGCTTCATTAAGATCTATATTGCAATCGAAATTTCAACGAGAGAGTTTGCAACTCAAGTCATACTGGCTACGAAGCTACTTTAGCAATGAAGCCACCCCTAAATCCCACCAATAAATAGATGGGTCACCCGCGGTGAATCTACTTTCGTGAGTTCCATCGTTAAAAAAAATGGTATGTCCACAAGCAAAATGGGCACGGATGAAAACCTGAAAGGGCGCCGTGAGTAAAAACAGCAGGGCTACCGGCGAGTTTGTGAAAACCCGAAAGGGCGCGAACTCGTAAAAAAAACTGTATGTCCACAAGAAAAATGGACACGGATGAAAACCTAAAAGGGTGCCATGAGTAAAAACAACAAGGCTATCGGCAAGTTTGTGAAAACCCGGCAGGGAGCGATCTCGTTAAAAAAAAGGTATGTCCATAAGAAAAATGGGCACGGATGAAAACCTGAAAGGGTGCCATGAGTAAAAACGGCAGGACTGCCGGCGAGCTTGTGAAAACTCAAAAGGGCGCAATCTCGGGTTAAAAAAAAGGGTACGTCCACAAGCAAAATGGGCATGGATGAAAACCCGAAAGGGTGCCATGAGTAAAAACAACAGGACTACCGGCGAGCTTGTGAAAATCCGAAAGGGCGCAATCTCATTAAAATAAATACACTTACGAGATCCTCACAACTCGTGAGGAAAATTTCCCCATTAGATCCTCACGGCTCACGAGATTAAAAAGCCTTAAGCTACAGGCACCTAAACCTGTTCTTAAGCCATCACATTCCCCAACTTGCCTTACAGGCGGTCCAATATTGACCCTTGTATACAATCCACGGGCATAAATAATTGTTTCCCCATCAAGTTCCACCAATGACGATAAATGTCCCAATATGGTGAACGACACTTGCAAGCCCTTTCGACTTATAAGGAGAAAACGCTCTTAGAAGATCCTTACGACTTACGAGAAAAAATATTACTTGGGAATCTCCACGATTCTTAAGGAGAAAATACATTTACGAGATCCTCAAGACTCATAGGGAGAAATACCTTTATGAGACCCTAACGGCTCTATAAAGTCAAAAAGCCTTAGTCGACAGGATCCTAACCCTGTTTGCTATGCCGTTTTTGTTCAAATCGATAAAGGCAAATGATGATTTGCTCCTGGCAATATCCCAGTTGCAGCGATGCTGATGTCTAAACAGGTGGTCAAATCCTAAGTCCTTTCATGGCAAATGATGATTCATTCCTGATAATATCCCAGTCGTAGCGATGCTGATGCCAAGATTGGTATCATATTTCAAACTCGCAACAAAAATCAGCGAGCAAAAAATATGCATATAAAATCAACCGAAATGATGGGGCAACTCGCAATAAAAATCAGCGAGAAAAAATATGCATATAAAAACAGCCGAAATGTTTTGGCGACTCACAATAAAAAGCAGCGAGTAAAAATAAAATAGCCGAAATGATTGGGCACCGCGGATAAAAAGTCGAAATGATTGGGCAATCGCAACTTTCGCGATATGAAAAGCTGAAAAGATAGAGTATCACAGAAAGAAATAAAAAATAAAGTAAAATAAAATTTTCTCTACCCTGCAAGTATGTCCATATTGACTTTTGTATACGATCCATGGGCACAAATAAAAAGGGAACCATATTTTCCCATCAGGCTCCGTCAAAGGGAGAGCTAAGTCTTGACGGTTCATATACAACCTAGAGACAATCTCAGCGTTCCTTCTCATTCCGACAGGATGCAGACACGACGTCAATAAAGACTCAAGGGTCAAATAAAAAATGGAGCCATGGCAAAATCCTAGCTCCAAATCTTGACGGTTCATATACAACCTAAAGACTACCCCGGCGTTCCTTCTCATTCTATCAGGATGCAGACGTGACGTCAACAAAGCTCTAATGGGCCAAATCAAATGTGAGCAAAGGCATATTCCTAGCTCCGGACTTCAACTGCAATACATAAAGTATAGAGGTCCTACAGATGTCTACCCTATTTCAGTAAAGAAACGACATGGCATCGTCAAAACAAAAAAAAATCGGGTCACGACGGCAACTCATATAAAGCCTAAAAGACTATCGGAGATCATCCCACACCAGCGCGGAGTGGTTAGGACTCATCGGGGCTCCAAATTGAGCCTAACCTCAAGTAAAAAGCGACATGGAAAATTCCTAACGCTTGTTCTTCCAACCATAATATAACCTAAGGAGATTACTTATAGACGTCTTGTCCAGCCCCCGAAGGGATCAGAGACACGACAGTCACAGGGTTACTGGAACAACAGCTTAAAGACTGTATATCGAGGAATACATCAACCAACGCGACGGTACCATGGATAAACCCTAGTATCACAAAACCTAACGAACCTCTGTCGCAAAGAATAGAGGTTATCTATATATAACATTAGGACATGTTTTCCTGTAAACCTACGGGAAGTAAACTAAATAAACTCCGAAATGAGTACATAAACTAGAAACTCCAAAACGAGTGAATAAACTACAAACTCCGAAATGATTACATAAACTAGAAACTCCGAAATGAGTACATAAACTAGAAATTCCGAAACGAGTGAATAAACTACAAACTCCGAAATAAGTACATAAACTAGAAACTCCGAAACGAGTGAATAAACTGCAAACTCCGAAATGAGTATATAAACTACTTTACGTCAAGTCAAGACAGAGAGGCGCAAGTATGAAATGAAATATGTCTTTTATTCATAAATCAAAATGAATACAAGATACAAAGGAACAAAAGAAGAAAATATACAGCGACAAAAATTTCTAAGTTGGTGGGCGGTTCAATAAGCCAGCAAGTTCGACATTTTTCTGCCGGACTTTCGCTTCAAGTTCTATCAGCGTCGCGAGCTGAGTCCCGCCCTGTGCCTGTTGGTTCTAATATAAAGAAAATCGACTTTCAAGCTCTTTCTCGGTAGCCTTATGGGCTTCGACCATCTCGCGTGTAAAAATAACGGCTTTATCAAGAAGCACCACCTCCGTAATGGCCTTCTAAAGAACTCGCCAAATTTCATAAGCATGAGTGGTCTTGGAAGTGAGTTGGGCTTGAAGTTCCCCTAAAGCTTTTGAATCCAGTTCCCTCGCCGAAAACTTTTGGTTGAGCCTTTTCTCACATGACTGGAGATTGGATGCACATCGGTCAATCCATCCACGTAGGCCAGCCTTTATTGATGAAATGTCGGAGGAAAGGCGTATGCATTCAACCCCATGTAGGGAAGCCTCAAATTGACGACAGTACTCGACCCAAGTACGTACCAGCGCCTCGTCATGATAGGTGGCAAGAACAGACAAAAAATCATTAACTTAAATAGCGAATTCTTCGGCCGTAATGGAGGTACTGTTAGTTATATGTATGCCCTAGAGGCCATTACTGTACATTGGATGTATATTGTAGTGGATGCTTGGACATATATAGGGAGGACTTTCTTGCTCGACATGATAGTATGCTATCTGGTTGCTCTTTACCTTAACGTGTACATTGATTGTCTCTCTGTTACATGTTGGTAAAGCCCTTAGGATGTGTACTTGACTACCTGGACTATGATGCAGATCATACTAGTGGGGATATGGTAGTCCATAAGTACATCCTTCAAAGTCCCTAGTCGTGGGTGTATCGAGACGGGGCATCGATATACCAGAGTAGACTAGCGTATACCTTCTCGACCCATACAGATGGGCGATGGATGATCCCATATCCATTGGTGTTTGACATCGGAGATGATATACGGGTGCTCAGTAGAGACTGGGTACACTGGACGGACTCGCCGAGAACTCCCAGATGGTATTATACCCTACGTCAGATGGCAGTTCTCTGGTGACACTGGTACAGAGTAGTCTGTTGATCCGAGATCGTCATAGAGTCTTGTGTGGTTCCCACTGTGCTTTGATTTCCATCTTACCACGTCCAAGAGGGCGTGCAAAACGGTGGTTTTTGGGTACAGTCCCGAATCACATGGAGGCAATGAGCGATAGGAGGGGATTCGTCTCTCCCGGTATAGGGAGTTGATGTTGCGCTGTGTTCGATTGGCTATAACCGGAAATCCCTGGCCAGAGTTGCTGAGATTTACTGGTAAGTGTTACCAGTAGTTTCTCAAACTGTTATAGGCCTCATATCGACATGACTTATCGAGCTATTGGGGTCTGACGTTTACCACCCCTAGACGAGATATGCGACATATCAGACGATCAGACCGGACTGTACGGTAAGTGTTACTGGTTGGATTCACAGGAGTGTGAGCGGGCTTGCTCGTCGATCTTCTGATCGCTCAATACCCGGGTGGCCGTTACGTTTAGAAGACCGCTTGCGGCTTGTGGGTGTTTGATATGATCATCACCTGCTGCCGGCGTATTGATGAGTCTTTAGAGTCCTACACAGAGGTTTCCTGGCTCAAGCGAAACGAAATAGGAGCGCATATGAGATATGTGCGGGACCGAGAATAATGCGTGTATGTGATACCATATTCTATTCTCGCGATGAATGTATCGAATGGTTGTATGCGATATAACCTAGTTATCGAATCAAGGATTGATTCGATAAGTCGATACATTGCATATTAGTCGGTTATATGAGATATGACCGGATCGTTAAATCAAGTGTTGATTTAATGATTTAATGCATAATTATATATTTGATATATTACTTTGCATTAACTAGTATTGGTTCACTTTAAATGGATTTTCTCACTTGTTTGTGTACATTGTATATGTGATATGTTTTTGTGCACAAGTTTGTATCATGTTTGATGATGCATGCGAACTTGGGTTTGTGTAAAGGTTAAACCATGGTTGTGTAATGGTTAGGGTTTTCATTTTCTTATTTATTTATTTATTTATTTATTCTTTTTGGAAAATGAAAAGCATAAAGAGAAAATGGTTTCTTCTTTGTTTCTTTCTTGAAGCTTCTTGAAGACTTTGACCAAGTGACCATTTTGTCTCATACTTAACCCTAACCATTCCACTTAACCATGATTCATTCTCTACACTTGACCATGGTTTGATTATGATAAGTATTCATTTTTCTTTTCAATTTAAATAAACTTATCATATTCATTCTTGCTTCTTCTTCTTCTTCATCACATGAAGAAAGCTTGCTACAACAATGGCAACTTGAGAATACAAGTGAGAAATCCAATTCTAAAGTGAACCCACTTCCTATTTCTTCATCCTCTACCTCTTGCCAAGTAGTTTAGGGTTTGAATCTTAGTTATTTTACAAAACCAACTTGACCGGATTTTGTGGGTAGTATCCGCTGAAAACCCTCAGGAGACAACACTCCTCCTACTAGGGACACCTAGAGGTTTAACGGCTTGTTGCACATGCTCAGTGCAATCGCGTTCCCTGCGAAAGTGAGGTTAGGAAATTTTTTATGAATAAATGGGCTTTGCTCGGGACGAGCAAATGATAAGTTTGGGGGTATTTGTTCATATCATATTTTTGCATTTTCATACCGCCCAATTTTTATCACATTGCATATCGGTAGATACTCTTGAGCCGTGTTTGCTAGTCAATTGCAGGATACAGGTTCTCAGTTCTAAAACGGTGGAATTCATGGAAAACACGACAAAATCCGGGTTCCTGCCAACCACAGATAAAACACGGTCTCCGCTCTTCATCCGTATGTTGCCAGATACCAGTTTAGGAAGACAAAATGGCAAATCGATTGTCACCTTCATGCACAAGGCTCAATGGCAACAACAAGTTCCAAGAGATCTACGTGGAGCTCGAGGCAATCATGCCAAATCTTGACAAAATGTCCACCTTTCCCTCAACAGAAATTCTGGAAAATTCGTGAAGAAATTATGAGAAAATACAGACACCAGAATAAAGGGGACAGAAGACCAGGGAAGCCCAAAAAACAAGAGATCCCAACTCCTTCATACGGCCGCGGATCCGCGGCCAAAGGGGGGTATAGGCCGCGGATCCGCGGCCGTATAGGCGCCGCATGTGCAGAATTTTTGGGGGTAGAATTGTCTTTTCATTTTTGTTCTGGTGGTTGCCCTAGGTTTTCATTTTTTGGCCTATAAATAGCCCAGAACTTTGTGAAGGAAAGGGTCCCTTCTTGTATTTTCTTTTTGCTAGGTTTTAGATTACATGTTCTTCTTCTTCTCATCTCTTCTCCATTAAACTTGAGTGAGCTTTGTGAGTGAAGAATGGTGAATAAAGAAGATCATTTTATTATCATGCTTGTCTTACTTTTGTTATAATTGTTGTAATTTTAATTCGTTAAGTAGTTGTTGTTATTTTCTTGTTGTTTCTTTCTTCTCTCTTTTTCTTTATCCTTAATACGACAATGATGCTTACGCTCGATCCTCGCCAAGGTGAGGTCGCAAATAGCTAGTCGTATTCTCCTAATCTCCTTCTTTCTATCTTCCTCTTTTGTTTTGTTTTATTTTTCCCTATCATGATGTGTGAGTAGTTCATACTTGTTAGGGTAGGATAAGGGAAGTTTGAGAGAATGAAATCTCTCTCACTCTTTCCTTGCCCAACAGCTTAATTCGACTCCCGTTAATTGAACCACAATCCGCTCCTTACAGCACCCTATCCTACATGATAGCGGTGATCCCGTAGTGAGACCGGTTGTGGTTGAATTAACCGGAGGTTATGGCTAAGAGCCAAGAACGGACGGACAAGCACCAAAAGGAAGGACTTATGCGTTGGAAAGCCTAGCTTATACTCGCAAGTTCCTTCCTAGTCGTGCTAATCCCCGTTGTTGCCGATTACCGTAACACCGATATTAAGAGGGGCAACGAAAGATGTGGAGACTCCTAACTCAAACTAACCTAATCCTAACCCTAACAAGCTCTCTTTAAAACATCAACTTAACACTTAGATAATCACAAACAAAATCTGAAAAACCGGACTTAACTCGTTAAAGCACATAGAAAAAGACTCCCATCTCCCTGCGGACGACCCGTACTCAACCGGCTAGCTACAAGCGAAACCGTCTTGATTGCGGTATTTAAACTAAAACTTGAACACGCAGAAACTCTGACAATCAGCCCCCATTTGCCGCGGATCCGCCGCAATATTATGGAGTTAGAAGGCAAGATTTTTGGGTATCAATCTTTGGTGAATTTTACCAAGTTTTCAACTAAAAGATTCTGGCTTTGCACTATAAAAGAGCACCGAGAGCCTCTTGGAAAAGCTATCAAGACGAAGAGATCACGAAGTCCAAGACGGCTCACGCATCCAGGCTGATCATCAACTGTTCGTCTACCTCCTTGGAAGAGATCGAGAAGCAAACTAGTCTTTGTAATCATTTTCTAAGGAATCAAAGTGTAGATTGTTCAAGTTGATTAATAAAGGTAGTTATTTTATTTAATTCTTTTTGCATTTTACATTATGTTTCCCCTCTCCTTCTTTTCATCTTCTTCTCCCAACATGTGCGAGTAATTCTCCGCTTGTTAGGGTTCGTAGGATTAGGGTAGGATAATGGACGATGAAAATAATTAAACCTTTTTAAAGTCCTATAAAGTTTAGGAACTTTATCAAAAGAATCATTAACATCCTAATCGGGCGCGCTAGCAATTCTTTGCTAGTTCCGACCGCGATTAGAGATTAGATTAATTATTGTTTTGGTAAAGGCTAGATATGAACGGAGTTCCGTGTCGAGATAAGGGTTAAGAGTGGGATTCTTTTTCCCTCCAGAAACCCTAATCTACACGCATCACCGTCGTTCTAGTTATAAATCTATTAATGGATAAAAAGGGTAACTTTTAATTAATCGTCCATAACTACTAAATCCTAACGAACCCTACAAGCCCTCTTATTATATTATCTACATCTCTAAAATATCTAGATCTATATTTTACATTCTTGTTTAACGTAGATCTAGAAACCATTCTTCAAAATTCTTTATTCTTCCCCCTCTCTTTTTCAACACATCTAAAGTAAGAATAAAAGGTTCCACGTTTCTCAGAGGACGACCCGTACTCATCTCGGTCTAGCTACACGCGACACCGTTATTGATTGCGGTTATTTACTACAAAAACACACTTTTTTCACACTAATCACGCATCAGCATCATTACGAAAGTATAAAATGAAAAGGCAAAAGAATACCAATCTTGACCAGAAGAAAGGACTATGCTCTGTAGAGGCATCGCTTGCAGGGACGCCATGTCAAGTAAATGCTGGAAAGTTTTCTTCGGAGAAAGATCCACAATAGAGGATGCCAGCTCCCGCAATTCTGAGAGAAAGAAATGTTCAGACATATGGAAGGGTCATTAAACAAAAAATGTAGATGTATATAAGATTACCTTCGATACTTCGTACGCTTTGAACTGGAGGGATGGCAGCTTCGGTGATCTCTTCTACACCCTCTGGTGCATCACTAGAGATATCCATTGAATCTATCACCAATGTGGCAATCTCTGTTGGAGGAACAGAGGCCATCATCGGGGGCTCCAAGGCGCGGATGGCAGCTTCGGTGATCTCCTCTACACCCTTCGGGGCGTCACCGGAGATATTCATGGGATCTATAGCCGGGTTTGCAGTCTCCACTGGAGATATAGAAGCCATCACCGGAGGCTTCAAGGCGCTATCTGGGCTCAAGACTACGCCCGCTGCAGAAGGCCCTACAAAATTTTTGTAAAGATAAGATGAGGTGAAAGTAGTACAATTAATTACCAAAAGAGACATAAAAAAAAATATATGCATACCAATACGTCAGGGAGCTTGAAGTATGGCCTTCTTGAGTCGCTGCTATTTTCTGATCAATTGCGCTCGTCGGGTTTCGATCGAAAACAAATGTCTGCCCGTCTTCAGAGCGGCGTCATCTTCAGAAACAGCCGAGATGGGCTATTTCAGTGCCCGCTCTTCTTCCATCGTTAGAGGACCCATATAGCCTAGGTGATAACAGATCAATGTCATAGAATACGACAGGGGGAAAGCCTCCCTTCTTAGGGCGCACATTCTCACTTTCATCCTGCGATTGTTTCAAGGCTTCGGCCAATTGAGCGGCTTCCTCGACAGATGTGCCAGGAAAGAGGAGGCCATCGTTTGGTTCATGCACAGATATGGGCTCAGGCTCAAGAAACGCATCGAGAAAACCAACGACCGATTTCTTCCTCCTTTTAGGGCCCGAGCCAGCACTGGAAGAAGGGCGCTTCCTCCCTTTCGGCAGTTTTGCACGGCGCTTGCCGATCTCACCTTCAGTGTCCATTTTGGGTGATGCCTCTGTCGGTGCCTTCTCAGGAATCTCTGCCCCGGCCTTAGTGAGGATCAGCATACCAGTAGTGTGGGTGACTGATTCCGCCCGAGCAGCCTTCGGAATAAGCACCGATTCTCTATCTCTCAGAGGAGGGCAAGTGACCGACCGTGGACGCAACGGGGCACTGACGGCTTGAGTGGAAGCAGGGGCTTTACATTCAAATAGCACCCTTCTCTTCTCTGCAATGATGGGACCAACCCGGTAGTAATACTAGCCCTTGAAGGGCCCCACGGGCCTTGGAAGATAATCAGGCTCGGGAATCATGAAGACGGAACCAGTACCTAACCACATGAAGTGGTGGATAATGTCATGAATGATCTCTAGTGAGAGAGTGGGCTCGACTAGAAAGGCTTCGAGAGGGACGCCCTGGTTGTAACCTAACTGCTAAGTAAAGCGATGTGGATTGTACCGCATGAAGAGAACAATATCATTCACGCGGAACACTAAGTACCCCGGCCGGATTGAATATAATTGCATGATCTCTTTGGGCTTTAGAATCGGAGCTCCACTCTTTGACAAATCGAACAGTTGTTGAATGGGCCCCACTGGAGCAGAAAGGACCCGGTCACTGAAAACCATCCCGCCCTCATTCGAATATGGATTAAGCAATACCCGTAGAGCCCCCAACTGAGTCGGATCAGGAGTGGAAGTATCGACCAGCCTCATCACCCGCGGGAAGGTATATGCTTCATAGAAAGCAGGCCGCCGGTGTGCAGCAAATGCGCCTAACACATGCATTTCGATCCATGATGTAAAGTAATGGAGGGAGAAATTCATGGGGTCCGCACCCGGGTTTGAAGTATTGACGGCAGTACTTATGATATAGGTGTGATAGTCCTGCAATGCCAATAGCCAACCGTGCTCCTTCGGCTATGCGATGGGCAGGATAGAAGACGGAGGCCCTCATGAAACGACGATGCATCGGTATGGTAAACCAGCTAAGCCAGAGACTGATAAAGCCGATAAAAAAAGTTTCTTCGTCCATTCCGGGGGTAGCGATTACATCAAAGGCCACGGATGATAAAATTAGAATATAAAACTGCGACAGGTCTTCTTCTTTGTCCAGCAGTTTCTTCAAACCGAAACCGAAGGGGTCTTCAACCTTTGCGAATTTCGGAGCTTTCTTAGATAAGACATCTTCACGGAGAAAGCAAGCAATAAAAGTGTCAAAAGTGACACCTTGCCCTTCCGATACCATGAATGGTTTCTCGAAGATACCCAAGGCTTTGATCAGACTCGGGTGCTTGTGCCGAATAGCATTCTCGGTTGTCGAGCCCTCAAGCACCACTGGCACCATAGCAAATATATACTCTTCAGGGGGTACTAATTCTTCATAGTGTTCTCCCCCGATCGGCAGCCCTGAAATTTTGCGGAATTCCTCCAACAAAATAAAGACTTCACGGTCCCCCAGTAGAAAAGTATTCGTCGGAAGGTTCCACCGGTTTAAAAAAGCCTTGACCCACCGGACATGTGGAGCGTGATAGTAGAACAGTGATGCATACACCGCTTGATATAGCCCAACTTTCTGCAGCCGTGAGCATTGGGACGAAAGAATGTACCGGGCCCAGGGAAGATAACCCACTGGATGACGCGGGGTAACACCTACTTTATAGATCTGCCCCCAGGGTCGAGCTTCACCCTGACATATTCGGCGCCCTAAGATATCGATAGCCATCATAGGTTGATTGGGTATCCCTATCGTTGATGACTCAAGCCGGCCCTCAGGGGTCCAATTAACCGCTTCCACCACATAAGCAATATGCGGACGCTCCATCAATGATATCGAGCGGATGGGTTCTGCTGGCACTTCGCACGTGAAACTACGATGGCCCCTGATAATATGACTGTACCAGACTCCCCATAAAGGAAGGCTTTTATTATCCTTATCATGTTCTCTAATCATCGTCATAACCTCCTCGTCTGACGGCGACTGTGGGAAAGTGGCCTCCGAGCGTGTGTAAGGGAAGTAGGAAAGTGATGCAATCGTACCTAATAAAAAAAGGGGGCCCATTAATAGAAACATATATATATGAATTCGTTTCATGGGTCTACTAACTACAAAGCCAGTAGGCCCCACTAAATCCAAATGGTGGCTCACCAATGATGAGGCAAGATAATCATTGTGAGAATCTAAAAGGATTCTCATCAAATAAACAGTGGAGTTTGAATAACTCCTAACATTCTCGAGAAACAAGTTCTGTTAAAATATACAACAGATTCAAATCTGTGTCAAAGGGTATTAAAACCCTAAAAAAGAAAAAAAAACGCTCAAGAACACCAGGGAATAAAATTCTTAAAAGTCTCTGAGTCTTTCAGAGCTAAGCTCTATGATATGGAATTAAATTCTAAGGATATACAAAGATCAATGGTAAAATAAACCCTAGGTAGAAAACTAACAATCCTCAAGACCCTAGAGTCTTCTTAAAAGAAAAAGAGGGTGGTTTTAGATCTCTAATAGATCAGTTCAAGGCAAGAGCAAAGATCTGGTGATGGATTGAAAATCCAGGGAGAAAAAATAGTGAAAGGGGGTTTTCCTTAAGGGGTAAACGTCGTTCAAGATCCTTACCCCAAAAAAAGTTTTGCAGAGTTCAACTCTGAAAGATCTGTGGGCATAGAGCTAAGCTCTGAGAGGATAATTAAATTCTCAAGAAAAAATTAAGAAGATGAAGAAACAGTGAATCATCTAATGAGCCAAACACCTCATTTATAAAAAGTGATGGGGAGCGGTTCATCTCCCCGTTCCCTTAGGCAATCCAACGGTTGTAAAAGTGGACAACGTTGCACTCACGTGCAGGCCACATGAGAGCAACGCTGGCATTTGTTCCCTTATAAAAAAGGGGGAAGGAGGAAAATCCTCCACTATTCAAGTCTCACTTGTTAAACACGTGAGCACCTGTATGCAAAGCATATAGGTGCTGCAGTTAAAAACAAATGGGCTAAAAAAGTCACACGTGTTAAACACGTGAGCGTCTATATGCAAAGCATATAGGCGCTACAATCAAATAATTGGCAAGCCAAACAGGCCTAAACACGTGAGAATTTATATGTGTTGGAAATAGTCAACAGTAAGATATTTCTCAGATTAGCTAGAATCTGTTTGTAACAAAATCTGTTAGAATCTGTTTGTAACAGAATTTGTTTGTAACTTCTTTATTTTATTGTTTTCCTCATATCTCCCTATACTCGTGTAATAAGGCTATAAAAAGTGCCTCTCTATATACTGAATTTTTAATGAAAGAAAGTTCAATTCGCTTATATGGTATCAGAGCGGTAAAACTTTCTCCAAAAATAAAAAATCACCATTTTTCCTCAATCAAAAGAAATCCCAGTTCATTTTTTCCAGCCATAATGTCCTCCACCACAGAGACTAAAGTATCCACCATGTATCAACCAACATACAGGTCCGAAACTCAAGGGGATCAGAACACCAGCCAGAGTCCTTTACAAAAACAGGCTTTCCAGATCGAGTCCGATGGTTCTCAGGAGTCAAGAATCAACTCAGGATTGCCTCCATTCATAAAGGAACAATTGAAGCACCTGTACATGTTTTTTAACTCCACCGCAGACCCGTCAACACAACCCTCCTGTTCTTTAGCCCAAATCGGTAACAATCACCCAATCTCTTTTTCATGTATCAATCAACTTCCTTGGATTCTTGACTCTGGAGAAACTGATCACATGACCAGTTGCTTCACATTATTTTCAACTTACACACCCTGTGCAAGAAACAAAAGGGTCAAAATTGCAGATGGTTCATATTCTGCCATAACCGGTCAAGGAACCATCACAATCTCTCCTTCCTTAACCCTTCTTAATGTTTTACATATTCCAAATCTTTCCTGCAATCTGATTTCCATTATAAATCTAACTCAAGACCTTAAGTGTCAAGTTAAATTCATGCCCTCTCATTGTGAAATTCAGGTTCTGAACTCGGGGACGATGATCGGCAATGCTAGGACCAGTGGAGGTCTCTACTTGCTTGAAGAAGGATCGCATCTCAATAAGTCTGCATCTAGTTTGTGTTCTCAGTCCATATTTGTTTCTCGTGACAATGAATTAATTATGTTACATTTTCGTCTAGGTCATTCTAGTTTCCATTATATGTAGTATTTTTTTCCAAAGTTGTTTCGGAATAAAAATCCTTCTCAATTTAAATGTTAAGTAAGTGCTTTTGCTAAACACAAAAGGGTAATTTATCCACCTCGACCCTATAAACCTTCAGCACCGTTTGTCTTAATCCATAGTGACATTTGGGGACCATCCCGCGTTTTATCTGTCTTCGAAAAAAAATGGTTTGTTTCGTTTATTGATGATCATACTAGAGTCCTTTTGGTGTTTTTGCTAAAGAAGAAATCAGAAGTTGAACAAGTTTTCAAAACCTTTTATGCCATGGTTGAAACACAGTTTAACACAAAAATTTAGAATTTTCGAAGTGACAATGGACGAGAATTTTTTAACGAAACCTTGGGAGATTTCTTTGCAAAGAAAAGCATCATTCACCAAAGTTCTTGCATTAACACACCGCAACAATACGGTGTAGCTGAAAGAAAAAATAAACACATTCTTGAAATTACTAGGGCATTATTATTCACCAACCATGTTCTAAAAATATTATGGAATGAAGCAATTTTAACAGCAACCTATCTTATTAATAGAATACCCTCAAAAATTCTCAATTTTAAAAAAACCTGTTGCCTTGTTAAAATCTCTTTACCCTCAAAGCCGTCTTGCAATCTCGGATCTGCCGTTGAAAATTTTTGGTTATACCGTATTTGTTCACGATCACAACCCCACTAGGGGTAAACTTGATCCAAAATCGAAAAAATGTGTTTTCATTGGCTACGCTACGAATCAAAGAGGGTATAAATGGTTTGATCCTTTATCAAATAAAATATTTATCACAATGGATGTGTTGTTTTTTGAAAATAAATCTTTTTTTAAGCCTCCTCTTCAGGAGAAAACAAATAGCGAAGACTCGGTTTCCATAAAAAGTAGTCTTCCAAAAATACCCAACTTAATCCCACATACAAATTCACAAGATCTAGATTTTTTAAATCAAGACATTTTAGACCAGTCTTTTGAACACCTGGCAAACCAAAACAGTGAAAATTCACTGGACATTCAAAAAAAGGTTCTTGAAAACTCAGAAAATATGTCTGTTGAAAACTCGGTTCTTTTATTAGAAAATCCGGAAAAATCCCATAAAAATAAGAACACACCACCGACTCCTAAAACAACTTGCCCCGTGGATTTAAATGCACCAGAAGCTGATGTGGAAATTAAAACTTACAAAAGGAAACAATGTGAAACAGGTCTGGAAAAAACACAACAGGAGAATTTAATTGAGATAGATCCTTCTCCAGAAGTAGAGGCCGACTCTGTCCAGCCCCACCAGGAATCCGACTCGAGAACAGAACCGGATCACAGTGAGCTGGATCTTCCCATAGCTCTCTGAAAGTCCACAAGGTCATGTACTAGTCGTCCCTTGTATCCAATGTCAAAATTTGTGTCCTCAAATAACCTCTCACCCAGTTTTTCAGCCTTTACCTATAATGTGTCTGCTGTGGAGATTCCAAAAACTGTACAGGATGCTCTGAGAGCTCCAGAGTGGAGAAAGGCGATTTTCGAGGAGATGAATGCACTTGAGAAAAGTCAGACTTGGAACATGGAGGAGCTGCCGAGAGGAAAGAAGACTGTAGGATGCAAATGGGTATTCACACCAAAGTTTCGTGCAGATGGAACCCTAGAACGATATAAGGCGCGGCTCGTTGCTAAAGGGTTCACTCAAACATACGGGATTGACTACACGGAGACTTTTGCACATGTGCCTAAGCTAAACACGATCCGGATCTTGCTGTCAGTTGCGGTAAACCTCGATTGCCGACTTCAGCAACTAGATGTGAAGAATGCGTTTTTGAATGGGGACCTGGACGAAGAAGTGTACATGGAACCTCCGCCGGGGTTTGAAAAAGGGGTCGGCTCCAAAGTGTGCAGATTGAAAAGATCACTTTACGATCTTAAACAATCTCCACGAGCTTGGTTTGAACGTTTCCATCAGTTTGTGAAAGGTCAAGGATACAATCAGGCTCAGGCAGATCACACCATGTTCTACAGAGTCTCCAGACATGGAAAAATTGCAATACTAATTGTTTACGTTGATGACATCATTGTTACAGGAGATGACGAGGAAGAGGTCAACCAGTTAAAATGAAGTTTCGCCAAGGAGTTCGAAGTAAAATACTTAGGAGAATTGAAGTATTTCTTGGGTATGGAAATTGCTCGAAGTAAGAAAGGCATTGTCGTGTCTCGACGGAAGTATGTTCTCGATCTTCTCAAAGAAATAGGGATGACAAACTGCAAACCTGCGGAGACACCGATAGATCCGAATAAAAAGCTCGGAGAATTTACACAGAGCCCGCCAGTGGACATTCCACAATACCAGAGGTTAGTGGGAAAATTGATCTATCTCTCACACACACGTCTCGATATCACCTTTGCAGTGAGTATGATAAACCAATTTATGCACTCATCTCAAGAAGAGCACCTTGATGCAGCATATAGAGTTTTGAAGTATTTAAAGGGCGCTCCAGGAAGAGATTTATTCTTCAAAAAAGGTGAGACTCGCAGCGTTGAAGTATTCACTGACGCGGATTGGGCAGGTTCCATCGTAGACAGGAAGTCAACTTCAGGATATTGTACGTACGTGTGGGGCAATGTAGTTACATGGCGGAGCAAGAAACAAAGTGTCGTAGCAAGGAGTAGTGCGGAGGCAAAATTTCGAGCCATGGCCAACGGTATTTGTGAAGTTCTGTGAGTTCAACGGGTACTACAGGAAATAAAGCAGCCTATAACTCAGCCACTAAAACTATACTGCGATAACAAAGCTGGCATCGGCATAGCACACAACCCCATACAGCATGACAAAACAAAGCATATTAAAGTCGACCGCCACTTCATCAAGGAAAAACTGGATGCCGGTACCATCTGTATCCCCTACATTCCGACAAAAGAACAAACTGCAGATGTCTTTACAAAGGGACTATTCAAACCAGTGTTCGAGGGACTCATAAGCAAGTTGGGCATGATGGACATCTACGCACCAACTTGAGGGGGAGTGTTGGAAATAGTCAACAGTAAGATATTTCTCAGATTAGTTAGAATCTGTTTGTAACAAAATCTGTTAAAATCTGTTTGTAACATAATTTGTTTGTAACTTCCTTATTTTATTGTTTTCCTTATATCTTCCTATACTCGTGTAACAAAGCTATAAAAAGTGCCTCTCTGTTCAATTCGCTTATAATTTGCATATGAGTGCTGAAAATAAAGCATACCGAAACCCATGCTAGGGATCATGTGTTAAACACGTGAGTTCTTCTGATGTGCTCTTTGGCAGGATAGAATTAAATTCATGTTGGAAATGTTTCCTTGATCTTTCTCAAACTAGAAAGATTTTCTCTGTTAAATAGAGGACCCTTGGATCAAAAATTCAATGGTGATCACCCACCAATCATCTGATAGAATAAAAATTCTATCTTAGGAAAAGATATTTCCTAATCCTGTTAAGTAAACAAGAAAACTTCTCTGTTAAACAAAGAGCTTTTAGATTAAAAATCCAATAGTGAATAAAATTCACCAAGTGATCCGAAAGATCATTTTGGATTGATCATGATCTCTCAATCAGTGATTTCCCTAACAAATTCATCTTTTCTTTTATCCTATAAATAGAAGGGAAAAACAAAAAAAGGAGAGAGAGAACTTGACAGAGGCTTCTGCAAAAAAAAGAAAGAATACAGTGAGATGTTGAGAGAACAAGAGAATTTAATTCTCAAAAGAATAAGACTTTCCTCATTGAAACCAGAGGTAAAAAAAACAGAGATCACATTGTTTCTCCTTTACCAATCTAAGGGTTTAACCATTCATTTAAGAACTCTGTTCTTTCCCCGGTTGAAATTTGCAGAAGCAAATCTTCCCATAAGTTGAGAATTTAATTCTCATCGGGGAGATTTTGCTCTGCAGATTCAAAACCTAGGGGAAAAAAATTAAGTTATATATAAAAAAAGAGAGAAAAAGAACGAGAACATATAGGAATTTAATTCCTCCATAAATTAGGGTTTAACCCTATATATATAAAGAGCTTAGTTCTTCCATAAAAAAGCAGTGATGATGATCTAAGATTTTCAAAACTAGAATCGTTAGTGCTTAACACTATTTTGAAGCCTCACATGTTTCCCACGTGAGTGCTTCAAACAGAAAAAGAGAACAACTAAAACTGTATCACGTGTTTCCCACGAGAGTGTTAAAGCACCCCAGTATAAAAAAGGGGGCAGTCACGTGTTTTGCACGAAAACGTCAGCCAAGTGCTTAGCACTTTTGTAAAAAAAAGGGGCAGTCACGTGTTTTGCACGAGAACGTTAGCCACGGGCTTAGCACTTCTGTAAAAAAAGGGAGATAAAACCCAATGGGCAGTGCCCATATTTGGGTGCCTTACGTGAGCGCCACAAAACTCTAGTGTTTAATACTAATTCAGTGCCCACGTGAAGCGCACGTGAGCACTGTATTTCTCAGTGCCTAGTGTTGTTGGGTATTTATGGAAACCCAATCTCAGCCCAAATTGGCTAAGTTTCCTGAGATTAAACCTCTTTGACTCTAAAACAATCGAGCCCATATTGCTCGTATTTTCCCAAACTGACCTTAGTCTCAAAAAATGACTGGTGGTCTCCCATTGATGATATCCCAAATGATATTCATCTTATATCTCCTAAGATAATTTTAGTCTCAAACATGACTAACATTTCTTAGGTCTACAATAGCCCCCCTTTTCCCCTCAAATTCGGGATTTGGTTTAAGGGTATATCTCTCCACACCTCTGATATATATCGTTTTAATTCTTCAATGTCTTCAGAGATGTGGCGGGTCCCGACAACCAATTTTTGCGCCCCATGTCCCTCCCGTGTGGCAACTCTTTGGTGCACTTCCAAATTAACGTGCACACCTCAAATCGGATCGTACCCCAAATTGGGTGCATTCCATATCATCATTGTTCGCTTCGTCACGTAACAAATACACGTATGCGCAAGATGGATATTGGACCGAGAAGTCCCTAAACTAGAAATTCCACCTCAAATACGGCGACAAAGGACAGAGATGTCTTTAAACTAAAACCTCACCTCAAACACGGCAAAAACGGACTGAGAAGTCCTTAAACTAATCGTTCGCCTCAAATATGGCGGTAACGGATCGAGATGTCCTTAAACTAAATATCCGCCTCAAAAATGGCGATAATGGACCGACATCTTCTTAAACCAATATTCGTCCCCAAAATGGGAATGCTGGACCGAAATGTCCTTAAACTAACATTCGTCCCCAAAACGGGAATGCTGGACCGAAATGTCCTTAAACTAACATTCGCCCTCAAGTACGGCGACAAAGGACAGAAACGTCCTTAAACTAAAATTTTGCCCCAATCAAGGCGATAATGGACCGCGATGTCCTTAAACTAAAATAATCGAGCCCAAATGCTCATATGTTTAAGCTGGTCTTAATCTCAAACTTGATTAACGATCCTTAAATCAACCCATACACAAATCTAAAAATATACGGGTTTAGACTAATCCACGCCCTATGGGCGACGTCATAAATTAGTCTCCGTATACAATCCATGGGTAATCAAAACAAACAAAAACACATACGACACGAAGTGAACTTTCGGAGCAGAAGAAAGTAGTTATCGCAATGCAGTGACGTAATTAATTGCAGGGGCTTGCACCTGAAGGGAAGAGTGTCCCCACAATAAAAACCCCTCATAAAACGAGGGGGAATCTGACGAAGTCCGCTACAACGGCCGCATTCATCCAAACCTCCGATAAACTGTGCCATAAATCAACTTGGCATTTTCGTAGAGGTGGACGGATAAATCCAAATAGCATCTGCCCCCAAACTCAGGCAAGACGATTTATCCCAGTTCGTCTCTGTTTTTGGCGATGAACATTGACCCTTGGGTCTTTCTCGTTTGATGATGACTGATTGATCTGTTTTAAAAGTGTTGTAAGTAAAAGTAACCGCAATCAATAACGGTGTTGCTAGTAGCTAGCCGAGATGAGTACGGGTCATCCTGAGGGAAACGTTGAACCTTCATCTTGCCTTAGACGAGTTGATTGAAATATAGATGGTTTGTTCTTGATCTACGATATACGGATGTAGATTTTATGAAGAAGAGTCTTGTAGGGTTTATTGAATTTGGTAATAATGGATGATTAATTAAAAATGACTCCTTTTATCTTTTAATTGATTTAAAATTAGATCGATAGTTGTGAATGAAGATTATGATTTTCGGAGGGAATATGGTTTCCACTCTTAACCCTTATCTTTTCATTGACCTCTATTCATGTCTAGCCTTTACCAAAACAATTGTTAATCTAATATCAAATCGCAGTCGAGACTATCAATAATTGGTAGTGCGCCCGATAAGGATATTAACAATTTTTTTTGCTAAAATTTATAAACTTTAAAAGATGTAAAAGAAGTTAAGAGATTTTATCATCCATTGATCTACCCTAATCTTACGAACCCTAGTAAGCGTAGAATTACTCACGCATATTTTGAGAAGAAGAAGAAAGGATAGAGAAGGAGATCATAATGTAAATGCAGAAAGTAAAATGCAAAGAACTAAACTAAAGATCTACCATTATTAATCAACTTTAACATGTACAAATCCTTTGAAATTAGAATACAAAGAACTCTTGTGTTGCTCTTGATCTTTATCTTGTAGGAAGTAGATTTTCAGTAGATTGATCACGTCAATTTATCACGTCGATTCGTGGACCTGTCTTAGATCTCCTGATCTTATCAGTGATTTTGGTGATGTAGAAGGTGATCTTTTTCCAAGTGTAGCTCTCGGTCCTTTAAATAGCCCTAGAAGCAGAAACACTAGATTCTATGTGTGATTATTTGCTGTTGTGATCACACTAGAAAAATCATAAATCCTACGGCCACAATATGGTCGCGGATCCGCCATGAATCAATGCTATTGGCTGCGGTTGGGCGGCGTCATGGTGGAATCATGGTTTGAAAATTCTTGTGCTGCCTGATGTTGACATGTAGAGATCATTTCAATGTCTGGATTCTTCAAATCTTTCTCTGAGTCTATGTCATTCATGATTTTATGATTTGATTAAACTTTATCGGCAGATTTGGTTCCCGACATCTCGGATATCTCGATCTCCAAACCTACGCTCATATCTGCATAATATCTTAATTCTTAATATTAGTAATATTTGTTATTTATTTTGAAATATTATCCTAACTATTAGTATGATATGATATTTTAAGAATATTGATTAAGATTATTTGATATGATATGCATATTTAAATTATCAAAATATCGTATAAATATTATATGCTTATATTTTCCTTGATAATATTAATTATAATATATAAATATATGATAAAGAGTATTTTGCAGATAAACCCATATATTTTCTATAATTACAATAAACACCTTTAAGTACTTAACAAAAGTAAGAAAATGTTCCATCAAAATGTGTAATATTTTTGACTGAACAAATACCCCCAAACTTAACTTTGATCGTCCCGAGCAATCTAGTTATTCAAGAGAGAGAAAAAAGGAAAAGAAAAACCTAGCACACTTTCGTAGGAAACACGATTGCACTGAGCACGTGCAACAAGCCTTTAAACCTCTGGGTGTCCCTAATAGGAGGAGTGTTGTCTCCTGAGGGTTTTCAGCGGATTACACCTACAAAATCCAATAATAAAAGAAAGACGATGAAAGTTACATACAAAAATAAAGAACATATAAAACAAAGAACTAGAAAATAAGAGTTTCAAACTACACAAGCTTTTTAGTAGCCATGAGCCCTATTTTAATAGTCATGAAAATATGTCAGAAATCACATCATCCCTCAATAAAACTTCGTCTTTAGTCTTCCTCCCTACCTTTCTTCCAAACATCGATCATATATCCTTATGTGTGTAAAAGATATCACTACACTTAGAGAATTCAATTCAAGCTATCATACTCTTGTTCATCTTCCTTAGTACTTTTTAGTCGGTGAATATTTCAGATGGAATTGCTCACACATTTTTCATGCGACCGTTAATATTTCTTGAGGTACTAACCAACCGATTACCGAATGTGCTCACTTATTAAGGCGTAATTAGCAATATATTCGTCTTGCAACACCTAAGGCTTAGCAGTGGCTCCCAAACCAGTTGGTCTAAAGCGCTAGATGATAAAGTACCATCGCTATATTTTTTTATGCTGCCTTAAGCAATTACAAAACCAGTGTTCATTTTTCTTCACCATTTTTTTGTTTAAATATTTATTTTTCTTCATACTAAGGCTTTTAGACAAGAGCTATTCAAGGTATCCTCTACTATCCCAAGTTTCAAGATATGTGCAAGTGTGTATAGTAGGGTATCAACGTTCAGATGTTTGGACTCAAGAATAGGGACTATTTTTCAGACTTAATTCTATCTTCAGATTAGTGATTGCCTTCACTTTACCAACCCTTAGGACAACAGCTCATGACTACCTATTACTAGCTTCATTATAAAACATCTAATTTTCTTGCTTTTCTTAAACTTTTCCTATCTTTCATATGTAATTTTTCACTTTCTAATCTTTTATTGTCAATTTTTTTGTTTTTTGCTTTTATTTAGTATAATGCAAAAATTGATGCGTAAATAAGCACAAATCTCCCCCAAAGCTATTTGCAGCAGTGTCCTCACTGATGTCATCTGTTAAGTTTAAAACCTATAGATTTGGGAGGAAAATTTAGTAACAAGGACAAGAATTAATGACAGTGAAATCCTCCCCCAAACTTATTTTTGGCTCACAATTTTGTAAAAATTTGTTTTTCTTTCAAGAGCCAAAATATTTTTCTCCCCCCCCCCAAACTTGAGTAAAACAGTATTAAGCATTTAAAATTATAAGAGAGGGGTAAAGTTATTGGTCTATGCAAAGGTTTACAAAGACCAAAAGTCAACACCAACCATTCGAATATTTTATCAATGTAACATAAAGGTTGGTGGAAGATTATAGATGTAAAGAAGTGGGGGAATAGGAGGTGGAATCGATTGGGTTTACGTCTCGATTGGTAGAGACGAAACGGTGATGATGCATTACTCGCATTCTCGTTATTGATAAGAAGAAGGGGTAGTGGCTCAATTTCTTTAGGTGGGGGTTGATTCATCACAACTCCTAAGTCTTCTTGGAATGCGAGTTCATCAGCAAAAATGTCTTCAAAACTTCCATCGATATTCCGAATGATAGTCTAATCAGAAAGAAAGTCATGATACTCGGATAACTTGACCAAATCATTCGACAAGTCAAAGGCTTCGAACTTAGGTGTGGACTTGTCGACAGAAGGGTCTTCACGTGTATAATAAATAGTAGGATCGGTATCGTGAAGGTCCTCGAATTCGCAACTGTCGGAAGCTATCCTTTCGACAGAGCATACATGAGCATAGGGTTCTGATGGTTGACTTCCTAGCTTGTAGATGTTAAGCACAATTGTCATCTTTCCGAAGGATATGTTCATAGAACCATTACGACAATTGATTATCGCGTTTGACATTGCTAGGAAAGGTCGACCTAGGATCACTGGATTTTGGTTCTGTGGGTTCGCTACAGGTTGTGTATCTATAACTATAAAGTCCACAGGGAATATAAATTCCCCGACTTTGATTAACACGTCCTCTAGCTCACGCCGAGATTGGTTGATAGATCGATCGGCCATCTGGAGAGTGCAATGCGTAGGTTTCAACTCTCCTATCCCAAATTGCTCATAAACAGAATATGGAAGCAAGTTAACACTAGCACCTAAGTTGAGTAGAGCATGATTTATATTTTTACCCCCAATGGTTATAGATATTGTAGGACAACCGGGGTCCTTACATTTCGTGGGAAATAATTTGGTAAGAGAATTGCTCATATTACTTACTAAGAAAACCTTTTTAGGTACTTGAGTTTTCCTCTTCCTAGTGCACAAGTCCTTTAAAATTTTCGCATAGGACAGAACTTGTTTGATAGTATCTAAGAGAGGAATATTTATGTTAACTTGCTTAAAGATGTCCACAATGTTCTCCATTTGGGGACTTGGTTTGTTGGCCCTCAACCTTTGTGTAAAAGGAGCTTTATATATAAGGGTTGGGTCCAACTTTTGAGGAGAAGTTTGTGGGGATGGAATGGATCCCAAAATTGGATTTGGGATGGTCGTAGATGGTAATTCCTTCAAGGAAGTGGGATGAGGGTTTGAGCCTAGTGGGAAACGGAGAATAGGCTCGAAAGAAGATGTTGGATTAGACGAAATATGAGTAGAAGTAGTGGTCGGGGTTTCATTTGATTCATCCTCAACAACTTATTTACCAACATTGTTATTCAGCATTCTTCCCGATCTCAAGTGGTTACGGCACTCACATTATGATTTTGAAGGATGATATTCGCGCTTTGTGAGTGGCCGGGATTTGGTAGAGGTTGAAATTGAAGTCTCCCTTTCTCTCTCTCTCTCTCGCTCATCGCGACATTTAACTGTGCAAGTTGTGCTCTTATCGATTTTATGCTTTCACTGTGGGAAGTAGTGTGTTGCACTAAAGTTTGGATAGAAGACGTTAAATTAGTCGTCATTTGCGTGGATTGTTTAATGAACGTTTCTAAGTTACGTTCGAGCGTGGAGTTTTTATCGGTACCAGCCGTTGAAATATTATTATAAGGATCAAAATTGTTGGCCGGGTTTTGAAAAGATTGCGGTTGAAAGGGGTACTGATTTTGTTATGGTGGTTGTTGCTACTGTAGGGGAGGCCTTTGATAGTTGCTTGGGAACTGGTTTTGATTTTGAGTTTGTTTTTGGTTCCAAGCAAAATTAGGATGATTTCTCCATCCCTGATTGTATGTGGAAGAATAATGATCGTTTTTAGGTCGTTGCTGAAAAGCTGCATAGTTTGTTCTTAACCTTGAAACCGAGAATTCAAAGGACATTCTTTTATTAAGTGTGATGGGTAGAACAGCAACCACACACGGTTTTGGGAAGCGTAACTTGGTTTAGGGAGGCTGATGAGAATTTGTTTTCCATAGCTTCGAGTTTCTTTTGCATCGTGGCCATTTCGGATTTCACTGCGATAGAAATATCGAGCTGATGATACCTGCCCTAGATGAAGTTGGTCTAACTCTTTCCTATTGTAAGGTTTGTTTGGCTAGATCTTCCAGGAATTGCCAAGCTTCGCCATCGTCTTTTGACATGAAATGGCATTGACAGATGGTTTCAAGCATCTGTATTGTGGAAGGATTAACACCCTCATATATAATTTGGAAAAGTTGCCATCTATCAATTCCGTGATGGGGGAATTGTAGAAGAAGATCCTTAAACTGCTCAAAGTATTTCCAGAATAGTTCGTTAGGAAGTTGGGTAAACTGGTTAATCTCGTTTCGAACACAGGCGGTTTTGTGATTGGGATAAAATTTCTTAAGAAATGCTATAATGAATTCTTCTCATTTGGTGATAGAATATGCGGCAGTGCTATAAAGCCGTTTTTCTGCTAGGTCGCACAAGGTAAAAAGGAGAAGACGTAATCATACAGCATCTCCTGAAAGTTGGGTTGTATCCATCATTGTGCATACGTTTTCGAATTTGGTGATAAAAACGTATGCATCTTTGGATTTAAGCCCGTGAAATTTGGGCAACAAGTTGACGAAGTGGGGTTTAATTTCAAAATTATCCCCATTAGCCGGTGGAAGAGATAGAAAAGTAGGAAGGGGTCCACGCATGTTCATATCAGAATTTTGCATTATTATATCATCCATTCTTATTCATATTACATATAAATAGGTGCTTTTGATCAATGTCTGCTAAATAGTTGCAGGTTACAGGTTCTCAGGTCATTACAGTGAAATTCATGAAAAGACGCTACAAATGTGAGACTACGACCAACAATAGATGAATCCGTATGATGCCGCCTACCAGTTCAAGGAATAAATGAAAATCAGTAGACAGTTCAATACACAAAGCACAAGGGCAGCACAAGATTCAAGAATTCAACGCGAAGCTCATGGTAAAAGTCCACATCATCTGCACTGTTGGAAATCTGAAAGAAAATAGAAGAGATTCTGAGGAACCAAGTGAAGAAAACAGAAGGAAAAAGCAACATGAAGCAACCCAGAGAAGTTGAGCCAAAGATCCCTCAATATGGCCGCGGAACCGCGGCCAAACGTGGCTTTCTGCTGCGGAACCGCGGCCATAAGGTGCATGTGTCGGTGCGTGTATCGGTGGGTGTCCGTGCTTTAACCCGGTTTTCTTAGGGTGGTCTTGTAAATTCAAATGTGGATCAGATTGTAACCTAAGGTTTTCTCCTATCTATAAATAGGAAAGCCAAAAGCCTAATTAGGCATGCCTCTTTTTAATTCTTAGTTTAAAATTTTAAATTCCAGTTGTAATGCACTTGTTGAGAGGTCATCAATAAAGTAAGGTATTTTTATTTTTATCTCGCATTCTTTTATTATCTGAATTTAATTCTTGCAATTTTTATATGTTCCTTTAATATCTGCAATTTAGTTTTCTAATATAAAAAAAATATTAAAAAAAATGAATTCTATTGTTAACTTCCTAATGAGTGAGTAATTCCTCACTTGTTAGGGTTAGGATAGGGAAGGTTTGAGAGAAGGAAATCTCTTTCACTCCTATCTTTGCACATTTAATCTTTAAAATACGGACTCTTTTTAATTTAACCACACACTGCTCACTACGGCACCCTATCTTACATGATAGTGGTGATTCCCTAGTTCGACCGGTTGTGGTTGAATTAACTGGAGGTTAGGGCTAAGAGTTAAGAACGGACGGACAAGGACCAAAAGGAAGAAACTAAGTTTCTTCCTAGTCGTGCTAATCCCCATTGTTGACTATTACCCTAACACCTATATTCTTAATTAGGACATTGTTAGCGGTGAGAAGAATCCATATTTCAAACTAACCTAATCCTAACCCTAGCAAGACTTTAAATCAATTTAATCTCATTTTTAGATCTTAAAACAAAACCTACCAAGAATAGGACTTAACTCGTTAGAACTTAAAGAAAAGAACACTATTTCCCTGTGGATTGACTCATACTCAACCGGCTAGATACCAAGCGACACCGTCTTGATTGCGGTATTCTTAAATTTTTAAAACGCATGCATAGAAAATAGTTAACAATCAAATGGCGCCGTTGCCGGGGAAACAGTAGTTTATTCTTTTTGTAATTTCGGGTTAATTAAATTAAAAAATCATAAAAAACTGAAAAAACATAAAAAAATCTTCTTGTTATTTTTGATTGGATTTTGTGTGAATTGTGCCGGAAAAGAAGATGGACTGATTCAGATCTGGAGCAAGCCCAGTGAACAAATCAAGAAACAGAGGATCTGAACAGACAAAGGAGAACCATAACAACACACAGAAAAATTTGGAGGCATAAACCAACTGAACCACCATGGAACCGCGGCTAAATCAGGGGTTTGACCGCGGAACCGCGGCCAAACAGGTGACGTCATTGTTTTGAAAACTCTCTGTGAGTATATTTTTTCTCCTCTTACCCCCTGAACCCTACTGAAATTTTTTTCCTGCAGGGTTCTTTGCGCAAAACTTCTTCTCCCTCTCCAATAAATCATTTTATACAGGATTCTTTGCGCCGCAAATAAAAAGAAAAATTTTTGGCAAGTGTTTTAGATTTTGTGTGTTACTGCTTTGCATATTTAAAACGGTATCTAAGGGGCTATAACACCAATCAAGATTGGGTGAGGATTTCATTACCCTTCCTAAGACCCCAGAAATCACAAAAAACATATGCATCACCCTTGAGCTAATTAAAAAATATCTAGACTCAGCCAATTAAGGACTGCCGCGCTCATTAGGACAGAGGAAGGTTGTGGGCATTCGGTCGTTTATCTAAACCCGATTTTTTGGTGTCTAGGCTAGACAAGTGAGAAAGGTAACTTTAAAAGGCCCGTCTCACGGTGATTCGTGAGCGGAACCCTCCTTTCTTCACTTGTGCTTACCTGGCCACAATTGGCGGTGAAGAGGCGATTTGAGAGACATCTCATAATTTGTCACTTTGGACCAGTTAGGAGCAGTCTAGTTGACTTAGGAGACCCTAGCTTTAGGCTTGATTGTGCATGCTTAAATTGTGACTGTTTGAAAGTGTGTCGTAGTTTCGTACAAAAAATTTTGTAAGACTCTTTATAAAAAAAAGGAAAAAAAAAACACAAAACAATTTTTTTTACAAAAACTTGCCATTTGTCGCTAGAATTCCATTGCACCCAACCTTCACCCACATTTTCCCCATTGACGTTTTCTTACCCTCACATTCTACGTTTGACTACACTACAACTCGTTTAGTGTATGTCCGGTTGGACTAGGGACACTAGCGCCGATTAGTCCGTGTCTCGTTAGTCGCTACTGACGACGCGTTCGACTCCGAAGTCGAAACTCCATCCACTCCTTTTTCATCTTTACCTTCATCTTCATATTCATATCTTCTAAGGAAATGTCAGAATTCAATCCTAACAACCCTTTACCTACTTCGGGACTGATTCCACCTCAACTGCGTGCGAATAACCCACAACAAGCTCCTGTTGAAGCGCCCCAGCGAATCGCGCTCCAGGATCGTTTCTATCCTACCCACTCCGCACTTCCTACTTGTCTTTCACTCCCGCCGGCAAATGGGGATAATTTCGAAATTAAGCCCCACCTCATCAATATGTTGCCCAAATTTCACGGGCCGGAATCTGAAGATGCCTATATCTTCATTAACAAATTCCAGAATGTTTGTGCAATGATGAAGACCACCCAACTGTCCGATGATGCTATAAGGCTACGAGTCATTCCCTTCACTCTATGTGACCTAGCTGAAAAGTGGCTATATAGTACTGCATCGCATTCTATAAACAGTTGGGAAGAGTTTGTTAAAGCATTTCTTAAAAAGTTTTACCCATATCACAAGACCGCGAGAATTCGTAATGAAATTAACCAATTTTTCCAGCTTCCTTCCGAACCTTTTTGGAAGTGTTTCGAACGATTCAAAGACTTTCTTGTTCAGTGCCCTCATCACGGTATTGAGAGATGGCAACTTTGCCAAACTTTATACGAAGGACTGAACCCAGCAACTAAACAGTTGCTGGAAACCATTTGTCAAGGCCACTTCCTAACCAAATCAGACGAGGAAGCTTGGCAATTTCTCGACGATCTTGCTGAACAAACGCTTCAGTAGGAAAGCACTAGACAGACCACTTCGTCCACTTCAACTACTTCCTCCGGTCCGTCTAGGGCAGGCGTTCATCAACTTGATATGTCAATTGCAATGAAAGCCGAAATGGCCGCAATTACACGAAAACTAGAAGCAATTGAGAGCAAATTCTCATCGCCTTCTCCTGCCCCTGCTTTACCACCTCGCACTATATGCGCTTGTTGCTCGGATCCGTCCTATTTGACTGAAGAGTGTCCTTACAACCCACCTGCTCAAGGACAGGATCAAGTCAATGCTGCCTTTCAGCAAAGACAAAAAAATGATCCATACTCTTCAACTTACAATCCTGGTTGGAGGAACCACCCCAATTTTGTTTGGAATCAAAATCAACAACAATTCCAAGGCAACAAAAATTTCCAAAGGCCTCCTCCACAACAACAAGCTCCTCAACAAACTCAATATCAGCAACCTTTCCAGTCCCAACCTTACCAAAATCAAATGAACAATTTTGCACCCAACAACTCTTTTCCTCAAAACAATTTTGTTCCACCAAATAACGATAAGGTTTCCTCGCTAGAACGAAGTCTGGATGCGTTTTTAAAACAATCTACTCAATCCTCAGCCAACATCCAGTCTTCCATTCAGTTTTTGGTGCAACACACTGCATCACATGGGCAAAACATCAAAACCATTGAAGCCCAAATTGCACAACTGAATGCTGCTTTAAGCGAGTGAGAGAAGGGGAAGCTTTTATCTCAACCACTGCCAAATCCTGGTCACCCACAAAATTCACATGTTGCTCATGAACAACAAAACCATAATGTGAGTGCCGTGACTACATTGAGATCTGGAAGGACGTTGCACAACAATGTTGGCACTGATGATGACACCCCGGCTGCCGCTTCTTCTTCTTTTTCTTTTTCTTCATCTTCATCTTCTTCGTCTTCAGAGCCTGTTCTCCATTCTTCACAAGGCTCTACTTCTTCTACTGCTCCGAACGGACCCACATCTCACTCCACGAAAATACCAGCACTGGGATCCGTTCCAACTCCGCAATCTCCTCCACAAACATTGGACTCAACCAATTTCAAAATATTCCATTTCCAAACAGGTTGAGATCTAATAAACCAAATCCACAAATGGAGAAGATTATGGAGTTATTTAAACAGGTTAGCATTAACATTCCTCTCTTGGATGCAATCCAATAAGTCCCGTCTTACGCAAAAATCTTGAAAGACTTGTGCACCAAGAAGAGGAAATCACAGGTACCTAAGAAAGTTTTCTTGGCTAGTGCAGTAAGTGATGCTCTTACCCAACTTTTACCCCAAAAACGAAAGGACCCTGGCTGTCCTACAATTTCAATAACTATTGGGGATAAGAACATCAACCGTACACTCTTAGATCTTGGTGCCAGTGTTAACTTGCTTTCCTATTCGGTATATGAGCAACTAGGCGTTGGAAAGTTGAAACCCACACATTGTACTCTCCAAATGGCCGACCGATCTATCACCCATCCAAGGGGTGAGTTAGAGGATGTGTTGATTAAAATAGGAGACTTCATATTCCCCGTTGATTTCATTGTTTTAGATACACAGCCTGTAGCTAACCCCCGGAGTCAAATTCCGGTGATACTCAGTCGTCCATTCCCTGCAACTTCTAATGCGGTGATCAATTGTCAAAATGGTTCAATGAACCTATCTTTTGGAAACATGACAATTGAACTCAACATTTTTAAGTTGGGGAATCAGCCCTCCGAATCTAATGCTAAAATACTGGATGTTTGCTCGATCTAAGAGATCATCCAGGAGGACTGTGAGCTCGAAAAATTTCTGTTTGATCACAGCAATTTTGACGCCGCTAGTGCGTTCCTTCTTGAATCTGATACTGTTTTCACGCCCGATAATGACTATGAGTGTTTCACTTTCACGAGCGATCTTAAACTATCACCACCACCTGAGTTTGAATCCTTTGAATTTTCGGATGAGTTAGCTGAACCATCCGACTCGGGTGCTTACACTCGTTTTGAACCTCTGTTGGAATCCTTCGAGTTTGAGACAATTTCATCGATTTTACCTTCAATTGTTTCTCCTCCAACACTCGAACTCAAGTTATTTCCGTCTCACCTTAAATACGCTTACTTAGGCGAGAATGAGACACTTCCTGTTATCATCTCGGCTTCTCTAGCCCCCGAGCAAGAGAAAGCCCTTTTAACGGTCTTACAAATCAATCGGCAAGCTTTTGGCTAGACTATGGTGGACATCAAGGGGATTAGTCCCCTAATTGTTGAACATCATATTCATATGATGGATGATGCCAAGCCAGCAAGGGATCCACAGAGACGACTCAACCCAGTAATGAAGGAGGCTGTTAAAAAGGAGATCGTAAAATGTCTTGATAGTGATATCATTTACCCTATCTCTGATAGCTAGTGGGTTAGCCCCATTCACGTTGTCCCAAAGAAATCGGGCATAACGGTCATAACTAATGAGTCAAATAAGTTAATACCTACTTGCACCCAAACTGGGTGGCGGGTATGCATCGATTATAGAAAACTCAACGCCGCGACACGGAAAGACCACTTTCCATTACCTTTTATTGACCAAATGCTAGAACGATTGGGTAGGCACGAGTACTATTGCTTTTTGGATGGCTACTCTGGCTATAATAAAATTCCCATCGCCGAAAAGGACCAAGACAAGACCACATTTACTTGTCCTTTCGGTACGTATGCTTACCGTCGCATTCCCTTTGGGTTATGCAATGCACCCGCTACCTTCCAACGGTGTATGACGGGTATTTTTTCGAACATGGTGGAAAAATTCTTGGAGATCTTCATGGATGATTTCTCCATTTTCGGCGACTCCTTTGATGAGTGTTTGCTACATCTCGACGCAGTCCTTATCCGGTGTAAGGATAAGAACCTTACTTTAAATTGGGAGAAGTGCCACTTTATGGTACGAGAAGGTATTGTCTTAGGACATGTCATCTCGCAAAATGGCATTAAGGTAGATAAAGCTAAGATTGAAGTCATTTCCAATCTCCCTCCTCCCAAATGCGTCCGAGACATTCGAGCCTTCCTTGGCCATGCCGGTTTCTATAGACGGTTCATCAAGGGTTTTAGCAAGATAGTTAGACCCTTGACTCTTTTGTTGGCCAAGGACACCACATTTGATTTTGACTCAAGTTGTATGAAGGCGTTCGAGTCATTGAAAAACTCACTTACTTCTGCTCCCATTCTTTCGTCTCCTGACTGGACGCATCCGTTTGAAATTATGTGCGATGCATCTGATTTTTCCATTGGTGCTGTCCTTGGACAGCACATCAATAAGATGCCGCATGTAATTTATTACACTAGCCGAACCTTGAACGAGGCCCAATTAAATTACACAACAACCGAGGAGGAATTCTTAGCTGTTGTGTTTGCATTAGAAAAGTTCAGGCCCTACTTAATCGGCTCTCCAGTCATCGTATACACTGACCATTTAGCTCTTCACCATCTTTTTTGCGAAGAAGGACGCTAAATCTCGGTTGATACGTTGGATTCTCTTACTATAAGAGTTTGACCTTATTATCAGAGACAAAGGAGGATGCGAAAAGGTAGTCGCCGACCATCTTTCACGCCTCCCTTCTTCGCCGACGCTTCAATTTCCTATAAAAGACGTTTTTCCAGATGATCAGCTCTTGACTATATCATGTGAACCTTGGTTCGCAGATATTGTAAATTATTTGTCCACCGGACTAATACCAAATGAATGGTCGAATCAGGACAGACTCCGATTCCTATCTCAGATAAAACATTTTTACTGGGATGAACCTTATCTATTTAAATACTGTCCCGACCAAATTATTCGTCGGTGTGTTCCCGACAATGAATTTAAGGGCGTGCTATCATTCTGCCACGATCAAGCGTGTGGCGGGCATTTTTTCCCTAAAAAGACAGCAGAAAAGATCTTGCAGTGTGGCTTCTACAGGCCACAACTTTTTAAAGACGCACATGATTACTGCAAGACATGCTCCCGGTGCCAACACTTGGGCCGGATATTTAGGAAAAACGAAATGCCGCTCCAACCAATATTAGTTGTAGAAAATTTTGATGTTTGGGGGATAGATTTTATGGGACCGTTTTCCAATTCTTTTGGGAACGTGTATATTCTCCTCGCTGTTGATTATGTGTCTAAGTGGGTCGAGACTGTGCCCAGCCGAACTAATGACAACAAGGTTGTCGTTAGATTCCTCAAAGAAAATATTTTCTCTCGGTTTGGGCACCCCCGTGCAATCATCCGTGATAATGGAACTCATTTCTGTAATAGGACTTTCGAGTCCTTAATGCGGAAATATTCCATTAATCACAAGCTATCAACGCCCTATCATCCCCAAACGTGTGGGCAAGCCGAGATTTCAAATCGGCAAATTAAGCAAATATTGGAGAAAACGGTTTCCAAAAACCGTAAGGATTGGTCTCTAAAACTTACTGATGCCCTTTGGGCATTTCGAACTGCTTATAAGACCGATCTTGGCATGTCTCTGTATAGGCTTGTTTATGGAAAGGCTTTCCACCTTCCAGTTGAAATTGAGCATCGCGCATTTTGGGCGATAAAAGAGTTAAATCTATCTCTCGGAGATGCGGGCAGCCATAGAAAGCTGCAATTAAATGAGTTGAACGAGTTTCGGGATGAAGCTTACGAGAACGCGATTGTCGTCAAAAACCGAACGAAGGTGTTTCACGATAAACACCTTATGCGTAAAACTTTCAAACCTGGTCAACAATTTTTACTTTACGACACCCGGCTACATTTCCATCCCAGCAAGCTTAGATCTCGATGGAAATGGCCATTTTTGGTACGCACCGTATATCCGCACGGTGCGGTCGACTTAGAGAATCCGGAGGACGGTTCACTATTTAAAATGAACGGACATAGACTTAAACCGTTCCTCACCGCGGATCATTCGGAGGAGCTCCTGCTGTTGCAGGAGCCGAATTACATTGACTGATCTTCCTCCAGTTACCCCCAAATTTCGGTTATCCAGCCATAAACAGTGGAAACACTGTTTCAAATAAGTTTGGGGGTATGTCACACTTGTAATTATATAAAAACAAAATAAAAATAAAAATGAAAAATAAATAAAATTTGGGGGTATTTTTGTAAATTTTCAGTTTTAATAAAAAAATAACAAAAAAATTGGGGGGTATTTTTGCAAATAATTTCTTATTTTTAAGAGGGCCTTTTGGCAAATAACCAAAACACCCCCTATAAATACAACCCGACCCCTCCTCTGACTTTTCATAACCCTAATCTCTCATTTCCTCAAAACCCTAGCCGCCGCTTCATTTCTGCAGAGAGATCGCCCCATCCCGTCGCGCAACCGCCGCCGAACCTTGCTCTGTGCCGCGCATCCGCCGCCATCTGGTGTCGTCGCCCTCTGAAATCTTCAGAGGAGGTTTGCATTTCCTTACCCTCTCTGTTAAACTTAAATTTTTTCAATTTTCTCTCTGTGATGGCACCCACGTTGCAATTTGAAAGAGACTTTTCACAAATGTTTGCACACACGGTCTACAATAGCTATTTCGGTGATGAGATCCGAAGGCGTGGGTGGAACTTCTTACTTTTTAACCATCCAAACTCCTACGCGCTTCCAGATCTCGTCACTCGATTTTACGAGTGCATGGAGGATGGTTGCCTCTCACAACATAGTTATATTAGGCTAATTTGGGGGAATAGGGAAATAATAATCGATAGGGACTTCATCCATGAAGTCACCTTAATACCTAGATTACCTATTCACGATCAACCCCTCAGATTCGAGGACTACCTACCCTTGATGGGTAATGACTGTTCAAGGGAGCCACGCAAGGGCATCCAGGCTAGAACCCTTTTTGCGAATGTGTTAACTGTGTGCCACTGGGCACAAAATAATATTTTTGGTAGTTCGCACAATACGACATTTTTCACACCATCCCTTCATATCGTGCACACTTTGATGACTAGAAACCCCAGCTATGATATGTGCACGGTATTACTTCATTCGATTGGTGCGGGCAAGAGGGCTGCCAATTATCCATGCCCTATATTGGTGACACAACTGTGTCGCCATTTCCTCCCTGTGGAGGAATTTGAGTTTTATATGCATGGAGGTATCCCTATTAGACCTCTTTTTGAAGGCATATCCACGTCCTACACACGCTTACATGATGTATGGTCACGCACCGAGCCGGCCGAGGACGTACCCGCTAAGACACCCAACTCCAGCTCGACCGCGACCGAGGAAGAGCTTGCCCCTGCAGCACATGCACGTTTACTTAGGAGAGCCACTAGTGGGATAGACAAATTGATAGGGATAATGACCAACCTGGATCAGCGAGTGACAGGTATAGAGCACGGCATGACCATCCTGCTAGCGAGAGAGGAACGTTCCCGTTCATGTTCGAGGGGACGGCGAGGCCATGAGCAGTGAGGGCGCTGCTTTTGATAAGTTTGGGGGTGGAGGTGGTTTGTAAATAGTTATCATTGCATTTGCATATTTTTATTTTTGTACATATTTGTTTTTTTTTTCTTTGCATATTTAATTCTGCATTGCATCTTTATAAAAAAAAATATAAAAACCAAAAAAATAAAAAATATATATAAAAATAAAATCAATAAAAAATTGTAAATTTTTAAAAGAATTATAAAAATTGAAAAATTCAATTTTGGCCATATTTGGCTTAAATTCAACATTATGGTTGAATAGTAGGAAAAAACTAGATCCTAAACTTAGTAAATTAAAAACCTAAAAAATAACTTTTCTTAAAGTTTAACTGTAGAAAATATATGTCCTTGTAGTTTATTTAGAAATAGGCAAATTTTGAGTTCAATTCTTGGGCTAAGTCAAAATAAGGGAAGAGTATTGAAATTTTTATTTGAAGTGTAAATCTGAAAAATAATTCTGAACCTTTAGTCTAAATCCTGAAAATATATACCCTACAACTAGCACATACATGTACCTTGAAATTTGGGATAGTAGAGGATACCTTGAAATGCTCTTGTCTAAAATCCTTAGAATAAAGGAAAATAAAATAAAAGTACAAGTGTGAATAAAGAAAAAAAAATGAACGCTGGTTTTGTAATTACTTAAGGCTGCATAAATAAAAAAATACAGCGAGGGTGCTTTATCACCTAGTGCCTTAGACCAACTAGTTTGGGAGTCACTGCTAAGCCTTAGGTATTACAAGACGAGGAATTACGCCTAAATGCGCAAACACATTTTGTAATCGGTCGTTCAGTACCTCAAGAAGTATTAACGGTCGCATGAAGGATGTGTGAGCAATTTCATCTAAAATTCACCAACTAAAAATACTTTGGATGATGGACAAGAGTATGATAGCTTGAATTGAATTTTCAAGTGTAGGGGTGAAAATTACACACACGTAGGGGTATATGATTGGGATTTGGATGAGAGATAGGAATGAAAGAAAGGACTTATACCTTCAGTAGAGATGATAAAAATTCTTAAGTTGAGATGGAACCTTAGAAGGAAAATTCAAAAGATACTGAAAGCTGAATAAATTTGCAGAACATATATGATCTTAAGTTAAATGAAAAGTGAGTGTGAAAAATACGGGTTGATGATTTCTAAGTTGAAGATAATAGAATTTCTTACTAGAATACCGAATTGAAGAATGAAAGTCAACATGCCAAATTGATTGGATTTTGTGGGTAGTATCCGCTAAAAACCCTCAGGAAATAACACTCCTCCTACTAGGGACACCTAGAGGTTTAACGGATTGTTGCACGAGCTCAGTGCAATCGCGATTCCCTGCGAAAGTGAGGTTAGGTTTTTTCGAGAATAAAATTGGCTTTACTCGGGACGAGCAAATGATAAGTTTGGGAGTATTTGTTCATATCAGAATTTTGCATTATTATATCACCCATTCTTATTCATATTATATATAAATAGGTGCTTTTGATCCATGTCTGCTAAATAGTTGCAGGTTACAGGTTCTCAGGTCGTTATAGTGAAATTCATGAAAAGACGTTACAAATATGAGACTACGACCAACAATAGATGAATCCGTATGATGCTGCCTACCAGTTTAAGGAACAAATGAAAATTAGTAGACAATTCAATACACAAAGCACAAGGGCAGCACAAGATTCAAGACTTCAACTCGAAACTCACGGTAAAAGTCCACATCATCTGCACTGTTGGAAATATGAAAGAAAATAGAAGAGATTCTGAGAAACCAAGTGAAGAAAACATAAGAAAAAAGCGACATGAAGCAACCCTGAGAAGTTGAGCCAGAGATCCCTCAATATGGCCGCGGAACTGTGGCCAAACATGGCTTTCTGCCGCGGAACCACGGCCATAAGGTGCACGTGTCGGTGCGTGTATCGGTGGGTGTTGGTGCTTTGACCCGGCTTTCTTAGGGCAGTCTTGTAAATTCAAATATGGATCAGATTGTAACCTAGGGTTTTCTCCTATCTATAAATAGGAAAGCCAAAAGCCTAATTAGGCATGCCTCTTTTTAATTCTTAGTTTAAAATTTTAAATTCTAGTTGTAATGCACTTGTTGAGAGGTCATCAATAAAGTAAGGTATTTTTATTTTTATCTCACATTCTTTTATTATCTGAATTTAATTCTTGCAATTTTTATCTGTTCTTTTAATATTTGCAATTTAGTTTTCTAATATAAAAAAATTATTAAAAAAATGAATTCTATTGTTAACTTCCTAATGAGTAAGTAATTCCTCACTTGTTAGGGTTAGGATAGGGAAGGTTTGAGAGAAGGAAATCTCTCCCACTCCTATCTTTGCCCATTTAATCTTTAAAATACGGACTCTTTTTAATTTAACCACACACCGCTCACTACGGCACCATATCCTACATGATAGTGGTGATTCCCTAGTTCGACCGGTTGTGGTTGAATTAACTGGAGGTTAGGGCTAAGAGTTAAGAACGGACGGACAAGGATCAAAAGGAAGAAACTAAGTTTCTTCCTAGTCGTGCTAATCCCCGTTGTTGACTATTACCGTAACACCTATATTCTTAACTTGGGCATTGTTAGCGGTGAGAAGAATCCATATTTCAAACTAACCTAATCCTAACCCTAGCAAGACTTTAAATCAATTTAATCTCATTTTTAGATCTTAAAACAAAACCTACCAAGAATAGGACTTAACTCGTTAGAACTTAAAGAAAAGAACATCATTTCCTTGTGGATCGACTCGTACTCAACCGGCAAGCTACCAAGCGACACCGTCTTGATTGCGGTATTCTTAAATTTTTAAAACGCAAGCATAGAAAACAGTTAACAATCAACGCACATGATAGTATCTTTGTTGAAGAGAGATACGCGGTGGATTCTGCGCACCTACGGGTGGTGACAGGGTGGTGTTGTGAAAATATGATGGAGAACCGTCCATCTCGGTCGATATGGTGGGTAGGGGAGAAGTAGAAGATGAAGAAGTACCAACTTCGGAATCGATAGAAAAAATACGGACAAGACGGGCACTAGAATCCCTTGTCTAGCCGATTATGCACTAAGCGGGTTTAGTGCAAATGGCAGCGTGTGTGAGAACGAATTTAAAAAGGTTTGTTTTGAAAAAGTGTCGGACGTGAGGCTTGACTCAACAAATCAAAAAATGCACAATCAACCCTAGAACTAGGGTCACCTAGGTCAAGTCAATAGACCGTTCCTAGACTTCCAAAGGACAAGTCGCAGGATCAATCCTCTACCATCTCTTTATCACTCTTTTGGCCAGGTAAGTGCCAGGTAAGTGGAAGGTATCCGCTATACAAATCACCGAAAATAGCGGGCCTAATTAAGTAACCACTTTCCTTAGTCACACTTGCCTTAGACACCATAAAAGAAATGTGGATAAGCGATAGATTACCCACGACCCTCCTCTGTCCTAATTGAACGCGACGGTCTTTAGAGGCTTGGTCTAGATATTTTTTAATTAATGTAGGGTGAAAGTATGCTCGTTTTGTGATTTGTGGGGCCTAGGAAGGATGATGAAATCCCCACCTAATCTGAATTTGAGTTTATTGCCCCTTAAAGCCCAGTTAAGATATGTACAAACAAACCGATATCAAAACACGCAAAAATATTTTTGAGCGGCGCTTTTTACAAAGAATCCTGCAGAAAAATCAGATTATTGGATCTTAGAGGAGAGAGAAGAATCAGAGAAAGATACCTGAAGATTTTGGGGGCACAAATCCTCAATGACGCCGCGGTTTTGCGGCCACGTGCTTACTATTGCCACGGTTCCGCCGCACTTTGGTGTGGTCTTTTGCTGGTTTTTCTGTAGTACACCCCTAAGTTCCTCTGGAATATGTGAAAAGTTTCTAAATCTCTATTTCCTTGTTCCAGTCACTCCAGATTCTCGCAAAATACGCACACAAATCGTTAAAAATGCGGTTTTTAATCTTTATGTTATAGATGTTATAAGAATTCAACACGAATAGCAAGAAAAAAAATTACGCATGTATCCCCGGCAACGGCTCCATTTAATTTGTTTGTTTTGAAAACGTTGTAAGTAAAAGTAACCGCAATCAATAACAGTGTCGCTAGTAGCTAGCCGAGATGAGTACGGGTCGTCCTCAGGGAAACGTCGAACCTTTATCTTGCCTTAGACGGGTTGATTGAAATATGGATGGTTTGTTCTAGATCTACGATATACGGATGTAGATTTTATGAAGAACAGGCTTGTAGGGTTCATAGAATTTGGTAGTAATGGATAATTAATTAAAGATGACTCTTTTTATTTTTTAATAGATTTAGAACTAGATCGATAGTGGTGAATGAAGATTAGGGTTTTTGGAGGGAATATGGTTTCCACACTTAACTCTTATCTTTTCATTGACCTCTATTCATGTCTAGCCTTTACCAAAACAATTGTTAATCTAATCTCAAATCGCGGTCAAGACTATCAATAAATTAGTAGCGCGCCCGATAAAGATGTTAACAATTGTTTTGCTAAAGTTTATACACTTTAAAAGATGTAAAAGAAGTTAAGAGATTTTATCATCCATTGATCTACCCTAATCCTACGAACCCTAGCAAGCGTAGAATTACTCACGCATGTTTTGAGATGAAGAAGAAAGGATAGAGAAGGAGATCATAATGTAAAAGCAGAAAGTAATGCATAAATTAAATGCAGAAAGTAAAATGCAAAGAACTAAACTAAATATCTACCTTTATTAATCAACTTTAACATGTACAAATCCTTTGAAATTAGAATACAAAGAACTCTCGTGTTGATCTCGACCTTTATCTCGTAGGAAGTAGATGTTCAGTCGATTGATCACGTCAATTTATCATGTCGATTCATGGACCTGTCTTGGATCTCTTGATCTTATCAGTGATTTTGGTGATGTAAAAGGTGATCCTTTTCCAAGTGTAGCTCTCGATCTTTTAAATAACCCTAGATTCTATGTATGGTTATTTGCTGTTGTGATCACACTAGAAAAATCATAAATCCTACGGCCACAATATGGCCACGGATCCGCCGTGAATCAATGCTATTGGCCGCGATTGGGCGGCGTCATGGTGGAATCAGGGTTTGAAAATTCTTGTGCTGCCTGATGTTGACACGTGGAGATTACTTCAATATCTGGATTCTTCAAATCTTTCTCTGAGTCTCTGTCATTCATGATTTTACGATTTGATTCAACTTTATCGGCAGATTTGGTTCCCGACATCTCGGATATCTCAATCTTAAGACCCGAGCTCATATCTGCACAATATCTCAATTCTTAGTATAAGTAATATTTGTTATTTATTTTTGAGATATTATCCTAACCATTAGTATGATATGATATTTTAAGAATATTGATTAGGATTATTTGATATGATATGCATATTTAAATTATCAAAATATCATATAAATATTATATGCATATATTTTCCTTCATAATATTAATTATTATATATAAACATATGATAAAGAGTATTTTGCAGATAAACCCACATATGTTCCATAATTACAATAAACACTTTTAAGTACTTAACAAAAGTAAGGAAAATATTCCATCAAATGTGCAATATTTTTGACTGAACAGTGACATTGCGTCTGCATCTTGCTGGAATGAGAAAGAACGCCGGGATAGTCTCTAGGTTGTATATGTACCGTCCAGACTTGGAGTTAGGATTTTGCCATCATTCCTCTTTTATTCAACCCTTGGGTCTTTGCTGACGTCGTGTCTGCACCCTGCTGGCATGAGAAGCACGTCGAGTCAATCTTTAGGCTGTAGATATTGCCATCAAGATCTGGCTCTCCCTTTGATGGAGCCTGGTGGGAAAATATGGTTCTCTTTCTTTCATTTGTGCCTATGGATTGTATACAGGAGTCGTTGTGGACCTACCTGCATGGAAGAAAAGTTTCATTTTCATTTTTTTCTTTCCGCGATGCTCTATCTTTTCTGCTTTTATGTTGCGAAAGTCGCGATTGCCCAATCATTTCTGCTATTTTTATTTTTACTCGCTATTTTTTATTGCGAGTTGCCCTATCATTTCGGGTTTTTTTTAAGAGATTTGAAATATGACACCAATCCTAGCATCGGCATCTCTACCACTGGAATATTGCCAGAAGCGAATCATCATTTGCCTTGAAAAGACTTGGGGTTTGACACCTATTTAGGTATCAGTATCGCTACAACTGGAATGTTGCCAGGAGCGAATCATCATTTGCCTTTGTTGGTTTGAACAAAGATGGCTTAGCAAACAGAGTTAGCATCCTGTCGACTAAGGCCTTGACTTTATGGACCGTAAGGGTCTCATAAAGGTATTTCTCCCTACAAGTCATGATGATCTCGTAGTTGTGTTTTCTTCTTAGGAATCATGGGGATTCCTAAGTGATATTTTATCTTGTAAGTCGTAAGGATCTTCCAAGAGTGTTTTCTCCTTATAAGTTGAGAGGACTTACAAGTATCGTTCACCATAAGGGGACATTTCTCGTCGTTGGTGGAACTTGGTGGGGGATATATTTATTTATACCCGTGGATTGTATATAAGGGTCAATATAGGACCGCCTATAGGTCAACATTAGGGGAATATGATGGCTTAAGAACAGGTTCAGATCCTTGTACTTTAAGGCTTTTGAATCTTATGAACCGTGAGGGTCTCATATGGGGAATTCTCCTTACAAGTCGTGAGGATCTCGCAAGTGTAGTTTTTTCTTAGGAATCGTAGGGATTCCTAAGTGTGTTGCTTCTTTGTGAGTCGTAAGGATCTCACGCGGGTTTTTTTTTTTTTGCGCCCTTCCGGGTTTTCACAAGCTCGACGGTAGCCCTTCTGTTTTTACTTACGGCGTCCTTTCGGGTTTTCATCCATGCCCATTTTGCTTGTGGACATACCTTTTTTTTACGAGATTGCACCCTTCCGGGTTTTCACAAGCTCGCCGGTAACCCTGCTTTTTTTTACTCACGGCGCCCTTTCGGGTTTTCATCCGTGCCCATTTCTCTTGTGGACATATCTTTTTTTCTTTTTTCTTTTTGAATGGCGAAACTCTCGAAAGTAGCTTCGTCGTAGGTGACCCATCTGTTTGCCGGTGGGACTTGGGGGTGGCTTCATCGCTGGAGTAGCTGTATAGCCAATGGGACTTGAGTTGCAACATTCGCCGTTAGGACTTCGATTGCAATATAGATCTTAAGAAAGCATATCACCGTATTTGGGGGTGATGTGCTAGTTTAGGGACATTTCGGTTCATTATCGCCTTGATTGAGGTGAATTTTAGTTTAGGGACATCTCGGTCCGTTGTCGCCATGTTTGAGGCGAAGTTCTAGTTTAAGGACATCTCGGTCTGTTGTTAGTTCAAGGATATCTCGGTCTATTGTTAGTTTAGAAACATCTCGGTCCATTGTCGCCATGTTTGAGGCGAAGTTCTAGTTTAAGGACATCTCGGTCCGTTGTTAGTTCAAGGACACCTCGGTCCAGTGCTAGTTTAGGGACATCTCGGTTCATTGTTAGTTTAGAAACATCTCGGTCCAATATCGCCATGTTTGAGGCGGATAGTTAGTTTAAGGACTTCTCGGTCCGTTGTCACCGTTTTTGACGCGACGGATCTTTTTGTATGCTACTCTCAGAGTTCTGACTCAGGGAGATAGCAAGCGGACACGAGCGTCGTCATCTATCATTGACCTAAGTCGTGACTCGTCAAGCGTAGTATTTTTTAAGGAATCGGCCGTTTATTGGCCGGAAGGGTCTTTCGCCATGTATATCCATGAGCAGGTAGGCTCCACCTTGATAGATTTTTTCTATGATGTACGGGCCTTCATAGTTCGGCTTGAACTTCCCCGTTTTGTACGATTGGGGATGATGGGTCTTTTGATGACTAGCACGAGTTCGCCTTGGCAGAATGTTCTTGGCCTTGTCAGTTTTTCGTATGACCATGACATCCTTGCCTTATAAGCCTTTAGATTCTGTTGTGCTATAAGGCGAGTCTCGTCGAGAGCATCGAGCTTCTCAAGCCGAAGATGAGCATTTTCTTCATCTTTCAGCTCGTATCGGACCGCTGCTCGTAGAGAAGGGAAATCTATTTCCAGGGGAAGCACTGCTTCCGTGCCGAATACCAACACGTATGGCATTGTATTCGTGGCCATTTTGAACGTTGTTCGGTACGCCCAAAGAGCTTCATATAGCCTTTCATGCCAGTCTTTTTTGTTTCTGGAAACCGTTTTCTTTACAATCTTTATCAAGATCTTGTTGAAAGCTTCAGCTAGGCCGTTGGCCCGAGGGTTATAAACTGAAGAGTATCTCCAATCTATTTTATTTTGTTGTGCAAAGCGGCTGATTTTATGACTTCATTAAGCTGGCCCATTATCCGAGATAATTCGTCGCGGAGTGCCGAACCAATAGATAACATGTGTTCCGAAGAAATGGAGGATATTCTCCGACTTCACCTCCCTTAGTAGTACTGCTTCTGCCCACTTGGAGAAGTAGTCATTCGTTGCCAGTATGAACCGATGTCCTTTGGACGACGCTGGTTCGATTGGGCCAATTATATCGGTTCCCCATATTTCGAATGGCCAGCTAGCTACTGTAGGGTATAGCGGATTTGGACGTTGGTGGATAAAGTCCCCGTGGATTTGGCACGAGTGATACTGCTTCGCATATTCGAGGCAGTTCTGAATCATTGTGGGCCAATAGTAACCCATTCTTTTTATCTTCAGCTTCATCTTTGGCCCGGCTTGATGAGAACCGCAGAATCCGTCGTGGGTTTCTTGGATGACTCTCTTTGCTTCTTCTGATCCCAGACATCTTAGCCACAGACAGTCGAACGATCTCTTATATAGAGTATCATTGACGAAGGCGAAAGACAAAGCTTGTTTCATGAGCTGATGTCTAGACGACGCATTTTTGGGCGTTCGTTGGGATTTGAAGTATTTTATGAAGACTTCCCTCCAATCATTGCCCTTTTCTTCATCCTCTATTTGAAGGGCTACTTGTTCGGTCGCTTCTTTTCTTTCGGATGGGTCTATTAAGTTTTCCGAAGATATATATGTTGGCGCGATAACCCCGCGGTTTTGTACAATGATCTTTACGTCATCGAGATCTTCATTTGCCAGTTCTTTAGCCAATTTAGCCAATGCATCCGCCTTGCTATTTTCTGCACGCGGTATACTCTCCAGGATGTAGGAGGGGATTTGTGTCAGCAGGTACTGCACTTTTTCGCCATATTTTATCATCTCTGGCTTGCATGTCTAATAGTCATCATTTACTTGGCTAACGATCAGCTGTGAGTCTCCATATATGAGGAGGTCTTTGATTCCCATGTCGATAGTGATCTTGAGGCCTGCTATCAAAGCTTCATATTTAGCTTCGTTGTTAGTCCTTGGCTCCGTTAAGGAAAGGGCGTAACGCGATATCCCTCCTTGTGGGGTCATGAAGATAAGGCCCACCCCGTCTTTGATATGGGGGTGTTTCGCTTTCGTTGCTTCATAGAGGATGCTCCATCGAAGTAGAGTTCCCATTGGGAATCATTTTCTTCTTTCACTTCTTCGATTGCGTCGAACGCATATTCATCTGGCAATTCGCAATTTAATGGGGAGTGGTATCTGATGCTCTGCAAGAAAGTCAGCTATGACCTGAACTTTTACTGCTTTAAGGGGTCGATATGTCACTGAGAACTCCATCAGGAGGAGGGCCATTTGGCAAGCCTTCTTGTTAGTACGGCCCTTGACATCAGATATTTCAGAGGATTCACCTTTGATATGAGATATACCTCATGTGCCAAGGCGTAATGTCTGAGCTTTGTTATCGCGAAGATCAGTGCCAGGCAATGTTGTTTGATGGGGGAGTAGTTGTTTTCTGCCCCCAGGAGAACTCGACTCAAATAGTACAGAGTTCTCTCATTTCCTTGATCGTTCTCTTATTCCCATAGTGCGCCTAGAAAACCTTCAAGGGCTGTTGTATATAGGATAAGGGGTTTTCCCTTAACCAGAGCGGTCAATACCGGCGGATTTTGCAGGTATTGCTTAATTTTGTCTAGTGCATTTTGGCACTTTTGATCCCAGGCGAACGGGGTCTCCTTCTTCATCAAATGATTGTAAGGATGGTATTTTCCGGAGAGGTTGGCTATGAACAGCCGGATATACGCGAGCTTTCCTTGAAGAAATCGCAATTGTTTGAGAGTTCTTAGCGTGGGCATTTCTATAATCGCCTTGATCTTTGAAGGGTCAATTTCGATATTCTGGTGCCGTATGATGAATCCTAAGAATTCGCCTGAGGAGACTCCAAACGCGCATTTTAAAGGATTCATTTTAAAGGATTCATTTTCAGATCATACTTCAGATTATACTCCAAACACGCATTTTTAGATGTTCCTAATGTTCCTCGTAAGATTTTCTCTTTACCACAAGGTCATCAATGTAGCATTAGAGGATCTCATATATGAGGTCATCGAAGATCTTTGTCATGGCCTTTTGGTAGGTAGCGCCAGCGTTCTTTAAACCGTAGGGTATCACCTTATAGCAGATATGCCCAGTGGAGTCCGGAAGGCGGTATGCTTTTGGTCTTTAGGATGCATTTGTATTTGATTGTATCCTAAAGATTCATCCATGAAGGAGAAGACCTCATGGGTAGATATATTATCGATCATCAGCTCAGTAACAGGTACTGGGAAGTCATCCTTCGGGCAAGCTTTGTTGAGATCCCGAAAGTCGACGCAGATGCGCACCGTCCCATTTTTCTTCATCACAGGAACGATGTTGGCGATCCAGTCAGGATATTGAACTTTTTAGATGAAGCCGGAGCCGATTAGTTTCTTGACCTCAGCATTTATACTCATCTCAAGTTTGAGTCGCATCCTTCTCGGCGCCTGTTTGATTGGCTTGATGTCTATGTACACCTTTGGATCTAGACCTAACATTTCGGAATAATTCCACGCGAAGCAGTTTTTATATTGCATAAGCACGTCTTTTAATGTGGCTACCTATTTTTCAGATAGTAGCTCACTGACAAATGTCGTCCTCGGATCATTTTCTGTCCCTAAGTCCATTTATCTTAGGTTGTCCGTCGTAGTGTGTATCCCATCTTCCAGCTCTTTTGGTGCTGGTGGAAACTCTGAGATCACCTCGTCCTCATCTTCATTTACGAAGCACCTGTAGAGGTCATCCATAATCTCGTGTCCTCCCTCGTTTGAGAGTGTTATCATATGGCAGGTACGAGTTTGCTTCCATTCTTGATATTGAGCCGGTCTTATCCTCATGGTATAGGTTCTTTTTGGCTCATGCTTTTGCGGTGGGGCTACCCTTCAGCTGTCGGATAAAGCAAACCTGCCTTGTTGATACTGGTCTTCTACCCAGTCTTTGAAGGTGAAGCAGTTTTCGAGGGGATGGCCTATTACTCGGTGATAGGAGCAATAATCCGGATGATGGAACTCGTTTATTTGTTCGGGGTGCCGAGACTCCGGAAGTGTCATCATTTGGTGCCTCATGACAAGGTTGAATATTTTCCTCATCTTGTCTTGGGGGAAAGAGTATTCCCGACCCATCTTCTTTATAAAGGACGGGTTCCAATCGACCTTTTCTCGATTGCACAGTTTCTTGGATCCGCTTTGTTGTTTTCGAACATTGTTTGCGTTCTTTGCCCTGTTTTTGCCTCTATTTCGGGATTTTGCCCTTTCGCGAGGACATACAGCGGGCCGGAGATGAAAAGCATTATAGTTTTCGTTCTCCGCAGATTGCTGATTGAGGCGCTGCGTCCTGGATTTTTTATAAATGGCCATTTTGCGGCTGTGATTGTCTCAGATCTTTTGACAAACTTCTTTTATTAGCTTGTCTATTTGTTCTTCGAGTGATGAACTTAACGTTTTTAGAGCGGGATTTCGCTCTGTTTCAACGTCACAGCTATTTGGAAGAGCGTTTTCCCCTTCACTTGAGTTGTTTACAACACGGCAACTGTGGATCTGCTCCTGTTTCTTGGACCGAATATATCCGAGCCCAATTGTTTCCATCTTCCCGTTGGGCATCTTTCATTGAATCCCAAGAATATCCCAAATCTTTTTATAAAATTGGGCTTGTCGAACAGTTTGTTCAAGGGGTACACCTTAGCATCTTAACAACTTTTTCAATACCTCCGTGTAATATCTGGACAGACGGATTGGTTGAAGCCTGTCGAGTGAAAAATCGGCACCATGCCAAACTTCCTTTTCTACTTTGGTTTCCGTAGATTGGTAGAAGAGGATCGCTTTTTCATCTTTTCTCCTGGGAGGCACGTAGAAAGTTTGCAGTTCTTGTACGCTGTATGTATGGAGCGCATCAAGTTCCTTGCAGTGTCGAGGAGGAGCCATTGTAATTTGCACACTCTGATCTGCTCCGGAAAAAGTTTGCATTGACGGGCGGACGGAGAACACTGTGTTGGCCTCGTCCTCTGAGTCGCTGCCAAAGACCAAAATAGGCGTAGATGGTCCGGGCTTGTTATTTCTTTCTGCGGTTGTCCCGAGTAGACTATTTCTTCATCTTCCTTGGTATCGCTCCCAAAAATCGGGATAGTGGCAACAGACTTCTGTTTATTCTCCGGCTTGTGACACCTTTCTGTGTCCTCGAAGTCTGATAGGAAGTACTTTGTGTCTTCATATTTTCGGACCTCATTTACGGAGAACGGATTTAGCTCCCCAGTGACGGTGTACTCTGAGCCATCCTCAAAATATTTCATACACTGATATTGTGTAGAAGGGATGACATTCTACTCATGTAACCAAGGCCTGCCGAGTAAAGCATTATAGCAATTCTTGGCGTCAATGACATGAAATTTGATGTCAGTGACGGGAAGCCCGAAGTGTAACGTCAATTTTACGGACCCAAGCGTCCGTAACGACTGTGAGTTGAACCCGGAGATGGTAATTTTATCTCAGGCAAGGTTCTGAACGTCCATGCAAATCTCTTTCGGCACTCTCACGTTGAGAAGGTTAACGGAGGATCCGTTGTCGATAAGGATTTTCCCTATCTTGATGCCGTGGTAGTATCCGGTGACGTATAACGGGCGATTGTGCTCGCACATACCGAGGAGGAGATCTTCATCACTGAATGTATTGTCAGCTGTGTGAGCCTCTGCCAGCTCATCCTTCATCTTCTCTTCTACGAGGAAAGCTTGGAACTGATCGGGCTCTTGTAATGCCTTGATCAGAGAATCTCGTCCCTCTTTGGACAGGAGGAGAGCATCCAATATGTTCAATTGTGAGGGTATTTTTCTCAGATGTGCTAGGACATTGTAATCCACCTTATTTTTCTTAGGCGGGTCCTTTGCGGTGAGCTCTTTGACTGCTGTTCCATCAAGGGCGATTTCTTCGGGGATTTTCCCCGTCCCTTTGTCTTTTTTGTCCGAACCTTTGTTCACAGGTCCGAGGTTCTTCTAAGGCAGCATACGGTTATGCAGCTAAATATTTTTGCATTTCTTCTCCTCCTCTTTTTTTTCCCGAGGTGAAGTCTTCGAAGAGAGGACTGAGGGGTATTTCGTCCTCAGAATCGCTCCTGAAGGTAAGCGCTTGGGGATTTTCCCCTTCCGAACTGGTACCAACCATATGACAGTTTCCAGTCATTTCTTCATGCGTGTTTGTCGTCGATGAGAACGAGATTCGCGCTTCATCCTCTTGAAGTGTTTTTTATGGACAATGTATCCTTGCCACCACTTCTTGAAGGCACTGCATTCCTCGGTGGGGTGGGTAACCCTCCGATGATATAGACAGTAGTTTGGATGTGAATCCTCTCCGTCGAAGCATATGACCCCGGGAGTGTTCCTCATGAGAGGTGGAAGCTCCATCCCCATTGACATGGCTTTGGCGAACCGCTTCTCTGTTTTTCTCCTGCTCTTATTTATAGGAGGTATGCTTTGGTTTGGTCAGAGTACTTTACGACTCGTCCTCGCCGCAGCTTCTTCATCATGACGCCGATGCTTAGCCTTTTCGTATATGGCTATCCCGTATTCTCGGTCAACTTTTCTTTTTGAAAGGCTTCGTTTAACAGCCTATCGATCGGGTCTTCTGGCAGTTCCGGGGATTTTAGCGTCGATTCTACCCCCAGTTCCTCTGCGTTGTTTTCTGATGCTAAGGGAGTATCTTCGTCATATGACGACGAATGTGAGACCGTGTGGCAACTTGCTACACGGTCTTCGGTGTCTTTTGATGGGTCATTTTCCTCATCGTAGTCACTATCTTCGTCCTCAAGAATATGCTTGAGGAACTGTCCGAGTGTAACCGGTGTCCACGCCTTCTGGTTGTACTCCTCCAGCGCGTCAATGTATTTTTGCAGGTCTGTGTGCTTGTCGTTATACTCGTCAGGCTGCACTGGCTTCTTGGTCTTCTTCTTTTTCTTTGAAGACTTTGAAGGCTTGACTTGGGAGTTTTGCCCTTTGTTAACAACTTTCGGTGCAGGACGTGGTTTCAGCATCCCTTCGATGATTTCGGGTTCAAGTGGGCTTTTCCACCTGACTGCTGGACATGCCTATAGATCCTTCAGTATTCTTTTGGTTTTTGTTGAAAGAACGACTTCCCATGGAGTTTCTTCCACGAGTGAGCATGATGCCCCCGGCGCATCTACTTTTTTGGGAGTGTGCTTCTGTGGTGGGTTTACCCTCCAGTTATCAGACAGCGCGAATTTCCCCTGTTGTTACTGGTCCTCGATCCAGTTCTTGAAGACGTAGCAATCCTCAATTGGGTATCTCACCGTTCTGTGATAGGAGCCGTAGTTAGGGTTGTTGATGTCGCCGGATTGTGGTGGACGCGGTGGGTATGGCAATATGATGAGTTTGTTACGCACTGCCAATTCGACCGGTCTCCTCGTCTTGTTGTGGGGAAACAAGTAAGCACGTCCTAGTCTTTCCTCTAAGAATGGGTGCAGATGCGCGGTGTTTTGGCGAGCAGCCGGTTTTGGGCCACTTGGTTGTTGTTGCGTATTGGCAATGAAGACCGCTTTCCCTTTACCCTTGCTATATCGAGGGTCCTTATTTGAGGAGGAAGGCCCGTGGCCCATCTGGTCCATTTGGGCCAGTTTATCAATCAGAGCCTGAAAGGTCGTTGGTTTGAAGAATGTCATGAACTAGGACACAGTCATTTGAGAATTAAGAGTCCCGATGAACATGCCCACGACGGGAGATTCTTCAATGCGCTGTTCGCACTTAGACCATAGGTTCCGCCACCAAATCGCGTATTGGACCCAAGTTTCTCCTGGCCTTACCCTGGCATTGATTAATACCGTGATTGGAGTGTGCTCGCTCGCGCTGGTGAACTGCTGTGTGAATAGCAGTTCCATCTCTGTGAATTTCTTTACGGGGTCATTTGGAAGCTCCGAGTACCATTTAAAGGTCGTTTCTGACAGGCTGCCAACGAACTGGCGAAGTAACAGTTTTTCTTCACCTCCGGTGTTGCCGCACAGAGCTATGAATTGCGCGACATGCTGATGAGGATTGCATCTCCCTTTGTATACATGGAACTTGGGGATCGTATATCCCGGCGGGTACTTGATTTGATCATACCAACCTGGATAAGATCGCCCAGTTCTGACGATTTGGCCAGCCGCTTCATTAGCCTGATGAGCTCTTATTTGTTGAGCAATGTAATCATCAAGAGCGGCCTTAGAGATTGTTTGCTCCTTGGCTGCCGATAAGGCTGGAAAAGGATTTGACGTTTCCCTTATGTCGTCCTCTATGATTATCGGCGGATCTTCGGCTGGGGGTTCTTGTTAGATCAGCATTCCAACCATGTCCTGAAACAAGAGTGCCATCTGCTTTATATTAGCTGCTTGCTCAGCAGCTTCCTTGTCCTTTCTTTCAAGCACCCTTCGCAGGAACTCTGTATCGGTCTTCTGCTCCTGGCGTTGTTCGGCTGTTGTATCCGGACTTTCTTTCTGCCCAGTAAGTGTTGCCATTTTGGCCAGCATTTCCTGAAACTTTTGTTGTTGCTCATGAGCCTTAGTCAGCGACCGAGTTTGCGGTCGATGACCTATGGAGGCACGGCTTTCCTCTTTTCCTTAAGCCATGTAGATCGTATGTACGATCATGTCCCCAAACTTGGGGCGTTTGGGTCCATCGCCTTTGGAATTTGCCGCAGGCGGTGGGATTTTCTACAGCCCCATCCTTTTGTGGGAAGTTGAAGTTGAAGGAGCCGTTGTAACAGGCAACTGTGTAGAAGAAGCCCCTTTCTGTATGACGGAGGGGTGGTCTTTTTCTTGCTGAACCTTCAATTTCTTCGGTCGATGGGAGTGATTTTGGTCAATCACAGAGTCGTGAACATTTCGCCAGACCCTATGAATTTGCGAAGAGAGCCGCTGATGGGGCTGCTCCAGCTTTGCCTATGCAGTAACTGTTAGTTATATGTATGCCCTAGAGGCCATTACTGTACATAGGATGTATATTGTAGTGGATGCTTGGACATATATAGGGAGGACTTTCTTGCTCGACATGATAGTATGCTATCTGGTTGCTCTTTACCTTAACGTGTACACTAATTGTCTCCCTGTTACATGTTGGTAAAGCCCTTAGGATGTGTGCTTGACTACCTGGATTATGATGCGGATCATACTAGTGGGGACATGGTAGTCTATAAGTACATCCTTCAAAGTCCCTAGTCGTGGGTGTATCGAGACGGGGCATCGATATACCAGAGTAGACTAGCGTATACCTTCTCGACCCATATAGATGGGCGATGGATGATCCCATATCCATTGGTGTTTGACATCAGAGATGATATACGGGTGCTCAGTAGAGACTGGGTACACTGGACGGACTCGCCGAGAACTCCCAGATGGTATTATACCTCACGTCAGATGGCAGTTCTCTGGTGACACTGGTACAGAGTAGTCTGTTGACCCGAGATCGTTATAGAGTCTTGTGTGGTTCCCACTGTGCTTTGATTTCCATCTTACCACGTCCAAGAGGGCGTGCAAAACGGTGGTTTTTGGGTACAGTCCCGAGTCACATGGAGGCAATGAGCGATAGGAGGGGATTCGTCTCTCCCGGTATAGGGAGTTGATGCTGCGCTGTGTTCGATTGGCTATAACAGGAAATCCCTGGCCAGGGTTGCTGAGATTTACTGGTAAGTGTTACCAGTAGTTTCTCGAATTGTTATAGACCTCATATCGACACGACTTATCGAGCTATTGGGGTCTGACGTTTACCACCCCTAGGCGAGATATGCGACATATCAGACGATCAGACCGGACTGTACGGTAGTGTTACTGGTTGGATTCACTGGAGTGTGAGCGGGCTTGCTCGTCGATCTTCAGATCGCTCAATACCCGGGTGGCCGTTACGTTTAGCAGACCGCTTGCGGCTTGTGGGTGCTTGATATGATCATCACCTGCTGTCGGCGTATTGACGAGTCTTTAGAGTCCTACACAGAGGTTTCTTGGCTCAAGCGAAACGAAATAGGAGCGCATATGAGATATGTGCGGGACCGAGAATAATACCAATATGTGATACTGTATTCGATTCTCGCGATGTGACATTGATCGGTTATATGTGATATAGCCGGGTTATCGGATCAAGTGTTGATTCGATAAGTTGTTACTAATGATACCAGTCGGTTATGTGCGACATGACCGGATCATTGAATCAAGTGTTGATTTAATGATTTAATGCATAATTATATATTTGATATATTACTTTGCACTAACTAGTATTGGTTCACTTTATACGGATTTTCTCACTCGGTTTGTGCACATTGTATATGTGATATACTTTTGTACACATGATTGTATCATGTTTGATGATACATGCATTTTGGTTAAGTGTAAAGAATTAAAACCAAGGTTAAGTTGTTGATTAGGGTTTTACTTATTCATTTATCTTATTTATTTATTCATTTTGAATAAATTGAAAGATAAATGAATGGTGGCTTCATTTGTTTTTGGTTGAAGCTTCATGAAGCTTTGACTTGATGACCTTTTTGTTCTCATCCTTAACCCTAACCAATTAACCCAACCTTAGTCAATTCTCTACACTTAACTAAGGTTAAGATTATGATAAGTATACTATTATTTTTTCTATTTTCTAATAACTTATCATATTCTTCATCTTCTTCTTCTTCTTCACTTCAAGAAAAAGCTTGAAAGCTTTAATGGCAAAGTGAGAATTAGAGTGAGAAATCCAATTCTAAAGTTTACCCACTTCCTATTTCTTCATCCTCTACCTCTTGCCAAGTAGTAGAGTGTGTTTCCTTCACAAGTTTTCATGGCTTGATGAAGGTGGAGCTTGATCTAGTGATGCTTCGACGTAGATCATCTTCGGCACGTCGTCGATGACCTAGCCCGCTTCTTCTCCGATGAAGCCGACGCAAGAGCCCGGATTTCGATTTGGACAGCGAGGATACTTCGTTGCGGAGCTATGGAGGTGGAGAACCGGATCTACAAAGGTTGTATTTCCATATTCTCTTAGTTAAGTGTTAACTAGTTTGCTTTTCGCCTAGATTTCTAGCAAACGATCCGTAGTCGGGTTTCTCGGCACCTAGAATTTTTTGAAATTGGCATGGTTGATGCCTTGTGAGACCTCATTAGGATGCCTAGGAACCCTACAGTGGTATCAGAGCCTAGCTAGAGCCTTTGGCGAAGTCTAGACGGAATTTGAAACCCGATCGAACCGAAACCCGACCCAAAAAATTGCTCTCGGGACTTTTTCTAAAAACGTGGATTTTTCAACATTAAAAATATGCAGAAAAACCATCAGGGATATCTAAGAGTTACGATGAAGTTTGATGAGCCAATTCCATTGAATAGCCGCGGATCCGCGGCACGAGCATGGCTCGTGCGGCGGTTCCGCGGCCTAATGGTCTCATTGCCCCATTTTATTTGCACAGTAACTCCTATTTAGTGGTTCTGGTTTTTATGGGTATTTTTAATATTTTTTCAAGAGTTGAATTTTCTGGAGTTGTTTTGGGGATTCGGTGTTTCGATCGGGATATCAAATTTTGTCTGTGTGGCTTTCCGGATAATTTTTAGAATATGTTAAAAAGTTCGACCGGATATAAATACCCAATTTTTCCCCTGTCGGGAAATTTCCAAGTGTTGGATTTTTCCGTAGTTTAACGACGTTCTAAGTAGTGCAAGTAACGCGATGGTCCCTCTAGAAGACAACAAACCTTAACTCGATTATGTGACCGTCTTGAACTGCCCTTTGAACCTTCGGGTTTGGGGCAGTACGGCGTGCCACATGTGAGGCGTTGGCTTGACCCTTCTACGGCTGGACCGTTGGTACTGAGGCACGAACTGAATGTTGTTGGACTCATATTTCATGTGTTGATCTGTATCGGGAAAACTTGGGTGTTCGATTGTTCGATCGGAAAGTTTGACATTTTCTATTTATCCGGAATGGGATACAATAATTGGAATTCACAAGAAGTTATGAGATAACTGAATGAATGTTATAAACATAGCACTTTAGTCTCACTTGATCGGTTGCCACGGAATTTTGATGCGATCAAAAGTCCGTCGCAATCACGTAGCGTACGCGGATACTCGCCGGGTAAACTTAATAGACAGCCTCACTCCATAGCCCCGACCAAGTGACTGTAGGAGAACCCCGTCGCCGAAAGCATCCGTTCGGGTGCTCGCGGCAGCGGTGTTCCGCCTTGGTGCACTTTGTCGACGGCGTCGGGGGTGAAGCCGCCTACTAAAGTTTGCGACGAGCATTCGATCAGAATGTCGGGAATCCTGTTGAATTGCCCGACTTGATATTGAAAAGTGTTTTCGATTTTGAGACTAAAATGCGGGGTTTATAATTGTTAGGCATGCGATGTCTAAGTAATTCATTTGGTCAGGCATGCGATGTCTGAGGTGGTTGCGGATTCCAACTGTTGTAGTTTTACACTTTCTTTTCTGTGACCGTAAGTCTAATATGTGATATCGCCGGTTTCGTTGCTATATGTCAACGACAATTGGGATGGACATATTTACTTACGTTGATGACATGTGATGTTATGTGTTGCTGGATATGTTATATTGGATCGTCGTGTTTGAATAGCCGGGGGTTTTTATGTGAGATGAGTGTTTTTCATTTTCATTCATGTAAAAACTAGTATGTAATATTCTTTTATTGGGGCACTTCCAGGTAGCGGAAGTTGTCACCCTTTGTATATTATTTACTTTTCCGCACTAGGATAGACCCAAGGAGGGGAGCACAAGTAACCGGGTTCTGGAGTCCAGTGGGAGACCAACTCGAGGAGTCGGGTCCAGGTCTCCTAACTCTAGAATTGGTAGGGTTGCTTGCCGCTCTCGTAGGGGTCTAGGGGTGTGGGTTTGGCTATTCATCGCGACCGTGGAATCCGTGTTTTATACTGGCTCGTATTGAAAACACGGACGTCCTAGTATATCCAATATTTCATATGATTCTTCTGCTGCGTTATCTGTGATGTGATCATGTGATGCTTTATGATAGATACAGTATATAGTATATATGATATATTATATAGGCGTTACTTATGTTTTACACCCGCGCTAGCCCTACCCTGCTCTGCCGTTAGTTACCTAACCTAACGGTGCATGAGGGGACATCGAGGCGAATGCGGATGGCATAAGTGTACGTCGTATTTATCTGTGATGTTTAGGTAATTAAATGATGGGACTTCATTAATGTGATTAATGAAATAAAAGAAACCTAAGATGTTGTAGAATCGAATTTCAAAATAAAACAGGTAGCTACAGTTCTTGCTTTGCACAGAGGTATATGTGATATATCCTGCACCTTATTCGATGAGGAAAGGATCGAGATCCCTTCACCGGGAGTGACTCCTTTAGCAATAACTGGCAGATGCTACACACTCGGTTTGTCTTTTGATTGCTTTTAAGAGTTTTTGCTTTGCACAGTGATATATGTGATATATCCCGCACCTCATTCGACGAGGAAAGGACCGACGATCCCTTCACCGGGAGTGACTCCTTTAGCAAAACTAGAAAAGCATAAAAAACACTCCATTTCAAAATCATTTGATTCTACAACGATATCAAGTTCATTACGCAATAGGTTTTCAGGAAAACCTGTCGTAACCCTCCGTCATTTCAGATAAGTTGTATATAGTATTCGTGCTGCATTTGTTGGCTTTCGTCAAGGTGCAGTGTGCGGTAGCTATATGCTGCTTATCTGCCAGCATACGATGCGATTGGATTAGGGTAGTCGTGCGGCTTTGTTGGCTTTCGTCAAGGGTCGTGCGGGTGGGTTTAATTCAATCAAGAAATGTACGGGTTGAACTTGACTAGCGGGCTATGGTTTGTTGACTTTCGTCAAGGTCATAGCACGTTAGGGGCAAAACATTATCGGGAATTTCAAGTGTTGAAATTTGCAATGAGATTGCATACCTTCTATGAGATAGTTGGATCCCGATACCCGCTGCGAGTAAGAGTTACTCCTGGGAGAGTTTCACACATTACAATTAGCCGATCAAGTAGGTGTCTAGAAAGGTGTCAACGGGGTTACGCCTCTGGGAAAACGAGGTTTACAGTAATTAGGTTCGTGCGAAAGCACGGGGGACCTCCCTCAAAGTACCGACACTGGCCTGGCTGAAAGATTGGCGAACTTGTAGTGTGTAATTAATCCCGGCTAGTCTTTCCTTTTAGGGTTTGAAGGAAGATTTGATAAAAAGCAGTGGGAGCCATCCTGATTAGATAAAATAATAACCAATCTATTCTTGCAAGAGCGCACGCTGAGTGTTTTCTTCTCTCTCTCTCTAGGTAGCGACCATATCACGCCTTAATCAAGATAATAATACGGATTATTGACCGAACCCGCTTGTTATACTGAGCTGGGGAACGTTGGTCCCGCTCCAACTTATAATTGTTATAAGACAGAGCAGGAAATTGGGGATTTCCAGAATTCCCGTGCCGCCCAAACGAAGAGAGTGCATGATGATGCATCATCTTCGGGTGTGTTCATTACAGAGAACTGTTTCTCAGTATCCTTTACGTCCTGGGTATGTGATACCAGATCAGGATCCCAGATGTGTAATCTGTTACATAGGGCTATAGGAAGGTAGAGAACTGAGAACGGGTGATAAGTTTCATGAGGCAGAAAACGGGGCAAGTGTTGCAGCCAAGTCTGTTGGTCACTGTCACCCTGTATTACCAATACATTGATTCTGAATGAATGTTATTAGATACCGAACCTGATATACAAAATCATATCAGTCTCTTTATTAGTAAAGAAAGGATATAATTTTGTATTGTTGGATAATTTTTTGAACATTTCCTATATCAAAAGTTGATCGGTTCAGGCACGTTATCTAAAAGCATTGACGTTCTAAATCAAACTACAGTTCTTTAGTATACAGAACACACACAAGAGGAAGAGTTCAGAAATGAACGAATCCTTCTTGAGGTATTGTAGACTAGGTCAAATCAATGCGACCCGACTGGCTGAGTTACATATAGATGCATATTTAAATCAGTTTGAATTTACATCTTGTGAAACTCGCCAGTCATGTCACAAAGATAAGATGACCACAGCTCTGTTTATTGGAAACAGAGAAAGAGTTAGTGAACTCTTGGGATTGATACATGTTGATGTATGTAAGGTCCCCTGTCTACACATGCCAGGATTGGTTCTTTATACTTCATTACGTTTTCTGATGATCTCTTTAGATTCAGACATATGTTCTTGTTGAAACACAAGTCCGAACCTTTTGAGATATTCACAGAATATAAATTAGAAGTAGAGAACCAAAATACGGGTATAAGTATTATATCCTATGATGAGATCAAGGAGGAGAATACTTGAGCACGGAAATACTGGACTATTCTAAAGGAGAATGAGATTCTCTCTCAGCATTACTCCTCCGTATACACCATTACACGATGGTATATCGGGGTGGAGCAATTACGCCCTATATGATAAGGTGTGCTCTATGATGAGTAATACTGAGTTACTTGTTTCCTTTTGGGAGTTATGCGCTTGAGAAGCTGCATACCTATTGAATAGGGTTCCAATCAAATCAGTTGCCTACCACTTCATATGTGATATGGAAAGGGAAGAGCCCATTTCTTAAGTTAGTTAAGATTTGGGGTTGTCCGGGCTATGTGTAAAAACAAAATCCGGACAAGCTCGAGGCAAGGTCTGTAATGTAGAACTGGAAAGGTTCCAGCTATACAAACAACAGCAGATGATTTGGTAGAACCAAAGGATTCAGTAGATTCCAACGAACCTCAGCCTCTCCGCCGATCTAGTAGGGTTCCTCACCTACCTGAGAGATACTTCGGTTTCTCTATGACAGTGGGAGCGAGGATTGCATCATGAGATGATGACCCAACTAGTTTCGAGCTGGCCATCAGGAGTAAGACTCTATAAGAATGGCTGGATGCTTAGCGATCTGAGATGGAATCCTTAAACACCAACAAAGTATGGACTTTGGTTGCTATATCTGAAGGGTTAAATCCCCATCAGGAGCAAGTATATCTTGAGAAGATTACTTGGTGTAGATGGAAAAGTTGAGACTTTCAAAGCTAGACTTGTTAAAGGTTTTCTTCATTGACCAGGCGTGGATAATGATGAAACCTTTTCCAGTGCCTATGCTTAAGTCCATCCAGATCCTACTTACCATGGCTGCATACCATGACTACGATCTCTGGTGGTTGGGTGTCTTAACTGCTTTTCTAAATGATGATTTAGAAGAGTGCGTCTATAAGTACACAGCCAGAGGGCCTCATAGACAGTGGGAGCAGCGGAAACGTGTGCAAGATGCTTTATAGGATAAAGCAGGCATCGCGGAGTTGGAACGTCTATTTTGGTGTGTTAGTCAAAGAAGTTGATATCATCAAAATGGTAGATGAACCTTGTATATACAAAAAGGTAGTAGGGAGTATGGTGACGATCCTCGTAGAGTACATGGATGACATACTCTTGATAGGGAAGGAGTTTCCTATGCTACGCTCGATCAATCTCCGCTTATCACAATAATTCTCCATATAGGATCAAAGTGATACCTCCTAAATCCTGGGTTTTTGGATCTATGAGATAGATTTAATTGGATGTTAGGATTCTCACTAGTTGTAGTGAGATGATATCAAACGATTCTGGGGAGAATCACTGGAAGGGTTCCAGGGTGATAAAGACGACTGAATGTCAGTCACAGGCATTGTCTTTACCCTCAGTGGAGGGACGGTATGTTGGAAGAGTTCCAAGCTAGATACCATGGCATACTAGAAGATAAAGGCAGGATACATCGCTACTTAAGATGCTACCAAGGAGGATGTTTGGGTGTATATTGGTTCATGAGATGAACTACGTTCCTACCATTGTGAGACAATGGAGTTGTGGCTCATGCCGAGGAACCCCGGTCCTATCAGTGATCCAGACTTATTCTAAGGCAGTATCGCCTGATCATGGAGATAGTTGATCTCCAGGGTGATCGAGGTTAGGAGAGTAGATTCAGAGGACAACACAGCGGATCCACTCACAAAGGCCTGTTCCCAGAGAGAGATTTTTATGGGATGGTTGAGTATGAGATACTACAACCACTGCTACAGATGGCCCTAGTGCAAGTGGAAGATTGTTAGTTATATGTATGCCCTAGAGGCCATTACTGTACATAGGATGTATATTGTAGTGGATGCTTGGACATATATAGGGAGGACTTTCTTGCTCGACATGATAGTATGCTATCTGGTTGCTCTTTACCTTAACGTGTACACTAATTGTCTCCCTGTTACATGTTGGTAAAGCCCTTAGGATGTGTGGTTGACTACCTGGATTATGATGCGGATCATACTAGTGGGGACATGGTAGTCTATAAGTACATCCTTCAAAGTCCCTAGTCGTGGGTGTATCGAGACGGGGCATCGATATACCAGAGTAGACTAGCGTATACCTTCTCGACCCATATAGATGGGCGATGGATGATCCCATATCCATTGGTGTTTGACATCAGAGATGATATACGGTGCTCAGTAGAGACTGGGTACACTGGACGGACTCGCCGAGAACTCCCAGATGGTATTATACCTCACGTCAGATGGCAGTTCTCTGGTGACACTGGTACAGAGTAGTCTGTTGACCCGAGATCGTCATAGAGTCTTGTGTGGTTCCCACTGTGCTTTGATTTCCATCTTACCACGTCCAAGAGGGCATGCAAAATGGTGGTTTTTGGGTACAGTCCCGAGTCACATGGAGGCAATGAGCGATAGGAGGGGATTCGTCTCTCCCGGTATAGGGAGTTGATGCTGCGCTGTGTTCGATTGGCTATAACAGGAAATCCCTGGCCAGGGTTGCTGAGATTTACTGGTAAGTGTTACCAGTAGTTTCTCGAATTGTTATAGACCTCATATCGACACGACTTATCGAGCTATTGGGGTCTGACGTTTACCACCCCTAGGCGAGATATGCGACATATCAGACGATCAGACCGGACTGTACGGTAGTGTTACTGGTTGGATTCACTGGAGTGTGAGCGGGCTTGCTCGTCGATCTTCAGATCGCTCAATACCCGGGTGGCCGTTACGTTTAGCAGACCGCTTGCGGCTTGTGGGTGCTTGATATGATCATCACCTGCTGCCGGCGTATTGACGAGTCTTTAGAGTCCTACACAGAGGTTTCCTGGCTCAAGCGAAACGAAATAGGAGCGCATATGAGATATGTGCGGGACCGAGAATAATACCAATATGTGATACTGTATTCGATTCTCGCGATGTGACATTGATCGGTTATATGTGATATAGCCGGGTTATCGGATCAAGTGTTGATTCGATAAGTTGTTACTAATGATACCAGTCGGTTATGTGCGACATGACCGGATCATTGAATCAAGTGTTGATTTAATGATTTAATGCATAATTATATATTTGATATATTACTTTGCACTAACTAGTATTGGTTCACTTTATACGGATTTTCTCACTCGGTTTGTGCACATTGTATATGTGATATACTTTTGTACACATGATTGTATCATGTTTGATGATACATGCATTTTGGTTAAGTGTAAAGAATTAAAACCAAGGTTAAGTTGTTGATTAGGGTTTTACTTATTCATTTATCTTATTTATTTATTCATTTTGAATAAATTGAAAGATAAATGAATGGTGGCTTCATTTGTTTTTGGTTGAAGCTTCATGAAGCTTTGACTTGATGACCTTTTTGTTCTCATCCTTAACCCTAACCAATCAACCCAACCTTAGTTAATTCTCTACACTTAACTAAGGTTAAGATTATGATAAGTATACTATTATTTTTTCTATTTTCTAATAACTTATCATATTCTTCATCTTCTTCTTCTTCTTCACTTCAAGAAAAAGCTTGAAAGCTTTAATGGCAAAGTGAGAATTAGAGTGAGAAATCCAATTCTAAAGTTTACCCACTTCCTATTTTTTCATCCTCTACCTCTTGCCAAGTAGTAGAGTGTGTTTCCTTCACAAGTTTTCATGGCTTGATGAAGGTGGAGCTTGATCTAGTGATGCTTCGACGTAGATCATCTTCGGCACGTCGTCGATGACCTAGCCCGCTTCTTCTCCGATGAAGCCGACGCAAGAGCCCGGATTTCGATTTGGACAGCGAGGATACTTCGTTGCGGAGCTATGGAGGTGGAGAACCGATCTACAAAGGTTGTATTTCCGTATTCTCTTAGTTAAGTGTTAACTAGTTTGCTTTTCGCCTAGATTTCTAGCAAACGATCCGTAGTCGGGTTTCTCGGCACCTAGAATTTTTTGAAACTGGCATGGTTGATGCCTTGTGAGACCTCATTAGGATGCCTAGGAACCCTACAGTAACCTCTGCAGGTGGAGACGGTTTATTTAGCAACACCGTTAGAGAGTTCTTGCGTACCCTCCTGAGCAGATCAAAGCAGTTCTCGGTAGGAACAACAACGTCAACTTTCACCATTGGAGCTGGTGGGGCAAGTCTAGAGGGGGAGTTGCCCCAAGCTTTTCTCACTCGGCGCCAATGGCGACGTCGAGCGCGTCTTCCAGAATAGACTGCCTCAGTTTTGGAAGCGGCTTCTCCATGCCCCCGGCTTTGCTGAGGGGCTTCAATCGGCGTCAGCCTGCTGAAGACCGATGTCCTTGTTAAGATTTGAGGAGGGCCGGCCAATCTTTCGAAGACCGACTTTCTGATGGGGGAAGCGCTTTTGACGGCTTCGCCCGTAGCAGGAGTTTGGAGGGCTATCTGTTTTGAGACAGCCCCTTCAAGTATCACAAGCCTCTTTGCGGGTCCGTTTGGGTTCTTGCTCAGCCTTTCGAAGACTGAGATATCAGATTTGGACAGCCCGTTGAGAGGGGCCATTGTGGTTACCAGCCGATCGAAGATCGACGATTTGGGAGCTTCCTCTCGCGGCGATGAAGCACCGAAACTCACCGGTGGGAGCATGGTCCCGAAGAACAATCCAGTAGTGGCTTGCATAACTTTCCCCACTGGCATTGAGAAGATAGAGGCCGCATTGGGCCCGTAGGTCACTCCTCTAGTTAGGGTGGAGTGAGAGTTGCTGCTGCATGAAGTGCATTGGGAAGCCATCAATTTTCTCTACACAGGAGCAAGAAACCAAGTTTTAGTACATCGAATCCAAGGGCAACCATAGCGAACCGTGATTTTTTTCGCGAAACATGACGCACGAAGTATGGAGTGGAAAGAGGAAAAGGTCCCACCGGGAATGCCAGAATCTGTTCACCGCCGAAAGATAGGGACCGAGACGTTGGGACGTCTGGCCTGAATTTGGGGGCAGATGCTATTTGGACTTCTCCATCCAATTCTCCGAAGATACCAAGTTGATTTATGGCACCATATATCGAAGGTTTGGATAGATGCGACCGTTGTAGCAGACTATATCAGATCCCCCCACATTTTATGAGGGGTTTTGATTGTGGGGACGCTCTTCCTTGCAGGCGCATGCCTCTGCAGTTAATTACGTTACCGCATTGTGATAACCACTTTCTCTTGCTCTAGAAGTTCACTTCGTGTCGTGTTATTTCTGTTTTATTTTGGGTAGCCCGCGAATTGTATACGGAGACTATTTTATGTCGTCGCGGGTAGGGCGCAGATTAGTACAAATCCGTATATTTGAGATTTGGGTTTGGGTCAAGGATTTGCTTGACGAGGTTTTGAACTTACGTTATATATTCCTTTGGTTCAAAAATATTTTGTTTCATTTAAGGACCTTTAATCTAATTTGAGATTAAGATTAACTTAAATGTATGAGCATTTGGGCTCAATCTATATTAAACTAAGGATACATTAGTCCTGTTTGAGACTAAGATCAACTTAGCAATATTTTTAAGGATCATTAAATTTATTAAGATCCAGAGCATTTAGGCTCAGTTGCAAGAGAGACTTATCCAATTTGGGGTTACTCGGTCTTCTTTTGTTCTGTTCAGAAGTGCTAAGCATTTATTTGGGCTCTGTTTGTTCAGCCCCCTTTTTATGCAAAAGTGCTAAGCACTTATTTGACGTTCTGACACTCACATGGATATCATGTAAAGCAATCAATTATAGCCACTGTCCAATCAGTGCTAAATACTCAGCCGTTTCGGCCGTATATGAAGTGCTAAGTATTTTTTGTGTGGCGCCCACGTGAGGCGCTGGGCGTTGCCCAATCAGTGCTAAGCACCCAGCCATTTTGGCTGTATATGAAGTGCTAAGCACTTTGTGTGGCACCCATGTGAGGAGCACGTGAAGCGCTGCCCAATCAGTGCGAAGCACTTAGCCGGTTTGGCTATATATAGAGTGCTAAGCACTTTTATTTAGCGCCCACGTGTATTTCACGTAAGGCGCTTGTTGTCTATAGTGCCATCAAGTCAATAATTGAATCGTAGGCACGCGATTGCGATGATTGAGGGAGAACCTATATGGATAGAACAGTCATACTCAAGATGATAGTATGCTATCTGGTTTGTTTTTATCATCATGTACATGTTTTATGTGGTATTACAGATCACTATTACATGTTGATAGAGCCCATATGATTCTCCAGCATTATGATGGCGATAATATACGTAGGAGCTGGGTGGTCTATAAGCACATCCTTAAATGTCCCTAGTCATGGGAGTTTCGAGACTGGGCATCATTACTCCAGAGTAGACTAGTGTATACTGATCGAGACCCTGACGAGGGGCAGTAGCCAGGTCTCACAAGCCATTGGTGTCAGTTTGTTCACCTAAGATAGTATACAGGTGCTCATTGGGTTATGAGTACACTGGATGGACTCGCCGGGAACATGCTAGTTAGTAGTATAGCTATTGTCAGATAGCAGTTCCCAGGTGACATGTGTACAGGTTAGTCTGTCGACCTGAGATTGCCATTTGTCTCGTGTGAGTTCCCACTGTGCTTTGATTACTACCCTAACACGGCTCAAAGGAGTCGTGCAAACAGGTTTTTGTTGGGTACAGTCCCGAGCCACATGGAGGCAGTAAGCGGATCGTCGGGGATTCTTCTCTCCCGGTATTGGGGGTTGATATTGCGCAGTGCACGGATGGCCATCACCAGAAATCCTTGGCCAAGGTAGTCGAGAATTACTGATTTGGATCAGTAGTTTCTCATTTGGTGATGGACTTCATACCGACACGAGATGTTGCGTTATTAGGGGTCTGACTTTATCTATCCCCCTAGACTCGATATGCGATACTCTTAGAAGAACAGACCGGACTGGATGGATATTGTCACGGACATGCTCAATAGGGGTTCGGATGAGTTTGCTCATCGACCTCCCTTTCGCTCAATACCTAGGTAGCCGTTACGTACAGTTAGTGCCGCTGACGTACTTGTGGTTAAACTCACTGCCAGCGTATTGACGAGTCTTTAGAGTCCCACACAGAGGGTTTCCCTGCTTTGGGCGAAACGATGTAGAGGCCGTATGGTTTTACAGCAGGGTTCGATCATATGCGTGCACTTGTGCACGTATTAGGATTGGGACGGATAATACTAGTGGGCTTTGGTTTAAGCCAGATTCTAGTATTATATTGTTAGATTATTTTCGTCTCATTGTATTAGTATTTTTCGGAATACAAATACGGATATTTATATACGGATGAGGGGTATTCTTGTAATTTATTACAAGGTGCTTCTAGAAGATGCTACCTCATTTAGTTTTAACCATTTAGGATTAAATGGTTAATGAGGTGGAGAGGATGAGGTGTTTATTGCATTTATTGTGGCATGGCTTTATAGTGACTTATGGTCACTATTCAAGCATATTTGATTTTTGTTTGTTGTGAGATATTTTGAAGACTTAAGATATTTTGTGTTGACTTAAGATATTTTGGAGACTTGAGATATTTATTGGATAGCTTCATAATAGCTCACAACACTTATCCATTTTTTGGACTTAGCCATTTTTCTTGAGTTGTCTCTCACTCTCATCCTCAAGCTTCTTCTTCTACCACCACCCTTCAAGTCTCATGTGTTGAGAAACATAGGGTGTTATGAGAAAAATTAATTCATACACTCTAAATCCTCTAGGCTATCTAGTTTAGCGAACTAGGTACCCTAGTTACCTCGGCTATTAAGGTAGGAGCTCGGAATACAAATCCTCAGGTGGATCATCTTCGATGGAGGAAGATCGGAGATCAAGCTAGATCCTGGTGGCCTCTAGGTGCTTGGGAAGGTGGTTGAATACCAAAGGACACAGATCAATTCGGTATAACCATTCTTAACTCCTATATATTTAGTTTGCTAGTTTAGGGTTCTTGGTAGATCCGGGTAGCGGGTTGAGTTAGCGCCAGTTTTAAAAAATTTTGTCCCGCAATCGGCCACGATTTGATGGCCAGGGCGCTACCATAACCCAACATGGTATCAGAGCCAACCCATTAACCCCTTACTAGCAGTTTAGACGATGTTAAAGTATCAAAACCGAAACAACTCCGAAATAATACCCCGAATATTTCAGTTTCTGTCGAATTTTTCAAAGTCTTCAAATTTTTTTTACACAATTGCAGAAGACTACCCTTGTGACTACAAGAACACACACCAAAAACGAGACCCAAACTCCTTTGTAAGGTTGGCGAGACCGGACTTTTGACCGGCGTCGCCGGTTTTGTGGAGGGCTTGGGCCTTGGGGTTGTGGCTGTGTTTTAGTCTCTGGAATATTGATTATATGGTATTGTTTGATTTTGCCTAGATTGCATATTGTGTTATCTTTTGTTTGAGGGAAATCTATAGTATTTCGAAGTCGTTATTTTTAACACTGTTTAAAAGTTTTCAGTACATACATTACTATCTGCGACCATGAATGTCATTAGAGCGGTACAACTCGTCTAATTGCTATATGTTCTTTTAGACGGGTTTACGAACATGACATTCACGTTGATGTTCTGTGTTGTGATGTGGTTGTGGCTGGATTGTCTTGGTGGATAGTCAATGGTGCAATGGTAGTACAGTTTAGATTCATTTATATATTTGATATTGCGGTTCGAGCGTCCGACATATGGACTGTCGTCTCTTCCAGTTTGTATATTATTTGTTTGGTGCACGACCGGGTTGAGGTCGATGTCACCCTTGTACTTATTTATTTTCTTTTCTGTACTAGGATTACCCCGAGGCGGAGTGCACGAATAGCCGGGTTCTAGAGGGCAACGGGTCCGCATCTCATGGCATTGAGACGGAGGGAACCTTACTCTAGAATTGGCGGGCTATTCTCCGCACTCGTAGGGGGTATAGGTTGACCCACGGAAGGATGCCTAAGTTACCGAATTCGGTGAAGTTCTGGGTGGCTCACTCACGTTGTTGATTAGGGCTGCCTCGCTTCTGGGATTGGCAGGTAACTTGCCACACTCGTAGGGATCTAGGTTTTCATTGCACATGCTATCCACACGACAGGAAATGTCGGGTCTCATTTGCGGCTCAAGTGAAACCCGAGACTCCAGGATTATCCACCACTCTGTGTTGTTGGCTGAGATTCTGTGATATTGCTTTATATCATGCCTGGGACGAATATTGTATATATTTATATATATACTAGTAGATGTTGTATATGTTTTTCACCCGCGCTAGTCCAGCCCCCGCTCTGTCGTTAGTTAAGTAACCTAACGGGTGATGACGGGGCCCAGTGGCGAGTGCAGATGGCATATATGTACATTTTATTTTTGTTCCTTTCTGTGGTGCGATATGTTTAATTGATGGGACTGCTTTGATTCTGATCAATGCAAGGAAAACAAACCTATATGATGTTTTTGGAACCAAGTATTTTAAAAACTGACATTACAGACGTTTTCTTTTGCTTTGCACAGTGGTATTCGATTATGAATATCCAGCACCTCATTCGACTTGGCAAGAGCCGAGATCTCTTTATCGGGAGTGACCTCTTGAGCAAAAGTTTGCGTCAGTGTAATAACTTCACTATAGTCGATTCTTTTGCTTTGCATCCTGGTATTCAGTTTGGAATATCCTGCACCTCATTCGACGAGGAAAGTGCCAAGATCCCTTCACTGGAAGTGACTTATTTAGCAAAAGTTTTCGCCATTATATATTTGTAAAACCACTTGGATTCCTTCAAAGATATCAAGTTCAATACGTTAAAGGTTTTTCGCCAAAAACCATCCGTAGCCCTCCTTCATTTCTGACAGGTATCACCAAGTATTCATGCTATGTATGTTGGCCTACGTCAAGGCATAGTGTATGGTAACTGGGTAATGCTTGTTTGCTGCATGGATATGTGATTATTTAGGACAGTCGTACAGTTATTTTGGCCTACGTCAAGGACTTGTACGGGTGGGTCTAAGTTAATTCAGGATAATGACGAATTGAACTTGACTAACGACTTATGATATGTTGGCCTACGTCAAGGTCATAAGTGTTAGGGGTAAAAACCACATCGAGAGTTTCAAACATACAGGAAACTTGCCAGGCATGCGCATACCTTCTGGAGTGTGGTGACTTGAGTGGCTTCCATTAAATTATCATACGATGATAGTTGGATCCCGATTCCCACTGATGAGTAGGTTTACTCCTCGGGTGATTTTAGATGATCTCGACTAATTCTCCTTTTGGGTTTGGAGGAGAATTCGAGGAAACAGTGGGAGACATCCTAATTAGATAAAGTAATTAACCATTCTGATCTAGGTTAGAGTGCACGCTGAGTGTTTCTTTTCTCTCTCTCTCTTTGGCAGCAATCATGGCCCGACCCTAAACTAAAACTCATGAACCAAGTTAACCGAACTTTCTTAAAACACTTTGGTTTTTGGATTGTCATGGAGTCGCATATATCATTGCCACTTCTACATCACCTTTGCATTTCTCCAGAACACCCCGTATCACTACGAAGATCTATATTTTTGGATAATCCATCGTATAGTTACATAACGAACTCAAAGGAACTTGTTCCAGTTCGATGATGGATTCTGGTTCAGGAGAAATTGAATAGGATTATTCAGTTGTCTTTTCGTGTCTTTTCCCTTTACCTTCTCTCAGGTTGCGAGGGCTCCTAGGATTATGAGAGTACACCTATTGTGCTTATCGGATAGTCTTCTTCAAAACCATAGGCAGGTGCCGAAAGGTGGGGAAGGGAGAAAACCAATTAGTCTAAGTGTGGTGTGCAGAAGGTAATAAGTAAAGACATAGAAAGGGATTAGAATAAGGACAAAGGGAAATTGTGACTTCTATCATTCACAACGAAACCGTGTATATCCCTGCTACTCCTACATCCACTTTAAATTTCTCCAGAACACTTCGTATCACTACGAACATCCGTATTTCTTGGATATGCCATCGTATAGTTACATACGAACTCGAAGGAACTTGTTCCAGTTCGAGAATGGATTCTGGTTCAGGAGAAATAGAACAGAATTATTCAGTTATCTTTTCTCTTCACCTTCTCTCAGGTTGCGAGAGCTCCTAGTATTAGGAGAGTGCACCTATTGGGCTTATTGGACAGTCTTCTTCCAAACCTTAGGCTAGTGCCGAAGGGTAGGAAAGGAAGAAAATCAATTAACCTAAGTGTGGTGTACAGAAAGTAATAAGTAAAGACATATAAAGGGATTGGAGTGAGGGCAAAGAAGTATATGGTTACTGTCATGAATCAGGATAGTGGAAAAGGCATTACTAGGAATACCTGGTTACCCTTTCGAAACATTTTCATGTTTCAGATTTACTGTGCGATGTTAAGTGAAAACGGTTTTCCCAATTAGGTTCTAACTCCAGGATATGTATTTACCAGATTTGATTCTCACATCTGTATGGCGTTATAGATGGTGAGTGGGAGTAAGATATTGGGAATTGGGTGATAAGATCCTCAATACATATCAGAATTCTTTGTAATTAGTGATATTTGAGGAAATCACCTGGGTTTTGCCTAACGGCAAACATTTGGTTTAGAATATCCGTCGTTATGCACCAATTTCAAACTGATATATCTGTACATTTATTTTATAAAGTGAGATATAACTTTTTGAAATTATGTCTATGACATTTATCTATATCAGTTGGTGATTCGGTAAGGTGCATTCAACAGCGGTGTAATTCTTCTTAACCATAGCACAGTTTTCAACCTACAACGCACAGGGTTTGAGTTATTGAACTCAGAGGACTTATACAAAGTATTGTATTTTGTCCGATGCCCGTTAGGACAAAGGGGTTTGTACTCGTACTATATTCTGTTTACTCATGACTTCTCCAGTTTTAGGCAAGTACTTCGTTGAAATACAAGGTCCAGATTTTGAGAAGTTATAGGTATAAGAATGAAGTAGAGAACCGTATGTTGCAAAACAAAGGGTTAGTACTCATACTATATTCTTTTTACTTTTGACTTCTCTAGTTTTAGACAAGTATTTTGTCCAAGTTTTGAGAAGTTATAGGTATAAGAATAAAGTAGATAACCATTAGTTAGAAGTATCAGGATTCTTCGAGCTAGTCAAAGATGTAGATACTTGTACTAGGTATTCCGTTGTAAGTAATGGTTTTGAGAAATTGCTTCTCTTTCAGGTTACTCATATGTGGATGCACTCCTAGATGAGTAATGCTGCTTGGCCTCCTTTCATTTGGTTGATATGCACTTGAGACAGCTGCATGATTTTGAATCTGGTTCCAATTAAATTAGTGCATTTGTTTCTATATTGGATATATAGAATGAATTCATATCTTAACGATGTTAAGATATATGGAGTTGTCTGGCTGGTGCTTAAAACCAGAATCCGGATAAACTCTAGGCTTTTTCAGTAATGGCAGTTTGTGGGTTATCCCGAGCTTTGACGAGGGTTAACTTTCTACCATCAGGAAGATCAATAGTTATATTGTTCTTAACTTGCCACAATTTTAGTAAAATAGATTCTTTTCAGAAAACATTAGTAGGAGTATGGTAAAACTGGAAGTGATTGTAGAACCACAAACGATTACTGAAAATTTAGTAGAACCTAAAGATTTAATTGGATTCGATATTCCATTAGCCACTCCGCAGATTTGGTGGATAACCTCAGACACCCGAGAGGTAATTCGGTCTTCTCAGAGACGGTGACAGGGAGGTTCTTGTTTACCCAGACTTGCCATTGCTGCTGTTCTAAACTTTGAGACCTGGCAGGAGGATGAGTATAACGTCGTTCTAAATTAGTTTTAGAAAGTGTACGTGTATATGACTCTGCCAGAAGGTTGTTGTAGTCAGTGGGAGCAGCGGAAGCACAGTGGGCAAGTAGCTTATGTCTATTTATAGACTAAAGCAGGTATAGCGGAAATAGATCATCTATTTTTGATGTGACAGCATGGGTTTTTACTTCATCAGAATAGGAGATGGATCTGGTAAGAAGATAGTAGAGAGTGATGTCCAGGTATTTGGCTGACATGCACTTGATAGGGAGGGATCTTCCTATACTATGATCGGTTATATACTGTGGTTGTCACAATGTGTTTCTCCACATGGGATATGGATAAAATATTAGGGATTCTGGTTACTAGATCTATGGTTTTAGATCTTGATTTGGGAAGTGTCCTAATTTGGGTACTTTGACATTATTCTAAATGTATTTTAGAATGGACGACTCCTGGCGTGGTGGTGTACCCGCAGGTGATGGAGTCACTCTCTCTAAAGAGATGTCTTATAGACTGATGGGGAGAAGGAGTTGCATGATAGCCATATCACTTGCTTAGGCAATTGAGTCAATCATAAGATGTCAAGTACCACATCAGATATTGCTTTTGCACTGGCTGCAATAAGCATATATATTAATCAAATCCTGGAGAAACGTTGGGAAGCAGTTATGAACATAAGTGCATGTTCTTGGGATATGGTAACGGCAGCCTCCTTCGGGAGATGGTTGTCATTTCAGGCTTTCAAGGTGGCCTTGATGACAGAGTGGCTGTCTGAGTTATAGTTTTCCCTATTTTGAGGGACAATATGTTAGACAGGTGGTCCAAGCGGATACTGTAGAAGGTATGGCGCAAGACACTGATTAAATTCAGTGGATGGTACAGTCTAAGAAGTTTGTTGGATTTGGAGATGAACTGGGTCTCATCAGATATCCAGACAAATTCTAAGACAGGTATTGCTTATTTCGGAAGATAGTATTTCTCCATGAAGTTGAGATAAAGAGAGATATAGAAAGAAACATTGGATCGGATCCACTCACTGAGGCTATTTCTCGAACACAATAGTTTTACAAACGAGCTTTGTGAAACTGATTAGTAGAGAAGTTGGGTGGTCGGTATCACACGAGCTGTGAGTATGCGACACCGCAATAATTAGCCTTAAGTGCAAGTGGGAGATTGTTGGGTATAGTGCCCTCAAGTCAATTATTGAATCGCAGGCAAGCGATTGTGATGATTGAGGGAAGACCTATACGGATAGAACAGTCTTACTCAAGATGATAGTATGCTATCGGGTTTGTCTTTATCATCATGTACATGCTTTATGTGGTATTGCAGATCACTATTATATGTTGATAGAGCCCATACGATTCTTGCTTGACTACCAGTATTATGATGGCGATCATATATGTAGGAGCTGGATGGTCTATAAGCACATCATTAAATGTCTCTAGTCGTGGGAGTTTCAAGACTGGACATCGATACTCTAGAGTAGACTAGTGTATACTGATCGAGACCCCGACGAGGGGCGGTGGACAGGTCTCACAAGCCATTGGTGTCGGTTTTTTCACCTAAGGTAGTATACAGGTGCTCATTGGGTTATGAGTATACTGGACGGACTCGTCGGGAACCTGCTAGTTGGTAGTATACCTATTGTCAGATAGCAGTTCCCAGGTGACATGTGTACAGGTTAGTCTGTCGACCTGAGATCGTCATTTGTCTCGTGTGAGTTCCCACTGTGCTTTGATTACTACCCTACCACGGCTCAAAGGAGTCGTGCAAACAGGTTTTGGGTACAGTCCCGAGCCACATGGAGGCAGTGAGCGGATCGTCGGGGATTCGTCTCTCCCGGTATTGGGGGTTGATGTCGTGCAGTGCAGGATGGCCATCACCAGAAATCCTTGGCTAAGGTAGTCGAGAATTACTGATTTGGATCAGTAGTTTCTCAGTTGGTAATGGTCTTCATACCGACACGAGATGTCGCGTTATTAGGGGTCTGACTTTATCCACCCCCCTTGACTCGATATGCAATACTCTTAGACGAACAGACCAGACTGGATGGATATTATCACGGACAAGCTCAGTAGGGGTTCGGATGAGTTTGCTCATCAACCTCCCTTTCGCTTAATACCTGGGTAGCCGTTACGTACAGCCAGTGCCGTTGACGTGCTTGTGGTTAAACTCACTGCCAGCGTATTGAAGAGTCTTTAGAGTCCCACACAGAGGGTTTCCCTGCTTCGGGCGAAACGATGTAGAGGCTGTATGGTTTTACGGCAGGGTTCAATCATATACGTGCACTTATGCACGTATCAGGATTCGGACAGATAATACTGGTGGGCTTTGGTTTTAGCCGGATTCTAGTATTATATTGTTGGAATATTTTCGTCTCATTGTATTCGTATTTTTCGGAATACGGATATGGGTATATATATACGGATGAGGGGTATTCTTGTAATTTATTACAAAGTGCTTCTAGAAGATACCGCCTCATTTAGTTTTAACCATTTAGGATTAAATGGTTAATGAGGTGGAGAGGATGAGGTGTTTATTGCATTTATTGTGGCCTGTCTTTGTAGTGACTTATGGTCACTATTCAAGCATGCTTGATTTTTGTTTGTTATGAGATATTTTGAAGACTTAAGATATTTTGTGTTGACTTAAGATATTTTGGAGATTTAAAATATTTATTAGATGGCTTCATAATAGCTCACAACACTTATCCATTTCTTGGACTTAGCCATTTTTCTTGAGTTGCCTCTCACTCTTATCCTCGATCTTCTTCTTCTACCCCCACTCTTCAAGTCTCATGTGTTGAGAAATCTAGGGAGTCATGAGACAAATTAATTCATCACTACACTCTATATCCTCTAGGCTACCTAGTTTAGTAAACGAGCTACCCTAATTACCTCGGCTATTGAGGTAGGAGCTCGGAATACAAATCCTCAGGTGGATCATCTTCGATGGAGGGAGACCAGAGAACAAGCTAGATCATGGTGGCCTCTAGGAGCTTGAGAAGGTGGTTGAAGACCGAAGGACACGGATCAATTCGGTATAACCATTCTTAACTCCTATATATTTAGTTTGCTAGTTTAGGGTTTATGGTAGATCCGGGTAGTGAGTTGTGTTAGCGCCGGTTTTGAAAATTTTTGTTCCGTAATCGGCCACGGTTTGATGGCCAGGGCGCTGCCATAACCCAACAGGGCTGGCCTTCTTCTTCGGGCGCTGTCACGCCCCGTTTCCCGGTAGACGGAAACGACACGTGACGAGACCCGCGGCATATTTATTTCGAGAAGGTCATTTCCCGTAATAAATATGCTAAGCGTAAAAGAAACAATATAAAAATGACAAGAAAATTAACATAAAATTTAAAATTCAACAAATTTATTTACATTCAACATTATTTATTTACAATACTTAATTTCAACTGAAAGAAAATACAAGAATGGAAATGCCTAAACAGGTTACATACATAAACTGAGAAAAAGATAACTAGTCTAGGACTGGGTCACGATCTGTTCGTTCTCTTCCTCGGTAGGGTCCACCTCCTCAGTATTCATGGTATCTAACGAACATTCCAAGAAAACAAAAAAGGGTGGAATGCCCGTCAGAGAACTTTCGCTCGGTAAGTCCCAAAGAAATGAAGTTAAATATAAAGTGTAATGATAAAGAAAAATGTATATCATAAACAATTGATTATGAAGTATGGTGTGTCAGTATGTCGTTTAATGTAAACATGGCAAGTTTATTTAGGATGCAGTTCTATATATCATGGTAACTAACATGAGCAGAGTATAACATGGCCGTGTAGTGTAGGTATAGTGAATATGAAGTGAATGTAAGTGTCTTAACAGGTCTCTACTTGGGTATACTAATTTAAAGTAAGTTCAAGAGTGAATGTTAACCAATCTCAAGAGTGTTCTCGAACCCAACAGGCTATAATCTAGTGGTAAGGAACCAAGGGCCCGAATCAAGTATTAGTAACGAGATTTAACCTAGTGTTGAAGCATTCCAAACTCAACAGGCTGCAATCCAGGAGTAAGGAAACACGGGTCCTCATGATACTTTACTTGTGTTAGTGGACATGGATTCATGATCTAGGGAGACTCCTGAGATTCCGTCGGATTCACACAAGAATAACCCCAACACCCCGTATAGTCTACGTTACAGTTAAGATTACCGGTCTTGCTCGAATCCATGAATACATCAAGTTGCAAGATTGAGTTCATGTCAATATCATGTATTCGTGTCAAGTATTCATGTATTCATGTCAAGTTGTATTCATGGTCGAGTCGAGTCAGTTTAAATAGCAACCATTGTGTTCTGATATTCATGTTAGGTTCATGTCCAATTATAACCAGGGTTTGGTCAAGTCAAGCCAAGTATTCATGTTTGATTTTGATGTGTGAATTCAAGTATTCATGTTCATGTTCAAGTATTCATGTTTGATTTTAGATTCAGGTTTGAATTAGACTCAGACTGAGTCAAACACTTTGTAACAACCCTAAACTTTCTGTACGATTTTTTTTTCAAAAATATAGAAAATGGTACATTTGCCTGAGCACAGGTTATAAGTTTGATTTGCTTTTGAATAGCAAGAAGGAGCTTGTAGCTCATTGTTAAGACCTTGCACCGCTGAACCAAAGCACCAGAGTTCAAATCCCATCATCCACATTATTTTTTTAATTTGATTTCTTTTAATCTTTTTAGAAGCCCAAAAGTATACACGTGCATAACCCATAAACCCAAAGGTCACACTAAAAACAAATGAGCCCAGGAGGTAGACCAAACGACATAGGACGCGTGGAAGGAAAGTACGGCCCGACTCGCCTGACTTGGGCTAGCGACTTGGCCGACTCGGCCGGCGCCGCCGGCCCGACTCAGTGAAAACCCCATTTTTATTGACTCCTTGCAACCTTTGAACTTCCCCCATAACCCCTACACTGTTTAAATTCCCTTCATTATTCTAAAGAATTAAAAATCCAATTAAACTCTTTTTGATGCATTTTTTTAATGCATTTTTTTATCAAACCCTGACTCTAATTTATCCTATAAATACCACCCCTCTTCACTTCCAAAACTCTGTCCAAACTCTCAAGAAAATCCCTAGACTTTTTATATGCAAGTAGAATTAGCAAAAGAGCGAAGCTCCGGCGAACTTCCGACGACGATCCGAGGAGATTCCGGCGACGAAACGACGCACCAGCACCTCCTACTTCCTCCTTTTCCTCTTCTCTAATCAACAAACCCATAAGTCCCTATTTTTCTTCTTTTCTGTATTCTAAACAATATTCAAAACTAAAACCCGACGGAAGTGGAGTTAATCCGACTTTCGAATAAAAATCATATTTTTCTTAAACACAATAATACCAAACCATCACATCCTGATCATTAAACATTAACAAAACATATTGATAAGTTTCATATCAATAGAATTTATATCTCAATTTTTATAGCACTTTTACAGAAAAATACCATATAGTTTAGTTTCGACATAAAACACCATTACCCCTTACTATACCTTTAGATAGTTCACGAGGTAATGACCTACCTCCTCACAACACTCATATGTAATATAGCACGATGATCTTTGGGAACATAGTTTTGGGGAAAATACGATTTCACACAAAACTAGTTTAAACTTATAAAAACATTTTCTACAAGATATGGATTTTTAACAAATCTTTGCAATGCGCCGCTACAACCCATTTCGAGGAACACGTTTGAGATGGTGCGGATTATCGCACATTCTCGGGTTTAGTAGTGCGAGATGCAGATCTTCGCAAGGAGCATACGGTCTCGAAAGATTTAAAAAATTCAATTTTCTTTAGAAAATGTGATTTCTATTATAAATAAAACTTATATTTTTAATAAATAAATATATATGTAATTAATATCAAAATATCTATTTTTAGTATTTATAATATTCCACATTTCCAAAATTCAAGAAAAATATCTCATTTACAAGAAAATACTATACAATTCCAATATTTCAAATAAATACCATATATTATGAAAAATAGGTTTTATTCACTAGAAATGTCACAATGATAAAATATACATCGATGAAAACTTTAAAGATGATAATAAAATACTTAAGGTATATTTTGAAAATTATGCAAAATTATTTTACATAAAACCCTCTTAAGTTCTATAAATTACCCTAAGGACCCTAATAAACATAGGTTTAAGCGGGAACTGGCTCTTAAGCCTCAGGGAGCCGGAGACATGGGTACTTGCCTATTTAAGGTAGACAACTTAACAAATGGTGTTATCAACACGATAATCGTCTTTGAAAAAGACACAAATTCTATCGTCCATGTGCAGCGGGTACCGATAGCACCAAAACATAATTCATGATTCAATTTCTTTTTTAATTGTCTGACTCAGACTGAGCATCAATATAATTAATCTGACTTGAATATGATTCAAGTATAAACTACAATTCAATATAAATCCATATAATCAATCTGTTCAATCTATACAACTTGACTGAACCGAACCATGGATATATTTCCATGTACATGATTCTCCAGTTACATCCATTTACTGATATCATGGTTTCGGCAGGTTATCCATATATACAAGACAATACAATTTACAATACAATACAAACAATACAATCAAGATATCACGGGGTTTAAGGGGTAGATTGGTAAGGAAGGTGTTAAAGGTGGTACGAGGTGGTCACTTAAGACGTAATTACATCCATGTCGTTGTTCCGTGGTATTATCGACGGAGCCTTGTACTCTTGATTCCGTCCACCTTAGTCCCTGGTCTACTGAGACTCCTCTTGTATACACTGGCCTCTTCTGTACCAAGCTACAAACAACAGCGTTAACACTAAATACAATATTATAATAATATAATACCACTTTAAAAGTTATACTCTCTCTCTGTCTATTCTACTTCTCCCTTATTTTTGGGACTTACCGAGCAATTGTTCGCTGATGACATTTCTTTTTTTCTTCTTTGGAATGTTGTCAGGTGATTCGGATTTTCAGGAGATCGAGCCCACCAGCGAGGACTTGGCCTTCGACCTGAAGCTCTAGATACTTGTACATTTCATTTCAGTACTTTTTATTTCTATTATGCCACTGTTTAGGCATTACTTTTCATTCCATGTATTTATTTTTCAGATGTATTGTAAAATGAACGTGAATAAATAAAGTTGTTGTTCATTACATTTGTCTCTTGTGTATATTTCTTTTATATTGCTTAGTTACACTTGGTGTATTTACTTCGGAGTAAGTACGTAGCGGTCTCATCGCGTCCTCTGCCCATATACTGGGAAGCGGGGCGTGACACACTTGTACTAATTTAACTCTGGAAATCTTAGGTTCAAGAATTATCGGTAACTGCTTCACATGGACGACAGGATTTGTGTTTTTTTCCCAGACAATTACTATTGATAACTCCATTATGCTGTCCACCTTAAATAGGCAAGCACTCACTTTCTCTGGCTCCCTGGAGCTCAAGAGAATTGATTCCGCTTAAACCTTTATTTACTAAAGTCCTTAATTTTGTTTTATATATATATATATATATATATATATATATATATATATATATCGAGGGGGTTTTATGAGAAATATTATAATATAGTTAAAAATAAATCTCGAGGGGTTATTTATATTATTGGGGTTTTCATGAGCATAAGTTTTAGGGATTTGAGGTATTTTAGTGATAAACAATTAACTTTGGAAGTTCATGGTATTTTCTTGAAAAGAGTTGTCATTTGGTAACTTGATGGTATTTTATTGAAACTTGTTAATCTTTCATTTTTAGAAAATAAGTTTATTATATTTTGAAAATAAGGATTTGTAATTTTTATATAATTATTAAAAATTAAATTTATTTATTTATTTAGAAAATTCGTTTTTTTCTTAAAAACCGTATTTAAAATCTTTCGAGACCGAATGCTCCGTGAGGAGGTCTGTATCCCGCTCTACTAGCTTAAGAATGTGCGATAATCCACACCATCTATTAGCGGGTCCCCTAAAGAGGGTTTTAGAGGTATAATCACAAAGGAATCGAAATACTGTTTTAAAAGAAAACCGTTTTTAAAGTAAGTGATATTTTAATGTAATATTTTCTTCGTACAAGAATTCATACAAAAAGGTATCATGCTATGAAACAAGAGTGTACGTGAGGGGTAGGTCGTTACCCCATGAAGTTTTTCCTAAAATTATAATTTTAACAAAGCTAAAAGGGATGATATTAAAGTTCATGGTATTTTAATGAAAAAGTGAAATTAAAGTTATTTCACATGAGAATTTTGATGAAATTTGATTCTAAACATTATGGTTTAAGATTACAAGTGATGTGTACAAGTTAGATTGAACAAAATATTAAAGAGAAGGAGTTTTCTAGGGTTTTGAAAAAGATATCGGTATTAACTCCACTTACCGATATACGTTTTGAAATGGAATTTCAAAGAAAAAAAAGAGAGATTGAGAGGGACTTACTATTTGATTATGCTAAGAAAAGGTAGAAGAATAGTAGAGTGTTGTCGTGGTGTCGCGGGAGCTTTGGATGTTGCTTCGACTTTTCGCCGGAAGTTGACCGCTTGCTAACTCCTCTTTACTCCACTTGTACTTAGGAAATTTTTGAGAGTTTTGGCAAGAATTTTTAGAATGATGTTGAGCCAAAATATGGGGTGGTATTTATAATTGAGAATTACGGTTTGGGAATTAAAATGGTGAATTAAAATACATTAAAATTATGATAAATTGTGAAATGAAGGGTCTTTGTTTGATTGCAATAAAATCAAACAGTGCAGGGGAGTTAGGGGTAGGGGAAGAATCAAGTGTGCAGAACACGGGGACAATTGGTTTCAAATCAACCGTCCCTGCCGGCCCTTTGAGTGTTTTGGCCGGTCGATCTCGAGGATTTTGCTTCGAGATTCGTGCCACTTGATCAAATAAGTGTTTACTCCATTTTGTGCCTGTTTGATTTTTCTGACTTTTCATTTTTCTGTGTATTGCACGTGCAATCTTTTAGGCTTCCAAAAATTTTTAAAAAAAATCAGAAGAAAAAAAATTATTGTGTTTGATGGGAATCGAACACAGGGACTACGTCACAGCAGTGCAAAGCTTTACCAGTGAGCTACAAGTTGTTTCTTGCTGTTCTTTAACAAAATTGACTTAAAACTCAAACTCAGAATGTAAACTCATTTCTGTATATTAAAATAGAAAATTCCGTACAGTAAATTCAGAGTCGTTACATTCTACCCTCCTTGTAAAAATTTCGTCCTCGAAATTGACATTTACATAGGAACTAATTTTCAAATAAGTAAGGGTATCTTGTACGCATGTCTTCTTCTCGTTCCCATGTTGATTCTCCTGCCGAATCTAATCTCCACATCATTCGATCCAAGTTTACTTCCTTATTCCGTAATGATTTCACCTTTTAGTCCAGAATCTCAACGAGTTGTTGCTCGCATGTTAAGTCAGTTTATACTGTGAGCTCGGAGTGATCAAGGATGTGGATGGGATCGCTCACATATCGTCTGACTTTTCATTTTTCTGTGTATTGCACGTGCAATTTTTTAGGCTTCCAAAAATTTAAAAGAAAAATCAGAAGAAAAAAATTTATTGTGTTTGATGGGAATCGAACACAGGGGCTACGTCACAGCAGTGCAAAGCTTTACCAGTGAGCTACAAGTTGTTTCTTGCTGTTCTTTAACAAAATTGACTTAAAACTCAAACTCAGACTGTAAACTCATTTCTGTATATTAAAATAGAAAATTCCGTACAGTAAATTCAGAGTCGTTACATTCTACCCTCCTTGTAAAAATTTCGTCCTCGAAATTGACATTTACATAGGAACTAATTTTCAAATAAGTAAGGGTATCTTGTATGCATGTCTTCTTCTCGTTCCCATGTTGATTCTCCTGCCGAATCTTTTCTCCACATCATTCGAACCAAGTTTACTTCCTTATTCCGTAATGATTTCACCTTTTAGTCCAGAATCTCAACGGGTTGTTGCTCGCAAGTTAAGTCAGTTTATACTGTAAGCTCGGAGTGATCAAGAATGTGGATGGGATCGCTCACATATCGTCGTAGCTGGGATATGTAGAATACGCTGTGCACTCCTTCCAATGAGGGTGGTAGTGCTAAAGGCATGCCACTTCTCCAACACGTTCGAGTATGTCGAACGGTCCTGTGTATCTCGGACTTAGCTTGCCCCTCTTGCCAAAGCGGATCACTCCTCAGTTTGGAGAGATCTTTAGGAAAACATGGTCGCTAGGTTGGAACTCCAAATGTCACCGCTTTGCATCTGCCCATTACTTCTGTCGATCTTGGGCTATGCGCATTCTTTCCCTGATCGAGCGAACTACGTCTACAATTGCCACGATCATCTCTGGTCTAAGGAGTTCATGATCTCCGATGTCATCCCAACTTAGTGGTGAACGACACTTCCGTCCATAGAGTGCTGTGAATGGTGCCTTTCCAATGCTTGCCTGATAGCTATTGTTGTATGAAAACTCCATAAGGTGTAGGTGATCTTCCCACGAACCACCGAAGTCTAACATACAAGCTCTTAGCATGTCTTCTAGAATCTGAATTGTTCGCTTGGACTGTCCGTCCGTTTGTGGATGGTAAGCCGTGCTGAAATTCAAACTCGTTCTTATGCTAGCTTGCAGACTCTGCTAAAATTGTGATCGGAATCTTGTATCACGATCGGAGACGATGTAAACCAGTACTCCATATAATCTCACAATCTCCTGCATGAGTTCATGGGTATCAAATATAGTACACTTTGAGGTTAAATCTTACTTTAGATTCATGCTTACCTCCATGTACTTCTTTGCTAACGTCTCGATAGATTGGTCAACTCGAAATGGAATAAAGTGAGCCGACTTGGTGAGTCGATCCATAATAACCCATATTACATCGTTACCCTTTGTGGTGCGAGGAAGGTTGGTCACGAAGTCCATGGTAATATGCTGCTATTTCCATTCTAGGATTGGTAACGGCTGAAGTAGACCAGCAGTTCTGTGATGTTCAGCCTTCATTTGCCGACACACCAAACACTTGGCTATGCTTCTGGCTACTTCGTGCTTCATTCCATTCCACCAGTAGTGTTGCCATAGATCCTTGTACATTTTCGTACCACCGGGGTGTACAGAATAAGGAGAGCTGTGAGCTTCTTTCATCAACTCTTCTCGAACTAGTTCATTTGGTACACATAATCGACTTCCATATCTCAAGGATCCGTCTTCGTAGATAATGAAATCAGTTCGAAGTCCATTTTCTACTTGTTCTCGGATCTTTTGTAGCTTAGCATCATTTGCTTGAGCTGCCTTGATCTGATTGACAATACTAGACTGGACTTGTAAGTTCATCAAATACGAAGCGTTACCTAGCATAACTACTTCGATCGCCAATCCATACAATTCCTTCTGTAGTATCCACTGAGAGGTGAGACTCATTGCTAATGTCTGGCGGCTAAGTGTATCAGGAACTACGTTTACCTTCCCAGGATGATACCGTAGGTTGATGTCAAAGTCCGCCATGAGTTCTAGCCATCTTCTCTGCCGCATGTTTAATTCCTTCTGAGTAAATACATACTTTAGACTTTTGTGGTCAGTGTATATATCCACTCGTTCTCCCAAGAGGTAGTAGCGCCAAATCTTAAGTACGAAGATAACGGCTGCCAACTGCAGATCATGTGTCGGATAGTTGCGCTCATGTACCTTTAGCTGTCTTGATGCAAAAGCTACAACTTTTCAATACTGGTGTAGAACACATCCAAATCCCTTACCAGATGCATCGCAATACATAATGAATCCTCCAGATTGATCCGGTATTACTAGAATAGGAGCAGAAGTTAATCTTGACTTGAGTTCTAGAAAAAGCATTTTCACATGCTTCTAACCACACGAATGCTTCAACTTTACCCGTGAGCTTGGTCAGGAGTGCTGCAATCTTCGAAAAGCTTTCAATGAATCGTCGGTAGTATCCTGCTAATCCCAAGAAACTTCGTATGTCCTTCACCGTCTTTGGTGTCGGCCATTCGCTAACAGCTGACACCTTAGCTGGATCTACTTTTATTCCTTCACCTGAAACGATATGTCCGAGAAATCCGACTTGATCTAGCCAAAATTCACACTTGCTGTACTTGGTATAGAGTTGATGTTGTCACAATATCTCCAAGACAATCCGTAAGTGCTCGGCGTGTTCTTTCCGATTCTTTGAATACACCAGGATATCGTCAATGAAGATGACAACGAACCTGTCTAAGTACTCCCGGAAAACTTGGTTCATCAGATTCATGAATATAGAAGGTGCATTGGTCACTCCAAATGGCATTATGAAATACTCATAATGACTATATCGAGTCCTAAACGTTGTCTTCGGAATGTCGGACTCTTTGACCTTCACCTGATGATAATCCGAATGAAAATCTAGCTTCGAAAATACACAAGACCCACTTAGCTGATCGAAAAGATCATCGATGCGCGGTAGTGGATACTTGTTCTTAATCGTCACTTCGTTCAGATCTCGGTAATCCACACACATCCTATATGAACCTTCTTTCTTCTTCACCAGTAACACCGGAGATCCCCAGCTTGAAGTACTGGGATGAATCCAACCTTTCTTTAGGAGTTCGTCCAACTGAATATGGATCTCCTTCAATCCTTCTGGACTTAGCCGGTACAGAGTTTTGATTACCGGTTGTGCACCAGGTAGCAAATCGATACTGAATTCAAGAGCTCGATCGGGAGGCAAACCTGATATATCTTCCGGAAATACATCCTCGAGCTCTCGAACTACTTCTGGCTTTGATTCTTCCGCTTGTAATGCTGCAACTACTGTCTTCTTTGGTTTTGCTTTGTAGGCACTGGGTTCCAAGGTACGGTCTCCACTCTTGAAATAGAAAATTGGATGATCTGGTATTTCAAACACTACCCTCCTTTGACGACAGTCGATGGTAGCGAAGAAAATTCCCAGCCAGTCCATTCCCAAGACTACGTCAAAGTTCGGTATATCCAGCACCTTGATGTCCGTATAAAATTCTCTGCTGCAGACGACCACTGGACACAGATCGTATCCCAAAGTTGCTTTTAGAACACCGTTGCCTGAACTAACATTCCAGCTGGATATAAGCACGTGACGAGGCTCGCGACGTATTTATTTCGAGAAGGTCATTTCACGGAATAAATACACAAAGTGTAAAAGAAGCAATATAAAAATGACAAGAAAATTAACATGAGATTTAAAATTCAACAACTTTATTTACATTCAACTTGATTTATTTACAATACATGATTTTAACTGAAAGAAACTACAAGAATGGAAATGCCTAAACAGGTGGTATACATAAACTGAGAAAAAGATAACTAGTCTAGGACTGGATCGCGATCTGTTCGTGCTCTTCCTTGGTAGTGTCCATCTCCTCGGTCTCCATGATATCTGATGAACATTCCAAGAAAAAAAAGGGTAGAATGCCCGTCAGCGAACTTTCGCTCGGTAAGTCCCCAAGAATTGAAGTGAGATATAAAGTGTAATGATAAAGAAAAATGTATATCATGAACAATTGATTATGAAGTATGGTGTGTCAGTATGTCGTTTAATATAAACATGGCAAGTTTATTTAGCATGCAGTTCTATATATCATGGCAACTAACATGAGCAGAGTATAACATGGCCGTCTAGTATAGGTATAGTGAACATGAAGTGAATGTAAGTGTCTTAACAGGTCTCTACTTGGATATACTAATTTAACGTAAGTTCATGGGTGAATGTCAACCAATCTCAAGAGTATTCTCGAACCCAACAGGCTTAATCCAGTAGTAAGGAACTATAGGCCCGAATCAAGTGTTAGTAACGGGACTTCAATCTAGTGTTGAAATATTCCAAACTCAACACACTTTAATCCAGGCGCAAGGAAACACGAGCCCTCATGATACGTTACTTGTGTTATTAGACATGGATTCACGATCTAGGGGGACTCCTAAGATTCCATTGGATTCACACAAGAACTACCCCAACACTCCGTGTATTCTACGTTACAGTTAAGATTACCAGCCTTGCTCGAATCCATGAATATATCAAGTTGCAAGATTGAGTTCATATCAATATCATGTATTCGTGTCAAGTATTCATGTATTCATATCAAGTTATATTCATGGTTTGAGTCAAGTCAGTTTAAATATCAACCATTGTGTTCTGGTATTCATGTTAGGTTCATGTCCAATTATAACCAGGGTTTGGTCAAGTCAAGTCAAATATTCATGTTTGATTTTGATGTGTGAATTCAAGTATTCATGTTCATGTTCAAGTATTCATGTTTGATTTTAGATTCAGGTTTGAATTAGATTCAAGTTTGAATTAGACTCAGACTGAGTCAGACACTTGTACCGATTTAACTCTGGAAATCTTAGGTTCGGGAATTATCGGTAACTGCTGCACATGGACGGCAAGATTTGTGTCTTTTTCCAAGACAATTATCAATGATAACTCCGTTATGTTATCTACCTTAAATAGGCAAGTACTCACTTTCTCCGGCTCTCTGGGGCTTAAGAGAATTGATCTCGTTTAAACCTATATTTACTAAAGTCCTTAATTTTGTTTTATATATATATCGAGGGGGTTTTATGAAAAATATTATAATATAGTTAAAAATAAACCTCAAGGGGTTATTTATATTATTAGGGTTTTCATGAGCATGAGTTTTAGGGATTTGAGGTATTTTAGTGATAAACAAATAATTTTGGAAGTTCATAGTATTTTCTTGAAAAGAGTTTTCTTTTGGTAACTTAATGGTATTTTATTGAAATTTGTTAATCTTTCATTTTTAGAAAGTAAGTTTATTATATTTTGAAAATAAAGATTTGTAATTTTTATATAATTATTAAAAATTAAATTTTTTTATTTATTTAGAAAATTCGTTTTTCTTAAAAACTATATTTAAAACCTTTCGAGACCGAATGCTCCCTGAAGAGGTCTGCATCTCGCTCTACTAGTCCAAAGATGTGCGATAATCTGCACCATCCATTAACAGGTCCCCTAAAAAGGGTTGTAGAAGCATAATCGCAAAAGAATCGAAATACTGTTTTAAAAGAAAACCGTTTTTAAAGTAAGTGGTATTTTAATATAATATTTTCTTCATACAAAAATGTATCGTGTTATGAAACAAGAGCGTACGTGAGGGGTAGGTCGTTACCCCGTGAAGTTTTTCCTAAAGGTATAATTTTAACACAGCTAAAAGGGATGATATTAAAGTTCATAGTATTTTAATGAAAAAGTGAAATTAAAGTTATTTCACATGAGAATTTTGATGAAATTTGATTCTAAATATTATGGTTTAAGGTTATAAGTGATGTGTACAAGTTAGATTGAATAAAGTATTAAAGAGAAGGAGTTTTCTAGGGTTTTGAAAAAGATATCGGTATTAACTCCACTTAGCGATATACATTTTGAAATGGAATTTCAAAAAATAAGAAGAGAGATTGAGAGGGACTTATTATTTGATTATGCTAAGAAAATGTAGAAGAAGAGTAGAGTGGTATCGTGGTGTCGTGGAAACTCCAGATGTTGCTTCGAATCTTCGCCGGAAGTTGACTGCTTGCTAACTCCTCTTTACTCCACATGTACTTAGGAAAATTTTGGGAGTTTTGGCTAGAATTTTCAGAATGATGTTGAGCCAAAGTGTGGGGTGGTATTTATAGTGGAGAATTAGGGTTTGGGAATTAAAATGGTGAATTAAAATGCATTAAAATTGTGATAAATTGTGAAATAAAAGGTCTTTGTTTGATTGCAGGAAAATCAAACAGTGCAGGGGAGTTAGGGGTATGGGAAGAGTCAAGTGTGCAGAGCACGGGGATAATTGGCTTTAAATCAACCGTCCCCGCCGGCCCTTTGAGTGTTTTGGCCGGTCGATCTCGAGGCTTTTGCCTCGAGATTCATGCCACTTGATCAAATTAGGGTTTACTCCATTTTGTTCCTGTTTGGTTTTTCTGACTTTTTGTTTTTCTGTGTATTGCACGTGCAATCTTTTGAGCTTCCAAAAATTTAAAAGAAAAATCAGAAAAAAAAATTATTGTGTCTGATGGGAATCGAACACAGGGGCTACGTCACAGCAGTGCAAAGCTTTACCAGTGAGCTACAAGTTATTTCTTGTTGTTCTTTAACAAAATTGATTTTTAACTCAAACTCAGGCTGTAAACTCATTTCTGTACATTAAAATAGAAAATTTCGTACAGTAAATTCAGAGTCGTTACAAGCGCCCGCGTGTTTTTCACGTGAGGCGCTAGCGCTGTTAAAAGGGCGCCCACATGGGAAACACGTGAGGCGCTAGTATTTTTTTCTTTTTTAGAGATTAAATCTCTGTTAATGGCATTTTGATCATTAATGATCACCAAGATCTTCGTTTTTGAAAATCTGGGATCAGGTTTTTATTTAAGAACTAAGTTCTTTTATAGGTTCTTTTTCCTTTTGTTTTTCTTTTGGACCTAATTCTTTTCTGAATCTTTGATTTATGAAGAACAAGATCTTCCGATGATAATTAAATTCTCAACTTATGCGAGACTTGTCTTGTGGATCTCTGATCCAGAGAAACAACTAAGTTCTTTGAGAAGGGTTAAACCCTTAAAATAGGTAACAAAGATATTTTGATCTCTGTGTTTTCTTTACCTAGGTTTTTTTTGAAAGGGAAGTCATCCTCTTTGAGAATTAAATTCTCTGTTGTTTTAAAAGCTTTTTGTAATTTTTTAGAAGCTTATGGGGAGGTCTGTCCTCTTGTCTCTGTCTCTTTCTGTGGTGTCTGTGTGTGTGACTTGAAGTCTCGAGTCCTTTATATAGCAGATGCGAGTTTGTTAATTAATTTTGAGAAAATCTCTTATTGAGAGATTCTAATTGATTTAATTGGACTCAAAATTGATTTGGAGAATTTTACCCACCGTTGGATTTTTTATCCAAGGACTTTTGTTTTACAGAATATGTTTTCTTGTTTTTAATAAGATTGGAGAAATATTTTCCTATATACAGAATTTATTCTGTAAAAATGGTGATTTCTTAATCACCATTGGATTTTTAACCCAAGAGTTCTCTTTTTTACAGAATATGTTTTCTTATTCTTAACAAGATTGGGGAAATATTTTCCCATATACAGAATTTATTCTGTAAAATGGTGATTTTTAATCACCATTGGATTTTTAATCCAAGGGTTCTGTATTTTATAGAGAGAAATCTTTTTTGTTTAGAAAAATTGAGGGAATATATTCCCAAAATAGAATTTTATTGTAACGTTTTAGAATTCGTTATGCGAATTTTTCCGTTTTAGGGTAAAATTGTCGGTATTTTCCGTTTTAACCCGACTATGATCAAACGTCCATATAGACTTGCCAGCACCTAATTTAGTTAAAATAAAACTAGTGCGCGAGCTTTGGGAGTATATGGGAAGTTTTGGTTCAGATAGAATTTTTCCCTATTTAAATATTATGTTAATGTGGTATTTACGTATTGGGTTTGGGTAATTACTCTTAAATTGTATCATTGCAAATAAATCAAGTTTGACTAAAACAAAACCCTTCACATAATATCTAGATCTTTTGTGCTAATAGGATTAAGTTTTTAAAGAAAAGAAAAGAATGAAGGAGGTGGCATACATGCATGTATGTGCATTTATGTGCATTTATTGCAATTTTAGCTAGAACATTCCACACAATTTCTCATACTTCCTCACTTGGCCGACTTCTTCTTCTTCCTTTTTCTGCCCTTTTGTGTTTCTTTTATCATTTGCAACAATTCCAAGCTCAATAAATCTCCAAAATTCTATAATTAATCTCACAAAAACACTTCAAGTCTTGCTTTAGCTTCTTTGATCACTTGGAGCTAGGAAAGCTTGGATTTTGGGAGCAAGTGTTGATAGGTATAATCCATAAACTGTTAAATAGGAGTTTTTATGATGTGTAGCTCATTGGTTGTGGTATAGAACACTTTAAATATCGATTAGTGCAATATCGTATTTTTAGTGTCTTTTTAAAGCCTCTGTGATCTGCCGTGACCTGGAAATTTTACTGAAAAATCAAACAATGTAGTAGTGTTGTACTAGTGAACCTAAGATTACACTTGAGACACAAGAACCACCCCACCGAATTTGGCCGGCGACTATTTGGAGAATTCCGGAGACACCGGATTTGGAAGGGAGTTGGGTGTTGGTTTTTTTGTGGGTAGCTGTCTACTGTGGTTTTGGGGTGTTTGGTACTATTTAAATTTTTAGTATTTACAGTATGCAAAATCTGGGATCGTTTTCCTATAATCTAGTGTTTTGAGTCTGTGTGTTACACTATCCGACACGGATCGTGATCTTGTGCAGCTGCTGCACTTGGATTGGTTTCGTAGTGTCGTTACACACGTTAGCCACTAAACGCACACTTGCGAGTTAGTTTGAAGTTGGTGTGTAGTTTAAAACGTAGTTTTACGTGATATTGGTCGATTTCTGAGATTTTTGCACTGTCTATGTGTTTGTGAAATTATAGCATCGCAAGCGGGGACATCGGACGCTGCGAACAAGGGGAAGCAGGTGGTCGGATTTTCTTAGCTCGAGACCATCGGTGAGTAGATTTAACATCTACGGGAAAATCGCCCGTATGATACGTCGGGGCTGATATGATATGATAGCTGCATGTTATTGCATATTAGGTTATTTCATATGAACGTCATTGCATAGTATTATCTGTTGTACCTTGACTTGTACCTTCAGATATAACACATTACTGATGGTTCATGTTGCATGAGCACTAAATTGTATGCTACACCCACACCGTCAGTAATTGCCATGACACGCACAAACCACCTACATACGTGATATTGCATTGGGCAGGGATAGTTGAGGTAGTGACCCTTATTCCATTTCATGTATACCTTACTATAGCTACTTGTACATCATGCATACATATTGACATGTACACCCACATACTCGATTACAGCTACATGTACATCATGCACACATACTGACATGTACACCCATATATTTTGCTATAGTTGCATATACCCTAAGTGGTATTGTTTTGACATGTGATATAGAGACGTTGACTATTGTACTTATGAAATATATCATACATATTTACTTACATGTAGATATGGGTGTAAACGAGCCGAACTCGAGCCAGCCAAGCTCGGCTCGAGTTCAGCTCATGGTTTTTTTTGTCAGCCCAAGTCCGGCTCGTTTAGTTAATCGAGCTAGAGATGCTCGGCTCGAGTCCGGCTTGATTAAACATGCCCAGCTCGTGTTCAGTTCATTTGTGGCCCATTAACTAAACGAGCCGAGTTCACGAGCCGAGCTCAACTGAGCTCGTTTAGAGCTCGTTTGTGAGCTCGGCTCGTTTGCAGCTCATTTACTCATATTAATAGTATCTTCCAAGAAAAAAACATAATTAACAATAATGCTTAAAACTCAGAGTTTTCAGATATGGAAAAATTAAAAAACATTAACATCTAGGGCATTGAATGGGTCTAAGTGCTGGGTTTTATATTTATCTCAGTACACTTTATATACTGTCATTTAATTGAATTAAGTGTTCTGAGAGTTATATAGAATCTACTATATATTACATATTACTTTTTTTTTCAAACTGTGTAACCCAGCCGAATCCGAGTCAATACCGAACGAGCCTGGCTGAGCTCGAGTCCGGCTCGTTTAATAAACGAGCCAGGCTTTCTGGCTCATGTCCGGCTCATTAATAAATGAACCGAATTTGAACGAGCTGATACCGAGCCGAACCTTAATCGAACCCGAGCTGGCTCGTTCAATTACCACCCCTACATGTAGATACTTAAACCTTGCTACAATTACATGTACACTTCATATGATGCTGCACTTGTTTTCGGAGGATTTTGGGAACCGCATGATATATTTTAAGCTGGATTCATTTAAAAGAGCGGCTTTCCCTTGATATGCTCATATTGTTTTTTTATGTTGCATATTCATATTGTCATACTTATGCTATCGGATTACATGTGATAGATTAATCGCTATTCGTGCATACTTGCGATTACAGTATGATGTTAATTACTATTCACGAGTTAGCAACTCACCCCCGTTGTGCCATAGTGTTTTGCAGGACTTACCCTCTGAGTAGTCACGGCAGGGCGTCTTATCATCTCTACTTTTGCGGATACCGCTACAGTTGGCTGTGAGGCCTTTGCTTTTAGGTAGGTTTGCGGTTATCTGATTGTACATTATATATCTTTTTGACTGGATCTAGTATTTTCCATCTACCACTTCTTGTATTTGACTTAGAGACGAGTTGTAAGGATTCGGGGTTGTATTATTATTTTGATGACTTTGGGTGCCGTGCTCGTGGAAGCCGGTTTTGTTGAAAAGTTTTACTTCTTATGCAGTTTTCTTTTATATTTCTTTGCTTCGGCGTCGTATATATGTTTGTGGTGGTTGTCTCCGCCGTTGGGCGTGATTTGCTCCCGTTTGGGATGCTTTATATATTATCTATGTTGTACCCATTTTCGGGGCTAGTTTTTACAAAGGAGGTGCTGCCGAAATTTTCAAGAAAGAAAACTAAAGTTAAAGATTTTTCTTAAGTTTTTCCGAATGTTATAAACATGTTTTTATCCGCTTATCCAGTTTTGGGTGGTTTAGATTTCTGGGTTTTGGCTTACTTAAGTTGCGTACGCCTGTAGACGTTACGTAGTTTAAGTGCCGGTTACGGGTCAAATTATGGGTCGTGACAAAGTTGGTATCAGAGCGCTAGGTTTTACTGTTCGGAGTGTAGGATGACCTTGGTATGATAGAGTAGGTAGCTTAAGCAGAGTGACGTAGCGTGTGTATGTTCCGCGGCATACTTACGACACGGTATTCCGCCTAAGTGACCTTAGGACTTATTGATTGAAATTTCCTCCGTGATGATATACATCCTTGTGATTCGATTCCTGTTTCCTTATCGAATCTTGTTTCAATTTCCATCCTATATGCCGCCGAAGACTACAAGGGCATAGAGAGCGGCCGCGAGGGCCAAGGTCAGAGTTGACTCGTCTGAGGCGAGGACTGACCAGGGCAGTACGTCTGTTGTACCGGAGCACATTGCCATGTTTGGGGCTGGTATGCAGGACCTGCGCCAGATGATGGGGACTTTAGTAGAGGCCATTCGAGCGCAGGGGCAGGCAGTTGTTCCACCCGTTGCAGGGACCACGATGGTACCTACAGTTCCGGCAGTCGCAGTTACAGCTCCGGAGGTTATTACCGTGTCACTGACAGAGTCCATGAGGCTGAGGCCTCCGGTGTTCACTGGCACAGATGCTACTGAGAATCCGCAGTCGTTTATCGACCGGATGGCCATGATTTGTCGTTTGCTCGGATGCTCCGACGAGAGATGGGTGGAGTTCACGAATTTCCGTCTGGAGGGTCTGGCCCGGAAGTGGTGTATGTCCTTAAAGAGGGGCAAACCCGCAGGTCTTGCTCCTATGACCTGGGCTGAGTTTGTGACGGCATTTCTCACCCGTTTTCTTCCACCGAGCGTCAGGGATGCGCGAGCGCGCAAATTTGAGTCGTTACGTCAGACTCCGGGGATGACGGTGTCTGAGTATGATGTACTGTTTACCGAGCTGTCTGTGTATGCTCCGTACTTGGTGGCGACTGAGGAGATGAGGGTGAAGAGATTTGTTCGAGGCCTGCTTACCCAGTTGTTCCTAGCCATCAGCATTCATCATTGCGACACGTATGCGGCAGCTGTGGATGCAGCCCTATTGGTGGAGGAGCATCTTTCAGAGTCATCGGTTGTTCCGGAACCGAAGAGGACTCGTACGGATGTACCAGCACGGAGACAGAGGTTTGCACGCCGAGGCAGAGTTCCTTCTGACTCGGGGGGTAGCAGAGACGTGGGACGGGGACAGTTATTCAGCTCTTACTCCCAGGAGAGTCGGCGACCGTCTTATGGGTGCTTTGGGTGTGGCAGTCTACATCATCTTGCTCGGGATTGTACCGTGGTGCGTCAGAGAGGGCCAGCAGTACCCCAAGTTACCTTACCACCTTCTCCGCCTCAGAGAGCGTTGCCTCTTAATCCTGTTGTTGCGCCACGTCAGACTCCTGTTCAGAGAGGTCGTGGTCGCAGTGGTTTTGTGCCGAGAGGACGAGATGGCGGAGGCAAAGGACAGCCAGTAGCCGGTAGAGGGCAGGCTTGGGTTTTTGCCTTGACTCACCAGGACGCTCAGGCGTCCAATGTTGTGGTTTCAGGTACCCTTTTTTGTATGTTCTTTTGATGCACATGTTCTTTTTTATCCGGGATCTACGCATTCGTATATTTCTACGCACTTCGTGCCGAGGTTAGGCCGAGAGTCGTATTTGCTAAATCAGCCGCTTGTCGTGACTACTCCTGTTGGAGAGTCGTTTGTTACGCGATACGTGTTCCGGTCTTGTGCTGTCCGTATAGAAGACAGAGATCTGTCCGTCGACTTGATCCTTCTTGAGATGTTGGATTTCGACGTTCTGCTGGGCATGGACTGGTTAGCTACTTGCTACGCATCCGTGGACTGCCCCGAGAAGACAGTTAGGTTTTGTTTTCCCGGCGAGTCAGTGTTTGTTGGGCAGGGGGACCCTGGTGCCGCCCCTCACAGTTGATTTCTGTCCTTTGCGCTAGTCGGCTTTTGAGTAGGGGATGTCGGGGATTCTTGGCTTTCATTCATGATAAGGAGCCACGGTGGAGTCATTGGATCAGGTTCCTACCGTGCGAGAGTTTCCTGACTTCTTTCCCGATGAGTTACCTGGGATGCCGCCAGAGCGCGATATTGAGTTCTGCATTGATCTGATTCCTGGCACGGAGTCTATTTCTATACCGCTTTATCAGATGGCTCCGGCAGAGCTTAGAGAGCTTAAAGATCAATTGCAAGGATTGCTTGATAGGGGACTTGTGCGTCCGAGTGTTTCGCCATGGGGAGCTCCTGTTCTGTTCGTCAAGATGAAGGACGGCAGTTTGAGGCTGTATGTGGATTATCGTCAATTGAACCGAGTTACGGTACGGAATATGTATCCTTTACTTCGTATTGACGATTTATTTGATCAGCTCCAGAGTGCGAAACATTTTTCTAAGATTGATTTGCGTTCGGGTTATCATCGGTTGTGGGTTCGGAATGATGACAATCCGAAGACTGCTTTTCATACACGCTATGGGCATTATGAGTTTTTGGTGATGTCGTTCGGACTCACCAATGCGCCAGCAGCGTTCATGGATCTGATGAACCAGATTTTCAGGCTGTTCCTCGACCAGTTTATTATTATGTTTATTGATGACATACTAGTCTAATCTAGGAGTCGTGAGGAGCATGAGCAGCACTTGAAGATTGCTTTGCAGATATTGAGAGAGCACCAGCTGTATGTTAAATTCTCAAAGTGCGCATTTTGGCTTGATAGTGTGGACTTCTTGGGTCATGTGGTGACTGGTGATGGTATTCTTGTGGACCCGAGGAAGATCGAGGCTGTGCAGCTTTGGCCCAGGCCTGTATCGGTGACTGAGGTCCGCAGCTTTTTGGGCTTAGCTGGTTATTATCGCCGTTTTGTGTAGGATTTTTTGAGTATCGCTGCACCGCTGACTGGACTGACTCGGAAGGGAGTTCCTTTTCTTTGGCCTGATGCGTGCTAGCAGAGTTTTCAGCAGTTGAAGACTCGGTTGACAACAGCACCAGTTCTATCTTTACCTTCTGGATCAGGCGGCTATATTGTTTACTGTGATGCTTCTCGAGTAGGGCTCGGTTGTGTATTGATGCAGCACGATAGAGTGATTGCTTACGCTTTTAAGCAGCTGAAGAAGCATGAGCAGAATTACCCCACTCACGATCTTGAGATGGCCGCGGTGGTCTTTGCGTTGAAGATTTGGAGACACTACTTGTACGAAGAGTCGTGTCAGATCTTCACGGATCACAAGAGCTCGAAGTACATCTTCCAGCAGTGGGATCTGAATCTGAGACAGCGCCGTTGGATGGAGCTAGTGAAGGATTATGATTGTGAGATCCTTTATCACCCAGGCAAGGCGAATGTGGTAGCTGATGCTTTGAGTCGTAGGCCCGGGGGTAGCTTGTTCTAGTTGAGCGCAGTTCAGCGACAGTCTTCTGCAGATTGGCAGCTCTTGTGTGATGGTAGAGTGCAGTTCGAGTTCACTTCCGCTGGGGGACAGTTTGCTCATGTCCGTGCCCGTCCACTGCTACTTGATCGTATCCGTGAGGCGCAACCCAGTGATGCCCGTTTGTCTGAGATTCTTGAGCTTGTTCGACAGGGTACAGTTTCGGAGTTCATGATTGATGACCAGGGTGTGCTACGATGCGGGACTCGCTTGTGTGTACCAGATACTGATGGTTTGAGACGCGAGATCCTAGAGCAAGCACATCAGTCGGCCTTTAGCGTTCATCCAGGTTCCACCAAGATGTACCGTGACTTGAGAGACTTTTACTGGTAGGAAGGGATGAAGCGCGATATTTCGGACTTCGTTTCGAGGTGCCTGACTTGTCAGCAAGTAAAGGCTGAGCATCAGAGACCGGTTGGAGAGTTGCAGCCTTTACCCGTTCCGGAGTGGAAATGGGAGCAGATTTCCATGGACTTCATTGTGGGTCTACCCAGGACGAGTAGAGGGTATGACTCCATTTGGGTGATTGTTGACCGGTTGACGAAAGCGGCTCACTTCCTTCCAGTGAAGACCACTTTCGGTTATGCTCAGTACGCTCAGTTGTACATAGATGAGATTGTGCGTTTGCACGGTGTTCCCACATGCATAGTATCCGACAGAGGCACCCAGTTTACTAGCCGTCTTTGGCAGAAGCTTCAGGAAGCTTTGGGTACCCGGTTGAGTTTTAGCACCGCTTTTCATCCACAGACCGATGGTCAGTCGGAGAGGACTATACAGACTCTGGAGGATATGCTCTGTGCATGTGTGCTTGATTTTGGTGGCAGTTGGGATCGTCACTTGCCGTTGATTGAGTTCTCCTACAACAATAGCTTTCAGGAGACTATTCAGATGGCATCTTTTGAGGCTTTATATGGTAGGAAGTGTCGATCGCCAGTTTGTAGGACCGAACTCAGCGAGAGTAGAGTTTTGGGACCCCAGCTAGTTCAGGAGACTACGAAGAAGATCCAGCTGATTCAGGACAGGATGAGATCAGCCCAGTGCAGGCAGAAGTTTTATGCCGACAGTCGTCGTCGCAGACTCGAGTTCGCAGTGGGGGATCATGTATTCCTGAGAATTTCTCCGATGAAAGGCGTTATACGATTTGGGAAGAGGGGGAAGCTCAGTCCCAGATTTGTAGGTCCTTTCGAGATCCTTGAGCGAGTGGGTTCTGTTGCTTATCGTTTGGCGCTCCCGCCTAGTTTTCCGGATGTTCACCCCGTTTTCCATGTGTCGATGCTTCGTAGATACCATCATGATCCTTCTCACATGATTCAGCACGAGACCATTCAGCTTGAACACGATCTTTCATTCACCTAGCAGTCGGTAGTTATTTTGGATCGGCAGGTGAAGAAACTTCGGTCAAAGGTCTTGCCATCTGTGAAAGTTCTTTGGCGTAGCCCTACTAGTGAGGAGATCACTTGGGAGGCCGAGAGCGAGATGCGGAAGAAATTCCCTCGTCTTTTTGAATGTACGCTTAGTATGAAATTTTAATTCGGGGACCGAATTTCTATAGGGGGGAGATTGTAACGTTTTAGAATTCGTTATGCGAATTTTTCCGTTTTAGGGTAAAATTGTCGGTATTTTCCGTTTTAACCCGACTGTGATCAAACGTCCATATAGACTTGCCAGCACCTAATTTAGCTAAAATAAAGCTAGTGCGCGAGCTTTGGGGGTATATGGGAAGTTTTGGTTCAGATAGAATTTTTCCCTATTTAAATATTATTTTATTGCGGTATTTACGTATTGGGTTTGGGTAATTACTCTTAAATTGTATCATTGCAAATAAATCAAGTTTGACTAAAACAAAACCCTTCACATAATATCTAGATCTTTTGTGCTCATAGGATTAAGTTTTTAAAGAAAAGAAAAGAATGAAGGCGGTGGCATACATGAATGTATGTGCATTTATGTGCATTTATTGCAATTTTAACTAGAACACTCCACACAATTCCTCATACTTCCTCACTTGGCCGACTTCTTCTTCTTCCTTTTTCTGCCCTTTTGTGTTTCTTTTATCATTTGCAACAATTCCAAGCTCAATAAATCTCCAAAATTCCATAATTAATCTCACAAAAACACTTCAAGTCTTGCTTTAGCTTCTTTGATCACTTGGAGCTAGGAAAGCTTGGATCTTGGGAGCAAGTGTTAATAGCTATAATCCCTAAACTGTTAAATAGGAGTTTTTATGATGTGTAGCTCATTGGTTGTGGTGTAGAACACTTTAAGTATCGATTAGTGCAATATCGTATTTTTAGTGTCTTTTTAGAGCCTCTGTGATCTGCTGTGACCTGGAAATTTTACTGAAAAATCAAACAATGTAGTAGTGTTGTACTAGTGAACCTAAGATTACACCTGAGACACGAGAACCACTCTACCGGATTTGGCCGGCGACTATTTGGAGAATTCCGGCGACACCGGTTTTGGAGGGGAGTTGGGTGTTGATTTTTTTATGGGTAGCTGTCTGCTGTGGTTTTGGGGTGTTTGGTACTGTTTAAATTTTTAGTATTTACAGTATAAAAAATCTGGGATCGTTTTCCTATAATCTAGTGTTTTGAGTCCGCGTGTTACGTTATCCGACACCGATCGTGATCTTGTGCAGCTGCTGCACTTGGGTTGGTTTCGTAGTGTCGTCACGCACGTTAGCCACTAGACGCACATTTGCGAGTTAGTTTGAAGTTGGTGTATAGTTTAAAACGCAGTTTTACGTGATATTGGTCGATTTCTGAGATTTTTGCACTGTCTATGTGTTTGTGAAATTATAGCATCGCTAGCGGGGATTTCGGACGCTGCGAACAAGGGGAAGTAGGTGGTCGGATTTTCTTAGCTAGAGACCATCGATGTGTAGATTTAACATCTACGGGGAAATCGCCCGTATGGCGTTATGCGTTGGGGCTGATATGATATGATAGCTGCATGTTATTGTATATTAGTTGATTTCATATGAACGTCATTGCATAGTATTATCTGTTGTACCTTGACTTGTACCTTTAGATATAACACATTACTGATGGTTCATGTTGCACGAGCACTAAATTATATGCTACACCCATACCGTCAGTAATTTCCATGACACGCACAAACCACCTACATACGTGATATTGCATTGGGCAGGGATAGTTGAGGTAGTGACCCTTATTCTATTTCACGTATACCTTACTATAGCTACTTGTATATCATGCATACATATTGACATGTACACCCACATACTCGATTACTGCTACATGTAAATCATGCACACATACTGACATGTACACCCACATATTTTGCTATAGTTGCATATACCCTAAGTGGTATTGTTTTGACATGTGCTATAGAGACGTTGACTATTGTGCTTATGAAATACACCATACATATTTGCTTACATGTAGATACTTAAACCTTGCTACAATTACATGTACACTTCATATGATGATGCACTTGTTTTCGGAGGATTTTGGGAACCGCATGATATATTTTAAGCTGGATTCATTTAAAAGAGCGGCTTTCCCTTGATATGCTCATATTGTTGTTTTATGTTGCATATTCATATTGTCATACTTATGCTATCGGATTACATGTGATAGATTAATCGCTATTCGTGCATACTTGCGATTACAGTATGATGTTAATTACTATTCACGAGTTGGAAACTCACCCACGTTGTGCCATAGTGTTTTGCAGGACTTACCCTCTGAGTAGTCGCGGCAGGGCGTCTTATCATCTCTACTTTTGCGGATACTACTACAGTTGGCTGTGAGGCCTTTGCTTTTAGGTGGGTTTGCGGTTATCTGTTTGTACATTGTATATCTTTTTGATTGGATCTAGTATTCTCCATGTACCACTTCTTGTATTTGACTTAGAGACGGGTTGTGAGGATTCGGGGTTGTATTATTATTTTGATGACTTTAGGTGCCGTGCTCGTGGAAGCCGGTTTTTATTGAAAATTTTTGCTTCTTATGCAGTTTTCTTTTATATTTCTTCGCTTCGGCGTTGTATATATGTTTGTGGTGGTTGTCTCCGCCGTTGGGCGTGATTTGCACCCGTTCGGGATGCTTTATATATTATCTATGTTGTACCCGTTTTCGGGGCTAGTTTTTACAAAGGAGGTGCTGCCGAAATTTTCAAGAAAGAAAACTAAAGTTAAAGATTTTTCTTAAGATTTTTCGAATGTTTTAAACTATGTTTTTCTTCGCTTATCCAGTTTTGGTTGGTTTAGATTTCTAGGTTTCGACTTACTTAAGTTGCGTATGCCTGTAGACGTTACGTAGTTTAAGTGCCGGTTACGGGCCAAATTATGGGTCGTGACAAAGTTGGTATCAGAGCGCTAGGTTTTACCGTTCGGAGTGTAGGATGACCTTGGTATGATGGAGTAGGTAGCTTAAGCAGAGTGACGTAGCGTGTGTATGTTCCGCGGCATACTTACGACACGGTACTCTGCCTAAGTGAGCTTTGGACTTATTGATTGAAATTTCCTCCGTGATGATATACATCCTTGTGATTCGATTCCTTTTTCCTTATCGAATCTTGTTTCAATTTCCATCCTATATGCCTCCGAAGACTACGAGGGCACAGAGAGCGGCCGCGAGGGCCGAGGTCGGAGTTGACTCGTCTGAGGCGAGGACTGACCAGGGCGGTACGCCTGTTGTACCAGAGCACATTGCCATATTTTGGGCTGGTATACAGGACCTGAGCCAGATGATGGGGACTTTAGTAGAGGCCATTCGATCGCAGGGGCAGGCAGTTGTTCCACCCGTTGCAGGGACCACGATGGTGCCTACAATTCCGGCAGTCGCAGTTACAGCTCCGGAGGTTATTACCGTGTCACTGACAGAGTTCATGAGGTTGAGGCCTCCGGTGTTCACTGGCACAGATGCTACTGAGGATCCGCAGTCGTTTATCGACTGGATGGCCAGGATTTGTCGTTCGCTCTGATGCTCCGATGAGAGATGGGTGGAGTTCGCGAGTTTCCGTCTGGAGGGTCTGGCCCAGAAGTGGTGTGAGTCCTTAGAGAGGGGCAGAGCCGCTGGTCTTGCTCCTATGACCTGGGCTGAGTTTGTGATGGCATTTCTCGCCCGTTTTCTTCCACCGAGCGTCAGGGATGCGCGAGCGCGCAAATTTGAGTCATTACGTCAGACTCCGGGGATGACGGTGTCTGATTATGATGTACTGTTTACCGAGCTGTCTGTGTATGCTCCGTACTTGGTGGCGACTGAGGAGATGAGGGTGAAGAGGTTTGTTCGAGGCCTGCTTACCCAGTTGTTCCTAGCCATCAGCATTCATCATTGCGACACGTATGCGGCAGCTGTGGATGCAACCCTATTAATAGAGGAGCGTCTTTCAGAGTCATCGGTTGTTCCGGAACCGAAGAGGACTCGTACGGATGTACCAGCACGGAGACAGAGGTTTGCACGCCGAGGCAGAGTTCCTTCTGACTCGAGGGGTAGCAGAGACGTGGGACGGAGACAGTTATTCAGCTCTTACTCCCAGGAGAGTCAGCGACCGTCTTATGGGTGCTTTGGGTGTGGCAGTCTACATCATCTTGTTCGGGATTGTACCGTGGTGCGTCAGAGAGGGCCAGCAGTACCCCAGGTTACCTTACCACCTTCTCCGCCTCAGAGAGCGTTTCCTCTTATTCTTATTGCTGCGCCGCGTCAGACTCCTGTTCAGAGAGGTCGTGGTCACGGTGGTTTTGTGCCGAGAGGACGAGGTGGCGGAGGCAGAGGACAGCCAGTAACCGGTAGAGGGCAGGCTTGGGTTTTTTCCTTGACTTACCAGGACGCTCAGGCGTCCAATGCTGTGGTTTCAGGTACCCATTTCTGTATGTTCTTTTGATGCACATGTTCTTTTTGATCCAGGATCTACGCATTCGTATGTTTCTACGCACTTCGTGCCAAGGTTAGGCCGAGAGTCGTATTTGCTAGATCAACCGCTTGTCGTGACTACTCCTGTTGGAGAGTCGTTTGTTGCGCGACACGTGTTCCGGTCGTGTGCTGTCCGTATAGAAGACAGAGATCTGTCCGTCAACTTGATCCTTCTTGAGATGTTGGACTTCGACGTTCTGCTGGGCATGGACTGGTTAGCTACTTGCTACGCGTTCATGGACTTCCGCGAGAAGACAATTAGGTTTTGTTTTTCCGGCGAGTCAGTGTTTGTTGTGCAGGGGGACCGTGGTGCCGCCCCTCATAGTTTGATTTCTGTCCTTTGCGCTAGTCGGCTTTTGAGGAGGGGATGTCGGGGATTCTTGGCTTTCATTCATGATACAGGAGCCACAGTGGAGTCGTTGGACCGGGCTCCTACCGTGCAAGAGTTTCCCGATGTCTTTCTCGATGAGTTACCTGGGATGCCGCTAGAGCGCGATATTGAGTTCTGCATTGATCTGATTCCTGGCACGGAGCCTATTTCTATACCGCCTTATCGGATGGCTCCGGCAGAGCTTAGAAAGCTTAAAGATCAATTGCAAGGATTGCTTGATAGGGGACTTATGCGTCCGAGTGTTTCGCCATGGGGAGCTCCTGTTCTGTTCGTCAAGATGAAGGACGGCAGTTTGAGGCTGTGTGTGGATTACCGTCAATTGAACCGAGTTACGGTACGGAATAGGTATCCTTTACCTCGCATTGACGATTTATTTGATCAGCTCCTGAGTGCAAAACATTTTTCTAAGATTGATTTGCGTTCGGGTTATCATCAGTTGCGGGTTCGGAATGATGACATTCCGAAGACTGCTTTTCGTACACGCTATGGGCATTATGAGTTTTTGGTGATGTCGTTCAGACTCACCAATGCGCCAGCAGCGTTCATGGATCTGATGAACCGGATTTTCAAGCCATTCCTCGACCAGTTTATTATTATGTTTATTGATGACATACTGGTCTACTCTAGGAGTCGTGAGGAGCATGAGCAGCACTTGAGAATTGCTTTGCAGATATTGAGAGACACCGGCTGTATGCTGAATTCTCAAAGTGCGCGTTTTGGCTTGATAGTGTGGACTTCCTGGGTCATGTGGTGACTGGTGATGGTATTCTTGTGGACCCGAGGAAGATCGAGCCTGTGCAGCTTTGGCCCAGACCTGTATCGGTGACTGAGGTCCGCAACTTTTTGAGCTTAGCCGGTTATTATCGCTGTTTTGTGCAGGATTTCTCGAGTATCGCTGCACCGCTAACTGGACTGGCCCGGAAGGGAGTTCTTTTTCTTTGGATTGATGCGTGCGAGCAGATTTTTCAGCAGTTGAAGACTCGGTTGACGACAGCACCAGTTCTATCTTTGCCTTCTGGATCGGACGGCTATGTTGTTTACTGTGATGCTTCTCGAGTGGGGCTCGGTTGTGTATTGATGCAGCACGATAGAGTGATTGCTTACGCTTCTAGGCAGCTGAAGAAGCACGAGCAGAATTACCCTACTCACGATCTTGAGATGGCCGCGGTGGTCTTTGCGTTGAAGATTTGGATACACTACTTGTATGGAGAATCGTGTCAGATTTTCACAGATCACAAGAGCTTGAAGTACATCTTCCAGCAGCGGGATCTGAATCTGAGACAGCACCGTTGGATGGAGCTAATGAAGGATTATGATTGTGAGATCCTTTATCACCCGGGCAAGGCGAATGTGGTAGCTGATGCTTTGAGTCGTAGGCCCGGGGGTAGCTTGTCCTAGTTGAGCGCAGTTCAGCGTCAGTCTTCTGCAAATTGGCAGATCTTGTGTGATGGTAGAGTGCAGTTCGAGCTCACTTCCGCTGGGGGACAGTTTGCTCATGCCCGCGTCCGTCCACTACTACTTGATCGTATCCGTGAGGCGCAATGCAGTGATGCCCGTTTGTCTGAGATTCTTAAGCTTGTTCGACAGGGTACAGTTTCGGAGTTCATGATTGATGACCAGGGTGTGCTACGATGCGGGACTCACTTGTGTGTACCAGATACTGATGGGTTGAGACGCGAGATCCTTGAGCAGGCATATCAGTCGGCCTTTAGCGTTCATCCAGGTTCCACCAAGATGTACCGTGACTTGAGAGACTTTTACTGGTGGGAAAGGATGAAGCGCGATATTTCGGACTTCGTTTCGAGGTGCCTGACTTGTCAGCAAGTCAAGGCTGAGCATCAGAGACCGGCTGGAGAGTTGCAACCTTTACCCGTTCCGGAGTGGAAATGGGAGCAGATTTCCATAGACTTCATTATGGGTCTATCCAGGACGAGTAGAGGGCATGACTCCATTTGGGTGATTGTTGACCGGTTGACGAAAGCGGCTCACTTTCTTCCAGTGAAGACCACTTTCGGTTGTACTCAGTACGCTCAGTTGTACATAAATGAGACTGTGCGTTTGCACGGTGTTCCCACATGCATAGTATCCGACAGAGGCACCCAGTTTACTAGCCATCTTTGGCAGAAGCTTCAGGAAGTTTTGGGTACCCGGTTGAGTTTTTGCACCGCTCTTTATCCACAGACCGATGGTCAGTCGAAGCGGACTATACAGACTCTGGAGGATATGCTCTGTGCATGTGTGCTTGATTTTGGTGGCAGTTGGGATCGTCACTTGCCGTTGATTGAGTTCTCCTACAACAATAGCTTTCAGAAGACTATTCAGATGGCACCTTTTGAGGCTTTATATGGTAGGAAGTGTCGATCGCCAGTCTGTTGGACTGAACTCAGCGAGAGTAGAGTTTTGGGACCCCAGCTAGTTCAGGAGACTACGGAGAAGATCCAGCTGATTCAGGACAGGATGAGATCAGCCCAGTGCAGGCAGAAGTCTTATGCCGACCGCCGTCGTCGCAAACTCGAGTTCGCAGTGGGGGATCATGTATTCCTGAAGATTTCTCTGATGAAAGGCGTTATGCGATTTGGGAAGAGAGGGAAGCTCAGTCCCAGATTTGTAGGTCCTTTCGAGATCCTTGAGCGAGTGGGTTCTGTTGCTTATCGTTTGGCGCTCCCGCCTAGTTTTCCGGATGTTCACCCCGTTTTCCAAGTGTCGATGCTTCGTAGATACCTTCATGATCCTTCTCACATGATTTAGCACGAGGCCGTTCAGCTTGAGCGCGATCTTTCATTCACCGAGCAGTCGGTAGTTATTTTGGATCGGCAGGTGAAGAAACTTCGGTCAAAAGTCTTGCCATCTGTTAAGGTTCTTTGGCGTAGCCCTACTAGTGAGGAGATCACTTGGGAGGCCGAGAGCGAGATGCGGAAGAAATTCTCTCGTCTTTTTGAAGGTACGCTTAGTTTGGAATTTTAATTCGGGGACCGAATTTCTATAGGGGGGAGATTGTAACGTTTTAGAATTCGTTATGCGAATTTTTCCGTTTTAGGGTAAAATTGTCGGTATTTTCCGTTTTAACTCGACTGTGATCAAACGTCCATATAGACTTTCCAGCACCTAGTTTAGCTAAAATAAAGCTAGTGCGCGAGCTTTGAGGGTATATGGGAAGTTTTGGTTTTGATAGAATTTTTCCCTATTTAAATATTATTTTAATGTGGTATTTACGTATTGGGTTTGGGTAATTACTCTTAAATTGTATCATTGCAAATAAATCAAGTTTGAGTAAAACAAAACTCTTTACATAATATCTAGATCTTTTATGCTAATAGGATTAAGTTTTTAAAGAAAAGAAAAGAATGAAGGAGGTGGCATACATGAATGTATGTGCATTTATGTGCATTTGTTGCAATTTTAGTTAGAACACTTCACACAATTCCTCATACTTCCTCACTTGGCCGAGTTCTACTTCCTTTTTCTGCCCTTTTGTGTTTCTTTTATCATTTGCAACAATTCCAAGTTTAATAAATCTCCAAAATTCCATAATTAATCTCACAAAAACACTTCAAGTCTTGTTTTAGCTTCTTTGATCACTTGGAGCTAGGAAAGCTTGGATCTTGGGAGAAAGTGTTGATAACTATAATTCCTAAACTGTTAAATAGGAGTTTTTATGATGTGTAGCACGTTGGTTATGGTGTAGAACACTTTAAGTATCGATTAGTGCAATATCGTATTTTTAGAGTCTTTTTAGAGCCTCTATGATCTGCTGTGACCTGGAAATTTTACTGAAAAATCAAACAATGTAGTAGTGTTGTACTAGTGAACCTAAGATTACACCTGAGACACGAAAACCACCCCACCGGATTTGGCCGGCGACTATTTGGAGAATTCCGGCGACACCGGTTTTGGAGGGGAGTCGGGTGTTGGTTTTTTTGTGGGTAGCTGTCTGCTGTGGTTTTGGGGTGTTTGGTACTGTTTAAATTTTTAGTATATACAGTATGCAAAATCTGGGATCGTTTTCCTATAATCTAGTGTTTTGAGTCCGCGTGTTATGTTATCCGACACGGATTGTGATCTTGTGCAGCTGCTGCACTTGGGTTGGTTTCGTAGTGTCGTCACGCACGTTAGCCACTAGACGCACACTTGCGAGTTAGTTTGAAGTTGGTGTATAGTTTAAAACGTAGTTTTACATGATATTGGTCGATTTCTGAGTACACTGTCTATGTGTTTGTGAAATTATAGTATCGCAAGCGGGGACTTCGGACGCTGCGAACAAGGGAAAGCAGGTGGTCGAATTTTCTTAGCTCGAGACCATCGGTGAGTAGATTTAACATCTACGGGGAAATCGCCCGTATGGCGTTATGCGTCGGGGCTGATATGATATGATAGCTGCATGTTATTGCATATTAGTTGATTTCATATGAACGTCATTGCATAGTATTATCTGTTGTACCTTGACTTGTACCTTTAGATATAACACATTACTGATGGTTCATGTTGCACGAGCACTAAATTGTATGCTACACCCACACCGTCAGTAATTTCCATGACACGCACAAACCACCTACATACGTGATATTGCATTAGGCAGGGATAGTTGAGATGGTGACCCTTATTCCATTTCACGTAGACCTTACTATAGTTACTTGTACATCATGCATACATATTGACATGTATACCCACATATTCGATTACAGCTACATGTTTATCATGCACACATACTGACATGTGCACCCACATATTTTGCTATAGTTGCATATACCCTAAGTTGTATTGTTTTGACATGTGATATAGAGACGTTGACTATTGTGCTTATGAAATACATCATAAATATTTGCTTACATGTAGATACTTAAACCTTGCTACAATTATATGTACACTTCATATGATGCTGCACTTATTTTCGGAGGATTTTGGGAACCGCATGATATATTTTAAGCTGGATTCATTTAAAAGTGCGGCTTTCCCTTGATATGCTCATATTGTTGTTTTATGTTGCATATTCTTATTGTCATACTTATGCTATCGGATTATATGTGATAGATTAATCGCTATTCGTGCATACTTGCGATTACAGTATGATGTTAATTACTATTCACGAGTTGGCAACTCACCCCCGTTGTGCCATAGTGTTTTGCAGGACTTACCCACTGAGTAGTCGCAGCAGGGCGTCTTATCATCTCTACTTTTGCGGATACCGCTACAGTTGGCTGTGAGGCCTTTACTTTTAGGTGGGTTTGCGGTTATCTATTTGTAAATTGTATATCTTTTTTATTGGATCTAGTATTCTCCATCTACCACTTCTTGTATTTGACTTAGAGACGAGTTGTGAGGATTCGAGGTTGTATTATTATTTTGATGACTTTAGGTGTCGTGCTCATGGAAGCCGGTTTTGTTGAAAAGTTTTACTTCTTATGCAGTTTTCTTTTATATTTCTTCGCTTCGGCATCGTATATATGTTTGTGGTGGTTGTCTCCGCCGTTGGGCGTGATTTGCTTCTGTTTGGGATGCCTTATATATTATCTATGTTGTACCCATTTTCGGGGCTAATTTTTACAAAGGAGGTGCTGCCTAAATTTTCAAGAAAGAAAACTAAAGTTAAAGATTTTTCTTAAGATTTTCTGAATATTTTAAACTATGTTTTTCTCCGCTTATCCAGTTTTGGGTGGTTTAGATTTCTGGGTTTCGGTTTACTTAAGTTGCGTACGCCTGTAGACGTTACGTAGTTGAAGTGCCGGTTATGGGCCAAATTATGGGTCGTGACATTTATTCTATTATTGGATCGTTGATCCAACCGAGTGTGTCTTTCTTTTTTAAAAAGATTTGAGAGATATTTTCTTCTAATTGAAATTAATTCTATATTTTGATAATTTATCATCTCCATTGGATCTTTGATCCAACGGCTCTGTTTAACATAGAGTATCTCAAATTCTCATGTAGAATTTAATTCTATTGATCTTGACTTGGGCGCGGGCGCTCACGTGTTCTGCATGTAGGCGCGTGCGCTCACGTGTTCTGCACGTGGACGCCACTTAAGAATTTAATTCTTATGATGGGTACTCCTGTGCTTTGCATATTGGTGCCCGCGTGATGAGCACGTGCGGCGCCATATAAGAATTTAATTCTTACTCAGAAAGCGTTTATGTGCTTTGCACATTGGCACCGGCCTGAGGAGCACGTGCGGTGGCACCACAAAATTGGTGCTGGCGCTGGCGCCCTCGTGAGAAACACGTGAGGTATTGCCCCATTAGCTTTCAACATAGCTTTGCTCTTTCTATATATATATTTTTTTATTTTTGGGGGAACAAAATCAAACTGGCGCAATGAGATGTACACACCCAAATCGACACGTAACACGAATCTCGAGGCAATGCCACAAGATCCGACCGCCTAAAAGCCTTATAGGGCCGGCGCCGACAGTCCAAGTTGCCCCAAATCTCCCCGTGCTTTGTACATTTGTCCCTTCGACTCCCCTTAACTTCCCTCCACTGTTTGATTTTCCTGCAATAAAAAAAAGACTCTTCAATTCACCATTTAACACCTTTTTAATGCATTTTGATCCAAAGTTTTAATTTCCAAACCCTAATTCTTCACTATAAATACCATCCCATCCCCTAGCTCTTCTCCATTCTGAAATTTTAGCAAAAATTCTCTCAAAACTCTCTAAACACCAAGTAGAGTTAAGCCCCCAAAGTGGAGTAGCAAGCCAAACTGACGACCGGAGCATCTCCGACGAAACCACAACCCCCGAGGGCTTCTTCGATCTCTTAGCAACCATCTAAAACCGTAAGTCCTTTCAGGCCTCTCTCTTTCTATCTCAAGACATTTTTTAAAACAAATCGACAAAAGCTGAGTTAGCTTCGATGTACTCTTCTTCTTAACATTTGTAAGTCATGTGATAAGCAAACGAGATCAAACTAACATACTATAATAATCTTAACTTTATTCACATCATTTATTTTTTATTTTTAACAAAATTTTCATATGAAACCAACATATAACGAACTTTTTCATTAAAATACCATGAACTTTAGTATAACCCTTCAAGATAATTAGTTTAAAAATCTTTAGAAAAACTTCACGGGGTAATGACCCACCCCACATGCACACTATGGTTCTATAGCACGGCATTCTAGATTTATAGTTAATTTAAAGAATAACTTTTTCATTAAAATACCACACTTTTACAAAAAAACGGGTTTCTTTAAATCGATATTTTGAAATTCTTGGCAATTATGCCTCTACAACCCTCGTCAGGAGACCCACTAATGGATGGTGCGGATTATCGCACATCCATGAGACAGTAGAGTGAGATGCAGAACTCCTCACGGAGTATTCGGTCTTGAAAAGAAATAAAAATACGGTTTTTAAGAAACGCGACTTTTCTAAACAAAACTATTTTTAAAAAAAATTATATAAAAATCATATATCCGTATTTTCAATAAAAACAAATTAAGAAACTATATTTTTAAAAAGAAAGATTAAAATTGTTAATAAAATACCACCAAGTTTCCAAAAGTAGTAGTTTTCATAAAAATACCACAAACTTTCAAAAAGCTAGGTTTTATCACCAAAACATCACAACAATTAAAATACATGTTCATGAAAATCCTAAATATTATAAATCACCTTTGAGGTTTATTTTTAGACAATATTAATATATATTTTTCATAAAACCCCCTCGAGATATGCAAACATTATTTTAATGACTCTAGATTAATATAGATTTAAGCGGGATCAATTCTCTTGAGCCTCAGGGAGCCGGAGATAGTGAGTGCTTGCCTATTCAGGTTAGACAACTTAATGGAGTTATCAAATGGCAATTGTCTTGGAAAAAGACAAAAATCATGCTGTCCATGTGCAACAGTTGCTGATTTCTCTCGAACATAAGATTTTTAACAATTTATATCAATTCACATGAAAAGACCTAAACTCGAATCCAGACTCAAATCTAAACTCGAGCTCAAACCCCAAACTCGAAACTCGAATCTAAAGTTGAACTTGAACTCGAATCAAAACTAGAATAGAACTCGAACTCAACCCACTCAAACCAACTTGACTCGAACCAAGATTGCAATTATCATGACTCGCATATTACTTGACTCACTCGACTACATTCAACACCTTTTGCAATCTATGGTTTCGATCAAGACATGTTAATCAATCAATTAAACCAATTAAGTATATTAACCAGTATTAATATATTATACTCGGGGTGCTTAGGATAGTTTTTTATGTGAATCCAACGGAGCTTCAGGAGTCTCGTGTTATTTTACTCGAATATCAGTCGGGTTGACTCATCCCACGGTCTAGAGCCCCGATACTAACACATGAAATGGGCCCGTGTTTCCTTGCTCCGGGGTTCCCACTCTTGAGCTCGTGAATAATTCTACGGCTGCGTTGACATTCACACTTGGAACTTAACGTTAACATAGTGATCATATAGAGACCTATAGTATATACTTACCTATGAACATATACTCTTACTCGTCGTATATATTCTACACTTGTCATTTTCTTTACTCTTACCCATTTTTGGGACTTACCGAGCGCTAGTTCCCTGACAAGCATTCCACCCACTTTTCTTCTCTAGGAATGTTCGTCAGATACGATCGAGATGGAGGAGCTTGAAGCCACAGAGGAGGACTACAACCAGATCGCTATTCAGGACTAGCTCAACTTCATTTTTTTCTTCAGTTTATGTATGCCACCTGTTTAGGCATTTTCCTTATTGTATTTACTTTCCAGCATAAACTCTTGTATTTGTAAATATTGGAAGTTGAATTTAAATAAAGATGTTTGTTGAAAAATTTTACAGTCTCAATTTATTCTTGTATTGTGTATTATTATTTCAATACGCTTAGTATATTTATTTAGGGAATGACCTTCTCTGGATAAATATGTCGCGGGCTTGCCACGTCACCGTTTCTGTCTCTTGGGAAGCGGGGCATGACAGATTCTTTGGCAATTGTGTCTCTATAACCAACGTTAGGGGACTTGCTAATAGATGGTGCGGATTATCGCACATCTTTAGGATAGTAGAGCGAGATGCAGAACTCCTTACGGAGTATTCGGTCTCGAAAGAAAATAAAAATACGATTTTTAAGAAATATGACTTTTCTAAACAAAAATAAAATCTGGAAAAATTTTATAAAACTATGAATCCGTATTTTCAATAAAAACATATTATGAAACCATATTTTTTTAAATAAAAGATTAGAATTTTAATAAAATACCAACAAGTTTCCAAAAAGTAGTAGTTTTCATAAAAGTATCATAAACTTTCAAAAAGCTACGTCTATCACTAAAATACCACAACAATTAAAATATTTGTTCATGAAAATCCTAAATATTATAAATCACCATCGGGATTTATAATATTTAAACCATATTAACATATTTTTCATAAAACCTCCTCGAGATATGCAAACAATATTTAAGGACTTTAGATTAATATAGGTTTAAGCGGGATCAATTCTTTTGAGTCCCGGGGAGCCGGAGAAAGTGAGTGCTTGCCTATTTAGGTTAGACAACTTAACGGAGTTATCAATGACAACTGTTTTGGGAAAAGACACAAATCCTGCCGTCCATATGCAGCAGTTGTCTGATTCCTTCCATCTAAACTTGAACTTGAACTCAAATCTAAACTCGAACATGAACTCGAACCCAATCTACTCGAACAAACTTGACTCGAACCAAGATTACAATTGTCTTGACTCGCATATTACTCGACTCACTCGACTTCATTCTACACCTTTTGCAATCTATGGTTTCGATCAAGACGTTTTATAATCAATCAATCAATTTAATTAAGTATATTATACAGTTATAGACTAGTTATACTCGAGATGCTTGGGATAGTTTCTTGTGTGAATCCAACGGAGCTTCAGGAGTCCCGTATTAAGCTCTTTTTTATTTTTACTCGAATATCAGTCGGGTTGACCCATTCACAGCCTAGAGCCCCGATACTAACATATGAAATGTGCCCGTGTTTCCTTGCTCCTGGGGCCCCACTCTTGAGGTCGTGAATATTTCTACGGCTGTATTGACATTCACACTTGGGACTTAACGTTAACATGGTGACCATATAGAGACCTATAGTACATATTTACCCATGAACATATGCTCTTACTCGTCATCTATATATTCTACACTTGTCATTTTCTTTACTCTTATTTTATTCTTGGGACTTACCGAGCGCTAGTTCGCTGACGTGCATTCCACCCACTTTTCTTCTCTTGGAATATTCGTCAGATACGGTCGAGATGAAAAAAGTGGAGGCCACAGAGGAGGACTACAACCGGATCGCTACTCAGAACCAGTTCACCTTTACCTTTCTTCTGTTTATATATGTCACATGTTTAGGCATTTTCTTTTATTGTATTTACTTTCCAGCTGAAACTCAAGTACTTTTAAATAGTAGAAGTTGAATGTAAATAAAGATATTTGTTGAAAATTTTACAGTCTCCATTTATTCTTACATTGTGTATTATTGTTTCGATATGCTTAGTATATTTATTTAGGGAATGGCCTTCTTTGGATAAATATGTCGCGGGTTTGCCACGTCACCGTTTCCTTCTACTGGGAAGCGGGACGTGACAATAACACGCTACTACGTTTATACAGTATAACTTGGTATTTTAAGTTTTGCTTATAATTCTTTTGTTTATTTATTTGGGTTGCGAGTGATTCGAATAGTAGTAGTGGTTTTCCAACCCGGCCTGAATGTTTAAAACCAAATATGGTGCAAGATTATATCCGATATTTACCAGTAAAGTGTAACTACGTGAATCTAATATAATACATATATTATATATATTTATATTTTTATATATCTATTTATTGTCACAAGATATGTATAAATAATATTTTGCTAACTGATTTTGTATGGCATATCACCTTATATCATATTTCGTTCTTATCTATTATATTAAAATCCTAAAATATAAGATAACCAAATATTTATTAAACCTTTATATATTTATTTAAATCTTATTAGGGAGTATATGTATTTAATATTAGATTATCGCATTATGGCCTAAATTTTTACGTATGTGTATTTTTCTTTAAAATATATTTTTTAGAAATATTCGGGTAAAAATTTGGTAACATTTGATATTATCTGTAAAACCCTAAAACTATATATATATATATATATATATATATATATATATATATATATATATATTAATATACTATATATATTACTTAAACAATTTTATATAATTATGATATACCTTTTCTCTCTCTATCCCCTCTCGTTCTCGCCTCGCCCCGAGCCTTAACTCATGCCTTCGATGTCCTCCTCCTTCCTCGCCGCCATCATCACCCCCTCACCTCCTCAACTCCTCTCCCTCGTCGTCACATTTTTCCTCAACCCGAGCCCCGACCTCCAACCAAGAACCCACTTCCCCCATCTCCTCGCCGCCTGATCCCGACCACCACCACCATCACCCTCATCACCTTCTCCTTCTCGTCATCGCTAAACCCAGAGCACCCCATCACCACCATCTCTTTCTCTTTCCTCTTCTTCTTTTCCTTTTCTCCAATCATCAAGCCTAACCCATCACCGCCCCATGTCACCTCGTCGTCGACCTCGTTACCGTATATCCCCGTCACCGACCCAACCTCCTCCTCCTCGCCTTCGCTGAGCCAGAGAACCCAACATCTTCATCTCTCTCTTTTCTTCTTCTCTTTTCTTTTCTTACCTTCGTCGGAGCTGTTCACCTCCACCGCCCACTTCCCGTCGCCGATGAGCACAACCCAGACCCATCTCCAGTCACCGCCTTGTTAAGAACCTAGACCTCATCACCTCTTTCTCTTTTTCTTCTTCACCGCGGTTTCAATCCTTGACTTCGCCTCGTCGTCGGCAAACTTCGACCCATTGACGTGTTTCGACCCAGACACCAGGACCAGAACACCAATGAGCATCCCAGAATAGTACATAGTCGTTTTAGCCAAGGTCGTGATTACGTTGTGTTTTTGAACGTCGCCGATGTGCGAATATCCGTATTTCGTCATGAGTTTATCAATCGAGGCAAATTTCTAAACTTGCAACATACTACTTTACTTATACCAATATTTATATAATTATTTATAGTATATGCATTTTAATATTTAGCAAGTATTATCATTATACAATATTATAGTATTAATCCGTATTTCGTATCAATAACAAGTGTATTTCGTTGCATGCTGTAATTCCACTGTAGTTCATGATCTTTTACCTAAACGACAGTAGATTTAGTAGTAAACGCAAAACGTTATTACAAGTAGATTTACACACACACACACACACACACACACACATACATAAATAAATTATATCTTACAATTTAAATAATATACATTAGTTATTTCAACAGTGTTTAAATGAACTGGTTACTGTTTTCCATCAAGTATTTATCGTGTTAACACACGGCCTGACATGTTCACGACACATTACTAGACCTGTTACTTGGATTATTACTAATGCCAACAATCCTGACTTGTTGACCTGGTGGACGTGACTTGTTGTCTAGTTAGACAAGGCCTATACCTGCTTGATCCTGTGTTGGTATTAGGTAGATATCATTAATACCTGACTTGAACATGAAACCTAGGGGAAAAGGGGAAATAAATAATGAAACCCGATTTGTAACTCAACAGTTCACTACTTTCCAGAGACTGATCAATCGATACGGGCTTCGGGCCCCGGAATGATGATGCTGACATCATTCGTCTGTACATGATATCATTTTTTTACCGCTTAGTGGCACGTCTCGGATTCAGTCCCAAGGGTCTAAACCGTAGTCCCGGGCGCGTATGGGATACTATTAAGTTACATCGAAGATTCCATTAATTGATTTCAAATACCGTTAGGATAGGTAATCTCGAAACACAAACTTTAGGATATTCGTGACATACCTATAGCCCACTGTTTTTACACCTGCGATTATTATTTATATTCATGTCTTCTTTATAGCATCCTATTCTGGTTATTACTATTGTTATTAATATTTATGTTGTACTGACGTCTGGGTTTTATATGGCCTAATTCCTTTGACACTACTACAATATGGGGTTACCCCTACAGACTCAGAAATCCGTAGGGGCAAATATTTATTGCCCCTACGGATTTATCCGTAGGGCCAAATCGTTGTCCCTACGGTGCCTTACGTGCTAATTTTTTGTTTGGCCCTAAGGAACCGCAAGCCGTGGACCTACGGTTATGTCCGCAGGGGCATCTAAATAGGTTATTAATAAAAAAAAGCACAGAAAAATTATATTCATCGTTCCCAAAATTTCTCTCTCACTCCCGCGCCTCTCGTCGCCTGTTCCTGCGCTTCGTCGCTACCGCGCTCGTGCCTCGTCGCCAGCTTCGTCGGTCTTCCCCACACCTTCGTCGACTTCCCGCGCCTCGTCGCCACCTTCGCCGATCGTCGTTGACCACCAATTTCTACCGTCTCCTCCACCGCGCGCACGATTTGTAAGTAAATCTCAAATAATTTTTAATTTTGACGTTGTAGTCTAGAGTTCAGGCCAGGTTCGGGTAGGGGTGAGAGCATCGGCGTCGGCGTCGGCATCGGGTTCGGTTAGGGTTAGGGTTAGGGTTAGCTTGTGGGGTTCGGTGGGGGTTGGGGTTGGAGTTGGGGCTGGGGCTGGGCTGGGGCTGAGGCTGGTGTAACACCCGAGCCCAATACTACTAATTTCTGTTATTGTTTGAGCATAATGTGGTACTCATTTCATTTAGCCTGCTTGATTGTTACTTACTGTAAAATTTTACCTGGCAAAGTCATTTCTGCATATAATAATTTTTGGCATTTAAAATAAAATTAAAAATATCCATCTTGGCCTACTCGACACCCCTTGCCTCGTGGTAGCGTCCGTGCATTGTGTTCTCGTCCCGTTCAGTGAAACGAGCGAGTTTGGACGGCTACGCGCGCGTACATGTGTCCGTTTTGGGAGTATTCTTTTTAATCATAAGACACTTAATTTTAAAATTTGGAACCCGCTTAAAATCCTATTATTTAAATTTCAAATTTTTGGACCCAATCCGGGCGCGATTTGGAAATGTTTTATTTGGCGCCAAAATCCCAAATTTTAATATTTTAAAACCTTCGAATATATTTCATTAACTATACAAACCTTACTGTTAATTTAAATCTTTAAAATCTTTTATATTTTTCTTAACTAAAATTTTTTCCCCATGCAGCCAATCTCTTCTCTTTTAAAGCATGGGCCCCACACCTTTTCCTCACTTCTCTCTCTCTCTCTCCGTCTCTATCTCTCTATCTCTCTCTGTCTCTATCTCTCTATCTTTCTCTCTCTCTCCTCCTCAAATCTCTTTCTCTCTCTCTCCTATTTTTTTAAACACCAATGTTCCCTCCTCTCTTTTCTCTCACGAGAGAACATAGAAAACCCAACGAGCCCTCGCGCAAACCCTAGCCACCTTCACCCATCACCACCGCAGCCCTACGCCGGCACCACCGTCGCCTGCGCCCTCACCTCCTCACCTCACCAAGCCCCTCGTCCTCCTTCCCATGCGCCTGCACCCTCACCGCGACCTTGCCCTCACTGCTGCAGCCACCTGCTCACCACCCGTGACCACCTGCGCCGCCCCTGGTCGTCGCCGACGATCACCGGACCACCTGTGATCGCCTCTGTAAGTCTTCCTCTTCTCTCCTCTTCTCCTTCTTCCCTTCTTCTCCCTTTTCTGTTCTGTCCCGATTCTTGATTGGCCGTAGTTCTTTATAGGCCAAGCACCGGAGCTCCGTCGACGTGGTCGGCAATCACCATCCCTCCACAGATCCTCGTGGGCCTTCTCGTCTCTGTCCTTCTTCTCTTCCCTCTTCTTGATTCTCCGTTTGGCCGTTCTTGAATTCTTGAAATTGTAGTTTTGCTATTCGCCGGAATCCGGCCGCGCCGGCGACGTGTCCCGACGATCCAGCAAGTTACTCTGACCCGTGTGGTTCCATTGTTCGTTGTTTGGGTTCAATCCGTGAACCGTGCGCACGTCGCGAGTTTTCCCCGCCGACGTTACGTCCCCTTTTTCCCAGTTCGCGACCCGTCGAGGCAAGTACCCCTTGCTACATGCTATACAATATTTATATATATGTATTGACACCCTAAACCTGTAAAATTTAACTTGGTACAATCGTTTCCCATTTTCGGTTACAATACTGCATTATATCATTTTACTGTTAAACATGGAACTTACCGTTTGCAAATTGAACCTAATAATCATATCTACCTGTTCCATCACATTCTACTGTTAAAATAGCTGGTGGCATTTATCCCTGTAGTTCTGTTACATTCGGACACTCGTATGCATTTAACCTGAAGTAACTGTATTGAACCGTTACATAAATTATTGCACCGCTAAGGGTGCTTAAACCTGTTAACATGACTAAACGGCTATATTGTCTTACTGCACTCTTGTAATTTGAATGAAACTGCTTATTATTTAATTCATTGCTTATCTCATGTTGTTAATACCCATGTTTGACTATATATCTGATTGTGAGCACACCCACGATATTGTTTACATCTTGACCTGACATTGCTACACACATATATATATATTGATATACCTGACATGGCACCGTATACTGTTAACTTGACCTGATGTACCATGACCTGACCCGTTACCTGATCTTGTGTCTAATGCCAACAAACCTGACATGTAGTCCTCATGGACCGTTCCTGTTGTCTATCCAGACAAACCTGCTTTTACCTGATCCTGTGTTGGCATTAGTTCTTGATTACTGAATACCTGACTCGACATACATAACTTGGGGGTATGGGGAAATCAAAGGTGAAACCTGATTTGTAACTCAACAGTTCGATACCTGTTCTGATCAGTCTTGCGGGCTAGGCCAGCCCCGGAGTGATGATGCTGACATCACTCGCCCATCCTGCTACCTGTTACTGCCTAGCGGCACGTCTCGGATTCAGCCCCGAGAGTCTTGACCGTGGTCCCGGGCATGCACGGGATACTATTGAGTTACATCGATGATTCATCAATTTGGTTTCAAAGACTTTAGAATAGAAAACCTGATAGAACAGTTTAGTTACCCACTGCACACTACCCTGCACTGCTTGATTCACATTATTGCTACTCTCGTTTTATTCATGTTTATTTTGCTTTGCCTGTTACACTGTTCATATTATATTACTTGTTGACATGACGCGCTGACGTCTGGGTTTTGCATGGCCCAGATTCCGTACCGCTGTTGCAGTCCGAGCAGGAGTACTTCAGCCAGCAGGCTGAGCTGTGAGTTCAGTAGTAGTTAGTTTTATTTCCTGCATTTATTTCCTGATGTGAGCCCGCATTATGGGACATACATTTCAGCTATTTGTATTGGATCATTTGCTTCCGTATTTATTTATTATTGACTCCTGTTATTCTGGATTATGGACATGTTTTAGATAGTTTTATCTTGTTCTTGATATCTCTACAGCCGTAATGTGACCGTGGATGGATACTTCCTACCCATAGGTAGCATGGTTGGCTATGTCACGTGCCCATTTTAGCGTACTCTGGGAAACGGGGCGTGACAGCTGGGCTTGGGCTGGGGATAGGGCTCGGTTGGGCTGGGGCTGGGGCTGGGCTGGGGCTGGGGCTAGGGTTCGGTTGGGCTGTAAGATGTGAAATGTAGAGTGCCCTATTTATCCCTTGCGGTAGGTGTAAGCTTGTAGTGTAAATATGCTTTTCTTGTTGATTTAGTTCCATCCCGGCAAAACTTTAGGCTAATTCGAGGTCGAGTTTGTACTGGTGCATTTATTCTGTTACCTTCACTTTTGTGGACGTAACATTCGATGATAAGGTGATAGTTGTTCCAGATTTGGCGTCTGCAGGGACTTTATGTTTAATAATGTATCAGTAGAACTGTAAGCAAGCTGTTTGGCATATTTAGAGGGTATTTAAGCTTAAGAAATTTTTTTTCTGTTATTTTTCTTGTGACATGTATGCTATCGAATGTCTAGGCGAGCAACCCATGTAGGACAATATAATTTGATCTGATTTTGCTTCAAGCTCTTCTTTCTCCTTTAAATTATAATCCATTTTGTTTTGTACTTAGTAATGGCAGAATCTGCTTGTAGTTTATGGAAAACTATGAATCTTTTCGCCCGTTTCTTTCAGCCAGCATATGAAATAGTTGGTGGTTTGTGTTCATGGCCTGAATTCCTCTACATATATTATCTTGTATATAATCTTATTGGTGGATTCATTTATATTCAATCAACAAATATAGCATCTTTCAAGCATATTATCTTGTTCATCATTCTAATCTTATATTTTATCTGTCTCTGTCCTATTGATCTTATTGACGGGAAGCTGTATGTTCATCTCCACTCCCAGATCCTTGATAATTGATTCTTTTGAAGCATCATAAGTATGTTTTGCGTTAATGTATCTGCAATGTTGTAAATATGTGATTAGCTTTATGGCTTGACTTTAATAGATCTATATTCCTCTGTTTTTCCCTTACTTTAGAGTTGAACATGATCTTTTAATAGCAAATATACTACCCTTTAGAATTCAGATATGGACTGATAAGAAGAGATGATTGTTATCATGTTAACGGCCACTTATAAAATTTCTTAAATCTTGATCTCAATGGTTTAAAATCATGTTACACATACAACACGAATGCACAATAAACGCATAATTAGAGAGTGATTCAAGATGTTCAAGTTAAAACCAATATATGATACTCGATGATAATATGAAACCTTCATATTCTCATCGATACTCATATATGAAACTAAAAGCGCCACTTAGTCCCTGTCTATCGGTTAACATACGTGCGATGTTCGTCGTGACATAGAACTAGTTGTTAAATATCGGGCGGTATAGCTCGATACTAACAACCGTCATATAGTCTACGCGACGAGAAAATTCAATCGTATGGTAACCCATAGATTTGTCCCGTGTGGACAAGTTAAGAATGTATAAAGCAAATGCTTTCATTCACTTGTGTTTTCATCCGTTTCGAGATATTTTGTCAGTACCTTTCCGCTGGTTCTCCGTGTACAAAGATAGATTAGATGTTCATTTCAACGTTGTTTCACAGCTTTGAAATGATTATATATTCTATTACAGTGTACTCGGAGAACAGCGGGAAGGTGCTGCCGAAATTTACTCGAAACGGTTGAAAGCACAAGTGATGGGTGTTCGCTCTATACATTCTTAATGGGATAGAAGCCTACCCCCGACAGCCGGAACACACACATACAACAAGAATGCACAACAAACGCATAATTAGAGAGTGATTCGAGATGTTCAAGTTAAAACCAATATATGATACTCGATGATAATATGAAACCTTCATATTCTCATCGATACTCATATATGAAACTAAAAGCGCCACTTAGTCCCCGTCTATCGGTTAACATACGTGCGATGTTCATCGTGACATTGAACTATACGAAGGTTGTTAAATATCGGACGGTGGAGCTCGATACTAACAACCGTCGTATAGTCTACGCGACGAGAAAATTCAATCGTATGGTTACCGATAGATTTGTCCCGTGTGGACAAGTTAAGAATGTATAAAGCAAACACCTTCATTCACTTGTGTTTTCATCCGTTTCGAGATATTTCGTCGGTACCTTTCTGCTGGTTCTCCGTGTACAAAGATAGATTAGATGTTCATTTCAACGTTGTTTCACAGCTTTGAAATGATTATCTATTCTATTACATTGTACTCGGAGAACAGAGGGGAGGTGCTGCCGAAATTTACTCGAAACGGTTGAAAGCACTAGTGATGGGTGTTCGCTCTATATATTCTTAATGGGATAGAAGCCTACCCCCGACAGCCGGAACACACACATACAATAAGAATACACAACAAACGTATAATTAGAGAGTGATTCGAGATGTTCAAGTTAAAACCAATATATGATACTCGATGATATATGAAACCTTCATATTCTCATCGATACTCATATATGAAACTAAAAGAGCCACTTAGTCCCCGTTTATCGGTTAACATACGTCTGATGTTCATCGTGACATAGAACTATACGAAGGTTGTTAAATATCGGACGGTATAGCTCGATACTAACAACCGTCGTATACTCTACGCGATGAGAAAATTCAATCGTATGGTAACCCATAGATTTGTCCCGTGTGGACAAGTTAAGAATGTATAAAGCAAACGCCTTCATTCACTTGTGTTTTCATCTGTTTCGAGATATTTCGTCGGTACCTTTCCGCTGGTTCTCCGTGTACAAAGATAGATTAGATGTTCATTTCAACGTTATTTCACAGCTTTGAAATGATTATCTATTCTATTATAGTGTACTCGGAGAACAGCGGGGAGGTGCTGCCGAAATTTACTCGAAACGGTTGAAAGCACAAGTGATGGGTGTTCGCTCTGTACATTCTTAATAGGATAGAAGCCTACCCCGACAGCCGGAACACACACATACAACAAGAATACACAACAAACGCATAATTAGAGAGTGATTCGAGATGTTCAAGTTAAAACCAATATATGATACTCGATGATAATATGAAACCTTTATATTCTCATCGATACTCATATATGAAACTAAAAGCGCCACTTAGTCCCCGTCTATCGGTTAACATACGTGCGATAATTTATTCTTTTCAACGACAAACGCACACACAAAGCATATACACGAATTTTCTCCTTTGTCAGTAACTATCCCGTTCTTATATTTCTCAATATAGTCACCATAACCTACAATTTATATGTTATACAGTCTAACATGGCCCATGAGTACGTCAGAATTAAGGACTGGATGTATGTGGATTGGCAACAACGTATGCAACCTAAGTTTGTCGCAGGAGTTACTGCTTTCATTGAATTTGCACGCGCACATAATAAGATCATAATAGAGAAGATTCTCTGTCCGTGCGATAGATGTGGCAATAAGTACTGGCAGAAGGTAGAATTGGAAAAGCTTCATATTGTAAAACATGGGTTTACTAGACTTTATACAACTTGGAAATATCACGGGGAAGGAGAAGAATGCAGTACTGCGGCAGAAGAAGAAGGAGAACACGATAATGCGGCAGGAGAAGAAGAAGAATTCGGTAATGCGGCAGAAGGAGAAGACGGTAATTTATTTCCATCACAAGAAATGGAGGATATGGTAGAGGCTGCCCTGGGTGAATCTATTCGTACCGAAGATGACATTCCTTCCGGTCAAGGACCGCGTGCGGATAAATATGAAAATTTCATGAATGATGCAAGAAAACCAATTTATGAGAATGCGAAGTATTCCACGCTCTCATGGTTCGTCCAACTTTTCCAGATTAAGTGCCTAAATGGATGGAGCAACAAGTCATTCACAATGCTTCTTTCGTTCTTGAAAGATTCTATGCCCCAGGGAAATAACGTGCCCGACAGCTAGTACGGAGCCCAGAAGATGATGTCTGATTTGAGTCTAAAGTGCGAGAAGATTCAAGCATGTCCTAAAAATTGCGTGTTGTGCCGGAAAGAGAATTCAGATTTGAAAGGGTGTCCAACATGCGGAGAGGCCAGGTATAAGCCGAAAGATTCTGATAAGAAGCCTAATATACCTGTCAAGATAGCACGATAGTTTCCCATAACACAGAGGCTACAGAGGCTATTCAGGTGCAAGAAAACAGCCGAGGCAATGATTTGGTATCACCGTGCTCCTCCAAGTGAAGATGGAAAAATGAGCCATCCAAGAGATTCACCGGCATGGAAGGATTTCGATAGGAGGCACGCAATATTCAGTAGCGATCCTCGCAATGTTCGGCTCGGACTGGCTACTGATGGTTTCTGCCCATTCAACTATATGGCTGGAAGTCACAGCACATGGCCCGTTGTAATGATAATTTATAATCTGTCGCCTTGGTTGGCTATGGACCAATCATACTTTATGATGCCTCTTCTTATCGACAGACTAAACTCACCGGGAAACAATATCGACGTCTATCTCCGACCTCTGATCGAGGAGTTGAAATTGTAAGTCCATGTTGCTCACCCCGGTTCTTACGGGGAGGCGGAAACGGCGAAAAACGATTTTTGGCGCAAAGGCAACATGGACTAAAACACGGATCTTTGCTAAACTACAAACTAGCAAACTACAAGAGGTGTTATCTACTATGCCATAGAGATTATACCTCATGATACCGGTCCTTCGGGTCTTCTCTCCGCTGTCCCGCTCGTCCATCCAAGCTTCGAGGATCGATACGGATCTTGGTCACCTCCGTGGCCTCCTTGAGTCGAAGACGATCCACCCGAGAGTTGTACACCGAGCTCCACCTCAAGCTGAGGCAACTAGGGCAACAAGATCGCTAGTCTTGATGTCCTAGGTTGTGTAGAAGAGGTTGATGGAAATGTTTGTCTATGTGGATTCTTTTTTTCTCAACACATGAGATCAAAGGAATTTTTCAAGAGGAGGAAGATGAAGGAAAACTAGCAACCATGGAGCTCATTTTCTTTCTTCTCACAAGCAAGAGAGAGAATGAGAATGAGAAAATGAATTATCAACTAAAGAAAAAAGGCACCATGGTTCAATAATACTAAAACATCATCATTACTAATCCTATCATGATAAAGTTGATGGCTACATTGACATGACCATTTTCATAATCCAAAAAGAAAAAGAAAACCAAAGAAGAGTGTAGACCTCTCATGAAGGTCAAGGTCAACTTTGGTCAACGGGTCAACAAAGTCAAGAGTGGTCAAGGTGGTCAAATGGTCAAAGCAATTAGCCATCACAAAATTATCACTGAAAAGATTAGTAAGTAATGTCCGCGGCTCATAATGGTTTTGACCGAACGAATTGCCAAAACCCTAATGAGTCCACCTCAAAATGGTTTTGACCGAATCAACTGTCAAAACCCTAATGAGCCTGCCACATAACGGTTTTGGCCGAATCGACTGCCAAAACCCTAATGAGGCACCTCCTCCTTCTTCGCTCCGCAAAACTGTGCATACACACCCGCATCCGCATTCCGTAGAATGCGAATGCACAGAAGACAAGACAAATCCATCCGTGCAATACTAGAATCCGGCTTAAACCAAAGCCCACTAGTATTGCCTGCCGGAACAGCATACGCACACAACTGCACGTAAGTGATCGTAGCCCTGCCGTAAAACCATACGGCCTCTACACGTTTCGCTCAGTGCAGGGAAACTCTCTGTGTGGGACTCTAAAGACTCGACACTACGCTGGCAGTGGGTTTAACCACAGACTGCAAGCGGCACTAGCTGTACGTAACGGTCCCAGGTAGATGTCGATAAGAAGGCCGATGAGATAAAACCCATCCGAACTCCTACTGGGCCTGTATGTGACAATCTCCGTACAGTCTGGTCCGTTCGTCTGAAAACATCGCATGGCGGGCCTAGGGGGTGGTAAACGTCAGTCCCCTAATAGCGGTACAAGTCGTGTCGGAGTGTAGCCCAGAACACCCTGAGATAACACTGGAAACCCACCAGTATATCTCGCTTGCCCTGGCCAGGGACTACTCGTGTAATGGCTCTCCTAGACACAGCGCGATGTCAACCCCCAATACCGGGAGAGACGAATCCTGTCTAACCGTCACTACCTCCAAGTGCTTCGGGACTGCACCCAACTACTACCTGTTTGCACGACTCCTTTGAGCCGTGGTAGGGTAGTAATCTAAGTACAGTGGGAAAACACTCGAGGCGAAGTGACAGTGTCAAGTCAGCGGACTAAGCTGTACTCATGTCACCAGGGAACTGATAACTGACGATAGGTATAATACCAACCAACAGTTCCCAACAAGTCCTGTCCAGTGTACTCGTAACCTAACGAGCACCCGCATACTATCTCCAGTACGACGTACTGATGGCTGTGGGACAGACCATCTCCCCTGCTGGGATGAGAAGCGCATACGCTAGTCTACTCCGGAGTATCGATGCCCTGTCTCGATAGTCCTACGACTAGGGACCTGTATAAGGATGTGCTTATAGATTACCCAGCCCCCATAAGTGTGACTGCCATCACAACGCTGGTAATCAAGCAAAGATCCTAAGGGCTCCACTAATATGTATATAAGCGACATGCTAAAAGAAACACATGCACATATTGAAGTAGAGACAAACCAAGTAACATACTACCATTTTGAGCAAGATTGTCTATACAACCGTGAATATCCCAAGCTTCCATTAAGTAATATACAAGCTAGTATGATACAGTAATGGCCTCTAGGGCATATACACTAACAATCTCCCACTTGCACTAAAGCCATGTACTAGCGTATCGAAGACCTATCATCTCGATCAGCCGCTCGAACTGAGTCTGGGGTAGGGCCTTCGTGAGTGGATCTGCAGTGTTATTCTCCGAATTTACTCTCTTCACCTCGATCTCCCAGCGATCTACGATCTCCCTGATCAGGTGGTACCGCCTCAAAATGTGCCTGGACTTCTGATGGGACCTGGGTTCCTTCGCTAAAGCTATAGCGCCGTTGTTGTCGCAATACAGCGGTATTGGATCAACAATGGTAGGAACCACCTGAAGCTCCGTGAGGAACTTCTTCATCCAGACAGCTTCCTTTGCGGCATCGCAAGCAGCTATGTACTCCGCTTCCATAGTTGAGTCAGCAACGGTTTCCTGCTTGGAACTCTTCCAGCAAACCGCCCCTCCATTGAGGGTAAATACATAACCCGACATGGACTTGGAGTCATCCTTGTCACTCTGGAAGCTGGAGTCAGCAAAGGCCTCGATCTGGAGGTCTTTTTTGCCATACACCAAGAACATCTCCTTAGTCCTTCTCAGGTACTTGCGAATGTTCTTTACCGCTATCCAGTGTTTCTCCCCTGGGTCCGACTGATACCGGCTTACAACGTTCAATGCGTATGCTACATCTGGTCTGGTACATAACATCGCATACATTATAGAGCATACCGCAGAAGCGTAGGGTATAATAGACATGCGATCCCTTTCCAAATCAGTCTTAGGAGACATCTCTTTGGAGAGGGTGATCCCGTGATAAGCCGGTAAATTACTGCGCTTGGAATCTTCCATACTGAATCTTTTCAGTATGGTGTCGATGTACCTGGACTGTGAAAGTCCCAACATCCTCTTAGATCTATCACGATAGATCTGGATCCCCAGAATGTAGTTGGCATCGTCCAGGTCCTTCATGGAGAACCTCTGCGACAAGAATCCTTTGACTGACTGTAGCATAGGAATATCATTTCCTATTAGGAGAATGTCATCCATGTACAAGACGAGAAATACTACAGTTCTCCCTACAATCTTACTGTAAATGCATGGTTCATCTGGGTTTTTGATAAAGTCGAATTCCTTGACATTATCATCAAAGCAGATGTTCCAACTCCGCGATACCTGCTTTAGTCCATAGATGGACTTGAGCAACTTGTACATTTTACCGCTGCTCCCACTCTGAATGAATCCCTCCGGATGATCCATATAGACGCACTCTTCTAAACTTCCATTCAGGAAAGCCGTCTTTACATCCATCTGCCAGATTTCATAATCGTGGAAGGCAGCAATGGCAAGAAGGATCCGAATGGATTTGAGCATAGCTACTGGAGAAAAGGTCTCGTCATAGTCCAAACCAGGTCTTTGACGAAAACCCTTCGCTACAAGTCTAGCTTTATAGGTTTCAACCTGCCCATCTACACCAATCTTCTTTCTGAAGATCCATTTGCAGCCTATGGGTTTTACCCCTTCTGGAGCAAAGTCCAAAGTCCAAACTTTGTTGGTGTACATGGACTCCATCTCGGTACGCATTGCATCCAGCCATTTTACCGAGTCACCGCTCTGAATGGCTTGCTGGAAGCTAGTAGGCTCACCATAATCCATAGTGCAATCCTCTCTATCCCCGTCTATGAGAAAACCGTAGTATCTCTCGGGCGGATGAGACTGCCTACTACTCCTGCGGAGTGGCGCTGGGATGTCCGGTTCTCCTCAACCTTCTGGTTCCACTAAGGTTTCAGTAATAGCTCATGGTTCTGGAATTTCTTCCAGTTCTATTGCGCTCCCACTTATCTGATTTTCCAAAAACTCAGTTTCCAAGAAGCGGGCATGACGAGAAACAAAAACCTTTTGTTCCTCTGCGTAATAGAAAAGATACCCTTTGGAGTTCCTTGGGTATCCCACAAACTTACACTGTACTGAACGTGCCTCGAGCTTGTCCGCATGCTGCTTTTTAACAAAAGCTGGACACCCCCATGTCTTAAAGTGTTTAAGACAGGGTTTCTTCCCACTCCACATCTGATATGGCGTGGTAGGCACTGACTTAGTAGGAACTTGGTTCAAAAGATATGCAGCTGTTTCTAGTGCATAACTCCAGAAGGATCACGGCAACTCGGCCTTACTCATCATGGAACGAACCATATCCAATAGGGTTCGATTCCGCCTTTCCGATACACCGTTGTGTTGTGGTGTGTATGGAGGAGTAAGCTGAGAGAGAATTCCATTCTCTTTTAAGAAGCCCAGAAACTCGGCACTCAAGTATTCACCACCTCGATCAGATCTCGGTGTCTTGATACTTTTGCCTGTTTGTTTTTCAACTTCATTCTTGTATTCCCGAAATTTCTCAAAGGCTTCGGATTTGTGCTTCATTAAGAAGACATGTCCATACCTAGAGAAATCATCTGTGAAAGTAATGAAGTATGAATAACCACTTCGCACATGTGTAGACATTGGACCACACACGTCACTGTGTATGAATCCCAAGAGCTCGCTTGCTCTTTCTCCGTGTCCAGTGAACGGAGTCTTTGTCATCTTTCCCATGAGACAAGATTCACAAGTGGCATAAGACTGGTACTCGAACGGATCCAAGTATCCTTCTTTATGTAACTTTGTCAACCGTGTCTCATTAATGTGACCCAGTCTACAATGCCATAAGAAAGCCTGATTTAATTCCGAAGACTTTCTGTTAAGTGTGTTCTGGACACTGAAAACCTGAGCTTGATTCAGTACGTATGTACCTTTTTCAATGTACCTGACCCAATCAGAACTTGATTTAGGTGGATGTTTACTACATCGCTTACAAAAGTAAAATAATATCCTTCCTTAGAAAGTAAGGATACAGATATGATATTACAAGTCGCACCTGGTACATAAAAACAGTCACGCAGAATAAATATCTGCCCAGTTGTCAGTCCAAAATGATATTCCCCTACGGATTCAGCGTACATGCTCATTCCGTTAGCAACCCTGAAAGTCATATCACCTATCTTGATAACCCTACGGTTTCTCAGAGCCTGTAACGAATTACAGATATGAGATCCTGATCTGGTATCCAATACCCAGGAAGTAGGGTTAACTGACACTCAGTTCTCTATTACAAATACACTCGAATCCGAAGCCACAATATGCTTCGAATTCTGGCTACTGGCTTTGCTAGCCCTGCAATCCTTCTGCCAATGTTCATTCCCGTAACAATAGGAACGTCCCTCTTTTACTACATCCAGTCCCAAAACTTCTGCCCTTCCCTTTCCTTCTACTTCCCTAGTTTCTTTCAGGGTAGAAGGTAGAGACTGTAGAATTAAGTCAGCACTTGACCCGTTCTTCAACTTGGTCTTCAGGTCCATGAGCTCAAAATAGCTGGTCTCTGTAAGGACGTTGTCCCTTACAGATGACCCGATAGCCAATCTCGCTGGAAGCAATTCGTTCGAGGTCTCATATCTTGCGATACGAGATTGCTTTCCATATAAATCTTTGTTATGGAGGAAGATAGAAACTAAGTCCATCTTCTCGTGTTGCCTCTGGTATACACCATCAACTGAGGCTAACACGAGGCACTTGGCTTTCGCACAGTCTTTTTCCGATGTCTTGTGGATATCAATATCCAAGACAGGGGAAACTGGTCCTGAGACGGCAGGGGCTGGATTAGTTAGGAGGTGTTCCAGCTTGTCATGGGCAATGGACATCTGGACAGACCTTTGCCAATCATAACTGTCAGATTCAGTCATTTTATTATCTAGATGTAACCTATGTCTGGTCACTAGGTCGCTGCAATTAAGAGAGAGAGAAGAAAACACTTAGCATGATGCTCTTGCAAGTTTAGATTGGTTTTTAATTTATCTAAACAGGATGGCTCCCACTGTCTCTCGAATCTCTCCTCAAACCATAAAGGAAGAATTAGTCAGGATCAATCTCACCATACAATACTTGCTTAACCGTTCAGCTAGGCCAGTGTCGGTACTTCGAGGGAGGTTTTCCAACGCTTTCGCGAAGTTCCTTAATTAAGTAACCTCTTTTCCCTGTGGGCGTAGCCCCGCTAACACCTTTCTAGACACCTACTTGGTTTATAGGATTGATCGTTAAGTGAGAAAGTTCCCGAGGAGTAGCATATACTCACAGTAGGATCGGGATCCAAATATCATCGCGTGACAGAACTGAAGGAATCCTACCAGAATCATCACACTCCAAATGGTATGCAGCGCTAGCAAGTTTCAGTTCTTTTGAAACTCCCGATGTGGATTTTTGCCCCATGCTCTTATGACCTTGACTAAGGCCAACAAATCATAAGTCACATGTCAAGTTCTACCCGTCGTTGTCCAGGTTGATTTGAACCCACCCGTATATACCCTTGACTATGGCCAACAAAGTAATACGACTGTCCCAAACCAACGCATCTATCTATGCAACATATGAATACCCACCAGCTACCAAACACTGTGCCTTGACTAGGGCCAACAAACACAGCTTGAATACTGTTGGATATTCATATGAAACGACGGAGGGCTACGAATGGTTTTGGCGAAACCGTGAACGTAGTGAACTTGATATAATCGAAGGAACGAGATAGCTTTTAAAAGGAGTGGTTCAAGCTCCGCATTTAAAAGTTGGTTTTTGAAAAGAACCGAGTGGTTTTAAAAGTGTTCCAACGACTTTTACTTGGTTTATTTTCTTGCATTAATTTTAATGCGTCCCATCATTTAATCCTACCATTGCAGAAAACAACGAAAATATGACGTACGCTTATGCCATCCGCATTCGCCACGGGGTCCCGTCATCACCCGTTAGGTTACTTAACTAACGACAGAGCGGGGGCTGGACTAGCGCGGATGCAAAACATAAGCAACGCCTAAATAGATATCATATATAGATATACACATTCGTCACGTGCAATGATAGCCATTCCAGATCACAGATAAACACTTTGGATATACTAGGAATCCGCATTCCGTACGAGCCTGTAACGAAAAGCGGATTACACGGTCGCGATGAATAGCCAAACCCCACCCTAGACCCCTACGGATGCGGCAAACTACCCGCCAAGTACCTGAAGCGAAGCAACCTCCCTCAACACATGAGTAGGCCACTCGGCACTTCGAGATACCCGGTAGTTTGTGCACCCCACCTTGGATCTATCCTAGGAGCAAAAACAGTAAAAGGAAATTATACAATGGCGGCTACAACCTCATCCCGGATGTGCGGCCAAACAAATAATATTACATCAATTTACAAATTTTACAATGAATGAAAGAAAAAGAAACTCTCATCTCGCATCCATCCCGGCTATTCATCCGCGACAATCTAACGAGTTCATATACACAAACCATTAACATTATAGATCACAGATATGTATAACCCCCACTAATCGACGTATAGTGATTAGTAGACGGTTAATACATATATCACACCACAGATAATATCCATTAGCCAAAGTCTACGGAATATCGATCAAAATACGGATTTGTAACCACCCCAAAAATGAATTTGTTCTCTGGAAACTCTGGGTAGAAACAGTATATACTAAAAATCCCAAAACAGCCAAATAAAAACACTGCACAAAACCCGGTCCACGACCGAGTCGACTCGGCCGCGGATCCGCGGCAAGAAGCATGTTCTTGCCGCGGATCCGCGGCACTTTGACCGATTCAGTGGACCGTTTTTGTTCTGTGTTTTTACAAAACCCTGAGCCGATTTTTCATGTATGTTAAATTATTTTTATAGCAGTATAAAAAATCGGCAGAAACATGGTTTTTCCGGACGTGTTTTGCGTCTTTTTTCCGATCGATATTCTAAATATTTTGCTAACTTGCTAGTTTATGTTTAACTTGGCTCTGATACCACTGTAAGTCCACGTTGCTCACCCCGGTTCTTACGGGGAGGCGGAACGGCAAAAAACGATTTTTGGCGCAAAAGTAACATGGACTAAAATACGGATCTTTGCTAAACTACAAACTAGCAAACTACAAGAGGTGTTATCTATTATGCCATAGAGATTATACCTCACGATACCGTCCCTTCGGGTCTTCTCTCCGCTGTCCCGCTTGTCCATCCAAGCTCCGAGGATCGATCCGGATCTTGGTCACCTCCGCGGCCTCCTTGAGTCGAAGATGATCTACCCGAGAGTTGTACACCGAGCTCCACCTCGAGCCGAGGCACTAGGGCAACAAGATCGCTAGTCTTGATGTCCTAGGTTGTGTAGAAGAGGTTGATGGAAATGTTTGTCTATGTGAATTCTTTTTCTCTCAACACATGAGATCAAAGGAATTTTTCAAGAGGAGGAAGATGAAGGAAAACTAGCAACCATGGAGCTCATTTTCTTTCTTCTCACAAGCAAGAGAGAGAATGAGAATGAGAAAATGAATTATCAACTAAAGAAAAAAGGCACCATGGTTCAATAATACTAAAACATCATCATTACTAATCCCATCATGATAAAGTTGATGGCTACATTGACATGACCATTTTCATAATCCAAAAAGAAAAAGAAAACCAAAGAAGAGTGTAGACCTCTCATGAAGGTCAAGGTCAACTTTGGTCAACGGGTCAACAAAGTCAAGAGTGGTCAAGGTGGTCAAATGGTCAAAGCAATTAGCCATCACAAAATTATCACTGAAAAGATTAGTAAGTAATGTCCGCGGCTCATAATGGTTTTGACCGAACGAATTGCCAAAACCCTAATGAGTCCGCCTCAAAATGGTTTTGACCGAATCAACTGTCAAAACCCTAATGAGCCTGCCACATAACGGTTTTGGCCGAATCGACTGCCAAAACCCTAATGAGGCACCTCCTCCTTCTTCGCTCCGCAAAACTGTGCATACACACCCGCATCCGCATTCCGTAGAATGCGAATGCACAGAAGACAAGACAAATCCATCCGTGCAATACTAGAATCCGGCTTAAACCAAAGCCCACTAGTATTGCCTGCCGGAACAGCATACGCACACAACTGCACGTAAGTGATCGTAGCCCTGCCGTAAAACCATACGGCCTCTACACGTTTCGCTCAGTGCAGGGAAACTCTCTGTGTGGGACTCTAAAGACTCGACACTACGCTGGCAGTGGGTTTAACCACAGATCGCAAGCGGCACTAGCTGTACGTAACGGTCCCCAGGTAGATGTCGATAAGAAGGCCGATGAGATAAAACCCATCCAAACTCCTACTGATCCTGTATGTGACAATCTTCGTACAGTCCGGTCCATTCGTCTGAGAACATCGCATGGCGGGCCTAGGGGGTGGTAAACGTCAGTCCCCTAATAGCGGTACAAGTCGTGTGGGAGTGTAGCCCAGAACACCCTGAGATAACACTGGAAACCCACCAGTATATCTCGCTTGCCCTGGCCAGGAACTACTCGTGTAATGGCTCTCCTAGACACAGCGCGATGTCAACCCCCAATACCGGGAGAGACGAATCCTGTCTAACCGTCACTGCCTCCAAGTGCTTTGGGACTGCGCCCAACTACTACCTGTTTGCACGACTCCTTTGAGCCGTGGTAGGGTAGTAATCTAAGTACAGTGGGAACACACTCGAGGCGAAGTGACAGTGTCAAGTCAGCGGACTAAGCTGCACTCATGTCACTAGGGAACTGATAACTGACGATAGGTATAATACCAACCAACAGTTCCCGATGAGTCATGTCCAGTGTACTCGTAACCTAACGAGCACCCGCATACTATCTCCAGTACGACGTACTGATGGTTGTGGGACATACCATCTCCCCTGCTGGGATGAGAAGCGCATACGCTAGTCTACTCCGGAGTATCGATGCCCTGTCTCGATAGTCCTACGACTAGGGACCTGTATAAGGATGTGCTTATAGATTACCCAGCCCCCCCAAGTGTGACTGCCATCACAAAGCTGGTAATCAAGTAAAGATCCTAAAGGCTCCACTAATATGTATATAAGCGATATGCTAAAAGAAACACATGCACATATTGAAGTAGAGACAAACCAAGTAGCATACTACCATTTTGAGCAAGATTGTCTATACAACTGTGAATATCCCAAGCTTCCATTAAGTAATATACAAGCTAGTATGATACAGTAATGGCCTCTAGGGCATATACACTAACAGAAATCTTTGTTCATTGATGGTGTAGAGACATATGATTCAAACACAAATACAACCTTCATACTGCATGCGGCTTTAATGTGGACAATTAATGACTTTGCTGTGTATGGAATGCTATCAGGTTAGTCCGTACATGGTCACAAAGCATGTCCTCATTGCCATGAACACACAACATCGAAATTCTTGAATTTTAGCAGGAAGGTTTGTTATTGCGGCCATCGACGTTTCCTGCCTCCAGACCACCCCTATAGGTTAGACACGGTTCACTTTGATGGTCATCAGGAGCTTCTTGGACCTCCATCCCCATTGTCCGGAGAGGACGTGATTGCTAAATGGGATGATTACAATAATGTGACCTTCGGGATGGATCCGACGAAACAGGTCAAACCACCATTTTGGAACAAGTTAAGCATTTTCTTCGAACTTCCGTACTGGTCAACAAATTTAGTGCGTCATTGTCTGGACGTCATGCATATAGAGTAGGGAGTATCAGAGCACATACTTAACTTGCTTTTTTGTAAAGACGGGAAATCAAAAGACAACCTGAATGCTCGGATAGATCTACAAGAGTGGGGAATAAGAAGTGAATTGCACCTTAAATCGGTAGCGGGTAAACCGGGCAAGTTTGTACTTTCCAATACCGCTTATCATATGTCACAACCGGAGAAGAAAAGATTCCTGCAGGTGTTGCATGATTTGAAAGTTCCCACAGGTTTCTCAGGATCATTCAGCAAGAAAATAAAAATTGTGAAGGGTAAGATCGATGGGCTGAAAAGTCATGATCACCATGTTATCGTGGAGCACCTTCTTCCATTAGCCCTCAGGACTTCTCTCCCCGAATCGGTTGGTCTAGTAATCAACGACCTATGTTGTTTTTTTAGAGAGTTGTGTGCTAAAACACTGGAGGTTGTGACGCTGGATAAACTAGAAAATTCTATTGCGTTGATACTTTGCAAGTTTGAGCGTATTTTCCCACCGTCATTCTTCGATATCATAATACACTTGACGGTTCATTTTGCAACTGAGGCTAAGTTAGCCGGACCGGTACAATATCGATGGATGTATCCCGTCGAGAGGTACGTGTAATTTTTCATTTCGCGCAATTTATAAATTTATTGTTGTCCTGTATGCCCGTATTTATTTATTCAACATATTTTCATTAGATACCTCTACACTCTTTAGAAGTATATACGCAATAAAAATCGACCAGAGGGTTCTATCATGCAAGGTTATCTTCTTGATGAAGCAACCACATTTTGTTCCCGCTATCTGGATGAGAACATTGAGACAAGACTTAACCGGCCTCGAAGAATTCAAGACGGGCCATATGGTAAAGCCGAGTATAAGAGGGTAGACACTTTGTTTATCAACAAAATATACCGGTTTATCTTGCTTAATTGCGCATGTCTTGAACAAATTAGAGAGTAAGTTTTTTTTGGATTAATTATTATATCTGTGTTTGTGTGTGTATGAAATGATACAATATTAATGTCACCATTATTTGTCGAAAACAGAATTCATTTTAACGAGATACGTGAGGGGCATCCTGATTGGAACGAAGAACAATTGGAAAAATATCATCAGGATAATTTTTGTGATTGGGTCACAGATCATGTAAGTTATTCGAATAACATTTTATTGCTATCAGTTTTAATCTAAACTTGTATCGTTATGTATTTTTCGTAAAATTTGTTTTGTTAGATCCACGATCCGAACTTGTCTGCATCATTTGAGAGTGATTCAAGATGTTTAGCTCAATTTCCTAATATGGAGGCTGCATATTACAAAGGATTTGGTGTCCTTGGATACAAATTCGAAGTTAAGAACATAGAAATATCTAGAACCACTCAGAATAATGGGATTACGACGGTAGGATCGGACAGTGTGATTTATTATGGGTACTTAAATTGTATACTCGGCATCCACTATCCCGGACGATCAGAACCCTTTTATATATTCCAGTGTACTTGGTACGATACGCGAAATGATACGGACAAGTAGAGAAGCAATCTTGGGACTTGGAAAGATGAATATGGATTGACCAGTGTGAACACACTTCGATTTTACGGTCAGGAAGATCCGTTTATCTTTTCGAACCATGCGTTCCAAGTATACTACTCACAGTGTTTGAAGCATCCGGGATGGAGTGTTGTATGCCGATGGAAACCCAGAGATGTCTACGATGTCCCAGAATTCGAGGACAGCGATGAGGACGAAGAAGAGAGAAGGCTTAGAGTGCTCCGACCGTCTGTTTCGAAGGACGGGTTGTCTTCGGCCGATCATAAAGTTACGTGGGTTAGAAATGACATCGACGATGAAATCCAAGTAGATATGTATAATGCGCCCACGAAACGAAAAAAGTTATCAGTAATGTTATATTATTACTTCACATTTTACGATCTATACATATATACTCAATACTTTTAATGATTGTCTAATGCGTCCACGAACCGTTTATCTAGATTTGATGACGATATCGGGAGCAGCGAGGGGCGGCAGGAGCTCCAGCCGCGGCAGAGGCAGAGCGGTTCTGCCGCCCGGAGAGCTCCGTAGGGAACTTCAGAGGGCCGGTCTTGCACCCAGATCGGAGACCCCTTCGGATGCCTCCTTCCGTGTGAATTTTGCCACACCTCCAGGTATACTGCACGCATATCCATTTTGAATGTAATATTACAGATATTCATGCCTGTTTATGTCAAAATTACTTATATTGTCAATGTTTGATTGTCTAGTTGTTGGTGATGCGTCCACATCTGGGACAGAGGCCACTCCCGCTCCTCCAGGTATGTTTATATATCATATAGTGCATGTATATTGATTTAGAATGCTATATCATAAATATACACACATTCCTTTTGCTCTTACTTAGCAATTTTTATTATTGTCTAGCTGTAGGTGGTGACACCACCGCACCTGCGGATATATTTATATATCCTATAGTGCATGCATATTGATTTAGAACGTTATATTATTGATCTACACATTCTTTTTGCAATTACTTATATAATCTATTTTTAATTGTCTAATTAAAGGTGGTGCATCCACATCTGACGCAGGGGCCACTCCTGCCACTTCCATACCCTCCGCATCGTCTGCAGGTTAGTATGAATAAATATAAAATATTTATTCATTTTACATATGCTCTATAGAATAAATATGAACTTCATGGAAATTTAGCGTCAATGTTTATTTTCTAGTTGGAGGGGATGCGTCCGCATCCGGGACCCCGGCTGTTCCTCACTGGAGGAACTATCGTCCCGCTCGTGCTGCTGCCCGAGCCCAGGCTCATGCTTTAGTCACCGGAGGTATATATCACACTTCAATTTTCGTTTAACCTTGATTTCTTAATACAACTTTGTCTTAATATTGATTGTCTTGATATTTCTTGCAGACGCAGGGCCTCTCCATCCCCAGAGGGGGACTCGAAGCCCGAATCAGTCCCATAGGCTGAGGCCTGACAGAGCTAGGGGGAGGCAGCATTCCCCCTCTTTTTTACCCTTGACTATCGCTATACCGGTCCTCATGCTGAGAGGTTCGGCCGGTATATGGGGGACGAGAGCCGGCTCGTGAAGAACTATCCACTTCACGTTGAGTGGGGCGAGCAGTACCGTCGCTCATTCGCCCTCTTCTTTGATCAGGCTCGGGTACGTATTAATATATATTTTCATTTGATTTATCCAATATATTTATTATTAACACTGGCATTCTAATAAAAAAAATTTTTTTGTATTTTCAGTCGGATTACGATTTTCAGCCTGTACCCGACCCTGATCACCCTGGGAGGGTGCTCGACCTTCATGCTCTGTACAATGGCCTGATGAAAAACATGCAGACCAAGGTCCGATACAACAGGAATGAGCTGAAGGCCGACTGCTACTCCCTGTGGATGGCGACCCCCGAGACAGAGAGAGCGGCCCTCCTATCTACTCCGGCGTTTGCGAGAGTCGACGTAGAGACATGGCCTCTATTGTGCGAATATTTCGACTCCCAACGCAAACAGGTATATATTTTAAATGTAATTCATTGTTTAGGATATAATTTATTTTTTTGTGTTCCTTAATTAGAAAACTAAATGTTAATGCGTAGTGCAGAAACAGGCCGCTCAGAATACAGAGAACAGGAAGTCGGCGAAGAGGGGTCGCCCCACTTACACAGGTGGCTCGAGGAATATTACTCGAGCCATGGAGTTATCGATAAATTACAATAGACCGACCTTTGTGATATTCTGTAATATTAAGAGTTATTTTCTAATATATCTAATATTAAGAGTTATTTTCTAATATTGCAGACAGCTCAGACCCTGGCGCAAGGTGGTACACCGAGCGTGCTGTCCGCATATCTTGCCGTCCACGGCACCTCGACAGATCCCGCCACGGGCGAGCTTCGATATACCGACGTCGCTACCCAGGAGTATTGCGTAAGTGTTAATATTTATTCTACCCATATTTGAAATTTTAGTTTTGGAAGGTTTAAATTTAAATTTTATACTTATACTTTACTACTTAATGTGGGTGTAGGAGCGGGTGGTTGAGCAGGCCGAGGCCTCGGGGATCGATTTTACCGGACAGAGCGATCTGAGGCTGTTGACCCCAGTCCTGAACGCCGCACACGGAGGGCACCACGGAGGTTGGGAGAGAGGCCAGGGACTGGACCCTAGCAGGGCCCATATGAGGTTGGACTCCACCCCGGCGGTTACTTCCTCCGTCTCCAGTGAGCGACGTGTCCAGCAGGAACTGGAGAGCTTGAAGGCCACCGTTCAGGAGTTGAAGGAGATGCTGGTATGTATACTACTTTATAGTAAAATATTATGTCATATTATAGATATCAACATATCCATAATTAGTATGTAGCCTGAGCTTATTTGGTTGTAGGCTTAGGTTTGATTAATCATACATACATATCTAATTAAAATAAACTACGGTTATTACACACTAGATATCCAAATGGGGTTTCGAAATAACTTGATAATGATACGAATTCGAATAATACACAGTTCTTACACGCTTATTACACACGTTAGGTCCAGACACGATAGGGTACATCGGCCGAGCCTCCACATGCATCTCCTTCGGCTGCGGCTCCGCAAGCCACTACATCGGCTGCGGTTCCGCAGACAGCTCCTATAGCTCTACCGCCCGCTCAGACTCCCGCAGCCGCGGCTCCGCAAGCCACTACCTCGACGGCGGCTGCGCAGACTACATCGCCAGCTCCACAGCCCGCTCAGACTCCCGTACGCGCCGAATTGCATGGTTTATTGACCGAGGGGCAGGCGCGCCAGATTCTAGTGTTTATCAGAGGTGGAGCTGGACCGAGCTAGAGTAGCTTTTTGATTCTTATTTTTTGAAATATGTATTTATTTATATGATACATATTGTACTACATTTTGAAACATTTTGGACGATATTGATATTGGTTTATATTTATATCATATTCAGTTTTTTGGTTTCTTTTGTATATTATATGCGTAAGATGTGATTATGAATACTGCGATATATGTTGTGTGATAATTAATTGTATATTTGATTGATGTATATATTATTGTGCACAGGGCGAGAAAAAATCAGGCAGCCCTTTTTTTATAAAAAGAACAGATAATGTGTACCTACGGATTAATCCGTAGGTACACATGTTGCCCCTACGGATTAAACCGTAGGGGCAAAATATCAAAATAACTGATATTTTCCTCCCTGATCTCAGTATCAGGGGGTTGGGAGTGCCCCTACGGATATATCCGTAGGGGCAACGAAAGGTCCTTACGGATACGTACCTACGCATGTATCCGTAGGGGATATTACTTGGCCCTATGGATTCATCCGTAGGTACAAGTAATATATTTAAAAAAACCGTAAATAAAATAATTTTTTTGCCCCTACGGCCTACTCCGTAGGGGCATGTTTTTGTCCGTAGGGGCAAGTTCAGGGCTTCAACTTGCACCTACGGCGTTTGTACCTACAGGGTATTTTATTGTCCCTACGGATATATCCGTAGGGGCAGTGGTTTTCCCCTATGGGTAAATCCGTAGGGGCAACCCTTATTTGTAGTAGTGTGACCTTGTCACAGAAAGATCAAGAGTATTTTGACAAGAAAGCTGAGCAGTAAGGAGCTAGATGATTAGTTTTAGATATGCTTAGTTTATTTTATTTCCGTAGTTTAAGTTTATCGTTGTGATCCCATGAGGGACGTGATTTGGATATTATTTCTTATTGGATTTTTATTCGTTTCCTTTATATACATTTCTTGATTATTATCTATTGTGGCGGATGGACATGTGTTAGTTAGATTTTATTTACTATTCTTGATATCTGATTGACAACCGTAATGTGATTAAGGAAGGATCTTTCCTCGCCATAGGTAGCATGGTTGATTTTGTCACGTACCTTATTTACGTATTTTGGGAAGCGGGGCATGACAATAGGAGTGGAATTTCTCTCCTCTCTTCTCATACTCTCTTTCTCTATCTTTATCTCTCTATCTCTCTGATTAAGGATCCATAAAAGATCCATGAAAACCTCCAATGGAGAAATTTGAAAGCCATGGCCATGGCTTTCTTTAAGAAGATGAAGACATAGAACACAAATCCATGTGTTCTTTGCCTATTGACTGAACCTAGAACATGGGCCAACCCATATTCCACATATTTTGGAAATAGGTCACCCGATATGATTTTAAACTAATACTAATGTCTATAATGACTTTAAATTAATGGCGATGTCCGAGACGAATTTAAAATTAATGTCCGAAATGACTTTAAAACTGAGACAACTTTAAAACTAATGTCCGAAATGACTTTAAAACTAATACCTATGTCCGAAATGACTCTAAACTAATACACATGTCCAAAATGACTTTAAAACTAATACCCATGTTCGAGACGACTTTAAAACTAATATCTGAGATGACTTTAAACTAATACTTGTGTCTGGAATGAATCTAAACTAATATCTGTGTCCAAAATGACTCTAAAACTAAAACTTCTCAACTTATGTTCGTAACTCAAATGAAAGAATGCGACAATATCGTGTATACAACTCGATAAGTTGTATATACTCCTTGTCAGGAGGGATTTGTTGACACATAAAAAATGTGTTCATATATATATATATATATATATATATATATATATATATATATATACAAGTTGCATACATGATATTGATAGGAGGGCATTTGTGGAGTCAAAAATATTGACTCTTAAAAGTACTCAAATCGGGTACTTGTGAATCTGCACATAGGCTTAGTTCAAATGCCTATAGAGTTCAACACACTTGGTCAGTTGGGACAAATGAGGATTCGTTTGAAAGCCCATTGAGTTTAATTTCCAAAAAATCGGTGCGTCGTTTGGACATTTCTATAGAAAATTATTGCCAAATCACTGAACCCTGCTCATGCAGATTTCAGATTTTGGGACCCCTTTTTGGTCCGGGAAGCCTCCTTCGGGTGCCAGGAAGACCCTTTTGGGTTCTGAGAGGCTCATTTGAGTTTCGAGACCCCTTTTTAGGTTCCGGGAGGCCTCTTTTGGGTTATAAGGTTGTCACGTCCCGCTTCCCAGAGTACAGGAAAGGAGACGCGGCAGGGACGCGGCAGGGACGTGACGTATTTTACTCAGAAATAAACACGTTAAGTGTAAATAAACAATATAATAAATGTACACAAGAAATGACAAGAGATATAAATAAACAACAACCTTTTTATTGATTAAACATTCTTTACATACAACTGAAAAATAAATACAATGCTGGAAAGCAATGCCTAAACAATGGCATGAACTGAAAGTAAAAATATATACAAGTGAACTAGAGCTCTGGGTCCTCAATGAACTGCTCCAAATCGTCCTGGCTGGGCTCGATCTCCAGAGAGTCGGGTCCTCCTGACAACATTCCAAAGAAAGAAAGGAAAAGGAATGTCATCAGCGAACAATCGCTCGGTAAGTCCCAAAAGAGAGAGAAGAAAAAAGAATGGACAATTAAAGAGAATATAACAGTATAATGTATGTTTATTATGCTAACGTAGTTGTTTGCAGTTTGGTACAGAATGTGCCAGTGTATACGAGAGGAGTCCAACTTGCTCCGTGTACTAGGGTATATGGAGTACACGGCCCCGTCAAAACTCACGGGACAACGGCAACGGATGTTTAGGTTAGGTGTATTATAGTGACCATCATCGTGCCACTTTTAACACATTCCGTACCATTCTACCCTTTAAAAACCCTGTAAATGAATATTGTATTGATTGTAATGATTTTTTATATAAGACTTGCCAAAACCATAGTATAAATTATTCATGTAAACGGATAAGGATATAAAAAGATAGTCATGTAGTCAAGTCAATATATATCCATGGTTCAGCCAAATCAAGTCATTGATATTTGATAGTATTCTGGTATTCATGTTCAAGTTCCAGTAGATATGGATTCATATTGTATTGGAGTTATATTTGAATTGCATTCATGTATGGATTGTATTCTGATTAGACTGATACTCAGATTGAATCAGACATTTAAACAGAATTTGATTCCTGAATTAGGTTTTGGAGTTATCGGTAACCGCTGCACATGAATGGCAGAATTTGTGACTTTTCCCAAGCCAATTACCATTGATAACCCCGTTTTAGTTTTCTACCTTAAATAGGTAAGCACCCACTTTCTCCGGCTCCCTGAGGCTCAAGAGAATTGGTCCCGCTTAAACCTATATTTATTAGGGTTCTTAATGTAGTTTATTATAACTTGATGGGGTTTTATGAAAAATAATTTTAGTACACTTTCAAAATAAACCTCAAGTATTTATTTATTGTATTTAGGGTTTTCATGGATGTAACTTTTAAAAGTGAGTTCTAGTGAATAAATACCTAGCTTGAATAATATATGGTATTTTTGTGTAAATTTGACTTGTATGGATTCTTGATGGTATTTTCATGAAAATGTATGTAACACTTTGAAACTCGTTAGATTAATTTCGTGTTAATTAGTGATAATGCTTGTTTTCATAAAATCTCGTAATTTATAAATTTCCACATAAACTGGAATAAATCAAACTTTAATTGTGAAAATATGTGTTTTTATATATAAATGCGTTTTATTGATTAGTAATTAGCTTAGTGTTCACTTAATTAAAAATTTCCTTAATTATTTTTTTCCAAGCAACATAGTGTAACTTGCATGCACACTTAACACATTGTAACACATTCTTCATTGCTCCTCTTCATTTAAAATTTCATTTCATTCTTCTTTTTAAAATAAAACCCTTAACAAATAAACAATAAAAGAAATAGGAAAATGAGAGAAAAAGATAGGCATGGGGGGTATTTATTAAGCATGGTGAGCTTTGACTTGGGGCACTCTCTCTCTCACACTCTCTCTCCTCAATTTCCAGCAGCAGCAGCAGCTCAGCTCCCCCCTTCATCTCTTCTTCTTCTCTCATCAATTCCTTGCCCAAATCTTCATTAAAAACTCATCTACCATCACACCAACCTCACTTTGATCACTCCTTTGTTGGTTTTTGAGCCCAATCTGAACTCTAGGGGCAAGACCAGCAAGTGGTGCCACTACTTGACCTATTATGAGGTATTAAGCCCACTTTAATCACCTCTTTGCTAAACATGTAGTTATTTTGGTTTAAATTAGTGTTTATGTGGGTTTTGGTGCTAATTAGACGGTTTAAGTGAATATTAGGATAAGTTAGGGTTTTTAGGGCTTGATTAGCTCAATTAAGTGCTATTAGTGTCGTTTAACCCAAGTAATTGCTTCAGATTACACTATTATACCTTATTGTTTTAAATTAGCGTAAATTAAATGTTTTAGTTAAGATTTTGGGTGGTTTTGTGATCTGCTTTTGAAGCGAGTGCTTCAGGCAAAAGTTGCAGATACTGGGACTCAGTTGCTGAGCTAGGGACACACACACAGCACGAGACCCTAATTCCCCTACCTGGACGCAAATAAATTAGTTCTGGCCGCAAATTGCGGCCAGAGGGGTGAGTTAGGTGTTGGGGTTTGGACTGGGGGAGTCTGCTACATATCTAAGGTGTTTGGTATATGCAACTTTTCCTAATTCAACTCGAGCCGAAATCTGGAACCAAAAACCTTATTTTCATTACTTTAAGTCTTGCGCGACACGCACGTTCTAAGTTGGGTCTGGTGTTGCTACGTATCGCGGCGTGTCAGGGTGGTTCCAGGCGCTTGCACACACGTTTTGGCGTCACGTTTGCACATGCGTTAGCTTGCGACGATAGTTCTCGTGTAATCTTGATATCACGCTTTTGCAGGATTTTAACCTTACGTGTGTTGTTTTGTGTAAATTCCAGGATTGGTCGCGGAGACATCGGACGCGGCGTGGAAAAGAAAGGCGATGGTTGGACCTGGCAAGCTGAGACATTCCAGTGAGTAGATGTACACATCTACGGGGGAAATCTTTTGGATGGCGCTTGACGCCCGATAGTTAGAATATAGTTTAGAACTGTAACTATATGCGTAGTTCCTACTTCATTATCCCGTTGCATTGCATCATTCGTCATATAAATGTATACTGTGCTAATAACTCATAGGACACTCGCACTATTACTATTGGCTTATGCTGCACGGGCACTATTCATGGGAACACACACGCCTTGGTAATTGCTATGCCACAAATACTTAACTAGTTAAATCCAAATCTTACCACTTGCACCATTATGTTTAATAACCTGCAATTGATGTATTAAATTCTTTAATATGGATATGTACGATTGCTAGGTACATTCACACATCTTATTGCATCATTGTTCACGCATAGCTTTCTAGTTTCCGCACTTGCATTTCATATTATTAAAATCATAGACATTCATGTATCATGATTCGCTCGAGGATTTCCGTATTTATGATATTTATGGATTTGGAGGAACCGCAAAGATCTGAAAACATATTACCATTTTAAAAATTGTAAGTTTGCGGTTTTCTCATGATATGATATATGTGTCGTCCACCATGGGTTTTCTGCTAGTTTTCGAGACCCGTTTTGAGAAGTAGTATGAACCATCTCGAGTACATGGTGGGCCCGGTAAGGTACCCCGGGGCAAGAAGTTCGAGTTGTGGTCGATGAGCCTGGCAGGGGCAGACTGCCTACCGGTGATTGTTGGCGTGGCGGATATCCATAGGATACCGACCGTGGTCGTGAGATATTGATACTTGAGTTGGGCCAGTCTGGATTGCCGGATGTCCGAGGTTTTGAGATACCGATACTTTGGGGCACTGAGATTTTCATTTGAGGCATCGATGCTTGACACGGATTTCTGTTGATTTCATTGATATAATCAGATCTCGCATTTTTATTGCATTCATGTTGCATGCATTTTATCATATCGCATCATATTAGCATATGTAGGTTGTGACATCATTGTGTAAATGCTTACGATAGCCTTATTAGATGTTATTTTTACTCACGAGTTGGCAACTCAACCCCGTTGTGCCATAGTGTTTTGCAGGTCTGACCCGTCAGCACAGTAGCGGTGGGCGCACCTCCTCTTTTGCATCATTTTGCTTGAACTCGCAGCTTGTTCATAGGTGGGTTGTGGGGTTTATTTTGTTGCCACTTATATCATTATTGTATCTAGTGCACTCCATCTATTGTAGCTACCTTATATATTCCTGTTTGTACCCGTTTAGGGTCAGTTTTTACAAAGGAGACTCTGCCGTATTTTTTTTTTGGAAAAATGGATGTTGCTTTTAAAAGCTTAATGCGACTTATAAATTGAAAATTGCTTATATATTTTGGTTTTCCTTCACTCTATAGCTCTTTTCGGTTTTGATTTCTGGGTTTTGGCCTACTTAGGTTACGTACGCCTTGAGACGTTTCGTAATTTAAGTGCCAGTCACGCTCCGTATCCTTCGGGTCGTGACAAAGTTGGTATCAGAGCGTTAGGTTTTACCTTTCTGAGTGTAGGATGACCCTTGGTAGATGGAGTAGGTGACTTAAGCAGAGTGACGTAGCGTGTGTATGTTCCGCGGCATACTTACGATACGGTACTCCGCCTAAATGACCTTAGGATATAATTGTTTGCAAATCCTTTTTCGACTCTTTATATCCCATGATTCTGTTACACTATTCTTATTATCTTGTTTGCTGTACCAGCCATTATGCCGCCGATGGCTACGAGGGCGCAGAGGATTGCCGCCAGAGATGAGATTTGAGCGGGTTCGTCCGAGACGAGGACCGATCAGGATGGCGTGCCTACCCCTCAAGGACAGATTGGTCCGCCTTCTACAAGCCGCATGGACAGGCTAGATTCAGGTATGCAGGAGCTACGTCAGATGATGGGAGGTATGCAGGAGCTACGTCAGATGATGAGATCCATAGTCGAGGCCAGTCGTGCACAGAGATCTGAGGACGTACCTACCCCTGCACAGACCACGATTGTACCTGCTGCCCAGACAGTTGCTTCTATTACTACCGTAGCTATTCCCGTATCACTACAGGAGTTCATGAGGCTGAGACCTCCAGTCTTCACCGGCACAGATGCAGCGGAGGATCCGCAGACATTCCTCGACAGATTGGCTAGGATTTGCCGTTCGCGCAGATGTTCTGACGATAAATGTGTGGAGCTTGCGAGTTTTCATTTGGAGGGCCTTGCTCAGACGTGGTGCGAGTCAGTCGAGAGAGGTCGAGCTGCAGGTCTACCTCCTATGACTTGGGATGAGTTTACAGCAGTATTTCTAGCCCGTTTCCTTCCTGAGAGCATTCGTGATGCTCGAGCTCGTAGTTTTGAGGCATTGCGCAAGACTCCAGGGATGACAGTGTCCGAGTATGATATCCAGTTTACTCAGTTATCCCGATATGCTCCGTACTTAGTGGACACTGAAGAAAAGAGGATAAAGAGGTTTATGCAGGGACTTGACACCCAGTTATATCTTTCCATCGGCGCACAGCACTTTGATACTTATGCAGCTGCTATGGACACGGCCTTACGGTTTGAGGAGCGCATTTCAGGGACTTCGGTCGTTTCGGGACCGAAGAGGATTCATACAGATATATCAGCTCCAGTACAGTTTGGCAGAGGCATGGCAGGCAGAGGTCGTGACAGGTTCTTTCTGGGAGATGGTGGCGGCAGAGGAGTTAGACGGGGTCAGTTATTTGGTTCTTATTCGCAGGACCAGCAGGCGTCGCCAGGTTGTTTTAGGTGCGGGAGTCCATACCATCGTATCAGAAACTGTATGGTGAGACGACAGGGAGCAGCGACAGTTCCACACATGACCTTGCCACCTTCACCACCTCCTCAGAGATCTCTACTTCCTACCCCGGTGATGCTCCATGCCTGTTAGACGCCCCCAGAGGCCGTGGGCGTGGCGGTCCTGTTCAGAGAGGACGAGGAGGCAGAGGCCGAAGCAGAGGACAGCCAACTATTGGAAGGAGACAGGCCCGAGTGTTCGCTTTGACTCCGCAGGATGCACAGGCATCCAATGTCGCTGTGACAGGTACCTTGCCAGTATGTTCTTTCGGCGCACGGGTGTTATTCGACCCAGGTTCCACACATTCGTATGTATCTACGCACTTCGCACCGAGGTTGGGTAGAGAGTCGTCATCGTTAGATCAGCCGCTTATTGTTGTTACTCCGGTAGGCGAGTCTTTTGTTGCTCGAATTGTATATCGATTGTGTTTTGTTCGTATCGGGGAGAGGGATTCTTTGGTTGATCTGATTCTCCTCGATATGTTGGATTTTGATGTTCTTCTGGGCACGGACTGGCTAGCCACATGTTATGCATCCGTGGACTGCCGTGAGAAGGCAGTCAATTTTAGTTTTCCGGGAGAGCCAGTTCTTATTATTCAGGGAGACCGTAGCGTCACCCTTCCCAGCTTGATTTCGTCTCTTCGCGCTGGACAGCTCTTGAGGAAGGGATGTCAGGGATTCCTAGCATATGTTTGTGATACTAGAGCTGCAGAGGTCCCGTTGGACCAGGTCCCAATTGTTAGCGAGTTCCCTGATATTTTCCCTGATGAGCTACCTGGGCTACCGCCTGAGCGCGATACTGTGTTCTGCATTGACTTGATTCCTGGCACGGGGCCTATTTCCATACCGCCTTATCGGATGGCCCCGGTGGAGCTTAGAGAGTTGAAGGGTCAATTGGAGGATTTGTTAGATAAAGGGCTTATTCGACCAAGTGTATCTCCTTAGGGTGCTCCTGTCCTGTTCGTAAAGAAGAAGGACGGCAGTTTGCGCTTGTGTATTGATTACCGTCAGCTGAACCGGGTTACTGTGCGGAACAGATATCCCTTACCTCATATCGACGATTTGTTCGACCAGCTTCAGTGTGCGGGACACTTCTCGAAGATTGATTTGCGATCAGGCTACCATCAGTTACGGGTTCGGCAGGATGATATTCCGAGGACGGGTTTTCGCACGCGTTACGGACACTATGAGTTTTTGGTGATATCGTTCGGACTCACCAACGCACCAGCAGCGTTTATGGACTTGATGAACCGCATTTTCAGGCCGTATCTTGATCAGTTCATCATCGTGTTTATTGACGACATTTTGGTTTATTCCTGGAGCCGTATTGCAGACTTTGAGTGAGCACCAGCTGTTCGCGAAATTCTCCAAGTGCACGTTTTGGCTTGACAACGTTGATTTCTTGGGTCACGTGATTATGCGAGATGGTATACGTGTAGACCCGAAGAAGATCGAGGCCGTTCAGCATTGGCCCAGACGAGCGTCAGTTACTGAGATCCGCAGCTTCCTAGGACTGGCCGGCTACTACCGACGATTCGTACAGAACTTCTCCCGTATTGCTGCACCGTTGACCGGGTTAACCCGGAAGGGAGTTCCTTTTATTTGGACAAAGGCGTGTGAGCATAGCTTTTAGCAGTTGCAGACTCGTTTGACTACGGCGCCGGTGTTATCATTTCCTTCGGGATCAGGCAGATTTGTGGTTTATTGTGACGCTTCTAGAGTGGGGCTAGGCTATGTATTGAAGCAGCACGATAGGGTTATTGCGTATGCTTCTCGACAGCTGAAGAAGCATGAGCAGAACTACCCCACTCACGATTTGGAGATGGCTGCAGTGGTCTTTGCACTCAAGATCTGGCTGCATTACCTATACGGGGAGTCGTGCCAGATATTCACGGATCACAAGAGCTTGAAGTATATATTTCAGCAGCGAGACCTGAATCTTAGACAGCGTCGTTGGATGGAGTTAGTGAAGGACTACGATTGCGAGATCCTATATCACCCGGGCAAGGCGAACGTAGTGGCGGATGCTTTGAGTAGGAGGCCCGGGGTAGTCTTTCTTGTTTGAGCACAGTGCAGAGGCAGTCGTCGGCAGATTGGCAGATTTTATACGACAGTCAAGTGCAGTTCGAGTTCACTCCGATCGGGGGACAGCTTGCACATATTCGTGCACGTCCACAGTTGCTTGACCGTATACATGAGGTACAGTACGGTGATGACCGTTGTTCAGAGATCATGGCACAGATGGGACATGGCAGATTTTCCAAGTTCGTGATCGATGATCAGGGGATACTACGATTTGGGACTAGACTGTGCATACCAGATGCCAAGGGACTAAGGCGTGAGATTCTTGAGGAGGCGCATCGATCGGTGTACAGTGTTCATCCGGGTTCCACCAAGATGTACCATAACTTGAGAGATGTTTACTGGTGGGACGGGATGAAGAGGGACGTCACAGACTTCGTGTCGAGATGCCTGACTTGTCAGCAAGTCAAGGCCGAGCATCAGAGGCCAGCGGGAGAGTTGTAGCCTTTGCCCATTCTGGAGTGAAAATGGGAGCAGATTTCTATGAACTTCATCATGGTCTACCCAGGACCAGTCGAGGGTATGACTCCATTTGGGTGATCGTGGATCGATTGACGAAAGCGGCTCACTTCTTGCCAGTGAAGACCACTTTCAGATTTGCACAGTATGCCCAGATTTACATCAACAAGATCGTACGGTTGCACGGCGTCCCGACGTTTATTGTGTCCGACAGAGGCACCCAGTTTACCAGCCGACTATGGCAGAGGCTTCAGGAGGTTTTGAGCACCCGCTTGAGTTTTAGCATAGCATTTCATCCGCAGACCGACGGCCAGTCTAAGCGGACTATTCAGACTCTCGAGGACATGCTCCGAGCGTGCGTTTTAGATTTCGGAGGTAGTTGGGATCACCATTTGCCCTTAGTGGATTTCTCCTACAACAATAGCTTCCAGGAGACCATTCAGATGGCACCATTCGAGGCTCTATATAGGAGGAGATGCAGATCGCCCGTCTGTTGGACAGAGCTTAGCGAGAACAGTATATTGGGGCCGCAGATTGTTGAGGAGACGACCGCGAAGATCCAGTTGATTCGTGATAGGATGAGAGCAGCCCAGAGCAGGAAGAGATCTTATGCGGACCGTCGCCGGCGCAGACTTGAGTTTTCTGTTGGTGATCATGTTTTCTTGAGGGTCTCCCCAATGAAAAGTGTGATAAGATTTGGGAAGAAGGGGAAACTCAGTCCCAGATATGTGGGCCCCTTCGAGATCCTCAAGCTTGTTGGTGCTGTTGCGTATCAGTTAACTCTTCCGTCCAGTTTTCCAGACGTTCACCCCGTATTTCACGTTTCGATGCTCCGCAAGTATCTTCATGATCCTTCGCATACGATTCAGAACCCAACGATCCAGCTAGAGCGCGACCTTTCTTTTGCAGAGCAGCCGGTGGTCATCCTGGATCGGCAGGTGAAGAAATTGAGATCGAAGGTTATACCGTCCGTCAAGGTCCTTTGGCGTGGCCCGAGCAGCGAGGAGGTCACCTGGGAGACCGAGGACGAGATGAGGAAGAATTATCCTCATCTCTTTGAAGGTACGCGTACCTAGATTTTTAAATTCGGGGATCGAATTTCTTTAAGGGGGAAGATTGTAACACTTTGAAACTCGTTAGATTGATTTCGTGTTAATTAGCAATAATGCGTGTTTTTCATAAAATCTCATAATTTATAAATTTCCACATAAACTGGAATAAATCAAAGTTTAATTGTGAAAATATGTGTTTTTATATATAAATGTGTTTTATTGATTAGTAATTAGCTTAGTGTTCACTTAATTAAAAATTTCCTTAATTATTTTTTTCCAAGCAACTTAGTGTAACTTGTATGCACACTTAACATATTGTAACACATTCTTCATTTTTCCTCTTCATTCAAAATTTCATTTCATTCTTCTTTTTAAATAAAACCCATAACAAATAAACAATAAAAGAAATAGGAAAATGAGAGAAAAAGATAGGCATGGGGGGAATTTATTAAGCATGGTGAGCTTTGACCTGGGGCACACTCTCTCTCTCTCTCTCACTCTCTCCTCAATTTCCAGCAGCAGCTCAGCTCCCCCCTTCATCTCTTCTTCTTCTCTCATCAATTCCTTGCCCAAATCTTCATTAAAAACTCATCTACCATCACACCAACCTCACTTTGATCACTCCTTTGTTGGTTTTTGAGCCAAATCTGAACTCTAAGGGCAAGACCAGCAAGGGGTGCCACTACTTGACCTATTGTGAGGTATTAAACCCACTTTAATCGCCTCTTTGCTAAACTTGTAGTTATTTTGGTTTAAATTAGTGTTTATGTGGGTTTTAGTACTAATTAGACGGTTTAAGTGAAGATTAGGATAAGTTAGGGTTTTTAGGGCTTGATTAGCTCAATTAAGTGCTATTAGTATCGTTTAACCCAAGTAATTGCTTCAGATTACACTATTATACCTTATTGTTTTAAATTAGCGTAAATCAAACGTTTTAGTTAAGATTTTGGGTGGTTTTGTGATCTACTTTTGAAGCGAGTGCTTCAGGCAAAAGTTGCAGATACTGGGACTCAGTTACTGAGCTAGGGACACACACACAGAACGAGACCCCAATTCCCCTACCTGGCCGCAAATAAATTAGTTCTGGCCGCAAATTGCGGCCAGAGGGGTGAGTTAGGTGTTGGGGTTTGGACTGGGGGAATCTGCTACATATCTAACGTGTTTGGTATATGCAACTTTTCCTAATTCAACTCGAGTTGAAATCTGGAACCAAAAACCTTATTTTCATTACTTTAAGTCTTGCGCGACACGCACGTTCTAAGTTGGGTCTGGTGTTGCTACGTATCGCGGCGTGTCAGGGTGGTTCCAGGCGCTTGCACACACGTTTTGGCGTCACGTTTGCACACGCGTTAGCTTGCGACGATAGTTCTCGTGTAATCTTGATATCACGCTTTTGCAGGATTTTAACCTTACGTGTGTTGTTTTGTGTAAATTCCAGGATCGGTCGTGGAGACATCGGGCGTGGCGCGGAAAGGAAAATCGGTGGTTGGACCTGGCTAGCTGAGACATTCCAGTGAGTAGATGTACAAATCTACGGGGGAAATCTTTTGGATGGCGCTTGACGCCCGATAGTTAGAATATAGTTTAGAACTGTAACTATATGCGTAGTTCCTACTTCATTATCCCGTTGCATTGCATCATTCGTCATATAAATGTATACTGTGCTAGTAACTCATAGGACACTCGCACTATTACCATTGGCTTATGCTGAACGGGCACTATTCATGGGAACACACACGCCTTGGTAATTGCTATGCCACAAACACTTAACTAGTTAAATCCAAATCTTACCACTTGCGCCATTATGTTTAATAACCTGCAATTGATATATTAAATTCTTTAATATGGATATGTAGGATTGTTAGGTACTTGCACACATCTTATTGCATCATTGTTCAGGCATGGCTTTCTAGTTTCCGCATTTGCATTTCATATTATTAAAATCATAGGCATTCATGTATCATGATTCGCTCGAGGATTTCCGTATTTATGATATTTATGGATTTGGAGGAACCGAAAAGATCTGAAAACATATTACCATTTTAAAAATTGTAAGTTTGCGGTTTTCTCATGATATGATATGTGTGTCGTCCACCATGTATTTTCTGCTAGTTTTCGAGACCCGTTTTGAGGAATAGTACGAACCGTCTCGGGTACATGGTGGGCCCGGTAAGGTACCCCGGGGCAAGAAGTTCGAGTTGTGGTCGATGAGCCTGGCAGGGGCAGACTGCCTACCGGTGATTGTTGGCGCGGCGGATATCCATAGGATACCGACAGTGGTCGTGAGATATTGATACTTGAGTTGGGCCAATCCGGATTGCCGGATGCCCGAGGTTTTGAGATGCCGATACTTTGGGGCACTGAGATTTTCATTTGAGGTGTTGATGCTTGACACGGATTTCTGTTGATTTCATTGATATAATCAGATCTCGCATTTTTATTGCATTCATGCTGCATGCATTTTATCATATCGCATCATATTAGCATATGTAGGTTGTGACATCATTGTGTACATACTTACGATAGCCTTATTAGATATTATTTTTACTCACGAGTTGGCAACTCACCCCCGTTGTGCCATAGTGTTTTGCAGGTCTGACCTGTCAGCACAGTAGCGGCGGGCGCACCTCCTCTTTTGCATCATTTTGCTTGAACTCGCAGCTTGTTCATAGGTGGGTTGCGGGGTTTATTTTGTTGCCACTTGTATCATTATTGTATCTAGTGTACTCCATCTACTGTACCTACCTTATATATTCCTGTTTGTACCCGTTTGGGGTCAGTTTTTACAAAGGAGACTCTGCCGAATTTTTTTTTTAGAAAAATGGATGTTGCTTTTAAAAGCTTGATGCGACTTATAAATTGAAAATTGCTTATATATTTTGGTTTTCCTTCACTCTATAGCTCTTTTCGGTTTTGATTTCTGGGTTTTGGCCTACTTAGGTTACGTACGCCTTGAGACGTTTCGTAATTTAAGTGCCAGTCACGCTCCGTATCCTTCGGGTCGTAACAAAGTTGGTATCAGAGCATTAGGTTTTACCTTTCTGAGTGTAGGATGACCCTTGGTAGATGGAGTAGGTGACTTAAGCAAAGTGACGTAGCGTGTGTATGTTCCGCGGCATACTTACGATACGGTACTCCGCCTAAGTGACCTTAGGATATAATTGTTTGCAAATCCTTTTTCGACTCTTTATATCTCATAATTCTGTTACACTATTCTTATTATCCTGTTCCCTGTACCAGCCATTATGCCGCCGAAGGCTACGAGGGCGCATAGGGTTGCTGCCAAAGATGAGATTCGAGCGGGTTCGTCCGAGACGAGGACCGATCAGGATGGCGTACCTACCCCTCAGGAACAGATTGATCCGCCTTCTACAGGCCGCATGGACAGGCTAGAGTCAGGTATGCAGGAGCTACGTCAGATGATGGGAGGTATGCAGGAGCTACGTCAGATGATGAGATCCATAGTCGAGGCCAGTCGTGCACAGAGATCTGAGGACGTACCTATGCCTGCATAGACCACGATTGTACCTGCTGCCCAGATAGTTGCTTTTATTACTACCGTAGCTATTCCTGTATCACTACAGGAGTTCATGAGGCTGAGACCTCCAGTCTTCGCCGGCACAGATGCAGCGGAGGATCCGCAGACATTCCTCGACAGATTGGCTAGGATTTGTCGTTCGCTCAGATGTTCTAACGATAGATGGGTTGAGCTTGCGAGTTTTCGTTTGGAGGGCCTTGCTCAGACGTGGTGCGAGTCAATCGAGAGAGGTCGAGCTGCAGGTCTACCTCTTATGACTTGGGATGAGTTTACAGCAGTATTTCTAGCCCGTTTCCTTCCTAAGAGCGTTCGTGATGCTCGAGCTCGTAGTTTTGAGGCATTGCGCAAGACTCCAGGGATGACAGAGTCCGAGTATGATATCCAGTTTACTCAGTTATCCCGATATGCTCCGTACTTGGCGGACACTGAAGAAAAGAGGATAAAGAGGTTTATGCAGGGACTTGACACCCAGTTATATCTTTCCATCGGCGCACAGCACTTTGATACTTATGCAGCTGCTATGGACACGGCCTTACGGATTGAGGAGCGCATTTCAGGGACTTCGGTCGTTTCGGGGCCGAAGAGGATTCATACAGATATATCAGCTCCAGTACGGTTTGGCAGAGGCATGGTAGGAAGAGGTCGTGACAGGTTCTTTCCGGGAGATGGTGGCGGCAGAGGAGTTAGACGGGGTCAGTTATTTGGTTCTTATCCGCAGGACCAGCAGGCGTCGCCAAGATGTTTTAGGTGCGGGAGTCCATACCATCGTATCAGAGACTGTATGGTGAGACGACAGGGAGCGGCGACAGTTCCACACGTGACCTTGCCACCGTCACCACCTCCTCAGAGAGCTCTACTTCTTACCCCCGGTGATGCTCCACGCCTGTTAGACGCCCCCAGAGGCCGTGGGCACGGCGGTCCTGTTCAAAGAGGACGAGGTGGCAGAGGCCGAGGCAGAGGACAGCCAACTATTGGTAGGGGACAGGCCCGAGTGTTCGCTTTAACTCTGCAGGATGCACAGGCATCCAATGCCGCTGTGACAGGTACCTTACCAGTATGTTCTTTCGACACACAGGTGTTATTCGACCCAGGTTCCACACATTCGTATGTATCTACGCACTTCGCACCGAGGTTGGGTAGAGAGTCATCGTCATTAAATCAGCCGCTTATTGTTGTTACTCCGGTAGGCGAGTCTTTTGTTGCTCTAATTGTATATCGATTGTGTTCTGTTCGTATCGGGGAGAGGGATTCTTTGGTTGATCTGATTCTCCTCGATATGTTGGATTTTGACGTTCTTCTGGGCACGGACTGGCTAGCCACATGTTATGCATCCGTGGACTGCCGTGAGAAGGCAGTCAGTTTTAGTTTTCCGGGAGAGCCAGTTCTTGTTATTCAGGGAGACCGTAGCGTCACCCTTCCCAGCTTGATTTCGTCTCTTCGCGCTGGACAGGTCTTGAGGGAGGAATGTCAGGGATTCCTAGCATATGTTTGTGATACTAGAGCTGCAGAGGTCCTGTTGGACCAAGTCCCAATTGTTAGCGAGTTCCCTGATGTTTTCCCTAAAGAGTTACCTGGGCTACCGCCTGAGCGCGATACTGTGTTCTGCATTGACTTGATTCCCGGCACGGGCCTATTTCCATACCGCCTTATCGGATGGCCCCGGCGGAGCTCAGATAGTTGAAGGGTCAGTTGCAGGATTTATTAGATAAAGGGCTTATTCGACCTAGTGTATCTCCTTGGGGTGCTCCTGTCATGTTCGTAAAGAAGAAGGATGGCAATTTGCGCTTGTGTATCGATTACCGTCAGCTGAACCGGGTTACTGTGCGGAACAGATATACCTTACCTCATATCGACGATTTGTTCGACCAGCTTCAGGGTGCAGGACACTTCTCGAAGATTGATTTGCGATCAGGCTACCATCAGTTACGGGTTCGGCAGAATGATATTCCGAGGACGGCTTTTCGCACGCGTTACGGACAATATGAGTTTTTGGTGATGTCGTTCGGACTCACCAACGCACCAGCAGCGTTTATGGACTTGATGCACCGCATTTTCAGGACGTATCTTGATCAGTTCATCATCGTGTTTATTGACGACATTTTGGTTTATTCCCGGAGCCGTATTGCAGATTTTGAGGGAGCACCAGCTGTTCGCGAAATTCTCCAAGTGCACATTTTGGCTTGACAGCGTTGATTTCTTGGGTAACGTGATTACGCGAGATAGTATACGTGTGGACCCAAAGAAAATTGAGGCCGTTCAGCATTGGCCCAGACGAGCGTCAGTTACTGAGATCCGCAGCTTCCTAGGACTAGTCGGCTACTACCGACGATTCGTACAGGACTTCTCCCGTATTGCTGCACCGTTGACCGGGTTAACCCGAAAGGGAGTTCCTTTTGTTTGGACAGAGGCGTGCGAGTATATCTTTCAGCAGTTGCAGACTCGTTTGACTACGGCGCCGGTGTTATCATTGCCTTCCGGATCAGGCGGATTTGTGGTTTATTGTGACGCTTCTAGAGTGGGGCTAGGCTATGTATTGATGCAGCACAGCAGGGTTATCGTGTATGCTTCTCGACAGCTGAAGAAGCATGAGCAGAACTACCCCACTCACGATTTGGAGATGGCTGCAGTGGTCTTTGCACTCAAGATCTGGCTACATTTCCTATACGGCGAGTCGTGCCAGATATTCACGGATCATAAGAGCTTGAAGTATATATTTCAGCAGCGAGACCTGAATCTTAGACAGCGTCATTGGATGGAGTTAGTGAAGGACTACGATTGCGAGATCCTATATCTCCCGGGAAAGGCGAACGTAGTAGCGGATGCTTTGAGTAGGAGGCCCGGGGGTAGTCATTCTTTTTTTAGCACAGTGCAGAAGTAGTCGTCGGCAGATTGGTAGATTTTATACGACAGTCGAGTGCAGTTCGAGTTCATTCCGATCGGGGGACAACTTGCGCATATTCATGCACGTCCACAGTTGCTTGACCGTATACATGAGGCACGGTACAGTGATGACCGTTGTTCAGAGATCATGGCACAGATGGGACAGGACAGATTTTTCGAGTTCATGATCGATGATCAGGGGATACTACGATTTAGGACTAAACTGTGCGTACCAGATGCCAAGGGACTGAGGCATGAGATTCTTGAGGAGGCGCATCGATCGATGTATAGTGTTCATCCGGGTTCCACCAAGATGTACCATGACTTGAGAGATGTTTACCGGTGGGACGGGATGAAGAGGGACGTCACAGACTTCGTGTCGAGATGCCTGACTTGTCAGCAAGACAAGGCCAAGCACCAGAGGCCAGCGGGAGAGTTGCAGCCTTTGCCCATTCCGGAGTGGAAATAGGAGCAGATTTCTATGGACTTCATCGTGGGTCTACCCAGGACCAGTCGAGGGTATGACTCCATTTGGGTGATCGTGGATCGATTGACGAAAGTCGCTCACTTCGTGCCAGTGAAGACCACTTTCGGATTTGCGCAGTATGCCCAGATTTACATCGACGAGATCGTACGGTTGCACGGCGTCCCGACGTGTATTGTGTCCGACAGAGGCACCCAGTTTACCAGCCGACTATGGCAGAGGCTTCAGGAGGTTTTGGGCACCCGCTTGAGTTTTAGCACAGCATTTCATCCGCAAACCGACGGCCAGTCTAAGCGGACTATTCAGACTCTCGAGGACATGCTCCGAGCGTGCGTTTTAGATTTCGGAGGTAGCTAGGATCACCATTTACCCTTAGTGGAGTTCTCATATAACAATAGCTTCCAGGAGACCATTCAGATGGCACCATTCGAGGCTCTATATGGGAGGAGATACAGATCGCCCGTCTGTTGGATAGAGCTCAGCGAGAGCAGTATTTGGGACCGCAGATTGTTGAAGAGACGACAGCGAAGATCCAGTTGATTCGTGATAGGATGAGATCAGCCTAGAGCAGGCAGAGATCTTATGCGGACCGTCGCCGACGCAGACTTGAGTTTTCTGTTGGTGATCATGTTTTCTTGAGGGTCTCCCCAATGAAAGGTGTGATGAGATTTGGGAAGAAGGGGAAACTTAGTTCCAGATATGTGGGCCCCTTCGAGATCCTCGAGCGTGTTGGTGCAGTTGCGTATCGGTTAACTCTTCCGCCCAGTTTTCCAGACGTTCACCCCGTATTTTACGTTTCGCTGCTCCGCAAGTATCTTCATGATCCTTCGCATGTGATTCAGCACCCGGCGATCCAGCTGGAGCGCGACCTTTCTTTTGCAGAGCAGCCAGTGGTCATCCTGGATCGGCAAGTGAAGAAATTGAGATCGAAGGTTATACCGTCCGTCAAGGTCCTTTGGCGTGGCCCGAGCAGCGAGGAGGTCACCTGGGAGACCGAGAACGAGATGAGGAAGAATTATCTTCATCTCTTTGAAGGTACGCGTACCTAGATTTTTAAATTCGGGGACCGAATTTCTTTAAGGGGGGAAGATTGTAACACTTTGAAACTCGTTAGATTAATTTCCTGTTTGTACCCGTTTAGGGTCAGTTTTTACAAAGGAGACTCTGCCGAATTTTTTTTGGGAAAAATGGATGTTGCTTTTAAAAGCTTGATGCGACTTATAAATTGAAAATTGCTTATATATTTTGGTTTTCCTTCACTCTATAGCTCTTTTCGATTTTGATTTCTGGGTTTTGGCCTACTTAGATTAGGTACACCTTGAGACGTTTCGTAATTTAAGTGCCAGTCACGCTCCGTATCCTTCAGGTCGTGACAATGTAATCCTTTTCTTTTGTTTGGAAAAACATGGAATTTATTATATATTTAAAATAGATGATTTGATAATATTTATATATAATTATTAAAAAATAAAATTTATTTATTAAATAGAAAATCACGTTTTTCTTAAAAATTGCATTAAAAATTCCATCGAGTCGGATACTCCGTGAGGAAGTCTGCATCTCGCTTTACTAGTCCTGAGGATGTGCGATAACCCACACCATCCTGATTGGTTTTCCTAAAATGAGTTGTAGAGGCTTAATTGCAAGGAATGTAAATAACACAATTTAAAGAATACGGTTTTTAATGGTTTATGGTATTTTAATGTAAAGGTCGTATTTGTCCCATAAGTATTACTAAAAGAAAATCGTGCTATGTCATGATGCGTGTTTGTAAGAGGTAGGTCGTTACCTCATGAGATTTTCCTAAAGGTAGTACAAGCAAATATGATAAAAAATATCGTATGTAAAGTTTATGGTATTTAAACGTAAAAGTGCAATAAAAGAGGTTTTATATGGAGTTTTGAATTGAAACTTGTTTCTAATTATTGTTTAATGTTTAACAAACAAAGTACAATGATTTAGATAAATAGTTCTTAAGAAAAATTGTTAGTTTAAGAAGTTTTAGAAATGAATCTCGGTATAACTCCACTTACCAACATTATTGAAAAGAAGAAGTTTTGAGAGGTGAAAAGAAAAGAGTAGAGGGGACTTACAAGATGAAATGAGAGAGGGGAGGTTGAGGAACAAGTTGAGAGTTTCGTGGAGTCGCGGGGTCGCCGGAATATTCTTGAATTGTCGCCGGAACTTGACCTTGGGCTAACTCCATTTGTACACTTTTTTGACTTGGAGAAATTTGAGATTTTTTGATAATAGACTTCAAAATGAGGAGGGCTAGGGTGTGATGTTGTATTTATAGGGTAGAATTAGGGTTTTGTGAGTGAAAAGAGAATTAAAAATGTATTAAAAATATGATTTATGAGTGAATTTAAGTTCTCTATTAATTTACAGAGAAATCAAACAGCACTGGAATAGTGGGGGTAGGCCAAAGGACTGGGGTGTAGAGTATGGAAGTATTTGGTATAGGGGGCCCGGCGGCGCCGGCCCAATGGCGAATCTCGCCGGCCGTTTGTATGGGGTTGGGTTTTGGATGTTTGCCACGTGTCCTAGTCTGTTTAAATACTCATTTGCACATGTTTATTTAATCTGACTTTTCGTTTTTACATGTATTACACGTGTAAACTTTTGGGCTTCCAAAAAGTTTAAAAGAAAAATCATAAAAAATAATATGTGGCTGATGGGATTCGAACACAGGGGCTACGTCACAGCAGTGCAAGGCTTTACCAATGAGCTACAAATTGTTTCTTGTTGTTTTTCAAACAAAATAATACTTAAAGTATACTCAGGCTTGCAAATACTCCATTTCAATACATTAACTTTAAGAAAATTTTGTACATTAAAACAGAGTCGTTACATTCTACCCTCTTTATAAAAATTTTGTCTTCTCTTTCCTACATTGATTTGAGGATTAGTTTACAAACAAGTAAGGATATCTTGCACGCATGTCGTCTTCTCTTTCCCACATTGATTCTCCTAGCGAATCCTTTCTCCACATCACTCGGACCAAGTTTACTTCCTTGTTCCTAAGTGACTTTACTTTTCTGTCCAGGATTTCAACGGGTTGCTGCTCACAAGATAAGTCTGTTTGTACAGTGAGCTCGGAGTGATCAAGAATGTGGCTGGGGTCACTCATATATCTTCGAAGCTAGGATATATGGAATACGTTGTGCGCTCATTCCAATGAGGGTGGTAGTGCCAAACGATATGCCACTTCTCCAACTCGTTAGAGTATATCGAACGGTCCAATAAATCTCGGACTGAGCTTACCCCTCTTTCCAAAGCGAATCACTCCATGGTTTAAAGAGATCTTTAAGAACACATGATCTCCCAGTTGGAACTCCAAGTGTCAGCGTTTTGCATCAGCCCAGTGCTTCTGTCGGTCTTGGGCTATGCTCATTCTTTCTCTGATCGTGCGAACTACATCCACCATCGCCACGATCATCTCAGGTCCAAGGAGTTTCCTATCTCCGATGTCGTCCCAACTTAATGGTGAACGACACTTTCTTCCATAAAGAGCTGCAAAGGGTGCCATATCGATACTCGCTTGGTAGCTGGTGTTGTATGAAAACTCCACAAGATGTAGGTGATCTTCCCAGGATCCTCCGAAGTCTAACATACACGCTCTTAGCATATCTTCAAGGATCTGAATCGTTCCCTCGGACTGACCATCTGTTTTTGGATGATAAGCTATATTGAAGTTCAGACTCGTTCCTAAGCTAGCTTGCATACTCTGCTATAACTGTGATCGGAATCTGGTGCCACGATCAGAGACAATGCAAACCGATACTCCATGTAATCTCACGATCTCCTGCATGAGTTTGTGGGTATCAGAAACAGTACACTATGAAGAGTTAAATCTTACTTAGATTCAGATTTACTTCCATGTACTTCTTTGCCAGTGTCTCAGTAGATTGGCCAACTCAAAATTGGATGAAGTGAGCCGATTTTGTGAGTCGATCCACAATAACCCATACTGCATCGTTACCTTTCGTGCTGCGAGGAAGTGCAGTCATGAAGTCCATGGTGATGTGTTGCCACTTCCATTCTGGAATAGGTAACGGTTGAAGTAAACCAGCAGTCCTGTAATGTTCAGCTTTTACTTGCTGACACACCAAGCATTTTGCTATGCTTCTGGCTACTTCACGCTCCATTCCATACCACCAGTAATGTTGCCGCAGATCTTTGTACATCTTTGTACCACCAGAGCGTACTGAGTATAGAGAGCTGTGAGTTTCTTTCATCAACTCTTCTCGAACAGGACCTTGTGGTACACACAATCTGCTTCCGTATCTCAAAGATCCATCTTTATGGATGATGAAGTCTGTTCTAAGTCCACTTTCTATTTGCTCTCTGATCTTTTGCAAGTTGGCATCACTCGTTTGAGCTGCTTTGATCTGATTGACAATAGTATACTGAACTTGTAAGTTCATCATTTTTGAAGTATTACCTGGCATAACCACTTCTATCTCCATCTTGTGTAATTCTTGTTGAAACTTCTACTGTGCGGTGAGATTCATTGATAGTGGTTGGCGACTAAGTGCATCAGGAACTACATTCACCTTCCCTGGATGATATTGTAGGTTGATGTCGAAGTCCGCCATAAGTTCTACCCATCTTCTCTGCCACATATTCAACCCTTTCTGAGTAAACACATATTTCAGACTTTTGTGGTCTGTGTATATATCTTCTCGTTCTCCAAGAAGATGGTGACGCCAAATCTTCAGTGCAAATATAGCTGCTGCCAACTCTAAGTTATGTGTTGAATAATTGCGCTCATGAATCTTCAACTGTCTTGATGCATAAGCTATAACTTTTCCCTGCTGGTGTAGAACACATCCTAATCTCTTACCTGATGCATCGCAATGCACAACGAAACCTCCAGATTGGTCCGGTATTACGAGAATAAGTGCTAATGCCAATCTTGACTTGAGTCTTACGAAAGCTTGTTCGCATGCTTCTGACCACACGAATACTTCATCTTTACGTATGAGCTTGGTCAGGGGTGTTGCAATTTTCGAAAATCCTTCTATGAATCTTCGGTAGTATCCTGCTAAACCCAAGAAATTTCGAATGTCCTTCACTGTCTTTGGTGTCGGCCATTTGCTTACTACTGATACTTTAGCTGGATCCACAGAGATTCCTTCGCCTAAAACTATATGCCTGAAAAATCCGACTTGATCTAGCTAAAACTTGCACTTGCTGTACTTGGTATAGAGTTGATGCTGTCGCAAAGTCTCCAGGACAATCCTCAAATGTTCAGCGTGCTCTTTCTGATTCTTCGAATATACCAGGATGTCGACGATGAATATGAAAATGAACCTTTCTAGGTACTCTCGGAAAACTTGGTTCATCAGATTCATGAATATGGCTTGTGCGTTGGTCACTCCAAATGGCATAACGAGAAACTCATAATGACCATAGCGAGTCCTGAATGTCGTCTTCGGAATATCAGAATCTTTTACCTTCACCTGATGATGACCCGAACGAAAATCTAACTTCGAGAAAACGTAAGACCCACTTAGATGATCGAACAGATCGTCAATTCGCGGTAGTGGATACTTGTTCTTTATCGTGACTTCGTTCAGAGCTCGGTAGTCAATGCATATTTTGTATGAACCTTCCTTCTTCTTCACAAGAAAAACTAGAGATCCCCAACTTGAAGTACTGGGACGAATCCATCCTTTTTGCAGAAGTTCGTCTAGATGAGTACGGATCTCCTTCAATCCTTCTGGACTTAAGCGATATGGTGCTTTGATCACCGGTTGTGCACCAGGTACTAAGTCAATACTGAATTCAAGAGCTCGATCAGGAGGCAAACCTGATATGTCTTCAGGAAATACATCGTCGAACTCTCGAACTACCTTTGGCTTTGATTCTTCCTCTGCTTGTAGTATTGCAACCACGGCCTTCTTTAGTTTAGCTTTGTATGTGCTAGGCTCTTGGGTACGGTCTCCACTTTTGAAATAAAAGACCGGATGCTCTGGAGTCTCGAACACTACCCTCCTTTGACGACAGACGATGGTAGCGTAGAAAGTTCCTAACCAGTCCATACCCAAGGCTACATCGAAGTTTGGTATGTCCAGCACCTTGAAGTCAGTATAAAATTCTCTGCTGCAGATGACCACTGAACATAGGTCATATCCCAAAGTTGCCTTTAGAACGTCATTCCCTGAACTGACATTCCAGCTGGATACGAGTGATTTGACTGGAATCGCATGAGTTCAGACGAATCGTTGCGACATAAAGCAATGTGATGCTCCGGTATCGAAGAGTGCTGGTGTAAGAAGTGAGGCTACTAAGATTGTACCTAAGTTGTGTGGAATATGTTTAGGTATAAAATATATATATATATATATATATATGGATGTAAACAAGTATTGAACAGATTTGAAAGATGGAAGGTTACCAGTGATAACTTGGCCAGTGGCTTCAACTGCTTCCACAATTATCGTGAAAGCATGACGCCTAGGTACGTTCCTCCTTACTGGGAGTGCATTCCTCTGTCCGTTCCTCTTTCCTTGAGCTAGGTTCCTTTGTGCATGATGGAACTGACAAGGAGGAGGTGCGGTAGGTCCACGGAGAGGTGGAGCTGGAAGAGCAACTCGAGGAGCATGTGCCTGGATAGCTGGCCGCTGTGGATAGGTGATTGCTGGTCTGGGTGCAGGGTTTGGATTGAATCTATGAGGACAAGATCCAATATCGTGTGTGGATGAGCCACAGACTAAGCAAAAGCGATTATCACACCTGCAATCCTTCGCCAGGTGTCCATTTCTTTTGCAATAGAAACAGAAATCTGGACCGGGTCGGTTAAAAGGTACTCCCAGTCTTCTGGATACAAATGGTGGCCTAGAAGAGGCTTCTCCTGCTATCTGAGTAGCAGGACGCTTCATACCGGCAGATTGAGGTCTACTCTTCTTCTTTACTACTGCCTCATATCGATGGGTATCCTTCAGAGCTAGTTCATGGGTTGGGAAATCCCCTGTAGCTCGAGCAGCTTGGATCTCCTAGTCCAACCCTTATTGAAATCATCTAGGCCTGATCTCAACAGTCGGTTTGAGATGTGCCGCGAACTTGTTAAGGTCTTGTGTTAGCTGTGTAGTATGTGGTATTAGAAATTCAAATATTTAAGACATATCTTTCCTGCTCAATATGGTGAACTCAGCATCATACTCATCCACAGATTTGCTCCACATAGAGCCTTGTTGCAGGTGGATGAATTGCTGCTCCATATCGAATTGGGCAGTCTCGGGAAAATATTTCGCGTCGAACATCTCGCGAAAATCCTCCATTCGATCGGCTGGGTAAGTCGGCTTTCTTCCGCTTTCCACCATACTCTGGAGTTATCTGTAAGTTGCAGCTTCGCAACCCTTACCCAAGCAATGTCTGCCACTTATGCTTCTGCCAGATCATCTTCGATCGACTGAGCCCATTCCTCTGCTTCCAAAGGGCTCTCTTTCCCAGAGAATTGTTTATGGTGCAGTGCCCGGAATTGTTTCACACCGGGTGCCTCAGCTTCTGTGCGCTTCAAGAGTATAGCAGTCTGATGCTGCTGTCCCTCTAAGATGCTCTTAATTGCCTCAAGCAATACCGTCTGCTCATTGATAGGAGCTGCTACGGTAGGTGTAAGTGGTAGAGGATGAGGTGGGGTGTTTCCGTTGACATTCGTGCTCTTATTGTTTGGTGAATTCATAACCTTGAAAGAAAAAGTAGGGTTAGGATAAATTCAAGAAATATGAAATGTAAAGAATGTTTAGTTGCTGATTCCTATAATTCTTATGACTTATATTGCTTAGGATTCCATGCAGAACTGATCCTGTATGGTATGACTTCATGCAGAACTGACCTGCATGGGCCGCCAACAAAACCCGTCATACCCCGCTTCCTAGAGTATGGGTAAGGAGACGTGGCAGGGACGCGACGTATGTACTCAGAAGTAAACACGTTAAGCGTAAATAAGAAATATAATAAATGTACATAAGAAATGATAAGAGATATAAATAAACAGCAACCATTTTATTGATTAAAGATTCTTTACATACAACCGGAAAGTAAATACGATACTGGAAAGCAATGCCTAAACAATGGCATAAACTGAGAGTAAAAGTATATACAAGTGAACTAAAGCTCTGGGTTCTCAATGAACTGCTCTAAATCGTCCTGGCTGGACTCGATCTCCAGAGAGTCGGGTCCTCATGACAACATTCCAAGAAAGAAGAGAAAAGGAATGTCGTCAGCGAACAATTGCTCGGTAAGTCCCAAAAGAGAGAGAGAGAAAAAGAATGGACAATTAAAGAGAATATAACAGTGTAATGTATGTTTGTTATGCTAACGTAGTTGTTTGTAGCTTGGTACAGAATATGCCAGTGTATACGAGAGGAGTCCAACTTGCTCCGTGGACTAAGGTATATGGAGTATAAGGCCCCATCAAAACCCACGGGACAACGGCAACGGATGTTCAAGTTAGGTGTGTTATAGTGACCATCATCGTGCCACTTTTAACACATTCTGTACCGGTCTACCCCTTAAAAACCCCGTAAAATATTGTATTGATTGTACTGATTTGTTGTATAAGACTTGCCGAAACCATGGTATAAATTGTTCATGTAAAGGGATAAGGATATAAAAAGATAGTCATGTAGTCAAGTCAATATATATCCATGGTTCGGTCAAATCAAGTCATATTAATAATTGATAGTATTCTGGTATTCATGTTCAAGTTCCAGTATATATGAATTCATCTTGGATTGGAGTTATATTTGAATTGTATTCATGTATGGATTGTATTCAGATTAGACTGAGACTCAGATTGAATCAGACACTTAAACAGAATTTGATTCCTGAATTAGGTTTTGGAGTTATCGGTAACTGCTGCACATGAACGGCAGGATTTGTCGCTTTTTCCAAGACAATTACCATTGATAATCTCGTTTTAGTTTTCTACCTTAAATAGGCAAGCACCCACTTTCTTCGGCTCTCTGAGGCTCAAGAGAATTGGTCCCGCTTAAATCTATATTTACTAGGATCTTTAATGTAATTTATTATAACTTGAGGAGGTTTTATGAAAAATAATTTTAGCATACTTTCAAAATAAACCTCAAGTATTTATTTATTATATTTAGGTTTTCATGGATGTACCTTTTAAAAGTGAGGTATTCTAGTGAATAAATACCTAGTTTGAATAATATATGGTATTTTTGTGTAAATTTGACTTGTATGGATTCTTGATGGTATTTTCATGAAAATGTAGTTCTTTTCTTTTGTTTGGAAAAATATGGAATTTATTTTATATTTAAAATAGATGATTTGATAATATTTAAATATAATTATTAAAAAATAAAATTTATTTATTAAATAGAAAATCACGTTTTTCTTTAAAATTGCATTAAAAAATCCATCGAGATCAGATGCTCCGTGAAGAGGTCCGCATCTCGCTCTACTAGTCCTAAGGATGTGAGATAACCCGCACCATCCCGATCGGTTTCCCCAAAATGGGTTGTAGGGGCTTAATTGCAAGGAATGTAAATAACACAATTTAAAGAATACGGTTTTTAATGGTTCATGGTATTTTAATGTAAAAGTTGTATTTGTCCCAAAGATATTGTTAAAAGAAAATCGTGCTATATCATGATACGTGTTTGTGAGAGGTAGGTCATTACCTCGTGAGATTTTCATAAAGGTAGTACAAGCAAATATGATAAAAGATGTCGTATGTAAAGTTTGTGGTATTTAAACGTAAAAGTGCAATAAAAGTGGTTTTATATAGAGTTTTGAATTAAAACTTGTTTCTAATTATTGTTTAATGTTTAACAAACAAAGTATAATGATTTAGATAAATAGTTCTTAAGAAAAATTGTTAGTTTAAGAGGTTTTAGAAATGAATGTCGGTATAACTCCACTTACCGACATCATTGAAAAGAAGAAGTTTTGAGAGGTGAAAAGAAAAGAGTAGAGGGGACTTACAAGATGAAATGAGAGAGGGGAGGTTGAGGAACAATTTGAGAGCTTCATGGAGTTGTCGGAATCTTCTTGAATTGTCGCCGGAACTTGACCTTAGGCTAACTCCACTTGTACACTTCTTTAACTTGGAAAAATTTGAGAATTTTTTATAATAGACTTCAGAACGAGGAAGGTTAGGGTGTGTTGTTGTATTTATAGGGTAGAAATAGGGTTTTATGGGTGAAAAGAGAATTAAAAATGTATTAAAAATAGGATTTTTGAGTGAATTTAAGTTCTCTGTTGAAATCAAAATAGTGGGGGTAGACCAAGGGACTGGGGTGCAGAGTATGGGAGTATTTGGAAAGAGGGGGCGGTGCCAGCCTAATGGCGAATCTCGCCGGCCATTTGTATGGGGTGGGGTCATGGATGTTTGCCATATGTCCTAGTCTATTTAAATACTCATTTTCACATGTTTATTTAATCCGAATTTTCATTTTTACGTGTATTGCGCATGTAAATTTTTGGGCTTCCAAAAAGTTTAAAAGAAAAATTATAAAAAAAATAATATTTAGTTGATGGGATTCGAACACAGGGGCTACATCACAGCAGTGCAAGGCTTTACCAATGAGCTATAAGTTGTTTCTTGTTGTTTTTCAAACAAAATAATACTTAAAATATACTCAGGCTTGCAAGTACTCCATTTCAGTACATTAATTTTAAGAAAATTTTGTACATTAAAACAGAGTCGTTACGAAGATCCCACTAAAATAGACAGTTTGGCCTATTTTAAAAGAGAAAGTGAGGGGATTTTCACCCTCACTCATCCTTAAATCATGGGGAGTGGTTACAACCACTCCCCACTCATAGAGGGGTATATATACCCCTCTGTCAATACAAAATGGAGGTGGTTGTAGAGATAAAAATTCTAGAAAGAATTTCCAAGTGCTGATAGACTTTGAAAAAGAAGAAGATGATGAGGGCTATAGGAATGGAATTACCATTCATCTCTTCTCTTCTCATATTCTCTTTCTCTTTCGTTATCTCTTTATCTCTCTGATCAAAGATTCATAAAACATCCATGAAAACTTATACAAGTTTTCATCTCCAATGGAGAAACTTGAAAGCCATGGCCATGGCTTTCTTCAAAAAGATGAAAAAATAGAACATAAATCCATGTGTTCTTCGTCTATTGACTGAACTTAGAACACAGGACAACCCATGTTCCGCATATTTTGAAAATATGTCACCCTATTTCTTGCATATAAACAGAAATCGAATTCTATTTCTGAAAGGAACATAGATTAAATCCACTATGTTCCTTTCATTAGATATATGAATAAGAAAATCCTATTCATTTTGAGACATGAAAAATATATGTTCAACGGAGCTTATGAATGGGAAAACCCCATTCATCTTTGAGATATGAAAAACATATCTTTACAACAGAGTTTGTGAATAGGAAAATCATATTCATTTTGAGACATAAAAATATGTTTTCACAACATCGATGAATAGTAAACTCCCATTCTTCTTTGAAATATGAAAAACATATCTCTATGAGGGGATCTAGTTGTTCCCTCATAAAATGAGAAAAAAGGGGAGAAAAATCCTTACTACTCAAGCCTCACGTGTTAAACACGTGAGCGCCTATATGCTCTGCATATAGGCACTGTAGTTAAAACAACTCATAGGCTAAATAAGCCTCACGTGTTAAACACGTGAGCGCCTATATGCAAAGTATATAGGCGCTGCAATCAAACAATTGATACGCCAAACAGGCCCCACGCGTTAAACACGTGAGTGCTCATATGCAAATCATATGAGCGCTAAAAGTCAACAAGCCAAAACACACGCTAAGGATCACGTGTTAAACACGTGAGTTTTCCTACCACATAAATTAGCAGCGCTCACATGGCCCCAATTTTAAAATACTCACATCTGATTCTATGTGATAGAATTAAATTCTATTTGGGAAATATTTTCCATAATCTTTCTAATATGGAAAGATTTTTCTCTAACAGAGAATCTTGGATTTAAAATCCAATTATGATAAAATATCACCAATTAAACCATCTGATAGGATTAAATTCTACGTGGGAAATATCTCCTTGATTTTTCTCAAACTAAAAAGATCTTCTCTGTTGAACAGAGGACCCTTGGATCAAAAATCTAATAGTGATTATAAAATCACCCACCGATCATCTGATAGAATGAAATTCTATTTTAGGAAAAATATTTCCTAATCTTGTTAAACAAACAAAAAAAACTTCTCTGTTAAACAGAGAGCCTTTGGATTAAAAATCCAACGGTAAATAAAATTCACCAATTGATCTAAAAGATCATTTTTTGATTGATTATGAAATCAATCATGATCTCTCAATCAGAGATTTTCTTAACAAGTTGATCTTTTTTCTTCTCCTATAAATAGGAGTAAGAAGACAAAAAAATATTGACAGAGGAAAGAACTTCCCACAAGCTTCTACAAAAAAGAATACAGTGAGCTTTTGAGAGAAGAGAGAATTTAATTCTCATAGAAGAAGACTTTACTCGTTGAAACCCTGGGTAAAGAAAACACAGAGATCATATTTTCTCTCATTTGCCTATATAAAAGTTTAACCCTTCATATAAGAACTTAGTTCTTTCTCTGGTTGAGATTTGCAGAAGCAAATCTTCCCACAAGTTGAGAATTTAATTCTCGTCGGGGAGTGATCGCACGCTTTTGGCGTGTCGGATGTTCAAAGTTCTAAAGTTATAACCGCGATCGGGACGATGTCGCTATACAGCTGGCCGGTTGAGCATGGGTCGATCCACAGGGAGATGGTTGTATGTCCGTTCGAGTTTTAGACGAGTCAATGAAGAATTTGTATATGTTTGTTCAGTTCTATCCTAAGTGTTATATGCAAGTATAAAGTTGTTAAGAAAAAGATACGAAAGTGTAAGCTGCGGAAATCCGCACTCAAAACCTTTGAGCCGAGTCTTGACCAATTGAAGCTAGAACAATCGGCAACAACGTGGATTAGGGGATTTAAGCACTGTATCCGTGGAATCCGGCTTATTTACCCTTGTCCTTCCGTTCTTGTCTCTTGCTTTCGCCTCCGGCCAAACCGAACGCAACCGGTCGCGGTTAGGAATCACCGTTACCTTGGTAGGGTAGGGTGCCTAACGGAGCGCTTGCGTAACGTTTGGGCGGAGTTCAAAGGAAAATAACGGGAAAAGGAAATGAGCAAAGAAATATTAACTTACAATATCGTATTTATTCCTAACAACAATAATTACAACCATTCACAAAACAAACCAAAAAGAGCAAAAGAAAAGATAAACAAAGAAAAGAAAAGATTACAAACAAGTAATTAAAAGTGCATGGAATTTAAGTGCATGAAAGTAAAGCAAGATAATAAAAAGCAAGAAAGAAATAAGCAAGAAAATAACAACAAGAACCATAGAACCAATTACAAGACATGGGTTCAATAACCAAATCTTAAACTTGCAAGCTCACTTAAGAGATTGCAAGATCAAGAAAAGACAAAGAACTCATGGAGAATGAAGCATAAAAGAGAGAACAAAATGATACAACCCCTTGAGATCAATGACCAAAGCTTAAACTTACAAGCTCACTTAAGAGGTTGCAAGATCAAGATAAGGTAGAGAGCTCAAGGGGGAAGCTAAACAAAAGAATGATACAAAAACCCTCATCTTCATTTAACATCCACTCAAAAGCTCTCACAACAATTTAATGGAGGAAAGATGAAGAAGAAGAAGAAGAAGACTAAAAACTAACAAAAAAGAGGCATAAGCATCAACTCCTTTGGCTGGGCAAGAACTGGGGTATTTATAGGAGGAGAGTTGAAAACCTAGGGTATCATTCTGACTCAAAATGAATGTACCAATATGCCTCCAGAAAACGACACAGAGAGGAGCCCATATGGCCGCGGTTCCCCGGCCTAAGCCTGCTTAGGCCGCGGAACCGCGGCCGTCTTGATGAGTCGGGTCACAATATTTTGTGGCCTTCCCTGGTTTGTAGTTGTCTGCTGTTTGGTATATGACTTTTCTCAGAATCTCTTCACATTTCTTCCAGAATTTTAATAGATCAAAAGGTGATATGATGTGGATCTTTTGCCATGATTTCCTCGAGCTCCGCGTAGATTTCTTGGATCTTGTGTTGATATTGAGCTTTGTGCATGAAAATGACAATCGATTTGCCATTTTGTCCCTTAAACTGGTATGTGGCAACATACGGATACAGAGCGGAGACCCGTGTTTTATCTGTTGTTGGCAGTAATCCGGAATTTGTCGTACTTTTCCATAGATTACACTGTTTAGAGCTGAGAACCAGTATTCTGCAAATATGTAGCAAACACTGATCAAAAGCACCTGCCTATAAACAAACGAGCGTAAGAATGGGCGGTATAAAATACAATATTCTGGTATGAACAAATACCCCCAAACTTAACTTTTGCTCGTCCCGAGCAAAACCAATTATTCACAAAAAAGAATCCTAACTTCACTTTCGCAGGGAACGCGATTGCACTCAGTATGTGCAACAAGCCGTTAAACCTCTAGGTGTCCCTAGTAGGAGGAGTGTTGTCTCCTTAGGGTTTTCAGCGGATACTACCCACAAAATCCGGTCAAGCTAGTTTTGCGAAATAACTATGATTCAAACCCTAAAGTTTTGTTTCAGAAAATAACAATTCTATGATCCTAAATCTAGACTATCGAACCCTTATTTTTCACACCTCGCTTCTTATTTAACTAAAGATTTTATATGTCTTTACGTGCAGTACAAATAGTGTCGTTAAGTTCCAGAAGGATCGATTAAAGTCATCATGTCACACAATAAAGCCCAGATAAAAATTTTAAAAGGATCACATAAGTTTTATAAAGAGTTAAGCATTTTTCAAGCTTCGTTTTCCAGTAAAGTTTCAATTTCAGAATTTCTATCTTCCCTAACAGGAAACTAGGTCTTATTTTTCACTTCACCTTTTTCTTGTTTTCATTTCATACACACATTTGTGAACGTGCAATAGTCTTTATCATAGAATAAAACCTTCATATCTTCGCTAGAACTATTTTTTATAAAAACCTGCCTTTTGTCAAGATTATTCTCACACAAAGAACCGTTAGGAATTTTAACTCGGAAAGAACACTTGCTTGACTTTGTTTTAAACTGGACTTTCTAGGCTTCTTAACGAGCTTTGGGCCAATGCACCCAAACCAGTTGGCTTTAGGGCATTAGGTGTAGAAACACCCCAGCGGACTTAATTACTCAAGTTACCTAGGTCCAAAAACAAAACACAATTTAGCGTGAAAATCATGATGATTCAATACAAACGGAGATATAACCAGCAGTTCAATTATTTTTTTGGATAAAAGACGTGTTTAGTGGGCTCGGTGTGCAATCATTCCAATCAAGTTCCAGATGGGTTATTTTTCAGACTTAGTTCCAATTAAGGCATCAATAACATTCATTCATATTCACTTCACTTCATAAATTATTCTTGATATTACTTATTTCAGAAAAAACCTATTTGATCCTCAGAAAATCATTTATCCATTTAAAAGTTTTTAGACATAAAAGACTTGTCATCTAATTTTCAAAACTCACGACACGTGTAGTGTGATGTAAAGACGTATATTAGCTATAGTTAACTTCAAAGGAGAGTTATCTTTCAGGTTTTCAAAATCTAAAAATAAGATTTAGTTATTCTTATCTTATCACACAAAACCGTCGAAATGTTGAATCAGAGTTCTCCCACTAGCTAACTTGACAGAAAGGTTTTTATATTTTTAGAAAATTTTCTGATTTTTAAATAGGTATGCAAATGCAAAATATATAAATGAATGCGAAGGTAGAAAGCTTACCGAGCACACCCCCAAACTTAAACTTGACAGTGCCCTCACTGTCAGGCTACACCAAGAGGGTCAAAATTGTCGGCTCTCTCCAAAAGAAAACCAAAAAAAAAAGATATATACAAAAAATGGTCCCCCCCAAACTTAAGTAAAACAGTGTTTCCACTGTTTAAGCGGTGAAGTTCAGGATTAGGGGGAAAGAAAACAGTTTTAAGCTATACAAGGCCTTACACAGGCCAAAAGTGAGCACCAACCATTCAAAGATTTTATCGCTATAATGCACAGGTTGGTGGAAGAAGGCGTAGAGAAAAGAGAGGGAGAATACGCGAGACCGTATGGAGATAGAAGTGGTATACGGTCTAAGTATATGAGAAGAAGAATGGCGGAAGGGAGAAAGAAGTGGAATACGAACTTGAGGGTGGAAATGGATTGAATAAATGAGTACAATCTGTAATGATCGATGTGAAAAGATGGATTGTACTAATCTGTCAATATGGCGAGAAATTGGGTCAAATCCCTCAAGATTCATGAGAAACCATGGGTACGCCGAACTTGGTAAACCAAACACTGGAAGTGAAAATGATACGGTTTCTTGTAATGTCGGAACGATGGAAAGGATGGAGGTAGGTGATTGAGGAAAATTATCGGTTAAAGGTTCAGGAGGGTGTACACAGTCAATGAAAGGAACAGGATGAATTGGAAAATCCGACTCATTAATTAAAACTGGTTCTTCCTCAAAAATATCCTCAATAGTCTCCTTAAAGTTAAGCACATCCATGCGTTTATCCTCAAAATTCAGACGCATATGGGATTCGGGAAAAACATTTAATGACTCGGGATGATGAATTGGAGAGAAAAACTCAGCTAAATCTACGGGTTCATCATCCAAAATATTCCCAGCGTCAATATCCTCAATCAAGTGAAAATCTATATTCTCAGACATCTCAACAAAAGCATGGATATAAATCAATTCAGGTTCTAAGATGGAGGTGTAGAGGTCAAAAGGGTTAGGTGCGGTTTCACTCGAAAGGGACCCTTCACAATCGGGCAAATCAAGCACTATAAGGTCACACAACTCATTATCTGTTCTATCTTCAATTGATAAATCATTTGGGACATTTGATAGACTTTCAAAATAGGATTTGTGGGATTCAATTTGGTATGGGTAGGTTTGATTTGGAAGGGTGTACAGCTCACTCTCTCCACTCAAATTCTCAACCTGTCCTACCGCCTCTTCATACATTGGAAAATTTGGAGCTAGTTGAAAACTAGCTACCGGGTCACTAGGTTGTCTGAGGGCAGCCATGGACGCATTCAAATCCATCATCTGTTGGTACGATGGTACCCTAAAATCTTCCAAAGACTGTTCCAGACTAGACATGGGTTGTGAAGGGGTTTCAATAAAAGATTCAAAGTTGTTTTGGTACGGGAAACTCCCAAATGACGGTTCAGAAGCAATGTCTAGGGAAGGTGTAAAAGTTGGGTAGGACTGGTAGGAATGAATGGCTGGACAGGGGTAGGATCAACATTTGGATACGAAGGTGAATGGAATTGTTGATCCCAATAATTTGAAGTGGTGAAAGGAGTGAAAGATCGACTATAAGATTGTTCAATACGTTCAGCGATGGACAAAGGACGACTTGCAAAACGGATATCAACATAAGCGGGTGCGGGAGGTTGAAAAGGTTGATACAAAGTGGATTGCGGAGGGCAAGTGTTTGTCCTAGACGCGTCTATGCAATCTTTCAATGAAATTTTGGGCATGGAGGGATCGTTCGATGTTCGGCCAAAGTAAGAACCGTAAGAAGTAATGTCTGGTTGTGGGTACCAAAGTTCGGCAAGAGTTTTGCGAGGTGGGGTACCCATGATATGAAGAGAGAAAGAAAGAAATGCAGAGAAAAGGAGGGGGAAAAGAATGTGATGATTTTTTTTATTTTATTTTTAGTTATTAACAAAAGAATGAAATATACACACAAAAAGAATCTGGACAAAAACAATCACGACACAAAAATACCACACACCCAATCGTTCTAGGGTTCACCTAGGTCAACTAGACCTGCTCCAGAACTTGATTGTCGAAGTAAAACTGTGTCGAGAAACGGGCTTAAGATACACTGATCACGAGGCCAGGTAAGTGCAGAGATAAGGGGAGGTTTTCCGACGCTTTCGCGAAGGTCCTTAATTAAATAACCCTTTCTCTTTTGGCGGTTTCGCCGTTAACACTTTCCTAGACACCCCGTAAACAATGTACCGTTAAGCGAGGTTCTAAACACAGTTAACTTCTCCTAGTGAGCGCGAAGTCCTTAAGGCTTAAAGTCTAGTTTCTTTTAAAGTTTGTGCCGGTAAACGTTATACTCAAGTTCGTGATTTGTGGGCCACGGAAAAGGTGATGAAATCCTTTACCGTATGTTGTGGGATTCGCTTGCCCTTAAGTCCGTATTAATGTATGCAATGCGCAATTCAATAAAAATTCTATAAAGAATCAAACAATCGTTTTTTTTTAGTTTAAGCGCAGCACTGCAATAAATACGGGTTAGTTAATTTTTAGCGTTTGCTAGCGAACTTGCAAAGAATCCTGCAAAGAATAGTATATTGGATGCGTCGGATTTGAGAAGAAGGTGTTTAAGAAATACGTACCGTTAAGTTTTTGGGTTAGGACCCCCGTTGAATCAATTCCGGTAAGCTTGAAAAGATCGCTTGCGCGGGTCAAACTTCCCGGATCTTTGGCACTGTACTTCGTAATCACCTTAACCTTGAACGTACACTTTGCTCCCCACAATCGCAGTTTGCAAATCTGCAAAAATCTGCACACTTGCACACAAAAATGATCAAAAATAACAAAAAGATTTTTTTTTTATAAATATATACAAAAAGAATATTAACCCGAATAACAAGAAAGAAAATACGCTACCGTCTTCCTAGCAACGGCGCCATTTGATCGCACGCTTTTGGCGTGTCGGATGTTCAAAGTTCTAAAGTTATAACCGCGATCAGGACGGTGTCACTATGCAGCTGGCCGGTTGAGCACGGGTCGATCCACAGGGAGATGGTTGTATGTCCGTTCGAGTTTTAGACGAGTCAATGAAGAATTTGTATATGTTTGTTCAGTTCTATCCTAAGTGTTATATGTTAAGAAAAAGATACGAAAGTGTAAGCTAAGGAAATCCGCACTCAAAACCTTTGAGCCGGGTCTTGACCAATTGAAGGTAGAGCAATCGGCAACAACATGGATTAAGGGATTTAAGCACGGTATCCGTGGAATCCGGCTTATTTACCCTTGTCCTTCCATTCTTGTCTCTTGCTTTCGCCTCCGGCCAAACCGAACGCAACCGGTCGCAGTTAGGAATCACCGTTACCTTGGTAGGATAGGGTGCCTAACGGAGCGCTTGCGTAACGTTTGGGCGGAGTTCAAAGGAAAATAACGGGAAAAGGAAATTAGCAAAGAAACATTAACTTACAATATCGTATTTATTCTTAACAACAATAATTACAACCATTCACAAAACAAACCAAAAAGAGCAAAAGAAAAGATAAACAAAGAAAAGAAAAGATTACAAACAAGTAATTAAAAGTGCATGGAATTTAAGTGCATGAAAGTAAAGCAAGGTAACAAGAAAGAAATAAGCAAGAAAATAACAACAAGAACCATAGAACCAATTACAAGACATGGGTTCAATAACCAAATCTTAAACTTGCAAGCTCACTTAAGAGGTTGCAAGATCAAGAAAAGGCAAAGAACTCATGGAGAATGAAGCACAAAAGAGAGAACAAAATGATACAACCCCTTGAGATCAATGACCAAAGCTTAAACTTGCAAGCTCACTTAAGAGGTTGCAAGATCAAGATAAGGTAGAGAGCTCAAGGGGGAAGCTAAGCAAAAGAATGATACAAAAACCCTCATCTTCATTTAACATCCACTCAAAAGCTCTCACAACAATTTAATGGAGGAAAGATGAAGAAGAAGAAGAAGAAGAAGACTAAAAACTAACAAAAAAGAGGCATAAGCATCAACTCCTTTGGCTTGGCAAGAACTGGGGTATTTATAGGAGAAGAGTTGAAAACCTAGGGCATCATTCTGACTCAAAATGAATGTACCAATATGCCCCCAGAAAACGACACAGAGAGGAGCCCACATGGCCACGGTTCCGCGGCCTAAGCCTGCTTAGGCCGTGGAACCGCGGCCGTCTTGATGAGTTGGGTCACAATATTTTGTGGCCTTCCCTGGTTTGTAGTTGTCTGCTGTTTGGTATATGACTTTTCTCAAAATCTCTTCACATTTCTTCCAGAATTTTAGTAGATCAAAAGGTGATGTGATGTGGATCTTTTGCCATGATTTCCTCAAGCTCCGCGTAGATTTCTTGGATCTTGTGTTGACATTGAGCTTTATGCATGAAAATGATAATCGATTTGCCATTTTGTCCCTTAAACTGGTATGTGGAAACACACGGATAGAGAGCGGAGACCCGTGTTTTATCTGTTGTTGGCAGTAATCCGGAATTTGTCGTACTTTTCCATGGATTACACTGTTTAGAGCTGAGAACCAGTATTCTGCAAATATGTAGCAAACACTGATCAAAAGCACCTGCCTATAAACAAACGAGCGTAAGAATGGGCGGTATAAAATACAATATTCTGGTATGAACAGGGAGATTTTGTTCTACAGTTTCAAAACTTAGGGGAAAAGAACTAGGTTAAAGGGAAAAAAGAAAGAAAGAGAAAGAACGGGAACATATAGGAATTTAATTCCTCAAAAAGAAAAAAAATAGGGTTTAACCCTAGATAAAGAACTTGATTCTTATAAAAATATAAAAGAACTTGGTTCTTCAATAAAAATAATGATGATGATCCAAGATCTTCAAAACCGAAATTTTGATGATCATCAATGACTAAAATTGTCATCAACAGAGATCAATATCTCTGAAAATAAACAACAAGAATAACTTGGTGTCTCATTAGTGCTTAGCACAGTTATGGAGCCTCACATGTTTCCTACGTGAGTGCTTAAAACAAGTAAAAGAAAAGCTAAAGCCGTCTCACGTGTTTCCCATGTGGGTGCCTGAAGAGCAAAGAAAAACTCCTTTGTCAATTAAGCAGCCATAAAATAAAACCTCAAAAGAAAGTAGTCACGTAAAATACACGTGAAACGCTCTTGGAAACCCAAGTGCTTAGCACTTCTGTAAAAAGAGGGGAAGTGAACAAATGAAACCCAATGCTCAGCACTCACGTGCTTCCCACGTGAGTACCATGCAAAGTGCTCAGCACTTTAAGATTAGTCAAAATGTCTAAAGTGCTTCGCACTGATTGGGGCAACGCTCATATCTGAGTGCCTTAAGTGTTTCACGCGTGAGCACCACGGGACTCTAGTGCTTAGCACTAATCCAGTGCCTCACGTGTTTCACACGTGAGCGCTGTATGTCCTAGTGCTTAGCACTTTTGGGTAATTATGGAAACTCAATCTCAGCCCAAAATCGGCTAAGTTTCCTGAGGTTAAACCTTTTTGTTTTTAAATCAATCGAGCTCATATGCTCTTGATTTCCAAGGTTTCAAATATGACCAAAAATTCTTAAATCTACAACAACCCCTTTTCCCTCAAATACGGGATTTGGTTCAAGGGTACATCTCTGATACACGTCGTTGTAATTTCTCAACGTCTTCAGAGAGGTAGCGGGTCCCGACGACCAAAAACTTCTTTTGTTGATGCACTTCCAAATTGACGTGCATGCCTCAAATCGGATCGTGCCCCAAATTGGGCACATTCCATATCAACATTGTTCACTTCGTCACGTAACAAATACGCGTGCGCACAAGATGAATGTCGGACCGAGAAGTCCTTAAACTAATTATTCGTCTCAAATATGGCGATAATGGATTGAAATGTCCCTAAACTAATATTCGGCCCCAAAATGGGAATGTCGGACCGAGAAGTCCTTATACTAATTATTCGCCTCAAACATGGTGATAATGGATCGAAATGTCCGTAAACTAATATTCGTCCCCAAAATGGGAATGTTGGACCGAAATGTCCCTAAACTAATATTCGCCTCAAATACAATAATGGAGCTTGATATCCTTAAACTAAAATAATTGGGTCTAAATGCTCATATGTTTAAGTCGACCTTAATCTCAAATCAGATTAACGGTCCTTAAATAAATCAAACCCAAATCTAAAATATACGGATTTAGACTAATCCGCGGCCTACGGACGACGACATAAACTAGTCTCCGTATATAATCCACAGGCAACCAAAACAAACAAAAATACACACGACACGAAATGAACTTCCGGAGCAGGAGAAAATGGTTATCACAATGCGGTAACGTAATTAACTGCAGGGGATTGCGCCTGCAGGGAAGAGCGTCCCCACAATCAAAAACCCCTCATAAACGAGGGGGAATCTGATAAAGTCTACTACAACGGCCGCATCTCCCAAACCTCCGATATATGGTGCCATAAATCAACTTGGTATCTTCGGAGAGGTGGACAGATAAATCCAAATAGTATCTGCCCTCAGATTCAGGCAAGACGATCCATCCTGGTTCGTCTCCGTTTCCGGCAGTAAACACTAGTGTTAACAAAACACTGTATTCTTTATATTAAACATAACTTAAAACCATGTTTTGACTTTGAACACACTCATGTGTTCATCTTGCACAAAACCATTGAAAATAATATCATTTTCATTATGTGCAGAAAGCTTATAAGCTTTCATAAAGAAAAGAAACTCTCTAAAAAGTTTCAAAAGTCCCATGAAGAAGCCCCAAATAGGCCTCCCGTCTATGTCGGGCCGACATCAGGGGGACCCCAAAATAGGGCCTTGCAAATGAAACATTTATATTTCATGAACAAATTAAAGGCCCCACATAGAGTGATCCCCCACTTTGACAAATCATATGTGAATAAACAAATCATATTCCCCGTTAAGATATGAAAATCTTATCTTCATATTGGAACCATATGTTAAAAACACTATATTCCTCACACGAAACATAGCCTAAAAACGATGTTTTATCTTGAACACAAATCCATGTGTTCATTTTTGCACAAAACTATTGAAGATGATATTATACATCATTTTCAATAAATGTAGAGAACTCAATGAGTTTTCACATAAGAAACTCTAAAAAGAGTTCCTAACTTGGCCTAAAAAGTGCCATTGGGAGGCTCCTAAATAGGCCTCCCGCCTTTGTCGAGAGACTTCAAAACAAACCTCTCGCTTGTGTTGGGACTTCCCTACCGACCGTCGGGAGACCCCCAAAATAGGCCTCTCGCGACAGAAACATTTCGGTTTCTTTGCTAAGGTGTGGACCCCATTTAGGATGTCTTACCTACACTTCAAAATGAAGTGATGTGGCTCACACATAGGGCAGTGCCATCCACTTTTGTCTAAATTGACATTAAAAATACCCCAAAGTTTGGAACTAAAATTCTTAAACTAAAGTTTTCTCATAACTTTGTATATTTTGTAATATCGATGTAATTTACATTCAAATTATACATAAATATAAATGAAATATAATGAAAGTTCTTTGACATTTATATTACTTTGCAAGTACTTTATATCTCTATAATATGATCTCTGTGATGTGATTTGAGCAACCTAAAAAAGCATCATGTCTAGATAATTTCTCAGACAATAGGGTATAATTAACAATAGGTACTTGCGTCTATAGGAACTCTCAAACCCAGGACCTTCATGCCAAACCTTATGATGTCGGTAAATCCCATATTAAAGTGTTTTTACTATAAATTAAAGTGTTAATATAAAAAGTATAAGTGTCTAGTTGTAATACTTGTCCATTATAGTTGATATGTTGTCAAGTGAACATTGTGATTATTTCTATTAGATAGTTGTTTGAATGTTTATGATTACGGAAAGCATGAACGATCCATATGGTTTTAAACTAAAAAGAAAAAGAAGCTGCAAATAAATCCCGTAGTTGTTACCTTCGAATACGATCCTATATAATTTTGTTTTTAAAATATTTTTTTATTAATTAATTCCTACTTTTTGAAGTTTCAAGAAAATTATTTAAAATAGAATATATTTTTCTAAACGCGCTGTAAAAATTTCAAAATATTTCAATATCTAATTTAAATTTTACGGCTGTCGTGGTCGCGATTTTTGACAGTTCGGAAAATAGATTTCAACCCCTATTTTCAAAAATTCATGACTCCGACTTCAAAGGTCCAAACTAAGCGATTTTAAACTGTTTTGACAACTAGATTGAAAGATCTAGATTTTCTTATTCAATCCGACATTTGAAAATCGACGGAACTAACCTAATTTCGTCTTTTAAAATTGTGTGTCGAATCTTCATAGAATCTGATCCGCGAACTGCTTATCAAAATGTCATATTGTTCATCACGAAAAAATGCATTTAATACCGCTCATTCGATATCATTCTGTGAATAAACTGCGCTATTTAATCCGTGTCTGCTTATGTTAGTGTATATGCCCTAGGGGCCATTATTGTATCATACTAGTTTGTATATTACTTAATGGAAGCTTGGGATATTCACAGTTGTATTAACAGTCTTACTCAACATAGTAGTATGCTACTAGGTTTATATCTATCTTAATATGTGTATATGTTTCTTTTAGCATATCACGAATACATATTGATAGAGCCATTAGGATCTTCCTTGACTACCAGCGTTGTGATGGCAGTCACACTAGTGGGGGCTGGGTAGTCTACAAGCACATCCTTTTTCAGGTCCCTAGTCATAAGATTATCGAGACAGGGCATCGATACTCTGGAGTAGACCAGTGTGTACGCTTCTCATCCCAGTTGGGGAGATGGTCTGTCCCACAGCCATCAGTACGTCGTACTGGAGATAGTATGCAGGTGCTCGTTGGGTTACGGGTACACCGGACAGGACTCGCAGGGAACTGTTGGTTGGTATTATACCCGTCGTCAGTTAACAGTTCCCAGATGATATGAGTACAGCATTGTTCCCCTCCGAACGGCGGCGGCGACGCGGGGACGTCTCGCCTGAGGTTCGGGGCAGATGCTAATTGGTGCTATCCGTCCACCTCTCCGAAGATGCCAAGTTGATTTATGGCACCGTGCATCGGAGGTTTAGACGGATGCGGCCGATGTAGCAGACTTCGTCAGATTCCCCCTCGTTTGAGGGGTTTTTGATTGTGGGGACGCTCTTCCCTGCAGGTGCAAGCCCCTGCAGTTAATTATGCTACCGTATCGCGGTAACAACTTTCTCCTTCTCCAGATAGTCACTTCGTGTCGTGTGTGTTTATTTTATGTTTTGTTGCCCGTGGATTGTTTACGGAGACCGAGTTATGTCGTCGCCCGTAGGGCGTGGACTAGTCCAAATCCGTGTTATCTTAGATTTGGGTTTGGGGGTTTGGTTTGAGGATACGTTAGCCATGTTTAAGGCTAAGATCAACTCAAACGTTTGTTAAGGATACGTTAGCCTAGTTTGAGACTAAGATCACTTAACGGGATCGTTTAGATCCGACAAAGGAGCGTTTGGGCTCCATTGTTCCAGTTTTAGGGACATAGTGGTCCATCGTATGTATGGCCGTCGGGACCCGTCACCTCTCTGACGACGTTGAAGGATTATAACGACAGATGTCAAAGGAGTTCAGAGATGTACCCTCGAACCGGAGTTAATTGGGGGGATTCATAGTCCAGTCTGTTTTGAAGGTTTAAGGATACGTTAGCCATCTTTGAAGCTAAGATCAACTTAAACGGGACCGTTTAGATCCGTCAAAAGAGCATGCGGGGCTCTATTGTTCCAGTTTAGGGACGTGGTGGTCCATGGGTAGTTTAAGGACATTGCGGTCCATGGGTAGTTTAAGGACATTGCGGTCCATCGTTAGTTTTAAGACATCTCGGTCAAGGTTAAGGACGTCGTAGTCCGTGGGTTTAAGGACCCCACAGTCCATTGTTAGTTTTAAGACATCTCGGTCAAGGTTAAGGACGTCGTAGTCCATGGGTTTAAGGACCCCACAGTCCATTGTTAGTTTTAAGACATCTCGGTCAAGGTTAAGGACGTCGTAGTCCATGGGTTTAAGGACCCCACAGTCCATTGTTAGTTTTAAGACGTCTCGGTCAAGGTTAAGGACCTCATAGTCCATGGGTTTAAGGACCCCACAGTCCATATCAATGTGTGGTCATCGGGACCCGTCACCTCTTTGAAGACATTGAGGGATTACAATGCCAAGTATCAAAGGAGTGAAAAGATGTACCCTAGAACCGGAGTGGATTAAATAGTCCTTGGCCCAATTTGGGATCAAGACCAATTAATTATGTTATGAGCCCATTAGCCCAGTTAATTACGAATTGAGGACTTATGGCCAGCTTGGGCTAAGTCCAATCAGGAGAGGCTTTGCCTCTATCCATTTAGCCAATTGGACCAATGTCTAGTGTTAAACACTAAAGACCAACCAGTGTTGAACACTGGGAATGAGATTGACAGGTTAGTGTTTAACACTAAAAGATAATTGGTGTTAAACACCAGCAACAGGGCTTTCAAATTAGTGTTAAACACTAAAACAGATCAGTATCAAGCACTGGCAACAGAGGTCTCAAATTAGTGTTAAACACTAAGGTAGTCAGTGTTGAACACTGCGAATAAAGTTTTTTGATTAGTGTTGAACACTAAGGCCCAACAGTGTTTTAACACTGGATTCGGGAGTTTCAATTTAGTGTTAAACACTAAGGCAAGAGGGGTCACGTGGCAACACGTGAGAGCGCCCTCCCTTCATTTATTCTGCTGAGATTATCGCATCTTTCAGAGCATCACGTGCCATCTCGTGACGGGCATTCAAATGCTTATATGTTAAAGCTTCTGCCGAGGGTCACGTGGGTCACGTGGGGCACTGCCTCAAAAGGGCTTTCTGTAGGTCTTTTGGAGGGGTCACGTGGTGGCACGTGACCCTGCCTCTATGTATGTTGTTTAGAGGATCTGTTAATCTTTTCCAGGAATTAAATTCCTCGTAGGGTTGAGCCCTGACAATAATTTCAGAGGAATTAAATTCCTACTTCCTTTCGAAGATTTATATTCTGGAATAGAGTTGGACTCTGAATTTTCTGTAGGAATTAAATTCCTCATATATATGAAGAACTGAATAGGGTTAAACCCTAATAAAAGCTTTTAAGGAATTAAACTCCATTCTCTGTTAAATTATGATTAAGGGAATTAAATTCCCGCTGTTTCAACAGAACTAGGTTCTTAATTAGGGTTAAACCCTGTTTCTTTTTGTTCTGAAGGAATTAAATTCCCACGACACAGGGTCAAGCCCTAATTTTATTTTAAAGGAATTAAATTCCTATAGTTCTGTGAGAATTAAATTCTCGTGCTTCCGTTCCCTCTCTATGTTTTGGATCTGCATGGCAGGATCTCGACCCATTGAGAATTAAATTCTCAACTTCAAGGGGAGATGTGCACTTTGCAGCTCCTCTATCAAAGAGAGAAGAAATATGTTCTTCTGTTTTATATATCAGAGTTAAACTCTGTTGAGAATTAAATTCTCTTTCTTTCAAAAAGCCTTCCCTTTCTTACCTAGGGTTTTCTTTTGCAGAAGATCCAAATTCCTCAAAATATCAAGGCTCTCTCCCTTTTCTTCCCTCTGCGTATGTATCTCTATCTCTCCATCCTTGTGTCTCTTGGCTCCTATTTATAGGAGAAGCAGCCGAATCAATTAGTTTTTGACGAATCTTCATTGAGAGATTTGATTTGCATCCATCATTCGTTTTTGACCTTTGGATTATTAGGTGAATTTTATTCACCATTGGATTTCAAATCCAGGGATTCTCTTTTGTTATTTCGGTTAGATTTAAAGGGGAAATCTTTCCAAGCTCGAGATTTTCCCATAGATAGATGATATTTAATCATCTTTGAATCTTTAATTCGATTGCTTCCAGATAATCGCTTTCCTTTGGAAAGATTTGAATCTCCTTCAGAATTTAATTCTGTTAACAAAATGGGCTTTGAAAGCCGGTCACGTGTGACCACGTGACCCTTGGTCACGTGTGGGCACGTGACCCCCTTGGAACGAGCCTTCCTCTTTCTTTTTGCGCTCTGTCTTCTGGTTGCTGCTTAACCGTCACGTGCCACCACGTGGCCACTTGTCACGTGTGAGCACGTGACCCTTGTCTGGAGCCTCTTTCCTTGATTTAACTGGAGAATAAGTCTGCTGCTTTTAAATGTCACGTGCCAACACGTGACCCCTGGCCACGTGTGAGCACGTGACCTCTTCTGAAGCCTCTTCCTTGATTTCATCCGGGAATTGATGTGCCTGTGAAGCCGCTTTAACATGTCACGTGTCGACACGCGACTGCTGGTCACGTGCTAGCACGTGATGCCTTCTCCGTTGGTTCTTTCCTGATTTAAATCAGGAAACAAATGCCCCCACAGCGTTGTTCTCACGTGTCAGCACGTGAGTGCAACGCTGTCACTTCATGCGACCGTTGGATTCCCCTAGGGATTTGGGGGAGACGAAGCGTTTTCATCACTTCCTATAAATATCAGGGTCATTTCAGAAGGGCCTTCACTTTGCTTATCTTCCTCCTTGCAAACTTTTTCTGAGAATTTAATTCTCTTCTTTCAGAGCTTAGTTCTCTGCCCTGAAGTAATTTTTAGAGTTTAACTCTGTTCGAAAAGAATTCTTTTCCTCAGGTAATGTTCTTGGACAAACAATGGACCTTCACATTCCTCTGGATTTTAAATCCAAAACAAGGGTTTTTACCCTTTTAATATGAACCCATTTCCTTCAAATTCATCAACAGGAACAGAAAGCCATCTAATCTTCAAACTGTAGACATCTTAGGGCTTAAATGATCTTTAGGGAAGTGGTGATGACAATCTGTGGAATTCAATTCCGTTTCAGCAAAATGTTTTATGGGAATTTAATTCCCTTTTCTAAAAGGAATTTAATTCCTGTGAAGAACTCAGTTTCTTCACGTGGAGCCTTCTTGGGGTCTCTTGGCCCGAGGTTGTTCTTCTGCAATTGATGAAACAGGAACTTTCTAATGATTCTCATGACCTTTATTTCAGGTATTATGGATGCCCATCTGTATGGTCTTGACGAGACCATTTCCTATGGGAATATTCGTGCCCTGGGCCGTAGTCAGCATCAGGAGTTCACCAACGCTCAGTGTGCTGAGATTATGAGCCGCTTTGACGAGTACAACCATCGGCTACTCCCCCGTCGCTCTTCTCTTCTGAAGCTCATCGTGCTGGCGATTTGGGAGGCGCTTCCTCTCTTCTGTGCCGGTGTGCCGCTCAGGGCATTGGACGTTGCCGATGATAAGATACATTCGATGTATCTGATGAGTCTGATCTCGAAGAGAAGGCGTGACAACCTCATCGATCTTTTGCACCAGGCGTTTCAGCAGTCGGCCATACTTGCCGCCTACCGGAGGGTGGAGGACATCCGCGAGGACCCCGACGCTTGCGATCGTGAGAGAAAACATACTCGGGAGGTTCGAAATACTTGGAGGATCTTGGACAAGGTTAAGCTTGAGTTTCTCAATCCGTGCCCCGCGTCTGAAATCTTACCATTGTAAAAGTTTTCTCTTTATTTTGTATGACCTTCTTGAAGTATGAATGATAAGTTCTATTATGTCTTTGTATGTCTGCATGCTTTTCTCTGGGATTTTATCCTTTTTGCTACTGTTGTTGTTGGTGGCTTTCAATATGCAGGGTGCCACTCCATTTTTTTAGTGTACATCAGGTTTAGGCCTCACGTATTCTGCACGTGGGGTCCCTTGATGGGGCTGTTCACAAAATCTTCCCATGCCCTATTTTCAGTGCACAATATCAGACGCAGAAAAAAGGGCCTTGGAAATAGTTCCATCTCCTTGATTTTCGATGCCTTTCCTTTTTAGGGCCTTGGAAATAGCTTCACCATGCAAGATTTTCCGCGCACAGCACTTAATGCATTTCTTTATATATGAGGCTATAGCTTCCTTTTCCCCTCACAAAGAGATTTATATTATTATTATTTTTTTTATCTTGGAGTAGCTTGTCTTGAGAAACAAACGAGCGCCATGGCCTGCAATCGCCCTCATGCTCGTCGACAGCCATGGGAAGTTCCTATTGAGGAGATGGTCCCCCGCTTTGCTGCTCGGTTGGTGGATCCCCTCCTTACCGACAACAAATGCGACTCAGCCATGCATGAACTCTCGATCCGTAGGGGGTCCCCCCTCCCGATGGGTTCCCTCTGGCTCCGGATGATTCTCACGGCCGTGCTTGCCGACATCCCTCCTCACCCGGCGGAGATGACCCTGGCGATGCTCGACGTGGCGGAAGAAAAGCTCGAGGGCTTTCATGAAGCGTGCCTGATTACTCAGGCTTTGAAGGATTGCTCAATTCATCTGCTGAGCCAGATAAAGGCCCGGCGAGCTATTATGTTTGCTTTCGCGGACGAACACGGCGCCAATCGATGGGGAGCGACTCCTCGTGAGAACCGTCGCTTTGATGTGCTGGAGAAAGCAGAGAGAGAGATGGAGAATTTTGTCCTCTGCTTCATTAACCCTTGTGCCGTTGATCCCATGTTTGGTGACCTTTTCCGTTAGCGTAGAACACTTTTAAATTAGTCCCTCCTTTTTTACGCTTTATGCCGAAATTCCATGTAGGCTTGGTACTAGTATGTATGTTTCCGCTTGCATAAATAAACTTTGTATTCTTCTCATGAGAACTTTCTTTAATTGCAAATGCTATCATCACTTTCCTGCGCATCAGACCTTTTTAGGCATTATGAATGTTCATGCGATTGCAAATGCTATTATTACTTCTTTTTTTTTGAATACTCATATGATTGCGAACGCATGCTTGAAATATGTCAGAAATCTTTCTTGTTGCTTTTCACGTCAGGTGATGTGAGCGCGTTTTAGATCGATTATTCCCGTCGACTGGAAGCCCATTTATACAGTCTTGTAAATGTCTTGTTTCCAAGGCCGCGGTCACGAAAGCAAGCTTACGTGGCCTGATAGAGCGACACGTAGTGAACATATTGTTGTGCAAGAAAAGGGTTCGGCCGTAAATTTTCGGAGAGGGAATTGGCTTCTAAGGCGCTGAGCGAGCTTCAGGCCAGCCTCACAGCCCAGGCCAACAAAGCATACGAACTCTGGCGGGTGCTTCAGGAGTCCATAAAAGAGGTGGTGGCTCTCGATAAAGCTGCCATGTTTACTCGTGAGAGGGTCGAGGCTCATAAAGCCACCGAGAAGAGCTCAAAGCTCGGCTTGCTTCGTATCAGGCTCAGCAAGCTCAGGCGGAGGCTCGTCTTCTGGAGATCTTGCGTCATGAAGCCGTGGCTCAGCAACAGAACGATGAGCTGGTAAAATTATTGCACCGCCCGCCGGCTTGAGGACTTGTATCTTTTTTTTCTTTTTTGTACATACTCATCGATGAGAGTATCTTTTCTTTTTTTTTGTTTCTTTCATGAATTGTACTTTGTATCCATTTTGGTTTATGAATAAAAGATACATTTTTCTTCTCAATGGTGTGTCCCCCTTTTTATTGAATGTATTCTGCGGATATTCTACCTCGATCTCCCTGCAGGACAGTGATGGCTTAGGATTCAGGGTTAAGATCTGCTTCCTAAGACTTTTGCATTTTACGAGCCACGAGGGTCTCATAAAGAGTTTTTCTCCCTACAGGTCGAGAGGATCCCATAGGTGTAAGTTCTTCTTAAAGATCGTGAGGATCCTTAAGCGGGTTTTCCCTTGAGAGTCGTAGGGATCTCACAAGAGAGTTTTTTTTTTCCCTTACAGGTCGTGAGGACTTGTAAGTGTTGGATGTGGTCATCCTTGTCCGTGTTTTACGGAGTCAGGGGTTCCTCCAGGTATCGTAGTTTAAAGACGTCGCGGTCAAGGTTAAGGACCTCATAGTCCGTGGATTTAGGGACTCCACAGTCCGATGTTAGTTTTAAGACATCACGGTCAAGGTTAAGGACCTCATAGTCCGTGGATTTAGGGACTCCACAGTCCGATGTGTGGTTGCAGGGACCCGTCACCTCTTTGAAGACGTTGAGGAATTACAACGCCAGGCATCAAAGGAGTGAAGAGATGTACCCTTAAACCAAGGCAAAATCTGTAAGGAATCGGGGTGGTTGATCGTTAGTTTTAAGACATCACGGTCGAGGTTAAGGACATCATAGTCCGTGAATTTTAAGGACTCCACAGTCCGGTATTTGCTCTGGATGCTTCACACGGGTTCGCTGCCGTGCTCGGCGAGGACCAGGCTCCGCTCTGGGCGTTTTCCGCGGGGTCAAAGAGTGACGTTATCCGCGTTCCACGTAACCAGGAATTTTGCACTAGATGCTTCACACGGGTTCGCTGCCGTGCTCGGCGAGGACTAGGCTCCGCTCTGGACGTTTTCTACGGGGTCAAAGAGTGACGTTATCCGCGTTCCACGTAACCAGGAATTTTGCACTAGGTGCTTCACATGGGTTCACTGCCGTGCTCGGCAAGGACTAGGCTCCGCTCTGGATGCTTCACACGGGTTCACTGCCGTGCTCTGCGAGGACCAGGATCCGCTCTGGACGTTTTCCATGGGGTCAAAGAGTGACGTTATCCGCATTCCACGTAACCAGGAATTTTGCACTAGATGCTTCACACGGGTTCACTGCCGTGCTCGGCGAGGACTAGGCTCCACTCTGGATGCTTCACACGGGTTCACTGCCGTGCTCTGCGAGGACCAGGATCCGCTCTGGACGTTTTCCACGGGGTCAAAGAGTGACGTTATCCGTGTTCCACGTAACCAGAAATTTTGCACTAGATGCTTCACACGGGTTCACTGCCGTGCTCGGCGAGGACTAGGCTCCGCTCTGGACGTTTTCCACGGGGTCAAAGAGTGACGTTATCCGCGTTCCACGTAACCAGGAATTTTGCACTAGATGCTTCACACGGGTTCACTGCCGTGCTCGGCGAGGACTAGGCTCCGCTCTGGATGCTTCACACGGGTTCACTGCCGTGCTCTGCGAGGACCAGGATCCGCTCTGGACGTTTTCCACGGGGTCAAAGAGTGACGTTATCCGCGTTCCACGTAACCAGGAATTTGCTGATTGTATCCGCATTTCACGGAATGGAGGTTTGACCCTTGGTGATATGTATATCGCCGAGCCATGGAACTGGGGGTTGCCGCTGTTCCGTTTCGCTTGATGTTGTGTCTGCTGCCACGAGAGGAACGACGAGATGATCTTTAGGCTATCTGTGAACCGTCGAGATTTGGCTTCTTCTTATGATGAAACCTGGGGGAGGAGTATGATCCCTTCTTTGTTTGCGCCCCTGGATTGTATACAGGGATAGATGTAACATCACCTGTAGGGCGTGGATTTCATTTTTATTTTATTTCTTTTTCCGCGATGCTCTATCATTTCAGCTTTTATGTCGCGAAGGTCGCGATTGCCCCATCATTTCGGCTATTCTTCGCGGTGCCCAATCATTTCGGCTATTTATTTATTCTCTACTCGCTGCTTTTTATTGCGAGTTGCCCCATCATTTCGGCTATTTTTCATGCATACATTTTTACTTGCTGCTTTTTATTGCAAGTTGCCCCATCATTTCGGCTATTTTGTAGGCATGTGTGGCTTGCTAGCTTTTTCGCCGCAAGCTTGGATTTTAGACACCGATTTCGACATCAGCACCGCTACAACTGGAATGTTGCCGGGAGCGAATCATCATTTGCCTTTGTCGATGTTGAATAAAGGTGGCTCAGCAAACAGGGTTAAGGGTCCTGTCGACCAAGGCTTTTGACTTCATGAGCTGTAAGGGTCTCACAAAGGTATTTCTCCCTACAAGTCGTGAGGATCTTGCAGGTGTATTTTCTCCTTAGGGATCGTGAGGATTCCTAAGTGTGTGCTCCTCTGTGAGTCGTAAGGATCCTACAAGAGGGCTTTCTCCTTATGGATCGAGAGGACCTACAAGGGTTGGACTTTGCTGGGGAAATGTTTATTCACGCCCGTGGATTGTATACAAGGGTCAGCATTGAGTCCCTTGTAGGGCAATATCGAAGGTTGTGGAGGATTTGCTTAAGAACAGGTTTAGGTTTCTGTAACTTAAGACTTTCAAATCTCATGAGCCATGAGGGTCCCACAAGAGAATTCTCCTTACGAGTCGTAAGGATCTCGCAAGTGCATTTTCTCCTTAGGAATCGTGAGTATCCCTAAGTGTGTTGCTCCTTTGTGAGTCGTAAGGATCTCACGCAGGTGGTTTCACCTTACAAGGTCGAGAGGACCCTACAAGTGTCTTTTAACGAGGTTGCACCCTTTCGGGTTTTCACAAACACTCGCCGGTAGTCCTGCTGTTTTTACTCACGGAGCCTTTTCGGGTTTTCATCCGTGCCCATTTTGCTTATGGACATACCGTTTTTTTTTATTCTTTTTCATATATTTTTTTCTTTTTTTCTTTCTCTCCTTTTTTTTTGTCAGCCTAAAGATGCTGCGGTAGTAGTTTTAGGGACGTTTCGGTCCGTCGTTAGTTTAAGGACGTTTCAGTCCGTCGATAGTTTTAAGGACGTTTCGGTCCGTTGTTAGTTTAAGGACGTTTCGGTCCGGCGTTAGTTTAAGGACGTTTCGGTCCATTGTTATGGGAAGGCCGGCTGCTGCTTGTAAAGTCTGAGCCTAGGAAGATAGCGAGCGGACATAGTCGTCGTCATCTATCATTGACCCCGGCTGTGGCTCATTAAGCATAGTATTTCTTTAAGAAGCGGCCGTTTATTGGCCTGAAAGGCCTTTCACCGTGCATGTCCACGAGTAGATAGGCTCCACCCTGGTAGACCTTGTCTATGATGTACGGGCCTTCATAGTTTGGCTCAAATTTTCCCCGCTTGGCATGATTGGGGATCATAGGTCTTTTGACCACTAGTACGAGTTCGCCTTGGCGGAATGTCCTCGGCCTGGTCAATCTTTCGTACGAGCGCGTCATCTTTGCTTTGTAGGCTTCTAGATGTTGTTGCGCTATGAGCCGGGTTTCGTCGAGGGCATCAAGCTCCTCAAGCCGAAGGTGAGCATTTTCTTCGTCCGTCAGCTCGTGGTGGACTGCCACTCGTAGAGAGGGTAACTCTATCTCGAGGGGGAGCACTGCTTCCGTCCCAAATGCCAACGCGTACGGCGTTGTGTTCGTGGCCGTCTTGAATGTAGTTCGATAAGCCCAAAGGGCTTCTTGCAGCCTTTCGTGCCAGTCTCTCTTATTCCGGGAAACGGTCTTTTTTATGATCTTCGTCAAGGTCTTATTGAAGGCCTCGGCCAGACCGTTAGCTCGTGGGTTGTAAACTGAAGAATATCTCCAGTCTATATTGTGCTGCTGCGCGAAGCGGCTAATCTTATGGCTTCTGTAGGCTGGCCCGTTATCGGAGATAATCCGCCGTGGGGTTCCAAACCGATAGATGACGTGCGTCTTGAAGAAATGGAGGATATTCTCCGTCTTCACTTCCCTCAGTGGTACTGCTTCTGCCCATTTGGAGAAGTAATCAGTTGTCGCCAAGATAAAACGATGTCCCCGGGATGATGCTGGCTCGATGGGGCCGACTATGTCAGTCCCCCACATTTCGAATGGCCAGCTAGCCACCGTTGGGTGTAGTGGATTCGGATGTTGGTGGATAAAGTCTCCATGAATCTGGCACGAGTGGCATTGCTTCGCATACTCGAGGCAGTCCTGGATCATCGTGGGCCAGTAGTAACCCATCCGTTTAATTTTTAACTTCATCTTTGGGCCTGCTTGGTGAGAACCGCAAAGTCCGTCGTGAACTTCCTGAGTGACTCTTTCTGCTTCGTCAGGTCCCAAGCATCTCAGCCATAGAGAATCAAACGATCTCTTGTATAGAGTATCGTTGACGAAAGCGAAAGATAGAGCTCGTTTCATGAGATGATGTCTTGAGGACGCTTCTTTGGGCATTCGGTGGGACTTAAAGTAATCTATGAAGACTTCCCTCCAGTCCTCGGCCTTCTCATGGTCCTTTATTTATAGGGTCGTCCGCTCAGTCGTCCCCTTTTCTTTATATAATTCCGGAGGTATTTCTGCTGGGGCGAGCACTCGACGGCTTTGTACCACGATTCTGACGTCATCGAGGTTCTCGTCAGCCAGTTCTTTAGCAAGTTTGGCCAACGCGTCTGCTTTGCTGTTTTCCGCGCGCGGTATGTTCTCCAAAGTATAGGAGGGAATTTGGGTCAATAGTTGTTGCACCTTTTCGCCGTACTTCACCAACTCCGGCTTGCACGTTTGGTAGTCACCATTTACTTGACTAACGACCAGCTGAGAATCCCCGTATATAAGGAGGTCTTCAATTCCCATGTCGATGGCGATTTCGAGGCCTGCTATCAGAGCTTCGTATTCAGCTTCATTGTTTGTCCTCGGCTCTGTTAAGGAGAAGGCGAAGCGCATTATCCCTCCTTATGGAGTTGCAAAGACGAGGCCTATCCCCGATTTGATCATTGGGATACCTTGTTTCTGTTTCTTTACGGAGGACGCTCCATCGAAATAGAGTTCCCATCGGGTGCTTCCGCCGCTAATCGCATCAAATGCGTGCTCGTCCGGCAAATTACAGTTCAGAGGAGAATCGGCCGGTATCGGGTGCTCAGCGAGGAAGTCGGCAATGGCCTGGCCTTTCACTGCCTTAAGAGGTTGATACGTTATCGAGAATTCCATCAAGAGCAGGGCCCACTTAGCGAGTCGTCCCGTCAATATGGCTTTCGACATCAAGTACTTAAGGGGATCCACTTTTGAAATGAGACGGACTTCATGTGCCAACGCATAGTGCCTGAGCTTTGTTATCGCGAAGATTAACGCCAAGCAATGTTTTTCAATGGGAGAGTAGTTGCTTTCTGCCCCCAGTAGAACTCGACTTAAGTAGTAGAGTGCTCTCTCTTTCCCCTGATCGTTCTCTTGTGCCCATAATGTGCCTAACGAACCTTCGAGGGCGGTTGTATAAAGAATGAGGGGTTTTCCCTTGACCGGCGCAGCCAACACCGGAGGGTTCTGCAGGTACTGCTTGATCTCGTCTAGTGCACCTTGGCATTTGTGATCCCAAACGAATGGAGTTCCCTTCTTCATCAGGTGGCTGTAAGGACGGCATTTGCCTGAAAGATTGGCGATAAATCGCCGGATGTATGCGAGTTTCCTTGGAGAGACCGCAACTGTTTGAGGGTTCTCGGCGGAGGCATTTCCATGATCGCTTTAATCTTTGACGGATCTATTTCAATACCTCGGTGTCGAACGATGAATCCCAGGAATTTGCCCGAGGAGACTCCAAACGCGCATTTGAAGGGATTCATTTTCAAATTATATTGCCGAAGGCGTTGAAATACAGTCTCCAGATGCTTTAAATGCTCCTCGTATGACATGCTCTTTATTACGAGGTCATCGATATAGCACTCGACGATGTCATGTATGAGGTCATCGAAGATTTTTGTCATGGCCCTTTGATAGGTAGCGCCAGCGTTCTTTAGACCAAAGGGCATAACCCTGTAGCAGAATATACCCAAAGGGGTCCGGAAAGCGGTGTGCTTCTGGTCTTCGGGATGCATTTTTATCTGATTGTATCCTGATGAACCGTCCATAAAGGAGAAAACCTCGTGAGTGGACGTGTTATCTATCATTAGCTCGGTTACCGGCACCGGGAAATCGTCCTTTGGACAGGCTTTATTGAGATCCCTGAAATCCACGCATATGCGTACCGTCCCATTCTTCTTTATTACCGGGACGATATTGGCGATCCAGTCGGGATATTGGACTTCTTGGATAAACCCAGAATCGATCAGCTTCTTGACTTCGGCGTTGATGCTCATTTCAAGCTCGAGTCGCATCCTTCTCGGCGCCTGCTTGACTGGCTTGATATCTGGGGATATCGCTAACTTATGCACAGCAATCTCCGGATCTAATCCTGGCATCTTGGAGTAGTTCCACGCGAAGCAGTCTTTATGTCGTAGAAGCACGTTCTTTAACGCAGCCACCCTTTCTTCAGATAGTAGCTCGCTGACAAATGTCGGTCGCGGGTCATCTGCCGATCCCAACTCAATCTTCTTGAGGTTATCTGCAGTAGTATGTATACCAACTTCCAGTTCTCTCGGAGCGGGCAGAAATTCTGAGATCACCTCATCATTGCTGTTCTCAAAGCACCGGGGAAGGTCATCCATGTTCTCGGGCTCTTCTTTTAATATCGTAATCGTATAACAGGTGTGAATCCGCTCCCAGGACTGAGGTGGATCCGGTCCTGCTCTTGCGGCCTTGGGTTCATGCTTTTGTGGTGGCGTTACCCTCCAGCCGTCGGATAAAGCGAATCTGCCCTGTTGGTACTGGTCCTCGACCCAGTTCTTGAAGGTGAAGCAGTCTTCGGTAGGATGTCCTATGGTTCGGTGATAAGAGCAATAGCTCAGATGAGAAGCCTTGTTAGCTTGTTCAGGGTGTCTAGATCCTGGAAGCGCGATCATTTGATGTTTTATAGCGAGCTTGAGTAACCTCTCCGTCTTGTCTCGGGGGAAGGAGTACGCTCGACTCATCTTCTCCATGAGGGACAAATCCGAGCCGCGCAATACCCGATCACGTAACTCTCTAATCCTGCGTCGTTGTTGTCGGCTCCTCTTTCCGCTTCTTGATTTATTTCCGTCTCCGCATCGGGCCTTTCGTACAACGGGTTGACAAAGACGAACATCCTTGTCTTTTGCAGCCTGTTGAAATAGACGTTGCGTCCTGGCCTTCTCGTAGATGGCCATTTCGCGGTTGTGGTCTTCCCGAGCTTTCTGACCCACTTTCCTGATGGGCTTGCCCATTCGTTCTTCAAACGACGGACTCGGCGCTTCAATCGCGGGGTCTAGTTTTGATGGGGGGTTGGCAACTCCTGACAGGGCGTCCTCCTCTTCATCAAAGGTATATATAGCGTAGCTGCTGTGAGCCCGTTCCCGTTTTCTGGTTCTCGCGTATCCAAGCCCAAGTGTTTCCATTTTCCCGTTGGGCAATTTGCGTTGAGTTCCAGGGACATCCCAAATCTTGTTGTAGAACCGAGCCTGCCGGACAGTCTGTTTTAAGGGTACTCCTTGGCGTTTCAATAGCTTCTTTAAACCATTTGTATAGTATCTAGGCAGACGGATGGGTTGGAGCCTGTCAAGTGTAGCATCCGCGCCATGCCAGATCTCTTTCTCTACTTTCGACTCTGAGGATCGGTAGAATAGGATCACCTTCTCACCCCTTTGCCTGGGAGGGACGTAAAATGTTTGCAGGTCCTGCACATTGTGAGCTTGAAGCGTGTCGAGATCCTTGTAGTGTTCTCGCGGTACCATGGTGATTTGCAAACTATGGTCATCGCCAGGGGGTGCTTGTACCGACAGCCGATTGGAGAACACGGCATTAACTTCATCTTCTGAATCACTTCCGAAGACCAACATGGGGGCGGGCGTCCCCAGGTTGTTGCGTTGAGATGGCCCTGCATAAACTATCTCTTCCTCTTCTTCGGTATCGCTCCCGAAAACAGGGATGGTGGCGGCGGTTTTGTTCTCCGGGTTGCGACACCTTTCTGTATCCTCGAAATCTGGCAAAAAGTACTTCGCATCTTCGTATTTACGGACTTCGTTCGCGGAAAATGGGTTTAACTCACCTGTTACGGTATACTCGAAACCATCCTTAAAGTACTTCATACACTGATGTTGTGTAGAAGGGATGATGTTGTATTCGTGTAACCAAGGACGACCGAGCAAGGCGTTGTAGCAGGTCTTGGCGTCAATGACATGGAATTTGATGTCTGTGACGATAAGTCCGAAGCGTAATGTTAGTATCACAGACCCGAGAGTCCGTGACGATTGTGCATCGAAACCGGAGATAGTAATTTTGTCACGAGCGAGGTGTTGCACACTCATGCAGATTTCCTTCAACACCCGAACATTAAGGAGATTGACGGAGGATCCATTATCCACCAGGATCTTGCCTATCTTGATATCATGGCAGTATCCGGAAACATATAGGGGACGGTTGTGGTCGCACGTCCTGAGAAGGAGGTCTTCATCACCGAAAGTGATGTCGGCCGTATGCACTTCCTCCAGTTCATCCTTCATCTTTTCAGTGGCGAGGAAGGCTTGGAATTGCTCAGGTTCTTGTAATGCCTTAATTAGTGAGTCTCGCGCTTCTTTTGATAATAGGAGGGCATCGAGAATGCTAAGCTGAGAAGGTAGCTTCCTTAGGTGCGCGAGGATGTTATAGTCCACCTTACCCTTCCTAGGAGGGTCTTTGGCAGCCAGCTCTCTCATAACTTGGTCATCTAAAGTGATATCTTCAGTGACCTTTTCCTTTCCCTTATCTTTTCTACTCACGGGCCCGAGATTCTTTTCTGGGAGTGTGCGATTGTGCAGCTGAATGTTCTCGCAGGCCTCCGATTTCTCCTTTTTCCCTAAAACGGATTCTTTAAAGAGAGGGCCCAGAGCCATTTCTTCATCAGAGTCGCTCCCAAAGGTGAGAACTTGTGACCCCCCGGCGTGAGCCATATAACAGTTGCCAGTAGTTCTGTTGTGCCCCTCGACAGTACTTCTTCGCTCCCGACGGCTCTTGCGTTTCATACGCTTAAAATTTTGCCGACGAGTAACATATCCTTGCCACCATATCTTAAAGGCGTCGCACTCCTCCGTGGGGTGTGAGATTTTCCGATGATATGCGCAATAATCAGGGTGCCTCTCCACCCCATCGTGTGTGTTTCCTTCCGAGGGTGGTAGCTTCATCCCCATTGACAGGGCTTTGGCAAACCTTTTCCTCATCTTGAATATCTTCTTGTCTACTTCGGATGCTTTTCGCTCTGGTAGGGGTAGTTCAACTCTTTCGTTCAGTCGCCTGCATTTGGTTCCTTCTGACGCTGCCATCTCACGCTCCTGATCCGCTTTACCTTTTAGACGAATCTCGTCTAGAAAGGCATTGATCATTTCATTTGTCGGCCACGCACGCTCTGGTTCAGGCTCTGCCTCCAGCTTCTTAGTGCCAGAAGTTTTCTCATCATCGGTAAACGAGTGGGAGATTACGTTACAACTCGCCACATACCCTTCGGATTCATCCGACGAGCTCTCTCCATCATCTCTCTCTTGAAAGATGTGGTTGAGGAACTCTTGCAGTGTGACAGGAGTTCGCGCCTTTTGATTATACTCTTCCAGCGCGTCGATTTGCTTCTGCAAGTTCGTGTGCTCGTCTGCAAGCTTCACGGGCTTCTTGGATTTCTTCTTCTTTTTCTTCGAAGATTTTGACGGTTGGGCGTGAGTATTTGGGCCCTTATCGCGAGTCTTCGTAGTTGGGCGGGGCTTCAGCATCCCTTCGATAATTTGAGGTTCAAGAGGGTCCTCCCATTCGATCGCAGGGCCCGCATGAAGGTCTCTCAGCATTCTTTTGGTTTTAGTTGATAGCACGACCTCCCATGGAGCTTCTTCAATAAAGGAGCAGGTTGCCCCCGGTGTATCTGCTTTCTTAGGAGTATGCGGTTGTGGTGGGTTCACCTTCCACTTTTCGGACAGTACAAACTTCCCCTGGAGGTATTGATCTTCAATCCATCCTTTGAAGACGAAGCAATCTTCAATCGGATGACTTACCGTTTGATGGTAAGGGCAATAGTTAGGGTTATTCACCTCGGTGGGTTGCGGCGGTCGTCTTGGATTTGGTAGGTTTATAAGTCTGTTGCGTATTGCCATCTCGAATAACCGTTTCGTCTTGTCTCGTGGGAACGAGTAGGGACGTTTCATCTTCTCATTATAATACCGGCGTCTTTCTTCCAATTGATCTGCCGGTTTCGGGGCGTTAGGTTGCTGTTGGGCATTCGCGACAAAGGTTGCCCTTCCTTTACCCTTGTCATTCCGAGGTTCCGACTTCGGGGAAGGTGGTCTATGACCCATCTGGTCCATCTGAGCCAACTTGTCGATTAACGCCTGGAATGTGGTTGGCTTAAAGAACATCATAAACTGGGAGATAGTTGCGTGGGGATCTAGGGTTCCCACGAACATGCCCACTGCGGGTGCCTTCTCAATACGTTGTTCGCATCTCGACCACAAATTCCGCCAGCGTATAGCATACTGGACCCAGGTTTCGCCTGGTTTTACCCTGGCGTTAATCAATGCAGTTATTGGAGTGCGTTCGCTGGCACTTGCGAATCGCTGAGTGAATAACAACTCCATTTCAGCGAACGTTTTGATAGAATCGTTCGGGAGTTCCGAATCCATTCGAACGCCGTTTCTGATAAGCTGCCCACGAACTGGCGGAGCAACAGTTTATCATCACCGCCGGTGTTACCGCAGAGGGCCCGGAACTGGGCGACATGTTGATGGGGATTGCCGGTCCCCTTATACACGTGGAATTTTGGTATCGTATAGCCTTGCGGGTATTTGATTTGGTCGTACCAGCTTGGATACAGCCGCCCTGTTTTTACGACTTGACCAGCTGCCTCAGTCGCATGATGAACCCGGATTTGCTGGGCTATGTAGTCAACCAAGTCCGCCTTAGAGATTGCCTCCTCCTTGGCCGTTGAGAGGGCTGGTGGTGGATTTGACGTTTCTCCTCGGTCATCTTCAAGAATGATTGGGGGATCCTCGGCGGGTAAGTCCTGTTGGATCATCATTCCTATCATATCTTGGAAGAGAAGGCCCATACGTTGTATGTTGGCTGCTTGTTCAGCAGCCTCTTTGTCCTTTTTCTCCAGTATCCGGCGAAGGAATTCAGCATCGGTTTCTTCCTCCTGGCGTGCGTCTGAGGACATTTCTGGGCTTTCTTTTGGCCCGGTAAGTGCGGCCATAGCATTCATCATTTCCTGAAGCTTTTGTTGCTGCTCCTGGGCTTTCGTCACGGATCGGGTTAGCGGTCGGTGGCCCGTAGAAGTGCGGCTTTCCTCCTTTCCAGAGGCCATGTAAACAGTGTGCACCACCATGCCCCCAGACTTAGGGCGTCTGGGCTCAGTGCTTTTAGCCGTCGTTGCATGCTGGGGGGTCTTCTCTGGCCTCCTCCTTTTATGAGCCATGGAGGTTGAGGGGGCCGTTGAGGTAGGCGTCCAGACAGCCTTTTGGGGTTTAGCCTGGTGACCAGCTTCCAGTTGGATTTTCAGCTTCTTGTGCTGGCGGGAGAAGTTTGGATCGATGATCGAGTCTCAGGCCTGCCGCCAAACCTTATAGATTTTGGAAGACAACCGTTGAGGAGATCGGGGCTGTTCTGGTTTTATTTCCACAACCTTTTTTAATGGGGGAGGAGACCTTTTCAGCACTGCAGTAGGAGAATTCCTTCGCACCTTATTTAGCATTTCGAAGCTGTTCCCAGTTGGAACAGCAGCATTAACTTCTGCCATCGGGGCTGATGGAGTCAACCCGGAGGGGGAGTTGCCCCTAGCCTTCCTTACTCGGCGCCAATGACGACGTCGAGCGTGTCGAGCGGACGGCGTAGGGTCAGCGGTAAGAATGGTTTCGTCTTGCCCCCTGTGTGGGTGGGGGGTCGCTGTTGGTGTTAGCCTGTCAAAGACCGATATCCTTTGGGCAGCAGGAGCGGGAGCTGAAGCCGTCAATCTTGTAAAGACCGACTTTTTGGCCGGAGAAGCCGCCTTGGCGACTTCGGGGACAGGAGCGGCCACTTTCTTAGAAGCAGCCTCCTCTGAGATTGTAGGCCCCATGATGAGTTCGCAGGATTTCTGGCCCAATCTAGAGAAGACTGAGGCATTGATGTTGGGCGACTCGTTGAGAGGAGCCGCGGCAGGGGTAAGACGATCAAAGACCGACTTCTTGAGAGCTTCCTTTGTCAGCACCGGCACCGTGAAGCTTATTGGTGGGAGTATAGTCCCAAAGAACAATCCGGTAGTGGCCTGAGTCACCTGATCCACCGGCATTGTGAATAACGAAGCCGCTTGGGGTCCGTAGGCTATACCTCCTGGCGAGGTAAAGCGTTGCTCGCAATTGCAGTCTGAGCGGTTGGAGGATTTCGCAGAAGTAGAATCCATCGATCCTTTGCTTTCTGCAATAAGCAAGATGCCAATTCTTAGTATCTTGAAACCCAAGGGCAACCATTAGCGAACCGCGATTGGCTCGCGAATTACGACACACGAAGTGTGGAGTGGAAAGAGGAAAAGGTCCCACCGGGCGTGCCAGAATCTGTTCCCCTCCGAACGGTGGCGGCGACGTGGGGACGTCTCGCCTGAGGTTCGGGGCAGATGCTAATTGGTGCTATCCGTCCACCTCTCCGAAGATGCCAAGTTGATTTATGGCACCGTGCATCGGAGGTTTAGACGGATGCGGCCGATGTAGCAGACTTCGTCAGATTCCCCCTCGTTTGAGGGGTTTTTGATTGTGGGAACGCTCTTCCCTGCAGGCGCAAGCCCCTGCAGTTAATTACGCTACCGTATCGCGGTAACAACTTTCTCCTTCTCCAGATAGTCACTTCGTGTCGTGTGTGTTTATTTTATGTTTTGTTGCCCGTGGATTGTTTACGGAGACCGAGTTATGTCGTCGCCCGTAGGGCGTGGACTAGTCCAAATCCGTGTTATCTTAGATTTGGGTTTGGTGGTTTGGTTTGAGAATACGTTAGCCATGTTTAAGGCTAAGATCAACTCAAACGTTTGTTAAGGATACGTTAGCCTAGTTTGAGACTAAGATCACTTAACGGGATCGTTTAGATCCGACAAAGGAGCGTTTGGGCTCCATTGTTCCAGTTTTAGGGACATAGTGGTCCATCGTATGTATGGCCGTCGGGACCCGTCACCTCTCTGACGACGTTGAAGGATTACAACGACAGATGTCAAAGGAGTTCAGAGATGTACCCTCGAACCGGAGTTAATTGGGGGGATTCATAGTCCAGTCTGTTTTGAAGGTTTAAGGATACGTTAGCCATCTTTGAAGCTAAGATCAACTTAAACGGGACCGTTTAGATCCGTCAAAAGAGCATGCGGGGCTCTATTGTTCCAGTTTAGGGACGTGGTGGTCCATGGGTAGTTTAAGGACATTGCGGTCCATGGGTAGTTTAAGGACATTGCGGTCCATCGTTAGTTTTAAGACATCTCGGTCAAGGTTAAGGACGTCGTAGTCCGTGGATTTAAGGACCCCACAGTCCATTGTTAGTTTTAAGACATCTCGGTCAAGGTTAAGGACGTCGTAGTCCATGGGTTTAAGGACCCCACAGTCCATTGTTAGTTTTAAGACATCTCGGTCAAGGTTAAGGACGTCGTAGTCCATGGGTTTAAGGACCCCACAGTCCATTGTTAGTTTTAAGACGTCTCGGTCAAGGTTAAGGACCTCATAGTCCATGGGTTTAAGGACCCCACAGTCCATATCAATGTGTGGTCATCGGGACCCGTCACCTCTTTGAAGACATTGAGGGATTACAATGCCAAGTATCAAAGGAGTGAAAAGATGTACCCTAGAACCGGAGTGGATTAAATAGTCCTTGGCCCAATTTGGGATCAAGACCAATTAATTATGTTATGAGCCCATTAGCCCAGTTAATTACGAATTGAGGACTTATGGCCAGCTTGGGCTAAGTCCAATCAGGAGAGGCTTTGCCTCTATCCATTTAGCCAATTGGACCAATGTCTAGTGTTAAACACTAAAGACCAACCAGTGTTGAACACTGGGAATGAGATTGACAGGTTAGTGTTTAACACTAAAAGATAATTGGTGTTAAACACCAGCAACAGGGCTTTCAAATTAGTGTTAAACACTAAAACAGATCAGTATCAAGCACTGGCAACAGAGGTCTCAAATTAGTGTTAAACACTAAGGTAGTCAGTGTTGAACACTGCGAATAAAGTTTTTTGATTAGTGTTGAACACTAAGGCCCAACAGTGTTTTAACACTGGATTCGGGAGTTTCAATTTAGTGTTAAACACTAAGGCAAGAGGGGTCACGTGGCAACACGTGAGAGCGCCCTCCCTTCATTTATTCTGCTGAGATTATCGCATCTTTCAGAGCATCACGTGCCATCTCGTGACGGGCATTCAAATGCTTATATGTTAAAGCTTCTGCCGAGGGTCACGTGGGTCACGTGGGGCACTGCCTCAAAAGGGCTTTCTGTAGGTCTTTTGGAGGGGTCACGTGGTGGCACGTGACCCTGCCTCTATGTATGTTGTTTAGAGGATCTGTTAATCTTTTCCAGGAATTAAATTCCTCGTAGGGTTGAGCCCTGACAATAATTTCAGAGGAATTAAATTCCTACTTCCTTTCGAAGATTTATATTCTGGAATAGAGTTGGACTCTGAATTTTCTGTAGGAATTAAATTCCTCATATATATGAAGAACTGAATAGGGTTAAACCCTAATAAAAGCTTTTAAGGAATTAAACTCCATTCTCTGTTAAATTATGATTAAGGGAATTAAATTCCCGCTGTTTCAACAGAACTAGGTTCTTAATTAGGGTTAAACCCTGTTTCTTTTTGTTCTGAAGGAATTAAATTCCCACGACACAGGGTCAAGCCCTAATTTTATTTTAAAGGAATTAAATTCCTATAGTTCTGTGAGAATTAAATTCTCGTGCTTCCGTTCCCTCTCTATGTTTTGGATCTGCATGGCAGGATCTCGACCCATTGAGAATTAAATTCTCAACTTCAAGGGGAGATGTGCACTTTGCAGCTCCTCTATCAAAAAGAGAAGAAATATGTTCTTCTGTTTTATATATCAGAGTTAAACTCTGTTGAGAATTAAATTCTCTTTCTTTCAAAAAGCCTTCCCTTTCTTACCTAGGGTTTTCTTTTGCAGAAGATCCAAATTCCTCAAAATATCAAGGCTCTCTCCCTTTTCTTCCCTCTGCGTATGTATCTCTATCTCTCCATCCTTGTGTCTCTTGGCTCCTATTTATAGGAGAAGCAGCCGAATCAATTAGTTTTTGACGAATCTTCATTGAGAGATTTGATTTCCATCCATCATTCGTTTTTGACCTTTGGATTATTAAGTGAATTTTATTCACCATTGGATTTCAAATCCAGGGATTCTCTTTTGTTATTTCGGTTAGATTTAAAGGGGAAATCTTTCCAAGCTCGAGATTTTCCCATAGATAGATGATATTTAATCATCTTTGAATCTTTAATTCGATTGCTTCCAGATAATCGCTTTCCTTTGGAAAGATTTGAATCTCCTTCATAATTTAATTCTGTTAACAAAATGGGCTTTGAAAGCCGGTCACGTGTGACCACGTGACCCTTGGTCACGTGTGGGCACGTGACCCCCTTGGAACGAGCCTTCCTCTTTCTTTTTGCGCTCTATCTTCTGGTTGCTGCTTAACCGTCACGTGCCACCACGTGGCCACTTGTCACGTGTGAGCACGTGACCCTTGTCTGGAGCCTCTTTCCTTGATTTAACTGGAGAATAAGTCTGATGCTTTTAAATGTCACGTGCCAACACGTCACCCCTGGCCACGTGTGAGCACGTGACCTCTTCTGAAGCCTCTTCCTTGATTTCATCCGGGAATTGATGTGCCTGTGAAGCTGCTTTAACATGTCACGTGTCGACACGCGACTGCTGGTCACGTGCTAGCACGTGATGCCTTCTCCGTTGGTTCTTTCCTGATTTTAAATCAGGAAACAAGCATAGTCCGCAGACTTGACACTGCTACTTTGTCTCGAGTATGTTCCCACTATTCTTAGATTGCTACCCTACCACAGCTCAAAGGAGTCGTGCAATCAGGTAGCAGTTGGGAGCAGACTCGAAGCACTTGGAGGCAGTGGCAGTTAGAAAGGATTCGTCTCTCCCGGTATTGGGAGTTGATATCGCACTGTGTTTGGAGAGCCATTACGCAAAGTCCCTGGCTAGGGCAAACGAGATTTACTAGTAGGATTTCCAGTAGCTTCTCAAGGTGTAATGGGCTTCACTCCGACACGACTTATACCGCTTTTAGGGGACTGACGCTTGCCGCCCCCTAGGCCCGATATGCGATAGTATTAGACGAACAGACCGGACTGTATGGAGATTGTCACATCAGGCTCAGTAGAAGTTCGGATGGGTTTCCTCATCGGCCTTCTTATCGACATCTACCTGGGGACCGTTACGTACAGCTAGTACCGCTTGCGGCCTATGGTTAAACCCACTGCCAGCGTAGTGTCGAGTATTTAGAGTCCCACACAGAGAGTTTCCCTGCTTCAGGCGAAACGATATAGAGGTCGTATGGTTTTACGACAGGGTTCGGACATATACGTGTATTTATGCACGTATGATATTCGGACAGTTTATACTAGCGGGCTTTGGTTTAAGCCAGATTCTAGTATTAGATTATTGGATTTATGCAGTCTTAGTATATCCGTGTTTTTCGGATAGGAAGGGTATTCTCGTAATTGCTCGAGAAGCTTCTAGAAGAAAGGTGACTCATTATGTTTTAATTCATTTATGGATTAAGCTTAATGAGGAGGAGGAGATGATGTGTAAATTGCATTAAATGAATTAGTGACTCATGAGATGATTCATCCAAGTGAGTTAATGAAGCATTTATTGCTTAATGACTCATGTGATGATTCATTAATTGTATTAAATGAAGCATGGTTGTAATTATCATATATGATTTATTTGATAATCATTATGCTTTATATAATATAGAAATGAGTTATTATTCATTTTATTCTCACATACACACACTCTCTCCTCAAGCTCTCCTCTTCTTCAACCTAACCCTAATCCTCTTACGTGTTGAGATCCCAAGGGTTAGAAAGACTAATAGATCCTTAATCCACTTCTATATCCTCTAGGTTACTTGGATTGGCAATCCTAGCCACTTAGTTACCTCAAGTGAGAGGTTAAAGCTTGGAGAAGGAACTCTCGGGTAGATCTTCTATCACATCGAGGAGGCCGACGAGGAGGTGAACAACAAGAATAAGAAGGACTAGTATCTTGAGGTATAATCATCTATCATAGTAGTTTAGCACTTCTAGATAGTTTGTTAGTTAGGATTTAGCAAAGATCCGTAAAGTTAGTCGATGTTAACTTAAACAAAATGATTGTTTTACCTATTCCGCCTCCCCGCATCATGTGGGGTGTCTAACGTCGACTTACAGTGGTATCAGAGCCTAGCTAAACCATAACTAACATGTTGGCAAAGTCTTTAGAAATTCGATCGCAAAATAATCCCGAAAAAACGACGTTTTCACATTGTTTCTGCAGTTTTTAAAACGAGGTCTAAAAATTTTCCAGGGACCCTTAAAAATACAAGCAGGGTTTTTTAAGAATTGTGAAAAATTTGGGATCATGAATCGACCAAACCACCGCGGAACCGCCGCCGATCCAAGCGATCCGCCGTGGATCCGCGGCCGAGTTGACACCGAGTCAACCCAAATTTGCTCAGTTATTCTTCTGTGTTGATGTTGTGTTTTCTGGGATGTTTTGTTTCTGCTCAGGTTTTATGTGCACAGAGAATTGTTTGGAGTAGATTCATTGGTATTGCTTGATCGAAATTCCAAGAACTTTGGCTAACTTGATTATATCTGTATTGTGTTTTATGTGTTCGTAAACCTCCCCTAACTGCTAGTATGTCGGTTAGCAGGGGGTTGCACATTTCTGTAATGGTTTTTACTGGTTTGTAAATGTGAACTTGTTGGATTGTCGTGAATGGATAGCCGGGGATGTGAGATGAGTGTTTCTTTCATTCAAATATAAATTGTAATTTGTTGTAATATTCTTTTGCGGGGCACATCCGGGTCGAGGTTGTAGCCACCGTTGTATTATTTCATTTATTGTTTTCTGCTCCTAGGATAGACCCAAGGTGGGGTGCACAAACTAACGGGTACTTTGAAGTGTTTAGTGGCCTACTCACGTCATTGAGGGAGACCGCTTCACTTCAGGTACTTGGCGGGTAGTTTGCCGTACCTGTAGGGGTCTAGGGTGGGGTTTTGCCTATTCATCGCGACTATGTAATCCGTCTTTCTTTGCAGGCTCAAAAGGAATGCAGATTCCTAGAAAATCCAATATGTTCATCTGTGATTTGGAATGCTTATTATTGCGTCTGACGAATGTACAATATCTATATATGATATCTAGTAGGCGTTACTTATGTTTTGCACCCGCTCTAGCCCAGCCCCTGCTCTGTCGTTAGTTAAGTAACCTAACGGGTGAATGACGGGACCCAGTGGCGAATGCGGATGGCATAAGAGGACGTTGTATTTTCGTTGTTTTCTGCAATGATAGGTTAATTGACGGGACACATTATTTTAATGCAAAGAAAATAAACCAAAGTTGAATCGTTGGAACAGTTTAAAAGAAACCACTCGGTTATTTTAAAACAGAAGATTTTTTTAATTGCGGAGCTTAAACCACTCCTTTTAAAAGATATCAGGTTCCTTCGATCATATCAAGTTCACTACGTTCACGGTTTTGCCAAAACCATTCGTAGCCCTCCGTCATTTCATTTGGGTATTCAGTAGTATTCAAGCTATGTATTTTGACCAACGCCAAGGCATAGTGTTTGGTAGCTGCTGGGTATTCATTTGTTGCATAGATAGATGAGTTAGTTTGGGACAGTCGTACTGCCATTTGGCCAACGTCAGGGGTATGTACGGATGGGTTCAAATTAACAAGATAATGATGGGTAGAACTTGACATGTGACTTATGACATTTTGACCAACACCAAGGTCATAAGAGCATGGGGCGGAAATCCATATCGGGAGTTTCTAAAGAAACTGAAACTTGCTAAGAGATTGCATACCATTTGGAGTGTGATAATTTTGGTAGCATTCCTTCAGCTTTATCACACGATAATATGTGGATCCCGATCCTACTGTGAGTATATGCTACTCATCAGGAGATTCTTTCACTTAACGATCAATACTATAAACCAAGTAGGTGTCAAGAAAGGTGTCAGCGGGGCTACGCCCCCAGAGAAAAGAGGTTATTTAATTAAGGAACTTCGCGAAAGCTTCGTAAAACCTCCCTCGAAGTTCCGACACCGGCCTGGCTGAACGGTTAAGCAGGTATTGTACAGTAAGAATAGTCCTGACTAGTTCTTACTTTTTGGTTTGAGGAAGGATTCGAGAAACAGTGGGAGCCATCCTGTTTAGATAAACTAAAAACCACTCTAAACTTGCAAGATCATCATGCTAAAGTGTCCCCTCTCTCTCTCCTAATTGCAGTGACCCAGAACATGACAGGCCTTAAGTTATTATTAGATAAAAATATTTTGACAGGGCCAAACTATAAAGACTGGTTCCGGAATGTCAAAATGGCTATTACCTATGAAAAATTGGGGTATGTCCTTACTACTAAGGCCCCTGCCGTCCCAGGTCCTGAATCCAGTGTCGCGGATAAGGAAATCCGCAAGACCTGGGAGTTAGACTGCGCGAAGGCCAAATGCATCGTGCTTGCCTCTATGAATAATGAACATCAGAGGAGGTACGAGAATATGGATCTAGAATCCATATTTCTCCATACCAAGGAACTGTATGGAGAGCAATCTCGTATAGCTAGATACGAGACCTCGAAGAACTTGTTTCAGTCGAGGATGGCCGTCGGATCATCTGTAGCGGAACATGTCCTTAAGATGATTGGCTATATTGAAGAGCTCGCAGACCTCGGGACAACATTAGAGAACGAGCTATATACAGACTTGGTTCTTCAATCCCTTCCTTCCACCTACGCCCAATTTATCTTGAATTTCAACATTCAAGATAAAGAAGTTGAACTTTCAGAACTCCTAAACATGTTAAGGAGTGCAGAGGGCACCTTGCAGAAAGCAAGGGAAACACCCACTATGTTTGTTCATGGTGCATCTTCTTCCAGGTCTAAGGCAAGGGCCAAAGGAAGGAAGAAGAAGGCCGCTACCAAACCAAGAGGTGGTGTTGGTAAGGTGGGAGTCAAGGGAAAGGCAAAGGTTGCAGTGCCAGTAGTGGCAAAGGATGAGTGCTTCCACTGTCGTAGGAAAGGCCATTGGAAGAAAGATTGCAAAGCTTGGATTGCTAAGAACCAGGACCCGAAGCAAGCTGTGGTTTCGACTTCAGGTGTGTTTGTAATTGAAAATTGTCTGTCAATCAACTCTACTTCCTGGGTATTGGATATCGGATCAGGATCTCATATATGCAATTCATTGCAGGCACTGAGAAATCGTAGAGTGCTGAAGGTTGGTGATATGACCCTCCAGGTTGCTAACGGAGCTAGCGTGAATGCTGTGTCCGTAGGGGATTATCACCTTGGATTGACGAGTGGACATATTTTGGTTTTGCGCAACTGTTTTTGTGTACCCAGTTTAATGTGTAATATCATATCAGTATCGTTGTTATCAAAAGAAGGTTATGATTTCACGTTTGTAAGCGATGTTGTTAACATCCACCTTAATCATGGTTTGATTGGGTCCGGTATACTAAATAACGGTATATACGTGTTAAACCAATTACAAATTTTCAATGTCCAGAACACACTAAAAAGAAAGTCTCCAGATATAAATCAGGCTTTCTTATGGTATTGTAGACTAGGTCACATCAATAAGACAAGGTTAACTAAGTTACATAGAGAAGGATATTTGGATCCGTTCGAATATCAATCTTATGCCACTTGTCAATCATGTCTCAAAGGAAAGATGACAAAGACTCCATTCACTGGACATGGAGTAAGAGCGAGCGAGCTCTTAGGACTCATACACAACGATGTATGTGGTCCAATATCTACACATGCAAGAGGAGGTTTTTCATATTTCATTACTTTTACGGATGATTACTCTAGGTATGGATTCATTTTCTTGATGAAACATAAATCCGAGGCCTTTGAGAAATTCCGAGAATATAAAAATGAAGTAGAAAACCAAACCGGCAAAAGTATCAAGACACTGAGATCTGATCGAGGTGGTGAATACTTAAGTGCCGAGTTCCTGGGTTATCTAAAAGAGAATGGAATTCTCTCTCAGCTTACTCCTCCATACACTCCACAACATAATGGTGTATCGAAAAGATGGAACCGAACCCTATTGGATATGGTACGTTCCATGATGAGTAATGCTAAGTTACCGCGATCTTTCTGGGGTTATGCACTTGAATCAGCTGCATATCATTTGAACAGGGTTCTTACCAAGACTGTGCCTACCATACCATATCAGATGTGGAGTGGGAAGAAACCCTATCTTCAGTATCTGAAGATATGGGGATGTCCAGCTTTTGTTAAAAAGCAGCATGCGGACAAACTCGAGGCACGATCAGTACAGTGTAAGTTTGTGGGATATCCAAAGAACTCCAAAGGGTATTTTTTCTATTACGCAGAGGAACAAAAGGTTTTTGTTTCTCGTAATGCCCATTTTATAGAACAGCAGTTTTTAAAAAAGGAAACAAGTGGGAGCGCAATAGAACTGGAAGAAATTCCAGAACCACAAACTACTAGTGAAAGTTTGGTAGAACCAGAAGTTCAAGAAGAACAGGACATTCCCGCACCCCTCCGCAGGAGTAGTAAGTTGTCTCATCCGCCTGAGAGATACCACGGTTTTCTCATAGACGGGGATAGAGAGGATTGCGTCATTGATAATGATGAACCTACTAGCTTCCAACAGGCCATCCAGAGCGACGACTCGGTAAGATGGCTGGATGCAATGCGGACCGAGATGGAGTCCATGTACACCAACAAAGTATGGATTTTGGACTTTGCTCCAGATGGGGTAAAACCCATAGGATGCAAGTGGATCTTCAGGAAGAAGATTGGTGTAGATGGACAGGTGGAAACCTATAAGGCTAGACTTGTTGCAAAGGGTTTTCGTCAAAGACGTGGTTTGGACTATGACGAAACTTTTTCTCCAGTGGCTATGCTCAAATCCATTCGGATCCTTCTTGCCATTGCCGCCTTCCATGATTATGAGATCTGGCAGATGGACGTAAAGACGGCTTTTCTAAATGGTAATTTAGAAGAGTGCGTCTATATGGATCAGCCAGAAGGTTTCAATCAGAGTGGGAGCAGCGGGAAAGTGTGCGAGTTGCTTAAGTCCATTTATGGACTAAAGCAGGTATCGCGGAGTTGGAACATCTGTTTTGATGAAACGGTCAAAGAATATGACTTTATCAAAAATCCAGATGAACCATGTATATATAGTAAAATTGTAGCATGAACTGTCGTATTCCTCGTCTTGTACGTGGATGACATTCTCTTGATAGGAAATGACATTCCTATGCTACAATCTGTCAAAGGATTCTTGTCACACAGGTTCTCCATGAAAGACCTGGGTGATGCCTCTTACATTCTGGGGATCCAGATCTATCGTGATAGATCTAAGAGGATGTTGGGACTTTCGCAGTCCAGGTATATCAACACTATACTGAAAAGATTCAGTATGGAAGATTCTAAGCGCGGTAATTTACCGACTTGTCACGGAATTACCCTATCCAAAGAGATGTCTCCCAAGGCTGATTTGGAAAGGGAACACATGTCAGTTATACCCTACGCTTCTGCAGTAGGCTCTATAATGTATGCGATGTTGTGCACCAGACCAGATGTAGCTTACGCACTGAGCGTGGTAAGCCGGTATCAGTCAGACCCAGGGGAGAAGTACTGGATAGCAGTAAAGAACATTCTCAAGTACCTGAGAAGGACTAAGCATATGTTCTTGGTTTACGGCGGAAAAGACCTCCAGATCGAGGCTTTTGCTGACTCCAGCTTCCAGAGTGACAAGGATGACTCCAAGTCCATATCAGGTTATGTCTTTACCCTCAATGGAGGGGCGGTGCGCTGGAAGAGTTCCAAGCAGGACACCGTTGCTGACTCGACGATGGAAGCGGAGTACATAGCTGCTTGTGATGCCGCAAAAAAAGCAGTCTGGATGAAGAAGTTCCTAACAGAACTTCAGGTGGTTCCTGCCATTGTTAATCCAATACCGCTGTATTGTGACAACAACGGCGCTATAGATTTAGCGAAGGAACCCAAGTCCCATCAGAAGTCCAGACACATCTTAAGGCGGTATCACCTGATCAGGGAGATCATAGATCGCCGGGAGATCGAGGTCCGGAGAGTTGCTACAGAGAAGAACACTGCAGATCCATTCACAAAGGCCTTACCTCAAACACAGTTCGAAAGAATACTCGAGATGATAGGTCTTCGATATACCAGTATATGGCCCTAGTGCAAGTGGGAGATTGTTAGTATATATGCCCTAGGGGCCATTATTGTATCATACTAGTTTGTATATTACTTAATGGAAGCTTGGGATATTCACAGTTGTATTAACAGTCTTGCTCAACATAGTAGTATGCTACTTGGTTTATATCTATCTTAATATGTGTATATATTTCTTTTAGCATATCACGAATACATATTGATAGAGCCCTTAGGATCTTGCTTGACTACCAGCGTTGTGATGGCAGTCACACTAGTGGGGGCTGGGTAGTCTACAAGCACATCCTTTTTCAGGTCCCTAGTCGTAGGATTATAGAGACAGGGCATCGATATTCCGGATTAGACTAGTGTGTACGCTTCTCATCCCAGTTGGGGAGATGGTCTGTCCCACAGCCATCAAAACGTCGTACTGGAGATAGTATGCAGGTGCTCGTTGGGTTACGGGTACACCAGACAGGACTCGCAGGGAAATGTCGGTTGGTATTATACCTGTCACGTCCCGCTTCCCAAAATACGGAATACGAGGGGTAGACAAGGCCAGCCATGCTCCTACGGTCAAGGAAAAGTCCTGCCGTAGTCACACTTCGGCTTCTAGTTTTCATGGTAAACAGTAAAAGATGCACAGGTAATGAGAAATGCAGTAACTGAAGGAAACAATATAAAGACTGACCTGAAGTGGAACACAAGAATGTGACTCGGGAGGGCAAATCAAGAAGTCTGTGATGCACGTCTAACTCTGGTCCAAGCTAACTCTCCACCTCACACTGAGCATGCATACTCAGGTCGTCAGAGCGACACAATAGCAATATATTATATATGAAATCAAGTGACAGTTCTAACAGTAGTAATAGATGTGAATAACGATAAAACAGCATGAATATGAATGTGCAGTAATCAATGCAGCGGAGCAGTAAAGCAGTATAACGATATGTCATGTATGTCAACACAGTATATAAGGAATGTAAATGACAGTAACCCTATCAGTCTCTAAGTCTCACTGCACAGGTCAATAAGCCTATCGTCAGTCCAAGTGTGAGAGTCAACCACTCGCGAGTGTCCTCCACCCAAGGGTAGAACCCAAGGGTAAGGGACCACGGGCCCAACATGTAACGAGTGTATCACGGTGTATATATCACGTACCCTGTAAATCTCCATATAACTCCCTAAATATATAAGCCGGCATGGGACTCCCGAGATTCTGTTGAACTCACATTTAAACTACCCCACACCCCGAGGTCTACATCAAACGCTAACCATCAACCTAAATACTAATCGATCCGTGACAAGTCTGCGCGAGAACTGGAGGCAGGACCTCCATCAAGCACGTCCCGACTAATACCTAAGATAAATGGCAGTGTCTGGTGTCTTATCTGTGACACCCGTGCAAACGCTTCCATAAATGTCCCATTCCACTTATTAGTCACACGTGCACGCATCCCACAGACGTCGACAATACAATAGAATAATAGGGTCACTGATTGTGCACAAGTACGTATCACTTTCACTTTATCACGGATACACAAACACTGACGTACTTGCCACAATCATCACTAAAATCTAACACTGGGTAAATGCACGATATCACTAGGTAATCACTGCGATGATATGGGTATGATATGATGCATGAACAGAATAAAAGCATGATTAGGATGTTATGAAACAGTAACTTATCATTTGCACGATTTATCATGGAACATATGTATATAATTTAGCGAAATGATAAACAGGTAGTAATTAATATGTTCAGTTAGCTATCCATCTAATTTGGTTTCGAGCCAATCGGGTTCCAGAATCATTAGTTATAACTATTTCATTTTAAGCGCACGCGGCTGAAAATCCGGTTTCAGAATCAGAAATCCATTTTGCAACGCATTTTAATCCCAGTGGGGATCAGATTTTAGCGACGCTACAGTTGGATGAAGTCTAGGGTTTTCAGTAAGGTTTTCAACGCAACAGACAGATCTTCAATCGCATCTGCACGTCAGGAGATATACAATGTTTAACACTACTATGTCGGTTCTGATTCTGCTGGGACTGTTATGTGTCCCGATCTATTAAATTGCAGATTAAATATCAAACGGTAACGGAACAGTATGAAATCAGTTGTGTTGTCTAGCTAACAATTTTATCTATAATAAACCGTGGAGTTCCGCAATCTACGAGTTAGGGAGATCTTGTGGTACCTATCACGGAACAGCAACCAATAACTGGAGTCGCTCTGGACTGCAGTCCAGAGTCGCACTCCGATCCAATTTTCATCACGGTTTAAGTACAGGAATGTCTGGAAACCAGTATGGGGTTAAAGTTCGTCGAGTCGGCTTCGATTTGAGCCCTCGAACGCACCATTCTATTATGTATATGATTTATGGTGAATTTAACGGTTTTCAGGTACAATAGAATTCTAGTTTTACGGTTAAACTTGGGGGTAGTCGTTTTAATCTTTAACAGCCGTATTTTCCAATGAAATTTGCACACGTTATCCATCTCTACAAGGGCCAATGTAATTTATCCAGTTCCGTCAAATTTGATAAAAATTTCCTAAGAGAACAAGTATCGAACAGTTGTGTTGAATAATATTACGGAAAAGAAAAGCATGATTTATATACGGTATTGATTTGTAACATATATAGAATAGCATGAAAGCAAGTAAAAACTTGCCTGGAGACGTTGGGGCACACGGCAGCGAGGTACAGTACGGGCGCGCGAAGAGCTAGCACTGCGACGGTAACGGCTCCGGGTGAGCTCGGGTCTGCTCTCAGCCAGTGGGGCTCGGGGCGTCGTCGGGGTGTCTGCGGTGGTCGCAGCTCTTGATGGTGGGGCTTAAGTCGAATTGACGACCACGACAACGACACGGCACAGTTATGGCTACAGCTAGATTGTCTACAATACGGCGCGATACAGGAGTGGACACGGCGTGGCATGGATGCAGGGCACAGGGTGGGTACGGTGCTGGGCACAAGGTGACATGGTGCTGGGCACAAGGTGGCATGGTGCTGGGATATTATTACTGGAAAAATGCTATAAAATTTCTCAAAGTTAGAATTTTGAGTTGGTCGAAGATCAAAACTTCAGATCTGCTGATTTAAATTCACATGAAGATGCAAGATTTAGTAAAATACACATTTTCCCTTTGGGACTTACCTAGGTCGGTTATATTAAGAAATCATGGAGATTAAAAATGGAAAAATGCTCAGTCTTGATGAGTTGACAGTGGAGATCAAAGATCTCAGGGAGCTGCTTCAGATCTGAAAAGATTTTCAGTGCTAAAGAATGAAAATGGTCTCTTTAGTTCACCTTGTACCGTATTCCACACAAATAGCTCAGATTTGAAGTTTTTTGGAAGAGAAGATCAAATATCTCAGAGATAAGCCAGCAAATTTACAAAGCTACCATGCAAAAATGGGCTTTTTATACTTACCTGAGAATTTCAGCAAAAGAACTTGGAGCTGTGAAGATATTTTGTTGAACTTTTGGAGCAAAAAGGAATTTTTCTTTTTTTTTTCATGGCCAGACAAGCTTTGCGAGAGAAGAAGAGGAGAAGATCTCAGACGCTGGAGACTTCAAGAGAAAGAGAGAGTTGAGAGAGGCAGTTAGAGAGAGAGAGAGAGAGATGAAGAGGGATGAGATGCAGGGAGATCGAGAACAGAGGGAGAGAGTGAGAACTCAGGGAGGGAGGGAGGGAAGACAGAGTATGATGATGATGAGGATGGGAGTCGGCTGCGGCGATTCAAGCTCGTCGGCGTCGGGGCGTGGGTGGCCGAGCACGGGTGCAGTGAGCGGTGAAGTGTGTAGGGGCTTGGTAGGGGCTCGGGTCGAGGGTGGAGTCGTGTAGGTGGGGGCGGAGTGAGTGAGGGTTGAGGAAGAAGGAGGAGGCTGGAGATGGGTGTCGGCAGAGGTGGTCGGTGACGATGAGGTTCGGGGGTGTAACGAGAAGAGGAGGAATAAGGAGGGAGTGATGGGAGTGAAGAGAGGTGAACGTTGAGGGAGCGAGTCGCAGGGAAACGTGCGAGGCGTGGGGAGTAACGCTCGCGAGCGTGAGCGTCGGCGGAGGCGAGGATCGCGCGTAGGAGTGGGAAGTTACCGTTGGGAGAATTTAAGGAAGATGAAGGAAGTGGGATCGGGTCGGGCCTAAGAAATAGAGTGGGCCGGCCAAGGGATGGGCTTGGGATTTCCCTTTTAAAAAAATAAAACATGATTGGGCTGAGAAAAGAAGATTGGGCCGGAAAATTTTAAAAGAAACAAAACAAAATAATTAATCTGAGGGGACCGGGCTGGGTTTTAGAGGTAAAATAATTAATGGAAACAATAAGGGAGTGGGCTTAGGATTTAAGATTAATAAAGAAAATGAAGTTTTATTAACTGGGGAAATGGGTTGGGTTTAATTTAAATAAAAGAAATGAGCTGAGTGAAATAAAATATAGCTTGGTTTAGAATTTGGGTTTATAAAAAAGGTTATAATAAATAAATAATTTTCTAAATAAAACACATAGATTTATAAATAAAAACAAATGAAATTCTAAAATAACAAAATACGGACTTGGTATAAAAAGGGGCCGGGTGTTACAATACCCGTCGTCAGTTAACAGTTCCCAGGTGACATGAGTACAGCATAGTCCGCAGACTTGACACTGCTACTTCGTCTTGAGTGTGTTCCCACTGTTCTTAGATTGCTACCCTACCACGACTCAAAGGAGTCGTGCAAACAGGTAGCAGTTGGGTGCAGTCCCGAAGCACTTAGAGGCAGTGGCAGTTAGAAAGGATTCGTCTCTCCCGGTATTGGGAGTTGATATCGCACTGTGTTTGGAGAGCCATTACGCAAAGTCCCTGGCCAGGGCAAACGAGATTTACTAGTAGGATTTCCAGTAGCTTCTCAAAGTGTAATGGGCTTCACTCCGACACGACCTATACCGCTTTTAGGGGACTGACGCTTGCCGCCCCCCTAGGCCCGATATGCGATAGTATTAGACGAACAGACCGGACTGTACGGAGATTTTCACATCAGGCTCAGTAGGAGTTCGGATGGGTTTCCTCATCGGCCTTCTTATCGACATCTACCTGGGGACCGTTACGTACAGCTAGTACCGCTTGCGGCCTGTGGTTAAACCCACTGCCAGCGTAGTGTCGAGTCTTTAGAGTCTCACACAGAGAGTTTCCCTGCTTCAGGTGAAACGATATAGAGGTCGTGTGGTTTTACGACAGTGTTCGGACATATACGTGTATTTATGCACGTATGATATTCGGACAGTTTATACTAGCGGGCTTTGGTTTAAGCCAGATTCTAGTATTGGATTATTGGATTTTTGCAGTCTCAGTATATCCGTGTTTTTCGGATAGGAGGGGCATTCTCGAAATTGCTCGAGAAGCTTCTAGAAGAAAGGTGACTTATTATGTTTTAATTCATTTATGGATTAAGCTTAATGAGGTGGAGGAGATGATGTGTAAATTGCATTAAATGAATTAGTGACTCATGAGATGATTCATCCAAGTGAGTTAATGAAGCATTTATTGCTTAATGACTCATGTGATGATTCATTGATTGTATTAAATGAAGCATGGTTGTAATTATCATATATGATTTATTTGATAATCATTATGCTTCATATAATATAGAAATGAGTTATTATTCATTTCATTCTCACATACACACTCTCTCTCCTCAAGCTCTCCTCTTCTTCAACCTAACCCTAATTCTCTCATGTGTTGAGATCCCAAGGGTTAGAAAGACTAATAGATTCTTAATCCACTTCTATATCCTCTAGGTTACTTGGATTAGCAATCCTAGCCACTTAGTTATCTCAAGTGAGAGGTTAAACCTTGGAGAAGGAACTCTCGGGTGGATCTTCTATCACATCGAGGAGGCCGACGAGGAGGTGAATAACAAGAACAAGAAGGACTAGTATCTTGAGGTATAATCATCTATCGTAGTAGTTTAGCACTTCTAGATAGTTTGTTAGTTAGGGTTTAGCAAAGATCCGTAAAGTTAGTCGATGTTAACTTAAACAAAATGATTGTTTTACCTATTCCGCCTCCCCACATCATGTGGGGTGTCTAACGTCGACTTACTGCTTATTAGTACATATTACAGGTACACTGGGGAATATCACTGAAAGCACGCACAACTTGCACAAATACGGAGATTTTGAGCCAAAACTGCAAACGGGGCGGAAAATGATCAAGTCCAAGGAATTTTTGCAACAAATCATGTGTGTACAACAATTTAATTAAAATAGTTCAACATGATATATGTATAAGCAGCCATATTTCATTATGTGTGCGCACAAGTGGGCTTAACAAGTTGGCATACAAGTAGATTAGGACATGATTGTGTTTTGTGTTAAAAAAAATGATATGATGCATACTTTTTTGGTGGAAAAATCTTCACTTTTTAGCTTCCAAACTCCATATTGCAACCCTGTTCAAGTTAAAAGAAAAGAAAATCACTTGTATAACCCTTTTTGGAGTTGCAGTGCTTATAAATAGCATATCATTTTGAGAGAAAAAAGAACCATATACATTTCCATACTTTGCATACTTGATGTACATTTTAGTTCTGGTGGTAATCTTGAGTTCTTACCTTTCTCCTGATCTTGTAACTTCTTAACTGAACTTATAACTTTAGCTTTTAGGTCTTTGATCTCAATAGTTTGTAATTCAAGTTCAAGTTTCAATAAGGATTTCACTTCATTGCACATTTGGTTCTTAATATTTTTTGCTCTTTACTTTTCTTGCAATTTTCTTTATGATTTTTTCTCTCTTTTGTGTTTTTTTTGTGTAATGATGTGTGAGTAGTTCTTTTACTTAAGCAATGATAAGGTAGGTTGATGAATGACTTGCCTTATAACCCTTCATTCTTGATTCAATTTGCACTTAATGAACTTCATTTTAATGTTAACAACTTATTTGTGTTATTTTTTGATAGGATATGTTGTTTTAAATGGTTGCAAATTAATCTATAACACATCTTATTCTTTCTTTACATCTCATTTGTGTTTACATTAAAATTGAAGTAGAATGTAGGGTTAACCTTAATTAAGTGGAGGAAAAATAGCTAGATAGGGCATGTAGCCACAAAGCATATGTCCTATACTTACTAACCACATTTAGTTAGTTTCATCCTAACTTCATCAAATTTCCTTGCACTTTTTAGTTGCTACTTTGTCCGACTTGATGTTGTATCCTAAACGATTCTTTATAATCGGTTTAGATACGTCATGCTTCTCAATTCAAGTAGTAACTAGAAATGTCCGTTTCGAATCAAAAATGAGAGTTGGGGGTGATGCCACAATTCAACTTGTCAAGCAATAGCCTAAATATTCCGTAAATATCATCATTTTCCCGAAACATCGTATTTTTTTATAAAACGTGACATATCCGACATTTGAACTATAACCTTCAAAATGCATGACACGCTCTTGATCAGACACATATCTTGAGCTATAGAACTCGGTTTCGTTAAACTTTAGATGTATGGATGCCAAATTGACAACACTACAACGTTTCTATATAATCCGAGACTTAGAAATGTGTATATCGACCCGATATATGCTCTACAAGTCACCCCTTCTTGGCTGTCCATAAAATAAAAATATGTTTTCAACCCATAGAGTAAAATAAATGTAACTAGAGTTTCATAGATCCAAATCTCGCAAACTCAAATAGTTTAGATAACCAGACTTAAAAACCTATCTTTTCCTAATTCAACCTGAGACACGAAAACCGATAAAAAATATCGCAAACTACAGTTTTAAAACATGTGACGGTGCTGAACAAATTCTGATCTGTTCTGCGCAGCAATACCAAAACACGTCTATCTACCAAACCAGTAGTCGGAATTAGGCGGGACTTGAACCTATGTCCGCATAACACCTTGGAATACGTTTTTTGTTTTATTTCTGAGTTCATTTGAGTTGAGTAACTTTAGTTTTCATTATTTCTTTATGCTACCGTTTCTGGTTTATGCATGTGGATATTTCACATTGTATCTTCTCATGATATGCAAATTTGACAAGAACTTCGTGGATACGTATATCCGTGAATCCGTGACTTGATATGAAACCATACAACATGTATCCATGAACCTGCATTAATTTACAAACAGTTTTGACTATGTTTGTCAGGGTGTTGGGGTAGTTGAGAATGAGTCGTTCAATTGCTTCGGAGTCTCTTACATGAATTCATGAATCCGTGTTGTCGTGGTAACGAACCAGAACGAAACATTATATAAATCCGTGTTGCTGTGGTACATAACCGGAAAGATACATTACCATTAAAAATTTCATGAAGCAGTTGAACACCATATTTTAACTCACGTTAGAATGGAAACCTACATATTAATGACCATGCTATCTTCATTTGTTCATAATATGTTTATTACTTTGATTATATATTTAGTCATTTTATGCTTATTGCTATGTTCATATGTATACCCATACTATGTTGTCATATGTTTGTATTACTGCTTTAAAATTGTTTTAAAATAAATATGTTCATAATCGGGGACTTACCGAGCACAAGATCGCTAACGCGCATTCCTTTCTTTCTTTCTTCTTTTGGGAATGCTTGTCTGGTGATTTAGAGACATGAGAGATTGAGCCAACTGAGGAGGACTTTTCGCAGTTGTCTTCTCAGGCGGATAGCAGTATATTAGCCTTTATCTTTCAGTATGCCTATTTGTTCGAGATTTGTTTATTTCTATTTTTGTTGTATTTAATTTTCAGACTTGTTGTTAGTTTGTAGAACTTGAAAATGTAATAATATAGTTGGATTTATACTCTCGCTTAATTCTTGTTATATTATACATATTGCTTGCTTGACGCTCAACGTATCTATTTCGAGGAAGACCTTCTCTCGATATAGATACGTCGCAGGCTTAGTCATGCCCTTGCTATCGTCTTTTGGGAAGCGGGACGTGACAAATTGAAAGGAGAGAGAGGTGGTGAAAAGAGAGTCGGGGCAAAAAAGGAGGTGGCGCACTTGTGGGGCAAAGTTGAGACGGTGAGGGAGGTGTGGAGGTGGTGCACCTGAGGGGCGGAGTCGAGAAGGTGTGGGAGGCGGCGGATTGAGGGACGGCGGGGATATGGAGAGGCGAATTTGGAGAAGATGGAGGATTTGATTGTGGAAGTCGAGAAGAAAGAAGATGGAGTTAGGTTTAGGGTTAGGGATTTGGAGGTTAGGATGAATGAAGGAAAAAGAACTATGAAAAGAAGAGGAAGAAGGCGCTGCTAGTGGTCGACTCCGACTCCGACTCCAACGCCATCGGCGGAGGAAGTAGGAAGGTTGAGAGAGATAATTTTGGTTTTTTTTTTTTGACGACTTAATTGATGTGGCATAATACGTGATGTCATGGTAGGTTTAGCCATGATAGTTTTTTTTAGATTCCAAAGGTATTGATTATTTTCTATCAACGGCTGAAAGGTGACAGTAGTTTTTGGTAAATAAGACTAAAATAAGTAATTAATTGGCTAAAATTTGATGGCAATTTAGGGAAAAAGCCCTTAAAAAAACTAATATACATATCTAACCTTATAAATTTCATTTTGCATATTATATCATTTCTTAAAGCAAAAGATATAAATTTTCAATGTGAATCTCATTCCGATTGTATATTTATTTAATTTTTTTCCATATGTTTCTCATATCAAAATATTTAGATAATTTAATGATTAAATATTATATTAAATCAGTGCTCAAAATTAATCATGAGCTTATATTATTTTAATACATAGTGTTTGAAAAACGTGATGGCTATACTAAAACTAATCATACTAATTAAGCTATATATGTTAAATTTAACAAGTTATTGATAAACAGTTAAATTTATCTATATTATTATTACTAATATAAATACAAACATGAGAAGGCGTTTGTCACCTTCTAACTTCAATTTCGCAAAAATTCACAAAAATTTCTTTATTATTTGCCACCCTCTAATTTTCATTTCCATTTTTAATTAAAAAATCTAAAACCTTTTTCTTTAAGATTGATCACCCTCATTATTTCAACCTACTTCCATCTCACATATCATACATCCAAAAAAAAAAAAAAGCTGCCACTGATGGATGTCCTTTTCAGATTTCCTTCAAATGTTGTCTTCCGTCGATCTCCCGGTGGATTCTGGAAGGAATCCCCTGTTGTGTGTGGGTCTCAATGGATTTTGAGGAGATTTGGTAATTTGAGGAGTTTGACGTCTCGTACCTGCAAAGAAGTCCCGGGATGGTTTGATACCACCGAGAACCCTCCGACGATCAAGTTAGTGCTAGATCCGAGCAGCGTAACGGCTAAGTAGAGTAAAAATGGCTTACTTGACCCTTCTGTGATGGGGATTTATATGGTGGTGGAGGCACGCAGCAGCAGGCGCGAGAATCTCGTCGGCAGTTACGCTCCCGACGTCACGCTCGCGTAGAGAGCGGATCGCCCATGAATGGGGATCGTGAAGGCATGGAACGTGGGATGTTGCTGGCGGAGAATCCGCGCATGGCGAGATTCGCGGAGCGGCGGTTACGCCTGTAAGCGGCGGAACTGGTCGGAGGACCGAGGAAGACGGCCTCGGCCAAGGGGCTCGGGGACGAGCGAGAAGGCCGAGGAGACTTGGTCCTGTGGCAGATCAGGGAGAGCTGAGGGGCCGAAGAGGCCAATCTGCAGGGAGCCCCGAGGAGGGCTAGCTTGTGCTGGCCGGTCGGGTACATGGGCGACCTGGTCGGCCTTTGTGGGCCCTTTCTTCTGAGTTCTGGGACGTGTCATCCACCACGTGTCCTGATCTTAAGGGTCGCCAATATTGAGCATTGTCATTAGCCCCCCACTCTTGTCCTGACCAGCTAGCGGGTCGGCTCAGGAGTGGACCGCCGGGCCGTCCGGGGTGAGCTCCCTCCTAAGCTTTCGTCGGGACGCGTCCCCGGGCCGCGAGCTGTCTTTTCTGCCAGCGAATCAGGGCGAGATCTCTGCATTTAAGGAGGGTGCGCCGGTTCGTGTATCTTGCCTTTGAAGTGACGACCCACGTGTCGAGCGTCGGTTGGCTGACGCGACGTGTGCAGACCTGCAACGCCTGAAAGGGTGCGGTCCAGTGCGGGGACGACAAGTGGAGCAATCGGAGCCGTTGGATGCGAGGAGGCACCTTGGCGGGAGATGAAAAGCACCATTGGATGAGGTCGCTCGTGACGATAAGTAGGGGTGGGGCCCCGTTCCAGGGCCCCTACTCCTTCATATTTCCCGTTCTAAGTCTCGGTTGCTCGGCGCTCGTCTTCTTCCTTCCACTTTTGTTCCCCGAGGATCATTCTTCCCAAGGTTAGATGTCTTCTCTTGTCGAGTCAGTAAATGTCGTTGAGGTAGGTTCTAGGAACCCTTTAGGTGAGCCTGAGTCCTCCCGGGGAGCAGGGGTTGGCCCCTCTTCCTGGGATCATGTGGCGGGGGCAGCCCCCAGGGAGGAGGCGGTAGATGCTGCCCCTAGCGCCTTGTGTTGGATAAGGCATGAGGACGAGCTTGCCAACACTCGGGCTCGCTTCCACATCCCTTCACGCTATACGCTCCGCCTGGCCAAGGAGGGAGAGAGGGCAGACCAAGTACGGGGCAGGGAGATCGCCCTATATTTGGAAGTATTTTGGGGTGGAATGCGTCTTCCCTTCTCTCCTGAAGTTGTTGAAGCGTTGAACTTCTTCGGGGTAGCCCCCGGTCAATTGGTGCCGAACTCGTGGAGAATTCTCCTCGGGTTTCTGGTCCGCCTGAAGTTACAGGCAATCCTCTTCAGCCTTTCCCTCCTTGATTCTTCCCTCGTCTTCAAAAATCACCCCGGTGGTCGAGCGGGCGACCCGAGGTGGGTTTATCTCTCTTTCAGAAAGCGACCAGGGGGCGCCGCCGGGACAGGGGTTGTGGCTCTGCCTTCTTCCATTCACGACTGGAAGAAGAAGTTCTTCTTCGTTTCCCCTCTCGAGGGCGAGGACTGGCCCGTGCCTACAGAGTGGTCGAGGGAGAAGCACTTGCCGGGGAACCAGTCCAGTGACCCCGTCGCGGTGAGAGTGGCGTCGTGGGAGCCCATCCCCCGTTTCGACGTGCTGTTGTCTGAGAGGGTTCTGAGTTAGGCCGGGCTCAGTCCCGTTGAGTTCGTTGGTAAGTTTAGGTTTTCTTTTTTGGTTCGTATATTGCCTGTGTCGCTGACTCCTTTTACACTTGGTTCCGTGCAGGACCCATGGACATGGACTCGCTCCGGGCTTCCATGCGCCAGCCGAGGCAGGTTGCGAAGGTTGGGGGCGCCGGCTCTTTCCGTTCACATCCTGCCTCGGCTCCTTCTCCCCCGGCGGTAGTGCCCCGCGAACGCTCGGAGGCGGATCTCGCCCCCGGGCCCAGCAGAACGTCGGGTCGGAGGCGGGCTCGGATTCTAGAGGACCCGGCTTCAGAGGAGGAGACCGGCTCTCCTTCAAGGCCGCTCAAGAGGAGATCTTCCCGGGGACCGTCTTCGCCGATCACGGTGGAGGAAGGCGGTCTACAGTTCGCTATGCCTTCGGAGTTATCCGTCGCGGATAGCCTGCTGCATGAGATAGAGGCATCGGCTGAGGGTAGAGTCCCCGGGGGACCTTCAGGGCTCAGCTGGCATCCATCGCCCAGGAGTCCGTGCAGGTAAGCGCTTGTCTTTTATTATTATCATTTTTTGAGGTTCGGTGCCTCTCTCATCTTCCTGATATCTCTTCTGCCTTTCAGGTCCTTCAGCACATCGTCCTCGCCTTGCGCATGGAGGCCGAGGTGGTAACCCCGACAATGAAAGCTGCGGGCCAGCTCGCCTCGCTGGAAGAGAGCTCCAAGCGGGAGCTGGAGGCGATGAAGGCGAGGGTCGTCGCCCTGGAGGGTGAGATGGAGGCCGGGAAGCGGGAGGTTGCCCGGCACCGCGAGGCCGCCGCGGTTGCTGAGGCCAAGCTTGAGGATGCTCAGGTGCTGGCCGGCAACCTGAAGAAGACAGTGAAAATCTTCCTGAAGAAGCTGGGGGCGGCGGCCGAGTGGGCGAAGTCGGCTGACCTGAGGGCGGCCAAGTTGGCCGACCTCTCGGCGACGAAGGCGGTGGAGGGCTAAAAAAAGTTAAAAGACTATTATGATGACCTGGCCGTCGCCACGACCCTCATCTGGCACGAGGCCCTCGACGCTGTTAAGGCCCGGGTGCCGGGGTTCGCCGACAAAGAGCTCCGGGCCCAATACCCCATCGCGGACACCAGCGGGCAGGGACAGGAGATTAATGGCGAGGAAGTCGCCGAGGACCCAACTCGCCTCGTGGTGGATGTCGAGGGCCCCGAGATCGCTCCTGGCCCCGAGGCCTAAAGCCCCCGTCTTCCTCCTCCTTTTTATTTTGCCGCGTCTGGAATTTTGTAAGCCTCCGGGCATTTTATTAGGCTGGGGAGCCAAAAATACCCTCTGTAAAGACCGCCTTTTAGTAATAAAACTTTTTCTTTGGTTTCATTGGCTTGCTTGTAAAAATTTCTCTTCTCGCGCTGTTAGGCTTCCATGTCAGGTCGTTATTTGCCTAGCGATCGTTCGTCGAGCTGATTCAAGCGCTGCCGAGGAGAAGGCGTCTCCATGGCCTCGAAGTCGAGGGGAGATCGTTCGAGACTTGGATAGACCTGATACCCTTAGTTGGCAGTTTGGGTCCTCTGCGTGTGGTGGGCAGAGGGTTGTCCGCCTTATTTGCGCTGAGGATGGATGGAAGCTGCTCCGTTGCCCTTCGGCGAGGGCTTCTAATTTCTGATGTCGTGGGTAGGTAACTACCAGCCTGGGACGACCAAGCGGGGTAGCCGCTCGGATGCCTTTCGTGAGGGCTCCGATCCCTGGTGTCATTGGTAGGGAGCTACCGACCGAAGATGACTGAACAGGGTAGCTGTCCGGTTGCCTCTTGTGAGGTCTTTGATCCTTCAGGACGGGGACCAAGCAGGGTTATTGCCCAGTGCCTTTTGGCGAGGACTTTGATCCCTGTCGGTTGTGGTAGGATGCTACCAGTCGGGGATAGCCGAGTAAGGACTCGACTGCCTCTAGGAGGACTTTGGTCCTTAGCGCGGGAGGGGCTGTAGGAGCCTACCAAGGACCTTTGGCCGGCCAGGGTTACTTCCCGGTGCCTCTTGGCGAGGGCTTTTTTCCTGAAGGATAGCCGAGCGAGGGATCCTCGGGCTCGATTGCCTCTGGGAGGGCTTTCTGATCCTTGGCGTTGAGGTAGGGAAGCTACCCGCCAGAGATAGCCGAGCGATGGTTGGGATCGACTGCCTCTGGGAGGACTTTCTAATCCCTGGCGTTGCGGTAGTGGAGCTACCCGCCAGGGATAACCGAGCAGGGCAGTGATTCGTATCAAAAACTATCTCTAAACCGCAATCAAGAACGGCGTCGCATGAAGCTAGCCGGTGAGTACGGGTCGGTCCACAGGGATTTTGTGAATCTCCTAGTCGCGCTTACGAGTTAATTCCGAAGGGTGTTCGGATTAATTATTAAATCTAAAAACCTAATTAACCTAGGGCAATTATCTAGATCTACTCTTGCTAGGATTAGGTTTAGGGATGGTTTGGAAATGTAATTAAATCTCACCGCTTTCAATACCCGAATGAAGATCTATGAGGAGTTATGGTAATTATCAATAAAGTGGATTAGATCCGTTCGGGAATGTGTTCCTTCCTCTAGGTTCTTGTCCTTCCTTTAGAGATCCTTACCCTAACCTCCATGGAAAACACGCGCAACCGGTCCTTTACACTACGGTGTCATCGTTACCTCGAGGGGTAGGATGCCGTAGGGCGCGGTATGTGCGTATATGCATGGAGTCCTATTGTAAATATTTGGTGGGTAAGAAAGGGATGGGAGATCTCATCTCTCAAAATCTTTCCTCAAAGCTAAACCCTAAACAAGTTCCTAGGGCATGAAATTAAATCTACCTAGGGCAAGGAATTGAAATCTACACTAGGGCAAGAAATTAAATTACTTACAGATGGATCCCTCCAATCATCCATGCAGATTTGTCATATCTGAATTTCTGAATGGAAAAGAAGCACCGATGCTCTCCAAAAGATTTCTAAATTTTATTCATTAAAGGGAGGCATGAAGTTTACAATTTTTAGAGTTCCTATTTATAAAGAATAGGAAACCCTAGGGTTACATTTGTTTCGCATGTCTGAAATTACAAAAATAGCCCTTAGGAAATATTTTCAGAGCCGCACCCAAATTATGTAAAAAAATTCACGAAGCGAGGGCACCAGAAGGCCGCGGAACGGCGGCAATGGTGGGCTTGGGCCGCGGTTCCGCGGCCTTTTAACAAGATTGAATCACCATTTTTTCTGGGCTGATTTCTGTTGGCTTGGGCTTCTTATTTATATATATCTTTTTCCATTTGGGCTTCTAGGTTGGTTCCAGATCTTCAGTGAACAATTTGCAATGGATTTTTAACCGTTCGCTTTGAGTCGATGTCTTGAATCTTGCTTTGTGAATTGTTCCTTATGTGGGCTTGATCAAGATTCTCTGTTTGTTGGTTAAAGTCCACATTTTCATCGTCTTTACATCGTTTGCACTGTTTTCTGTCCAAGAACCTGTAACCTGTAACATGTAGCAGACATGCGTCAAAAGCACCCGTTTATTTATAAAAAGAATAAGAATGGGGAATATAATAATGCAATATTATGGTGTGAACAAATACCCCCAAACTTATCTTTTGCTCGTCCTCGAGCAAAGTTATTTTTATTCACTAAAATCCCAACCTAACCGCACTTTCGCAGGGAAACGCGATTGCACTGAGCTCGTGCAACAAGCCGTTAAACCTCTAGGTGTCCCTAGTAGGAGGAGTGTTGTCTCCTGAGGGTTTTCAGCGGATTACACCCACAAAATCCTATCAACTCGGCCCATTGACTTTTGTTCTCCAATTAGGTTTTCTAACAAGGAATTCTATTATCTTATACTTGTAAATTATCCACCCACATTCTTCACACTTCCTCATTATTTAACTTAAGATTATATATGTTTTGCAGGCTTACTTAGCTTTCGGCATTTCTTAATTTTTCCTTCTAGGGTTCCATCTCCACTTAGGAATTTCTATCAACTCTACTAAAGATACAAGTTCTATTCTTCATTCCTTTCTCTTATCTAAACTCTAATCACATATCCCTACGTGTGTGTAAATATCATCCCTACACTTGGAAATTCAAATCAAGCAATCGTACTCTCGTCCATTGTCCAAAGCACTTATTAATTAGTGAATTTTTAAATGAAATTTGCTTACACATCCTTCATGCGACCGTTAATACTTCTTGAGGTACCAACAACCGATTATAAGATGCGTTAGCACTTTAAAGCCTACTTCCTAGTTTTGCAACACCCAAGGCTTTAGCAGTGACTCTCAAACCAGTTGGTCTAAGGCACTAGGTGATGAAGCACCCTCGCTAAATATTTTTCTATTTTTTACAGCCTTAAGTAATCACAAAAACCAGTGTTCATTTTTTTTTATTCTTTATTCACACTTTTTTTTCTTTTATTTTCTTCGTACTAAGGACTTTAGACAAGAGCATTTCAAGGTCTCTTCTACTATTCCAAGTTTCAAGGTGCGTGATTGTGCAAATTGTAGGGTATACGTTTTCAGAATCTAGACTTAAACTAGGAACTATTTTTCAAACTTATACTCTAATAAGAACATCAATACTCTTCCCTTGTTTCGACTTAGCCCAAGAAGTAAACCCAAAATTTGCCTATTTCTAAATAAACTACAAAAACATATACTTTCTACCGCTAAATTTTAAGGAAGGTTATTTTTAGGGTTTTAAATTTACTAAGTCTAAGATCTAGTTATTCCTAGCCAGTTGACCTATTTGTCAAACTCAAGTGAACTAGCCAAAATTGAATACAATAATTTTTATAATTTTTGAAATTTTTCAATTTTTATGGTTTTTCAATAAGTATGCAAATGCAAAAATATGTACAAATGAATGCGAAGGAAGAAGACTTACCGAGCATACCCCCAAACTTGAACTTGACAGTGTCCTCACTGTCATGCTAAACTAAGAGGGTCAAAATGTCGGCACTCCCCTGTTTATTTATTTATAAAATTTTTTATATTTTTAATGTTTTGAAATTTTTTTTAAATTTTTTTATAAAATGAAAACAAAAAATATATGTACATATATACAACAAGGCTCCCCCCAAACTTAAGCTTGGCCTTACACAAGCCAAAGGTGAGCACCAACCATTCAAAAATCTTATCGTGGTAATGGTATAGTTGGTGCAAGAATGGGGTATGGAGGAAAGAAATGAGAAACACGCGAGACCGTGTGGAAAGAAGAATGGTAGAATACGGTCTCGGTGGGGGAGAAGAAGGGCGGAAAGGAGAAAGAAGGATCGCGCGAACTTGAGGGTGTAAATCGAGTGAATAAATTAGCGCAATATGTGATGATCGATATGTTATAAGCGATTGCGCTAACCTATCAACCCATCGGGAAATGGGGTCAAATCCCTCAAGATTCGCAAGAAAACATGGGTACGCCGAACTTGGTATAGGAGATGAAAGCGTAACGGTCATTTGTTCGGTCGGGACAATAGGAGAGACGAAAGGGAGTGAATTAGGGATAGTATCTTTCTCACCGTAGTAAACTGTTTCGAACTTGAAAGATTCCATTAATGGTTCGAAACTACTATAATCAACCGAGTCTGATGGCTCATCTGAAAATGTAAAGAACTCAAACTCGGGCGGTGAGTCATCAACATCGTCCGAAAAATTTAAACACTCGTAGGTGTTATCGTCTGTGAGAATTGTGTCAGATTCAAAGGAAAATGTTTCAAGCTCACAGTCTTCAAGCGGGATCGGAACGATGGGAAGGAGAGAGGGTGATATAACAGTCAAAGGTTCAGGAGGATGAATTGGAAAATCAGATACATCAAATAAAAATGGTTCAACCTCGATATTATCCTCAAGACTCTCCTCAATACTATCCTCAATATTTAACTCATCCATGCCATTATCATCAAAATCTAGACGCATATGAGATTCGGGAGAAACATTTAATAACTCAAGATGATGATTTGAACATAAAATCTCAATTAAATCGACAGGTTCATCATCCGACATATTCCCGGCTTCTATATCCTCAATCAAGTGAAAGTCAATTTCTTTAGACACCTCATCAAAAACATGGATATCTATCGATTTAGGTTCTAGATGGGAGGTGTAAAGATCGAAAGAATTAGGTGCGGTTTCACTCGAAAGGGGTTCCTCACAATTTGGCAAATCAAACACTACAAAATCACACAACTCGTTTTTATTTTCAACCGGTGAACTATTTAGGGCAATCGATGGAAAACCGGAGTTGTGGGTTTCAATTGGGTAAGGGTAGGTTTGATTTGGAAATCCTCTCTCATTCTCACTCTGCCCAACCGCCTCCTTATATATTGAAAAATTTGAAGCTAGCGGAAAACTAGCTACCGGTTCAGCAGGTTGCATAAGGGCGGCCACGGACGCTTCCATATTCCTAGTCATTTTATTTGTTGCTGCGATATAAGCTTCCAACGACTCTTCCAAACTAGACTTAGGTGGTGAGGGGGTTTCGGTAAAAAATTCGAAATTGTTTGGATATGTGAAACTCGCTAATGGCTGTGTAGAAGCGGTGTCTAGTGAGGGTGGGAAGGTCGGGTAGGACTGGTAGGAAGTAGGTGGTAGGACAGGGGTAGGGTCAACATATGGATAAAAAGGTGAATAATCGTGCGGATCCCTAGAACTAGATGAGTGGAGAGGGGTGAAAGATCGACTGCGAGATTGAGCAATATGCTCAGCAATGGACATCGGCCTAGGAGTTATAGCAGGACTTGGAAAACTGGTGTCAACATATGTAGGTGGTAAAGATGGACTTAGTCGACACAAAGTGGGTTGAAAAGTCAAACTGTTTCTCCTAGACGCCTCTATTTGATCTTTCAAAGATATTTTTGGCAAGGAGGGATCGTCTTTAAATTGACCGAACAAATTGACATACGACACAAAATTAGGTTCAGGATACCAAAGTTCGGCTAATGATTTATTATGTGGGGTACCCATGTTAGAAGAAGAAAGGTGACAAGAAGGAAGGTAGGGTGGTGCAAGGATTTATTTGCGGCCAAAAATTGTGCAAGTTTCTATAAAATATTTGTCCTTTTTATTTTCATTTTTCATTATTATTATTCTTTCTCTTTATTTGGAAAAATTTTGTTGCAAAAAGATTTTAGAGCAAAGATATGCAACAGCAAAATATTTTATAGAAAAGATATACAACAGCAAAATATTACTTGCAATCAATTTAGTTCAAGCGGGGCCCAAAAATCCTGCACAAAATTGTTATATGGAAGGCAATATATTTTATAGCTCACAGAATCTTGCAAGAATTTCCAGAAAATATATTTCAAAAATTACATAGGAGGAACAGAGAAGCTTACAGAAAAATTTTCATAAGAAGATGCCACTAGATCGCCGCCCTTCCGCGGCAATAGAGCACTAACACCGCGGTTCCGCGGCCTTCTGGACAGAACGGATCCCCAAATTTTTTTTAAGCTCTGATTCAACTAGATGGCCGCGGTTCCACGGCCTAAGGTGGGTTTTGGCCGCGGAATCGCGGCGAGATGGTGGATTTAGATCTGCAGAAAATTTTCACTGTTCTGTTATTTAATTTCCCTTCTGTTTCGATACCCCGTTTTCCGTTTTGCTTTCTGGAAATTTCCAGATCCGAATTTGTATATCCTGCAAAAATTCAAACAATAAAGTATCCCTTCCAAAAATAACAGATTATATATTTTTTATATTTTTTGGATTTTTTAGATTTTTAAGATTTTTTTAAATTTTATTATTAACCCGAAATTGCGAAAAGGAAAGTTCTACGCCATCCCCGGCAACGGCGCCATTTGATTCGTATCAAAAACTATCTCTAAACCGTAATCAAGAACGGCGTCGCATGAAGCTAGCCGGTGAGTACGGGTCGGTCCATAGGGATTTTGTGAATCTCCTAGTCGCGCTTACGAGTTAATTCCGAAGGGTGTTCGGATTAATTATTAAATCTAAAAACCTAATTAACCTAGGGCAATTATCTAGATCTACTCTTGCTAGGGTTAGGTTTAGGGATGGTTTGGAAATGTAATTAAATCTCACCACTTTCAATACCCGAATGAAGATTTATGAGGAGTTATGGTAATTATCAATAAAGTGGATTAGATCCGTTCGGGAATGTGTTCCTTCCTCTAGGTTCTTGTCATTCCTTTAGAGATCCTTACCCTAACCTCCATGGAAAACACGCGCAACCGGTCCTTTACACTACGGTGTCATCGTTACCTCGAGGGGTAGGATGCCGTAGGGCGCGGTATGTGCGTATATGCATGGAGTCCTATTGTAAATATTTGGTGGGTAAGAAAGGGATGAGAGATCTCATCTCTCAAAATCTTTTCTCAAAGCTAAACCCTAAACAAGTTCCTAGGGCATGAAATTAAATCTACCTAGGGTAAGGAATTGAAATCTACACTAGGGCAAGAAATTAAATTACTTACAGATGGATCTCTCCAATCATCCATGCAGGTTTGTCATATCTGAATTTCTGAATGGAAAAAAAGCACCGATGCTCTCCAAAAGATTTCTAAATTTTATTCATTAAAGGGAGGCATGAAATTTACAATTTTTAGAGTTCCTATTTATAAAGAATAGGAAACCCTAGGGTTACATTTGTTTCGCATGTCTGAAATTACAAAATAGCCCTTAGGAAATATTTTCAGAGCCGCACCCAAATTATGTAAAAATTTCACGAAGCGAGGGCACCAGAAGGCCGCGGAACGGTGGCAACGGTGGGCTTGGGCCGCGGTTCTGCGGCCTTTTAACAAGATTGAATCACCATTTTTTCTGGGCTGATTTCTGTTGGCTTGGGCTTCTTATTTATATATATCTTTTTCCATTTGGGCTTCTAGGTTGGTTCCAGATCTTCAGTGAACAATTTGCAATGGATTTTTAACCGTTCGCTTTGAGTCGATGTCTTGAATCTTGCTTTGTGAATTGTTCCTTATGTGGGCTTGATCAAGATTCTCTGTTTGTTGGTTAAAGTCCACATTTTCATCATCTTTACATCGTTTGCACTGTTTTCTGTCCAAGAACCTGTAACCTGTAACATGTAGCAGATATGCGTCAAAAGCACTCGTTTATTTATAAAAAGAATAAGAATGGGGAATATAATAATGCAATATTATGGTGTGAACAGGCAGCTGCTGGGTTGCCTCGTGGTGAGGTCTTTGATCCCTGGCGTTGCGGTAGTGAAGCTACCCGCCGGGGATGACCGAGTAAGGCAGCAGCTAGGTCGCCTCTTGGTGAGGGCTTTGGTCCCTGGGGTTGCGGCAGGGAAGCTACCCGCCGGGGGTGACCGAGCAAGGTAGCTGCTAGGTTGCCTCTGGGAGGACTTTTCGATCCCTGGCGTTGCGGTTGGGAGGCTACCCGCTAGGGATAACCGAGCAGGGCAGCTGCTGGATTGCCTCTTGGTGAAGGCTTTGACCTTTAGTGCTAGGGGCCTGAGGAGGCCGGCTAAGGATAACCGGGCAGGGCAGTCGCTCGGCTGAATCTTCAAGAGGTTTTGCCGGACCATACATTTGCAGATATGGGGAACAGGAACGGTTGGCATGCGCATTGAATGTGGGGGGAGGTGAAGCGCCAGGATCGCGTCGCTTCGATTCCGTTGGAGGAGGCTTAATGATCGCCGCGTGGCAGCAACTCATTGGGCGAGAGCGGGCGACCGTTGAGTTCCTCTGGGGGTGTAGCAGGCTATATAAGGCTGAAGGAGTACCAGTCCTTCCTTCCCTTGCAAACAGAGTGTTGAGAATGCAAGACTTCCCCTTTATCATCCCCGACATCATCAATTTCGAGGATGTGTACCTCTATGACCAGAACTGCACTGAGGACATGGTGCAGTTGGTGTACGAGAGCATCGATGACCACTTCGGCCGGCTGCTCCCCCGACGTTCCTCCCTGCTGCAGCTGCTGATGTACTCTATCTGGAGGGCATCGCCGGGGCTTTATAACCCCCTGTCCGAGCAGCTCTATGACGAGGCCGTGGGCAAGCTGCGGTCCCTGAGGCGCTTCGGCCTGATCTCCGCGAACCGGCTGGCTCGCTCAAAGGCGCTCGTCCGTGAGTGCTACGAGTTGAGGCTTGGGATTAACGCACGCGGGGGGAACCGAGGGGAGAGGTTGGATCTCGCGAGGCCTCGGCTGGCTGAGATCTTTACCGAGTATCACTAGCAGTGCTCTCTGCACCCCCTTCCCCCCGCTGTTGTAATAATTTTTTCTCTTTTTTTTGCATGTACGGCTAAGGAGCCCATAATACCCCCCTTTTTTCGAATAAATAAGATCTTTTCTACTTTCCTCGCAATGTTCTGTTGAACTTTATTAAATTGACAATAGCCCTAGGGAGAGTTTACATTGCCCCAAAAGAAAAGTACAGGCTAATAGATGTCACGCCCCGCTTCCCAGAGTACGCTAGATTGGGCACGTGACATAGCCAACCATGCTACCTGTGGGTAGGAAGTATCCATTCACAGTCATATTACGGCTGTAGAGATATCAAGAACAAGATAAAACTATCTAAAACATGTCCATAATCCAGAATAACAGGAGTCAATAATAAATAAATGCGGAAGCAAATGATCCAATACAAATAACTGAAAAGTGTGCCCCATAATGCGGGCTCACATCAGGAAATAAAAGCAGGAAATAAAACTAACTACTACTAAACTCACAGCTCAGCCTGCTGGCTAAAGTACTCCTGCTCGGAATGCAACAGCGGTACGGAATCTGGGACATGCAAAACCCAGACGTCAGCGCGTCATGTCATCAAGTAATATAATATGAACAGTGTAGCAGGCAATGTAATATAAACATAAATACAGCAAGAATAACAATAATATGAATCATACCAGTACCGGGTAGCGTGCAGTGGGTAAACTAAACTGTTCTATCAGGTTTTCTATTCTAAAGTCTTTGAAATCAATTGATGAATCATCGATGTAACTCAATAGTATCCCGTGCATGCCCGGGACCACGGTCAAGACCCTCGGGGCTGAATCCGAGATGTGCCGCTAGGCAGTAACAGGTAGCAGGATGGGCGAGTGATGTCAGCATCATCACTCCGGGGCTGGCCTAGCCCGTAAGACTGATCAGAACAGGTATCGAACTGTTGAGTTACAAGTCAGGTTTCACCTTTGATTTCCCCATACCCCCGAGTTATGTATGTCAAATCAGGTATTCAGTAGTCAAGAACTAATGCCAACACAGGATCAGGTAAAACCAGGTTTGTCTGGATAGACAACAGGAACGGTCCATGAGGACTACATGTTATGTTTTGTTGGCATTAGACACAAGATCAGGTAACAGGTAAAGCCATGGTACATCAGGTCCAGCCAGGTAATGTATAAAGGTGTCATGTCATGTCAAGAGTGTACGGTACCATGTCATGTCAAGTAGGAAGTGTAACAGGTCATGTCAGGAAGCACAACATGTCATGTGGGTGCTCATAATCAAACTAACATAAGCATGTGTATAAATAAACAAGCATGAGTACTATCAGAACAATAAACTGGAACATGTAATATGATATGCAAATAGATATAATTTCAAGGATATGGATGCACAGTTATCGATTAGGGTTACATTTATAGTTCCAATATTAATTAGGATGCAATTTATTAAACATGGAGTGTTAATATCACATTATTATGTAGTAATGTGATCTATGGATGCAATTATATGTATCTTAAATGCGATGGATGCAAACGGGTATCCGAAAAGTTATAAAACTATAAAATGGTAATATGGGATGTACAACTAAGCAATATGTGATATAAATATTGATATAATAATATTAATATGGATAGCATATTCAAAGCGATTAATAACTATAAAAGTGGTATTGATTAACCATGCACAAGAAAGTTCCATTCAGAAATTCAGCGTCACCCTAATTTGTAAAATAGCTTAAAAATAACAAACGTTCTCCAAAAGGGACGTGTTTTATACCAAAACAAAGATAATTCAATAAGGTTTTCAGTTTTATAAGTATAACCATCTCAGGTTGTCCCTAAAAAAAGTTATGAACATTCGAAATTGAAAGTTTGCTGCTGGAATTTCCCTGGACAGCAGTTTGGAGACATTTTTATTTGCATTTTATGTTATTTAAACAATTAATTTTGCAAGTAAATATTTTATAGAGTTATATTATTCTGAGTTAGCTTCATAACGAACTAAAGAACGTATACTAATGATTTTTCTATGATTTATAATGAATTTTATACGGTAAGGTGTACAGTAAATTTCAGATTTGTCGAATCCGCTTTTTCAACGACGTTTCATGTGTAAACTATAATATTTTAAATATATAATATCATAAAATGCAGATTATAAACTAATTAAAAATAATAATAAGAAATATTACGACGATGTATATTTTAATTGATATGGATGCAGTATAATGTAATCTAGTATGTCACAAGATAAGTTTTCATGATTTAGATTTAATATGATATAAACGGATGCAAACGGAACATCGAAACGTTATAAAATTAAACATGGGGCACTAGATTTAAACTATAGGTATGGTATTTATTTAAATAGGTATAAAATGAATTATATAGCATGTAGCAAGATTAATTTGCCTCGATGGGTCGCGAATCGGGAAAACGGAACGTTAACCGTCGGCGGAGAAAACTCGCGACGGGCGCACGGTTTCACGGAATGAACCCAAACGATGAACAAAGAAACCACACGGGTCCGGGTACCTCGCTGGAACGTCGAGAAGCGTCACCGGAACGACAGAATTCCGACAACAAAAGAACAGTTAAAAAAATGAGAAACGAGACATGAAGCAAGAAGAGAAAGAATGATAAAGAGAAGTACGAGAGAATATATGAGAGAGAGAGAGAAAAGTGGAGAGAGAGAGAGAGAGAGGGAGAGAAGAGGGGGAGAGAGAAAGTGGAGAGATAGAGAGAGAGAAGTGAAAGCGAGAGAGAGAGAGAGAGAGCGCTGCAGGTGGGGGCCCACGGAATTAAAAAGAACACGATTGGCTAAAGGGGAATCGTGAGTTAGGGATAAATATTAATTAAAGATTCAAAACATTTTAAGGAACAGTAAGATATATATATAGGTTAATCTAAAGATTTAAAAGTTAGGTAATGAACAGTAAGATATCAGGTTAGTTAGAAAAATATATGCGATGGTTTTAATCATATTAAAATTTGGGATTTTGGCGCCAAATAATACATTTCCAAATCACGCCCGGGTCGAGTCCAAAAATTTGAAATTGAAATAATAGGATTTTAAGCGGGATCCAAATTTTAAAATTAAGTGTTTTATGATAAAAAAGCATACCCCCAAAACGGACACATGTACGCGCGTGTAGCCGTCCAAACTTGCCCGTTTCACTGAACGGGACGAGAACACAATGCACGGACGCTACCACGAAGCTAGGGGTGTCATGTAGGCCAAGATGAATATTTTCAATTTTATTTTAGATGCCAAAATTTGTTATATGTAGAAATGACTTTGCCGGGTAACTTTTACAGTAAGCAACAAACAAGCAAGTTAAATGAAATGAGTACCACATTATTCTCAAACAGAAACTAAAAATAGTAGCATTGGGCTCGGGTGTTACATTATACCCAACTACAAAAAGAATTTCGTCCTCGAAATTCCAAGAATACAAAGATAGATAACTACAAGAAAAAGTGAGGAAACTTCTGCCGGATTTCATCTTCTCGTTCCCAAGTGGACTCTCCATGTGAGCGATTACCCCAAGAAACAAGCACAAGAGGGATAACTTTGTTCTTAAGAACCTTTTTCCTTCGATCCAAGATTTCAATCGGTCGCTCCTCAAAAGTCAAGTCTTCTCGTACTGTTAGCTCCAAATGATCCAAAACGTGTGTTTAATCTCGAACATACTTATGGAGTTGAGATACGTGAAACACATCGTGCATATTTGCCAAGGACTGCGGTAACGCCAAATGATACGCTACCTCACCAACACACTCCACGATCTCAAGGGTCCAACTAATCGAGGACTAAGCTTTCCTTGACTTCCAAAACGAATCACCCCTCTAGTCGGTGATATCTTCAAGAATACCAAATCACCCACGGTGAACTCTAGAGGTCTTCTTGACGTATCTGCCCAACTCTTCTGTCGGTCCTGTACTGCCTTCATATGATTTCTGATAGGGTTAACCTTCTCAACTGTCTGCACAACCAAATCTGGTCCCAATAATCTTCGTTCACCGACATCGTCCCAACAAACAGGTGAACGACATTTACGACCATACAAAGCTTCAAATGGAGCCATCTGAATAGTTGCCTGAAAACTGTTGTTGTAAGACAACTCCACCAAAAGTAGATGATCCTCCCAAGACCCCTTGAAGTCCAACATGCATGCTCTCAACATATCCTCAAGAGTTTGGATCGTTCTCTCCGACTGACCACCAGTTTGAGGATGATAAGCTGTGCTAAACTTCAATCGAGTCCCCAAACATTCCTGTAAACTCCTCCAGAAGTGTGATAAGAACCGAGTGTCCCGATCGGACACGATGCTCACCGGTACTCCATGCAATCTTACAATCTCCTGCATGTACCGCTCTGCCAAAGTCTCTGTTGATTGACCAACCCGAAAAGGAATAAAGTGAGCTGCCTTGGTCAATCGGTCAACAATTACCCATACTGCATTGTTGCCTTTTGGACTCCGCGGTAAAGCTGTCACGAAATCCATGGTTATATGTTCCCACTTCCACTGAGGAATCGGAAGCGGTTGCAATAAACCAGCAACCCTTTGATGTTCAGCCTTAACTTGCTTACACACCAAGCACTTTGCCACAAAGTGAGCAATCTCCCGCTTCATGCCCTCCCACCAGAAATGTTGTCGAATATCTCGGTATATCTTTGTGTTGGAGATAGTGCCCTCAGAGTCAATTATTAGGTCACAGGTACGTGATTGTAATGATTGAGGGAGGACCTATCCCGGTAGGACAGTCTTACTCGAGATGATAGTATGCTATCTGGTTTACCTTTATCATCGTGTACTGTTTTAAGTGACATGACACGTCGCTATTACACGTTGATAGAGCCCCTAGGATTCTTGCTTGACCACCAGCAGTATGAAGGCGATCATATAAGTGGGAGCTGGGGGTCTACAAGCATATCCTTAAAAGGTCCCTAGTCGTAGGAGTTTCGAGACCGGGCATCGATACTCCATTAGTAGACTAGTGTATACAGTCGAGACCCCGACGAGGGGCGGTGGCCGGTCTCACAAGCCACTGGTGTCAGTTGGATCACCTAAGATGTATACAGGTGCTCATTGGGTTATGAGTACACCGGACAGGACTCGCCGGGAACATGCTAGTTGGTCATATACCAGACGTCAGATGGCAGTTCCCTGGTGACATGTGTGCAGGTTAGTTCATCGACCTGGGGATCGTCATTTGTCTCGTGTGAGTTCCCACTGTACTTTGATTACTACCCTACCACGGCTCAAAGGAGTCGTGCAAACAGGTTTTAGTTGGGTACAGTCCCGAGCCACATGGAGGCAGTGAGCGTATCTTCAGGGGTTCGTCTCTCCCGGTATTGGGGGTGAGGTCGTGCTGTGTCTAGGAGAGCCATTACACAAAGTCCTTGGCCAAGGCAAGGAGATTTACTGGTAGGTATTCCAGTAGTATCTCAGGGTGTTCTGGGCTACACTCCGACACGACTTGTACCGCTTTTGGGGGTCTGACTTTTACCAACCCCCTAGGCCCGCCATGCGATACTCATAGACGAACGGACCGGACTGCACGGATATTGTCACTGACAGGCTCAGTAGGGTGTCAGGATGAGTTCGCTCATCGACGTCCCTTTTAGTCAATAGCTGGTTGCCCGTTACGTATTGGCTTATACCTCTGACGGGCTAGTGGTTAAATCCACAGCCATTGTATTGACGAGTCTTTAGAGTCTACCACACTTTCAGTTACTCAGCTTTCGGGCGAAACGCTGTAGAGGCCGTATGGAGATATGGCAGGGTCCGATCAGATACGTGCGGTATTGCACGGATCAGGATCGGACGGTTTGTACTAGTAGCCGTATAGGTATATGGCAGGGTTCGATCAGATACGTGCGGTATTGCACGGATCAGGATCGAACGGATAATACTAGCCGGCTTTGGTTTAAGCCGGTCCTAGTTTAGTACAGTGTAGATTTTGTCTCTTTGCATTTGTATCCGGACGGAATACAGATGCGGGTGTGTATGCACAGTATCGGGGTTTTCCTGTAATTTATTACGGGACCAGTTTTCTGGAGTTGCCAGTTTGCATTCCGTTCCGGCCGGTTTTCCTTTGTTCTTTCCCGGCCGGACTTTTCCGATGGAGGGGGTAATTTGCATTTTTGCAAATTACATTTGTGGAGGGGTTTTATTGCAAAAGGGTTTGATATGATAAGAATCTTTTCTTTTGCACCATGCTTTTGCTTTAATATGATTTGATTGAATGAGGATGAGATTTGAAAGGGTATGGTTGGTTTTTAAATGAAGTATGGTTGTTGTTTGTATGTGGTCACCTCTTGACCTCTCCTACCCTCACCTCCCTTCATGATATGTATTTTGTTCCCTCCACCATTTTCCTAGATGATATGGCCGGCCACATTTTAGAGGGGAAGAGGGTGATTCATTTTGTGAGGAGATATATTTGTTCATATCATTTTTCATGCAAAAAATTGATAGCTTCATTTCCCTCCAAAGCTCAATCTTCATTCCTCCATCAAATGGCAACCACCCCAAAAAGAGACTACGATTCTACACTACACTTCCTACAGCAAATCTTGGACGCGTCGATTCGCCAGCTTCGCGCCCGAGTTGCCTCGGTATTGAGGTGGGAGCCCGTAAAAGATACAGGCGACGTGGTGCCCTTTCCGACGAGGAGGAGACGGACGGAGATCCCGCGAGGAGATCGGAGTGGAGATGAAGACCGGAGGACTCGGATCAGTCGGTACATCTCTAACCCGTATTCTTGTTAGCTTAGACTTGTTAATGGTTACGATCCGGAGTTTAGTGCGCGGTGGTGCCGGTTTGCAAAGTCCGCAAAAATTAAAGTTTATCACCGCTTCCGCATTCCGGCGTCGGATTGACGGCCGGGGCGCCGCCGTGCACTTACAGTGGTATCAGAGCCTCCCCATTAACTTAGTCTAGCTTTGTGTAATGTGTTTTTCTGTTCCGATCGATCGAAATGTCCGAAAACCCCAATATACCCACGACAGTTTCTGTTGAAATTTTTCTGTCTCCAAAAATTTTTCAGGTTGCATAAAAGTACTGTGCTAGAAATTCTAAGAACACTGTTCAAATTCGACGTACTGTTCCTCTCACGTGACCGCGGAAGGGCGGCCAAAACCCATGTTTGGCCGTGCTTCCGCCGCAGTCTACAGGGATCAGTGGGTTGGGTTTTTACAGTGGGCTTCTGGGCTTAAATTTGGGTTTCTGGAATATTTAAATTGGGCCCATATTTTCTGTAACTGCTACAGTATTGTTTTGGGGCCCACTTGATATAATTTGATCGGTCGGATATTTTAAACACATTTTTCACAGTATTTACATTATATCTGCGACCGTGAATGTCACTTGATCGGTAAATCCGGTCTAACTGCTATAGCCCGGTTAGACGGATTTGCGAACGTGACTTTCACGTTGATGTTTTGTTTTTGCTGTGATGTTGCGGATCGGTCGTGGGGGATAGCCTGGATGCAATGCTAGTACAGTTTTGTTGTATTATGTACATTTGTTATTGCGGGGCGAGCGTCCGACATGTGGACTGCCGTCACTGCCTGATTGTATTATTATTTTGGGGCACGACCTGGTTGCGGTCGATGTACCCGTTGTATGTATATTTTACTCTCTGTACTAGGATTGCCCCGCGGAGGGGTGCACGGATAGACGGGTTCTAGAGGGCAACAAGCCCGCATCTCGTGGCATTGAGACGGAGGGGGCTTCACTCTGGGATTGGCGGGCTATTCGCCGCACTCGTAGGGGGTACAGGTTGACCCAGGAGGGGTGCCCAAGTTACCGGATTCCGTGAAGTGCTGGGTGGTCCATTCACGTTGCTGAAGGGGGCTGCCTCGCTTCAGGTTTTGGCGGGTAACTTGCCGCGCCCGTAGGGGTCTAGGATTCTCATTGCACAGGCTATCCACACGACCAGGGGAACGTCGGGTTTCAGTAGTGGCTCTGTGAAACCCGGGGATCCCAGATATCTGTATTGTTTCTGTGATGCTGTTCATTCTCTGTGATGTTGCATTTTATTCACGCCTTGAGCGAAATATAATATATTGGTATATATATTAGTAGATGTTGTATATGTTTTGCATCCGCGCTAGTCCAGTCCCCGCTCTGTCGTTAGTTAGCTAACCTAACGGGTAATGACGGGACCCAGTGGCGAATGCGGATGGCATATACGTACATCAGTATATTTTCGTTCTTTTTGGTGTGATCAATTGATGGGACTGCATTGATTCGGATCAATGCAAAGTTAAAAACAAACCTAATCTGATGTTGTTGGAACACTTTTTCAAAAGCTGTTATTGCAAGGACGTTTACTTTTGTTTTGCATCGTGGTATTCATTAGAATATCCTGCTCCTCAGTCGACGAGGCAAGGGCCGAGATCCCTTCACCGGGAGTGACCCCTTGGACAATAAGTTTGCGTCAGGGCATTAACTTCACTATAGCCGATTACTTTTGCTTTGCACCGTGGTATTCATTTGGAATATCCTGCACCCCATTCTACGGGGAAAGAGCCGAGATCCCTTCACCGGGAGTGACCTCTTTAGCAACGGTTTTCGTCACTATATTTTCAAAAAGCTATCCGTTCCTTCAACGATATCAAGTTCATTACGTTAAAGGTTTTCGCCAGAAACCATTCGTAGCCCTCCGTCGTTTCAGATGGGTAGCACGTAGTATTCATGCTATGTTTGTTGACCTTCGTCAAGGCATAGTGTATGGTAGCTGCTTGTTATTTTTCTGCTGCATAGATAGATGCGTTGGTTTGGGACAGTCGTATAGCCTTGTTGACCTTCGTCAAGGGCTTGTACGGGTGGATTCAAATTAACCTGGATAATGACGGGTAGAACTTGACATGTGACTTATGATTTGTTGACCTTCGCCAAGGTCATAAGAGCATGGGGCAGAAATCACATCGGGAGTTTCAAAAGTACTGAAACTTGCCAGATATGCGCATACCTTCTGGAGTGTGATACCGTGAGCGGATTCCGTCACGTTATCATGCGATGAGAGTTGGATCCCGATTCCCGCTGATGAGTTGGTTTACTCCTCGGGTGACCCCGACTAATTCTTCTTTAAGGTTTGGAGGAGAATTTGAGGTACAGTGGGAGGTTTCCAGATTAGATAAATTGGTAACCATTCTGATCTAGGTTAGAGTGCACGCTGAGTGTTTCTTTTCTCTCTCTATCTGGCAGCAACCATTGACCCGACCCTAGACTATGACTCAGTGACCAAGTTGACCGAACCTTCTCTAACACTGGCTTTTGGATTGTCAGAGTTGCAGACCTCATTGCCACTCCTACTTTTACCCTTTTCTCCAGGACACCCCGTATTACTACGAACGTCCACTTCCATTGGACAAAACCATCGTATGGTTAGATACGAACTCGAAGGAATTCGAGGATGGTTTCCGGTTCTGGAGAAAACGGATAGGATTATTCAGTTGTCTTTTCTTTTTCACCTTCTCTCAGGTTGCGAGTACTCCTTGGTTTAGGAGTAGTACACCTATTACGCAAATTGGATAGTCTTCTTCCAAATCATAGGCTGGTGCCGACCGGTAGGGAATGAAGAAAACCAATTAGCATAACGATGGTGTGCAGAAGGTATTAAGTTCAGACAAAGCAAGGGATTAGTAAGAGGGCAAAGTAAATTGCAACAGATATTCACGACCAAACCAGGTATTTCTTCGCCAATCCTAAAATCACCTTTGTATTTCTCCAGGACACTCCGTATCACTACGAAGATCCACAGTTTATTGGATATTCCATCGTATGGTTATATACGAACTCGAAAGGAACTTGTTCCAGTTCGGGGATGGATTCTGGTCCAGGAGAAATAGGAATAAAGTACATTCAGGTGCCTTTTATCTTCACCTTCTCTCGCATTGCGAGTGTTCCTAGGATTAGGACAGTACACCCTTTATGCTTTTTGGATAGTCTTCTTCCAAACCATAGGCTGGTGCTGAACGGTAGGGAAGGAAGAAAACCATTTGGCCTAAAAGGGTGTGCAGAAGGTAAAGACTAAAGACATATGAAGGGATTTGGAGAGGTGGCAAAGAACTATACGGTTACAGTCGTAAATCTGGAAGAGGCATTACTAGGAATACCAGAATACCCCATCGGAACATTTCAATGTTTCAGTTTCACTGTGTAATGTTAAAGGAAAACTGATTTCCCGATTAGATACTTACTCCAGGGTATGTATTTACCAGGTACGATCCTCACATCTGTATGGTTTTACAGATGATGAGTGGGAGTAAGTTATTGGGAATTGGGTGATCATCCTCATTATATCGGGATTCGTTGTAATCGGTGATATTTGAGGAAATCACCTGGGCTGTTTGCCGGTCGGCAAATATTTGGTTTTGAATATCCGCAGTTATGCACCAATTTCAAATTGATATATCTGTACGTCTATTTTCATAGAGTGAGATATACCTTTCTGAAATTATGTCTATGACATTTACCTATATCAGTGGATGGTTAGGTAAGGAGCATTAAACAGCGGTGTAATTCTTCATAACCATAAGTACAGTTTTCAACCTACGACACACAGTGAATGAGTTATCAGACTCAAGGGACTTATACAGAGAATTGTATGTTGTCCAGGGTCCATCAGGACAGAGGGGTTGGTCCTCATACTATATTCTGTTTACTTTTAACTTCTCTAGTTCTTAGACATGTGTTTCGTAGAAACACAGGGTCTAAGTTTTGAGGAGTTATAGGTATTTGAATAGAGTAGAGAACCAGGTGTAGCAAGTATCGGGATTCTTCAAAGTGATCGAAGATGTAGATACTTGTGTATGGTATTCAGTTGATAGTAATGATAAAGAGATCTTGCTTCTCTTTCAGGTTACTCATAATTGGAAGCATTCCTAAGTTGAGTCACGCTGATCGGCCTCTCTCCGTTTAGCTGACATGCACTGGAGACAGCTGCATGATTTGAATCTGGTTCAATTAAATCAGTGCCTCTGTTTCTATATTGGATATAGAACAGTTCATATCTTAACGATGTTAAGGTACGGGGAGTTGTTCGGTTTATGCTTAAAACCAGACTCTGGATAACTCAAGGCACGTTTCTGTAATGGCTGTTTGTGGGTTGACCCAGGCTATGACGAGGGTTGACTTTCTACCATCTGGATGAACAATAGCGATATTGTTCTAGACTCGCCACAGTTTTATTAAAAATGGATTTTTTCAGAAAACAGTAGTGGGAGTATGGTAGAACTGGAAGTGATTCCAGAACCACAAACGATTACTGAAGATTTGATAAGGAACCTAAAGATTCAATCTGGATTGACATTCCATTGGCCACTCCGCAGATAAGGTGGGTAACTTCAGGCACCCGAGAGGCACTACGGTGGCCTCAAGGACGGTGACAGGGAAGTTCTTGTTTACCCACAATTGCCATTGCTGTTGTTCCAGGTTGCGAGACCCGGCGGGAGGATGAGTATAGCGTCATTCTAAACCAGTTTTAGAAGTGTACGTCTATATGACTCTGCCAGAGGGTTGTCGTAGTCAGTGGGAGCAGCGGAAGCATTGGTGGACAGGTAGCTTATGTCTATTTATAGACTAGAGCAGATATAGCGGAGATAGATCATCTATTTCTGACGTGACAGTCATGGGTTTGACTTCATCAGAATAGGGGATGGATCTGTTGAGAAGGTAGTAGGGTGTGATGTCCTGGTATCTGGATGACATACACAGAATAGGAAAAGAAACTCCTATACTACAATCGGTTATACTTTGGTCGTCACACAGTGGTTTCTCCACAAAGGAAATGGATTTTATATCTGACATACCGGTTACTAGATCTATGGTTTTAGATCTAGATTTGGGTGGTTTCCCAATCAGGGTACTTGACAGCATTCTAAGAGTATTTAGGATGGACGACTCCTGGCACGGTAGTGTACCTGCAGGTAATGGAGTCACCCTCTCCAAAGGTGTCTTACAGACTAAAGGGGAGAGGGACGGGCATGATTGGCAGATCACTTGCTCAGGCAATTGAGTCAATCATGAGATGTCAAGTACCACACCAGATGTTGTTCTTGCACCAGATGCAATAAGCTGACATTGATCCAATCCTGGAGAAACAGTCGGAAGCAGTTTTAGAACATAAGCAAATGTTCTAGGGAGATGATAACGACAGCCTCATTTAGGAGACAGTTATCATTCCAGGCTTCCAAGGTGACATGGACGGCAAGGAGGTTGTCAGAGTTATAGTTTTCCTTCTGATGAGGGGCAGTATTTTGGACAGGTGGTCCAAGGCAATACTGAGGGAGGCATGGCGCGCAGGATACTGATTAAGTTCAGTTGACGATACAGTCTAAGAAGTTTGGATTTGGAGTTCATTTATGAGCTATGTCCCATCAGACATCCAGACACATTCTAAGACAGGTATTGCTCATTTCGGGAGATGGCTTTCTCCGCGAACTTGAGATATAGAGAGACATAGAAAGAAACAACTAAGCGGATCCACTCACTGAGGCTATTCCTCGAACGCAATAGTTCCACAAACGAGCTTTGTGAGACTGACTAGTAGAGGAGTTGGATGTTCGGTATCACACGGGCTGTGAGTATGCGACATCGCAATAATTAGCCTTGAGTGCAAGTGGGAGATTGTTGGAGATAGTGCCCTCAGAGTCAATTATTAGGTCACAGGTACGTGATTGTAATGATTGAGGGAGGACCTATCCCGGTAGGACAGTCTTACTCGAGATGATAGTATGCTATCTGGTTTACCTTTATCATCGTGTACTGTTTTAAGTGACATGACACGTCGCTATTACACGTTGATAGAGCCCCTAGGATTCTTGCTTGACCACCAGCAGTATGAGGGCGATCATATAAGTGGGAGCTGGGGGTCTACAAGCATATCCTTAAAAGGTCCCTAGTCGTGGGAGTTTCGAGACCGGGCATCGATACTCCATTAGTAGACTAGTGTATACAGTCGAGACCCCGACGAGGGGCGGTGGCCGGTCTCACAAGCCACTGGTGTCAGTTGGATCACCTAAGATGTATACAGGTGCTCATTGGGTTATGAGTACACCGGACAGGACTCGCCGGGAACATGCTAGTTGGTCATATACCAGACGTCAGATGGCAGTTCCCTGGTGACATGTGTGCAGGTTAGTTCATCGACCTGGGGATCGTCATTTGTCTCGTGTGAGTTCCCACTGTACTTTGATTACTACCCTACCACGGCTCAAAGGAGTCGTGCAAACAGGTTTTAGTTGGGTACAGTCCCGAGCCACATGGAGGCAGTGAGCGTATCTTCAGGGGTTCGTCTCTCCCGGTATTGGGGGTGAGGTCGTGCTGTGTCTAGGAGAGCCATTACACAAAGTCCTTGGCCAAGGCAAGGAGATTTACTGGTAGGTATTCCAGTAGTATCTCAGGGTGTTCTGGGCTACACTCCGACACGACTTGTACCGCTTTTGGGGGTCTGACTTTTACCAACCCCCTAGGCCCGCCATGCGATACTCATAGACGAACGGACCGGACTGCACGGATATTGTCACTGACAGGCTCAGTAGGGTGTCAGGATGAGTTCGCTCATCGACGTCCCTTTTAGTCAATAGCTGGTTGCCCGTTACGTATTGGCTTATACCTCTGACGGGCTAGTGGTTAAATCCACAGCCATTGTATTGACGAGTCTTTAGAGTCTACCACACTTTCAGTTACTCAGCTTTCGGGCGAAACGCTGTAGAGGCCGTATGGAGATATGGCAGGGTCCGATCAGATACGTGCGGTATTGCACGGATCAGGATCGGACGGTTTGTACTAGTAGCCGTATAGGTATATGGCAGGGTTCGATCAGATACGTGCGGTATTGCACGGATCAGGATCGAACGGATAATACTAGCCGGCTTTGGTTTAAGCCGGTCCTAGTTTAGTACAGTGTAGATTTTGTCTCTTTGCATTTGTATCCGGACGGAATACAGATGCGGGTGTGTATACACAGTATCGCGGTTTTCCTATAATTTATTACGGGACCAGTTTTCTGGAGTTGCCAGTTTGCATTCCGTTCCGGCCGGTTTTCCTTTGTTCTTTCCCGGCCGGACTTTTCCGATGGAGGGGGTAATTTGCATTTTTGCAAATTACATTTGTGGAGGGGTTTTATTGCAAAAGGGTTTGATATGATAAGAATCTTTTCTTTTGCACCATGCTTTTGCTTTAATATGATTTGATTGAATGAGGATGAGATTTGAAAGGGTATGGTTGGTTTTTAAATGAAGTATGGTTGTTGTTTGTATGTGGTCACCTCTTGACCTCTCCTACCCTCACCTCCCTTCATGATATGTATTTTGTTCCCTCCACCATTTTCCTAGATGATATGGCCGGCCACATTTTAGAGGGGAAGAGGGTGATTCATTTTGTGAGGAGATATATTTGTTCATATCATTTTTCATGCAAAAAATTGATAGCTTCATTTCCCTCCAAAGCTCAATCTTCATTCCTCCATCAAATGGCAACCACCCCAAAAAGAGACTACGATTCTACACTACACTTCCTACAGCAAATCTTGGACGCGTCGATTCGCCAGCTTCGCGCCCGAGTTGCCTCGGTATTGAGGTGGGAGCCCGTAAAAGATACAGGCGACGTGGTGCCCTTTCCGACGAGGAGGAGACGGACGGAGATCCCGCGAGGAGATCGGAGTGGAGATGAAGACCGGAGGACTCGGATCAGTCGGTACATCTCTAACCCGTATTCTTGTTAGCTTAGACTTGTTAATGGTTACGATCCGGAGTTTAGTGCGCGGTGGTGCCGGTTTGCAAAGTCCGCAAAAATTAAAGTTTATCACCGCTTCCGCATTCCGGCGTCGGATTGACGGCCGGGGCGCCGCCGTGCACTTACACTTTGTGCCTCCTGGATGTACAAAATAAGCTGAACTGTGTGCCTCCTTCATAAGCTCTTCACGAACATCACCCTTTGGCACACACAAACGACTACCATACCTCAACGAACCATCTTCGTGGATCAATAAATCTGTTCGTAGCCCAGCTTCAACCTGCTCTCGAAACTTTTGCAGTCTAGGATCCTGCGATTGAGCTGCTTTAATATTCTCGATCAAAGACGAATGTACTTGCAGCTGCAACAACTGTCCCGTAGAACGCGGTAGCACAACCTCCAAGTCAAATCTTCGAAAATCTGCGACGATCTCCTTCTGCGTAGTTAACACCTGAATTACTGGTAACCGACTAAGCGCATCCGGCACAACATTAACCTTCCCTGGATGGTACTTAAGATCAAGATCGTAGTCAGCCATCAGCTCCAACCATCTACACTGCCTCAAGTTAAGCTCCTTCTGTGTGAACACATACTTCAAGCTCATATGATCTGTAAAAACTTTGACTCTTTCGCCCAAAAGGTAGTGTCTCCAAATCTTCAAAGCGAAAATCACAGCCGCAAGCTCCAAGTCATGAGTTGGATAATTCTTCTCTTGGGTCTTTAACTGTCTCGATGCGTATGCTACAACCTTCCCATGCTGCATCAAAACACATCCCAATCCTTTCCCAGATGCGTCGCTGTGAATCACCAATCCTCCGGAATTGTCTGGCACGGTCAGAATAGGGGCGGTTATCAACTTCTGCTTCAACGTCTCGAAAGCTAACGCACACTTATCCGCCCATACAAAAGGTACCTCCTTGCGCGTAAGCTTGGTCAACGGCTCTGCCTGACGAGCAAAGTTCTCCACAAATTTCCTGTAGTATCCGGCTAATCCAAGGAAACTTCTTATCTCAGCAACATTCTTTGGAATAGGCCAATCTCGAACTGCTACAATTTTTTCTGGATCGACGGCAATGCCATCGCCGGACACAACATGCCCCAAAAACCTTACTTCCTTTAACCAAAACTCGCACTTACTCATCTTCACATACAATTTCTCCTGTCTCAACGTCTGCAGTGCGATCTTCATGCTCAGCATGCTCTTCAAAACTCTTCGAGTAAACCAGAATATCGTCAATAAATACCACAATGAACTGATCCAAGAACGGTGAAAAGATTCGGTTCATCAAGTCCATGAATACTGCCGGCGCATTCGTTACTCCGAAGGGCATCACTAAGTACTCGTAATGTCCATACCGAGTTCGGAACGCCGTCTTGCAAATATCTTCTGTTTTCACTCGGACCTGATGATATCCGGATCGTAAATCCAGCTTCGAGAATACCCTCGCACCACTAAGCTGCTCAAAAAGTTCTCCAATGCGAGGGATCGGGTACTTGTTCTTGATAGCCACCCGGTTTAATTCTCGATAGTCGATACACATCCTTCTTGTGCCATCCTTCTTCTTTACTAGAAGAACTGGAGCTCCCCAAGGCGAGTTACTGCTTCAAATCCAACCCTTTTCAAGCAATTCAGCAACATGTTTCTTTACTTCTTCCAACTCTACTGGCGCCATTAGATAATACGCTTTAGATACTGGCGCTGCACCAGAAATAAGATCAATTGCGAACTCCACGTCTCTCCTCGGCGGTAAACCCGATATATCTTCAAACACGTCCATAGAATCACGAACAACAGCCGGCTCTTTACTTTCATCACTTCCATTGATGCAAGAATATTGTTTGTCGGCCTAGCCCTAAACTCGACCGGCCCGACCGAACTGCTTCCTTAACGCAACTGCTGTCTGCTGCAAACTCCCTTTCATCCAGATAAACTCTGCTGCTCTTGGCTGCTGCAAGTATTTGTGAGAAAGTGGTCAAACCCAGGGAGACAATCTACCTCTGGATGTCCACGTCCAGTCTGCGCATGAACCTCCGTGCCCTGTCTGCATCGTTGGCAACTAAAGGTCCAGCGAAACTACTGAGTCTCGTCCATTCTGCTACATGCACATCTACGGGTGCTCCCTTTTGCTTAGTCCGATGAACTTCTCTTCCATTTCCTCCTGTGCAGTCCGCGGGAAGAACTTCTCCAGGAAACTCTTAGAAAAATCCGCCCACTTGATCGGCTTGGGCAAGCGGGTCTCCTCAACAAGCCACCATTCTCAGGCGTAGTCCACTAGCTGAATGCGTACCACAACAACTTTTTTTGTCATCTGGAATCTGTGCCGCAAAAAGCAAGTTCTCTGTGTCAACTAGCCACTGCTCCACTGGCAACGGCTCCTTTAAACCAGTAAATGTAGACGGACCCAACCGTCTGAAATCTGCTACGGTCCCTACTCGGTCAACTGGTCTAGCTCCAACATTGTTCGTAGACTGCTGAACGATCTGCAAACCTTCCCGAAACGAGTCCGCTTGCTGCTGGATCAGCTCGGTCTGTTTCTTTGATTCTCCAGCATTCCTCTTATCACTCCAAGCATGGCGGTTTCGTCCACACGCCTCTGGTATGTCTTCAATTTCTTACCGGCCATAATCCTGAACTCAAAATACCCAACATTAGCATGATGATAGATTTTGAATATAGATCAAGGCTAGAACTCCAACATACTTAAATAGAGTACCGCATTGTAACTATGCCGCGGTATCATAGCCACAATTACATAACTCCATCCAAGTCGCCTAAGTCCTAGAGATAACAAGGAATCAGGTTTTCGAATCGATATGCAAAGGAAGTTTGCACATCGTAAAAGATATAATCAGGAAGAATGTGATTCAAGAATGGTAAAACGGTCAAGGTGGCAGGACATGTTTCCTAAACACGGGTATTCTGATTCGTGTATTGGGTACAATACCCAACTACAAAAGAATCAACCCGACTATCCTATGGCTCTAATACCAAAAGAACCATGTCACGCCCCGCTTCCCAGAGTACGCTAGATTGGGCACGTGACATAGCCAACCATGCTACCTGTGGGTAGGAAGTATCCATTCACAGTCACATTACGGCTGTAGAGATATCAAGAACAAGATAAAACTATCTAAAACATGTCCATAATCCAGAATAACAGGAGTCAATAATAAATAAATGCGGAAGCAAATGATCCAATACAAATAACTGAAAAGTGTGCCCCATAATGCGGGCTCACATCAGGAAATAAATGCAGGAAATAAAACTAACTACTACTAAACTCACAGCTCAGCCTGCTGGCTAAAGTACTCCTGCTCGGACTGCAACAGCGGTACGGAATCTGGGCCATGCAAAACCCAGACGTCAGCGCGTCATGTCATCAAGTAATATAATATGAACAGTGTAGCAGGCAATGTAATATAAACATGAATACAGCAAGAATAACAATAATATGAATCATACCAGTACCGGGTAGCGTGCAGTGGGTAAACTAAACTGTTCTATCAGGTTTTCTATTCTAAAGTCTTTGAAATCAATTGATGAATCATCGATGTAACTCAATAGTATCCCGTGCATGCCCGGGACCACGGTCAAGACCCTCGGGGCTGAATCCGAGACGTGCCGCTAGGCAGTAACAGGTAGCAGGATGGACGAGTGATGTCAGCATCATCACTCCGGGGCTGGCCTAGCCCGTAAGACTGATCAGAACAGGTATCGAACTGTTGAGTTACAAGTCAGATTTCACCTTTGATTTCCCCATACCCCCAAGTTATGTATGTCAAGTCAGGTATTCAGTAGTCAAGAACTAATGCCAACACAGGATCAGGTAAAAGCAGGTTTGTCTGGATAGACAACAGGAACGGTCCATGAGGACTACATGTTATGTTTTGTTGGTATTAGACACAAGATCAGGTAACAGGTAAAGCCATGGTACATCAGGTCCAGCCAGGTAATGTATAAAGGTGTCATGTCATGTCAAGAGTGTACGGTACCATGTCATGTCAAGTAGGAAGTGTAACAGGTCATGTCAGGAAGCACAAGATGTCATGTGGGTGCTCATAATCAAACTAATATAAGCATGTGTATAAATAAACAAGCATGAGTACTATCAGAACAATAAACTGGAACATGTAATATGATATGCAAATAGATATAATTTTAAGGATATGGATGCACAGTTATCGATTAGGGTTACATTTATAGTTCCAATATTAATTAGGATGCAATTTATTAAATATGGAGTGTTAATATCACATTATTATGTAGTAATGTGATCTATGGATGCAATTATATGTATCTTAAATGCGATGGATGCAAACGGGTATCCGAAAAGTTATAAAACTATAAAATGGTAATATGGGATGTACAACTAAGCAATATGTGATATAAATATTGATATAATAATATTAATATGGATAGCATATTCAAAGCGATTAATAACTATAAAAGTGGTATTGATTAACCATGCACAAGAAAGTTCCGTTCAGAAACTCAGCGTCACCCTAATTTGTAAAATAGCTTAAAAATAACAAACGTTCTCCAAAAGGGACGTGTCTTATACCAAAACAAAGATAATTCAATAAGGTTTTCAGTTTTATAAGTATAAGCATCTCAGGTTGTCCCTACAAAAAGTTATGAACATTCGAAATTGAAAGTTTGCTGCTGGAATTTCCCTGGACAGCAGTTTGGAGACATTTTCATTTGCATTTTACGTTATTTAAACAATTAATTTTGCAAGTAAATATTTCATAGAGTTATATTATTCTGAGTTAGCTTCGTAACGAACTAAAGAACGTATACTAATGATTTTTCTATAATTTATAATGAATTTTATACGGTAAGGTGTACAGTAAATTTCAGATTTGTTGTATCCGCTTTTTCAACGACGTTTCATGTGTAAACTATAATATTTTAAATATATAATATCATAAAATGCAGATTATAAACTAATTAAAGATAATAATAAGAAATATTACGACGATGTATATTTTAATTGATATGGATGCAGTATAATGTAATCTAGTATGTCACAAGATAAGTTTTCATGATCTAGATTTAATATGATATAAACGGATGCAAACGGAACATCGAAACGTTATAAAATTAAACATGGGGCACTAGATTTAAACTATAGGTATGGTATTTATTTAAATAGGTATAAAATGAATTATATAGCATGTAGCAAGATTAACTTGCCTCGATGGGTCGCGAATCGGGAAAACGGAACGTTAACCGTCGGCGGGGAAAACTCGCGACGGGCGCACGGTTTCACGGAATGAACCCAAACGATGAACAAAGAAAACACATGGGTCCGGGTATCTCGCTGGAACGTCGAGAAGCGTCACCGGAACGACAGAATTCCGACAACAAAAGAACAGTTAAAAAAAATGAGAAACGAGACATGAAGCAAGAAGAGAAAGAATGATAAAGAGAAGTACGAGAGAATATATGAGAGAGAGAGAAAAAGTGGAGAGAGAGAGAGAGAGAGAGAGGGAGAGAAGAGGGAGAGAGAGAAAGTGGAGAGATAGAGAGAGAGAAGTGAAAGCGAGAGAGAGAGAGAGAGCTGCAGGTGGGGGCCCACGGAATTAAAAAGAACGCGATTGGCTAAAGGGGAATCGTGAGTTAGGGATAAATATTAATTAAAGATTCAAAATATTTTAAAGAACAGTAGGATATATATATAGATTAATTTAAAGATTTAAAAGTTAGGTAATGAACAGTAAGATATCAGGTTAGTTAGAAAAATATATACGATGGTTTTAATCATATTAAAATTTGGGATTTTGGCGCCAAATAAAACATTTCCAAATCGCGCCCGGGTCGAGTCCAAAAATTTGAAATTGAAATAATAGGATTTTAAGCGGGATCCAAATTTTAAAATTAAGTGTTTTATGATAAAAAAGCATACCCCCAAAACGGACACATGTACGTGCGCGTAGCCGTCCAAACTTGCCCGTTTCACTGAACGGGACGAGAACACAATGCACGGACGCTACCACGAAGCTAGGGGTGTCAAGTAGGCCAAGATGAATATTTTCAATTTTATTTTAGATGCCAAAATTTGTTATATGTAGAAATGACTTTGCCGGGTAACTTTTACAGTAAGCAACAAACAAGCAAGTTAAATGAAATGAGTACCACATTATGCTCAAACAGTAACTGAAAATAGTAGCATTGGGCTCGGGTGTTACAATAGATGACCCTATCAGTGTGGCCTAAGCTTCCTGGAGGCTTTCTAGTCTCCGTGCTTGGCGCCGGGTGCAGGGAATTCCGGGCGCCGGACTGGTCATCCGCGGAGGTAAGCATGATCTGGCCGATGGTCAGCTCGGCGGGAGGAGGGCGCTGCTCCTGCTCACGGTCGGCCTGCCGTTTATCCCTTAAGTAGGCGGCGAGGTGCCCCGATCAGATGAGCTCCTCGATGTAGTCCCGGAGTTGCTTGCAATCCTCGGTGGCGTGGCCCAGCGTCCGGTGGAAGGCGCAGTAAGGGCCCCGGGTCCGCTTTGAGGCCTGACGCGGGATTGGAGGAAACTTGAAGAACCCTTCGCTTTGGGCCTCCTCTAGTAACACTGCGAGGGAGACGTTGAGCGGGGTGTACTCCTGGAACTTCGGTTGATAGGGCTGCTGACGCTCCGGCCTCTCCTCCCGAGCCCTCTTCTTCTGGTCGGATCGTTCTGCCCGGGGGAGGTTCGCGTTCACCTCGGACTCTAGTTGAACCTCACGCTCGGTCCACGCCTTGACTTCGGCTATGGTCTTAGGCTGTGCCAACGCAAAGGAGCGCGGCCACTCCTTGTGCCTCATACCAGATCTGAGCGCCGTGATGACGGTCTCGTCCCGGTGCTCGGGAACCTCGAGGAGGGCGTTGTAAAAGCGGGTGATGTAAGCCGTGAACGTCTCCTTGTCTCCGCTCTTAATCGTGAAGAGGTAGTCGACTGCGCGTTTCTGCTGACGGTTCCCAACGAAATGGCCGAGGAACCGAGTAGCCATCTCTTCGAAGGTCGAAATTGAGCGAGGCTCGAGTCCTCGGAACCAGTCCCGACCAGAACGGATGAGGGCGGCAGGGAAGGCCCTGCACTGGGCGGCATCGGAATGGTCCTGGAAGCTCATTCCCGCGGTGAAAGCATCCAAATGGTCTTTGGGGTCGGTTTTCCCGTCGAACAGAGAGACCTTCAGGGGTTTGTTGCGCGAGAAGACGTGGACAGCGAGTAGTTCCTCGGTAAACGGTTTGGTGAGCGAGTCGGCGGCGTACCCGGCCCCGTCGGCCGAGAGGTGACCTTCCCGGCGCATGCCCTCGATCTTCTTCACGAGGGCGTCGAGTCGACTGTAGTACCCCGAGGACTCGGCGCCTCGTGATCCCTGGCCTCTGCTGTGGGAGACCTATGTCTGGGCACGGCTCCGGTTCCTCTCGATGAGGTTCCTCAGATCCCCGGAGGCAGTGGCTCTCGAGCCATCGTGGCGAGCCCTTTCTGTGCGCCCCCGTCGGGGGAAAGGGTGTCGGTCATGCCTGTGGGCAGGCGAGGTGACCGACATCTCCTCAGTGGGCAAGGGCGCGAGGAGGTTCGAGGTGTGGTGCTCCGGCGGCGGACCTTGGGGTGGAGCCGCGAGGCGCCCAACGGGCTTCAGGGAGTATCGGCCCGTGAGATCCGTGGTCAGGAGTCGCAGCCTGCCGGTGGTCGGCCGTGCCGTCGGGGGCAGAGCGTTCCGGAGGCGGAGGAGCGGCGATCTGGGGCCTAGGCAAGGGACTGTAGCCGATCTATTCGACTGGCGAGGGCATGGATGATGGTTGCCGGAGGGGGTTCATCCGCGCCTCCGGTGAGGGGGAGGCGGCGGCTAGTACCCGAATCTTCAGGATGGTCTCTTGCCATGCGTACGGAGATCGGAAGGACAACTTTGTTTTTGTGGAGTTTGCGTTCCCACAGACGGCGCCAACTGATGGAGGCCCTTTTCAGATCTCCTTCAGATGTTGTCTTCCGTCGATCTCCCGGTGAATTCTGGAGGGGATCCCCTGTTGTGTGTGGGTCTCAATGGGTTTTGAGGAGATTTGGTAATTGGAGGAGTTTGACGCCTCGTACCTGCAAAGAAGTCCCGGGGTGGTTTGATACCACCGAGGACTCTCCGACGATCAAGTTGGTGCTAGATCCGAGCAGCGTAACGGCTAAGTGGAGTAAAAATGGCTTACTTGACCTTTCTGTTATGGGGGTTTATATGGTGGTGGAGGCACGCAGCAGCAGACGCGAGAATCTCGCCGGCAGTTACGCTCCCGACGTGACGCCCGCGTAGAGAGCGGATCGCCCATGAATGGGGATCGTGGCGTGGAATGTGGGATGTTGCTGGCGGAGAATCCACGCATGGCGAGATTCGCAGAGCGGCGGTTACGTCTGTAAGCGGCGGAACTGGTCGGAGGACCGAGGAAGACGGCCTCGACCAAGGGGCTCGGGGACGAGCGAGAAGGCCGAGGAGACTTGGTCCTGTGGCAGCTCAGGGCGAGCTGAGGGGCCGAGGAGACCAATCTGCAGGGAGCCCTGAGGAGGGCTAGCTTGTGCTGGCCGGTCGGGTACAGTGGTGGCCTGGTCGGCCTTTGTGGGCCCTTTCTTCTGAGTTCTGAAACCTTTCTTCTGAGTTCTGGAACCTGCCATCCGCCGCGTGTCCTGATCTTAAGAATCGCCAATATTGAGCATTGTCAACCAGCAAATCAATAAATCAGGGCTCCACATTTAGGTTATAAACACTTTTAATTTCAATACAAAACAAAGTTTCAATATGGTCCAATTGTATTACATGTAAGAAGGGAAAATTTGTGCAACTTGGAATAGTCACACTGTTCAAGATGGATCCTATTGAAACTTTGGTTTGTAAAATTTTTGAACCCAGATGCATCATCTTTATTATTATTATTATAACTGAAATTTCTTAAATGACATAAAAAAAATTGGCAAAACTCCAATAGGTAAAGTTGAGCACCGGAGATGTCCATATCATCTACCATAGAAAACAAAAATAAGAAAACGAAAACCCAACAACCCCTTTTCTCTCTTATTGATTATACATTCTCTCCTATACTCAAAAGTCCAAAAAAGATAACTTACAAATTTATACATAAACTCGTATAACTCATAAATTTCTCAACTCTAATATTACCACCAACCGAATTCATTTAATTTAAATTTAGAAAATTATAAATAACGTTGGAAATTTTCATATAATGTCCATAATAAATTTTTTTACACACTTTTCGGTATATATGTCATTCAAAATATACACGTCTACACATTGGAACATTGGATGCAAAAAAATACTGATAACCTTCATATTTAGACTCTCGCAATGGTCATAAGAGCAGTGCATCCTATGACAACTAGCCACCCCCGCATAGTCCCCAATATAATTTTTTTTTTGTTGCTTTATTCAATTTCTTAAAATAAAGTTGTTTGTCTTTCATGATGGGCTAAACAAATTTGAACACCATTAGTCCCATAGAAATTTACGACACTTTTCTGTTACTTGCTTTCCAAGCATCACCCCATGGCATTTTCGTAATTTTACCGAACTAATACGACACTAACCACTGTAATTAAGCTTAACCGCATCACTAATCACCGCCTATAAAAGCCCACGGAATTTTCTCTCTCCTCAGAAAAATCCTACGGTCAAAAGAAAATCAAAGAACGAAGTAACGAGGCGATTCTTTGCTCGCGGGCGAAATTATACTCATCGGTACGTTTTCTCGCAGATCTCTTTCTTTGATTCGATTTCGCTTTCATGGCGTCCAAACTAGGTTTAGGGTTTCGATTGAGTTCTTTTCTTGCCTCTCGTTCTCCCAACGATGGTTCAATGTCGTGGTTGTTTCTTGATTCTGATTGCTGCGATGGGTTGTTATTGGGCGCTGTGGAGCAGTGGCTTGCTCTATATGCTTCGCAGGAAGCGAGGAGAAGGAGGAGCTGAGATCGAAGAAGGAGATCAGCTCAGAGAGAACGGATCGCTGAACTGCACGAAGCAGAAGATCGATCGAGCGATGGATTCGAATGGTGCGAACGGGAACGGGAAGGCCGCGATGGCGGGGGAGGAGATCGATGAGGATCTCCATAGTCGGCAGCTGGCTGTTTATGGGAGAGAGACGATGAAGAGGCTCTTCGCCTCGAATGTTCTTGTTTCGGGGCTCAATGGCCTTGGTGCGGAGATAGGTAATCTTTAATTCTTTGGCTTGAATTCTTGAGCCGTGAACATATATTGACTTGATTGTGAAGGAAATGGCTAGGTTTTCATGTGGAGTTAGATCAAATCTTGAGTGGTGTTTATTTTCTTTTGTATTTCATAGATTTGGTTAATTATGATATGCGATTTTTAGATCAAATGGATACCCCTTTGGATTCTTGGAACTTCTTATATCTGGTAGGATTGCTTCTTATTATGTAGAATTTAAGCTCTGATGGGCGATTATGAATCTATATTTTTATTTATTTTCTCTTTCATGGTGTTTTTATTTCTTGTGTAAACGTTGAAATCCTTATCTGCATGGACTTGATCTAGTAGATAATTTACTGTTGCTAGTTGGATGTGGAATTTTCATTGCAATTTAGTTGACCTCTTCCATTGCATCTAGTTGGTTTAAATTGATTTTGTCCCTTGTATACATTTACACATACACATATATGCACACATTTATGTATGTGCGCCCGTGTTCGTGTACATGTGCGTGTGCGCTTGGTTTTTGCATTTTGTGGAATCATAATTTTGCTCCTTGATGGATTATTGTCAGTACACTATTTAATACAATTCAGACTAGTTGAATTTTGGATATAGGCAACTCCCGTTGTTTTTGAGCAAGTTAATAGAGAAAGAATACATCTGTATATCATGCTCATTTCTCAGTGAATGGGACACCAGAAACAGAGTTAATACACAGTTGATAGTTCCGAAGATATTCTGAATACCTTCAAGGCTTAGACTGCAAACCCTTAGCTTCAACCATATAACGAAACACTCAGAATCCATGCAGGCAACTTGACTTCTTATAACCAGGATGTTAAAAGTCCAATTCAGCTTACAATTCTGTCGCCTCTGTCCAAGGTTGATCTTGTAAGTCTCAATAATGTTCTTCTCATGTTCCCAACCACCATAGAAAGGTCTAGTGCATTCTCTCTAGAGCATTAATCCTAACCGTGTTTAAATGTACATGCATTTAAATGTTGTAGATGGTGGTTGAAAGTGTGAGAGCAGGATAATCACTTTATTTCAAGTTTCAAATTCCACCAATGTATAGTTCCACATTCACTGTTCCCAATCGCCCAGGTTCATTTCCACTACATAGACAGTAACAGTTCTTGTAGTAGAAGCGACTTACTAAATTGCCGTCTTACAACATTAACTCAGAAACCGATGTCGGCATAAGTGGCATCCTTGGAGTACATCTTATGTTTTATGGTTTGTTGTGGATACATGTTAATTCTTATGTCAATTGCTCTTCTCGTTGTTTTTTTTGTTTTCTCATATATTATATATCTTGTGTGTTGTAACAAGATTTTTATTTTAATTTAGGAAATAGGTGAAGTTGCAATTCATGTTGCAAACCAAGTTCATATGTTTCACATGTACTTCGGTACTTCCTATGTTGTAGTATGTTCTATCTGAACAGAACTAGTTCAGTTACATATACGTCGTAGAATGGGAACCAGATTTGTTAACCAATGGTTTCGTAAAGGTCTAGTCTACAATTAATTTGTATCTGCTAATAATCTATGTATATGTTATGTGATATATTCAGGAATGTGGGTATCAGGCGCCACAAGGAAAATCAACTCTCACTTTTTTGGACTATCAATACCTCTTTCCCCTTTGAGTCACATGGGTGTAAAGTTAACAGTTAGCAAATGAAAGAACATTTCCAAAAAAAAATCAGTGGGCAAAGGGAAATTGGTTTACATATGGTTTAGACCATGAAGATCAAGATAGGGAACTTTCCCCTTCGAATCTTTGCTCCCGTTTGGAAGAGTTGAGATAATTTAGAGAATGTCAACCGTACATTTTATGCATGTTAAATAATATTAATTACATGAAAATCATTTTTAACTATACTTTATGGTTGTGGGTTAATTCACTGGTAAATTGTATAATTACATTTCTGAATTATTTTTTTTGAGAATTTTATCATTGATGCATAGATTTTTGCTACGTCTAAAAGAAATACTATATAAAGTTTAGGATGCGTTACAGAAAGCTTTTATCAACAACTATCCATTAAGTGTCTTGAGAGTCGACTCCCCTACAAAGTACGAGTGCAACATACCTTCAGTCATACCCCGCTTCCTAAAATACATGAATACGGCACGTGACAGAGCCAACCATGCTACTTATGGCTAGAAAAAATACTTTCATAGTCACATTACGGCTGTCAATCAGATATCAAGAACAGTAAATAAAATCAAATTAACGCATGTCCGTCTGCCACAGTAGATAAAAGTCAAGAAATGTATATAGCGGAAACGAATAAAGCTCCAATAAAGAATAATATCTGAATCATGCCCCTTATGAGATCACATTAATAAATTAAACCGCGGAAATAAAATAAACTAAGTATCTCTAAAACTAATCATCATGCTTCTCATTGCTCGGCTTGCTTGTTAAATACTCCTGATCTTCCTGCGACAAAGTCAAAGGAACCGGGCCATGCAAAACTCATACGTCAGTGCGTTATAAACATCAAAATAATAGTAATAATCAGAATAGAATGCTATGATTAAATATGAGTGTAAATAATAAACACGGGTATAGAACAGTGAGGTATAGGTATATGATGTGTATCCTAAAGTCCGTGCTTCTAGGTTATCTATTCTACAAGTCTTTGAAATTAATTAATGGAATCGTCGATATAATTCAATAGTATCCCGTGCGTGTCCGGGACCACGGTCAAGACCCTCGGGGCTGAATCCGAGACGTGTCGCTAAGCAGTAAAAACATGATATCATGTACAGACGAATGATGTTAGCATCATCGTTTCAGGGCTTAAGCCCGTATCGACTGATTAGTCAATGGAAAGTATCGAACTGTTGAGTTACAAATCAGGTTTCATTATTGATTTTCCCTTTCCCTCAATGTTTTGTGTTCAAGTCTGGTATTGATGATATCTACCCAATGCCAATACAGAATCAAGCAAGTACAGGTCTAGATAACAAGTCATGTCCATCAGGACAACAAGTCAGGATTGTCGGCATTAGTAATAATCCAAGTAACAGGTCTAGTAACGTGTCGTGAATATGTCAGGCAGTGTGTTATCAGAATAAATACTTAACAGAAAACAGTAACCAGTTTATTAAAACACTGCAGAAATAACTAATGTATACTATCTTTTTTGTAAGGTATAATCAATCTATTCATATGCACACACCTATTGGTAATAACGTTTACGTTTGCTACCAGATATACTGTCGTCTAGGTAAATGATACTGAAACTGCAGTGGAAATTATAATATAATTATAATGAACTAGCCTGCAACGAGATAAAGCTGTTATTGATATAAATACAGATTAATGCTGTAAAATTGTATATTGGAAATAACTTGCTAAACATTAAAATACATATATTAATAATGGAATATGTAATGTAGCATGTCGCAAGTTTATAAACTTGCCTGATCGAGATCTCACGACGAAAGTACGGATATCATGTTCCGAACACCGATAAACGTCACGATGCAAAACACAACGTACTTAAAACTTGGCCTGAACTGAGCAACTGCGTGAAGTGGCGACTGGAGTAGACGACAACGGTGATTAGGGTCGTCGTGCTCGTGCTCGTCGGTGGTAGCCAACTCCGGCGAAGCCGGAAAAGAAAAGAAGAAAGAAAAAGAGAAGAGGATGGCTGTTGGGTTCTGGGTTTTTTAGCCTGGACGGGGAAGAAGAGGGAGTTGGTCGGCGACGGGGAGATAGGAACGAGGTCGACAGCGAGGTCGAAGAGACAAGGAGGTTGGGTTGGTCGGCGGCAGAAAAGAGAAGAAAGAGGAAGTGATGGGGTGCTCTGGGCTTGACGACAAGAAGGAGAAGATGACGGAGGGTGATGGTGGCGGTCGGTTCAGGCGGCGAGGTCAACAAGGGGGATGGAGGTAGGTTCTCGGGCGTGGAGGCGGCTCGGGTAAGTCTTCGGGGAAGGAGGAGGAAGGAGATGTTGACGGTGGTGGTGATGAGGAGGTGAGGGTGGAAGGGTGGTGTTGGCGACGTGAGGGAACGGCGATGAGATGGGGATGGCGTGGGTTAGGGTTCAACGCGCGAGAGAGAGAGGGTGAGAGGAGAGAGATTGAGACGGGAAAGGAGAGTGTTTTATAAAATAAAAATAAATTTATTAATATATATATAATATATATATATATAACAGTTAGGAAATATAGGTTTAAGAATATTAAGTAATATTATATATATATATATTGTAGGATTTTTACAGATAATACCATATCACTCCAAATATTACCCATATCCATTCAAAAATATAGTTTTTAAATATAAAAACCATACATAAGAATTTTAACCATGATACAACTATCTATAATTAAATACATATACCTCCAATAAAATATACGTAAATATACGTAAGGATTTTTAATTATTTTGCTGTCTATCTCTTAGGATACGAAAATGATATTTAGGCGCAACAACTCGATATGGGTTGATTTGTCATGCAAGGCTAGATAGCAAAAGGATATTATTTGTTTATATCTTGTATTATAAAGGGATATGTCGAGCTTAATATATATATATATATATATATATATATATATATATATATATATATAGTACTCGATTCATATGGATACACTGTACTAGTAAATATTTGATACAACCTTGCATCATGTCGGGTTTTAATCATGCGGGTCGGGTCGGATAATGACCACTGCTACTACTTGAATCATTCGCAACCCAAACGCAACAATAATAAAAGGATTTTACTGCAAGATTTAAAATACTAAATTATATAGTATAAATATTCTAGGGTGTTGCACCTTCCATGCTGCATACCTCATATAGTTATTAGAAAATCATATACTTGGATACTTCCTAAATTTGTCATGGATTGTGGATGTATTTAAGATGTACCAATGACAAGTAAATGATTTAGTGTACGAATGGTGGGGGCTCACACTTCATTGATTCATAGTCGTGTTTCTACAATTCCGCCCAGCCTTGTAAATCAAGGTTTAAAAGGCATCTTAAAAGTTTTTGTCTAGCAACTGCATCAAATAGTATTGAAAAGGTGAAATGGCCACATAATTGGTTCTATACAAAATATACTAACAAATGAGACCATTTAATCATATGTATATACACAAAGCCCAAGGGATATCCAAAACACGATATACAAACTCAATAATCACTAAATAAATCCTATTTCTTTTCTTTTTCTTCCTATCAGCATATCTTTTCTATGTATTGTTTATTCGTTATGCGCTGGCCAACCAAATAGAGAACGAATGTGTGCTTTACAACATTGATTTCCCACTTTTATGATAAAGATTGAAAAAGATATCGATTATTTTAGTACCTATTTATTTCTGTTACCTAAAAGCTTTTTGTAAAATATATGGCCAACACACATACAAGCATAGTCACGAATTTTAACGATTTGGTGCATCCGTGTACTTGGATTGTAATGAGATCCTATACACGTTCAGTGTAACATAGCCATGTTCGTCCTTTCTTTCATATGCATCTCTTCTTGTTGATTGGAAGGAGAGTTCTGCACTTTATTTTATGTATTGCAGACAATTGATCATGAAAGTTGTGAAGGTAAAGATTCTTGTAATTTTTTTAAATTTGGATTGTAATTATAATCTGCTGCCTCAACAACCTTGCTGTCTCATCATTGCATTTCTTTCTTATCACAACTTGTATCTTGTCTTTTTTAAAAAAAAATTCTTTTTATTTACAATGCGGAATTATATTTGAATAATTATTCTACTTCTAGATTAAGAAAAGCGGCAGATCACCATGTTTCTTGCACCCCTTGATGTGATATATATTCCTCCTGAAACAAAAATATTAGCATATTGTCACGGAATCATCAAACCGTTGTGCTTATGGATTTATTGTGAATGAAGTGAGCAATTTGTGAAGAGAGATGTGGTTTTTCACTAGTAACCATCATAAAATTGTTAGAATTTTCAGTTTCTTGATGATATTGTCAGGGATCCACTCCTTAATTTTTAATATTGGCATATTGCAGTGTCACGGAGTTCCATCTGATATAGTGGCCATTATATCGACTTCATTGGTCATCATGTAGAATAGTGGGTGGAGTTGCATCAAAATTATTTAAGCTTTTGCCTGTTCTGGGTATTATAATTACATGCATAACATGCATAATCCTTCAAGTATTAGTATTTTCAATTTCTTATTTGAAGAATAACTAATCACACATGCATTGATCTGTAACATTACCATATTAACAGTCAAGTTGTCGATCCATGTAGACCCTAAATGATCTTCAATCTGTTTTGCATAGTTATTGGTTATAGATTTCCGATTTCAAGACTGAATGATTATATTTCTCATGATTTTCTATTTTTCATCTACAGAAAGTTGGTTTCTAATTATTCAGATTACATTTAAAATTGTTTCTACATGTTACCTTTAATTTTGCTTTTCCTTTTTTCGTATGTACCCATTCGTGTGTACAGGATTCTTCATCTACAGACAGTTGATAATTCTTTCTTATTTCTTGTTCTTTGGAAAATTATGCCGATATATTCGGTGGACGTATGCTTAGTTTACAGGATTCTTCACTATATATCATGACCCTAAATGATCTTCAATCTGTCCAGGACTTTAGTAATTGTAACACCATAGTGCATTTATACGATATTTTTTGGGGTATTTTCAAATCTTACGATAACTTCTTGGTTATTATTGTTTTTGGGTGCGGATAATGCATTTGGTAATTGTGGTTAGTATCCGACCCGACCCGCATGTTTGAAACCTATCATGGTTTTAGATTACGTCAATATTCGCTAGTACAGAGAATCCATGCACATCTAGATTCTATACACACACATATATTTTGTATCCATATATCTTTTGATAATACAAATAATAACCAAATAATATATTTTCATATCTAGCATGGTATGTTATCGTACCCCATATCATATGGTTGTATCCATACATCGTGTTCATGTCCAAATTGTTAAAATCGACTCGTTTGGATCGCTACGTATATTTACGTAGATCTGTATTTGGGGGTATGCATTTTTACTGACCGGGCATCACATTATGGTTTTAACTTTTACGTATATTCTCCATATTTAAAAATTAGATTTTTAGAAGAAACCCGAATAATTTTCAGAGCAATTTGATATTAGCTGTATAATCTTATAAAATATATTATAATATTTTTCTAAACTTAAACTTAACTAACAGTTCCTATAATATATATAATATATATTTATATAATTAATTATATTACTCTCTCTCTCTCTCTCATGTTGTTTCTCTCTCTGTCTCTCTCTATTCTATCTCTCTCCTCTATATATATTATAACCTAATAATTAATCTCACCAACTCTCTCTTCCTCTCTTTCTTTCTTTGCCTCGCCACGAGAAACCCGAACCCAAACCCTAGCCCACGCCTGCACCGCCGCCACCGATCACCTCGGCCTCTCATCCTCGTCGACATCACCTCGTCACCTTCTTCAGCTCCACCTCTTCTCCCTCTCTCTTCTCCATTTCCCGAAGCATCCTGCAACCCCGACGACCGCAACGGCAACTCAAGAAACCCCAACTCCTCGCCGAAGACTCGCCGTCGCCATCACCCTCACCCCACCGTCACCTCCTCACCTCCATCTCCGCCCCCTGACACCATAAACCACCACCACCCTCGTCAACCCCCGACCCCGATCACAACCCAAGAACCCTACCGCTTCTCGTCATCGATGGCAACCCACCATCATCGCCGTCATCTCACCATTTCTCCTCTGTCCTCGCCACCCCAGAACCCAAAACCAAACAGACACCCATATTCTTCTTTCTTCTTCCTTTTCTTTCTTCTCTTGGTATTCCAGTTGGCTCGCCGAAGTCGCGCACGTCGCCGACGATCCAGTCACCGCGTCGTCCAGCCTAGTCACCACGTCGCGTCTCTGCTCAGTTAGGTCCAGTCCTGCGCGTGCGAGTTTGCATCGCGACGTTATTTTTGACATTGGACGTAGCATCCGTATCTTGACATGAGATCCAATCAGGCAAGTTTAAACTTGCAACATGCTATGTTATTATATAGATATTTATATGAATAAAATAGTGCATGTGTTTTATTATTCAGCAAATATGACAGATTTTCAGTTTTACGATATCCGTTCGTATCCGTGCTGATAATCGTTTATCTAGTTGCATCATGATATCATTATACTATATCAGTACATGTTATCTAGTTTACATCATGCATAGTAATGAACGTATAATGGTTATTACAGATAGATACATGCATCCTGGTATCAATTGTGTTTACCGTGTTCCGATACTGATTACAGTTTCACATTGGGTATCTATTTGGTTGATATACATCACATGACATGTTCACGACACACTACTTGACTTGTTACTTGGATCTATTTACTAATGCCAACAATACTGACGTGTTGTCCCGACGGACGTAATTTGTTGTCTGCATAGATGAAAACTGTATCTGCTTGATCCTGTGTTGGCATTAGATTTATATCGGCAATACTTGACTTCAACACAAACCTGGGGAAACGAGGAAATTAAGAATGTAACCGAAACGTAACTCAAGAGGACATTATTACTTGTTTGCCGTTTTTTCGGGCGTTGCGGAATAAATACTTGTTTGCCGTTTTTTCGGGCGTTGCGGAATAAATACTTGTTTGCCGTTTTTCCGGGCGTTATGGAATAAATACTTTGCCGTTTTTCCGGGCGTTACGGAACAAATACTTCTTTGCCGTGGTCCCGGGTGTTACGGAATAAATACTGTTACCATGGTCCCATGGAGAATGAACGGGATATATACTGTTAGGTTACGATGAGAATTATATTAATTGATTTCAAAGACTTTTAGAATAAATAATTTAGAAGTATAGATTTTAGGTTACACATCATATACATACACATAGCTCACTGTTTTATATCTGTGTTTACTATTTATATTCTTGTTTAATCATATTATTATATCCTGATCATTACTGTTATTTTGATATTATGACGTACTGACGTCTGGGTTTTGGATGGCCTAGTTTCTCTACCTTTATCGCAGGCTGATCAAGAGTATTTTGGCAATCAAGCCGAGCAACAAGGAGTTGAACGCGTATTGTTAGAGATGTTTTGTTTATTTTCGTAGTTTTGTTTATTGATGTGAGCCCATATTGGGACGTGATTCAGATATTGTTTATTGGATCTTGATTCGTTTCCGCTTTATGCATTTTCTTGATTTTATTTACTGTGGCAAATAGACATTTATTAGCTAGATTATATATTTTACTGTTCTTGATATCCGATAGACAGCCGTAATGTGACTGTGGAGTGATGATTCTTAGACACAGGTTGCATGGTTGGCTCTGTTACGTGCCGTAGTTTGCGTATCTTGGGAAGCGGGGCGTGACAGGGTTTGTCTGGTATCAGAGCCCTAGGATTTAGGGTTAGTCGGGTATGGTTCTTTTGTAGTTGGGTATTAAACCCAATACACTAACCAGAAAACCCGGAATTAGGAACATGTCCTGCCACAATACTATCTTGCCGGTCTTGAATTTATAGTAATCTTGTTTATTGAATTCTGTTTACCGTTGCTAATCCTCTTCAGTGTCTTGGCATCAGAATCATGGTGGATAGAGACTTGTGATCATACCAGAGGCGTGTTGATGACACCGCATTACTTGGTGTTGTACGTGGTATGCTTAAAAACCAGAAACGGTAAACTGAGCTGTATCAGCGGCAGAATGAGACTTTTCAGGAGGGTTTGCAGACAGTCCAGCAGTCCGCAGTCGCAGTAGCATCCAGGCCAGCACAGCGTGAAGGCACCGTGGTGGACTTTAGAAACCTCGGTCCGTCCACATTTACGGTTTTGGAGGAGCCATTGCCAGCGGAGTAGTGGCTAGTTGATACAGAGAATCTGCTCGTCGCCGCGCAGATTCTAGATGAGAAAAGGGTGGATGTACACATCCAGTTGGTAGATTACGCTCGCGAGTGGTGGCTCGCAAAGGAGACCTGCATGGCCAAGCCGATCAGTTGGGCAACATTTTCGTGAAGTTTCTTGAAGTTCTTTCCGCAATCTGCTCGAGAAGAGATGGAACAGAAGTTTATAAGCCTGAAGCAGAATGGCGGATCCGTTGATACACATGCGGCTGAGTGGACTCGGCTAAGTCGATTTGCGGGGCCTTTGGTTGCCAATGAGGCAGATTGGGCACGAAGGTTTATGCGTTAGCTTGGATGTGGAGATTCAGAGACACATCATATCTCTGAGATTGACCACCTTCTCCCAAGTTCTCAAGACAGCCAGAGAGCAGCAGAGTTTATCGGTGAAAGCGAAGGATACTCAACAGCAAGCCATCGTAGTGCGGAATCCGGCATTTACGCCAAACCAAGCTCTTGTACGCAGAAGCATTCCGGTGAACAAGCGAGGCATTGTACCCATGAAGAAACCCGGTGTATTCGATCAGAAAAGAAGTGTGTTTTGTGACTACTGCCAACGATCGGGTCATTTCCGGAGGGAGTGCCGGATGAGGCTTGGGCAGTGTCTGATTTGCGGAGCTGCTGATCATCGAATGCATACTTATCCATCGAGAGTTCAGTTGAAGGGTGATACTCCGAGAGCACAGCAGAAGCAGATTACTCAGGGGCCTAATCAAGCACATGCCTTCACTTTGACGACTGAAGAGGCCAAAACTTCAGACAAAGTTGTTTCAGGTATCCTACTCGTTTATTATTTTCCCGCATTGGTATTATTCGATTCAGGTGCATTCTATTGCTTCATGTCGTCCAAGTTTATTAGTGCACACTTTATTCCACACGCGGTCCTGTCTAGTTGCTGGGATATACACACTGGGAATGAGAAAATTATATCTAGTAATGAGTGCAAGAATTGCTCGATTGTTATTTGCGGACGAGAGTTATTCGCGGATTTCTTGGTGATCGATACCGGCAGCTATGATACTGTCTTGGGAATGGACTTTCTTGGCACTTTCCACATTCACATCGATTGTAAGGCAAAAAAAGTGATTTTCTAGATTCTCGGACATCCGGAGTTTATATTTTCAGGAGGTAGCAAATCTGTCGGGCCAGTCGAATTTAGCGCTAGGCCGACTAATGCCGTTCTTTCGTCGATGGAAGTAGACAAGAAGGAAGCGCCAGCAGTAGTTCGACAGTTTATGCATATGTTCGAAGACATCTCAGGTTTACCGCCAAAACGAGATGTAGAGTTCGCGATTGATCTTATCCCTAGAGCAACGCCGATTTCAAAGGCTTATTATCTAATAGCACCGGTGGAACTAGAAGAGGTAAAGAAACAGGTTGCCGAATTACTAAAGAAGGATTGGATTCGCAGCAGCTGTTCAGAATGGGGAGCTTCAGTTCTTCTAGTCAAGAAAAATGATGTCACGCGGAGGATGTGCATCGATTATCGAGAATTAAATCGGGTGACTATTAAGAACAAGTACCCAATCCCTCGCATCGGCGAATTATTCGATCAACTCAGTGGCTCGAGGGTATTCTAGAAGTTGGATTTGAGATCCGGATATCATCAAGTTCGGGTGAAATCAGAAGATATTTGCAAAATAGCGTTCCGAACTCGATATGAGCATTACGAGTACTTAGTGCTGCCATTTGGAGTTACTAACGCACCGACAATATTTATGGACTTGATGAACCGAATCTTTTCACCGTACCTGGACCAGTTCGTAGTGGTGTTTATTGATGATATTCTGGTCTATTCGAGGAGTAAAGAAGACTATGCAGAACACTTGAGGATCGCACTGCAAACATTGAGACAAGAAATGTTATATGCTAAGATGAGCAAGTGCGAGTTTTGGCTCGAAGAAGTGAAGTTTTTGGGTCATGTTGTATCCGGAGATGGAATTGCCGTTGACCATGAAAAGATTGCAGTGGTTCATGATTGGCCAATTCTAAAGAACGTAGGGGAGATCAGAAGTTTTCTTGGGCTTGCCGAATATTATAGAATGTTTGTGGAGAACTTCGCTTGGATAGCTGAACCATTGACCAAGCTAACACGAAAAGAGGTACCGTTCGTATGGATAGAGAGATGTGCGCTATCTTTTGAAGCGTCGAAACAAAAATTGACCACCGCTCCTATCTTGACAGTGCCAGACGATTCCGGAGGGTTAGTTATTCATAGCGACGCATCTGAAAAAGACTAGGAATGTGTTCTAATGCAGCATGGGAAGGCTTAGCCTATGCCTCAAGATAATTGAAGACTCATGAGAAGAACTACCCAACTCATGATTTGGAGCTATCAGCAGTGATTTTCGCTTTGAAGATTTGGAGACACTACTTATTGGGCGAAAGGGTAGAAGTATTTACCTATCACAAGAGCCTAAAATATGTGTTCACACAGAAAGAGCTCAATATGAGGCAGCGTAGATGGTTAGAGCTGATGGCTGACTATGATCTTGATCTAAAATACCATCCGGGAAAAATTAATGTAGTGATGAATGCTCTAAGTCGGTTGCTAGCGATACGGATATTGACTGCACAGAAAGAGATTATAGCTGATCTTTAGAGGTTCGAGTTGGAGATCGTATTACCACATTCTTCGGGACAGTTGATCAATTGCAAGTACAGTCGTCCTTGATCGATAACATTAAAGCAGCGCAGTCGCACGATCCAAGGTTGTAGAAGTTTCGAGAACAGATAGAAGCGGGACTTCGAACGCACTTGTTAATTCATGAAGACGGTTCGTTACGATATGGTAGTCGTCTCTGTGTGTCTAAAGGAAAGGTTCGTGAAGAAGTCATGAAAAAGGCTCATAGTTCCGTATATTCCGTACATCCGGGAGGCACAAAGATATACAGCGATCCGTGACAACATTTCTGGTGGGAAAGCATGAAAAGGGAGATTGCTCGCTACGTATCAAAGTGCTTAGTGTATCAGCAGGTCAAGGCTGAATATCAAAGGGTAGCTGGTTTGTTGCAACCATTTCCGATTCCTCAATGGAAGTGGGAACATATAACCATGGATTTCGTGACAGCTCTACCACGGAGTCCAAAAGGCAATAATAGAGTTTGGGTGATTGTTGATCGATTGACCAAGACAGCTCATTTTATACCGTTTCGAGTTGGTCAGTCGACGGAAGATTTAGTAGAGTGGTTACATGCAGGAGATTGTGAGATTGCATGGAGTATCTGTGAGCATCGTTTCCGATCGTAATACCCGATTTTTATCACACTTTTGGAGGAGTCTACAGAAAAGTTTGAGGACTCGCTTGAAATTTAGCATCGTCTATCATCCATACAGAGATGGACATCTCGAAAGAACGATCCAAACTCTTGAAGATATGTTGAGAGCATGTATGTTAGACTTCAAGGGTTCATGGGAGGATCATTTGAACTTGGTGGAGTTTTCTTATAATAACAGTTTTCAGGCGACCATACAGATGGCTCCATTCGAGGCATTTTACGGCTGTGTCGCTCTCCTGTCTGTTGGGACGATATTGGAGAAAGAAGATTATTGGGATCGGATATTATTGTGCAAACGGTGGAGAAAGTCAACGTGATCCGAAATCATATGAAGGCAACACAAGATCGACAGAAAAGTTGGGCTGATACTGGACGAAGACCACCGGAGATCGCACCACTGGAGATCGCAGTTGCTGATCTTGTATTCTTAAAGATATCACCGACCAGAGGAGTGATTCGATTTGCTAGTCAAGGCAAGCTTAGTTCTCGATTCGTGAGGCCTTTCGGTATCATTGAGCGTGTTGGAGAGGTAGCGTATTGATTGGTTTTACCACCATCCTTGGCGGGTGTTTATGATGTGTTTCATGTATTTTAACTCCGCAAGTATGTCCAAGATGAGACGCACATCCTAAATCATTCGGAGCTGATAGTAAGGGAAGATTTAACATATGAAGAAAGACCAATGGCGATTGTGGATCGACGAGACAAGGTCCTCAAGAACAAAGTTATTCCTCTAGTACTTGTTTCATGGGGGAATCATTCGCACGGAGAATCTACTTGGGAACGTGAAGACGGGATCTGACAAAAGTTTCCACACCTCTTTTCTTAGATCCGCGTCTGATTGTATCTTTGCGTGTTCTGTGAATTTCGAGGACGAGACGAGATTCTTTTGTAATTAGGTATAATGTAACATCCTAGTGCATTTATACGATATTATTTGGGGTATTTTCAAATCTTGCGACAACTTCTTGTTTATTATTGTTTTTGGGTGCGGATAATGCGTTTGGTAACTGTGGTTAGTATCCGACTCGACCCGCATGTTTGAAACCCATCATGATTCTAGATTACGTCAATATTCGCTAGTACAGAGGATCCATCCACATCTAGATTCTATACACATGATATATTTTGTATCCGCATATTTTTTGATAATACAAATAATAACCAAATAATATATTTTCATATCTAGTATGGCATGTTATCGTACCCCATATTATATGGTTGCATCCATATATCGTGTTCATGTCCAAATTGTTAAAACAAACTCGTTTGGATCGCTACGTATATTTGCGTGGATCCGTACTTGGGGGTATGCAATTTTACTGACCGGGCATCGCATTATGGTTTTAACTTTTACGTATATTCTTCATATTTAAAAACTAGATTTTTAGAAGAAACCCGAATAATTTTCGGAGCAATTTGATATTAGCTGTATAATCCTATAAAATATATTATAATATTTTTCTAAACTTAACTAAATTAACAGTTCCTATAATATATATAGTATATATTTATATAACTAATTATATTACTTTCTCTCATGTCGTTTCTCTCTTTCTTTCTCTCAGCATCTCTGTCTCTCTCCTATATATATATATATTATAACCTAATAATTAATCTCACCAATTCTTTCTCTTCCTCTCTTTCTTTCTTTGCCTCGCCATGAGAAAGCCGAACCCAAACCCTAGCCCACGCCTGCACCACCGCCGCCGATCATGTCGCCCTCTCATCCTCGTCGACATCACCTCTTCACCTCCACCTCCTCTCCCCCTCTCTTCTCCATTTCCCGAAGCACCCAGCAACCCTGACGATCGCGACAACTCCTCAAGAAACCCCAATCCTTCGCCGGAGACTCGTCGTCGCCATCACCCTCACCCCACCGTCACCTCTTCACCTCCCTCTCCGCTCCTCGACACCATAAACCACCACCACCCTGATCAACCCCGACCCCGATCACAACCCAAGAACCCCACTGCCCCTCGTCGCCGACGGCAACTCACCATCGTCGCCGTCACCTCGCCACTTCTCCTCTGTCTTCGCTACCCTAGAACCCAAAACCAAGTAGCCACCCCCATTCTTCTTTCTTCCTTTTCTTTCTTTCTTTTCTTGGTATTCTGGTCGGCTCGTCGGAGTCGCGCACGTCGCCGACGATCCAGACGACCCAGTCACCGTCGTCGTCTAGCCTAGTCACCACGTCACGTCTCTGCTCAATTAGGTCCAGTCCTGCACACGTGAGTTTGCATCGCGACGTTATTTTCGACGTTGGACGTAGCATCCATATCTCGATGTGAGATCCGATCAGGCAAGTTTAACTTGCAACATGCTATGTTATATAGATATTTATATGAATAAAATAGTGCATGTGTTTTATTATTCAGCAAATATTACATATTTTCAGTTTTACGATATCCGTTTGTATCTGTACCGACAATCGTTTATCTAGTTGCATCATGATATCATTATACCACTATATCAGTACAACATGTTATCTAGTTTGCATCATACATGGTAATGAATATATAATGGTTATTACAGATAGATACATATGCACTCTGGTATCAATTGTGTTTACCGTGTTCCGATATTGATTACAGTTTCACATTGGGTATCTATTTGGTTAATATACATCACATGACATATTCACGACACACTACTTGACTTGTTACTTGGATCTAGTTACTAATACCAACAATACTGACGTGTTGTCCCGACGGACGTAACTTGTTGTCTGCATAGACGAGAACTGTACCTGCTTGATCCTGTGTTGGCATTAGATTTATATCGGCAATACCTGACTTAAACACAAACCTGGGGGAAACGGAGAAATCAAAATGTAATCGAAACGTAACTCAAGAGGATATTACTTATTTGCCGTTTTTCCGGGCGTTACGGAATAAATACTTGTTTGCCATTTTTCCGGGTGTTGCGGAATATATACTTCTTTGCCGTGTTTCCGGGCGTAACGGAATAAATACTATTACCGTGGTCCCGTAGGGAATGAACGGGATATATACTGTTGGGTTATGATGAGAATTATATTAATTGATTTCAAAGACTTTTAGAATAGATAATTTAGAAGCATAGACTTTAGGTTACACATCACATACATACACTTAGCTCACTGTTTTATATCTGTGTTTACTATTTATATTCTTGTTTAATCATATTATTATATCCTGGTCATTACCGTTATTTTGATATTATGACGCACTGACGTCTGGGTTTTGCATGGCCCAGTTCCTTTACCTTTATCGCGGGCTGATCAAGAGTATTTTGACAATCAAGCCGAGCAATGAGGAGTTGAACGTGTATTGTTAGAGATGTTTAGTTTATTTCCGTAGTTTTGTTTACTGATGTGAGCCCATATTGGGACATGATTCAGATATTGTTTATTGGATCTTAACTCGTTTCTGCTTTATGCATTTTCTTGATTTTATTTACTGTGGCAAATGGACATGTACTAGCTAGATTATATATTTTACTGTTCTTGATATCCGATAGACAGCCGTAATGTGACTGTGGAGGGATGATTCCTAACCACGGGTTGCATGGTCTGTCACGTGCCGTAGTTTGCGTATCTTGGGAAGCGGGGCGTGACAATAATTTTTATCTTTTTTTGCAGCAAAGAACCTTGTCCTTGCTGGCATTAAATCTGTCACCCTTCATGATGAAGAGACTGTAGGATATTGGGACTTGTCCAGCAATTTCTTTTTCTCTGAGGAAGATATCGGCAAAAATCGAGCTGAAGCTTGTGTACAAAATCTGCAAGAGCTCAACAATGCTGTCTTAATCTCTGCACTGACTGAAAATTTGTCTAAGGAAAAGCTTTCTGATTTCCAGGTTTGTTTCCTGCTTAAAGTTTAACAACTTAGCTCTATTTTGAATTTTTCATCCCTGCTAATGAGTAGATATTGCTGTACATTATATAAGATGGTGTGCTAAAATGTGTTTTTTTTCCTTGTCGGTTTTTGAATTTATCATCCCTTTTAACATTTAGATATTGTTGTTGATTAAATAAGATTGCAATAGGTGATGCTGACACTTCATATCAATATGCCTTGTAAAATTTGACTCGTGTAAACAATTTTTATATCTTAAAACTTCTTGGAGGATTAAGTGTTTTGACGGGGTGTAGAATGCATCCTTTTTTACAACGTTTTTTGGCATTGAAGTGCAATCATTATATTTAGTTACGAAGCCATCATCCTTTTCATTCTGAACAGGCTGTCGTTTTTACTGATATAAGTTTGGAGAAAGCAATCGGATATGATGATTATTGTCACAACCACAAACCTCCAATCCCTTTTATAAAAGCTGAAGTTAGAGGCCTCTTTGGCAATGTGTTTTGTGACTTTGGCCCAGAATTTACAGTTTTTGATGTTGATGGCGAGGAACCACATACGGGCATAATTGCATCTATCAGCAATGGCAACCCTTCTCTTGTATCTTGTGTTGATGATGAGCGGCTTGAGTTCCAAGATGGGGATCTTGTTGTGTTCTCCGAAGTCATGGGCATGACCGAGCTGAATGATGGTAAACCGAGAAAAGTGATAAATGCAAGGCCATACTCGTTTTTCCTTGAAGAAGACACAACCGGTTTTGGTGCATATGAAAGAGGTGGTATAGTTACCCAGGTAAAGCAACCTAAGATCCTTCACTTTAAACCGTTAAGAGATTCCCTTACAGATCCTGGAGATTTCTTTTTGAGTGATTTTTCGAAGTTTGACCGACCACCTGTGTTACATTTGGCTTTCCAAGCCTTGGACAAGTTTAGGCATGAGTTGAGGCGTTTTCCTGTTGCTGGATCTGAGGTGGATGCTAAGAGATTGATAGGTTTTGCTGTTAGTATCAATGAAAGTGCAGGGGATTGTAGAGTAGAAGAGATCGACCATAAACTTCTTAGGTATTTCACAAGTGGTTCCAGGGCAGTTTTGAACCCTATGGCGGCAATGTTTGGTGGTATTGTCGGCCAGGAGGCTGTGAAAGCCTGCACCGGGAAGTTTCATCCCCTTTTCCAGGTATCTGCTGCTTTGCTCTCACCCTTTTTTACTTTCCAAACTTTGTTTAAATTCTTATTTATTTATTGAAAATTGGCAGTTCTTCTACTTCGATTCAGTTGAGTCTCTTCCTGTTGACCCATTAAAGCCTGAAGATTTGAAGTCAATGAACTCCCGCTATGATGCACAAATTTCTGTTTTTGGATTGAAGCTCCGAAGGAAACTGGAACAAGCCAATGTTTTTATGGTAGGCGCTGGTGCCCTTGGCTGTGAGTTCTTGAAGAACTTTGCTCTCATGGGAGTTTCTTGCAGCCGCAAAAGGAAGTTAACTATAACAGACGATGATGTAATTGAAAAGAGTAATCTCAGTCGCCAGTTCCTGTTCCGTGACTGGAACATTGGGCAGTCAAAATCCACGGTTGCTGCCGCCGCCGCCAGTAAAATCAACCCTGCTTTCCATATCGAAGCTCTTCAAAACCGAGCAAGCCCCGAGACTGAAGACGTGTTTAATGATGCATTTTGGGAGAGCTTGGATTGTGTTGTCAATGCTCTGGACAATGTGAATGCTAGAATGTATATGGACATGAGGTGCGTCTATTTTCAGAAACCCCTGTTGGAATCTGGAACCCTGGGTACCAAATGTAATACCCAGATGGTTATACCTCACCTGACTGAGAATTATGGGGCTTCCCGAGACCCCCCTGAAAAACAGGCACCTATGTGCACGCTGCACTCCTTCCCTCACAATATCGATCATTGCCTGACATGGGCTCGCTCTGAGTTTGATGGTTTACTTAAGAAAACTCCCAGTGAAGCGAACAAGTTCATATTGAACCCAAAGGAATATACTTCCTCATTGAAAAAGGCTGGTGATGCTCAGGCTAAAGATCAACTTGAACGTGTTCTGGAGTGTCTTTGCAAGGAAAGATGCGAATCATTTGAAGATTGCGTCATATGGGCACGGTTGAAGTAAGTTTGACTTCTTTCCCGTTCCTTTTCTTTAACTAGTTTCTAACAAAGGGCGATGTGAGACTTTTTCATGATTTTGAATCGACAAGTGTCTTAGACAGGCCGGGATGATTCTTCCCATCAAGAATGTAATTCCAGCTTCACATGAATAACTGTAATGACTAATGTGTTCAATTAATTGGGAAATGTTTGAGGCTCTTAAAGGATCTAAAACTAATGCCTTTACAGAGTCCCGCTTCTACAAAATCACTAGTTGCTTTCCTGTTGCCTTTGCTTTTACTGGTGTTAACACGAATTTGTGTCCCAATTTCATTTTCAAAATTTACGAAAATTTCTCTGTTTGTGTAATGCGATTTTATGATTTTTAAGGACATGAATGCGAAGTTTAGCTTAATAGAAGAAATCTGTTGGCATCCTAAGGGGTGGCCATATGATATTCAAAATTTTGGCTATACGGTATTCAAAATCTCAAATTGATGGATGGACAAATTTCAGAGCAGATGAAATTTCTCCGTGTTCATAGCTTCAACGAAGCAAGTTTGACTTCTCTGTTCTATTTTATACCCATTATATTAGCCAGACCACTGATTGATTCCCACTCATGAGAATTCTAGAATTTTGGGATGTCCTTGTAGTTATATGGCCTGTATAATTATTTGAAAACCATGACAAACCAAGAATCTAAATATAAAGGAATTTGCATTATCCTCAAAGCTAGATGATTGTACACTGTATAAGTACCCACCTATATTTTTCTTTTTAATGTTGTATTCTTAACCCTGAATTTTTATTATCTCAGGTTCGAGGATTATTTCTCCAACCGTGTGAAGCAGTTGGCATATACCTTTCCTGTAGATGCTGTTACCAGTTCAGGCACTCAGTTTTGGTCTGCTCCTAAACGGTTTCCCCGACCGCTAGAGTTCTCAGCGAGTGATCCAGCACACCTTCAGTTTATCATGGCTGCTGCCATATTGAGAGCAGAGACATTCAAGCTCTCTTTACCTGTCTGGGCCAAGAGCCCAAATAAGCTAGCCGATCATGTCACTAAGATAGCTGTTCCTGATTTTGAGCCTGATAAGGATGCGAAGATTGTTACGGACGAGAATGCAACCAGCATCTCTACTGCCTCTAGCGACGATGCTGCTTTGATCGACGAACTTGTTGCTAAGCTTGAGAAATGTGTGAGTACTCTGCCCCCAGGATACATGATGAACCCGATACAATTTGAGAAGGTAAGGCTTCCTTTTGGTTTCTCGAGGGCATAATTTTACTTGTTTCCAAGAGCTGTTCCAAGAGCCGCATTTTACCTTTTAATATACATTAATCATACCTGTTGTATGCAACTTCTTTAATTCCCAAAATATCAGCCCTAAGCAAGTATAAGTAAGCAATATCAGTGACGAAGTAGAAGGAAAATGATTTAAAATAAGGGGGAGGGCATTTTGAAGTAGAAGTCATAACGAAGAGTAATAATGTATGATAAAATAGAGGTTAATCTTCAGCTTTGGAAAAGAGAGGGTCTTATTCTGCTATTTGGGCAAAAGTATAGGGGGTTTCATGCAATTAGCCCTACATTTAATATTATGAAGTCTTGTACTATTTGTACAGTTTTTTCTTATTGAAATATTTGAGTTTTAGGGGACATCTCTTACGATATACTTGTTGGTTTAGTTCTTATATCCCAAGGACGCTTATACTCTTTATACTCTTTTGTGTGACGTTTCTTCTTGAATTTACCCATCTTTCAATAAGTTTATGTTATTTCCCCTATTTTCTTTGTATATGTTGTTTGAACTATTGGTTAGAGTCTGCCTTGTAGCATCTTATCTATGACGATTACAATGCAAGAGAGTTTGCAAGTGGTCCACTTTACTGTGTATACAGGCCCTTTACATTATTATTATTTTGCATAAAATCCTTGCTTTTCAAATCTACTCAAAACAGCATTTTTACCATGATTATAATTATGTAACTTTACATTAGGGTTTATATGTTACATGTATAATGATACAATCCTTGGTATTATTTTCAGGACCATGATTCAAATTTCCATATAGACTTCATAGCTGCTCTGGCCAACATGCGTGCAAGAAACTACAGCATTCCTGAAGTCGACAAGTTCAAAGCGAAACTCATCGCGGGAAGAATCATCCCAGCCATCGCCACCACAACCGCTCTCGCCACGGGGCTGGTATGTCTTGAGCTGTACAAGGTCCTGGCCACAGGCCACAAGGTTGAAGACTACCGCAACACCTTTGCCAATCTGGCCCTCCCGATGTTCTCCATGGCCGAACCGGTCCCACCCAAGCTCCACAAGCACAGGGACATGACATGGACCCTCTGGGACCGATGGAGCATCCACGGGAACATTACCGTCAGGGATCTCTTGAATTGGCTCAAGGATCGAGGTCTCAACGCCTACAGCATCTCTTGCGGGAATTCTATGCTCTACCATCCGGTGTTCCCCAAACACAAGGAAAGGATGGACAAGAAGATAGTGGATTTGGCAAAGGATGTGGCGAAGGTGATCATACCCGAGTATAGGCGCCATGTGGATTTGGTGGTGGTCTGCGAGGATGACGAGGGTAAGGACGTGGATAACCCTCTCATTTCCGTATATTTTCGGTAGGTGAGAAGGGGTATTAATTCGATCCTACAATTCGTTTAGATAACATTGTATGATTCATATTGTTTCTATAATATTGTTCTTGTACGGTCGTCTGCACTTTCCTTGATCTGCAATTATTGATGAGACCATTTCTGTTGCTTAAGAATCGATTGATATTAACATAGAAAATCCTGGAGGATAAAGAATACAAATTATTTTACTTGCCAACGGTTAGAGTTCTGACAGCTATCTAAATATTTTGCCAATATTTTGCCGTACATCCTTTATTCCGGTCTTCAAAATATTTCAATCCGCCAGTTACCTTTGCATCTTTAGATTCACAACAATATGATCAGTGCTCTTACACAGATCATAAAGTTGCACATGGTTTCTGCATCTCTTTTTTTTGGGGTGGGGGGGGGGGGAAGCATAGCAAGATGCCTTTCTCAATAAAATTAATTTAAAAAAAAAACAAAATATTTACAAGATACAGAACTTGCGTATCGAGATAAAAAATTCTTGATACGTTATTAAAAAATACAAAGAAACAAAAAATGCTTCTACAGTGTATTTCAAACACGTTCACTGCAGCTAAATTGAGTACACTCCAAATCCTCTATTTTGAAGGAAAAATATGCATCACTTACGAGAGCTCAAAAAAGATTCAAGATCCCCCCTTGCTTCTGATTTTATATAATAAACGTATGCTACTGATATTATTTTCATTCTTAATAATAACGCTACAACAAGTAGCAACATTCAGCATCAAAATCGCCAAGAGATCTACGTGTGCAGTTTCTCTATCTGAAAGCACGAACTCTCACTAAAGGGGTGCCTCTCCACTCCAGTACCATCTCATTGTCACGATCATCACTCACCCTCACCCTCTAGCATCCCCCTTCACCATTTCCTCAGCCTCCAATAGACTCTCCTTGCTAAGCTTGCATCTCTTGTTAAGATGCTGCTCATGCAATCCATAACAACAAGAAGAGACACATGTGCTTGTATACAAGCTCTCCATTGTTGTTCTTGCTAGAGATAGATTATTTGATGGAAAATGCTACTCCATATTGACTCAAGCAATGCATGAGAGTGCAACAAATGCCCATCAGAAAATGGCACACTCCCAGAAAATCCATTCCCACAAGTAATTATCCCATTTCTCTTAGAGCCGGCAACCAATTCTTGAGCCACCTCTATAAACTTTTCTATCACATTATTAGCCATTCTCATGTGTGGAAGCCCAACCATGCAATTAAATACCAACCACTCTCTCACCTGAACTTCTCTTCTTCTCAATCAACAACTCCTCCAATCTCATATGATCTATTCTGACATCCATACCTATACTTTGAGCAAAGCTTTCGAGCAACTTCTTTGTTCTCTCCAACTGATGATCCTCTTCAACGTGGATGCAAGTTATACGGACAAGCCTTCGAGGCCCGAGAAAAGAAAGCAAAGGAATCCATTGGATGCCATCTCCGACGTCAAAATCTACAAAATGTACGAATTCAACATCTCTTCCGTACAGATTCATGTATTGCGGCATTGGCAACAAAGTGTGCAAACCTGCCATAAGGGGTGATCTCATAGAAGGCGCGGAAAGCAATGGCTGGGTTCTTGATGCACTCTTGTTTTAGGAATTCCGATTGCGGGTTGGAATGTTGTTGGATTAACAAGTAGTGAGAGAGGCGTTCCGTCGTGGTGCCGATGGGGCTGGCCTGTTCTCGGAGCCGCATCAATATCACTTCGGCAAGGTCGGCTGATCCTTTCTCGGTGGTTTCTCCATATGCCTTTAAGAGGTGGAATGTGCTCAATTCTTGGTTTAGGTCTTCATGGCATGATTGTTGATGATACGAGTGATTGTCCTCCTCAGAGGTTGACATTGAAGGAAAGGAGATGCCACAATCTAAGTATGCCTCCATAGAGACAAGTGAATATAGAAATATAGTGGTTGAAGGATCTTAAGATGGCATCAGAGCTATTCAGATTATAAAAATAATGAATCATTATTTACAGAGATTGATATCTACTGCGAACAAAAAAAAATAAGTTTTTTTTTTGAATGAAAGAAAAAGCAAAAGAAAAAATGTTTCGGTTTTGGTCCATAAAGAGGATGCTTAAGGTGTAAAGAAGTGCTTTGCGCATAAGAATATTCCTCCCACCTCTTAATTAACGCCACATGGGCAATTGAGCACAATTTTGCAAAGAAATACCCCAGTTGTTTTCCGAGAAGAGATGGAAAACATGCTCAATATCATTTGATTGAGTATTTGCCTCAACTCCTTGTTTTTTGAATTTTGAGAGTGTTAAAACCAGCCAAATCAAAATCTAATCGGGTGTAAATCTAAAACATGCAACATTTTTAAAGAATGCTTTTGAGCACGAAGAACACTTCTCTTAACTCTCATGAAACCACCGACGAACAGGAGTTCTTCAAGAACTAAAAGAGAAAAGGAGGTGAATGTGGAAGATGAAGAACGAGCTAGAAGTTGGATGACAAAGAGAAAGCTAAGAATGGTGCTTATATATGAGAAGTTCCATAGCTAGTAAGGTGGACAAAACAGCAAGAATATGAGGATGAAATGGATGAGAATGAGGCAAATTTGCCCTTTGCCTCCTATATATTAGGAAACCTTGTATTTATTTTTTCATTAAAAGATTTGGTTTTAATAACATCATCAAATAAATCTTCATAATATTGTTGACAGGGTTCAAATAGGCTCGTCTTTTTTCTCTGTCTTTTATTTCGCAGTTGTTTTTGTTATATTTCTTTCTCTTAAATCTATTCTTTGTCATCTACACAAGGTTGAGTTGGCTACACTGGTGGCAACCCATAGGATTTTGACCCTATTGATAATGTTATCATCTCTGAACTCAATCTTTTCAAGTTTGTCTATGTATTGAAAGAGCTTAAACTTTTGAATAGAGCGTGTTTGAGTCAAATGATATCGAGGTCATTCAAATTCAAATCTGATAAGGCATGCATATGATAGACCGAAACTCACATATAATAGAGTTCAAAACATAGGTCATACGGAACATTTCATATTTTGTCACGCCCCGCTTCCCAAAATACGGGATATGAGGGATGACTAGGCCAACCATACTCCTACGATCAGGGAATAATCTCGCCGTAGTCACACTTCGGCTTTTAGCATTACATGGTAGTTAATAAACAGTGCTTGAGTAAAGGAAAAATTATATTTCACGACTTTATTATATTGCAATTTAAAAGAGTCCGAGGTACATTTATTTCACAGAATAAACAACTAACCAATAACAAATGCTGAAATCAAAGAAAGTAGCGCTGGTAGTGCAGTCTAGATCTCTGCAATCTCGAAGGATAAGTCCTGCTCTTGGGCTGGATCCACTTCGTCCTCTGAGCATGCACACTCAGGTCGTCAGGGCGACACATATAGCAATAAATATGTATAATAGACGTGCAGTATTATTAAACATGGGGAGTACAATGGATTGCAGAACATATATATAATGACATCAACTGAAAATGAATAGTGCACTATGAATAAGATGTCGGTGAACTAAGCAATATATATGTCACTGCTTAACGGTTATTAAGTCCATGAAATCAATTGGTGGAGAGGATACTCGTGTTTAACAAGGGTCTCGTGCATGCCCGAGACTACGGTCCACTGTGCCCGGGACATTACCCTGCCAGCCGTGCCGCTAGGCCCACGACCTAAAATGTGTGTGTGTGTGTGTGTGTGTGTGTGTGTATCACTGATAGCGAATGATCATTCTCTAAATCATTGTACCTTGCTAAATACAAGTTCAATTCCACTTTGATTTCCCCATTCCCCAGGTTATGGTATGTATTCATGAATTAGATAGGTTGTGGACAATACGTATCACTGTCGTTTTCAATCATTTTTTCCACTTATCAATATCACTTTCGTATTTGCCACAACCCAATCACTAATCATTAATATATCGACAATGCAAATGATTCACTATGTGGCAGGTATAACTCAAGCATGGAAAATATGTAGAAATGCACTGAATAGGTATTCATTATACTATAACGACTAATGCCATATAACTTGCAAAATTAACGGTAAATCATACGCTTAGAATCGACCAAAACAATATAAAGGGCGTATGAAGCACACTGGATTGTCTAAACAATAAAATTTATTTCAGGTCAATCGAAGTTCAGGTTAGAGAATTATCATCGTTTGAAGGCAGCGATCGATTTCTGAGATTCCAGTTCCAAAACTGGAAGCCCAACTTCGCGCGCATTTTATCAGTAATTATGTCCAGATTCAGCTTTTTCCCTAGTTGAATAAAATTTAGTTCTGCCAGTTAAGTTTCCAACGCACCAAACGGATTATCAATCGCACCTTTACATCAGAAGTTATGTTCAGATTAGAGTGACAATGTAATGAACATTTCTGCAGAAACTACAGAACGCACTGACATTCAAAAATACAATTTAAATACCAAACGACTGTAAAAATGCACGGGACTGATTTCAAGTGTTAGCTAATTGAGTTATCTACGCGACCATATGGGGCTCCGTGTATTTTCAGTTTTAAGCAGGTGTGTACAGGTGCTTAGAATTCAGTTTCCCCATAGATTGCTAACCCGGACTGCAGTCCAGAATAATAAATCTATACAGTTTTCACTATTTAAACCACCTGATTTTCTGTGATCGTATACATGGATTCATAGATTATTCAGTTCTCTTCACAATGAGCCTAAGCACGCCACAATCCGATTTTTTTTATAATTTATTATGAAGCTAACAAGGCTGCATGATCAGAAAATTCAGTTTGTACGATGCATCCTGAGTGCATCGTATTTTGTTTGGAACTTTAATAATTTAACACCAATTTTATACACACTACCAGATACAGTACATAGATCCTTTAAATCATAAATTTGGGGAATTTCAAACGAGGTTTTGGTTCAAGACAATTGATCGAGAACGTAGTATACACATGAAACTATCGATCGGAACTTCGTGTTTCGTCTAATCAATTCAAACGGGATTGATCCCCCGATCCCTACATGTATTAACCCTGGGTTATAGTCCCGATTCCAAATGATCACGCATAACTCCAAGCCATTACAGGTCATAGTAGAAAACTAGTCGATAACAATACGACATACACACACCCAATTTCTATTGTCTCATTTGTTTCTAATTGAAATTAAAGAATACCAATTCCAATTGTCTAATCCATTTTAATTGTCTCACAGGTTCAAGATATAGCATGATAAGCAAGTAGAAAATACTTGCCTTAGGCGAAGGTGGCACGGCAGCGACGACGAGCATGATCAAGGCACGATGCGCGCTCGACTGGGCTAGATCAGAGTACTCGGGCTCAGCACTGGCGTGGAGGCAGTCACGGCAGGGGTTTCCAGCGACTCCGTCGAAGTGCTCGAATGCAGAGGGGCTGCTGGCAGTGAGCTCAGGCGGATCGGGGATTGGAGCTGGTGAGTCGGGGATCTCGGGGCTGCAGGGGATCGATGCAGTGGCTCTGGCTCTAGAGAGGTCGGCTGAGGCGACGGGTCGGAGCTCAGGTGAGGCACAGGGACGAGGGAGTTGGGGTTCGCCGGCGAGATGCAGGGGTCGGTGTTGGTTGTGGTGGGTGCTCGGTGTGGTGGTGATGAAGATGAGGCGAGGGTGTTGGCGGTTGAGGTGTTGGGAAAGAGGAGAGGGAAAGTTGGGGAGCTCGCGGCGGTGGTCGGAGCTGGGGAGTTTGGGTTGGGATGTGTGGGTGCTGTTGGCTCGGTGTTGGAGGAAGGCAGAGGATAGTGAGCAGGGGAGTTCGGGGAGAAAAATGAAAATGAGGAAGAAGAAAAGCGAGGGGAAAAGAAGGGGGAGCTCGGTCGTCGTGGGGAGGGAGAGCCGTTGGAGGAAGAGAGGTCGTGGGCGGAGCTTAAGATGGCGGCGCGAGAAGGGAGGAGTCAAGAGGGAAGAGCCATTGGGCCTTGGAGCTGTTGGGGGTGACGCGAGGGATGTGGTCGTCGTGGGGCGAGCGCGGTTCATGGGGAGATGCGCGCGAGAAGCGGGGGATCGTGGGGGAGCCGTTGGGGAGAAATGGCGAGAAAAAAGGGAGCGGGGGAGGAAGACGAGGGAGCGGGTCGGGTCGGGTCGGGTTGGCTGGGTCGGGTCGGGTAGAAATAGGAATGGGTTAGGGATTTTGGTTTGGATTTTTTTTGTTTGGGAAATTAATTTAAAAAATATAAAAAATATATATATAAAAATGAAATAAATTTGGATTAAATTCTGGAAAAATTCGGAATTTTTTTTTTATTCGGAACTGGGGATTTACATCATACCCCCCTTACAAAAATTTCGTCCTCGAAATTAAAACAAAAACAACGGGACCACACTATACAAATAGATGTGGAAAACGTGCACGGATGTCCTCTTCGCGTTCCCAGGTAGACTCCCCTGGAGAACGACCACCCCAAGAAACACGAACCAGTGGAATCACCGTGTTCTTCAGTACTTTATCCTGACAATCGAGAATGGTGGTAGGCTGCTCCTCGTAGGACAGATCAGTGCCCAAAGTTAACTCCGAATGATCCAGAATATGGTTGTCGTCCCGAACATAGCGCCTCAACTGAGAAACATGAAAAGTGTTGTGCACACCAGCTAACGATGGAGGTAAGGCAAGTCGATAGGCCACCTCTCCCACTCGCTCTAGCACCTCAAAAGGTCCGATGAATCGGGGACTAAGTTTCCCGCGACCTCCAAACCTGATAACATCGCGGGTAGGAGAAATCTTCAGGAATACATGATCTCCAACCTCGAATTCCAGTGCTCTCCTGCTGGCATCCGCCCAACTCTTCTGTCGGTCCTGAGCCGTCTTAATGTGCTGTCTGATCATCTGAACCTTGTCCACCTTCTAAACAATAAGTTCGGGGCCCAGTAATTTCCGTTCTCCAACGTCATCCCAACAAACAGGAGACCGATATTTCCGTCCGTAAAGTGCTTCGAATGGAGCCATCTGGATGCTAGCTTGGAAACTGTTGTTATAAGAAACTCCACCAGATGAAGGCGATCCTCCCAAGAACCCTGGAAGTCTTGCATGCAAGCCCTCAACATGTCCTCGAGCGTCTGAATAGTACGCTCGGACTGTCCGTCCGTCTGGGGATGATAAGCCGTGCTGAACTTGAGACATGTACCCAGACTCTCCTGTAAGCTCTTCCAAAAGTGTGAAACAAATCTGGTGTCTTGATCCGACACTATACTGACTGGAACCCCGTGTAGTCGCACCACTTCCTGCATGTATTTCTCCGTAAGCGACTCTGTCGACTGTCCTACACGAAAGGGTATAAAGTGCGCAACTTTTGTAAGACGGTCGACGATAACCCAAACCGCGTTGTTTCCCCTTGGGCTCCGTGGTAAGGCAGTCACGAAATCCATAGTGATGTGCTCCCACTTCCACTTTGGTATCGGAAGCGGTTGCAACAGTCCAGCCGTCCTCTGGTGCTCTGCTTTTACTTGCCGGCATACCAAACACCTGGATACAAACCGTGCAATGTTTCGCTTCATCCCGTTCCACCAAAAATGTTGCCTTAGATCCCGATACATTTTTGTGCCTCACGGATGCACAGAATAAGCCGAATTATGAGCCTCAGCTAATACCTCTTCTCAAACATCTCTCTTGGGAACGCAGAGCCTGCTACCGAATCTTAAAGAACCATCCTGATGTATGAGTAAGTCCGTCCTCAGCCCAGCTTCCACCTGCTCTCTGAACTTTTGTAATCGAGGATCATCAGCTTGCGCTGCCTTAATGCGATCGATCAGAGAAGATTGCACCTATAACTGTCAGAATTGCCTGATTGCACTCGGTGTAATAACTTTTAATTCTAGCTTCTGAAACTCCTCAATGATGCTCTTCTGACTGGTCAACATCATGACTACTGGCTTGCGACTGAAAGCGTCTGGTACGACATTTACCTTCTCCGGATGGTACTGTAAGTCCAAGTCGTAGTCCGCCATTAATTCTAGACACCGGCGTTCCTCATATTCAGTTCTCTCTGAGTGAACACGTACTTCAGACTCTTGTATTTCGTGTACACTTCTACCTTTTCGCCCAACAAGTAATGTCTCCAGATCTTCAATGCGAAAACCACTGCGGCTAACTCCAAGTCATGCGTTGGGTAGTTCCTCTCATGATTCTTCAGCTGGCGTAAGGTATAAGCAACTACCCGACCATGCTGCATCAGGATGCAGCCTAAGCCTTTCCCCGAAGTATCGCTATGTATCACCAACCCACCTGAATTATCTGGCATTGTAAGAATAGGTGCCGTGGTCAACTTCTGCTTTAGTACATCAAAAGCCCGAGTACACTCCTCTATCCATAAGTACGGTACTTCCTTCCGTGTTAGCTTAGTCAAGGGTTCAGCGACTCGTGCAAAGTCCTGAACGAACCGCCGATAATATCTTGCCAATCCCAGGAAGCTTCTGATATCGGCCATTGATTTCGGAGTCGGCCAATCTCTAACAGATTCTATCTTCGCTGGGTCTACTGAGATACCTTCGCCCGAAACAACGTGTCCCAAGAACTGCACTTTGTCGAGCCAGAACTCACACTTGCTCAATTTTGCATATAGCTTCTCTCCCCGAAGAATTTGTAACACTGTCCTCAGGTGTTCAGCATGCTCCTCTTGGGTCTTAGAGTAGACTAGAATGTCGTCGATGAATACAACGACAAACGTGTCCAAGTACTTCGCAAATACTCTATTCATCAGGTCCATAAATATAGCTGGAGCATTGGTAACACCGAACGGCATCAAAAGAAACTCATAATGCCCGTATCGTGTCCTGAAAGCCGTCTTGCATATATCTTCAGCCGTTACTCTGATCTGGTGATAGCCCGAACGAAGATCCAGCTTCGAAAATACCTTGGCCCCACCCAACTGATCAAATAATTCGTCGATACGTGGAATGGGGTATTTGTTCTTTATCGTAACCCTGTTCAGCTCCCGGTAATCTATGCACATCCGTAGCGATCCGTCCTTTTTCTTCACCAACAAGATTGGTGCACCCCACGACGAAGCGCTTGGGCGAATAAATCCCTTCTCCAGGAGTTCCAATTTATTTCTTCAATTCTGCCAATTCAACTGGCGCCATCCTATAAGGAGCTTTGGAAACTGGCGCCGTTCCTGGAATCAAGTCAATAGAGAATCCTAAGACGCGGGAAGGTGGTAGACTTGGTAAATCTTCAGGAAATACATCAAGAAAATCCCGAACGATCTCTGGGGCTGGACTCTCATCAATCTACATAGCTGTCAACGCTTTTGGCTTGGCTCTAAACTTGGCTGGCTCCAAAGAATCGCTCCCGCCTTCGAAAACAAATTCAGGGTGATTGGGAATGCGGAAAGTCACCTTCCTTGCTCGGCAATCAATAATTGCATGGAATGTACTCATCCAATCCATCTCGAGAATCGCATCATAACTGACAGTCCCGATTAAAAGGAAATTCGCATAGAATTCCCTGCCGCATACTACCACCGGACATAAGCTACACTCTTGATCGGACATAATAATACCATTACCCATATGTATCTCCCAACCCTTGGTTAACGGCTCGTGAGGTATAGAGTGTGTGTGGATAAACCGCGTGGAAATGAAACAATGCGAAGCGCCCGAATCGAAAAGAACTCTAGCTGGTACAGAATAAACGAGGATGGTACCTGTAACCACATCTCCAGAAGCCTCTGCCTGCTCAGCGGATAGGGTGGAAGCCCGCCCCTGATTCCGACCTGAAATAGTCTGCCTCTGATCAAAGGACCGCTGCTGGGGCACCTGAGGTGGACCCCTCTGAGCTGATATGCCATACGACGGTTGTTGTTGCTCGAACCCTCCCTGTACCTCAGATCTCTGTGGACACCCGTTGATCCTGTGCTCGCTGGATCTGCAAATCAGGCACTGCCCTTTAGCTCTGCGGAAATCTCTCTGCATGTGTCCTGGCCTCTGACAATAATCGCAAAATAGGGCTCTCCGCTGCGGCTGCTGAGGTGAGAAGGTACGCTTCATCTGTGTGACACCTGGCCTGTGAACTAGGATGGCTCCACGGGACGGAATGGTAGGCCGTGTCGGAACTACGTGGGGTCTTCTGTCCATTGATTGTTGGCCCTTAGCCTTCTCTGCTAGTCTTTCCTGTACTCGGGCAGCATTCAAAACTTGGGCGGCCCTTGCCGGAAACGTCTTGCCCTGGCGGATTCGGTGGCTACCATGTACGGTGCGAAGCGACTCAGCCGATTGAACTCTGCGGCGTAGACATCCACTGAGCGTCCATTTTGCTTCAACATAATAAACTTTTCTTCCATCTCGGCCTTGGCAGCAGCCGGAAAGTAATGATCTAGGAAGCACGTAGAGAATGTGTCCCATCCAATAGGCTTCTCTAGCCGGCTCTCCTCTATGAACCACCACGTGCGGGCCTCGTATTCTAGTTGAATCTTCACTACGTTCACTCTGTCGTCGTCAGAAATTCGAGCGGCAGTCAGGAGGTTCTCTACGTTGATGAGCTATTGCTCGGCTTCAAGTGGACTTGTTGATCCTGTGAACACTGCTGGATGGAGCCTCCTGAAGTCTAAAACGGTACAACCCTAGCCTGTGTAATCAGTACGAGCACGCCCTCAGGGGAGGCGGGAACAACCGTAGATCTCTCCAGGGCGGTAATTGCGGTCTCCTGTACCACTTTCAATCCCTTGATCAGAAGATCGGTTTTCCTCTCTTGAGCTTGGGCCAGGGTCGTCAGTGTGCTAAGGATCTTCTCGGTACGATCGTGGTGACCGGCACCCGAGGAGTTTCCTGAGGAGTCCATATTCCTGAAAGATCAAAAGAAATCAGATTCAAGCAAGGCTACACAATGATTCAATGATGATTAGGAAGTGAGGAAGAATGCAATAAGACATACGCTAAGGGTGTAACTCAATCTAGAGGTCCCTCCACAGAACTGTAATTTCATCCAAAACCTGGCTCTGATACCAACAAAACCATGTTACGCCCTGCTTCCCAAAATACGGGATACGAGGGATGACTAGGCCAGCCATGCTCTTACGATCAGGGAATAATCCCACCGTAGTCACAATTCGGCTTCTAGAATTACATGGTAGTTAATAAACAGTGCTTGAGTAAAGGAAAAATCATAGTTCACGACTTTATTACATTGCAATTTAAAAGAGTCCGAGGTATATTTATTTCACAGAATAAACAACTAACTAATAACAAATGCTGAAATCAAATAAAGTAGCGCTGGTAGTGCAGTCTAGATCTCCCCAATCTCGAAGGATAAGTCCTTCTCTTGGGCTGGATCCACTTCGTCCTCTGAGCATGCACACTCAGATCATCAGGACGACACATATAGCAATAAATATGTATAATAAGCGTGCAGTATTATTAAACATGGGGAGTACAATGGATTGCAGAACATGTATATAATGACATCAACTGAAAATGAATAGTGCACTATGAATAAGATGTCGGTGAACTAAGCAATGTATATGTCACTACTTAACGGTCATTAAGTCCATGAAATCAATTGGTGGAGAGGATACTCATATTTAACAAGGGTCTCGTGCATGTCCGAGACTACGGTCCACTGTGCCCGGAACATAATCCTGTCAGCCGTGCCGCTAGGCCCACGACCTAAAGTATGTATATTTATAAATATCACTGATAGCGAATGATCATCCTCTAATCACTGTACCTTACTAAATACGAGTTCAATTCCACCTTGATTTCCCCATTCCCCAGGTTATGGTATGTATTCATGAATTAGATAGGTTATGGACAATACGTATCACTGTCATTTTCAATCACTTTTTCCACTTATCAATATCACTGTCGTATTTGCCACAACCCAATCACTAATCATTAATATATCAACAATGCAAATGATTCACTATGCGGCAGGTATAACTCAAGCATGGAAAATATGTAGAAATGCACTGAATAGGTATTCATTATACTATAACGACTAATTTCATATAACTTGCAAAATTCACGGTAAATCATACGCTTAGAATCGACCAAAACAATGTAAAGGGTGTATGAAGCATACTGGATTATCTAAACAATAAAATTTATTTCAGGTCAATCAGAGTTTAGGTTAGAGAATTATCATCGTTTGAAGGCAGCGATCGATTTCTGGGATTCCAGTTCCAGAACTGGAAGCCCAACTTCACGGGCATTTTATCAGTAATTATGTTCAGATTCAGCTTTTTCCCTAGTTGAATAAAATTTAGTTCTGCCAGTTAAGTTTCCAACGCACCAAACGGATTATCAATCGCACCTTTACATCAGAAGTTATGTTCAGATTAGAGTGACAATGTAATGAACATTTCTGCAGAAACTACAGAACGCACTGACATTCTAAAATACAATTTAAATACCAAACGACTGTAAAAATGCACGGGACTGATTTCAGGTGTTATATAATTGAGTTATCTATGCGACCATATGGGGCTCCGCGCATTTTCTGTTTTAAGCAGGTGTGTACAGGTGCTTAAAATTCAGTTTCCCCCATAGATTGCTAACCCGGACTGCAGTCCAGAATAATAAATGTATACAGTTTTCACTATTTAAACCACCCGATTTTCTGTGATCGTATACATGGATTCATAGATTATTCAGTTCTTTTCACAACGAGCCTAAGCACGCCTCAATCCGATTTTTTTTTATAATTTATTATGAAGCTAACAAGGTTGCATGATCAGAAAATTCAGTTTGGACGCTGCATCCTGAGTGCATCGTATTATGTTTGGAAATTCAATAATTTAACACCAATTTTATACACACTACCAGATGACAGTACATAGATCCTTTAAATCATAAATTTAGGGAATTTCAAACGAGGTTTTGGTTCAAGACAATTGATCGAGAACGTAGTATACACATGAAACAATCGATCGGAACTTCGTGTTTCGTCTAATCAATTCAAACGGGATTGATCCCCCGATCCCTACATGTATTAATCCTGGGTTATAGTCCTGATTCCAAATGATCACGCATAACTCCAAGCCATTACAGGTCGTAGTAGAAAACTAGTCGATAACAATACGACATACACACACCCAATTTCAATTGTCTCATTTGTTTCTAATTGAAATTAAAGAATACCAATTCCAATTGTCTAATCCATTTCAATTGTCTCACAGGTTCAAGATATAGCATGATAAGCAAGTAGAAGATACTTGCCTTAGGCGAAGGTGGCACGGCAGCGTCGACGAGCACGATCAAGGCATAATGCGCGCTCGACTGGGCTAGATTGGAGTACTTGGGCTCAGCACTGGCGTGGAGGCGGTCACGGTAGGGGTTTCCAGTGACTCCGTCGAAGTGCTCAAATGCAGAGGGGCTGCCGGCAGTGAGCTCAGGCGGCTCGGGGATTGGAGCTGGTGAGTCGGGGAGCTCGGGGCTGCAGGGGATCGATGTAGTAGCTCTGGCTCTGGCTCTGGCGAGGTCGGCTGAGGCGACGGGTTGGAGCTCAGGTGAGGCATAGGGACGAGGGAGCTGGGTTCGCCGGTGAGATGCAGGGGTCGGTGTTGGTTGTGGTGGGTGCTCGGTGTGGTGGTGATGAAGATGAGACGAGGGTGTTGACGGTTGAGGTGTTGGGAAAGAGGAGAGGGAAAGTTGGGGAGCTCGCGGCGGTGGTCGGAGCTGGGGAGTTTGGGTTGGGGTGCGTGGGTGCTGTTGGCTCGGTGTTGGAGGAAGGCAGAGGATAGTGAGCAGGGGAGTTCGGGAAGAAAAATGAAAACGAGGAAGAAGAAAAGCGAGGGGAAAAGAAGGGGGAGCTCGGTCGTCGTGGGGAGGGAGAGCCGTTGGAGGAAGCGAGGTCGTGGGCGGAGCATGAGATGGTGACGCGAGAAGGGAAGAGTCAAGGGGGAAGAGCCATTGGGCCTTGGAGCTGTTGGGGGTGACGCGAGGGACGCGGTCGTCGTGGGGCGAGCGCGGTTCATGGGGAGATGCGCGCGAGAAGCGGGGGATCGGGGGGGGGGGGGCGTTGGGGAGAAATAGCGGGAAAAAAGGGGGCGGGAAAAAAGGGAGCGGAGGAGGAAGATGAGGGAGCGGGTCGGGTTGGGTTGGCTGGGTCGGGTCGGGTAGAAATAGGAATGGGTTAGGGATTTTAGTTTGGATTTATTTTTGTTTGGGAAATTAATTTAAAAAATATAAATAATATATATATATATATATATATATATATATATATATATATATATATATATATATATATATATATAAATGAAATAAATTTGGATTAAATTCTTGAAAAATACAGATTTTTTTATTATTCGGAACTGGGGATTTACATATTTCAACTAGAGATCGTGACGAATTCTTTGTACAAATAGGACACTTTCTTTAGAGCTCTCATCATTCAAAGAGAAGCTGCTAATGGTAGTTCGAGGCATGGTCTGCTGCCAAAGCTTGCTGTTCCCATATCACATCTGGTCCTTAACGGGCACACACCTGTCGCCGTCCGATAAGTTTGGAAGTCTGAGTCTCATGGAGAGATCAGGGAAAAGGGTCGGGTTCTACAAATCAGTTAAGGCCGCCTACGGAGACTAATTCTGTTGTTCTGAAGTATTGAACATTGAGAAGTATATTAAGGGTGAGTTTTATTCTCTTCTAGTGATTAGAGGATGCAGCCTCTAGGAAAAGATCAATTAAGGGATTGAAGGATCTATGCTTAGAGATGAGAAACAAGACTTTGGTTGACTATGGATGTAAGACTAAGAAGACTCTCAGAATATTCCCATCGTTATCTCTCGTGTATAGATATGTTACATTTGAAACACCCAATAATTTCTATTGATGATGAGCAGAAAATGTGTTCTTTGGGGGTGTTGTTTTGATTAATTGATTTATTTATTTATTTTCTCCCTTTTGAACTGTTAATTTGCATGTTCTTTCAGGAAGCTTCATGGAGGACAAAGAAGGGGTTGGAGTTTTTACTCTCTCAGATTATCTTCTATTGTTGGTTATTCATGGTTATTCCTTCTATATAATATATAATAAGCTATTTGGAAGAATATTCTTTTATCTAACCGTACTTTAACAAAGAAATTGTTATCTAACCCTTATATAATTTGCTTATCAGTCTTCACCCATACAAGTAGAGCTTATATGATGAAAAAATTCTGATCGGCCCCTTTTTTAAAATTCTTTCATTTTTTCTCTCACTTTTTAGGTTTTTCTCGTAAAATATTGAAAACTACCATGATTTTTGTATGCAAAATATTTTTTTTGAGCTAAACGAAAGCTTAAGAGCCCCCGCATTTCATTAAAGATATTTTAACGAAACAACAAAAGAAACCAAAAAGCAAAGCAACAGAGTAAGTTGAGGATCAGTCCCCATACAAGTCCAAACGAAAATCAAGGAACATATCCCATACAAGACAAATCCAAAATCGGGGAACAAACCCCATATAGTGCCCAAAAAAACGTAGTAACACCAGGGCATGTAGATAAGAGATATGCGCCAATCATGTCCCAGATAAGCATGCTCATCTGCATTTTCGTATCCTGATGCTGATCACCCTCCGCTCTATCCTTGGCTCTTCTCCTGATGCGGCCGATGTCCATATCGTCACGTGCCATCCCCGCTGCGTTGTGACCTTGGCCCGCAACTCCGTCCCGTCCATCTTTCCCGTCCATAGCCAACCTGAGTCTTTTGTGCCTCCTACCTGCCGCAGCCCTTGCCCATAACATTATAATTATATCAATGTTATATATCATGCTATGTATTGATTTATTTTTTGCGTTGAAGATTCTATTATTGCGTTCTGTCCAGACTATCCAGCATATAGCACTAACAATAATATCCCAAGCCGGAAGATCCTGTCTTCCGAAGTTGGTAAGTCTCCAGGCCTCTATAAATGAAGAATGGACGAAGGCAAGACGCCCTCTGCTGACCTGGCTAAAAATTTGGCGCATAATTGTGAGGTCATCTCACAACTGAGGAGCAAGTGATCGACCATTTCAATAAACTTACCACACAAGCCACATTCCATTGGGCCAACCCAATTTCGTCTTAGAAAATTATCTTTAGTGAGAATCAAATTCCTTATTACCAACCAGTTAAAAATTTTGATTTTGTGTGGAATTTGGACTTACCATATTTGGTATAGGCAACTGTTCTCCACTCTACCATAGTGTAGGATCCCATACAAGGAGCGGACCATGAATTTATGTGTTGAGTTCCATCTCCAGATCGGGGCATCTGTGTAATCCACCATTGGCTTTCAGTTCTCTAAATAATTGATCAATCCACGTCTCTCTTGAAGCTCATGTCATGTGAGTTTTCTTTTAAACGTTTGCCACCATTTTCCTGTTTTCCATTGACTTTCCAACGAGACTTCGCAATTTTTTGCTAGGACGAACATAGTAAGGGATTCTTCTTGCAGGGGGAGTTCCCCACACCAATAATCATACCAAAAATTAATAGAGTGTCCATTTGCTAGGGTAAAGGAAATTCCTCTGAAGAACAAGTCTTTAACGACAGTAATCCCTTTCTAGAACCCAGAGACCGCATTAGCGTTCTTGTTAGTAAAGTTTAAACCTCCTTTGCGATTTCTGTAAGCCGCGTATATAGTGCTAACCCATCCTGTTTTCTTTCCTTTCGACATCCTCCACCAGCATTTTGCAAGCAAGGCCTTATTCATAATATTAATATCTTTTATTCCAAGCCTTCCTTCCTTCTTTGGACGGCACACCAACTTCCATTTTACCAAATTATACCTTTTCCTTCTATATTTTTTTTTCATAGGAAAGATTTTCTGATCTTATCGATTCTATGCACAATCCAAGTTGGCAGCCGATAGAATGACATGTAGTAGATCGGAAAGGCCGTCGGTACTGAATTTAATAGAGTTAATCGTCCTCCAAGAGAAATACATGTGGCCTTCCATCCATCTAATCTTTTTTGAAAGCAATCAATTAAAGGCATCGAGTCTGACTTCTTTAGAGCTCATGGTCGAGTTGGCAACCCAAGATATTTGATGGGGAAATCCTGAGTCTTGCAATTCAGTACCCTCACAATTACTCGATTTGTGTCGTCGTGTCCATTACAGAAAGTCAACGTGCTTTTATCAAAGTTGATATGTAATCTGGACCACATTTCGAATGTATAGGATCCATTTTATAGTAACGGCCTGCTGTAGACTATTCCTTCCGAAGATAATAATGCCATCCATATATTGAAGATTTATGATTGATATTTTATCTTCACCAGGTCCTAGTCCTTGCAATCGTCCATTTGATTTGCATCTTCGTTTAATATTGGAGAGACCGTCAATTATTAAATTAAAAATCAGAGGTGATAGCGGATCTCCTTACCTTAGTTCTCTTTTACATCTAAATTCTTTAGAAATTGTACCATTGATTGAAACATAGGATGAAGCAAACGACAACCATTTTGCAATCCACGCCACCCACATTTGTCCAAACCCTTTAAGAAATAGTGTTTCCAAGACGCAACCCCAGTCTACCATATCAAAAGCTTTAGCAAAGTCTAATTTCAGAAGGTACCCGTCTTGTCGTCGTCTTTTGATGTCTTGAAGGACCTCTTGCGCAGTCGCTATCCTGTTCATGATGCTTCTTCCAGAGATGAATCAGTTTGTGAGTGTCTTACTACTCTATTAGCTATTGCTTTCAATCGGTTTGTAAGGACCTTTGTTACAATTTTACTTGAGCAATTTAGCAGACTAATAGGTCTGTAGTTTTTCAAAGATTTTGCCCCTTCCTTCTTTGGGAATAGCACAATAGCGGCTGAGTAGAAGCGTTCCTAACTAAGGTCCCCATTATGTAAGGCTTTGAAGATACACGTAACATCCTCTTTCACCGTCTCCCAGAAGAACTGATAGAATGTCATTGAGAAACCATCTAGACTCAGAGCCTTATTGTCCTCTAGTTCAAAAACCGCCTTTTTGATTTCTTCCTCCGAAAACTCCACCTCTAAACCCCTATTTTCATCTTTAGCTAGTTTCTCCGTCACTTTCCAAAAATTTTCAGTCGCTTTCCATCTTTCTTTAATTGCTACCCCGATAAGATCTTGGAAGTGTCACAACATAATAGTTTCTATTTGCTTTATATTAGTGACCGTACTCCCCTCATCTGAGATGCTTTGAATATGATTATTTCTTTCACCATTTGTTATTCGATGAAAGTATTCGGTATTATCATCTCCTTCCTTCACCCACTTCTTTCTTACCCTTTGAGCCTATACCATTTGTTCGCATCAATTTTGACGCGCAAATATATTAGATGCGCACCCATCATAAAAAGGTAAGAGCACTTGCGCAAGCATAGCAAGTACACACATGGCGAAACACCACTTTGATGACATGCGCATCAATATACATGCACATATGTAAGGCTGATGCATAAGATAGGTAGCGACACGTGCACGGCACGTGTGCGCATTCTTGACGTGCGCACCTACACGTAATGAAGCATGCGCTTCTGTTTGAAAATTGTTATAAAAATTTAAATCTTTGTTTAGAAGAAAAAAATCTTCTGTTAATTGACAATTTAACAAACTATCTCAAATCAATTTTGGATAAAAATCCAACGGTGCACATGCATCAGTAATTGATATCAGTCAATTAAAACTGAATTAAATCGAAATTAAATCAAAACAAATTAAAAATGACTGGTAACAAATCCTAATTCCCATCTCCTATAAACAGAAACCCCTCTTCATAAAAAAAGAGATTACCCTATAAGTTGGAGAGAGAGATATCTGCGCACAAAAGAAAAAAATCACCATCTTCATATTCTTATTCGAATTTTTTTAGAGAAATAGGTAAATAAAAGAGAAAGACTTATTTTTTTCTTGATAAAATTAAAACGTTGGTTTTATGATAAAAGCGTTTGCTTTCCGCTGAATCTTTTGATTCATTATATATAATATCGAAAGAGCTTAGGATTCCCTTTCATGAAAAGTTCATACTTTTACGATAGATCGATCCTAAGATTCAAGATTTTCATCGATGGACATTTTGACATGTATGATAAAATAGAAGCTTTTGCTTCTTGAATAATTTTGACTCTAATAAAGAGATCATAAAATTGAATATATCACACATATACATCATAAAATAAAATAAAAGAACAGAGAATATAGTCTTCTCTTCTTGAAAGTTTTAACTTTCTGATGAACAGTGCGCACTTTCCTTTAGGTCGCACTTAAAAAGAAGTTTGCCCATACAGAAGTACACGCATAAGTACTCAGATAAAATAATGTTTCTGGAAAGGTGCGCATTACGTGATAGTCACGTGTGCGCAGGTTGAACATATCACCCTTCAATACATGCGCACATATACATGCACATAGAAATTAGACCTGATAACAAGTGTGCAAATACGTGATATGCACATACGCAGCCCCTCATGACTGCAAACAAGTGCACATCATATATAAGGCATATCCGCACTTGGACAACAAGTTTTTGCTTGAACACTTAGCTAAACTAAACTAAGTATGGAAGCTTATGCTTCTCATATGTGATCCTATGATCAAGTAGACAGCTTTATTTAAGTTGATCTTAATCTAAAACAAGATTAATGATTCTTAATCATATTTTTAAGCTGATCTTAGTCACATGTACGACTAAAGTTACTTAGCCTATATTACCTAAGTTGATCTTAGTCTCATATAAGACTAACGATGTTTAGATAAAATATAAATTCTCCAAGTTCCAACATATTCTCTTCTCTTATAGACGGGATTTGGTTCAAGGGTACATCCTTCCGGACCTATGATATACGGCGTTATAATTCCCCAATGTCTTCAAAGAGGTGGTGGGTATCAATAACCAACGAGCCATCCTTTTTCATCCCAACTTCTTAAAAGATATGAAATTTCATCAAGACAGGGAATGTCTTAACCCTGGATGTGCACCCCATATAGATGCACACCCCATATTGAGACGCACCTCATACAGACGTGCATACCATTAAATAAAAAAAACAACAAAGCCTTGGTTCTATGAAAGCATACATATATGTATATGTATATCTTTGGAGGAAATATAAATGCCTTCAAAATTGGATCGCACCCCAATATTGGGTGCATCCCTTTTTAGATATTCGCATCATGCACTTCGCCACGTGATATACACGTGTACACAAGCTGAAAGATGAACCACAATATCCCTAAACTGGTATTCTACCCGCGGACTGTCTCCATACTACTACCGTATACTAGCCATGGGTTATCCATATATGATCAGATGATCAATTGAGCCCATATGCTCACTGTTCCTAAGTTGATCTTAGTCTCATACACGACTAATGATCCATATTATCTAAGTTAATCTTAATCTCATATACGACTAATGATCTATATTTCTAGGTTGACCTTATTCTCGTATAAGACTAACGGTCTTAGTTAAAATAAATTGAGCCCATATGCTCATATATGTTAAGTTGATCTTAATCTAAAATAAGATTAACGATCTTTAACTATATTTCTAAATTGATATGAGTCATATACGAGTAACGATCCTTAGATCAAATCCAAGTATCTCGTGAACTAATGGATCTCATTTATATGAGATATGCGACCTAAGTTCACCCCAAATCTAATATGTACGGATTTAGAATAATTCGCGCTCTACGGGCGACGACATATATTAGTCTCCGTTACAATCCAAGGGCAACCCAAAATAAACAAAATATAACACGGCACTAAGTGATATATCTAGAGCAGAGAAAGTTTTTATCACTTGACGATAACATAATTAACTGCAGGGGCTTGCGTCTGTGGGAAAAAGCGTCCCCACAATAAAAAAAACCCAGCATCATTGAGGGGGAATCTGAAAAGTTCAGCTACAGCGGTTGCATCCATCCAAACCTTCGATATACGGTGTCATAAATCAACTTGGTATCTTCGAAAAGGTGGATGGATATGTTCCACATAGCATCTGACCCGGTATTCGGACTAGACACTCGCCGCACCTCAGTTCAGTTTCCGGAGGTAAACAGATTTTTTCAAACTATATTTTTGCATAACGTTATTTCAAACTATATTTTACATAACGATCCTTAGATCAAACTATATTTTTGCATAACGTTATTTCAAACTATATTTTACATAACGATCCTTAGATCAAACTATATTTTTCAATAACGTTATTTCAAACTATATTTTACATAACGATCCTTATATCAAACCCAAGTATCCCGTGAACTGATGGATCTCATTTATATGAGATATGCGACCTAAGTTCATCCTAAATCTAATATGTACAGATTTGGAATCTGTCAGACCCCAATAACTCGACAAGACGTGCGACAAAGGACTCATAACCAACCGGAGATACAATTCATAACACTTATCAGTTTATCTCCGCTGCGATGACCATCGACTTGTGGTTGTAGTCATTTCCTGCACAGCGCGACATCAATTCCCTATACCAGGAGAGACGAATCCCCTAAGTTGTAAACTTATATACACTGTATATTATAAAACTGATTAACGTTAAATAACTACGGTGTATAAATTATATAAATATAGTTGTATGATAATAATAATAATAATAATAGTAAGACAACATATAAGTAAATTGCGTAAACCATAGCATGTAGCAAGTTGTAAACTTGTCTCGAAACAAACGCGATGCACGGAAGCAACATGACGCTATACAAATCAACACCAAGTTTTGATGGCTCGGTTAAGATTCTAGGATGCGGCTGGAGTTGCGTCGGTGAGAATGGGTGTGGGCTTGAAGAACGAAGGAGAATATATAAATTGATGAGAGTGGTTTAGTTAGAGGAGAGAGATATATTATGTGGAGAGATGGAGAGAGAGAGACAGAGAAAGAGAGGTTTTGTGTTTAATATAAAAATATATCGTATAGTTTAAATTAAGTTATAAATATATATATTAATTTTAATTTATATAGATAATATCAAAGGACAACCAATCTCCACCAAAATCTCATCAAAAATATATTTTGGAAAATAATTCATATACGTAAACTTCTTAACCATAATGCAAGAATATATTTTAAATAACTCATATCCATAATTTAAGATTTAAAAGAATTCTAAAAATATATCTAGATTTAATAAATATTTGATATTAGATATCTTGAGATTTAAACGTAAAAGATAAAAGTAAAATAAGATATGGCATGTCAACCATACGATGACAGTTAACAATTACAGATTATCCTTAACTTGTGGCTACCCAAAAGATATATGGTGATTTAGATATTATATATATATATATATATATATATATAATACTAGGTTCACATGGATTTAGTTTATCGGTAAATATTAGATATAATCAAGTACTATAGTAGGTTTCAAACATGCGGATTGGGTCGGATAACTACTTCTACTATTCGAATCGATCGCAACCCAAAATAATAAAATAAAGCAAGTTTTAAAATACCAATTAATATTGTAACAACGTGCTAGGGTGTTACAGTCGCCAACGCTCAACAACAAACGAGCGGCCCTAAAGTACCTGGTCACTAAAATAACGACCGCTTGAGTCCCACCATTGAAAGGATTGGGACACGGGTTCTCATTCCAATGAAGTATACACAAAGGCATTTTGCTCGCTGGTGGAAGAATCTCCATATGAGATGGTCCTTTCATCAAAAAACAAAAAGGATATTAAAAGACCTACGAGCGTATCCTGCAATCAAGTGGAAAAGCCCGCTTGAACTAGAAATTATGGAAGGGGTGTAGAAACCATGTCCCACTCCGAAAATGGATGATAAAGGGAAAAACGAGAGAAGAAGAAGACTAATAATCCGGTCCATCCTTCCGAATATGTAGACGGCCGGATGAATCTGCAAAAATACATCGACGTGCTAGAGAAATATAATCAGAAGGCATGCTCGTCTATTACGCTCGAAAAGCTTCTTCAGCATCTCTTCGAAAATGGTAATGCTGAGGAAGAAGAAAATTGAGTAGAAGAAGAAAAGGAGCATGTGGAAAGTTTCCACATGATCTTTCATTCCTTCATATATGACGAAGATACTCCATCAGCGTCAGAAAGTGACACTGATGAGCACGGGACAGATGTCATGCAAAGTGCTCTGTAGACAACCCGATCAATGCGATGATAAAAGAAGCAGTCAAAGAGGGTGAAGATAACCTAAGGCGTGAAATGGCCATTTATGGAAAGGTTAGACAGCAACGCCTAAGCAAGTAAGCAGTGGAAGGGACGAGTTATGTAACTCCCCGACCAAAACAAACATGATGGACCGCTATGTCCCTAACTGGCACCCTGCCCTATGGTGGATCTCCATATTGATCATCGTATACAATCTATGGGCATAAATAATATGCACCCCCATTATGTTGATGATGGACCGCTATGTCCCTAAACTGGCATCTTGTCCTACGGTTTGTCTCTATATTGACTACTTTATACAATCCATGGGCATGAGCAATATGTATCTCTACCATGTTTTTCCAAATATATGTTGCCCTATGGGCTCCTTGAGATCCAAGTTTCACCTGAAATCCCACCGGCGAAGATTGCAACTCAAGTCCTACCTGTGAGGCTGCACCTGAAGTCCCACCAGTTATGAAGCACCACCGATGATGCAATCCTCCAAAAGATGTTATGCCCTACAACTAGTCTCTATATTAACTATCGTATACAATCCACTGGAATAAACGATCCATATCTCTCCCAAGTCTCACCGGCAAGCGATGTTGGGTCATCTGCGGTGAATCTACATCTAAGGGTTTCACCATAAAAAAATGGTACATCCACAAGTAAAATGGGCACGGATGAAAACCCGAAAGGGCTCCATAAGTAAAAACAGCAGGACTACCGGCGGGCTTGTGAAAACTCGAGAGGGCGCAAACTCATAAAAAGGCACTTGCGAGGCCCTCTCAACCTACAAAGAGAAAACACATACGTGGGATCCTTACGATTCATAAAGGAGAAACACACTTAGGAATCCATACGATTTCTAGTGAGAAAATGCACTTGCGAGATCCTCACGACTCGTTAGGAGAAAATACTTCTATAAGACCATTATAACTCATAAAATTCAAAAGTCTTAGGTTACAGGGATCCAAACATGTTTTCTAAGCCATCATATTTCCCAAACTGCCCTACAAGTAGTTCAATACCAACTCTTGTATACAATTCATGAGCACAAACAAAATATGTTCCAACAAAGTCCCATAAAAAACGGACATTTCCTGAATGGTGAACGACACTTGTGAGTCCTCTCGACTTACAAGGAGAAAATAATCTTGTAAGATTCTTACGAATTGCAATAGAAAATACCGCTTAGGAGTTCTCACGACCCCTAAGGAGAAAATACACCTATGAGATCCTCTCGACTCATAGGGAGAAATACCTTCATGAGACCCTTACGACTTATGAAGATGGAAAAAATCTTAGTTGACAAGGATCTAAACCTGTTTTCTAAGCCACTTTTATTCAAATAGGCGATGGCAAATGATGAGTCGCTCCTGTTTACCCCAATCAGAGCAAAGCACTGTTCAAATTCTATGGTGGGAAAAGAAGCAATGCTTCTGTTTTCCTCCAATCAGAGCAAAGCTCTGTCTTGAAAATTAAAGTTAAAATAAATAAAGCAACGCTTCAGATCCCCTGCGCTGCGCGCAGAGCGCCACGTGTCAAAATCAAACACGTTAGCGCAGGGAGCGCAGCGCCCAAGGCAGCGCACCCAATCAGAGCAAGGCTCTGTTTAAAATTCAAACTTTAATTAAAGAAGCAACGCTTCAGCTGGTCTGCGCTCTGCGCTGCATGCCACGTGGCAGAGCAGTTGCTGCGCGGCACGTGGCAGCGCGGTTGCGCTGCGCTGTGCGCTGCGCGGCACGTGGCAGCGCGGTTGCGCTGCGCTGTGCGCTGCGCGGCACGTGTCAGCGCGGTTGTGCTGCGCTGTGCGCTGCGCGACACGTGTCAAGCGCTGGTGCATCTGCGCCAAACAGAATTAAATTCCAGAAAGATCTTTCTGTTCTTGTTAAAACAAGAAGATTTTCTTCTGTAAAACAGAGGCCCTTGGATCAAAAATCCAACAGTGGGGAAAATTCCCCAAATCACTCAGAGAAAGATCTCTTTAACAAATTTAAAAAATTTATGGGCACTATATAAAGGACCCTAGACCTCAATTCAAAGGCATCAACATTTTTCTAAAAAAAAAAGAGAACTCTGAAGAATTCTTCAAGAACAAAAAGGTAAAAAAAAAAACCTTTAGCGAAAGAGAAAGTTCTCTTATGAACAGATCATAAATCTAAAAAGAAAATCAATGATCTTTAATTAATTAAATAGTGCTTTGCACTTTTCATGAACCTTTGGTTCTCTGAGATAAGAAAACACAAAAAAAACTTATTTTTCTTTAATCTAAATTAGATTAAGAAATCAAATAGTGTTTGGCACTTCTGTTCTTGAATCTAAAAGATTCTTAGTGCTTTGCACTTGCAAACTGCGCTGTTGCGCTCTTGGGAGAGCGCCACGTGTCAACTACAGAACAACTTGCGCTACGCGCTTTTGAAATAGAGCTTTGCTCTCTGTAATTGGCGCACCTCACCAGAACGCGCCACGTGTCAGCAGCACAACAGCGCAGCGCACTAGCGCAGTGCACTGCGCTGTTGCGCTTGCGCTACACGTGTCAACATTAAAAGCGCTTGCGCTCTCTGATTGGCGCAAAGCGCCTGATAAATACAATGCATTTCCTAAAAGGGCCAGGCCCAAATCAAAAAGACCAAGCAGGCCAAAATAAATTGCAAAGCAATAAAAGGGCAGAGCCCAAATGAAATCAATGCTCTGCATCCTTTCTGGACAAAGCCCAAATAAAAATAAAAAGAAATGCAACGCAAAAACAAATAAAATGTTGAACATTTTCAACTGGACTTAGCCCAATTTTGGCCGTAAGTCCTTAAATTAAATTGACCGAGCAAGATTGCTCTCTTAAATCAATTTACCTCCGGTTCGAGGGTACATCTCCGAACTTCTCTGACACCCATCGTTGTAATCCTTCAACGACGTCAGAGAGGTGACGGGTCCCAACGACCACACATCAATATGGACTGCGGGGTTCTTAAACTCGTGGACCGAAACGTCCTTAAACTAATGTTGGACCGAAATGTCCTTAAATTAATGTTGGACCGAAACTGGAATATGGACCATCACGTCCCTAAACTGAAATGTGGACCACCATGTTCCTAAACTGGAATATGGACCGCAATGTCCTTAAACTACCAATGGACCGCAATGTCCCTAAACTACCTATGGACCACTACGTCCCTAAACTGGAACAATAGAGCTCCCAAATGCTCTTTTGTCGGATCTAAACGATCCCGTTTAAGTTGATCTTAGCCTCAAATATGGCTAACGTATCCTTAAACATTCAAACAGACTTTAGTCTCAAATTGGACTATAAGACCCCCAATCAACTTTGGTTCAAGGGTACATCTCCGAACTCCTCTGACACATGTCGTTGTAATCCTTCAACGTCGTCAGAGAGGTGACGGGTCCCGACGGCCATATATTAAATGGACCACTACGTCCTTAAACTGGAAATGGATCTAGACGATCCCGTTAAGTTGATCTTAGTCTCAAATCAGACTAACGTATTCTTAACGAACGTTTAAGTTGATCTTAGTCTCAAATGCGGCTAACGTATCCTTAAACTAAAAACACCAAACCCAAATCTAAGTAAATACGGATTTAGACTAATCCACGTCCTACGGACGACGGCATTACTCAGTCTCCGTATACAATCCACGGGCAACCACAAACAAAACAAACACCCACGACACGAAGTGAAATTCTGGAGAAGGAGAAAGTTGTTACCGTGATGCGGTAGCGTAATTAACTGCAGGGGCTTGCGCCTGTAGGGAAGAGCGTCCCCACAATCAAAAACCCCTCAAGCGAGGGGGAATCTGACGAAGTCTGCTACATCGGCCGCATCCGTCTAAACCTCCGATACACGGTGCCATAAATCAACTTAGCACCTTCGGAGAGGTAGACGGATAAAACCATATAGCATCTGCCCCGAATCTCAAGCAAGATGTCCTCACGTCGTCGCCGTCTTTCGGAGGGGAACAGATTCTGGCACGCCCGGTGGGACCTTTTCCTCTTTCCACTCCACACTTCGTGTGTCGTCTTCGCGAACCAGTCGCGGTTTGTTAATGGTTGCCTTCGAATTTCAAGTTACTAAGATTTGGTCTTTTGCCTGGCGCAGAACTCAAGATTCAATGGCCTCTAATTGCACCAACTGCTTGAAGTGCCACTGCAACAGACGCTCCACCTCACTGGGAGGTGTAGCATATGGGCCCCAAGCGGCTTCCTTCCTCACTCTGCCAGTAGACTAGGTGACCCAGGCCACCACCGGCCTGTTTTTCGGGACCATGATCCCGCCTTCAAGCTTCTCTATGCCAATACCTGCACCGGAAGTGAACAAGAAGTCGGTCTTCGACCGGCTCACTGCCATGACGGCCCCTGTCAACGGGTCGACCACTACCAAACCAACAGCCTCTGTTTTCTCCAGGCTGGATCAGAACTCTAAATTGGCTGTCCCAAGGAAAGCAATAACTGCTGCTCCTGAAGTCATTAAGGCGACTTCTCCTGTCAAAGAATCAGTCTTTTCAAGGCTGACTATTCCTGCTTCAGCTTCGGCACGAGGATCTGTCTTTAACAGATTGAATATCATCCCTCAAAGGACAACCTCAGTCTTTAAGAGGTTAACACCAGTGGCGCCTCATTCAGACAGGGGGCAAAAAGAAGCAACCTCTATCTCCGAGCCAGTCCCAACGGCTTGTCGTGCTCGACGTCGCCACTGGAAACGAGTAAGGAAGGCATGGGGCAACTCCCCCTCAGGGCTAACTCCACCGGCTCCAGTGGTGGAAGTCAACGCTGCTGTTTCAACTGGGAACAGCTTTGAACTGCTGAGAAGGGTACGGAAGAACTCTCCAACTGATATATTGAAAAGATCTCCTCCGTCCGCGGAGAGAGTTCCGGAAATGAAGCAAGAACAGCCCCCTCAACGGCTGTCCTCAAAAATTTATAAAGTTTGGCGGAGAGTTCAAGATTCCGTGATTGACCCAGGTCGCTCTCGTCAACAGAAAAAGGCGAAAGTGGAAAAAGAAAAAGACCGTCCGATCAAACAGGAAAGGATGACAGTCGCTAGGGTGCCCACTGCAATGGCCCCTCTAACCTCAACGGCCCATAAAAGAAGAAGGCCGGAGAAAACCCCCGCGCCCGCGGCAAATGCCAAAGGTGGTGAGCCTAAACGCCCTAGGTCCGGGGGCATGATAGTTCATACAGTTTATGTGGTATCGGGAAAGGAGGATAGCCGCATATCAACAGGTCATAGACCGCACACGAGGTCAGTGACCAAGGTCAGGAGCAGCAGCAGAAGCTCCAAGAAAATAATGAACGCTATGGCCGCACTTACAGGGCCAAAAGAAAACCCTGAAACGTCCTCGGATGAACGCCAAGAGGAAGAAACCGACGCCGAATTCCTTCATCGGATATTGGAAAAGAAGGACAAAGAGGCTGCTGAACAAGCAGCCAACATACAGCGTATGGGCCTCCTCTTCCAAGACATGGTGGGCATGATGATTCAACAAGATTCACCTGCTGAAGATCCCCCGATCGTCCTTGAAGATGATAGGGGAGAAACGTCGAATCCTCCACCAGCTCTGTCAACAGCCAAGGAGGAGGCAATCTCCAAGGCAGACCTAGACGAATATATAGCTCAGCAGATCCGGGTCCATCAAGCGACGGAAGCAGCTGGTCAGGTCGTAAAAACGGGGCGACCGTATCCGGGCTGGTACGACCAGATCAAGTATCCGCCAGATTATACGATACCAAAATTCCATGTATATAAAGGGACAGGGAATTCGCATCAACATGTCGCTCAATTCAGGGCCTTATGCGGCAACACTGGAGGCGATGACAAATTGTTGCTTCGCCAATTCATTGGCAGCTTAGCAGAAACAGCCTTTGAATGATATTCGGAGCTACCTAATGACTCTGTCAAAACATTTGCGGAGATGGAGCTACTGTTCACGCAAAGATTCGCGAGTGCTAGTGAACGCACCCCGATAACAGCACTGATAAATGCCAGGATAAGGCCAGGTGAAACGTGGGTCCAATACGCAACACGATGGCGAAACCTATGGTCGAAATGCGAACAACGCATAGAGGAGGCACCTGCGGTAGGCATGTTCATGGGTACCCTTGACCCGCAAGCGACCATCTCGCAATTCATGATGTTCTTCAGGCCGACCACCTTCCAGGCTTTGATCGAAAAATTAGCCCAAATGGACCAGATGCGCCATGGACCGTCTCCTCCAAAACCTGATTATCGAAACGAGAAAAGAAAAGGGAAAGCGATCGTCGTCGCCAATGCTCAACGACAGCCGAGCAATTCAAAACCGGTCGTTCGCCAAAACAATGTGCGTCCGCGCCCATCCCTCGAGGAGAGACTAAGACGTCCTTACTCGTTTCCTCAGAATAAAACGAAAAGACTGTTCGAGCTGGCAGTGCGCAACAAACTCATCAATCTGCCGAGTCCAAAGCGTCTGTCACAGCCAGACGATCTTAATAATCCCAATTATTTCCCTTACCACCAAACGGTAAGTCACCCGATCGAGGATTGTTTCGTCTTTAAGGGATGGATCGAGGATCAGTACCTACAACGCAAATTCGAGCTGTCTGAAAATTGGAAGGCAAACCCGCCACATCCGCATACTCCAAAGAAAACGGATACAATGGGTGCAGCTTGTTCTATCGTCAAAGATGAAAATGATGGAGAAAACTCATCAGATGAATCCGAAGACTATGTAGCGACTTGTCATATGATTTCTCATTCACTGGCAGATGATGAAGAGGCTTCTTGCGCCGAGAAACCAATGGCGAACCCTGAGCCGGAGACTCTACAGCCATCAGACGAATTGATCGATGTCTTCCTAAATGAAATTCGTCTGAAAGCAAAAGCCAATCAAGAGCGTGAAATGGCCATACTGGAAAGAGCCAAGGCATTCCCGTCAAATCAAAAGCCATACACTGCAGGTAAAACAAATTCAAGACGAGGAAAAGGTTCGCCAAAGCTCTATCAGTAGGAATGAAGCTACTGCCCTCTGAAGAAAAATACTCTCGCTGAGGTAGAGATACACCCTAACTTCTGTTTATATTATCAGAAGATCATACATCCTACCGAAGAATGCGAATCCTTTAACTGTTGATGGCAAGGGTATGTCGCCCAAAAGCAACACTTTGACAGGGTAAAATGTGAAGCTCGTAGACGCCGAAAAAATGCGATAGATGAGCGCAAAAGAGCCGCCGACGATTGTCATATAGCCGACTCCAAGGGATCACAAATTATCACCTTTGGAAGCAACTCTGACGAAGAAGCTACCCCCAACCCTTCTCTCGGGGAATCTATTTCAAAAATAAAGGAATTGAGGAGCTGCGAGAACGTTCAGCTGTGCAATCGCATGCTACTCGGAAAAAATATCAGCTCCGCAAACAACGGAGCGAACAAAAAGGATAAAGGAAAAGGAAAAACGGCCTTCGTCGCCAGCGCTCAACAACAATCAAGTGACCCTAGACCGGTTGCTCGCCAAAGCAGCAAGCGGCAACCCCTCCAGGAAAAGTTGAAACGTCCTTACTCGTTTCCGCAAGATAAAACAAGGGGACTGTTCGAACTGGCAGTGTGCGACAGACTCATCAATCTGCCGAGTCCAAAACGTCCGTTACGGCCAGGCGATGTTAATAATCCTAATTATTGCCCTTACCATCAAACGGTAGGTCATCTGATCGAAGATTGCTACGTTTTCAAAAACTGGGTTGAAGATCAATACCAACAGGGCAAGTTCATCATCTCCGAAAACTGGAAGGTGAGCCCGCCACAACCACACGCTCCGAGAAAGATGGATACGCCGGGGGCATCATGCTCAGTCATAGAGAAAGCCTCATAGACCGAAATGTCCTTAAACTAATAGCAGACCGAAACGTCTTTAAACTACTACCGCAGCATTTTTAGGCTGACGAGAAAGAGAAAAAAAAACATATAAAAATAAAATTAAAAAAAAGGATATTTCCATAAGCAAAAAAGGCACGGATGAAAACCCGAAAGGGCTCCGTGAGTAAAAACAGCAGGGCTACCGGCGAGTGTTCGCGAAAACCCGAAAGGGCGCGACCTTGTTAAAAAATAAAGAGAAAAAGAAAATAAAAAGAATAAAAAAAAAGGTATGTCCATAAGCAAAATGGGCACGGATGAAAACTCGAAAGGGCTCCGTGAGTAAAAACAGCAGGGCTACCGGCGAGTGTTTGTGAAAACCTGAAAGGGCGCAACCTCGTTAAAGGACACTTATAGGGTCCTCTCGACCTTGTAAGGAGAAACCACCTGCGTGAGATCCTTACGACTCACAAGGGAGCAACACAATTAGGGATTCCCACGATTCCTAAGGAGAAAATACACTTGCGAGATCCTCACGACTCGTAAGGAGAATTCTCTTATGGGACCCTCACGGCCCATAAGATTTGAAAGTCTTAAGCTACAGAGAACCTAAACCTGTGCTTAAGCAACTCCCATAACTCCCGATTTTACCCTACAAGTGGTTCAATACTGACCCTTGTATACAATCCACGGGCACGAATAAACATTTCCCTAATCAAGTCTCATCCGAGACTGGGGATATGTTCGCATAACAAACAACCCTTGTAAATCCTCTCGATTTATGAGGAGAAAACCTTCCTGTAGGATCCTTACGACTTACAGAGGAAACGAACACTTAGGAATCCTCACGAGTCCTAAAGGAGAAAATATACCTACAAGATCCTCACGACTTGTAGGGAGAAATGACTTTGTGAGACCCTTACGGCTCATGAAGTCAAAAGCCTTAGCCGACAGGACCGTAACCCCGGTCGCTAAGCCATCTTTGCTCGACATCGACAGAGGCAGATGATGATTCGCTCCTGGTAATATCCCAGTTGTAGCGGTGCTGATGCCGAAATCGGTGTCTAATTCCAGGTTTACGGCGGAAAGCCAGTAGGCCACACATGCATACGGAATAGCCGAAATGATTGGGCAACTTGCAATAAAAAGCAGCAAGTAAAAATGTATGCATGCAAAATAGCCGAAATGATTGGGCAACTCGCAATAAAAAGCAGCGAGTAAAAATAAAATAAATAGCCGAAATGATTGGGCACCGCGAAAAATAGCCGAAATGATTGGGCAATCGCGACCTTCGCGATATAAAAGCTGAAATGATAGAGCATCGCGGAAATAAAACAAAAAAAATGATGATGATAAAACTTTTGCCCTACAGGTTAGATCACATCGATTCCTGTATACAATCCAGGGGCACAAACAAAGAGGGAAACATACCTTCCCAACAGGCTCCGTAAAAAAGTAAAGCCAAATCTCGACGGTTCACAGACAACCTAGAGACCATCTAAGCATTTGTCTCGTTACAGCAGATGAGATGTCAATAAAGGCGTTCCTTCGCAGTCCATCAAGATGCAGATACAACGCCAACAAAAGACCTTGCGGTCAAAACAAAGCGAAGCGACGGCAAAATCCCAGCTTCATTTTGACGTTTGTCTCGATACAGTAGATGCAATGTCAGCCCCAGCGTTCTTCCTCCAACAGGATTTGGACACACCAAAGCAAACGAAGCGAAGACCACATTCCTAGCTTCAACGTCTTGACGGTAACTCATATAAAACCGGAAAGACAATCGGAGATCATCTCGCACCAGCACAGAGTGGTCACCACCTCGACGTTCGTCTCGATACAGCAGACGAGATGTCACCCCAACATTCGTCTCGACACAGCAGACACAACATCATCAAACAAATGGAACCACGGCAAAATCCCTAGTTCCAAACTTCGACGGTTCACCAGCAACCTAGAGACAACTACGACATTCGTCTCGATACAGCAGACGAGATGTTACTCCAGCGTTCTTCCTCCAGCAGGGTGCAGACGCGACAATCAAACAAATGGAGCCACGGCGAAATCCCTAGTTCCCACCGCGACATTCGTCTCGATACAGCAGACGCAATGCCAGCAAAACGAAGCAAAGGCCAAATTCCTAGCTTCAGGGTCTTGACGGCAACTCACATAAAACCTGAAAGGCTATCGGAGATCATCCCACACCAACGCGGAGTGGTTATGACTCATCGGGGCTCGCCAAAATGAGCCTAACCTCAAGTAAAAAGCGGCATGGCAAATTCCTAACGCTTGCTCTTCCGACGGTCAAACTGCCTAGGAAGATTGCTTGAAGACGTCTTGTCCAGCCCCCGAAGGGATCAGAGACATGGCAGTCGCAGGGTTACTCGAACAGCACGATTGCCTATCGAGGAATATATCAGCTTATGCGACGGTACGATGGCCAAAACCCTAAGTACCACAGACCCTAACGGACTTCTTTCGTAAAGAGTAGAGGTTAAATGCGACGTTAGGATGTTCTTGCGAGAAACGCTCGATTCGTCTCGACTTGTGAAGAAATTGATGTCTTTGCGAGAAATTCTTGAGGCGGCTCGACTCGTGAGATAAAGCCTTAGGCAGTGGGCATAAAAGAAGCCTGTTTCCGAAGCACTGGGACCCTGCAAGTCGGCCCAAAACAGTCTCTTGCATACTATCCACAGGTCTCACTCT